>OX422212.1:489096403-491547028 GCA_949130495.1 Sambucus nigra
GACCAAAACATTTTATTTACTCCCCATGTAAAGTTGTGACAATATGAAAAACATGGAGACTTGAATGATTATGACCAAGTTGTAATCCAATTTGAACAAATCTGGAGGCTTGATGATAACTATTGGAAATTTTGTGGGTAACGAACTGGAATGAAATAAAAATAATTATTGGTCTTAGGACTTCTACTATTTGATTTGAATAAATTTAGGTACGTCCTTAAAACACTTTAGACGTTGTTGGGGAAAATGTGCTAAAGTTTAGAAAGATAGGACTTCACAAAGGATTTGATCATTATAAGGGGTTCGTTCATATGGACAGAGATATCGTTCGAACGAGATGTCGCGAGTAGGTCATTCAAAAGATGACCTGTCGGTTGCAACACTGCCAATTTCACTGTCATCTTCCCAACCGTTGATCCACATTTTTTTAGCACATGGGCCTGACATTCTAACTAAAGCCAGACGAGATGTGCATATAATGAATAACTGGTCTTGACTTGGGTATGAAATAAAGAACAATGGAGATTGCAAACCTACAAAATTAGTTCTACCAATCTACTGTAACCATTAGAGTTGTTGACCAAAACTTCATGTCATTCTTGGAGCGTGATAATTTGGATAAATCAGGTATTAAGGCCTTATTATGTGTATAAGAGAGAGGAGTGGGGAGAGAACCCACTGCCAATCCCTTTTCTCTCCTAAGGATCTCGTAGATCCCTCTCATTGTGGTACACTGCCTCAAGCCATTGAAGTCCCTAGCAAATGCATTCACACCAAAATATTTATTTATCCAATGTTAAAAGTAGAGCAATAAAATCTAGAAGTGTTTATTTGGAGTTTTGGGTATTTGAGGATAGTATTCTTGAAGGAATATTATGGGTTTGTTGTGAATTTTTATGGAGATTTCATTGGAGCTTGAATGATGGAGATTTTGTGACTCCCTTTAAGGCCACCTTTGGAAGTGGGGGAGTCACCCAGCTTCTCCATTATCAGCACCATTTTTGAAGACTTTTCAGGTGGGATTTACTGACCCTGATTTAGGTTTACCAATGAGTATAATTTCATTTAGTTATTTTCATATATTAGTCTTAATATATGTAGAATTTGCGAGTAGTTTGCATCCATGAGATAAATTAGTAGATTTTCATAATTTCATGGGTAAATGGGTTTTAAGATGTATTTTTAAAATGAGTTTTGAAATAGCTTAAAATGCAGATTTTTCTCTTGTAAATATGGGGGTAAAATTGTGTAAGAAAATGGTTATAATATATATATATATATATGTGGGGGGGGGGGGGGGTATATCAATTGCACTCTTAGTGTTTTGAATAAAAAAAGGGGCATTTAAAGGTGTGTAAATTTTCATAATATTATTCATGGACAAATTGTGAAATAAAATGTGCTAATCTGATGTCTTAAAGACAAATAAGGTGATTTTATGCAAAGAAGTGTACTAGGCATGTTTTAGTCATATTATGATATTAAAACATTACTTCTTACTTGAATAATGAAGATATGTTTAAAAGGAAACTTTCACTTTAACAGGTTAATTAAAGGGTGTAAAACTCACATGGAAAATAAAGATTGTTTAATGTGTAAATATTGACTAAAATGGATTTTTAGTGTTAAAACTCATAAATAAAGTGTCTTTATCAAATGAGTGGAAAATGGGATTTTAATACATAAAATGCATGAACTAATATATTAAGGAAGTGTAAAGTGGAAAATGTGAAAGTTGGATAAAGTATTCTAGTAAGTAAGTAGGGCTATGCTGTCCCTAGGGTGAAAAACCCAAAAAGAAACTGCAGTTTACTTGGCGCTCGGTGCCGGATGTTGAAATTTTATGAAACCGTGGGTGTGCATGTGTTGTGACGGGTGTGTATGTCTGCGGAATCCCAAAATAAAACACTAAGTACTGAGTTGAATTTTCATGAAAGAGGCATAAATAAAATGGAATTAATTCATTGATTTACTAATACAAGAATAACGCATTAAATGTTTAATATTCATTTGGTAACATGGGATGGTTAAAAAAGATGACTTAACGATGTTTAGGCTACCTAATGATATCTGAATCATAATGAACACAAGCGTGTGTTAGATACGAGTACTTCCTAAACACGAAGCGTGTGTGCATTGAAAGAAAGTCTTAAGTAGAGATTAATAACTCGACGCGAGTTAATGAACTTTTAGTAATAAACGTTTGAAAGTGAATGAAAGGTTTTTTTTCTAACAATTGTATATTGTTTAATTGGGTGAGCTGACGGGAAGAATATGCTAGTTTTAAGCATAAGATACAAAATGATTATTTTGTAAAGATATAGAGGACAAACAGTATCAAATAACATTTCGAAATAAAATAATTTAATACATTGAGGCATGTATTTTAAAAGTATATATGTATGTATATACATATCTTTCACATGCATGTGATTATAGGCATGTGATCTCGCGCCCTCTTTATCTAGGAGCTATTTGGTCGTCGTCGATTTCGGGTGATGTAAAAAGCTGGAATCGTCGGCCTATTTTGCACAAAATATGAAAAAGAAAATGTCGTCGCCTCGAAGGAGGCATCAAATACAAACTGATGCTTACGAAACCAATACTTCAAAGGTTCAGGGGATAAGTTACGGAATGGTAAGGTGTTAGGCACCCATCCCACCATTTCGGTCTCTCATGGGCTTGAGTTATTATTTTCCTTAATTTTTTTGTGAAGTGTGTGTGCGTGTGTATATAAATGGAGATCAGAATCACTCAACTCATATCATGGAAAGGATAGAGTGAGTTCATCCATAGGAATGTTCCCAAAATAATATCTATAAATACGATGTATGCATTTATCGAGATATTGATCGTTATGATAAAACGATAATATATGTTAGATAAAATGCCAATATGGATCACAAATACAATATATATTATATGATGTATAGATGAAAATAACACAAATAAGTGAATGAGAAAATTGGACAATTAGAAAATTAGAAAATTGAGAAATTGGACTCGAATCTCTGGTTTTAGCGCTAGATGCATATGTAGCCTAAAAATGTATTAAATTACACCTAGATTGCATGCAACATAAAGGTGGGGTTTATCCCACAGATTCAAACAGAAATTTATTATGTGTGTGTGTAGAAAATGTATTTTTAGTTTTGAGAGATTGCGATGGATAATCCCGTTGGAACCTCTTTTTCTTCATTTTTATTTTTTATAGAAAATAAAGTATGTGTAATAAAACTAATAAAGGATGAGATGTTAGTGTGTATGAACTAAAGTAAAAACTAAATTAAGAATTTATGTAACTAATGCGAATATAAAGAAATTTAAAGAGAGAGAAGGATTTTCAGACATTCTTTGGAGAATTGAGGCTTGATCTGGATACTTGATGAGAGACCTTGAATGTTGAGATGAATGTTGGATGAGAGCGAATCAGATTCTTCTAAATTGGGTATGAAAATGATGGGAACGAAAGATGGAAAATAATTTCACATAAGCAAACTTCATTGATTGTAAGAGAATGTTGTTGAGATCAATGATATTGATGGATCTGAGGTGTTCCTCATGCCCTCTATTTATAGGGTAGGGGTGGTTCCCATTGGAATATCCCTATCCCTAGTCCTGCCAATCGACATCTAACCGTAGACACACTACCGATAGCCAGGGAAATGGACCTGCCAATCGACAGTCTCGTGCATAGTTTCTCAAAAATAGTCGTAGAACGCAATCCGTAAATCCAAATCACGTACGAGGTGTACCATTAGAAAGGTAATTCAGGTACCTTAAATTTTCCATTGGGACTCTCCCGTATCCGCGAGTTGACTTTGGGTCAAACGGGGATCGAAAGCACTCGTCGATCCTTTGGACGGGAGATCATCGAACGGTAATGGATCATTCATCCAAACCGTAAGTCAGAACTGTGTACGGAGTGGACTGTCAAAAATTATATGTGAGTTATTTTGACATTCCAAAGTGCTTTGCTTGGTTAGGAGAGTTGACTTTGGTCAACTGAGGCCCGAAAGCGCTCGGTGACCTTTCGAAGTAAAATGAGTCGTTCGTCTATAACGTAAGGCTGATTTACGCATGGGGGTGGACCGTTTGAAAGGGTATTTTGTGACCTTAAAATTTTCATTCAGTTTTGGTCAAGTTAAAGAGTTGATCTTGGTCAAACGAAGCTTGAGAGCACCTGGTGGCCTTTCTACCAATTTTTAGGGGAAAACGAATTGTCCATCTGAACAAATATGTCATTTCATTCATGGGGTGGACAGTTGGAAAGGGGGTTTAGTTCCCTTTTGAGGATTCATTGATATTTTTCTTTGCTCATGAAGTTGATTTGGGTCAAATTAGGGCTCGGGAGCATTCGGTGGTCTCTAAATCGATTTTTAGTAGTAAAATGGTCCACTCGCCCGAACCGTTGTGCCGATTCGCATACGAGACAAACGTTGGAAAGGGTATGTAGTGCACTTTGAAGATTAATTGAGATTTCTCTCTAACAATAAAGTTAACTGAAGTCAAATGGGGCCCGAGGGCACCTGATGGCCTCTAGGTCGGTACTCGGAGTACGACCTAAGTTTTGTATTGAAATGGGGAGGTTCTAGGGGACTAAGGAGATTTTTAGGGGTATTAGAATATGGTTATTATAAATCCCCTCGAAGGGTGATCTTTAAATAAGTGAAGGCCGTCGAATACACACTACATAATGTTTTAGGAAAGATGTTGATTCTATGGACCTAAGGGATGAGGATAACTGATTCGGAGAGTCAAGGTCGATTATGAGGACTTAAGGTAATACTAGGGATGGAAAATACTATAGGCCTAGGTCAATTATGAGGACCTAAAGATGGGAGTGGCCAATTCTGAGGGTTGTCGCCAATATTGAGGGTTAAGAAGGAGTAACCAATTCTGAGGGCTAAAGTGAAAGCGACCAATTCTGTCGGCCGAGGTCAATTCTGAGGGCCTAAAGTAGAAGCGATCAATTCTAAGATCCGAGATCAATTCTGAGGACCTAAAGATGGGATTGACCAATTCTGAGAGTTGAAGACAATTCTGAGGGCTTAAAGTAGAGGTGACCAATTGCGAGGATCGAAACCAATTCTGAGGGCTTAAGTAGAGGTGACCAATTCTTAGTGTCAAAGACAATTTTGAGGGATTAAAGTAGGGGTGATCGATTCTGAGGGTCAAAGCCATTTATGAGGGCTTAAGTAGAGATGACCAATTCTGAGGGTCGAAGGCAATGATGAGGGCTTAAGTATGATATAGTTTTCCTAGGAAATTTTGGAGACTCCTCTAGGAAAAAGCTATTAATCCAAGGATTGGATGTAGCCCTGTTAGGGGAGCTTTTCAATTTATGCTGTGTTCCTTGAAGACGTCGCTAGAGAGATATGCAATTTGTTTAAAGTTCCACTAGGGGAGTTGGATTTGAGAATTCTGTTGGGGAAATAATTATGGGATTCCGTTTGTGGTGTTTAAACTGGGGAAAAAATATGGTATTTAATTCGGCTGGGGATTTGAGAGTTTGAAAATGATTTTCTTGGTGAAAAAATGTTCTAAATTTTTTTTGTCAATTTGAGGATTTTTTTTGGGGTGGGGGGGTGTTCTGGATTTTTTGGGGTTTGGGGGATTTTTTTATTCAAAATTTCAGGGAAGTGCCAACGGACAGGGTATGGGGGTGCCAAACGGTAGTGGTACAGTCTTTTGGACTACCTCGGGCAAGGGACAGTGTCGATCGGTATGTGGTCGGGCACTACCAATCGGCATATCCCTTAGCCTCCTATAAAAGGGGAGAGATTTCTTCATTTTTCACATCTTTCAGATCTTCTATCATCTACCTTTTCTTTCTGTGAATTGTTCTAGCGTTCTTCTCTCTTTTAAGACTAAGAAATGATAAATTTTTCAAGCAGTGCAGTCCACATGGTGTGGTTGAATGCTGATGACTAGGCGCTTTAGAGTGGTAAGCCAGGGTGCCCCTAGTTCTGGGCAATGAGAATGTCTTTGACTCATTTGAGCCGATTGCGTATGAGTAGACTCTTTTTCATGAGCCTGCGTATCATAGAGAATCCAGGGTGGTGAATCATAGTGGTTACGTAAGTGTTAATGACCTTTGGTATTTCCCATTTCTTTGTGTACTTCCTTTTTTTAATTTTGATAAGGGTTTTTCCTTTCTCTTTGAAAGACTGATATATCTACGTCAACCCTATATTCCCAAGGGATGACGGGGTTCAAGGATTCCTGGGAGAACCTTCCTCCAGTGGTGAGTTGGGTGGTTTCATCAGCTGGTTTTGGAAGTTTGACATCTGCATTGAATAAGATGCCACGTTCGACGGCTGCCGTTTGTGCCTTGGGAGAGAGGTGGTGGGATACTACACACAACATGAAATTTGGTTTGGGTGAGACAGTAACTCCCATCGATGTACAGAAGTTATTGGGGCTAGATTGTAAGGGGGCCCGGATAGAGGTGGATCAGACTTTGCGGGTGACACCGACGGTGGTGGAGGCTTGGGTGATGTTAGGCAGATAATCTTAGGGCACTACATATGTCTCTCTCTCTTCTAAAGAAGGTTTTGTTAAGTCAGTGAATTGATGAGACCAACGGGCTATAGGTGAAGCAGATGGCATGTTTATTTATTCTTTTATTGTTGGGAGGGTTTTTGGTGGTGAGTAGTCGTGACATCATCCACTTGTGGTTGTCGCCTTATTTGAGGGTATTTTCGAATATCCCTCTATTTGACCGGGGGAGCCCTACCTTGGCGATCCTTTATTCATCTTTGGATGCATTCATCTTTTGCTTCCTACAAACCTTTACTAGAGCCATCTATCTTTTGGAGGTATTCTTTTCTTTTTGCATTTGTCCCTTATTCATTTTCCTTTATGCATTTTCCCTTATGAATTCTATTTCTTTTGTGATTCCTTGATTGATTTTTGATTGATGACCCTCGTTCCTTTGCAGACGTGGTTCTATGAGGTGATTAGGATTAACGCCCATTTGATAGGTTTGAAGGATGAGTCGATGGGGGACGTTTACCATATGTACCGGTGGCGAAAGTCCAACCGACAGTCGAAGCAGTCTATCTCTTTGTCAGTGGTGCATCAGGTTTTGAATGGCCTCATGAGTGATCGGGTAAATTCTTCTTTCCTCTTGAGATCATTTTTCTTTGATGTCCTTTTTCAGATATTGATTTTCCATTAGGGATATTGCAGGTGACCTTCTTTCCCTATGGGAAGGCCATCTAGCACACAGGGATGACTGGGGGAATGCGCAACTACGTCGGCTACTGGAACACGAGTTCGGCTACTCCTAGTATCTGGGGGAGAGATTAGTCTGACAGGTAGTGGAGGAAGAGGTGATAGTGCCAGCTGCGATGCCCTCAACGTACATGAGGAGGGTACGAGAGATGCCGGAGCAGGCGAGGGTGGAGGCGATGGTCGACAAACCTTACTCGTGGTATACCGATATGACGGTGACCTGTGATTATTTCGATTGTGTCGAGCCGGATGATGTCACCCAGCATATATTCTCTTATGCCTCTTCCCCCTACGGTTTCTGGTAGGCGCACCAGTCATCCATTGGGGTCTGCTCACTGTGCAGGTGGCGCATCGACATCAGCAGCGACGACGACGTCAGAGGTTTTGTTTATGGAATTGGATCCTCCTTCCTATAATATTAGACTACCTGGGGGAGGATCGGGGAGTATGATTCATCGTCCTAATGTGATGGACTCGAAGGTGTTTGGGCTGACGGGGGACCTCCTTCAACTAGAGGTATGCCTTTCATTTCTTTGACTTTTGTCTTTCTGATTTCTTCTTTTACCTCAAACTGAATGATTTTTTCTTTTCTTGTTTTTCTTACAGCATGTTCGGGTGTCGATTACCTAAATGAGAGATATTCGGGACTGGATGGCTTCTACTAATGCTCATATTAGGGAGTCAATCCCGGTTCTTTCTTGCTTAGTACTATCTTCTTCATCTGGGGAGGGGTCTAGATTGGGTAGCAGAGGATCTTTATCTCATCGTCGCAGAAAGTGTGTACACCGCAAGGATGGGGGTTCTTAGAGAGAGAGAGAGAGAATGTTTTTTGGGAGTTTCGGGTTGAGTTCTGCTATGTTTATGTTTTGTTTCTGTAAGACAAATGTAATGAAGCAATATATATATATAAATAAATAAATAAATATATATATATATATATATATATATATAAATGTGGAATAGTGTGGGATTTTATTAATTTATCTTTGCTCTAATGACTTAACGCACTCTTTACTTTGTTGCGGAGACCATAAAAAAGATTATAAATACTTAAAAATAAATTTATTTTGAGAAAGGATATGTAAAAATATGAGGGACTGGCCTAAAAAATAAAAATGATTTTTTTGTATTTTGACAAAGAATGAAAAAGAAGATTTGATACAAATGGGGAGATGCCGATCGGTATACCCCTTATCCTACTTATTGGCAGGTCAGTCCAATCCAATCACCCCAAGGCTTGATTGCACTTTCTTCAACTACTTTGTCCTTGATGGGGTAGGATATCATCCGAATTTTGCAGGACCCTTGTCTCTAGCCAGGTTTTTCAAGTATAAAAAGGGTTAAGGTGGAGTGCTTTCCTTATCCATCTAAATTTCCTTTCTTTTTATTATTCCTTGCTTCTTGCCTTATTATTTCCAATATGGATCTTCTTGTTAACTTGAGAATTTAAGGGTATGTGCTCATATAATATAGACTACGGCTCCTTCAACCTGTGTCGAGTTTCTTTATGGCGTAATCGGCCCCTTGACTAGAACATGTTGACGATGACACTACAATTCTGGTACCTTGAGGATCATGTCTTTTGCTTTGGCTTTGACGAATTCTACTCTACTTACGATGAATTTTCTGCTATGCTGGGGGTAAATCCCAATGTTGCGGCGACCATGCCTAAAATTTCTTGGTCCCCTCGGATACTATTGGCAAAATTTCTCCATATTTCACCCTCAATGGCTCAATCATTGGTTACTAATAGAATGATTTCCCTCTCAGTTGTGCTATATTATGTGCATCTACGAGACGTTGATGATGTATGCTATACCAGAGTTGTCGCCCTTGGCTTACTTTCAAAGTTACTATTAGTCTTCAAGAACCTATTGGTGTACCCCTAACTTATTGGCATTACTGTGTGGATGTCATAACATCATAACCCTGCGATGGTGACACTGGAAGAGACCCTAAATGGTCTAGACGCTTGGTGGGAAGGTCATTTTGACTTTCTAAGTGGAAGCCCAATTATGCTGTTATGTGGCTGTCTAAGAGATTCCATTTGGCGATTACTCCTAAATACCCCTTGATAGTTGTGCTAAATTTATTCACCCGTTATTTTATTAGGTTTTCCCCGACTATCGAGAACTAGAAAAATTAGTTTGTGGACCACAGGGCTCGATGTCTACGTTAGTCGGTACCCTAGTTGGAAGAGTTGTATCCCATTCTATAACTAGGGTAATACCAATATGTTCGGTCAGGTAGACTCTGACAAACCTCTTTCTACTTTTCCTAGTGGCTCTTGCGTCAAGTTTGATGGGAATAGATCTAGCCTTCCAATGTTCTGGACTTCTTTCCTGTGAAAGATTTTAGAGAAGGCTTACGTATGCGACTGAGCTCTCTGTGGGAGAATCATCGATCTTACAGAGTTTGGCATAATTGTAGGGACTTCATGAAATGGTCGTGGAGGAGGTTAGTTGCTAAAATGATGGACGAAGAGATTCTTAATAGATGTCTTTCCATTTTTGACACAATGGAGGGAGGTGTTGTAGTTTTCCTAGGCTGGTTTAGGATTACCGTTCCATGGAGCACCTTCGGTATCCCATCCATGTCGGGGAAGTTTGGGTAACCTAAGATGTAGATGAAAAAGGGTTGGTTCTTCTGGAAGCTACAAGTAGGGCCCTTTGTCAAGATGGTGTTTTTTGTGAAGTTTTTATGATGGTTATGTGTTTGGTTGTTGGGAATAAATTTGGGATGTTTAGGAATAGTTAGGTTTTTTTGTTTTTTGTTTTTAGGACAGTAAGGTTGGCGGGGGAAGATATTTGACCCCCTACGCTGATATTTGTAATCGTACTAAAACGGAATAAAAAAGATTTTAATTATATCGTTTTGCCTCTTGATAAGTTTTGTATTTGAATTATCTATACCAATCACTAAGGCATACATAATCCTTTGGTTCATGTAAATGATAAAATGAATTGTCATTCTCGGAGATAAGAAAATAATATCTTTTTATGAAAAAGAAGGGATCGTGCTCAAGTAAAGCGTATGAGCTACCGACGTAGCTCCGGGGGGTTTAAAACAATTTGAGTTTCATTTCTGAAAGTAAAAGGATTTTTAGAGGAACAGGACCCACGTAGTTCTAAGTAGGGGGAATGAAGATTTTTTTTACAATAGAAGGGAGGTGAGAAGAGTCATAGCGCGCCGAGATTAAGGGTAGAATTTTTTTAGACAGTCCAGGTTGACTGGACAGGACATCTCTTTTCCATCAAGGTTAGTGAGCATAATGGCGCCACCGGATAGGATCTTCTTTACAATGTAGGGGCCTCTCCAATTGGGATTGAATTTCCCTCTAGGTTCCTAGACGGGTTGTACGATTTCTTTGAAGGATAATTCCCCATCTAGAACACGACGATCCTTGACTCTTTTGTTGAATGATCATGCTATTCGATGATGGTACCCTTGTATATGATATAGTGAATTTAGGCTTCTTTTGTACAAGACTAATAACTTATCAAGACAGCTCTGATGCCACTCTTCCTCACTAACTTTGCTTTGAATCATGATGCATAGTGTAGGAATTTCCATCTCATTGAGTAGGACTGCTTCCATGTCGTATACCAGAGAGTAAGGGGTATCCCTAATAGATGCTCAAACTAAATTGTAATAGCCTAGATGGCGTAAAGGATTGGGTCAACCCAATCTCGACAACTCTCGATCATCTTGTTGATGATTGCTTTAAGGTTCTTATTTGCGTCTTCGACTGCACTATTGGTTGGAGGTTGGTAATAAGAAGATTTCTGTCTCGAAATCCCATACACTTCGACCAATTCTGTGACTTCTGCTTCGAAATGCAACCCGTTATTTGATATTAGCTCATGCGGGACCCCATATCGACAAATTATATTTTTTCGGATGAATTTGGCCACCTTTTTAGCATTTAGCACATAGTATAACTCGGCTTTGACCCATTTGGTGAAGTAATTAATGGAAACCATCGTTGGAGCCTTGGGTGTAACATTCCTATGATATAGATGCCCCATGTGGAGAACATCCAGGAAGAAGTCACGTTGTACAAGTCTCGCAGAGGCAAGGGTTGGAGGTTAGAAAATTGGTTGCATTTAAGGCATCTTCTAACATAGGCTATGCAATCCTGAACCATGGTTCTCTAATACTAACCCTATCAAAAAATCTTTGAAGCGAGCATATGGCCATTCATGTGGGGTTTTCATTCCCTGCTATGCATTTTCTGCATCATCTCTTCATTGTCAGCCCCTGCGATGGAATGTAAGTGGGTTACATCGAAGTTTCTCTTTAACCGTGCTTTATTACAGACATTGTACTAGGCAATAAGTTTGTGAAGGGTGGACCGATCTTTCTTGTTGGCATCTTGGGGGTACCTATCATGCTTAAGGAGATGCCAAATATCCTAATACCAACAACCAACCATATCAGGATCCTCTTTTGTGACTAGTTCAATGTGGTAGCAGTGGGTCGATTTAGCTTTCTTTTAGACTAGGAACGGGACCATTAATCCTTAGGGCATGTCAACCATGGAGGCTAAGGTATCCATGGAATCAGCTAAACTGTTCTTTGCTCGGTATAGGTAGTGGAAGGTGATATCTTAGAATTGGGAGGCCAACTCTTCTAGGTGGTCATGGAAGGGTAAGAGTTTCTCAGCCTTAACTTTCCATTTTTTGAGGAACTCATCGATGATGAGGGATGAATCCTTATAGATATTTAGACATCGAATTCCTTTATTAATAAAGACTTTGAGGCCTAATATGCATGCATGCCTCGTATTCGGTCATGTTGTTGGTGCAGGAAAAATCTAGCTTGATGGCAAAAGGAATGTGAGAGTCATCAAGGGAGATTAGGAGTATCCCAATGACATATCCATTCTTGTTGGTGGCACTGTTAAAGAACATTTTCCATCAGAGATCTTATTGGGAGGTATAAAGGATATCTTCATTAGGGAATTCGGAGAACCAAACATCGATTTCTTTCATAAGGTAGTCAGTAAGTTAGTCAGAGATGGCTCTGCCTTTCATGGATTTCTACGTGACATACACATTATCAAATTTGGCTAATAGCATCAACCATCGGGCCATTCAGCTGGACAAATGAAGTTTCTCGAGCAGGTATTTGATAGGATCCATACGGGAAGCAGTCTAATGGGAAAAGTGAGCATGTTGTGCCTTAATTTTTAGGCGATCCAGATAAGGGTGACACGTGATTTCTCCAAGAAAGTGTAGTTAACTTTGTACCTAGCCAACTTACGATTAGCGTAGTAGATGGATCTCTCTTTGCAGGATTATTCCGGAGATTGGGCTTACAAAGTCCCAACTTCGGTGTTTGTGATGGTCAAGTATATAAATAGGGGTAAACCAGGTTGTGGTGGCATGAGTATCGAAAGTCGGGTTAGATATTTCTAGATTCGGTCAAAGGCCTCCTGATAAGATTCATTCCAAGCCTTGGTGAAATCCTTTCGGAGGAATTTAAAGATGGGTTCACAGATAGAAGACAACTGATTGACGAACCGACTGATATACTATAATTTTCCAAGGAATCCCCACACTTCCTTCTCCATTTAGGGTGGTGGCTTTTCGAGTCTGGCTTTTAATTTGGAAGGATCTGCTTCAATCCCTTTCTCTCTTACCATGAATCCTAAGAGGTTTCCTTTGGTATCCCAAAAACACATTTATATGGGTTAAGTGGCTTCTAGTATCACCGTAGTCGCTCAAATAACTTCTGGAGAGCGGGAACATGACCTTCCATAGTCTTAGACTTGAGATCATATCAACCACATAGACCTTGACCACTTTATGTATTAAATCATGCAAGATAGTTGTGGTAGCCCTCTGGTAGGTAGCCCCTGAATTTTTTAGACTAAATGGCATAACGGTGTAATAGAAGGTTCCCTAAGGAGTGATGAATGCATTTTTTTCTTGATGATCTGGGTGCATCTTGATTTGATTGTATCCGATAAAACTATCAACGAATGATTTAATAGTGTGACTAGTTGTGTTGTTTATAATCATGTTGACATTAGGTAGCGGATAATCATCCTTTGGAGAGGCCTTGTTTAAATCTCGATAATTAATGCACACGTAAATCTTTCCTCTGGATTTTATCATGGGTATAATATTGGCTATCCATATGGGATATTCAATCACCCAGATGAAACTTATGTTCAACTGTTTGACCACTTCTTACTTAACCTTGAGTGACCATTTGGTGCGAAGATTACGCAGTTTTTGTTTAATCAGTTTGCATTCTTGGAGCATTGTAATCTCATACTGAGCTCAATGTCGGGCATGTCATCGTAGGAGACCATGCGAAGACATCCATAAATTCCTTCAGGAATTCTTTGAGTGGCCCGCGCTCATGCTAGTTAAGGGTGGACCTTATCTTAATCTCGCGTAGTTGGCTACTAGAACTGATATTAATAATAACAGTTTCATATTCATTAATTTGAACATAATTATGTTATTTGTTAGTAACCTTATTAAGATCGGTTAAGAATTGTTCATTTTCAAAATCATCATCATCAAGAGTTTGATTAGAATCAAGACAATTAATGTAAGGCACGGCGAGATATGGAAAATCTTCATTTATTTCATTATTGGGAAAAATAGAGTTGAGAACCTCATCGAAGGAGGTCTGAATTAAATTATGATCAGAACAAGGAGGAACAAAAGAAAAAGAGGAAATAGGATAAACATATGAGTTGGGTTGCATTTCAGTGGGTGGAACTGGTATAGAATGCCAGTTGAGGAGAGTTACATCAATAGCTTTGATCAGGATGGATGGATCTGATGATGTATCACTTAAGTGGATCATGCAAAGTGTCAACCCTTGTGTGTTCAAGTTAAGCGAATCCTTGGAGTCACTTCCCTTAGAATTTTCGATAGTAGCTACAGTCTTTTCAATGAACGGTTGCACATGATGTTGGGAACTTTCAAACCATGAGTAGCTTTCTTAGAAAAATTTCTCCATTCCTGGATTTATCTTCTTCTCCACATGATTATACCATGGTTTAGGAAAGCCATAAAAGGGGAAATCTTCACCCTCTTTTTTTAATCTTCCATTCAAGGAATCCCCTGAGATAGTCTGGGTACTTTCTAGCCTCCTCTTCAACCGAGGTTGGTGAAGCATTCTGAGTTTCGATGTTGATCATTGATAACCCAGACCATAAGGAGGAAAGGCCTTCTTCAACATTATGGGTTCTAGTATCCCCTATCATTGTCATCATATCTCCAGTTCGGCCATGAAGTGCATGTTCTTGAACATTTATATCACATTGACATTTTTGTGAGGGCAATGTTTTTAACAAACTCAGTCTTTGAAATCATCCCCGATTGGGAGTGGAAGTGGTTCGACTCGACAATTTAACAGAAGCAAATCATTTGCCCCATGTTGTATCTCTGGTACTCGATTACTAGTGCTTGCATACTCAGCATTATCAGTGTCACCCAAGATGGTAATGACCTTTTCATCGGCGAAAAATATCATTTTCTAATGGAGGGAACAATACACACCCTTGATAGTATGAAGCCATGGTTGTCCGACAAATAGGTTGAAACAAGCCAGTATGTCGATGACTTAGAATTATGTAATGGGATTTATAGGGCCAGACCCTATTATAATCTTTATGGATCCCATCACTTCCCGACGAGTATTATCGCAATCACGCACCGCGACAAAGGTTCGAGCAAGGTTTCTCACTTTTATTCCCAAGAAATTGAGGGTTATTAAAGGTAAAACATTAAGTGTTGATCCATTATTGATAAGCGAAAGTGGGTTGATCTTCCCCATGACTTCAACAGAGATATTGAGACCATAGTTGTCATTTGAACCAAACTTAGGGATTTATTCTTCGGAGAAGGAGACCATTCTAGTAGAGGTTAGAGATCCGTCCAAGTTCACATCTTCTTCTAGCATGGTGGAAGGAGGGACTATAGTCCCGATAAGTAGTTTGATCAAGGCATTTTGGTGCAACTGAGAAGATATAAAGAGTCCCCACAGAGTGATGTTAGCTCAAGTTTTCTTCAATTGATCACGGATCTTGCTCCCCTTGAGGATCATTTTCGTCATAGAGAAGCTTCTCAACACTTTTTCCCGTATCGATCGTTATTGATTACGGGGTTGGAATCTAGTAATGCCTCCTTGGTCTAGTCATATAGTTCACAAGAGATGGGAAAAATAGAAACCCATTTCCTGCTCTATCTCGGCCTGTTCGTTCACTTTGTTGATTTCTCCTAGCATCCTCTTAAACGATATCACTCCATATATACTGACTATTGGGCTAGTATTTTATGGTTTTTTCTCTTCATCTGGACTATCGAACTTGTCCCCCCATCCGATGGTAACGACATCATCCTTCCACGAGAAGTCAACGCATTCTATAAATCCAACGACTTCTTTTTATAGATCCTCCCACTCAACGGGGAGATGTAAAATCGAAGGGACCACGCGTTCTTGTAGTTTTAATAAATTAAGTAGCTCGGACATATTGTAAATTTCATCAATCTGTCAAAATAAGTCTGCCATGATATGGACAACGTTATCTAAGATGACTTCTTTGGTAGGTACCACCCAATTATTTTACTCTCGAACCGACTTTCGAGCTTTCAAGAATAATGTGTCGGATCTTTGGGAGTCAATGGTAATTTTTGAGGGAAATTTTATCCCGAACTCTAGGAATTGGTTCAATACTGCTGACAATTCCATATCTTTTCCCCTTTAATGGGTATGAATAATAATAAATGCTTTTGTAAAAAGTGATAGGGCCTAATTGAAAAAATAAGTAGGGTATAGGAGAAAGTATGGGCAAACTTGGAGGGGTTTAGGGGAATATATAGGTATGGTTTTACTGGTTACAATCTGGGTAGATGGGTCAAATTCTGGGTCTTCATATAGGATTATGGCATTTGTATGATTTGGGAGAGAATTATGGGCAGTGTTTGGTTTAGGATTAGCTAGTGGGGCGATGAGGCCCCGGTCAATCAGACCTTGGATTACATTTTGGAGATGGAAACACTGATCAGTGGTATAGTTGAAATTTTGATGGAAATCATAATGGGCATCAGGTTTGAAATTTTTGATAAGTTGATTTGGTAATAGATGAGGGTCCAATGGCTTAATAAGATTTCGGCTTAAAAAGGCTTGGTAAACTTTGGAGAGGGGAGCGTGAAGTTCGGTGTTGGGGCCATCCCGATCGGCGCGGCGTTCGTTATCGGGGGGAAAAAGGGAGAAAGAGGATCCCTCGGGGAAGAAACTACATCACAGTCTCGCACCCTTCTCTTTGAAAAAGGGGCTTCGGTCGTCGTCGGTGTGGGGTGAATGTAAAGAGAAAGAGTCGCCAGCCTATTTTACTCAAAACAGGTAAAAGAATATGTTGCCACCTCAAGAGAGCGGCATTAAGGACAAAACTGATGCGTGCAAAACAAATAGATCGGAGGTCCGGGGGCTAAGTTACGGAATGGGAAGGTGTTAGGCACCCATCCCGCCCTTGCGGTCTCTCATGGGCAAATGTTAATATTTTCCTTTTTATCCCTGTGAAGTGTATGCATGTGTTTATATAATGGAGAATGGAATCGTTCGACCCATACCATGGAAGAGATAAGGTGAGGCCATCCGTAGGAATATTCCCAAAATAGTAATAAATGTAGAAGATAGAATATGAGCTTTCATCATGATATTGATCGTTATTGGGAAACGATAATATGTGTGGGATGAGACGCGAAAAAATATGTTATATATATGTATGATGAAAAAAATTAGGGAATTGAGAAATTATGGAAATGAGAGAAATTGGAAAATTAGAAAATTGGACTCGAGTCTCGAATTTTAATCTGAGACGCCTACATATCCTATAAAGGCATCAAAGTCCACGTAGTTCGAATATGGAATAGAGGTGGGGTTTATCCCATAGATTCGAATGGAATTTTATTAGGTGTGTGCGTGTAGAAAATGTGTTTCTAGTTTTGGAAAAAGTGTGGTGGATAATTTCGTTCGGAATTTATGGGTGTAACCCTCTATTATTTATTTTTGAGTTTTTTTTATGAAAAATGGAGTTGTGTAATATACTAATAAAAATGTAGATGTTAATATGTATGAACTAGAATGAAACTAGATTATGAATCTAAGGTAACTTATATAAAACAAGAAATTAAAAGAGGGGGAGAAAGAATTGGACCTTTCTTGGAGCTTGAACTTGGATCTTGGATGAAATCTTTGAATGTTGATGAGAGGGAAGGATACTTGACAAATTGGGTGTGAAAAGGATGGAGATTTAGGCTTGAATAAGATTTCTCATATAGAACTTCGCTGATTTTGAGAGAATGTTGTTGAGATCACTGATGATGATGGGTTTCTTCCTCTCCTTTGCAATGAGGTCATGGACCTTATTTATAAGGTCAGGGGGTGCCAATAGGCCTACCCCAGGGGGGTTTTATCGGTATGTCACCCATGACACTGTGCCGATAGGCAGGCTTCAGGACCCTACCAATTGGTAGTCTCGTGCAGACTTTTCTGGAAAAATTACTATAGAATGCAAACCGTAGATCTAAATTGTGCATGGGGCATAACGTTACAAAGTTATTTCAAAGGCCTGCAAGAGTACTTTGGACTGCTCCCGGGTCTAAGAATTGACTTTGGGTCAAATATGCCTCGGAAGCTCATGTAAGTCCTTTGGATGGGAGATCGTCGAATGCAAACGAATGTTTCATCCGCATAATAAGTCAAAATCGCGATGAGGCGGGCCATTGGAAAGGTTAGAAGATGTACTTTGACATTCTAAAGAGTTTTACGCAGTTTGGTAAGTTGATATTGGTCAATCGGGTCTCGGAAGCGCCCGGTGACCTCTCGGAGTAAACGGATTGTTCGTCCATACTGTAGGTTAGAATCGCGAACGGGAAGGATCATTAGAAAGGGTATTCAGTTCCCTTTAGAGATTCATTCAGTCTCATTCGAGCTGAAGAGTTAACTTTGGTCAAACGGAGTTCGGGAGTGCCCGGTGACCTCTGGATCAATTTTTGGGGGGAAATTAATCGTTCGTCCAAATGGTTATGCTGTTTTGCGCACAAGGTAGACCATTGGATAGGGGTTTCAGTTCCCTTCGAAGATTCAAAGAGCTTTCACTCTGACGGTGGAGTTGGTTGGGGTCAATTTGGGGCCCGAGAGAGCCCGATGTTCTTTAGTTCGGTACTCGAAGTGTGACCTAGGTTTGCAGTGGAAGGGGGGAGTACTAGGAGTCTAAGGAGAGACTTAGGGGGTCCTAGAATGTGGTGTCTACATGTGTATTCCTTTTTTACTGGGTTAGGGTGGCTTTCTGGTGCCTATGAAGTAGCAGGCTGAGAATTTTTATTGATGGTTGAAACTACGATAGCGAAAGGCTTCTCATACTATCTGGGAGTTAATTGTCCGGATACTTTGTTTGGCTCAACTTTCATCTTGGAAAGACTTTCTTCCATCTCCACTCCTTCTTCTCGAAGGGCTAAAAAATAGGGGTAGTACTATCTTACCATTGTTGCTTAAACATGGGGTAAGAAGCTCTTTTTCACAATACTGACTTGTTCCTCTTTGAAAAGATGGTTGGTCATAGTGGCCGCTTTCTACCTCCACCTTGCTATGAAGTTAGTGACAGTTTCCTCGAGATTCTTCTTGAGAAGTTATAAATAATAGGGGGTAACCTTCAACTACTCATTGTATTTGTACTGTGACATGAATTCAAGGTCAACATCCTCCCAACTGTGAATTATAGATTCTTCGAGGGATAAGAACTAGCAAAGAGCGATGTCCTTCAAAGTCTGTTAGAACATTTGGGCTTTTACTTATTCTAAGGCACCTAAGAGAGTCATGGATTGGTGGTAACTTCAGAGATAAATAATCGGGGTGCCATTACCCCTGAACTTCTTAATGTTAGGCATCTTAAAGTTTTTCGGTAGACTTTATTTAGGATAGGGAGACATATGGGTGTAATCCAAGTAGTTCCTAGAGATTCGAACTTCGTCAATTATCTTGGTCAACATCTTAAGGTCTTCCTTATCCTTGTTCAACTATTCTTCCTTCAGATCAACGATCACAGGCAGGTTAGTCCCTGGGTGGGCAACATTTGTCATAGGGAGCTATGCTGGTGGTAGCCCACTGGCACCTATAGTCTTTTCAATTAACGGTTGCACATGGTGCTGGGAAATTTTGATCCATGTTGCTATCTTGGAAAAAGATCTTCATTCCTGGCTTCATCTTCTTATCCACGTGATCATACCACGATTCGGGAAAGCCACAAAAGAGGAAATCTTCACCCTCTTTGATGAATCTTCCATTCAAGGAATCCCCTGGGATAGTCTGGGTACTTTCTATCCTTCTCTTAAATCGAGGTTGGCGAAGCATTCTGAGTTTCTATATTGATCATTGATAACCCAGACCATAAGAAGGAAAGGACTTCTTCCACACTATGGTTCTAGTATTCCATGTTGTCGTCATCCCATCTCCAGTCCGGGCATGAAGTGCATGTTCTTGAACATTTGTATCACATTAACATTTTCATGAGGGCTATGTTCTGGATAAAATCGATCTTTGAAGTCATCCTCGGTTGGGAGTGGAAGTGGTTCGGCTCAGAAATTTGATAGAAGTAAATCATTTTCCCCATGTTGTATTTCTAGTACCGAATTACTAGTGGTTGCATTATTAGCATTAGCATCATCGCCCAAGATTGTAATGACCTACCCACAGGCATAAAACTTCATTTTTTTATGGAGGGAAGAAGACACACCCTTGATACTACAGAGTCATGGTCGTCTGAGCAATAGGTTAAACAAGCCAGTATGTTGATGACTTTGAATTCAGTAATGGGATTTATAAGGCCATCTCCTATTATAAGCTTTGTGGATCCCATCGCTTCCCGACGAGTATTATCGTAATCACGCACCGCGATAGAGGTTGGAGAAAGGTTTCTAACATTCAGTCCCAAGAAATTGAGGGTCATTAAAGGAAAAACAATAAGTGTTGATCCATTATCAATAAGCGAAAGTGTGACGGTCTTCCCCATGACTTCAACAAAGATATTAAGAGCATAGTTGTGATTTGAACCAAACTTAGGTATTTCTTCTTCGAAGAAGGAGAGCATTCTAGTAGAGGTTAGAGATCCGTCCAGGTTCACATCTTCTTCTGGCATGGTGGAAGGAGGGACTATGGTCCCGGTAAGTAGTTTAATCAAGGCATTTCGGTGCAACTGAGAAGACATAAAGAGTCCCCATAAAGTGATGTTATCTCGAGTTTTCTTCAATTGATCGAGGATCTTACTCTCCTCAAGGATCATTTCTGGCATAGGAAGCTTCTAAAAATATTTTCCCTTATCGATTGTTATTAATTGCGGGTTTGGAATCTAATAATGACTCCCTAGTCTAGTCATATGGTTCACCGGAGAGGGGAAAAATAGAAACCCCATTTCCAGATCTGTCTTGGGTTGTTTGACCATTTTGTTGATTTCTCCTATCATCTCCTCAAATAATATAATTCCACATATACTGACTATTGGACTAGCATATTTTAGGTTTTCTTTTCATCTGAACTATTAAATTTATCCCCACATCCGATGGTAACGACATCGTCCTTGCACGAGAAGTCGATGAATTCTATAACTCCAACAACCTCTTTGTATATATCCTTCCACTCAATGGGGAGATGTAGAAGTAAAGGGACCAGGCATTATTGTAGTTTTAAATAATCAAGTAGCTCAAAATAATGTAAATTTCATTAGTACGTCGAAATAAGTCTGCCATAATATGGACAACATTATCTAAGCTGACTTCTTTGGTAGGTACCACCCAATTATCTGACTCTCGAGCCGATTTTTGAGCTTTCAAGAATTATGTGCTAGATCTCTGACAGTCAATGGTAATTTCTGAGGGAAATTTTAGCCCGAACTCCAAGATTTGGTTCAATACTATTGACAATTCCATATATTTCCCTCCTGAATGGGTACGAATAGCAATGCATTCTCTTGTAAGGGGTGATAGGGACTGATCGAAATAATAGGTAGGATGTAGGAGAAAATATGGTCAAACTTGGAGGGGTTTAGGATAATATATGGGTATGGTTTTACTGGGTATAATCTTGGTAGATGGGTCAAATTCTGGGTCTTCGTCTAGGATTATGGCATTTGTATGATTTGGGATCGAATTATGAGTAGTGTCTGGATTAGGATTAGATGATGGGGTGATGATTCCACGGTCAATAGACCTTGGATTTCATTTTGGAGATGGAAACACTGAAAAGTGGTATAGCCAAAATTTTGATGGAAATCACAATGGGCATCAGGTTTGAAATTTTTGATAAGTGGATTTGGTAATGGACGAGGGTCCATTAGCCTAATAATATTTCCATTTAAAAAGGCTTAGTAAAATTTGGAGAGGGGAGCGTGAAGATCTGTGTATTCTATTTTGACTGGGTTAGGGTGGCTTTCTAGTTCCCTTGAAGTAGCAAGCTGAGAAATGTTATTGATGATTAAAACTATGATAGAGGAAGGATTCTCATACTTTTTGGGAGTGAACTGTGTGGATACTTTCTTTGGCTCAACTTTTATCTGGGCAAGACTTTCTTCAATCTCCACGCCTGCTTCCCGGAGGTCTCAAAAATGGGGGTAGTACTATCTTCCCATTGTTGCTCGAACATGGGTTAAGAATTTCTTTTTCACAATACTGACCTGTTCCTCTTTAAAAGGCTGGTTGGTCATGGTGGCAACTTTCTCCCTCCACCTTGCTAGTAAGTTACTGATAGTTACCTCGATATTATTCTTGAGAAGTTCTAAATCACAGTGGATAACTTCCAACTCCTCGTTGTATTTGTACTGTGACATGAATTCACGGGCAACATCCTCCCGATTGTAAATTTTGGATTCTTTGAGGTATAAGAACCAGCGAAGAGAGATGCCCTTCAAATTCTGTTAAAACATTTGGGATTTCATTTATTCGGAGGAACCTAGGAGAGTCATGGATCGATGGAAACTTTGGAGATAAATAATTGGGGGGGTCACTTCCCCTAAAATTCTTAATGTTAGGCATCTTGAACTTTTTTGGTACACTTGATTTAGGATAGGGAGACATATGGGTGTAATCCATGTAGTTCCCAGAGATTCAGAGTTGGTCAAACTTTTTGGTTAACTATTTAAGGTCTTCCTTGAACTTGTTCAACTCTTCTTCCTTCAGATCAACGATCACGAGTAGGTTAGCCCCTGGGTGGGCAAGATTTGGCAGAGAGAACTAAGTTGGTGGTAACCCATTGACAGGAGGGTCACCTGGAGCGTGCTGATACTCTTTTGGTATCCAAATAGGCTTAGGTGTGGGGGGACCCATAGTGCAAGGGAAGAGGACCTTGGAATCTTCGAGAATAGGGACTCGATTTCATTGAATCTCATGAACCTTGGTGTTGATGTTAAAAAATAAACTAGATCCAATTTTCTAATCACAGATAAAATATAAGATTGTAGTGAAATAATCACACAAGAGACAAAGAGTTTTTAAAGTGGTTCAGCTATAAAAGAAAGCCTACGTCCACTGTTATTGTATTAATTTGAGTGATTACAGAAATCTAGGTACTCTTGTAGAGAAGAATAACCTAGAATCCATTCTATCTTGCCTTTTGTAAAAAGAATACAATGTACTTATAGTGATCCGAAGATCAAAGGTTATAATGCCTTAATACATTCAAGCATTTTCACCCGTACATAATGGATGTGATGGTTGATAGTATAGACCACGTGCGGAAGGACCCTTGGTTGTTTCCCCAAGTGGTGACAGTTTATTTACTTCGATGGACTACATTATTCATGTTGGTCGGCCTACCTACCAAGTAACTCTCTTTGGGCTCAATGAGGTGGCTGTTGACTATAATTTCTGCCACATAAGGATAATTTTGATTGGTGCACATGTATGGATAACTTTTGTTATTAAGAGAAGCCCCCAATACTTCGTTCTCGATGTCTTATTGAAAGAATGGAGTATGTTTTCCTCAAAGTTGGTAGGTGTAAGCCGACCAGTGCGACATGTGAAAATTTTCCTTAACTTGATCCTGTGCTTGAATTTCTATAAATATTTTGAAAATTAGAAAACCGCCAATGGGCATATTGGTATTTTCACGCTTTTAAAGCTACGTAGCCGTCAGAACGTCAATTGTCAATATAAGTAATCATTTATTGCACAATTCTCTATTTAAGATATAAGAGATGGAAGTTTTGCCATTTTTTTCACAACACAACTTTTCAATCTTTCAAACTCCTTTTCTTCTCTAAGATTTATGTTTTTTATCTTTCCTTTGCGTCCTACCCTTGCTTCTGCCACCATTTTCTCTATAATTATAGTTCATGGGGATTCCTTAGATAGATTTAGGCAGGAAAGGAACATCCCTAATTGGGTAGAGTTAGAAATGACGATACCACGAGTTAAAGTGTTATCACTACCATAGGGAAGTACTCACAATTTCATAACTGAGTGTGGTTTCACTTTTTCCCTCAATTGTTTTTGTCTATAATTTTGTCAGTATTTTGATGTCATCTCTGCTACAGTAGCCCGCAATACTTGGAGAATAGTTAATGGGATACTTGGGTTGAACCAAATACATAAAACCCACATTGGCATCCCAGAATTGATGTTTTGTTACAAATGGGTTAGTAGTGACAGTACCTACTACATACAAACTAGGTTTTCCAATAGAGCCTTAGTCGTTAATTTGTCAGACTCCAATAAATGTTATTTTGATTATAGGGTTATAGCGAAGAATCGTCAACACGCTCCTCTTCAAAGAGGAGAAGTGTATGAGGGGCCCGAATGACCTCAAGTATGACATGGCATAGGCGGTTGATTTGGATTATTGTACCTTTATTTTTTGCTAACCATCTATTTGATAACATATTGACTAATATTTTTCGTCCAATTTCGCACAGTTGAGAATAAGAAAAAATGTCCTAAAGAAGAGGACGTCAATCTTTTAGAGTTAAAATTCTTGTGGATCACTCATCAGAGGATTGGCGAGGAACACCCTAGATCATCCTCCCACTTATTGAAATATTGGAGCTCGATTACCTCCTTTGTTGATAGGACTAACACTTCTCTAGCTCTAGCTCCTATTAATTTATAAAAGGAACCGGTTACCACTTCTTCGGCTGAGGAAGCTGCATAGGTTAAAAAGGATTTTGGTAATTCCTCTTCTCTTGAGTGTTGGACATTTCTACTATGACAACCTCTCACTTCCTCTCATAGGCAATAGGAAAATCACTTACTTGATTACTGGAGCTTTGTCTCCCACTGCCAAGAGAGCTTTAGAGAAGACAAACAAGGTTGCTGATGCCAAAAAGTCCGTTGTGACAGAGAAAACATCAAAAGCTACTGAAAAAGTTCCTCAAGTTATTACTACTGAGGACAATGATACTGTTGTACCTCAATTTAAGAGGTTAAGAAAAGGACTTTCTGAGAATCAAGTTAAGAAGAGTTCTTCCAACTAGGAGTTAGTCGAGAAAATTCAAGAGGATATGGCTATTGCATGGTCATCCTTTATTGTTATCAATCCTGGAACGGTTAGGAATTGATCAAGACTAGTACTCGATGTGCTGATAGGGTAATTGTTGCTTCTCTGCCACCATTAAAGTTGGCATAATGTGCTTGCTAAAGTTTGGCTTTGGTAAATTTTTCCTCTTTACTACTTGCTCTTAATGTCTTATTTTTCTCTTTGTAATCAAATATCGTTCCTTTTTGTCAGTTGTTGGTGAACTTCAATTACTTGATGGAAAAGGACGATCATTGCGTTCTTTGGTAGGAGATGTGGAAAAGGTTTTTGAGGGTCTAAGGCAATCTGTAGATACTTCGGGCAAGTGTTGGAGTCTAAATAAAAAGATTAGTAGGAAAAACTGCAGAAGGCTAAGGATAAATCCACAACTGTAGAGGGGAAACTTGTGACTGCTAATAAAAGGGCAAAGGTGGCCAAAGATAAGTTGGTAGAGAATCAAGCCCTCCCCAAGTCTACCTAGGAGAAAATAATTGGTCTGACTACTGACCTACTTGTAGAGAAGGCCAAGAATAAGAAAATAAAGGAAGTCTCATTTAATAAGGGTTGGGACAGAGCTTTCTAGCTGCCTCCACTCAAATTGAGTTCGTCTGGAAGAAATCATTCAAGGATGGCAGGTCGGATGCCCTGAAAGAGGTTGGCACTGCTGAAGATTCTAAACTATTTCATAGGCATGATCCAGGCTCTCCTCCAAACTTAAAGGAAGATTTTGATGATGAGGAAGGGTCTAAATAATTCTCCATTCTTCCTGATCGGTCTGCCTTAAAGCCCATTGATGAAGGCCATCGCTTATGTCGAGTTGGCTTTTGGGAGTAATGTTCAGGATAAGGAAAAGGTATAACTCCTTTATTTTTATTTTTTTTTCTTCTCCCTTATAATAGGATCATTATTATATAACACCTCCAGGTTTATTAATGAAATATTTCCTTTTGGCTGAATCTGTTGCATTTATCATACTTATGTCTTCTAGCTTGGTTGAGTTATCTTTATGAAGTCACACACCTTGTATTATGTTTTCTCAGTAATCACACTTGTGTTCTTACAATTGAAATTTTAAGTTTGATTCTAAAAAAGGCCATAGTTTCTAATGAATTTGACCTGCTCATGTAGAGTAGAAATATTTTGGAGGTTGGCCACATTCCTTTGTCCGAAGAAGATTTAATCGACTTGCTTAGTCCAGATGTGTCTGACCAAGTTAAGGAGTCAAACATCCACATTCATTATTTACTGGACAGAGAAGTGGCAAATGGTGTTGCTTATTATGAGATGATTGAAGATATGTAAAAAGACCACAAATTTTCCTTGGCTTCACTCCATACCGACTATGAGGCTAAGTACAAAGCATTGAGTGAAGGTTGGGTCTTCGAGAAGAAGCTAGAAGAGTATGCCTCTATGTACAGAAGGAAAGACTTCCTGCTGAACCAAGAAGTAGATGAAGCTTGGGAAGTAGCCAAACTTCTTAAAGAGGAAAATAATTGCCTCAAAGATGAGTTAGCCAACTTAAATAAGTCATCTCCCGGTGGTGCTAATAAGGGTGCTTCTTTCTTCGAAGCTATAAATGCCAGATTAGTAGGAGAATTTGAAGCACTGCAGAAAGCCAAACTCATGCAAACTTCCAGGTAACAAATGTCTATCCGACCAACTGTAGAATAGGCAAGAACTAGAAAAACACTAGTTGACCAAGCTGCCCAGCTAAAAGCGAAGAGTGAGACCATTGCAGATTTTTTTATCTAGCTGGAAGCTAAGGATAAAGCCATCGCAGATCAATCTGTCCAGTTGAAAGTGAAGAGTGATGTCTTAAAGAAACTTCAACATCAGGTTGAAAGTCCAACCTTTTACTATCATAAGTAACCCAGAGAGGTATGAATGGAAGGCTATAATGAGGCCCTTAACCATGTTGATAATCACCTTGCCTAGAGTCACCGTGAAGGTTACAAATGGGGATAAACCAACTTGTTGACCTTGACAGTGAGCTATGGTACTAGAATAAGCCTGATTTGCTTAATTGTGATAAGCCCCTATTAAAATTGGACATATCATGTATTTATTCTGATTATATTCCCCAGTGCTTAATTACCAAAAACTTGGGAGATTATGGTCTTCATGATGTGCATGAAATACTTTATCCTCCTCATCCGATCGATGTGACGAGCAGCAGCAATATGAGAATATTGTGGGATTTTAATTTGATCAATTCCCCTTATACCCTAGATGATCCTCCTGCTAGGATGGAGAGAATGCAATAAGAGAGAGCACCACAAACTTTTAAAGCTCAAGGAAAATGTCCAGCTGAATAACTCTTACGTATTTTCTATTTATTTGATCTTGAATGTAAAAATTCATGCTTTTGTGTTGTCAACTTATGATTAATTAATCAATCAACTAAGTTATTGTTTAATAATTAATTATTTAACTATTATTATAGGGCCTTAGATTCTACCAATGCACTTGAATGAAACTAGAAATAGTTTTATTGATCTAGTTATCAGTGGCGACCAAGTGCATAAGGAATATATATGTGTATTCCAATAGTTAGTAATGTATAAATGTCTTCCTGCATTTAACTTATTAGGGTAAAACTTGTTTTTAACTATTTGAGTTGTATACGAAGTTTACAAACTTCTTGTTCTTAACTTGTGAAAGACGAAGTTATACATGAAATAAATTATTAGGGGAGACCAAGTTTGTTAGGAGTGTATTCATGTACTTAACCTGGTCGGGTAATGCTTCTTCTTCATGACATGTTGATACGAAGTCATACATAAAGTAATAACTTCTTGTTCGTGACTTGTACATACGAAGTCATACATGAAATAATAACTTGCGCGAGACGGGACTGTGTATTAAGGTGTTAGTGCATCTTGAATTTGATAAATTCAACTTGATTAAGTATGTGTTGTTGATTGGCAAAAGCTGAAGACCAAGAGACATTGTTTGTTTCTTTGTTATTTCTAGGGATTTATATCACCGTACTTCGAAAAAAATTCAAAAAAATTGAGGGAACAAAAATCAAGATTTTTAATGAACTTGAAAAAAATTTGTGTTGAATATAAATTAAAACAAATGCAGTTTCCCACTGTCTTTATTTACTGATAATATTTGCGGAGGTGCTCGGCATTCGAAGGGTCCTTGAATTCCTTCCCATCAAGCATCTCAAGTCTAAAAGCCTTGGTCGGATTACTGTTGAAATACGATATGGGCCATGCCAATTAGCCTCAAGCTTGTTTCCCTTATGGATGACTTTGTTGAGGACATAGTCAGCTTCTTTTAAGTTGATTGTCTTGACTCTTTTATTGTAAAAAGAGAGCAGTCCTTTATTAGTAGGCAGCATTTCTGAAGGCAGCATCTTCTCAGACTTCTTCCAGCATGTCCAAATTCAATCTTCTCATTAAGTCACTCTTAGGAGAATCAAATTTTAGCACTCTGTGAGTTAGTAGGCCTAGCTCAGCTGGTACCATGGATTATGTTGGAAATGCAAGCATATAAAGTGTTTATTCGGTTGCTATCCTCGGTGTTGTTCTATAGACCCAAAGAATAGAGTGCAATTCATTAATCCAATTTCCCTTAGAAGCATCAAGCCTTTTCTTCAATCCATTGAGCAAGGTTCTATTTGTCACTTTCATTAGACCATTGCTTTGTGGATGACCTAGTGCTAAATGGAGTTTTTGGATCTTGGACTGAACACAGTATGCTTCAAATTCATCATTATCGAACTAGATTCCATGGTCTGTAATGAAAGCATAAGGCATTCCACACTCAGCTATGAGCAATAAGGGAATCTATTGACCCTCTGGTAGTAATAACACTTCAACTGGTGGTACCAACATCTCTAACTCTACCCAATCAGAGATGTTCCTTTCCTGCATAAACTCATCTAAGGAATCCCCATGAACTGCGTAAATTATCGTGACACTAAAGAAAGAAAGAAATCGAAAAGAACGGGGAGAAGAATACTTACAAAGAAAATAGTGGCAGAAGCAAGGGTGGGATGCAAAGGAAACCTCAAAGACAGAAAGCTTGGAGAAGAGAGAGGGTTTGAAAGATTAAAAAGTTATGGTGTTAAAAAATGGCAAAACTTTTGTCTCTTATAGCTTACCTAGATAATTGTGAAAAAAATTATTACTTGTATCGACGATTGATGTTCTGATGGCTACAGAAATCTAAAAGCATGAAAATACCAATATGACCTTTGGCGGTTCGCTAATTTTAAAATTATTTACAAAAATTCCACCACAAGATCAAGGGATGGTAAATTTTCACAAGTCCCACAGGTTAGCTTACACTGACCAACTTTAAAGAAAATATACTCCATCCTTTTAATAAAAACATCAATAATGAAGTATTAAGGGGCTTTTATTGAAACTAAAAACTATCCATCCACGTGGACCAATTAGAAATGGGCACTTGTCTCCTTACGTGGTAGTAATCCGAGTTCATATCCACTTTATGAAGCGATGCACAGTGTCCTCCTTTTGTATAATACTCTTTTATCTAGCGCGAATCTGGCTGGTTTGTACGAGAGCTTTTTTACTTATCTTGGATCAGCCGATATGGTTCCTTCTTCGATTTAAGTTCTGACCGGATCCATCTAGGAATGTCCCATCCTCAACTATACTCCTGCTTTCTAAGATCTCAATTAGAATGCTTCTCCTGAGTTATATTCTTATTGGTGAAGCTAGATGAGCAAGTGCATTACCTCAGGCGTTAGTCATCCTTGGTATGGTGTTCATTTGGACGCCTGGAAATTTGGAAATGACTTCCATTACCTTGATCAATTGTCTTTCCATTAATTCTCCCTTGACTCCATATAGATGAATCACTTAGTTAACAACCAATTGTGAATCATTGTGTACCACTATTTGCTTGGCACCTAATAAATAGGTTAATTCTAGTCCGGCTATTAAAGCCTCGTACACAGCTTCATTATTTGATGCCTTGAATTGAAATTTAAGGCATATTTAACATCAATATTATCAGGAGTATTAAGTATGATACCTTCTCCACTTCCAGTTACGCATGAGGATAGATTCACATATAAATTCCATAGCGGAACATCACTAGTAAATCTTTCTATAGATAGAACTCCCTGGTGGAATATCTTCTTACTTCCCTCTGCATACTTCTGAGCCATCTCTTGAGTGCTGGATGATTCAGTTGGTCAGCTATGGATTTGGCTTTCTTTTGAGCTGAGCTCTCTTTTGAAGAAGTCTGCTAGGCAGGCAAGTTTTGTTAGTTCATAATCTCGGGATAGGTGAATTTCATAATCAAACTTACAAAAGCTTATCCTTTTAACGATGACTTTGGCTTGTAGATAATGTCATATTCGACCAGCTCTACTGCTCAATACATCAACTTGCCTGACTTTTTAGGTTTATGAAGTGCTTGTTGAAGAGGTAGATCAGTGTACACAATGACGGTGTGTGCTTGAAAATAAGGCTTCATACGCCTGGAAGTTTGAATAAGTGCTAAGGCCAATTTTTTCCAAGTGTGGATACCTAATTTTAGCTCCCCAAAATGCTTTACTAGTGTTGTAGACTAGTTTATGGAGCTCATTCTCCAACCGAACCAATGTCGAGCTAACTTCGGACTCAAAAACATCTATATATAAGTATAATTTTTCTCCAAATATTGGTCAGGACAATAATGGTGGAGATCCAAAATACTTATTCAACTCTTGAAATGCTTCTTTACACTCTTCATTCCACTCAAAGGCCTTTCTAAGCACCTTTAAAAATGGTAAAAACCCATATGTTGCTCGAGAAACAAATCGGTTTAAGGCTGCCACTCTACCAGTGAGCTTTTGAACATATTTTTTGTAGGCCGATGACTGCATCTCAATCAGGACTTTGATTTTGGAAGTATTACATTCAATTACTCTTTACTTTACTATGAAGCCGAGGAACATGCCCTCTTGCACACCGAACACATACTTGGTCGAATTTAACATCATTTAATGCATTTCCAACTGGTTGAAAGTCTGTCTGAGGTCCTTGATATGATCTGAAGCTTTCTTACTTTTATTCAACATATTATCTACATAAACCTCCATATTTTTCCAAATTGTCTCTCCCAATACCTTATGGACCAACCTTTGGTATGTTACTCTAACTTTTTTCATCCCGAAGGGCATTACATTGTAGCAATAACTACCTCTATTGGTAATGAAAAAGGTTCTTTCTCTATCCTCCGGTTTCATTTTGATTTGGTTATAGCTAGAATAAGCATCCATGAAACTCAACATTCATGTCTAGTTGTGGCATCAACTAATGGATTACTTTTGGGAAGAGGTAAATGGTACTTTGTGCAAGCTTTATTAAGATCATTAAAATCTACACACATTATCCACTTATCATTTTTATTTTTTATCATCACAACATTGGCCAACCATGCTAGATATCTGACATCCTCAATGAATTGGGCTTTTTGTAGATTCTCCACCTCTTCTTGTATGAATTTGTTTTTTTCGGACTAAACACCCTACACTTTTGCTTGATCGGCTTGGTATCCTTACTAATGTTGAGCTCATGACAAAAAAAGTTGGGATCAATCCCTGGCATATCCTCGTGACTCCAAGCAAAGACATTCCTTTTCTCTGTTAAGAACGAGATCAATTCTTGTTTGAGGAGTGAATCCAATGTGGATTCAATATATTTGGTTCTCTCGGTCTTGTAATTATCTAAGATTATGCTTTCGGTGGCTTCTGCAATCTGCCCTTTGATTAGCTCTGTTTCACCTCGAGGATCCAGAGTATCAACTTCTGATTCATTGTTGGGTTCCATAGTGTCTACCAAGTAAGTAGTGATTTTCTTTTTCAAATCAACCAAATCTTCTTGCTCGTCTAAAGAATAATAACATTCTCTGGCCACCTTTTGATCACCTTTTATGACACCAACCCCAAAGTGAGTGGGGAATTTCAAACACTGATGTACTGTGGATGGTACAACTTTAAATTTCTTTAGTCCTACGATGATGAAGATCACATTGTAAGAAGACTGAACATTCTTATCCATAATAAATAAGCGTATATTTTTTATGCGACTTCCTAGCCAAGTGTCGAACAACACTTCAAGCCTAACTGTCCCAGGGGCATAGACTTTTTCTCTTAAAAAAGCTATCAGCGACCTGTGGTATGGTTCCAGCTAACCAAGTTTCAGTCCTAAACTCTGAAAGTAGGGGTAGAACATCACATCAATCGATATCCCATTATCTATCAGAACCTTGGCGATGATGGCTTCTTGAATTTTAGACCTGACAACCAATGGATCATTACGAGGATACAATACTCTAGAGAGATCATTTTTAGAAAAGTCGATAACCATCTTGTCTTTGTTGACTTTTTTGGGCCGATCACCATCATTCAAATTGATTTTTTGTATATAGGTACATTCTTGTGCTTTATTCAAGTATGCCTTTATCCATTTAGTTTGATCTCCCCTTCCTGCATCTCCACCTATAATGACATGACAATCAAAAAAGCCAAAATGTACTATATCTACTTCAAGTTCTGGTTGCTTGGGCTTCTTTGGCAGTTCGAGATCATCTTAATAACCATCTTTATTATTTCACTTCCTGTCATTTCTAGGTTTGTACGGATAATTTGACCTTCCTTCAATTTTTTTACCTTCACAATGATCAACAAATGTGTTCATCTTTCCTCAATGGATGAGGGATTCCACTTCGTTCTTTAAATACATACAGTTATCAGTAATGTGGCCATTATCCTTGTGCAACTCATAATATTTAGATTTATCCTTCATATTGGGTGGTGCTCTTTGCTACTCTAGCCATCGAAAATCTTTATTGTGCTTCATTTCCCCAGGATATGGTGAATACTGACCATCAATGGAGTATAAGTTCCATACTTTTTTAGCTTATCATCCTTCTTTTGTTTCTAATCCTTCTACTCCTTTTTTTAATCTTAGTTGCGGGACTTTATTTTGCAGCCATTGCTTCTTTAACATTCATGATTTTTCCTACCTTGGCCATGAGCTTAGTAACGATTTTGGGAGGATCTTTTGCCAAAGCATAGTATAGATTCTCTGGAAGTAATTCGCTCATTTAAGAGATGATGACTATTTTTTCCTCATCATTTACCACTTCTAGCTTCTCGTTGTTAAAATGAGTGATGTATTCTATGGTGGTTTCCCCTGCTCCCTGCCTGACACTCAGGAGATGGGTTACTCTCTTAACTGGCTTGGCCTCAAAATAGAACTTGCCGATAAATAGCTTGGCAAGTTGATTGAAGCTAGTAGTTTTTCCGCCGAGCACATTTTTGTACCATATTTGGGCTAAACCAGTAATGGTGCTTGAAAAAGCTTTACATCTTATTTCATCAGGAATAGAAATATGTTGACCGTAGCCTGATACTGCTCAAGGTGTAAAATTGGGTCAGTTTTACCATCATATTTAGGGGTAACTAGTGGTGTTTTAAACTTGAATAGAGTTAGGAAATTAATAATTGCCTGGATTAAGGGAGACCCCTTGATAAAATTATGTTGAAACTAATTCTTTTCCTTGGCCATTTCTCCCAATCTATATTCTAATCACTGGATTGATCCCTTCCATAAAGGGTTTCTTGCATCAGATCTATGAGAAGCAGCTCGACCATCCCAACCATGTGTTTACGTTGAACTCTCTTTTTGAGAAGTATGCTCAACATGCACAGATCGTCGCACGCTTAACCTGGACCTGATTGAGGCTTTACGATGTTCGACTGGGTGTTCATTAGTTATGAATAACTCTCTGGGATGATTCTTACTTGCTCGGGGTCACAAATTATCAAAGGGCGAAGCCCTGCTCAACCTTTCCAAGATGCTTGGCCTTTCGAGAGAAATAGAATGGTTGTTATAGAATTATGTGTATCTAAGAGATGAGCTTACTCTCTAACGATAAGACTTATCACCTAAATATTTGGAATAGCTATGTCAACCGTGGCTTGGAGGTGAAGGTAGAGGTGGAGGTGGAGGTGGAATTTCTCGCCTATGAGAAGGAGTTGTATGTTGTATGGAAAGATATGGAGACCTAGCCTAGAATGATTGAGCCAATTTCCTCATGGTTTCTTGCATGGCATCTTGATCCCTGGCAATACTGGAAAGTATTCCATTCAAGTCAGCTGCTGTAGGCGGAGTAGATAGGGCGGTAGTGTTGCCTTCATGTCTCTTGCTACTCTTAGGGTCATTTATTTTCCCTTGAACAAAAATGTATAAAATAGAGAAAGATAATAAACACACGTTCCCACAGGCGGTGCCAATCTGTTGATGTCAAAAAATGGACTAGATCCCACTTTCTAATCACAAATTAAATAAAAGATTGCAGTGAAATAATAACACAATAGACAAAGAGTTTTTAAAGTGGTTCGGATGTGAAAGAAAGCTTATGTTCAGTGTTATTGTATTGATTTTAGTGATTATAAAAACCTAGGTACTCTTGTAGAGAAGAATAACCTAGTTACCGTTTTATCTTGCCTTTTGTGAAAGGAATACAATGTATTTATAGTGACCCGGAGATCAAGCATTGGAATGCATTTATATATTCAAGCATTTACACCCGTACATAATGAATGTGTTGGTTGATTGTCTAGACCACGTGCGGAAGGACCCTTGGTTGTTTCCCTAAGTGGGTACTATTTATTTACTTCTATGGTCTGCATTCTTCATGTTGGTCGGCCTACCTATCGAGTAACTATCTGCGGGGCTAATAAATTGGCTACTGACTAGGATTCTTGCCACATAAAGATACAAGTGCCCATTTTTTATTGGTCCATGTGGATGGATAATTTTTGGTATCAACACTTGTTTTGAAGGTTGGTAATATTGGTAGTAAGTTGGACTAGAACCGTCATCAAATTAGGCTGTACATTCGGTACTTAGTATGCATTCACTATGGAAAGCGGGTGAAAGTGGATTTCAAACTCAGAGGAAGTAGTGGGAGAATTGACGGAGATTCGGGGCGGTTCGACGGAAGACCGAAGCCAATAAAGAATCAAGCCAAGGGTTGGGTATAGGATCGACTTGAGAGGAAAAAGTTTCGAATTTATTTTTGGAAGAGAACAATAAAACTCTTTTACTATAGGAGGAAAATGCTTTTGATATTTTTGGAAAAGAGGAGGACAAATTGTTTTTGGGTAAAAGGGAGGAAAAATGATTTTGACATTTATAATAAGAGGAAGGAAAATGTTTTGGGTATTTTGATAAAAGAGGGGGTAAATGTTTATAGGTAAAAGGTGGGAAAATGCTTTTAACATTTATCGTAAAAGGAAGGAAAATCTTTTTGGTATTTTTATAAAACAGGGAAAAATATTTTTGACACTTTTGGTAAAGAAAGAGGGAAAATGAGAAAAGGGTCTCAGAATTATTATTATTATTATTATTATTATTATTATTATTATTATTATTATCATAATGTTCTCACTTGCATTAGGTTTACCTAAATGCAGAAAGAAATATCAGACGGGACCCGAGCTTGGGAAAATTGGGTTTGAAAAATATGTAAAATACGGTTCGACTTGTTTACAAGGCTCATGGATAGGGTTATATTTTAAAATAAGATGAAATCGCGTAAAAATTTGGGCGGTATGCTGACCCATCATCGGCAGAGTTTCGGGTAGTAACCGACAGACTAAATATGAATTCCCTAGGTTTGACGCCTATATGAGGGTATGCAGTTGTTGGGTTGATTGGAACGGTTCCCCTCTTTGGCGTGACTTCCACGATATACGTCTTTATTTTGAAGGCAATCGATATGTGTGGATAAGCCATTTAATGTACCCAAGGGTACGTGAATTTCCTCATTATATACCTCGTGGGGACACTACGTGTGAGAGAAAATTCAATTTAGTCGACGTACATGAATGAGTTCCTTGCGATATACCTCTCGTCATGACTTCGATCAAGCGATACGATGCGGGGGGCACCGTTCGATATACGTTGAAGGTACTTGGCCAATGGAAGTGAGAGTCATATTGATTCATCTAACTATGACTTGTCAGACTAACGTCCATCCCAAAGTGACCCCCCAATTATAGGATAAAATTTGGTCAATAGTCATGCTCTTTGGTAATGTAATGTGCACAATGCACTATTCTTAATTAGTACATTATGGAGGGAGTATTTTATTTAGCATCGCGAGCACTATACTAATAGGGTAGAATGTTCAATTATTAGTCAAACTGAATCTATCACGGAACATGAAGATTATACTAAGCATGGATATATGAGAGTGAGTGATGTGTAAATATCTATAAGTGAGTGTGTGGTGGTGAACCTAAATATGGATCAACTAGACGTGGTTTGTGATAAGTGTGAGTGACCATGGATATATACAAGTGTGATAAGTGAAGGTGTGTGTTAGTGACACCTAAGCATGCATATTCTAAGTGGTGTGTTCAACATGTGGATATAAGTGATCCTAAGTGTAAGTAGCTTGAAGTGCACATGGAGAGTATCTACAAGTGTGTGAGTGAGTAGTGATATAAGAATGAGGTAGATATATGCAAAAAATAATATATGATAAAAAAAGGGGAACTTATAGGTAGGTGCATACGCACACAACCAAAAAATGATAACACCCATGCAAACAGAGTTTAGCCCTCTTAAGTCAATCCAAAGCGGAGTCGCTACCCCGGCCATCCATATTATCTCTCTCCTTCCCTATGGGGAAAAAGGGGGGGATAAGGTCTCGCGCCCTCTTTCTCTAGGAGCATTTTGAGCTTCATCGATGTGGGGCGATGTAAAAAGATGGAGTCGACAGCCTATTTTGCACAAAATAGGCAAAAGAAAGTATCGTCGTCTCGAGAGAGTGGCATCGAAGACAAACTGATGCTTAAGAAACCAATAGTTCAGAGGTTCGGGGGCTAAGTTACGGAATGGGAAGGTGTTAGGAACCCATTCCTCCCTTTCGATCTCCCATGGGCTTGTTTTATTATTTTCCTTAATTTCTCCATAACGTGTGTGTGCGTGTATATATAAATGGAGATCAGAATCTCCTAACTCATATCATGGAAAATATAGAGTGAGGTCATCCATAGGAATGTTCCCAAAATAATATCTAGAAAATATGATGTATGCCTTTATCAAGAGATTGATCATTACAATGAAACGATAATATATGTTAGATAAACTCCAATATGGATCACAAATATAATATATATTATATAATGTATAGATTAAAAGGACACAAATACGAGAATGAGAAAATTGTACAATTAAAAAATTGGAAAATTGAGAACTTGGACTCAAATCTCGAGTTTTAGCCTGAGATGCCTACATAGCCTATAAAGGCATTAAAGTAAAAGTAAATTGCATGCAATATAAGGGTGGGGTTTATCCCATATATCCAAATGGGAATTTATTGTATGTGTGTGTGTAGAAAATATATTTTTAGTTTTGAGCGATTGCGATGGATAATCCTGTTGGAACCTCTTTTTCTTTGTTTTTGGTTTTTTTTAAAGAAAATAAAGTATGTGCAATATAACTAATAAAGGATGAGATGTTAGTGTGTATTAACTAAGGTAAAAGCAAAATTGAGAATCTATGTAACTAATGCGAATATAAAGAAATTTAAAAAGATAGAAGGATTTTCGGTCCTTCTTTGGAGAATTGAGGCATGATCGTGATCCTTGATGATCTCCCTTGAATGTTGAGATTAATTTTGGATGATAGAGAATATTGGGTATGAAAATGATGGGAATGAAAGATGGAAAAGAATTTCACACAAGGAAACTTCGCTAATTGCAAGAGAATGTTGTTGAGATCACTGATATTAATGAATCTGAGGTATGCCCTGAGAGTGAGATCATTACCTATATTTATAGGGTAGGGGTGGTGCTGATTATCATAGCCTTAGCCCTATCAATCAGTAGGTAACCCTAGACACACTGTCGATTGGCAGGGAAATGGACCTGCCAATCGGCAGTCTCGTGCAGATTGTTTCGAAAAATGATTGTAAAACACAATCCGTAAATCCAAATTGTGCACGGGGCATACAATTAAAAATTTAATTGAGAGACGTTCGAGAGTCCTTTGTGCCACTACCAGGTTTGAAAGTTGACTTTCGATCAAACGAAGCTCGGAAGCGCTCGACGGTCCTTTGGATGGGAGATCGTCGAACCGTAATGGATCGTTCATCAAAATTATAAGTCAGAATTGCACACGGGGTAGACTGTTGGAAAGGTCATGCAAGGTACTTCGATATTCTAAAGAGATTCACTTGGTTCGGATAGATGAATTTGGTCAACCATGGCCCAAAAGTGCCTGATGACCTTTTTGAGTAAAACAGGTCATCCGTCCGTACCGTACGGTTGATTCGTGAACGAGGCGAACCGTTGGAAACGGTACTCAGTTCCCTTCAAAGTTACATTCAATCTTATTCAAGAGGAAGACTTTACCTTGGTCAAATAGAGCCCGAGAGTGCCCAGTAACCTTTGGATCAATTTTCTGAAGAAAATGGATCGTTCGTTCGAACAGTTATGTCGTTCACGCACGGGACAGACCGTTAGAAAGGTGATCCAGTGTCCTTCGAGTATTCATTTAGTTTTATCTCTGATGATAAAGTTGGTTGAGGTCAAATCGGGACCCGGGAGTGTCCGGTGGCCTCTAGATTAATTTTCAATAGAAAAATGGTTCATTTATCCGAACCATTATGCTAATTTGCACACGGGCGAATCATTAGAAAGGGGATTCAGTACCCGTAGAGGATTCATTAATCTTATGCTCAGATAATAGAGTTAACCGGAGTCAAATGGGTCTCGAGAGTGATCGATGGCTACTAGATCAGTACTCGGAGTATGGCCTAAGTTTTGTAATGAAATGGGGAGGTGCTAGAGACCTAAGAAGAGACTTAGGGGGTCCTAAAATCTGTTGTTTACATCCATATTTACTACAATACACTAAGTATCTTTCAAATGAATTACTTTTACTTCAAATTTTTCATCCATTACTTAATGGTTTTGAAACACATATACTATGTTATGCTTCTCACGAAGGAGAACGTATTTGTGCATGGTCCCGACCAAATCAAAATGTGGATCACATAATAAAATAAGCCTAAAGATGATCGTTTGGGCTTTTTTTTCCAAACCCAATAACCTATCGTACATACGGGTGCAATATTTTACCAATAGGATAATCCATTACAGGAAATAAAAATTACAATATCTCTTTTTGGAGCCTAGTGTACTATTGTATAACTAAATTGATCGAGAAATATGTTCAGATTTTTTAGACCACTTTACGATTTGAAGTTCTTATGCAACACCAGTTTTAGGTGTATAAATATTATCATCCGAGAATACAAATGAAGACAGACGTGTGTCACTTACTAGATTAGAGGAGGGATCAAGATTATCCAGCATGCTTGTTGTAGAGACCCCATCCTAGGACCCTTCTATGAACCTACTTAGGTCCCTAGTACCCATTCATTCATCATAAACCCTAGGTCATACTCTGTGTACCAATCTAGAGGCCATTGGGCACTACCGAACCCCATTTAACTCCGATCAACTTCCTCTTCTGAGAGAAAGCTCAACGAATCTTCGAAGGGCTCTATATCCCATTACCAATAGTTCACCCCATGTGAGAATAGATTTTATGGTACAAACGAAAGATCCTGGTCAATCGGGTGCTCATGATCACCGTTTGATCATGTTCAACTCTCCAGCTTCTACTTAATAAAGCTTCAACAGGATTTGAATCCCCTTTAGAACGATCTGCCATGTGCACGAATCAGGCTTACGGTACGAACGAACAATTCACTTTACTTAATAACAAAGAGATTCCAAGCCCCATTTGACATTGGTCATCTCTCTGAACCGAACGAAGCTGAATGAAATATTAAAAGGCTCTGAATTCCCTTTCCAATGGTTAGTTTTGTGTTTGAATTGGCCTTACAATTCAGATAAATAATTCATTTTCCTCTAAAAATTTCCTGTATAGTGACGAATGGGCGTTTACGGGCCCCATTTGACCTCGGTCAACCTAACCTGGGAGAGGACCAATGGATTCTTAAATGCCTTTGAATACCCTTTCCAATAATCCACCATGTTCAGGATTCTTACTTACGATTTGCATTCTACGACCATTTTTTTCGAAAGGCACCCCTAGGACCCTACCTATTGGTAATGTGTCTAGGGTTCTATGTCGATATGAAGGTCCTATACTATGTCGATTGGCACCCCCTTGGCTCTATAAATAGAGGCCATGAACTCACTTTGAAAATCACCCCTTAACATCCCTCTTAGCAATTCAGAGAACATTTTGTCGAATTCAGAGTTGTTCCCCTCCAAAAAAGCCCATATCCCACATTACTTCCATCATTTTCATACTCTATTTAGTAAATTACTCCCCATATCCTCATACCACCATCACCTCATTATGAGATCACTGCATCTACAATGAAGATCCACTTCAAGTCTTCATAAGGAGGTCCAATTCTCCATCCTTGACTTTAAATTCTCTTGTTTTAGAATTAGTTTCTTTATTTCTACTTTAGCTCTTTATTTCATTACATCACATACCTTAATATCAAACTTTTATTATTAGTATTTTCACATACATTATTTTCATAAAAAACCAAAAAAAGAAAAATAGGGTTTTACCAATAAATTCCAAAAGAGGGATTCTCACTACAGGCACTTAAAGCACGTTTATCTCTACATACACATATAAGAGAAATCCACCGTTTGGATCTATGGATTAAACCCCACCCTATGTTATTTTTTAACTACGTGGACTTTAATGCCCCTTGGGATATGTAGGCATATTGGGTAAATCCATAGACACGAGTCCTCCGTTATACACATTTGTTACATATATATATATATATATATATATATATATACTTAATGGATTTCATATTATTGCATGCTTGTGTCTTGTCTGATCTATACATTCGTTCTTCTATGATGACTTATGATTCGGCAAACACTTACATTATATTTTGAATAATTATTTTGGGAACACTCCTAAGGATGAACTTACGCCGTCCTTTTCCATGACGCGAGTTAAACGATTCCATTCTACATTTATAATATGCACATAAGCACACACTTCACGGAGTCTAACATGAGAAGATTGATATATGCCCATGAGAGATCGAAAAGGCGGTATGGGTTCCTAACACCTTCTCATTTAGTAACTTAGTCCCCGGACCTTTGAACTACTTGATTTCTCAAGCATTAGTATTGCCCTTGATGTCGTTTTCTCAAAGCGATAATATTTCTTTTGACTATCTTTTGCAAAATAGGCTGACGACTTTATTTTGACATATTACCCCACATTGACGACGGCCGAGCACCCCGAGAATGGGCGTAATCCTGCATGCATGCACAGAGAGGGAAGCCCTCTGAGCCCCCTCGAGATGGCCACAGTGGCGACTCTTCTGGGGATGATTTTTTAAGAGGAATAGACTCGATTTCTACATTGGTGTTATTCTTTTCTTCATGTGTGCGTATTCACCTACCTTTATGTTCTCTTTTCTCCTCTATTTATCCCACTGTTTATATCTCTCTCATGTATATATCACTTTTCACTCAGTTATACATTTCACACATTTATATATACCCTCCATGTACACTTCACACACGTACCCTTAGCTTCACTATTACTTACATGCTTCACACACCACTTAGAATATCCATTCTTAGGCTTTACTATCACACACCCACACTTCCTATACTTGTATTTATCTCCATGCTCACTTACACATACCACACACCACTTGTAGTTGATCCATGTATAGGCTTACTATTATACGCACTCACTTATATATATTCCAATGTCACTTACTCACTCACACACACACACACACACACACACACACACATATATATATATATATATATATATATATATATATATGTGTGTGTGTGTGTGTGTGTGTGTAGTATATCCATGCGTAGTATAATCTCCATGTTGAATTTACTTTTCAAGATACTTGTATATGCTCCCTCATTAGTGCAATATTCCCTTTATTCATCACGCAAATAAAAAATAAAATCCCCTCTCTCCATAATATGCCAATTAACATTCATGCATTTTTTCACACTATATCACCAAGAGCATGGAAATATTGAGAAGAATTTTGTCCCGTACTAAGAGGTCACTTTGTGATGGGAATTGGTCCCGCGAGCCCTAGTTATCCTAACCGATATGAGTCTCACCTTCCATTGGCCTCGTACCTTCAACATATCTAATGACCCCCTGCACCGAGCCTCTTGACCAAACGCACAACGGGAGGTATATAGAAGGTAACTTCTCCACGTACGTTGAGTATATCAAATTCTCCCTCAAACATACTATCCCCACAAGGTATATAGTCGGGCAATTCACGTACACTCAGGTATATCAAATGGCTTGTCCAAACGTACCGATGAATGATTGCCCTCATAGGCAAGAGGTATATCGTGGAAGCCATGTAAAAAGGGGGAACCCTTCCACTAACCCAACAATAGCATAAACCTCATATAGGTATCAAACCTGGGGCACTCATATTTAGTTTTTCTATTACCATGATAAACTCTGTCAAAATTTTGGTTCGATATAACGCTCGAATTTTGGTGCTATTTCGCCCTTTTCAAAACAGGATCCTGACGTGATCCTGGAAACAAGCCAAACCGTGTCTTACATATTTTCAAACCCTATTTTCCCAGGATAAAGTCCTATTCGACATTTTTTTTTCATTTAGGCAAACCTAATACATGTAAGAACCTAATAAAAACACTGATAATAATAATCAGGTTGAGATTCCTCTCCTTTTTCCCTCTCTTTTTAAAACCAAATTACCAAAAATATTTTTTCCTCTTTTCTAAAATACCAAAAACTTTTTCTCTTCTTCTTTTGTAAATAAATTCAAATCGTTATCCCTCTTAGGTCAATCGCATACCCGGCTTTGGCTTGGCTCCCTTTGGGCTTCGGTATTTTAATAAACTTCCCCGAAGCTCCATAGCTTCTTATTCTATTTCATTCGAGTTTGGGATTTACCATCTTAGCCTAACTCAGTGCCAAGATCGACAACTTTCAAACCAAGGTCCATGAAATGCAGTGACACCTACTCTAGATTTTCGAAGAACGCGAGGATCTCATTCCTCGTGCCATGGGTCCACTCCCTCTCAAGAATTTTTGGTTCCAGAGGAGTACCAGCATGATCCGCATGCCCCACCTGCTAATGTTCCTCCACTAACTCAATTCCCTATTCCGAACCTTGCCCAGCTAGGGGCTAATATACTAGTACTCATGGATCCGAAAGAGGAGGAACTGAACAAGGTTAAGGAAGACCTCAAACTACTCTCGAAAAAGTTTGACTAAGTCAATATATCAGGGAACTACATGGACTACACCCATATGTGTCCCTGTCCCAAGGCTAAACTGCCAGAGAAGTTCAAAACGCCAGACATCAAAAAGTTTGGGGGAAGCAAACCCCCGATTGTTCACCTTTGAAGCTATTACTGAGACATGACTCTCCTTTGTTTTTCTGAAGAGATAATGGCCCAAATATTTTAGCAGATCTTAAAAAAAAGTACCCTCTGGTGGTTTTTATCCCTTTAAGATTCCATTATCCTTACTTCAAAGGATGTCACCCGAGAATCCATGTCTCGGTAAAAGTATAATGAGGAGCTAGAGGCTACGCGCCAAAATCTAGATCTTCTTAAGTAAAACCCTGGAGAAACATTCAGTATGTAAGGACACAAATTTCCAATTGAGTCCATATATAGTTTTGGCTCAATTCCGGACAAAAACATTTATTCATAGGATTTTATTTTATTGTAATATTCAAGACCTATGAAGTGTTTGTTGAAGACGTAGCGGCAAAGAGTATAAAGCATCATCAAAATGCCGTAGTTTATGTGCCTCGTTTGTACGTCATCAACTAAGGTTCCATACTCCCAAGGTATGAATGTAATAATATTTATATAGGAGTTTGGAACAATATGTATTGGGTGTTAGGAGAAATAAAAACTGCATTTTATTTTCAGAAAGAATCAAATTGAAACTTTAAATTAAGTATATAAAAGTTTATAAAAGTTTCTGGGCCAAAATCGAATTTTACAAACTTTCTGGTCGTTCGTTAGAAGTTTCGTTCGAACGAGTTTTTTCGTTCGAACCAAGTTTCGTTCGAACGAGTTTTGTCGTTCGAACCAAGTTCGTTCGAACGAGTTTGCCAACGACCTGGTCATTCGTTCGATATGTCGTTCGAACGAATTTTTCGTTCTAACGAGATATCTAACGAGATTCTAACGAGCCCAGGCTGGTCGCTCGTTAGAAGTCTCGTTCGAACGAGAGTCAAGTTCGTTCGAACGAGACGCCAGGGCGGGAACAGTTTTGAGCAGTTTTTTGCAGTTTTCTCCCACTTTCCCCACTTGGTTTTTAACCAACTTTTACATACTTTATTATGTGCGGGAAACACATTTTCCAAGACAACTTTTCCATTTCATATCCATCTCTTAGAGAGAGTTTGAGAGCTAATCTTTTTAGGGAAAATGTTCATGTTTTGAGTGTCAATTTCTAAAGAAAAATTCATACACACTCTAGTTTACACCCAATAGTTGTTTATCCAAGTTCCATATATACATATCTTTACTTGGAGTTTTTGGCACCGGTTTTCTCTACCGAATTCAAGAGACGTTTCGGGTTTGCTTCTACACCCCATCACAAAGAAGACTTTTGGTGATATTCTACCCGTTTGGAGAAAGGCTCCATGTTCGGGTGACGGTGTCCGTTTAAAGTCCTATCGGTGTATTCCGAGACCACGGTGGAGCTTCGTTGGTTATCCGCTAATTGGAGGTCGATACAAGAAGAAGCGTCACGGCTTGAGAGGGTTCGAGTTTAGGAAGTAAGTCTTTTGTCTTGTATTTTGAAATACCATTTTTAGTGGATTTGAGGCTAGGGCCGTCCCGAGGTTTTTTCCCGTTAGTGGGTTTTTTTTCGTACATCGCGGTGTAGTGTGACTGTTTATTTTATCTTGCTCTATATCACTTAGAACGCATGCTAGATTAATTCAAGATAAAATCGGTTTAATTATCACACTATATTTAATTTGGGACTTAAATTAAATATTGGGTAAAATTGTGTAATTCAAGTCACTTGCATTAATTTGGTTTTGCCTAACTTTGTTAAATGAATAATCATGACTTAGGCAAATTCTAGGACTTGAGATTAATTAAAACTGTTGTTGTTCTTTTGTTGAACCATCACCTCCTTTATAACGCTTCCGCATATCAACTTGTGTTTATAAATATAAAGGAAATTACATGTTTGTGATTTTAATTGAAGATTGTTTAAATTCCGGGGATCCATAAACTCTCGCGTTTACAAATTGGTATCAGAGCCAAAAACGATAAATTATTTCGTTAAAGATCCTTAATTTTTGGCTAAAATGGATTTTTCCCCATTTTCAAAATTTCCTATTTTTGATGGTTCTAACTACGCGTATTGGAAAGCGCGAATGAGATCGGCACTAAAATCTATCGACGAGAGAGTTTGGATGTCTGTTATTAACGGGTATTCCCCACCAACTCATCTTATTGAAAATGAACGTGTTTTAAAACCCGTCAATAGATGGACTGAAAATGAGTTTAAACTTGCCAACTTTAATTCCCGTGGTTTAAATGCCTTATTTAGCGCTGTCGCACCGGATGAATTCCGACGTATTATGACGTGTGAAACCGCTAAAGAAGCTTGGGATATTTTACAAATAACTCATGAAGGAACTAGTGTCGTTAAAGCTTCTAAACTTCAAAACCTCACCACTCAATTTGAAACTATCAAAATGGATGAAAAAGAAACTTTTGATAAATTTTATGCTAGACTTTCAGATATTGTTAATTCATCCTTTAACTTGGGAGAGAAAATACCTGACGACCGTGTTGTAAAGAAAATTTTAAGGTCCCTACCCGATAGATTTATTCCTAAGGTGACCGTTTTAAATTCTTTACCCACTTTAGCCTCTACAAAATTAGAAGAGCTTGTAGGTGATTTACAAACCTATGAACTAGATATGTTTCCCTCTAAAAATGATATGAAAATTAAAAAGGGCGTTGCTTTAAAAGCCCGAAAAGAGGTTAAACAAGTTGTAGAGAGCGATAGTGATAGTGACTCGGAAGATATGGCTTTGTTTGCTCGTAAATTTAGAAAATTTCTTAAATTTAACAAAGATAAAGTTAAAATTGATTTTAAGAAATTTGATACTTCTAAACATGATAAAAGTGAGAAGTTTTCTAAAGCCGAACCTATCCCTAAACCTAGTAATGAAAATTTAGATAGGGACGAGTCTAATAAATGTTTTGGTTGTGAAGGTTATGGCCAAAGGGCTTTTGAGTGCCCCACTAAACTAAGGAAAGAGGGTAAACGACCCGTTTCATATAATGCAACCCTTAGTGATAGTGATAAGGAAGAGAAGCCCGATTCCCCCACTAAGAAAAATTTTGTGGCTTTTATGGCTAGACATGTGAATGATGATGAGAACTCATCGAATGATGAAATTATAGCACATGCCACTTCCAAGGTCGTTGTGCATGATTCTCTTATTTTTGATGATAGTGAGAGTGAAGAAGAAAAAGAGAGTGAAAATGAAGAAGAGGTTGATGAGAGTGAACTTCAAAATGCTTTTCATGAATTATATAAAGAATCTATTAATTTGAAAAGAACTAATTTGAAGTTAAAAGCTTGTTTAAGAAAGAGTGTCAAGGTCGTTGATGAAAGTGCCTTAATAGAAGACCTTAGGACACAAGAGAGGACTCTTCGAGAGAAGCTAGAATACGTAGAAGGCGAGAGAGATAGCCTTAGGGGTTTAATGGAATCCTTGAAAAAGGAGCTTCTTGCTTTTGAAGAGCGTAATTTTTTACTAGAATCTAACATTGTAGAATTGGAAAATAAATTAAAAGATTCTAGTAATGTCAAATTTGATATGGAATGTCGTTCGGAAAAACTTGATAAAATGTTAGGAACGGTCCAAATTAAAAATGACACTTTTGGTTTAGGCTTCAATACTTTTAATGAATTTAACCCTAAAGTCAAAACCAATGTTTTAGGAGAATCTTCTAGGAATGAATTTAATGATCACTCCTTAGATAAATCTTTTCGACATGTTCTTACTTGTACACATTGTGGTCGAAAAGGTCATCTTAGGCAATTTTGTTTAGACCTTAAACGAATTCCTAGAAAATCCCATAGTAAAGTAACCACGATAGCTACACCCCAAGATAGTAATTCTTCATTTATTTGGGTTAGGAAATCCGACTTGGTTGCCTTACAAAATAGGGATTTTGATTCTCATTTACTTTCACATTCTTCCTCCTTTGCTAAATCTAAAGGATAAATGTGTTAGTGTTTGCATACTTTAGCGATTGTACTTCATGCCATATTCATATGCTAATTGTATGCTTGTTTAGTCATTTTCTAGTCATTGCCTTATTTCATATCACATGCTAGAAATTATGACTTGTCTATCTTTTTGTATTATCTTTTGTGTTTGATTTAACTGCAAAATATAAAAAGATTTTTGTTTATCATTTGTGTTTTATTTATTTCATTTATGCTTAATAAAAAATACAAATGATTTTTGTTTAAGTCTTTTGAGTATATATCTTTATTTTTGATTAAAAATGTTAAAAACTCAAAAAGATTTTGTTTTGTGTGTATTTTAGTTTGACACACTTTATGTGGCATATACTTGTGTTTGAATCCCATCATTTACGCTCCCACGTGGCTAGAACTTTTGGTTTAGATTTTCAATCCTTAAAATGTTCTTTACCATTTTTATGGAGTAGTTGGATTTTGTATTGTTCAAATGGATTCTATTTCTATATGCCTCTTTTCACACATGCACGAGCTCTTTTTGAAATCTTAATGTCACATGTTATATTTGAGCTTTTTGAGGTGTTCTCCTATCAATCTAGTCATCTACATATCTATGACCTAGGAGGACTAGTGCATGTCAAAATCCGTTGCATGTGAGATTTGTGCGAAAAATGAAAAAACATGATAAATTAATATATGCACGGGGAAGGGCTCCGAAAGGATGAATTAAATCCTTTGCGATAGTAAGCCACCGTTGATTGGATCTAAAAGAAATACGTGATCCAAAGGCCTAAAAACAGAATATTTGGCATTACAAAGAAAACAATTGCCAAGGCCTATGTTTGTTTGAGGGAGAATTGGATAGTATATCAACGGTTTGCACAATGTCCGTTTATCCTAGTTGTCTTTAATGTCATGACTCTATTTGGTTTGTAGAATCATCATCATGCTAGGCTTGTATGCATTGTGTATGTTTGTTCATTGAGTTCAATCTTTATATTGTCACATGAGGTTATATTTAACTGTGATGAAATTTGCAATCAAATGAGAACTCCGTGAACGTTTCTTAAGTGTTTGGGTCTAAATTTAATTGTTGCTAGTTCACACCCCTACACTTCCGTTTCCATATGACACATTTTTGCCATACGAGTGTGCAAACTTATTGTATTTTGTGTCATGTGTGTGTTTATATCTATCTATATATGCAACGTACTTATTGGTATACTTATAGTATATATAGATATGATATTTGTTTGTCTTTGCCCTGCTTTTATTGCCCATATGCTTTCATGTCTTATCACTTTAAGCTTTCACATGCTGTTTATTAGTTCTTTATCCTTTGCTTATTCCCGAACAAAAAGGGGGAGAATGATGATAGGGGGAGAAATGGTATCTAATCCTATTATTATCGTATCTTAGTTTGGGGGAGATTTATCTTAGGGGGAGACGTCTTTCTAAGTAGGTCATGTGTTTAAAGGGGAAAATTATTTTAGGGGGAGTAACTATTTAATTGCATTTATATTGTGATATTCCCTATGCATTTGATGAGTTTGCTTAAGTGTGCAGGTATTCTACTAAAGTGGCATCTTTAAGGCAAAGCGTTTAAATCCTTGGGTTGAGTCAAGATTGGGCGGGTTATGTTTTGAGTCTAGTGAGCTTGACGGCCCTTTAGGATTTTTTTTTTGTTTGGTTTTTGTCCCGGAATAGCCAAAGGGGGAGATTTGTAAGGACACAAATTTCCAATTGAGTCCATATATAGTTTTGGCTCAATTCCGGACAAAAACATTTATTCATAGGATTTTATTTTATTGTAATATTCAAGACCTATGAAGTGTTTGTTGAAGACGTAGCGGCAAAGAGTATAAAGCATCATCAAAATGCCGTAGTTTATGTGCCTCGTTTGTACGTCATCAACTAAGGTTCCATACTCCCAAGGTATGAATGTAATAATATTTATATAGGAGTTTGGAACAATATGTATTGGGTGTTAGGAGAAATAAAAACTACATTTTATTTTCAGAAAGAATCAAATTGAAACTTTCAATTAAGTATATAAAAGTTTATAAAAGTTTCTGGGCCAAAATCGAATTTTACAAACTTTCTGGTCGTTCGTTAGAAGTTTCGTTCGAACGAGTTTTTTCGTTCGAACCAAGTTTCGTTCGAACGAGTTTTGTCGTTCGAACCAAGTTCGTTCGAACGAGTTTGCCAACGACCTGGTCATTCGTTCGATATGTCGTTCGAACGAATTTTTCGTTCTAACGAGATATCTAACGAGATTCTAACGAGCCCAGGCTGGTCGCTCGTTAGAAGTCTCGTTCGAACGAGAGTCAAGTTTGTTCGAACGAGACGCCAGGGCGGGAACAGTTTTGAGCAGTTTTTTGCAGTTTTCTCCCACTTTCCCCACTTGGTTTTTAACCAACTTTTACATACTTTATTATGTGCGGGAAACACATTTTCGAAGACAACTTTTCCATTTCATATCCATCTCTTAGAGAGAGTTTGAGAGCTAATCTTTTTAGGGAAAATGTTCATGTTTTGAGTGTCAATTTCTAAAGAAAAATTCATACACACTCTAGTTTACACCCAATAGTTGTTTATCCAAGTTCCATATATACATATCTTTCCTTGGAGTTTTTGGCACCGGTTTTCTCTACCGAATTCAAGAGACGTTTCGGGTTTGCTTCTACACCCCATCACAAAGAAGACTTTTGGTGATATTCTACCCGTTTGGAGAAAGGCTCCATGTTCGGGTGACGGTGTCCGTTTAAAGTCCTATCGGTGTATTCCGAGACCACGGTGGAGCTCCGTTGGTTATCCGCTAATTGGAGGTCGATACAAGAAGAAGCGTCACGGCTTGAGAGGGTTCGAGTTTAGGAAGTAAGTCTTTTGTCTTGTATTTTGTAATACCATTTTTAGTGGATTTGAGGCTAGGGCCGTCCCGAGGTTTTTTCCCGTTAGTGGGTTTTTCCTCGTACATCGCGGTGTAGTGTGACTGTTTATTTTATCTTGCTCTATATCACTTAGAACGCATGCTAGATTAATTCAAGATAAAATCGGTTTAATTATCACACTATATTTAATTTGGGACTTAAATTAAATATTGGGTAAAATTGTGTAATTCAAGTCACTTGCATTAATTTGGTTTTGCCTAACTTTGTTAAATGAATAATCATGACTTAGGCAAATTCTAGGACTTGAGATTAATTAAAACTGTTGTTGTTCTTTTGTTGAACCATCACCTCCTTTATAACGCTTCCGCATATCAACTTGTGTTTATAAATATAAAGGAAATTACATGTTTGTGATTTTAATTGAAGATTGTTTAAAATCCGGGGATCCATAAACTCTCGCGTTTACACAGTAGCTTCATAGGAAGGGGGAGAGAAAATGCTACTACTATAACCAACTGACCACATGAGGAGGAACAAGTCAATATTGTGAAAAATAACTTTTTGCCTCATATCCGAGCATCTAGAGGAGAACAGTATTACCCAAACTTTCGAGCCCTTCGAGATACTGGTGTAGAAATTGAGGATGGAATTATTAAAGTCGAATAAGAACCAAAGAAATTGATCAAAGAGTTCACTCCCCAAAGATATGAGAAGCCTGCCAGTGTTGCAGTCTCAACCATTAACAACATTTCCTCACCCACTACTTCTTGGGCACCTGAAGGTCACCCTAATCCTGCCAAGAAAGAATACATCGAGCTCCATTCTCTCCTGTCCAAAGTCTACCAGGCCCTGTTAAGCTGAAATCTCATCAAACCCTCTGACCCCTATCAATTACCAAATCTACTCCCTAAAAACGTCAAATCCAATGCCCGTTGTGATTTCCACCAATCCGCAGGCCCTACCACTGATCAATGCTTCCACCTTAGGAATGTGATCCAAGGCCTTATTGACTGGGGTATCATCGCCCCACCATCTAATCCTAAACCTAATGCCACTCATATCTCACTTCCATCACATATAAATTCCATTATTCTATAAAGTGACCCAAAATTTGACACGTCTACTCAAATCGTTCCCAACAAAGCACCCATCATCCCTATAATCTCACGCAAACTGCTCAAGATTTTCCCATATTTTCTCTTACACCCTACATGCTTCATCAATCAAGCTTTGTCACTCCTTGGGAGGGCCTGCATCGCCGTCCACACCCAATCTGAGGGGGAGACATGGAGTTTCCAGTTATAGAGTTTGGGCTGAAATTCCCCGCCAAAATGACCATTTATTGTTGGAAGTTCAGTGGCTTGCTCATAAATGCTCAAAAATGGGCTCGAGAATCATATGAATGGGCGGTACCTGTTAAAGAATTCAGTCTACATGATATGGTACATATAGGGTTGATATATTTTAATATATAAGCAAAGTCTACAGCATTTCTTTGTTGCTCACCACTTTAAAGTTTCATGGATGATTGGTCCCTTCACTCCTGCACCTATCCGTTGAGTGGGGAGAATTGTACGATGAAGTCGTTGAGGTCTTTGAGTGTATTGATTAATCTTGGAAAGAAAACATAGTCTCAATCGAAAGGGGGGACTATTTTGATAACTTAAATAACAAACCAAGTCTGGAAGAAGTCAATCCAGTAACCGGCCTTTGCGAACGATATCCTTCGAAGACCAATTAGGGGAAATCAATAAGGTAGCCACTCAGTTCGAGGTATATGAATCCCTGAGATTCTTGTTCTTTCTTTCTTCTATAAACCACATGACTAGATTACTGAGACCCTATAAAGATTCGATTCATCATGTAATCGAAACAGATAAAGGAAAGGGAGTTGTCAAAGAACTTCCCATGTCAGTGACCATTGAAGAAAGAAAAGTCATTTATTATCTCAAGATGAACCAAGACAATATCACCCTATGGGGGATTTTTATGTCCTATTGGTTGCATCGAAATGTCTTAATAAAGCTCCTCACCAAACCTAATATCCCTCCTTCCACTACTCCTAAAGAAGATATAATTAATATGGTTCAGTCCCTGACCTATTCTAAACTCCTCTACTTTTTTGAAGAAGAGATACCGAAGTTTGGCCCTGATCACAAATATGCCCTCAATATCTCCATTGAAGTCATGAGAAAGACGGTCCCACTTTCACTTAATTATAACACATCTGCCCCGAATGTTTTTCCACTAAGAACCTTCAATTGTTTGGGACTAAAACTCACACTAGGGGATAGCCCTATTAATCCTATCACTAAGTTCTAAGCCGTTAACATACCTGCATGCTTAAATATTCTCCTTGGTCATCCTTGGCTCCACAGCATCCGAGGAGTGTCCTCTTCCTTTAATCATAAACGGAAGTTCATCGCCAAAGGTCATGTTATCACCATTTTGAGGGGTGATCATAGAACAGACAATGCCAGCACTAGAAATTCAGCACGGGACTAACGACATGCTCCTCTTCAGTTTTAAAACCGATCCACTTCCCCTCCCAACAGGGACAACTTCAAAGATTGAGTCTGTCTAGAACACAACCCTCATGGCAATGTCAATGTAATTTAAATGTTCGAGAACATGAATTTCATGCTCGAAATAGGGATAAGGAGATTCCAGTAAGTGATTTTTGAGCCCATAGTCCCAAAGGAGGCCTTTCCCCATGTGATCTTAGCTACCAACCTTCACCGACGAACTCAAAGCACTCTATTGGATGACACCTAAAAGAAGCTTGAAAGATGAAAAGACTATGTTAAGAGACTCTTTGAATGGAAGATTTATCAAGGAGGGTGAAGAATTACCCTTTTGTGGCTTTCTTGAACTATGGTACGACCATATTGACAAGAAAATGAAATCGGGGCTGGAAATCTTCTTTCAAGACAGTAACTCTTGGGTCGAAGACTACAAATATGAAGTGTAACCTCTCATCGAGAAAGGCGTGATAGTTATTGAAGACTCTGAAGAAAGTGATTTCGAAGATTCATTCGACTTGCAGGCACTAGGGTTAAGTCTTTGTATGATCTGCTCAGATTCTGTGCCATCGGACTCGTTCGCTCAAATAAAAGTTGATGACATGACTCTCCTAAACTAGAATGCCATACCAGTCCAACCTACTAAGATTTAACCTAACCCTGTTTTTGACCCTATTCGGGTATCTTCACCTGCTTTTGTTTTCCCTTTTACTGATATTAATGTAACTGAGGCCTCTTTTGACGAGGTTCTCAATGTTATTTTTATAAAAAGAAATAAACGAGGATTTTGAGTATCTTGTTGTGCCTTACATTAAATATCTCGATTCTAATAAAACTCTTGATGATCATGATTTTGTAAATGAACAATTCTTAAGAGATCTTAATACGAAGAATAACAAATATAATAATTGGGTTCAAATTAATGATGATGAAACTGTCGTTATTACTCTCGGTTCTGGTAGCCATTAACATGAGATTAGGATAGGGTCCACCCTTAATGAGCATGAGCATGCATAATTTGAAGAATTACTGAAAAAATTCGTGGACACCTTCGCATGGTCTTATGATGACATGCCTCACATTAACCCAAATATAGCTCATCATGAGATATCGACATTCCTAGAATGCAAGCCAATCAAATAGAATTTAAGGAAACTTCATACCTAATAGTCACTCAAAGTGAAAGGGGAAGCAGTCAAGAAACTGAATGTGGATTTAATTGCATAGTAGAATACCTAATATGGCTCACCAATTTCGTCCCCATACCGAAGTCAGGAGGAAAAGTCCGCATGTGCATCGACTATCGGGATTTTAATAAATCATCCCTAAGAAATGATTACCCATTTCTCAACAATGACATGATCATGGACTATATGGCCAACCACGCCCTCAAAGCATTTATTGACGAATTCTACGAATATAACCAGATCAAGATGCACCCTGACCATCAAGAGAAAACCGACTTCATCACCTTATGGGGAACTTTATGCTACACTGTCATACCATTCGGACTCAAGAACGTCGGGGCTATTTTCCAAAGGGTTGTCATATCCATAATGCACAACCTTATTCATAAGGAGGTCAAAGTCTACTTAGACGACATAATCATATAATTTAAGCATATTCCCGCCCTTCGAAAGTTCTTCAAACGATTGCGGTAATACTACATGCGGCTAAATCCATAGAAGTTCTTTTTTAACATCAAGAAAATAAAACTCTTGGGATTAATGGTTTGTAAAAAGGGAATTGAAGAAGACCCTGCTAAGATGAAAGGCATACTTGACATGCCACCACCACGGGCAGAGAAGGAAGTCCAAGAATCCTTGGGTAAATTATAGTAGATCAATCGGTTCATCAGCCAGCTGGCCTCCATCTGCAAACCCATTATCAAACTTCTCTGAAAGGATTCATCTACAGTTTATTGTGAGGCATGATAATAAGTCTTCGATTGAATCAAGCAATAACTCACCCGACCTCCAGCGATCATGCCTCTACAGCCAGCTCTCTCCTTCCTCTTATACTTGACCATCACAGATACTGCAGCAGGGGCTTTGCTAGACCAATACATTGAAGAATCCTATGAGAAAAGATCCATTTATTACGCCAATCAAAAGTTAGTGAGATACTACACTTCTTTGGAGAAAGCACGTGTTAACCTGGTCTGGGGCAAGTAGAAGTTACAGACCTACATGCTTTCCTTCCCCATCAGAATAGTGCCATGAATTGGTCCCATCAAATACCTACTAGAAAAGCCTAGTCTGTCTAGTCAACTGTCCCATTGGTTGATGTTGCTAGCCGAGTTTAATATTGTGTACATCATGCAAAAAGTAATGAAAATGAGATCCATCTCTGACTATCTCACTGATTACCCTATAAAAGGAACCAATGTATGGGTCCCTAAATTCACGAATGAAAATATTTTGTACCTCTCAGGAAGACCTTTGATGGAAGTTGTTCTTAGATTGTGCTATCAACAAGAAAGCATATGGCATTGGGATACTCCTGATCGCCCATGATGACTCTCACACCCCCATTTCCATAAAACTATACTTCCCTTGCACTAACAACATGACTACGTATGAGGCAGGCACTATAGGCCTCAAAATGGCCCTCGAGAAACGAATCTGACACCTAGACATATATGAAGACTCTTCCCTCATCATCGGTTAAGTCCTCAAAAAGTGGGAAAATTAAAGATGAAAAGCTCCTAACCTTCCACACCCACCTAGAAGAGTTGGCCTCTGAGTTAACCTCCATGGTCGAAATGCCTGAGAAAATAACAATGTCTCCTTTCGTGGTTCATAAATAAGCTATGCCCACCAATAGCTAAGACATTAAGATCGTCACTAAGGATAATTATGATATGGTCAGGTCATGGTAACATGAAATTTGGTGCCTCCTCAAACATGGTAGGTATCCCTAAAATGCATATAAGAAAGATCGTGAGACCCTTTGCAAATTGGTTGCCTAGTATATCATTTGTGACAAAGTGATTTTCAAGAGAAACTTCAATGGAACCCATTTGCACTATATAGAATGGGCTAATATTGAAGAAATAATGCAGAATATTCACAATGGAGAATGCAGTCCCCACGTGAACGGTTATAGGCTTACTAATAAGATCATCCATCGGGGGTACTATTGGACCACCATTGTTCAAGACTGAACTACTTATGTTCGAAGATGCCTAAAATGCCAGCAGTTTGCCAATCTCCAATGCTTGCCTCCTCAAGAACTATACAACATGACCTCCCCCTGGCCTTTCTCCACCTGGGGCATTGACATCACAAGGAAAGTTATGCCAAGACCTTTAAATGATCACGAATTCATCCTAGCCTCCATTGATTACTTCACCAAATGAGTTAAACCTCAGAATTAGCCGTTACAACTTTAGGTCCTCGAAATTAACCTCGAACCTTAGAATCAATCATCACAACTTTAGGCCATTAAAATTGACCTTGCCCTCCGCTCAAGGTCCAACCTCGATCTTCAGAATTGGTCGTTACAACTTAAGGTCCTCAGAATTAACCTCAACCCTCATAATTGGTCATCATAACTTAAGGTCCTCAAAATTAACCTCGGTCTTCATAATTGACCTTAGCCCTCAGAATTGGTCATCATAACTTTAGGTTCTCAGAATTGAACTCGACTCTCAGAATTGGTCGTCACAACTTTAGGTCCTCAAAATTGATCTTGGCTCTCAGAACTGGTCGTCATAACTTTATGTCCTCAGAATTAACCTTATCCCTCAAAGTCAGTCATCATAACTTTAGGTCCTCAAAATTGACCCCATCCCTCAAAATTGGTCATCGTAAATTTAGGTCCTCATAAAGGATCTCGGCCCGCAAAATTGGTCGTCATAACTTTAGGTCCTCAGAAATAATCTCGACCCTCAGAATTGGTCATCCTAACTTTAGGTCCTATGAATTAACCTCGGCTCGCAGAATTAGTCGTCATAACTTAGGTCCTCAAAATTGACCTCGGCCCTCAGAATTGGTTATCCCAACTTTAGTTTCTCAGAATTGACCTCGACCCTTAGAATTGGTTGTTATAACCTCAGTTCCTAAGAATTGACTTTGGCCTTCATAATTGGTTGGCCTAACTTTAGGTCCTCAGAATTGATCTTGACCCTCAGAATCTATCGTCACAACTTTAGGTCCTCAGAATTGATCTTGACCTTCAAAATTGGTCGTCCTAACTTTTGGACCTTAGAATTGACCTCGGTCCACAAAATCGGTCATCCCCAACATTACTTTACGTCCTCAAAATTTACCTCGACCCGCTGAATTGGTCTTTGTATCCCCTAAAAAGAAATCTAAACACATCTTTGACACATAATATTGGTCATCCTAATCTCCTTAGGTCTTCGGAACGGACCTCGACCCGCTGAATAAGTCATCTTCGTCTCTTTAGGTCCTCAAAACTGGCCTCGACCCACCAAATCGGTCAACCTCATACTCTAAGTCCACAAAATTGACCCAAAATCTTATTGTCTAAGGTTGCCCATCCTAGGACACACCAAAGCATCTCCAAGGTTGCCCATCCTAGGACACACCAAAGCATCTTTGACGACCTTCACTTATTCCAAGGTTTCCCATCGAGGGGCTCTCTATAGACACCCCATCCTAGGACACACCAAAGCATCTCCTTAAAACACTAGCACCCACTCGTTCATCGCAAACCCTAGGTCATAATCTGAGTACCAATCTAGGAGCCATCGAGTTATATTGAACCCCATTTTACTCTGGTCAACTACCTCATCTGTGAAAAAACTTAATGAATCTTCAAAGGGCTCTGAATCACCTTCCCAACGGTCTTCCCTATGCATGAATCGGCCTTACAGTACGGATAAACAACCCGTTTTACCCTAAAAATTGATTTAAAAGACATTAGGCGCTCCCGAGCCCTCTCCGACTCCAGTCAAATATCCAGATTGAGTGAAGCTTAATGAATCTTTTAAGGTCTCTGAATATCCTTCCTAATGGTCCTTTCCGTGCATAAATCGGCCTTATAGATCGAACGAACGATCTGTTTCCTTCAAAAAATTCCTGTCTAGTGACCAATGGGTAGTTTCAGGCCCCATTTGATGTCGGTCAACTCTGGGACCTGGGAGTGGATTAATGTATTCTTGCAAGGCTCTAAATACCCTTTCCAACAATTCACCCCGTGCACGTTCTGATTTATGGTTCATATTTTACTACTGTTTTCCAGAAATATTTGTCTCATACCGTCGAATGCCACCCCCAGGACCCTGCCTATCTGTAGTGTATCTGGGGTTCTACGACGATCGGCACCACCCTTGGCCCTATAAATAAATTCTCTGACTTCACTTTGAATATTACCCCTAAACATCCCTCTCAGCAATTCATAGAACATTCTCTTTAATTCAGAGTTGTTTCCATCCAAAAAAGTCCATTTCTCACATTCCTTCATATCCATTTAGTAAATTACACCCATCTCGTCATACCATTATCACCTCATTGCAATATCAGCGCATCTATAATCAAGATCCACTTCAAGTCTCCATAAGGAGATCCAATTCTCCATCCTTGTCTTTAAATTCTCTTGTTTTAGCATTAGGTCCTTTATATCTACTTTGCGCTTTATTTCATTACATCACGTACCTTAATATCGAACCTTTATTATTAGTATTTTCAAATACTTTATTTTCATACAAAAACCAAAAACAAGAAAAATAGGGTTTACCTAAAAATTTCAAAAGAGGGATTCTCACTACACACACTTAGAGCACGTTTATCTCTACACACATATATGGGAGAAATACCCCATTTGGATTTATGGATTAAACCCCACCTTATGTTATTTCTGAACTACGTGTTTGATGACCCTTGGGTTACGTAGGCATCTTGGGTAAATCCCTAGACTCGAGTCCTTCTTATACACATTTGTTAAATTGTTTTATTATATACATATATTGTTAATGGGTTTCATATTCTTGTATGCTTGTGTCTTGTCCGATGTATACATTCGTTCTTTAATAACAACTTGTGATTCGAAAAACACTTACATTATATTTTGAATTATTATTTTGGGAACACTCCTAAGGATGAACTCACTCCATCCTTTTTCAAGACTCGAGTTGAACGATTTCATTCTCAATTTATATTATGCACATAAACACACACTTCACGGAGTCTAACAGGATAAGATTAACACATGCCCATGAAAGATCGAAAGGGTGGTATGGGTGCTTCACAACATCCCATTCCGTAACTTAGTCCCCAAACCTTTGAACTACTTGGTTTTGCAAGCATCAGTATTGTCCTTGATGTCATTATCTCAAAGCGACAACATTGTTTTTTCATGTTTTGTGCAAAATACGTTGGTGACTCTATCTCTACATATTATCCCATATTGATGATAGTCAAGCACCCCGAGGAAGGACACAATCCTGCGCACACACACAGAAGGGGAATCCCTCCCAGCCCCCTTGGAATGACCACAGTTTCCATAATTACTTACATGCACTAGTAATGAAAAAATTTAGAACGGTACAATAAAGAAGTCATAAAGTCATGTATTCTAATCAACCATCATTTTGGAGGTAGTTTACAATAATTACATTTGGATATGGCGTGCCTTTTTTATGATTTACTTATTTTGGCTAATGATCCTTAGTTAAGACTTTAGTCATAATTACCCAACTTTTGATATAAAAAAATAAGTACCACCCATTTTTTAGACCACTTTCCTCGACACATTGAAGTGCTTATGCAACATCGTCTTTAGGTGTATAAATATTATTATCGAAAAATACAAGTGAAGAAAGATGTTAGCCACTTACTATCTTAGAGGAGGGAACGAGATTCTCAGGCTTACTTGCCATCCTTGGTTACATGCACTAGGAATGAAGAATTTTTCGATGACATAATAAAAGAGTCATAAAGGCATGTATTTTACACTAATCATCATTTTATAGGTAGTTTACTATGATGACATTTGGATTTGGTGTGCCTTTTTTACGATTAACATATTTTGGCTTGTGAGTGTAGAAAATATCACAATGAATGATTCTACGAAAACAATCACAAATGGCAGAAAGAAAATGAAATCACATGAACAACAACGATTTACGTGGTTCGGAAACTTGCATATGACCACGGAGAGGTTACTTGTTCTTATTAAGTGTCTCTCAAAGGTTTCAATTTTCCATCCCTTTACCTCGGATCAGGATGTATAATTTATTGATATGCTGTTAAAGAGTTTATTGATATTTTTCGTACCTAATTTGACCATATCCATAAGTGTTATTATTCTACTAAAATACTCGTGTGGAGGTTGAGTCATGATTTAGGTCGGGTCAAATGTTTAATCTATTAGGGCTTAGCCAACTACTCTCATGGACTTATAAAAATGGGCTCTCACAGTCGCCGCTAAAATCTTTGGGCCATCAACTTTGGGCTGATAAATTTTAATTGAGCTAACAAGCCCAATGCTTGAAATAGTAAAATGGCACGTTTGGTATTTGTGAGAGCTGGTGAGGACGCGCATATCTTTGAGGAGAAATTTGAAGAGTTAGGATCTTCTTAGGGAAGCGTGACTCACGATTTGAAAGGCTTTGAAAACTGTTCATGTGTAACTTAACTGTCAGTTCAATGTCTTCAGTCATTTTTCGCTTGTACTTCATCTCTAAGCTTCCTCTCTTTGTCTTCAACTTTAAAATTAGAGTGTCCTTTCTTCAGTGATTTCACAAGGCTTTATCAACACTTGTAAGTTTTATCTCTAACACTTCTTCAGTTCTTCTCTACTGTAAAGTTTTTGTATTTGTAGTTAGGTTTTCGTTTTGAAAATGGCGATGCTTGATAATAAATCTCTTTCTGACTTTAGAAACTGCTACAATATCCCTAATTGGGTGGATATTGAGTGTGTCCCCATTCCTCAAAACGTTTGTACCATAGACGATGGTCATTGGATCCATACTTTGTTGGTCTCTCAAGGGGGTTTGACATTTCACCCAAATCCCCTATTTTACATTTCCTTAAAAACATCGACATTGTTCTTGCTTAATGTACTCCAAATGTTTAGAAAATTGTGAATGGACTACATATGATAAACGAGTTGTATGGGAATAACTTAGGGCTTGCAAAAATTTATTTTTGCTATGTATTTTCTCGTATCAAATGTGGACTCGTGTACTTGAAGGCTAGGAGTGTTGACGAAGTTCTACTTGTAAACTTGCCTGATTTTCATAAAGATTATTGTATTGAAGCCTTTATTGCTAGGAATTTGCAATATCCTCCCCAACTAGAGGGGGTAAGGAACGGGGGATATCAGATCCCTACCTTTAGGAAGGAGTATATAGGTTGTTAACATTGTCTCTCTTTTTTATTCCTTTCTCACTGTTACCTCTTCATGATTTTTCTGATGTGTTTTATTTTTCTGCTCTAGTTATTTTTGTAGCTAAGGCAAAGAATCAAGAACCTGGTCCTAATGAGTTTAGTTCCACTTAACTTCTAAAGGCTTAGAGGATGAGGGATACTCTTACTGACGGCGAGCATCCCCAGTCGACCGTTTATTTGATCAAATGCAATAATACTACCTTTATTTCTACTACCAGGCCTATTAACATTATTCCTGATTTGGAGGTTCCAAGGAAGAAGTTGGTGGCCCCCTTCTGAACCAATTCAGCTTGAAGAAGAAATTGAGAAAGAAGAAATAGGTGAAGAAGAGGGATCAGAAGAAGATAGTGAGGAAGAATGCCATAAAATAGAAGGTGTCTGATTTTTCCTAATAATGATGGTGAGATGTTGTCTGATCAATAGAAGTCAGTGAAAAAAATTGGGACTCTCCTAGGACTGGTAGCTCCATTTCAGGAACTAGGAAGAGCGAGGTGGAGAGAAATAAGAAAGGAAGAAAGAGAGAAAGAAAAAAGAATAGGGTGAGGGAAAGAATGAAGAAGAAGGGAAGAGGGAACAGTCCCTAAAGGCCTCTAATGTGTCTTCTCTCGTTCTCATTTCTGGTGTAAGAGTGTGGATAACTCCCCCCATCTTGCCCCTGCACTGCTAGAGGGAGCTATACTTAGATGGGTAGCGACCAGTTAGCCCTGAAATCAGCTTAAGGGCTTGCTTTGGTATGTTACGTTTCTATGAGATTTCCTAATTCTTTTCTTTTCAGCAATTTGATTTTTGTTTCCTCTCTTTCTGTAGTTTATTTTTAATTTTACCACATTGCTCTGTGGTCGGGCTAATCAGTCCAAGAAGAATGCTGAGCATGAGGAGTCTATGAGGAGCGTCCAGGAGGCCTGGCTAATGGTAAGGACACCTTTGACCAAGAGAAGTAGAGGGATTTTGGACGCCCTTAAGGAGCAGTTGGAAAAGGAGCTCGTTGACTTTCGGGAGGCTTATGCCCAAGTGGTCCCTAACAAGATGAAAGTGGTAAAGGCCAACAAGTAGTTGTCTACTAAGGTTGACAAGTTGGAGGGAGAGTCTACTGCTTCTCGAGATAGTGCATATAATGAATGTTGGGAGGTAGCATACGATGATATTGAGATCCAGATTGCCTATGTTCTGTGCTTAGGCTTTAAGAAGGGCTGGGACAAAGCCTTGGTCGCAGCTGAAGTTCCAGATGACTCCCCTCTATTTTCTCAAAATGATCCAGGTCCAAACTCGATGGACATTGGGGAGCCTTTCACTGACCAACCTCTGATTCAAGCTATGATAAGACCAGTTGGTCCTACTGTTAAAGACCTTTCTGTTGACTACGTTATAGGCGGTCCTGGTGCGATCATGGTTGATGGGGATAAAACTGCCTCATCTACTAACCAAGGGAAGGGGGCAGCATCTTCTGAGCAGGTGTAGACCTTTACTATTGATCTAGGGTTTCTACTTTTTTGTTCTCTGTTTTTTGTATTTAATAGTTTGTAAAATTTGTACTTGGTGTTTTCCCCCACTAATTTTTGAATGAAAAGAAACTTCATATTGCAGATCTTGTGTTGGTACTGATGTTCATTGAATCTAATGTTTATTTAATTATTTGTAGCCCATTGATATTGATGAATATATACCTATAAACTTTCCATTATGACAAATTCTTGGACCAAATGTCGATCCGAAGGATCGCAAGGACTTTGTAAAGATCTATAAATCTCTGAGAGCAAGAAACCATCAGTATAAAGACCAATACGAGTTGGTCACAAAGCTAAAAAATAATCTCAAAGAGATGGAAGAAGTTGGGACTTCAGTCTAAGAGGAGGTAAATGACCTGAAGGCCAACCTCCTGGATGCCATCGAAGTTAACCGATTGAGTCAGTTGATATAGAAGGAAAATGATGATTTGAATATGGAGATTGCTTGTCTGAAGGATAACACCCAATCAGGGTCCTCCTTAGTGCTAGGAGAATCATTATCATCTTCCAGGGGGTCACTCGAGCTGAGATGCAAGCTCTGCAGAGGGAGGTTGTTGAGTTGAAAGAGGATGTTCGTCAGGCATATGTAATTATTATTGGGCTTCAGAGGAATGTGACGAGGTTGAGGCATTTATTCAAAAGGGGTACTACACAGTTCTGGGCAGATGGTTATGATTGAGGCTAGACTAATGCCCCAACAAGGCTAAAGGAGGAGAGTACCTTGACTTTTGGGGGGGGGGGGGGGGGGGTTCTGTTCCCTTAGAGAGCTAAAGATGCTTAAGGACTCTCCCTTGTGGTACAAGTATCAGATCGATTGCCCAGCCTATCTGTAACACCCCGCCTAATTAAATACCAGGTGGACAGTCCCATACCAAATTAAAACAGAATATACAGTTGGATCATTCTTAGCATCACTGTCGAAAACATTTACAAATCACCCAATACCCAATTAAGCTGGTGTTAAAAACTTTCCAAATTTTAATTCAACAAAATTCATTTTTAGTTTACGAATAACACTACACATTTTATTCTACCACAATAATAACTAAACAGAATACTCAAAAGAATTTAAATGCAATTGGAATAAACATTCGCAAATAATTTCTCAATACAGTACCCAATAATAATAAATGTATTAAAATGACACGAATACCAAAATATCTTGACTCAGATAAAAAGGAGATAATTGAATTCCTCTGGGCGACATGCCCTAAATAAAATATCACTACATAATGTGAATCAAATGAAGATAGGCGTCTAAGCAATACTCCATAGCTCCATAGCTCGTCATAATCCGCTAAGGTTGGCGTCCCTTCTGCTGGACACCTTATATAGAAGGTACAATAGAAAAGAGAATATGCAAGGAAACGGATCAGAGCCCGATGTGAAAATAGTTTTGAAAACAGCAAGTGAAATATTACAATATTTATCACTTATAATATTCATGTTAGATTATCGGACTCTCTCTTGAGATTCTCACCTCTCATCTATAGTGCATACATAACGTACCTCTAAAATGGCTCATGAATTCTATCCCAATTCTCCTCTCATCCATTCTGATTCGCTAGATCGTATGTCTATTATTTAATTAAGGTAACCTCTTCTTAATGATATAAGTCAATATGCATAACTCAATAATGCTATGAAATTCCAAGCACTTACTATGATTAGAAACCATTAATCAATATTTAACTACTTACGCATACAGTAGAAGAATTCCAAGTATAGGTATATATATAAATCACATCTACAATATATATATATATATGTATATATATATATATATATATATACGAATCGGTACCTCACATACAATCTGTGGTGTTGTCATACTCTGCAATCAAGTCCCCGTATTACTCGTACTAAGGGAAATATTAGTTCGAAATCACTCACGAACTTTATTAATACAAAAAACATACAAATAGAGGCGAAACATAGTTCCAAGTCACTAAGAGGTCAGCACATACCCTCACGTCTCTTAGGACCGTCTGACTATCATACAGATAGCCTGTACCAAGGAATCCTATATTCTAGAGTACGAGTCAATATCCCCCATAAAGGTCCAATCGAGATAAGACTATTCTGGCGCGAAAACCTTCGTGATAGCAAGTAGCGCGGGTATGATTTTACACATAAATTATCAATCATGCAAATATGCATTAAAATCTACTTATATAATACTAGAAATGTATCCTATCCCCACGTACCCATTGTATTTATCAATACACTCGTACTTAACCTCATATAAATATTATGTAGTTGGCACTCACAAAATAAACATCTCACTTTAATATAAGTTTCCCACATTAACCCAAGTCTTTCTTTCAAAACTATTCCAACCAAATTTATCCAACCTAATAGTGAAGATATCCCTCATATATCATTTTATCTTCAATTATCTATAATTTTCCAGCCTTGGCCCAAGTATTCTATAATTTGGTTATTTTCCTAAAATTTATCAAAAGCTTATTTCGAACATAATTTCGTATAATTCATTTCCACCATAAAGTTTTGCCAATTAAATCCCATTCAAAAATACATTTCTTGAGCCTCAAGTATAACCTAATGTCATTTCCTAAGTTCCATCATACTCAAATAATCATCAATAACGATTTCTATCAATATGGGATTTAATCAAACAATAAAAGGATATTTTTCATTTCCCAGTGGTAGTCGATCGATCGACTCTTTCTGGTCGATCGATCGATCAGTCGATCGATCGACATTCTTCGATCGATCGATCGATCAACCAGTTCACAGCCCAGAATCTATATTTTGTTCCTACGGGTTTGAGACTTTAAAATCATCAAAGCTCATTTAAATCAATCCCAAACTTCCTTTACTTTATCTAGAATGATATAACAAGGTATATGATCAACTATTAACAATCAAACAACCTAAAAATCATCAATTGGTTCAGATTCAATTTCTTTATTCCCAGAAATTTTCATAACTTTCTATCTTCCATGAAAACATGAAAACTCATAATACCCCTTTCATTTGAAGCCAATATCGTGGGTTATGTCTTTTATACAAAAAGAATGTTATTCCATTTAATCCTCATTTCAAATCCTCAATCAAAACTCTATCTAGCATGTATAATATAAACCTCCAAATAGAACAACATATTCACTTGCCTTGGTAATGATGGTCTGAACCTTTGGTGAAGATTACGTAGGACTATCTTCCTTTTCTCTGGTGACTTTCCGGTGCTGGTGCTGGTGGTAGAAGGTGGTTAGTCCTCCTTGGTTTGCCCAATAGTTTCTCCTCCTTTCCAAGCAATCTTCTCTTCTCCCAAGCACCCTTTCACTCTCTCGCAAAAGGTGACCTCTCAATTTTGTGCAGAAGAGGAAATGAACCTACGTACAACTAATCTCCAAATATTTATAATAAGACAAAAATCTGAAATCACTATTCATCCCCCCTGTAAAAATGACCCTAATGCCCTTTTTGGGTGTCTTTTCATTTCCAAATGACCCGAGACCCAAAACCAACATCCAAATAGACTTTTCTGATTATTTTTACCCTTACGGATGCAACGACGCACTCGAAATGACTATAAGGTTGATGTAAAAATAATTTTCCTATTTAATTTAACAAATTTGTCTCGACACGTCCCATACCACGTCCCGACTAAAAATTCAAATTACTGAATTAATAACTCACAATAATATCAATAACATCACATCCATTTTAATATCCAAAAATTCGGATTTAAACCCAATGAATTAATTTACAATGCAATCCAATTAATCCATTAATTTAAAATATAACACATATTAAAAGTCATTAAAATTACGGGGTATTACATACTCCTCCCCTTATAACAGAATTTCGTCCCGAAATTCGGAAAGATAAATCATATTGGTAAGGTCAACTCTGAGTATAAATCTCACATCGCAAGTAATCTATGTCGTACCGCCCATACCGTACATTATCGAAAATCCTTATCGATGTTATACGCCAAGCCTCATTATATAGTTTCAACTGAATCGAATTTAAACTTTACCCAATCTTCCCTATACCATCCTCGTGACAAACTTCCATTATAAAATGGATATGGTTACCCGCATAATACTCTGATTTACCGCAAAGGTTATAAGCTCATATCATAAAGACCTAACTTACTTCAACTCCCAACGTTTGTTAGTTTCATGCGTGGGGTGTCTCGCAAGCGCAATCCAAATAAGGAACACCCCCGATACACTACTACCTAAAGTAGTCGGTCATTGAAACTCCTCAGGTCCTTAGTCAATAGTATATAACCTCTCTAAGGTTTTATCGATTTCGAATAAAAGTCTACTCGTCTACTCTCTTGTTAAAGACAGGATGCTGGCTAAAGTAGTTCATACGCTCTCATATACAACAAGTCAAACCACGCCGATAGTCCCATCATGTTCGGACATGCCTAGTGTAAGTAATTTCGTGATAAAAATCAGACCCACATGATGACATGTAAAAATATAGGTGTCCCACAACCCCTCGGTGAGTCTACGTAAATAACAGTGCTATAGGCTAAGTTTAGTAACCCTTTTTGTCCATACAATATTTGAAGAACGTAGGCGTAACTAGAAAAGCAATAATCCTACTCATATGGCTCTACATCAAAGAACGCTAAGCTGAAAACACAGTAAGTCGTACAGACCCTAAAGGACACTAGAACCTGATGCTCTGATACCACCTGTAACACCCCGCCTAATTAAATACCAGGTGGCCAGTCCCATACCAAATTAACCCAGAAAATACAGTTGGCTCATTCTTATCATCACTGTCGAAAACATTTACAAATCACCCAATACCCAATTAAGCTGGTGTTAAAAACTTTCTAAATTTTAATTCAACAAAATTCATTTTTAGTTTACGAATAACACTACACATTTTATTCTACCACAATAATAACTAAACAGAATACTCGAAAGAATTTAAATGTAATTGGAATAAACATTCCCAAATAATTTCTCAATACAGTACCCAACAATAATAAATGTATCAAAATGACACGAATACCAGAATATCTTGACTCAGATAGAAAGGAGATAATTGAATTCCTCTGGGTGACATGCCCTAAATAAAATATCACTACATAATGTGAATCAAATGAATATAAGTGTCCAAGCAATACTCCATAGCTCCATAGCTCATCATAATCCTCTAAGGTTGGCGTCCCTGCTGCTGAACACCTAATATAGAAGGTACAATAGAAAAGAGAATATGCAAGGAAACGGGTCAGAGCCCGATCTGAAAATAGTTTTGAAAATAGCAAGTGAAATATTGCAATATTTATCACTTATAATATTCATGTTAGATTATCAGACTCTCTCTTGAGATTCTCACCTCTCATCTATAGTGAACACATAACGTACCTCTAAAATGGCTCATGAATTCTAACCCAATTCTCCTCTCATCCATTCTGATTCGCGAGACCGTGTGTCTATTATTTAATTAAGGTAACCTCTTTATTGATGTAAAAAATTAGATCACTCTAATAATTCATTCACAGATAAATAAATGAGACAAAAGATTTTAAAGTGGTTCAGCCTTATAAAAATGGCCTACGTCCACTGTTGTTTTATTGCTGAGTGTTTGGGAATTCTCGATTACAAGAAATTCCGTTCTCGATTCGGTCTCCTCTACAATGAGGATTGTACAATGTATTTATAGCCCTGAGGCTGTAATGTGAAAGGGTAATACATTAAATGATATACATATGAAAGGGTAATACATTTAATGCCCTTTTTGCGTGTGCATCTGAATGATAAGCATTTAATGAATCAGTTGAACTGTTGGTTTTCCAGCTATTAATGTTTTGTTCGAGATGCAGCTCAGACTGCCTGAGTTGCTCGGACCCCTAAGCTTCTCAGCACTCAAGAGTTCCTCGGAGAGGTATGATCCTCGGAGCGTATGAGTTCCTCGGAGTAACATAGTTCCTCGGAGCGTGTGATCATCTCGAAAGTGCTTGTTGTTGCCATGTAGATAGCCACGTGTCTTCATATGATTGGTCCAAGTCAGCAGATTAAATTTGGTATCAACAGAAGCCCCCAATATTTCATAGTTCGAAATTTGAGGAGTATGGAACATTCTTTCTCAGAATATGGCAGCTTTAAATAGTCTTCCTGATTTTTAGGAGCATTTCCCTTGTATTTATTTCTCCTTCCAAATTCGTAAAATCATGCTTTTTTGGACTTTTCTGCGTGCTTCGATTCCCGCGTCACTTTTTGTCTTTTTAGCCGCTGTTGTCCGCTTTGATTCCCGCGCCACTTTTCATCTTTTTAGCCGTCGGTAACGTAATCATCCTTTTTTTGTAATCATTACTTCACCATTTCCCAAGGCAAGGTATTTAAACTTCACAGACACTCCCATTGTCTTCTACCTTTTCAAATTTTCATCTTTGAGTTTTACGTCGTCTCTTCCTACTCTCTTGTGCGTTCATCTTTTCTGTCGTTCGTTGTCAGCAGATCCATTCTTTTCCTGTAAGATCTTCTTCCTTCTTCTTTATTTCTTTATTCACCATGGTTTAACCTGTTGAGTCTCTTGAGAAGTTTCGTTCTGATTAATCCATTCCCTCTTGGGTTGTCTTGGAAGAGCTTTCTGAGCCTTCTGATTATTTCAATTTGGCTGAGGGACATTGGTTCCCCAGTCTCTTTTTTGCTGAATGTGGATTTTCTTTTCCACCCAATTCCTTGTGTCTGGAATTCTGTCAGTACTTTGACGTTGTTCCTGCACGAATAGCCCCCAACACATGGAGAATAGTTAATGGGGTGCATAGATTAAATCAAGTGCATGGAACTCGTATAGGAATCCCAGAAATCATGTTCTGCTATAGATGGGCAGTTAATGATAATATTTTTTATTTAAAAACTAGATTTTTAAATAGAGCCTTAGTAGTCAATCTCCCTGATGCCAATAGGCATTATTTTGAGCATGGGGTTGTCTTAAAAAATTGGCAACACCCTCCATTAACTGGAGATGAGGTTTACCAGGGTCCCAGATGCCCCTCTTATGGCAATGGGATAGGTTATTTTTATTTCATTTTATTTTATTTATTTTGAAATCATGTTTCTTTTGTGTTTGACAAAATGTGCCACTGATAACAATGTTTATTTATTTGCAGTTGATAGCAAGAGAAAGTGCCCAAAAGAAGCAAATGTCAATATAAGGCATTTGAAACTTATTTGGAGTCTGCATCAAAGTGTTGCCGACGAACACATTAGATCAGCTTCGTATCTGCTCCAGTACAAGAGCTACACTACTTCTTTCACTGCTCGTCCAGTGATAATTGAATCAGAGCTTCCACCAGCTCTTCACTTGAATCTCATATTCCTTTAAGTGAAAGGATGAAGAAGAGAAGACCTCCTACCCTATTTGAGAAGACTGCCTCTGGTTCTGGGGAGGCAAAAAGGAGTAGGATTGATGTCCCAAAGGAGGGGACGAAGAAGAATGATGCAGCTCCTTCAGTTGCTTCTGCTAAAGTTACCGAGAAGGTTTCTGAGAAGCCCGCAGTGGCTCCGAGCAGGTCTGCTGCTCCTGGAGAGGTGATTGTGATATCACCAACCAAGGGTTCTTCCTTGGTTGAATCTGTACCTGTTCCACCGAGGAGGCTAAAGAAGAGCTCCTCGGTTAATTTGGCTGACACCATTACTCAGCCCCCAGCTGCTGGGACTGGAGTTCCCACTTTTATTTCCCCGAGCTCTGCCATGAGCTCGGTAAAGTCCTGGATCATTCCCGAGGTCAAAGGTACTGAAGAAAACCTTACTCAGGATATGGTTACATCGCTAGTTGCTCGTCATCTTGCTTCTGTAAGTCTCTTTACTTTGAATTTTTCATATTTTCCTTTGTTATTTCTGCTTCTAACTTGCTTTCTTTTTCTGTTCACAGTTGACGAGCTGCTTCAATATAATCATGAAGAAGGATGAAGTGATTAAGGCTTCTTGCTCCTCGTCCAGTGTGGAGGGAGCTCTGGAAGAAGCTACCAAGTCTCTGGCAGATTCTCGCCAGAAATATCCTGATGACAAAGTTGTCTGGGAGAAGAAGCTTGCCTCCTCCGAGCAAGAAAAGGCTCGAGCTGTTGATGCCTCTAAGGAGTTGGAGAAGAAAATAAATGCCCTGAAGATGGAAAATAAGGAGCTCGAAGAGAGGCTCAAAGCTACTGGAGAGCTTGACGATAAGCTCAGGGTTGTCGAGGAGGAGTTGGCTAAACTTCAGGAAGTAGGTCGGCAGAAGGAGGAGGCAGAAAATAAGTTGAAGGCTGCTGAGAACCTGTTGTGTGAGAAGCTCTCCTCGGAGAAATTGAAGAGGAAAGCTACTATGAAGAAGTCCTTCAGCTCTGGCTGGGACAAGGGTTGGAATAAGGGGTTGGCTGCCATGGTGTCGCAAGTAGACTATGGCAGTCTTAAATACTTTAGGGATGGTTGGGTTACTGCCCTTCAGGAAATGAAGGTCGACGAGTCTTTCGAGCTCTTCCAGAGACATATCCCTGGTCCCCCTCCAACTCCAGAAGACTTAGACGAGGACGAAGCTACCTCCGAGGAGTCTTCGATGGTGATGGGAGATCATGCTCTAGTCATCCAGCCTGCTGCTGAGGAAAATCAGCAAGTCGTTTCTTCCTCCGAGCAACTGCATACTCTTCCCGAGCAACTATCTCTTCCCTCCGAGCAACCTACCTCTTCATCCCAGCCTCCCGAGAAGGTTTTGGGAGATAAGGAAAAGGTTTAGTGTTGTTCGGGTTTCTCTTTATTTTGTTTCTCTCTATCAAATGTAACTCAGAAGATGTAACTTTGAATTATGATCTAATAAAACTTGAACTTTTTGCATACTGTTGTTTATCTTTTATTCGTACTCTGTTCATATTCTTCTTATTGATGATTGCTCTTCTTTCTCTGCTAGTTTCTGGCCAGGATGGAATTGTTATTTGCTCATGACACAAAGTTACTGCAACAATGCAATGAGTACTTTAAGGCTGGTCACACAGACTTGAGTGCTGCACAAGTTGCCGACATCCTTGGTCATGATGCTTCAGAACAGGCAGTTGAAGTGTATCAGTACCTGAAGTGACTACTTGACCGAGCAGTGGCCAATAATGTGGCTTACTATGAAATGATCGAGGATCTCCAGTGTACTCTCGAAGATCTTCAGAATCAATACAAGGAATCAACTGTACGAAAAGAAGTACAAGCTGATCATGGCTGACAAGGGTTATGAGAAGCTTTTTGCTGGGTATGATCTGAGGGAGAGAACTTTGAAGGGTGAGGTCGAGGAATGCAGACAGATTGCCAAGTTGTTGGAGCAAGAGAACAACAACTTGCAAAAAGATCTATCACAATTGAAGTCTGCATCCTCCACTTCCAGTGCCTTGATCCCAGTGACCGACGAGGGATTCTCATTCCTAGAGGTTGAGAATTCCAAGTTGAGGGACGAGTTGGAGACTTTGAAGGGTTCTGGCACCTCTACATCTTCTCGCGATCGAGCAAGAGCTCCTCGGGGACGAGCAAGAGCAGCTCGGGTTCTTGTCGAAGAACAGAGAACTCAATCTACGTTAGAGAACCAGGCTTTACAATTTATAGTGAAGAACCAGACTTTGTCTGATATGTCAAAAAGGATTAGGGACCTGGAAAAACAGCTCTCTGCGCAGAAGTCAGTCTTGGAGAATAAGGAGCTTTTCATCAAGAATCTCCATGAGCAGCTAGAAAGGCTAACATATTAATTCCACAAACAGCCCAGGGAGTTCTGGACGGCTGGATACAACGAAGAACTATTCCACTTGGACGATCGTACCCAGAATGCTAATAATGAGGGCTACAAGCAAGGTTGGCTGAATGCCTTAGGTGTGTTGAAGCTCGAATAAGGTCATTATCTGTGGGACTACCATGATCCCGGGTTGCTCGACTTGCCTGTGCCACCATACAATTTGGAGATGGATTGGATCCCTGCTCGGGCCATTCCTCGGAGCTTAATTTCAAAGTATCTCGGTGACTATAATTTACACTCTCAAATCGAGGTATCTCGTCCCGAGCATCTTTTAGATCGACCATCCGTGATGAATACAAGGATGTTGAAAGATCTTAATTTCATCAATTCTCCTCTGTCTTTAAATGATCCGCCTGCTGGCGAGGAACCTGTGTCAAAAGCAGAGGGGAAGAGACCAGTAGAATAGGAATTTTTGATGTAATAGTTAGTATACATTTCAATATCAATGTACTTGTAATTTATTTTGAATTTAATGAAAGACTTTCATTTTGTTTGCAAATCTTGATTGCTATTGTCTTGTAGTTATCAAACACTTTATATTTGAGTATATCTGTTAAAAAAAATAACAATATTGTGTTGTTTGTCAACCAACTCAGTAATAATTAAAAAGTTACAAGTATCAGTACTGTTGCTCGATCACTTAATAATAAAGTAATGAGTATAAAAAATATTTAAAATTTTTCCAACCGACGAAGGTCGTTAAATTATGCTTGTCGACCAACTACAGTTAGTGGGTTTTTATCCCCGACCAGCCATACTTGGTAGATTTTTCTCTTAAATGTTTTCGACCAACTAAGGTCGGTAAATTTTCTTTGTCGACCAACTACAGTTGGTGGGTTTTTATCCCCGACCAGCCATAGTTAGCAACTTTTGCACTTTTTGGAATAATCTTACCTCCCGACCAACATAAGTTGGCATTTTTGAGAATATATGTACCTTCCGACCAACATAAGTTGGCATTTGCGAGAATATTTTGTTTCCTAGCCAAACAGGTTGCCATTTTTAGGAATATTTCGTTTCCTAGCCAAACAGGTTGGCATTTTTAGGAATATTTTGTTTCCTAGCCAAACAGGTTGGCATTTTTAGGAATATTTTGTTTCCTAACCAACCGAAGTTGGCATTTTTAGGAATATTTTGCTGAGCAGTTTGAGCAGCTTTGCCGAGTTTTGCCGAGTAGTGTGTAGCACTAGTATTCCCCGAACAATTCTCAATAAAAAGGAGAGACTTTGGCAGAATATCTTCGTTTTATTCAACCTGATGGAACTGCATTACATATACATCACTGATAATACTTGCGCAGATGCTCTGCGTTCCATGCATTCTTAAACTCCTCGCCTTCTAAAGTTGCTATTCGATAAGTTCCTGGTCGAACAACTTCTGTAACTCGGTATGGTCCATGCCAGTTTGCTTCCAGCTTATTGTGTTTTTGAATTACTTTCTTCAGCACATAGTCTCCTTCTTTCAGGTCGCACTTCTTTACCCTTTTGTTGTAGAACAAAGTTGTTCGCTGCTGGTAAGCAGCATTTCTAATGGATGCTTCTTCTATAACTTCCTCGAGCATGTTTAAATCTAGTCTTCTCATTAAGTCGCTGACAGGGGAATTGAAATTCAGTACCCTGTGTGTTGGGAGGCCCAACTCGGCAGGTATGACAGCTTCACTTCCAAACGCCAGGATGCATGGTGATTCTCCAGTAGCTACTCGGGGAGTAGTTCGGTAAGCCCAAAGTACTGATTGTAGCTCGTTGATCCAATTTTCTTTTGCATCATCTAATCTTTTCTTCAAACCATTCAGCAGCGTTCTGTTTGTCATTTCAGTTTGTCCATTGCTTTGAGGATGACCTGGTGCTGAATGAACCTTCAAAATGTTTGATTGATGACAATAGGCGGCAAACTCCTCGTTATCAAATTGTGTTCCATGGTCTGTGATGAAGGCATGAGGGAGACCATATCGGCAAATGATGTTCTTCCAAACAAATTGGTACACCTTCTCGTACGTCATGTCAATGAGTGGCTCAGCTTCTACCCACTTAGTAAAATAGTCCACTGCGACGACGAGATACTTGAACCTTCCTCGGGTCGTTGGCAGTGGGCCAACCAAATCAATTCCCCACATGGCAAATGGCCAAGGGGAAATTATGGGTGTCAACAATGCTTGTGGAGTTCTTCGGATGGAGGAGAAGCGCTAGCACTTGTCACACTTCTTGGCATAGGCTATACAATCATCCCTCATCGTCGGCCAGTAATATCCCTGTGTCATCACCCTTTGCAAAAGCGTCTGACCTGCTACATGTGCTCCATAAGACCCTTCATGGATTTCTTCAATTAATTCTTTCACCTCGGAGGGATGTACACACCTCTGCAAACCTGCCATAATTCCTCGTCTATATAAAACACCATTAGTTAATACATACCGAGCAGCTTTAAACTTCAATTTCTTGGCTGCGAGCTTGTCAATTGGCAATCCTCCCTCCTCGATATACGCCCTGATGGGATCCATCCAAGATGGTCCTAAATCAAGGGTGATAAAGTTCATCGTCAGATCTTCATCTATACTCCGACCAGCTAACACTTTAATTGGGATTGTTCGTCGTAGCTTGGTGCGAGTAGCTGATGCTAGTCGAGCTAGGGCGTCTGCTCTCGCAATCTCCATTCTTGGTATTCTGACCAGCTGAATAGCGGTAAATTCTGACACCAGCTCCTTTGCCTTCGCATGATATCTGATCATTAATTCTCCTCTAACTGCATATATTCCCATCATTTGGTTTACAATCAATTGAGAGTCACTGAAGATCACAACCTGCTGCGCCTCTATAATTTTTGCCAAATTAAGCCCTGCGATCATGGCCTCATATTCAGCCTCATTGTTGGAAGCTTTGAATTAGAAACGCAAAGCGTATTCCATATCGACCTCGTCCGGAGTTCTCAAAACTATCCCCGCGCCACATCCTGCAGTGCAAGATGAACCATCTACATATAGCCTCCATATAGGTAACTCGTCTTCAAATTTCGAATCAGTCAGAGTTCCTCAGTGAAATATTTGATGCTTCCTTTCATCCTCCCCGGGTTTTTCTCTCTCCTCGTCGATCATTTCTTCTTGCCCTTTTACCAATCGGAGTTGGTCTGAGCTCGAATTCAATGATCCTGTAACATCCACTTGCCCTTTTACCAACCGGAGTTGGTCTGAGCTAGTGTTTGTTGATCCTGTAACATCCACAGGTTGTCAGCGAGCAACTCTTTTTCCTCGTCCGGAGTTCTCACAACTATCTCTGCGTCATATCCTGTAACATCCACACGCTCTTTTACCAATCAGAATTGGTCTGAGCCTATGTTTGTTGATCCTGTAACATCCACAGGTTGATTAGCGAGCAACTTTTGCTCCTCGGCGGTATCAGGATAGGTGAACTCCGCTATAAAATCTGCTACAGCCTGCCCTTTTAATGATGATCTGGGTTCATAAATTATATTATATTCACCGAGCTCTATTGCCCAGTACATCAATCTCCCTGATTTTTCTGGCTTATGAAGGGCTTGCCTCAATGGCATATCGGTATATACTACTATGGTATGAGCCTGGAAGTATGGCCTCATTCTCTTACTCGCTTCAATCAACGCCAGTACTAATTTCTCCAGCCTTGGATATCTTATCTCTGCTCCTCGGAAGGCCTTACTTGTGTAGTAAATTGGTTTTTACACTCCATTCTCCACTTTGATCAATGCCGAGCTAACTGCATTCTCGGACACTGCAAGGTACAAATATAATTTTTCTCCCATCACCGGCCTGGACAACAGTGGAGGTGCTCCCAAGTATTTCTTCAAGTCTTGAAAAGCCTTCTCACATTCATCATTCCACTCAAAATTCTTTCTGAGTATCTTGAAGAATGGGAGACATCTATCAGTTGCTCGTGACACAAATCCGTTGAGTGCCGCTACTCGTCCTGTGAGACTCTGTACTTCCTTCTTCGTCGCTGGAGATCGCAGCCCTAATAGAGCTTTGATCTTTTCAGGATTTGCTTCAATGCCTCGTTGATTGACAATGTACCCGAGGAACATGCCTTCTCGTACTCCAAATATGCACTTCGTCGGGTTCAGCTTCATTTGATATTTATCTAGTTGATCAAAAGTCTCACTTAAGTTTACTAGATGATCGGCATATTTCTTTCTTTTTGTCAGCATGTCGTCAACATAGACTTCCATATTGTCACTGATTTGTTCAGCAAAGACCTTGTTCATCAGCCTCTGATATGTCGCACCTGCATTTTTCAAACCAAAAGGCATAACATTATAACAATAAGTTCCCCTTGGGGTAATGAAAGAAGTACTCTCCCTGTCTCCGGGTTTCATTTTGATCTGATTGTAACCAGAATAAGCATCCATGAAGCTCAGCAACTCGTGTCCCGAGGTAGCATCCACCAGTTTATCAATTCGGGGCAATGGAAAGTGATCCTTTGGGCATGCTTTGTTGAGGTCGGTGAAGTCTACACACATCCTCCACTTGTTATTCTTCTTCTTTACCATCACCACATTAGCTAACCAATCTGGATATTTAACATCTTCAATGAAACAAGCTTTCTGGAGCTTCTCGACTTCCACCTGTATAGCTTGATTTTTCTCGGGACTGAATACTCTTCTTCTCTGCTTCACAGGCTTGATCTCCTTATTCACATTGAGCTCGTGACATAAGAAGTTTGGATCTATCCCAGGCATATCTTCATGACTCCATGCAAAAGTTTGTCTTCTGCTTCTAAGGAAAGTTATCAATTCTTGTTTTAATGAGGCTTCCAACGATGAACCTATTTGAGTAGTTTGCTCACGATGCTCGTCGTCTAGAATGATGTTTTCAGTAGCTTCCACCACTTGACCCTTCACGAGTTGCGACTCATCTCGAGGATCCAATGTTTCAATTTCTGCACCCTCATCCACTTGATAGGTAGTAGTCTTTTTCTTTGATTCTTCCAGTTCTTCTTGCTCGGCGGATGAATAATAGCATTCCCGAGCTACTTTCTGATCACCTTTCACAACTCCTACTCCAAAGTTTGTTGGAAATTTTAGGCACTGATGCACTGTAGATGGTACAGCCTCGAACTTCTTCAATCCTACTCTTCCCATGATGATATTGTACGATGATTGGACATTCTTATCCATCACGAAGAAACGTATTCTTTTTGTCCGACAAGCAGGCCACGTACCAATGAATATATCCAACTTGATCGTCCCAAGTGGAAATACTTTCTCGCCAGCGAAACCGATGAGGGGTCTGTGGTAAGGCTCCAGTTGAGATAGCTTTAGATTTAAACTATCAAAACACGAGTAGAACATAATGTCTGCCGAGCTACCATTTTCGACCAGCACTCTTGAAATCATTACCTCCTTCATTCTCATCTTGATCACCAGTGGATCATCATGAGGATATAAAACACCTGCAAGGTCATTTTTTGAAAAAACGATGACCAATTTCTCCTTATTCACCTTTCTCGGGCGATCTTCCTCAGCTAGATTTATTCGCTGAATGTACGAGCAAGCTTGAGCCTCACCGAGGTAAGCTTTTCTTTCTGCAGTAAGGTCTCGTCCTCCTGCATCTCCTCCTGTAATAACATTACAATCAAATGACCCAAAGCGTATTGAAAATACCTCTCGTTCTGGCTGCCTTGGTTTCTTGGGAAGATCGGGGTCATCCTCTGGATCAACTTCATGGTTTCTCTTCTTGTTCTCATCTGCTCGACGAGGAGATATAGACCTCTCTCTAGTTCAGTCGTTGTTTCTTCTATCGCCTCCCCGATCAACATACTTTGCTAGCTTGCCTCGTCGAATGAGTGTTTCAATCTCATTCTGAAGAGCTATGCAATTTTTGGTCATATGGCCATGATCCCTGTGGAACTCGCAATATTTTTCCCTATTCCTCGTGTCAGGGTCTGCCTTCATTTTCTTTGACCAGTTTAACTCCTCGCTGTTCTTAATTTCTTCCAGGACGTGGTTGATATTTGCCTTCAAAGGTGTGTAATTATCAAATTTCCTCAAGACCTCCCATGACGACCTATTTTTGGATTGTTTATCACCACCATTGTTCTTATGTTCTTTCTTCTTAGCTTTATCACCTTCCACCTTGGTTTCTTTGGCATCCATATTCTTCTTCGCAGATAAAGCCTCCTCGGCGTTCATAATCTTGGACGCTTTTCCCATCAGGTCCGACATGGTTCGAGGTGGATCTTTGGCCAAAGTGTAGTACAACTTGTTTGGCAGCAGTCCACTCATCAAAGCGGTAATCGCTGTCTTCTCCTCATAATCAATGACTTCGAGTTTTACGTTATTGAAACGAGTCATATAATCTCTGATACTCTCACCAGATTTTTGTCTAACACTTAACAAATGTGCTACTCGTTTAACTAGCTTTGCGCCAAAGCATAAATTCCCAATGAATAACTCGTCCAGTTGAAGAAAAGTTGAAATCTTACCCCGAGGAAGATTATTATGCCATATTTGAGCAGATCCGGTAAGTGTTCCCGAGAATGCTCTGCATCTCATCTCATCTGGGACAGCATAGATGTCGGCTGCAGCTTGGTATTGTTCTATATGAAGGACAGGGTCAGTCTTCCCATCATACTTGGGAGTCACAACAGGTGCTTTGAACTTTGATGGTGTTGGAAAATCAATAATATCCTGGACAAAAGGTGTTCCTCGAACAAAGGTTCGTTGTAGAGGGTTCTTGGCCCTAGCCATTTCCCCTAATCTATCCTCCAGCCTCTGAATAGATCCTTTCCATGCATCATTTCCTTCCTCGGGCCTATTGGTTCGAGCAACTGATCGCGTTGAAGTGGCTTTCTGGGATTTATCTTGACGAGCAGCTGGTCGGTCATAGGATCCATCTTGATGAGCAGCTGGTCGCGACTGGGCAGATCCTTCCCTTAAATCTGATGGTCGTCGAAAGCCCCTCGACGCTGCATTAAGAGGACTTTTGTTCCTCCTAGGGCCTAATCGGTCGAAAGGAGAAGCCCTACTTAATCTTTCTAATGCGCTGGTCCTTTCTGGGGAGAGGGTGACACGTTGTTCAGTATCTGTGGCTCGCACTGACGAAGTTCGTCCAGGTTGATAAGAGAAATCTTCAGATTCCTCATTATGATATGAATTAGTACGCCTAGTACGCGAAGAAGGCGCACGGGTATTTCTTTGAATGCTTCGTGGTCCGGAATGGGCTGATGCACCTCCATGGAGAGTTTGGATGAGTTGTCGCATCGTTTCTTGCATGACGGTCTGGCCCTGAGCCAGATTTGCCATTATTCCAGTCAGATCTGGAATAATTGGCGGAGCAGATGGATTTGGAGGTGTTCCAGCGTTTCGATTGCTGGATTCAGGAATATCAGCCATTGGTAATGGATTGTTTTTTATGAGAAAACAATATTACCAGTCACTTCCCACAGACGGCGCCAATCTGTTGATGTAAAAAATTAGATCACTCTAATAATTCAATCACAGATAAATAAATGAGACAAAAGATTTTAAAGTGGTTCAGCCTTATAAAAATGGCCTACGTCCATTGTTGTTTTATTGCTGAGTGTTTGGGAATTCTCGATTACAAGAAATTCCGTTCTCGATTCGGTCTCCTCTACAATGAGGATTGTACAATGTATTTATAGCCCTGAGGTTGTAATGTGAAAGGGTAATACATTAAATGATATACATATGAAAGGGTAATACATTTAATGCCATTTTTGTGTGTGCATCTGAATGATAAGCATTTAATGAATCAGTTGAACTGTTGGTTATCCAGCTATTAATGTTTTGTTCGAGATGCAGCTCGGACCGCCTAAGCTTCTCAGTACTCAAGAGTTCCTCGGAGAGGTCTGGTCCTCGGAGCGTATGCGTTCCTCGGAGTAACATAGTTCCTCGGAGCGTGTGATCATCTCGGAAGTGCTTGTTGTTGCCATGTAGATAGCCACGTGTCTTCATATGATTGGTCCAAGTCAGCAGATTAAATTTGGTATCAACACTCTTCTTAATAATATAATTCAATATGCATAACTCAATATTGCTATGAAATTCCAAGCACTTATTATGATTAGAAACCATTAATCAATATTTATCTACTTATGCATACAATAGAAGAATTCCAGGTATAGGTACATATATAAATCACATCTACAATATATATATACTAATCGGTACCTCACATACAATCTATGGTGTTGGCATACTCTGCTATCAAGTCCCCGTATTACTCGTACTAAGGGAAATACTAGTTCGGAATCACTCTCAAACTGTATTAATACAAAACACATACAAATGGAGGCGAAGCATAGTTTTAATCCACTAAGAGGTCAGCACATACCTCACGTCTCTTAGGACCGTCTGACTATCATACAGATAGCATGTACCAAGGAATCCTATGTTCTAGGGTACGAGTCAATATCCCCCATAAAGGTCCAATCGAGATAAGATTGTTACGGCGTGGAAACCTCCGTGATAGCAAGTAGCGCGGGTATGATTTTACACATAAATTATCAATCATACAAATAGGCATTAACATCTACTTATATAATACTAAGAATGTATCCTATCCCCACGTACCCGTTGTATTTATCAATACACTCGTACTTAATCTCATATAAATATTATGTAGTTGGCACTCACAAAATAAACATCACACTTTAATATAAGTTTCCCACATTAACCCAAGTCTTTCTTTCAAAACTATTCCAACCTAATAATGAAGATATCTCTCACATATCATTTTATCTTCAATTATCGATAATTTTCCAGTCTTGGCCCAAGTATTATATAATTTGGTTATTTTCCCAAAATTTATCAAAAGCTTATTTCGAACATAATTTTATATAATTCATTTTCCCCATAAACTTTTCCCAATTAAATCCCATTCAAAAATACATTTCTTGAGCCTCAAGTATAACCTAATGTTATTTCCTAAGTTCCATCATACTCAAATAATCATCAATCACGATTTCTATCAATATGGGATTTAATCAAACAATAAAAGGAAATATTTTAGTTCCCAGTGGTAGTCGGTCGATCGACTATTTCTAGTCGATCGATCGATCAGTCGATCGATCGACATTCTTGGATCGATCGATCGATCAACCAGTTCACAACCCAGAATCTGCATTTTGTTCCTACGGGTTTGAGACTTTAAAATCATCAAAACTCATTTAAATCAATCCCAAACTTCCTTTACTTTATCTAGAATGATATAACAAGGTATATGATCAACTACTAACAATCAAAAAACCTAAAAATCATCAATTGGTTTAGATTCAATCCCTTTATTCCCAAAAAATTTCATAACTTTCTATCTTCCATGAAAACATGAAAACTCATAATATCCCTTTCATTTGAAGCCAATATCGTGGGTTATGTCTTTTATACAAAAAGAATGTTATTCCATTTAATCCTCATTTCAAATCCTCAATCAAAACTCTATCTAACATGTATATTATAAACCTCCAAATAGAACGACATATTCACTTGCCTTGGTAATGATGGTCTGAACCTTTGATGAAGATTACGTAGGACTATCTTCCTCATCTTCGGTGACTTTCCGATGGTGGTGCTGGTGGTAGAAGGTGGTTAGTCCTCCTTGGTTTGCCCAAGAGTTTCTCCTCCTTTCCAAGCAATCTTCTCTTCTCCCAAGCACCCTTTCACTCTCTCTCAAAAGGTGACCTCTCAATTTTGTGTAGAAGGGGAAATGAACATACGTACAACTAATCTCCAAATATTTATAATAAGACAAAAATTCGAAATCACTATTCATCCCCCTGTAAAAATGACCCTAATGCCCTTTTTGGGTGTCTTTCATTTTCAAATGACCCGAGACCCAAAACCAACATCCAAATAGACTTTTCTGACTATTTTTACCCTTCTGGATGCAACGACGCACTCGAAATGACTATAAGGTTGATGTAAAAATAAGTTTCATATTTGATCTAACAAATTTGTCCTGACACGTCCCATACCGTGTCCCGACTAAAAATTCAAATTACTAAATTAATAACTCACAGTAATATCAATAAATCACATCCATTTTAATATCCAAAAATTTGGATTTAAACCCAATGAATTAATTTATAATACAATCCAATTAATCCATTAATTTAAAATATAACACATATTAAAAGTCATTAAAATTATGGGGTATTACACTATCACCATTATCCCTTTTCCAAGGATGATTAGTACATCCCAGTTGATTCTATTCTTGCTCAACTTCTGAAACATCACTTAGAAGATGCAGGAGAAGATCTTATGCCTCGCCTCGATGATGGTCGAAGAGCACGTGTAGCAGATTACCTTGCTCTCCATCCTGGGTCACTAGGAATTCTTTGCATATTCTAGTTTTGATTATAAATGTCTAATGGAAAATTATTTCTTTCTACTTGTCGATGTTTATGTTTTGAGCTTATGCTGACTAAACATTTGGTTTATTATATAATTGCTTCAACCAAGTATCTCCTTGCCTCTAACTTTATCATTTTAAATGCCATATCTGACTAAATGATATTGAGAGATATTGATGGTTACATGTTGTTTGTGTTTATCCATTCCGCAAGTCTAACAAGCCTTAGCTATGTTGTGCCACTACTTTACCTCTTAGGTCATGTTGTCACACTTTCTTAGTCCTAAGTAAGATGATGGCGGGAATGCACCTGGTAATGGGCCATCCGCCCGAGCAGGTTTTTGTGACCAACAATGTTGGAGACCAACATAAGTTGGATTTTATTGCCTAAGGACCTCCTGTATGGCTTTCTTTGGTTGTCGGGGCAACCCATAAGGTTCCTTGTGTTAACACCAAGAACTTAAGGGATGTAATAATTGAAACGAATCTGTTAACTTGATGTAATTGCTATGAACCCTACTCGACCTTAAGTTTCCTGATTTTAAAAACAAGTTGAATAACTTCCAGTAATCTTAGAAGTTTAGTCATGCATGATGAAGGCATCGCTTGGAAAGGGTGCGTATTAATGAGATATTATTGATAAGATTTAAGCAACCAATGTAAAGGTACGAAAGAAAAGGGACCAATCTGACCTTTATTCATTGGATATGATCTTAGCAGCATACTGTTTGAAAAATAAAATTTTGCATAAACTAATTAAAAAATAAAGGAGAAGATATAAAAGTAGAATTTCTTGAGATTGGTTGTGTTCCATGCTCTTAGTATCTCCCTACCCTCCAGAATTTCTAAGTGATATGCTCCTTCAAGATCGTCTCCGATTACTCTGAAGGGTCCTTCCCAGTTTGGTCCCAGTTTTTCATCTGCTGGTTTTACAGCACTATCGAGGAATTTTCTTAGGACATAGTCCCCTATTAAAAACTTCATCGGATTGACCCTCTTGTTGTACAGCTTAGTCAGTTGTTGGTAAAAGGATAGTTTTATTAAATCCAACTCTCGTCGTTCATCTGATAGGTCAAGATCAGTATGTAGTGCTTCATTATTGAGGCCTTGGTTGACCAAAGTGGTTCTCATAATAGGGAGACTTTCTTCTAAAGGGATGACAACCTTCATTTCCGTAGGTGAGTATGAAGCGTGTTTCCCCAATTGATTTTTTGGGTGTGGTACGATAATCCCATAGAACATGAAGGAGTTCATCAACCCAGGCACCTTTGGCTCATTCCAACCATTTTTTTAGTCCATCTATCATTGATTTCTTCGAAGCCTATGCTTACCCATTGCTTTGGGGATATGTCACAGAGTTGAAATGATTCTTGATGATGTGCTCATCATAAAAAGCCTGAAAGAAACCACTTTTAAATTGTGTACCGTTATCGGTGATGATAGCCCTTGGTATCCCAAAGAGTGTTTTGATGTTCCTTTATATGAACCTTATCATATCAGAATCTTGAATGTTTGCCAGTGATTATGCCTCTACCCATTTGGTGAAGTAATAAATGGCGACCAATAGATACTTGGGATTTCTAGGCGCACTAAGTAGTGGTCTCACGATGTGTAGTCCCCATTGAGAGAAAGGCCATGGGATAATGAGTGATTTTAGGTCATTGGCGGGTTGGTGAATCATAGGTGAGTGCTTTTGGAACTTTTTGCATTTGCGTATGTAGGTACAAGCGTCGTTTGGCATGCGAGGCCACCAACATCCTTCCTTGATCGCGCGAAAGGCTAACGATCTTCCACCTACGTAACTCCAATATATGACCTTATGGAGTTCACTAAGTACTTGTTAGGCGTCTTATGGGTGAACGCACTGGAGGTAAGGGCTTGTAAATGATTTCTTATAAAGATTCGCTTTAGGGTTGAGGTAGAAACGAGCAGCCTTGTTGATGGGCCGACCTGGCAGTATATCACTCTGTAGATAATTAACGATGCCATACAACTTGGGTCCTTATTTATAAGGAGGACTTGCTCGTATTCAACTGCCTGGTTGATACTGGGTTGCGCAAGGAACTCTATCTGAATTGTTCTCCTTAGATTAGAGTAAACTATAGAGCTTAATGTTGCCAAAGCATCGGTGTGACTGTTCTGTCCTCAAGGATATTGTTGAATTTCCACCTTTACAAAGCCTACCATGAGTCCTCTTACTACGTTGAGGTACGCTGCCATTCGATCATCACCGAATATGTGGAGACACTTTGCCCCCCATTAGTTTGGCTTTTCGCAAGCCGACGATCAGTGCTTCCTACTCAACTTCATGGTTGGAGGCCTCAAATGCCAATCTAATTCCTTTATTAATTATAATGTTTTGGGGGTGATGAGAACAATCCCTATTTCTGCCCCTTGGAATTGGAGGATCCATCAACATACAATGTCCAGTCTTTGGACTATGCTTCTTATGCCATCAACTGCTCACTATCACTATTCAGTTAGTCTACTGGTTGATCTTCTGTGAACTCAGCAATGAAGTCTGCTAGGATCTATCCCTTGATTTCCATTCTAGGCTGGAAGTGGATATCAAATGTCCTGAGTTAGACCGACCACTTCGAGAGTCATTTAAAAAGGTCGGCCTTTCGTAGAACAGCCTTGAGTGGAAAGAGGTTGAAAAGACCTAAGGGTCACGCTAACGTGTATTAGGTTATAAAAACTCTTTTAACTCTTTGATACAAAATCTATTGTAGTTTATAAATTAAAAGTACTCACACACACTAGTAAGAAAACTAGATATGCTTGAAATAAAAATACCCTTTAAGAATGAGATGAGGAAAACTAGAAAGAACACAATATTTGTTCTCGAGGAAATCACCGAAATGGAAAACCTCGTGTCCTTTTGTCCCAAGACAACTCACACACCCAAGTTCACTAATACCAATGTTTAAGTACATAATGCAGCAATACAAGTGTAAATGAAATAGTTTGGCCAATACAAACAAGTATACCAAGGCACAAACTAAACAACCCCACAAATTAATCTACTAAACAACTAAGATAGTGACAAGTTGAAACTCACACATAACTACACACCCAATGCTAGGATATCAGTGAAGTTGTACACAAACACAAGTAAAAATCAGTAAGTAGAGATTAATTTAATTAGTGCATAAAGTGATTATAAAATTATTAAATTATAAGACACACACAAGGTCCTCTTTAATAATTAAGTATCAATAGAAATAATTAAACCTAAATAAAAATTCGATTAAGTGTAAATGTCCAAAAATTAGAAAATAAAATTTCAAAAAAAATTGTGTCACACTACTGAAATAAAATAACCTAACACCAGATAAAATATGAATAAATTCAAACAGATGTTATATTAAAATATCGAGTCTAAGTAAAATGAGAAAAAATATACATGAGACGCACTTAGCTCATAAAGGTTGTACTAATAAAAAAAATAACAACAATATGATTTAAAACTCACACATCGATCAAATCCAATTAAATAAAATGAACACACCAAAAATGTTCAACTTAGAGGATATACACAATTAGGAGTGCAGACTAGATTAGCCTTAATTCCGAAAGAATTAAATTAAATCAAATTTAAAAGATAACGATTAAATTTTACTTAAGTCAAAATAAAAGCTAAATAGGTAACTGATTTAACCAAAAAAAAAATATGTTGAAGATTACAACCTATACTGGGTCAAACAAAATTTCAACCTAAAAAAAGGGTTTTAAATATCTGGAAAAAAAAAACTTTAAACCAGATTTTAAATAACATATATTTTAATTAGCAAAGAAAGCAAAGAAAAATATGTGACACGAAAAAAACTTATCTAAGTTTTTAGATCTAAGAATAAACAGTCAGCACAAAAAAAAACTAAGGTTAAGTCAAAGTTTTAGAAAGACATTTAAACAGTTTATTCAAAGAACTTGTTATAAAAAATTATAACCTTAAATCAGAGATGGATTAAAACACAAACGAACCAGGTATATGTTTCTGCTGAAATGGATCTTGAAAAAAAAATTATAATTGTACAACTCTACACCATAACCCAGTACAGCAAAACACCACAAATTAGTACAGCAAAATAAATTAAGGAAACAGACGCACTAATAGGATCTAAACGGTTAACACAACTCAGATCTACAGAGTACCACTAATCAGATCTAAACAGTCTAGTCCAAATTTTTGGACCGAAAATAAATCGGGAAATATATAAAAAAAAATGGTGGACAATTTATAAAAATAGCTTTAAGAGTTCTAAAGTTTTGGATCTCAATAGCATTAATATATATATATATATATATATATATATATATATATATATTAAAAGGGATTTTAGATCAGAGCCAAATAGATTTTGAAAACCAAAACTTTCAGGAGCTCCAAAACGTATCTCCAAATCAGAAGCTCCGATCTTTAAAAAAATTGTTTCAAAGAACCACAAAATTCCAACTCCAAACAATGATTAAAGTCTGCCCAAAATCACCTCCAAAAAATAATCGTCTTAACCTCGCAAATAATATATGTAATCAGGTGCAAAAGATGTATAGAAATCTCTCTAAAAAAAATCTCAAGAACAGTAGGCATGTTGGAAAATATTGTGTTTTTACACAAATTATTTTATAACCAAATTAATATATTGGTCAAAGTGGGATCAAGTACGTGCGCGTTCCTTGTAGCATGACGAGTCACGCGATATATTTATTTGTTTAAAACGAATAAATGATGAATAAGAAATTTGGTATCAAAGTGCCCCATTTATGTATGAAGTTTATTGGGAAATTTTATTTATTTTCTGGGACGGATTTTCGTAACTGTCGCTAAAGGGTGTGACTGTTCGCTATATAGTGACTGTTTTTCAGAACCGTCCCTAAAGGTCGTGACTGTTCACCATAAGTTATGACAGTTCATGAAAAACGTCCCTAAAGTGGTTGTGTCCTAAAGACGTGTCTTTTCATGAAAAAACATCTTATTTTCTATAAATACAAGACTTGTCTTCAATTTTTAAAGAGAGAAAAATGAGAGAAAATATATTTTCAATACTTTCCATTCCCGATCGAGTCGGATAGAGTATCAAACATAATTGGTTCATGGGACATGCACACTGAAGTGCTTCTTGCGCGTGTCGAGGCCGTTTTATCCTGGGAGGCAAACGCTCATTGTTCATTGCCGTAAGCACCGTAGCGGGAGCGCATTTTGTCTTAAGGAGAGAGTGTCAAATATTTGACTCGGTCATCTTCTTCGTTTGTAAGCTTTCTAGTGGTATTAATTTTTATTGCATAAATATGATTTATTTCATATTTTAAATTTGATAAAACACAAAAATATATATTTTAAATAACAATCTTAAGACAAAATGGCGTCTTCTCGTATTTATTTTGTTTGTCTATATCTTTTGTGTTCTTCAAAATTTCTTCTTCTGACAAATCATATCGATAAGTTCTTGTAAATATTGTTTAAATAATATGCATGCATATATACTCCGAATATATATATATATATATATATATAACCGCTGCATATTTTTTGTGTTTGTCAACAAACCACAAAAATTATTAAAATGATGTATGATTTAAAAATCAAGTTGTATGAAAAATGTTTTGTGTTAAATTGTTAATTTCAGAACATCAAGTTGATTATACTTTGGTCTCTGAAAAATGTAAAAAGTTACTACAGACACTTTAGATGTAATATTGGTAGTAAATGAATTTTTATTGTGTGAGGACAAAAGACATAATGCATATGTATGCATTACTTACCAATATAGTGTCAGATCACTTGTATTTAAAGGTGGGTGTTGAACAATTATGTGTTGTGTATATGTTGAAATCATTGTCATATAATATATTTTAAGAAAGTTCTTGACCATAGACCGCATCTTCACTACACCAAAATGGGAGATTTGTGAGTGCTGTTAGCAGTCACAAATGGCCTTTATAACTGCTATTTACCGTCATAATTTAGGGGGTGACAAAAGAAAAATTATAACTCCTAGCAACAGTCACAAATTTTTATAACTCCTACGGGGTTATGACTGGTGACCCCAATTTATAACTGCTAGTTGTAACTGCTAACAGCAGTCACGAATATAAGATTCGTAACTGCTGTCAGCAGTCACGAATATAAGATTCGTGACTGCTGTCAGAAGTCACGAATCTTATATTTGTGACTGCTGTTAGCAGTTACAAAATTGATAATAGTGACAAATTTATGACCGCTATTAGCAATTACGAAATTGAATTTGTTAAATGTAATAAGAACTATTACAAATATCTTTATATTTTTACAAAATGATGAAATAATGAAAGTAAAATAAATATCATGATAACAAGTCTAAAAAATTCGACAACATTTCATTTATATTTCTGAGATTCCAAATATCCGGTACACATAAAACTTGTTTAAACTTAATTTAACATCAAATAAACCCTTCTTGGGCACCAAGTACAAAATGAACATAGAATAAAAAATAAATTAAAAAAAATAACGACACAACACTTCGATGACATGAAATGTCATGATCATGTAACATCGGATGCTTCACTCGAACTAAATTCACATCTCCAAGTTCTCCAAAACTTCTCTCGAATGCAGGACACTCCTCATGTAGCATAGCTCTTCCCTCGTTCAGATCAGAAGCAGTTGTTTTGAAGTAGTTAATTGCACTATCAAAAATCCTCCTGGCACATTCAAGGAATTGCAGCTTCTGTTCACGAAGAGATTCTTCTTCCCAATAAGATGCTTCAAACTTTACATAACTAATCGACACCTTCAAGTGCTCTGGTTCTTTCTTAATCACCCTCTAATATCTCAAAGTCAATGTGCCTTCCCCAACAACGGGGAGGTTCAAGTACATGAAATCAGAAAATAAAAGAGTTATGGTTAAACTATGAATCATTTAAATTCAAAAAATTATGTTGACGTCAATAACTAATAGACAAATATAGGGAAACACAGAAAAAAAATTAGATAGAGGACTAACCATACCTATTAACAGAATTTTGGCGTAGAATGATAATGGTTTATGCAGTATCAGGTCCAAGTCACACCGGGCCAGTATCAAACATTGCTCAATCCATATAATTATGTTAAAAAGTCATGGATAGTTCAGTTCATGTCGTATCGAGTCCTTTTCGCGTTCAAATCATGTATTTCTCTATATATAACAAGTCCGAGTTACCCATATGTGTTAGTGTGTCTAATGGGTCAGAATGTTCATATATGCAGATATTGCATATATATATGTGCATATATATATATATACTAGCGGAATGCCCGTGCCTGAAGGCACGGAAAAAATTTCGAAAGCACGTAATTACAAAACGGCAAAAATTTTCGAAGTACATAATTGCAAAACGGTAAAAATATCGTTCCTAACAAAAAAAGAGTAATTTATAACAATTGGTCATAATCTCCTTTGTTGATAAACTATTCACCATGCTTAACAAACAACAAATTGTCCAACAACATTCAAATAGTTAATATTCATCAAATGAATTCTCATTGTCTAAAAAAAAAGTGTCAAAGTTTTAAAAAATTGGACAGAGTCTCCTTTGTTTATTGGACTATCCACCCTTCTTAAGGGATAATGACAAATCCAACAATATAAAAAAATCGCCTAACAAAAGCTTCAATGGAAAAAACATCTTAAAAAAATAAATATATAAACTGAAATCTTATGTGAGCAAACCTGAGCAAATAATTTTATCCTTCAATGCTTTCACCTGATGCGGCCTCCCCCAACCCACCCCCACCTGTTGCTGCCTCCCCCCCCCCCCCCCTCCCACACACCCCCACCCCCACCTTTTGCTTCCCATCATCCCCTACCTGCTGATGCCCCCCCTCTCCGACACACCTGTCACCCCAAGCCGCCACCACTCAGCCCCTGCCATCACCCCTTACCTACTGGTGCCCATCACCACTCAGCCCCCCCCCCCCCCAATCACCCCCTACCTGTTTCTCCCCCCCCAATGCCCACTTACTACTACTGCATACCTGATGCAATTCATAGCCAACAAAATTTAAATCAGCCCACCTCTTGAGCTCGAGAAACATGAAATGCAATATTGAGATATTCTACCAAAGATGAAGAATTGAAACAACAAAACTGAAACTGCAGCGGCAAAACCAAGAAAAAATTAATTTTTCCAAAAAAATTGTAGGTGAGAACATGTGTGGGAGAGATTACCTTTTTTGCGACAGCGGGATGAGGGTAGCAGTGGATTCAAGAAGCGATGTCAGACTTGCAACAATAGCATATGGAGTAGCTAATAACCGACAATGACCACGATTGAAGTTGAACTCGAATCAAATAAATCAATGACTGCTTCTTAGTATGCTACAGGGCCTGCTATAGAGTTAACTGCTTCCATAGAGCCTACATGTGGATTTATTCGCGCACTCCCGTGCTCATCCCATCTTCCTATATGTGGGATTTATTCACCTTGGTTAGAAACAAACAAAGTTGAGTAAATCAATATAGATGACAGATTCTATGAAAAATGTTACAACATATGACCAATATGGGCAAGCACCTTAAATAAATCTTTGTCAATAACATACGCAAAAAAAATGTAAAACTACGATAATAGTGAAAAACACTTGTTGATCAAACTATCTTATACAAAAGACAGAAAAAAACCTCATAAACAAACCCTAAAATATAGAGAAGTAACAGAGATGTAAACTAACTTGACATGTGGTAGTGGAGGAGGCCTATGGACAATTTAGTTAACTCAACAGACCCCAAAAGCACAATATTTTTAAAACCCAACTCATAGATTTTAAGTGAATGGCATTCCAGAATCAATTAAATTTTGCAGGTCATGTCTATTAAATGTTCGGTTTCCCCACAACCTGTGAAGATATAACTGCACAATACAATGGGATGCAATGAAACAATACCTCAGTCAGTGGCACGTTTTCTTATCCCTTCGCATGTTGATTGACACGGTTGTCGCTATTAATTGGTTGAACCTACACATATGAAAACAGAGAAACCTACACACTTGAAACATCACTGTCAAATATTTGAAACATCACTGCCATTTGCAATATGAAACGTCACAGTGAATATTAGCAGACTAATTGATCTAAATTAATACCCGATGTAAAATGGAAGAAGGTACAATTTACAATATAGGCAGATTGGTATTGATGTTACAGTCTTGCTGATACTTTTATCATGTTAGGGATGACATTTAACCACATAAGGAGGGATGAATTCACATATGAAGGTTTTAATTCACATATAGCATTAAAACTAATCATTAATTCACATATAGCATTAAAACATTATAGCAATAAAACTAATCATTAATGGAATAAAAAAAATGTTTTAATTAACATATGAACGAACAAAAATACGTAGATGAATGAAATAAAAAAATAAAGTGTCAAAGTTTTAAAAAAATAAAGTGTCAAAGTTTTACAAAAATTGGGCGAAGTCTCCTTTGTTTATTGGACTATCCACCCTTCTCAAGGGACTATCCAACAATATAAAAAAAACAATTTAGTGGATACCATAAAGTAAAATACATGCTTCATACCTTCAAGTCGCTCATGGATACCAAATAAGTAAAAAAGTAAAACAATATAATAAATACCAAGTCTTACAAATTTCAATCGATTTCAAAATTGCAAAAAACTAAAATCTCCTTTCAAATTTTCAAGCAAACACAAATGACATTGGTGGCTTACTTGGAAAATGGGTGACATTCATCACATAAGGTCTACTATGCTAGGAGGTTGGCCTCAACCAATGGTGCCCGCTGCCCACCAACAATGATGGAGCAAGCATCGAGGTTGTCCGCCGCCCAAGAGGCCGCCCCCCCGGCTCCAAAAACAAACCCAAGCCCCCCGTCATCATAACTCGCGAAGCCGAGCCATCAATGAGCCCTTATGTTTTAGAACTCGCAATTAGACTGCTCGCAAATCGTTTTAACCCATCAAAGCCTAGTTCACTTTACCGATTTCAATTAGATCCATCTGGCACCTTCACCACAAAGCATCTAAATTTCGATAAAGTATATATGTATTTTGCAAGTTATGCATTATTTTCATTAAAAAATTGCTAATTTAGCAAGTTGCCAGTGTGAATTTCATAAAGATCTGCCAGTTTTGGTATACTATATGTGAATGTCACATGTAACTGTGGACTGAATTCAAATGCTTCTCTTAACCAAGGGGTTTTTGTAGGAAAAACAAAAGTTGACTTCATTCAAATAGAAAGTTTTTGTAGGAAGAACAAAAGTAAATTCATTCAATAGAAAACATTTATGAGCGGATTTTCTCTAGTTTGTAAGGAAAAAAATCCATCCTAGAAATCTTGCAAAGCCTGGAGGCACCTCGAATGGAGGAGTGGGTGTGGAAGAAGAGAATTTCAAAAAAAACAAAAACTGATAAATAATAAATTGACACACACTTACCTTCTTAAGTGCTTCAGTCAGTTTTTCCTGGTCCAGAACCAAATCATCTGGCACATCAGTTCCCCATGTAGCAAGTTGTTTCTGCTCAGTTGGGGTAGCCACTTCTGTTTTCATAATAAAAACTTCAGAACCACATAATACCATGCAGATTTATTAACCATTTTTTCATAAATCCAGATAAATTAAAATACATGAATGTATAAAACTCACCAGAAAAAAAATTAATTGAAAAACATGACAAAAGAAAAACAATTAATCAACATTACAGCAGCCATTTGAAATTAAATGGTTTGTACAACAAATTAACCTTCCCAGCTAATTATAAACATCTACCACCGCTTAGACTAGAGGCACAAGAAAATTAACATTCAATATATATTATGAAGTCATTTTCAAAAGATTATACAGGAAAGAGAATACTCTGACCTTCAACAGCCTCCTTTCGTGCAAGATTAGCCTTCATGAGATCTGCTGCAGCTTCAGCAGCCTCAATTCCAGCAACACCAGTACAATAGTTGTTCCTAATACTTTGTTTGCAGCACTTTTAGCCCCACTGATGATCCTTCCACCATGAACCCCAAACAGTAGTGTGGTTGTTGATGAAGATGTCTTCCTCATACTTGCTCTTGGGAATGGCCATCTCCTGCGAATAGCACTCACTGAAGTTAGCCCCGCTACATAAGCATGCTTAAAGATATTTGTTTTATACGAAACCTTAATGAAGCTTATGACAGTTTTTTAAAATGGAGAAGAGAGAAACAGAGAGTCCCAACAAACTATAAGTGTAGGGTTATTGAAAATTCGCCACATATTCATATTTTCAAGAGCACTAAGGTGATGGGTATTATTATTTTGATTTTATTGCAAGTGCTTAATTTTTTATATATTTCAACCAAAAAACTGAGTTGTTATTTACATGCGAAAAGTTATAAAGGACAACCAGCACAGCACAGAGAAGCTGTGAGCATAACATAGACTAGAGACACCAACACAGAGTTTCTAGTTAAAATTTGGGCACGGAGATGTTGAGGGCAAGCTAATATAAGTGCTCTGTTCGTCAAGTCGCTAGGGGCTAACTCCTCTCAATGGGATTATAAATATCCAAAGCAATCTTGAACCAATAAATTCAGCACCTCCTGTGAATCACAGTAGATATCTTTATACAACTCAAATATGCAGGCACCATTATGAGAATGTTCATACATATCCAACTGGGCCTATGCTCAGGATTGATAGTTGTAATTTTTTCTCAGTACCCAATAGCCACACAGATTTGATTTCCGAACAATATAAAGACGAAGTGATAGTGACCACTGTGCAAAATTTTGGACATTATTTAGTATAGTACTGACCAATTGTGCTGGAGTGTGTTGTGCGGAAGAGAAGACGTCTAAAGCGCAGCCCTAATCACCCATTATAGGTTTCTTTTTTAAAAGCAAAAACTGACCACAGGGGGATACCTTTGGCAAGAAATCCAATCCGCCGGACACGGAGAACCAACCAAAATTTCTGCCAAACACAAGGCAGCTCCCAAAACTGAAGGACAACAGAACCCTTAGTGCATCGACTCCATCACCCGTTTTTGCCGAAAATGAAACACGGGTCTTTGCCTGTTGACCAGGTCGGGCACAGTCGCTAACGTCACCCTCCGTCAACCCTCCACCATCCCAGGCGCCACCGTTACTTTCCACGGCCGTTTCGACATACTCTCCATCTCCACCACCATACTCCCGTCAATGACGTCACCAACTCCACAACCTTTCGCGAACGGGTTTACCATTTCCCTAGCGGGTCCACGAGTCCAGATCGTTGGTGGAAATGTAGTCGGAACCCAACTTCCCCGGCGTGAAGTTTGGGACAGTGGAAATCGTTTAATCGCCCTTAGTGAGTGAAGAGAGATTGAAAGAGAAAGGGGAGGGGGCGGGAGTGAAACGTTTTGTGAAAGGGGCGGGAGTGGTAAAAGAGAGAGATGAGAGAGAAGATGGAAATTAAAGTTAATTTGTGACCGCCAATAGCGGTTATAAATTAAGTATTAGGCAAAATTTGTGAGTGTCGAGAGCGGTTACAAATTTATGACTGTCAATAGCAGTCACAAATTTAGTATTAGACTAAAAGTTGTGACTGATGAGAGCGGTTACAAATTTATGACTGTCGATAGCAGTCATAAACTTAGTATTATACCAAAATTTGTGACTCCTCATAGCAGTTATAATTTTGTGACTGCTCATAAGAGTCATAACTTAGGCCTACTGATAAATTTGTGACTCCTTGTGACAGTTATAAATTTGTGACTGCTTATAGGACTCACAAATTAATTATATGGTAACATTTGTGACTCTCATTAGCGGTGACAAACTAATTGACTCAAATTTTTTATTATCCATTGATTTTATCACCCCTAATGGGAGTTACAAATGGTTTCATGACTGCTCCTGGGAGTGATAAGTTTGTCACCCCCATTAGCAGTCACAAAAGGGCAGTCACAAAATTAGCATTTTGGTATAGTGCTTCAAGTATCATTGTGGTATTTTTCATTCTTGAAATAATATCATCTATTTTATACTCTTTGGCAATGATAATAACGATAAATAATCATTGCACATATAGAATTTTTTGAATCATATCTTAACCGTTAAGTTTCAAAGTAAAGAGACGCAACGTTTCCAGAACGATGGAACTAAAATGAGAAATTATATTCTTTTTGAATTTTTATAAGAAAGGAAAAGTTGGTATTCTGAATGTGCACAGTACTTTAACGCTAAGCATGATTAATGTTCATATGCATTTAACTTGTATCTTTTCATCTTTAGTGATGTATTTGTTTTTTATGTCTTTGACATGGACTATGGCGTAAATGGCATAAAAAGTGATTATTTTATGAATAATGCATTTTTAATGTTTAATTTGATTATTAGACATTGCATGGCGTGCGATAATTTTAGCGATAAAATTAACTATTTTTTATTAGCATTCTTTTGAATATCTAAAATTAGAATAGTGCGTCCGAAATAAGGTGATTTTGAATACATTCATTCATATTTGTCCAAATGAATAAAGGGACAACAAGAGTGTGTCTGATTCAAAGTATACTTAAATACTTTATATATTGACGGTAGAGCTAAATACCAATTTTGGTGCGCTCTTAGATCAAAAATAAATTAGTAAATAATGATGTGATGTCACGTGTGTAATAACATGCATTTATGTATATTATCACATGATAATCAAATGTCTGATTAATCAAATGTCTGATTATGTGTTGAGATTTAGTCACATCTTTGGTAATGTTATTCATATGATTTTTAAGTGCACTTTATGTGAAGTAATGTGAAAATAATAAATGCGATCATATTATGGCCTCTAGTATGGCTACATGTATATGTATGATAGTACTATTTTAGTGTCATTACATAATTTTTGGGTTGTTATATTAAACAATGTTTAGTGAAATATGGTGAGACAATTAGTTATTCATTGATGTATTGTGCACCAAATTAAATGAGATTACATGAACGAAAATGAGATATATTTAGTTACATGAAATGAAATGAGCTAAATTTTATGCATATATTTAATTACATTTTATGTCTATTACATAAAATCTTTCATTATTGTGATAATAATGTAATCTCAATATTACATTTAAATTTGTTTTAATCTCCCGTGTCATGAAAAACTATAATGCATTGTACGTTAATGTTGATATGTATGTTAAACATTGAAATGCATGCATTCTTTTGACTATCAGAGAAATGAATATGCACTATTGTTTAAAATGATGTGAACCAACATGTTGAAAATTTGAGAATATTAAATTCACGCATATTGAATTAAAAATTCCTATAGGTGAGGAATTTAATATGTTTATATAATTTTATATCGTTGATAACATGTTGTGGCATCTGATGACCTAATGTCCTGTAATGAAAATTGAGGTGTGTAATGACATACTATTCTCACGTGTAGAAGAAGTCTATTGGATATTTGTGGCATGATTGTATATCATTAACCATATATTTAAATAGCATATTTATAATGCGACTTTTAATTTTAGGAATGACCCTTTCACTCTCAATTTTGTGAGACACTTTCATCAATATATCATTGGAACATGCTGTGTTAAACATGATGTTTCATGAAGAATTATATTTTTATGTAATATTCAATTGATGTTAACATTAATGAAAAATAAATACAATTTGTATTGATATCATGGTGCTCAATTCTCCATGACGAAAGACTTGAAAGAGTGGATATGATTAATTTCAATATATTACTCCACTTCATGTCTATATGGAAAAATATGCGACAAATAAGAAACACCGTGAATGAGTAGGTCCTATATTCTCAATTAGTTGGACAATATATTGAATAATGCAAAATTGAATATTGCAAAAGATATGAGAGTCTTTAGTTGATATAAAGTGATACATTCCTTTTCATAATGTATAAATTCATTTTAGAAGAATTTTATATTTCCAATTAATGTGTTATATATGTGACTGTCAAACTTGTTCTTCAATGGAGAAAATTTAGTGTGGCATGATTACGATCTATTTATTGGATTTATGATTCAAAATTCAGAACCGAGCGGTTTAACGAATGCTTTAAAGATGGTATAGAATTAAATCATAAATCCATATAAATTATCAAGGGATTCAGAACCGAGCGGTTTCACAACTGCTTTAAAGAAGGTAGAATCAAATTATGGTCTCATTGGAGACTTAGGCGTAATATCAAGACTCCACAACTAGTAAACTCAAAGAAGGGCAAGTAACCAAATTGCATATTTTATATTATGATAGTTTTAAAGTCCATAATCATAGAATATGTTCAAATGGTTTTGAGGCATATAAATTATGTGTGACACAACTTTAGTTTAATACTAAGAATTGTCACAAGTGCATGTGTAGGCCTATGGAACAATAAGGAATATATGTATATCATTAAATGTCGAAATTACTAAAGTAGAGAAACTTATCTCAATTAAATTTTATTTAGAATGAAATGAATGTATACCTTCTAAATGGACATATGTGTTGGTCCAAATAAACATTAATATCATTTCATTTTAAAGAAAAATAAAGCGTTTGGAGGTTGAGAATAAATGTATCAATTTTGTATAATTTCAAATTTATGTTTGAAATTGTGGGGGAAGTATTGTGTTTTCTATGAGTTTTATTCTCAACACATTAACCCACGATAAAAATTACGATAAAAATTTTATGGGAAAGGTTGAGAACCTTTGTATGAATTATGATAAATGTGGGGGTATTTATCTAAGGCGATAATTTCTATCCAAAAATAGAAATTTGATTGCATAAGTGCATTTAATGTACTATAGTATTTCCAATGTGCATTTGTCTAGAGAAGTGTATACTTCATTGATTGAACGATAATTAATACTTAAGTACTTTGATTATATTCCAAGGTTGGAAATGATTAAGCGTGTACACAAATCTTTAGAATAAAGATAATGGATCAAAGAGTCTAAAGTACAAATGAGTCGTTTAGTATCGATACTAAGATATAAGTGACAAATGACATAAACATTAGGAAATTATGAATATATTTTTAAACAATATATGACTTTCAAGACTTGTATTCCAAGTGATATATTAGCACGATTAGAGGTGTTAATGTTTGAAAATCCTCTTATGATGGAATATGAATATTATTTCCTAGAAAGCAAGGTACCTTGACAATTTTAAAGAGGACGATTTGAGATAGCAATTCTAATGCATGTTCTTGCAATTGGAAATCATTGCTTAAAAAGGCATAAAGTAATTTGGCAAGTCACGACTTATTAGTCATGACATAAGACCATAAAGAAATCTTTATTTGTTAGTGATAACAATAGGCCTAATAAAATCATTGTGGATCCGCTAACGAGAGAGTAAGAGAAGTTCATCAAGGGGAATGGGCTTATAGCCGGTTAAAACCTAAAATAATTTCCATAATGGAAACCCAACCTAAATGACTGGAGATCCCAAGAATTAGGTTCAACGGGACAACCTAATTATGTGCAATTCAGTTAGTACTGAGAAGAAAATAAATTATTCCTACCATTCCTAGGATGAGTCAGTGCACTATCTGTCACCTGTAACAGGATAAATTTTATTTTAATGATTTTTATATCTTGAACATATGGGTCAATGGGGTATTAGCAGGATACTCTTTATAAAAATCACCTATGTGAGTGAGAATGGGCCACTTCTATGAGAATAACCAACGACTACATTGTTAAATTCTCTAACACGCTCATGAAACCAGGAGGTGTCCAAGGCCAAAATGGACACAACAGTGAGAACCAAGAATGTTCGGAGAAGGGCTGTGTGAATTCTATTGTCTCGGTTTACACAAAAAGGTTGATCAATTCAAGACATCGCGTTCATTGATTGGCCAGTAAACCCAATAGTCTCTCAATAGGAAAGATTCAAGGCCAAAAGCTATCTTTACCGATGAAGCTCTTTTCCAACGATACTCTGTCTAATTTGTCTTCGTGTTCATTTGATTCTTCACCCAAATTTCATTCATGTGGGGGATTGTTGGAAAATATTGTGTTTTTACACAAATTATTTTATGACCAAATTAATATATAGGTCAAAGTAGGACCAAGTACGTGCGCGTTCCTTGTAGCATGACGAGTCACGTGATATATTTATTTATTTAAAATGGATAAATGATGAATAAGAAATTTGGTATCAAAGTGCCCCATTTATGTATAAAGTTTATTGGGAAATTTTATTTATTTTCTGGGACGGATTTTTGTAACTGTCGCTAAAGGTTGTGATTGTTCGCTATATAGTGACTGTTTTTCAGAACCATCCCTACAGGTCGTAACTGTTAACCATAAGTTGTGACAGTTCATGAAAAACATTCCTAAAGTTGATGTTTCCTAAAGACATGTTTTTCATAAAAAAACACCATGTTTTCTATAAATACAAGACTTGTCTTCAATTTTTAAAGAGAGAGAAAAAGGAGAGAAAATATATTTTCAATACTTTTCATTCCCGATCGAGTCGGATAGAGTATCAAACATAATTGATTCGTGGGACATGCACACTGAAGTGCTTCTTGCGTGTGTCGAGACCGTTTTATCCTGGGAGGCAAACGCTCATTGTTCATTGCCGTAAGCATCGTAGCGGGAGTGCATTTTGTCTTAAGGAGAGAGTGCCAAACACTTGACTCGGTCATCTTCTTCATTTGTAAGTTTTCTAGTGGTATTAATTTTTATTGCATAAATATGATTTATTTCATATTTTAAATTTGATAAAACGCAAAAGTATATATTTTAAATACTGAGAGAGAGAGAGAGAGAGAGAGAGAGAGAGAGAGAGAGAGCTTTTTGGCATCTTGAGAGAAAAGAAATGGATGGAAAAACACTAAACTCAAGAAGAAGCAAACAATAATTTATACATCCTCAACAAAACAGCCTAGTCCTATCATAATACCCACCAAAAATACGGGTAGATAAGTAAAAGGCCATGGGCAGCTGAGGGCAAAAAAGGGATAAAAGATTAAGGAGCACATGCGTAAAATTCCAAGGGTAAACCAAGGACATAACCATAAAATGGTATGGAACAAACTATGATCGATGCAACTGATCCATCATACCACATGCAACAGATAGCGTGTAAATGAAAGAACCCAACTGGAAAACCACTCTCCCACAAAAAACCAACGACACTAAAAATAAAAACAAGTGTTGCCTTTTCAATTTTGTGTTAAACATTATTAATTAAACAAAGAAAATGTTTAATCAGATAATGTTAGTTTAACACCCAAAAAAAATATTTAAACAGAAATAATAAAAAAAATCCTATAAATAAAATAGTGCTAATAAAAGACACTATAAATTTTATTTAACAAAAAAACGCACTATTCAAATAATTTATATATTAAGTCAAATAAGATATATAAGACTTACGGCATAAAATAAAATAAAATAAAATAAAATAAAATATTAAATACAAAAACGGATTTAACAGTTTGAATATATCTAACAATCTGAGTTAGCCTAAACTTGCCTAAATCAAATTTATTATGTCCTAATTTATTAAAATGGAATTTTTCCAAATGTCCAGTTTTATGACAAAAAAAATAAATAAAAATATCGGCTTAACAAATGCGGTATGAGCACAATCCTCAATTTTATCATGTTTAATACTCATTTTAATTTCATTTGAATCGGGAAATTGTTCATTACAACTAACTAAATTACTTTTATCAAAAGTTTTATCAACAAAACGAATTCCTTTCAATGGAGCAAGATCATCATATTTATTTAAAGACTTAACAACAATGCTAGAGTTAGAATAAGCACCCATCTTTTTCAATGTCTCATTAAGTTTATTTTAAGATTCATCAAATTTAAACAAAACATCTTTGTTTTTAGTTTCATGAAAGTGATTAAGGTTAGTTAACATGACAATTCTTTTCTCAGGAAATGAAACATCATTTTCAAGTTATTCTACATGAAAGTCAGATTCTTTAGTTATTGACTTGATTTGATTATTTAAAGCATCAATTTTGGCCAACAACCTAGAATTAACTTCACCCAAGTGTGTGCAGTAATCAAGTGTGCAAATATCGATAGAATTATTACACACACCCTTCTAAAATGGAAGAATCGTATGCATCTGCACATTCATCAACGTCATCAAAAATACTGCCAATTTAGAGTGATTTTGGGCATGAAATATACAAGACAAAATTGAAGAAGATTTTAAAACGTCCCAAGCTTCTAAAGATATGGTGCAACGACATTACTGCTTTTAATGTTATATTATTAATAAAACTTTGCCTTTTTAGAACTTTCATAAAGAGATTTTCTGATAAAAAAATCAGCCTCACTAATTTGGTTTCCCATAACTAAAAAATTAGATTTTTAAAAGAGTTCGGATCTTTATGGAATAAAAACTTTAAAAAAGTAAATCCTGGCGCTATGATACCACTTGAAAAGTCCTAAGGTCCGCGCTAATATGTATTAGGTTATAAAAACTCTTTTAAATTTTTGATATAAAATATATTGTAGTTTATAAATTAAAAACACTGACACACACTAGTAAGGAAAACTGGTGATGCTCAAAATAAAAATGCCCATTAAGAATAAGATGAGTAAAAGTGTAAAGAACACAATATTTGTTCTCGAGGAAACCACCGAAATGAAAAAATTCGTGTCTTTTAGTCCCAGGACAACTCACACACCCAAGTCCATTAATGCTTACATTGAAGTAAGCTTCCATTAGATCATCTGTAGCATTGAAATCCCCACTTACCTGCTTCGAGACTAGTTTAGAATCATCGAATACGTGGAGACACTTTGCAATTTGGATTTTCTCAAGCTGACGATCAGTGCTTCGTACTTATCTTCATTATTGGAGTCCTCAAATCCTAATCTAGTTCCTTGCTCAATTATAGTATTTTCGGGGGTGATGAGAGAAATCCCTACTTCTACCCCCTAAGAATTTGAGGCTCCAGCAACATACAAGGTCCAATCTTTGGACAATGCTTCTTGTGCCATCGACTGCTCACTATTCACTTGGTCTACTGGTTGATCTCATGTGAACTTAGTAATAAAGTTCGCTAGGATCTGTCCCTTTTATCGTTGTTCTAGGCTGGAAGTCAATATCAAATCTCTCGAGTTTGATCGACCACTTTGAGTGTTTTTTAGAAAGGCCGGCCTTTCTTAGAATAGCCTTAAGTGGTTAAGAGGTGATTACGATTATAGAGTGGGCCTCTAAGTAGTACTTTAACTTTCTTGAAGTAACCATGAGTGCATAGGTGAGCTTTTCCAGAGGCAAGTACTATTGTTCATCATCTGAGAGTGTCTTACTGCATAGTAAATTGGGTGTTGTCGCCCCTCCTTTTCACATACTAAGACAGAGCTCACAACATGATCTAATACTGCCAGGTAAAGATACATATGGTCTCCATCATTTGGAATAACTAGTAATGGCAGCTTGCTAAGGTAGGACTTTATTTTTTCCAGATCTCACGAATAGTCATCGTCCCCTATGAGGCCTTTGCCCTTTTTTAGAAGCTAGAAGAATGGTCGGCAGCATTCCGAAGACTTGAAGATGAAGCCATTAAGCACTGCGAGCATTTCACTAACCTGGGTAGACATCTAGGAAGCTCATCCTCTCATATGTCATTGTGGCATCCACCAGCTGATCTATTTTTTGGAGAAGGGAGCTATCCTTAGGGCATGCCCTGTTGAGGTCGGTGAAATCGATACAAACCCTCCAGCTACCATTACTTTTGGGTCCCGCCACTGGGTTGGATAATTATGCCGGTAACTGAACTTATCTAATGGATCCTGCATCCAATAACTTCCTTACCTCTTTCTCCACTGCTTTAGCCTTCTCGGGGGATGTTCGGTAAGCTTTTTGAGTGACAGGATTGAAGGTGGGATCGATGTGCAGGTGGTGGCATGCCACACTTGGGTCAGTCCCTGGTAACTCGAAGGCTCCCAAGTGAAAACATCTATGTTTCTTTTGAGAAGTGCAACTAACTCACTTTTCTCTTAATCAGTGAGAGCACATCCGATCAGGAATTTCCTCTCTATCAAGTTGTCATCGGCTACAACTTCTTCCAGGATTTCTACGACCCTATCGGTGGGGTGGACCCTGATCTCTTCCAATTCCTGGTCGACCATATCGTAGTTACTGTTTAGAGAGAACAACCTCCTCTTAGTCTTTCTCCTGGGCATTCTTTGATTCCTTTTTCTTTTCTTTCTTTGGCCGGGCACTTTCTGGCCATAGCTTGGTCTCCACAGATCTCGAACACTCCTCGATTTGTAACGCACTTTAGCTTTTGATGATAGGTGGATGGCATGACCTTCATGGTGTTGAGCCATCCTCTGCCCAAAATAACATGGTATGGGGACTCGATTTCCACCACTAAAAACTCAATTAGCTTTGAGATGTTTCCTGCCCTGCCCAATAAGATTATTTTCCCTAAGGGCATCATGATCCTTCCTGTAAAGTCAACCAGTGAAATTGTGGCTTCTTTGAGGTCGAAGACATTCAGCTTCAGTTTATGAAATAGTTCTAAATACATCACTTCGAACGAACTTCCCTAGTTCACAAGTAGCTTGTCAACGTCCTAGTTAGCAATTCTTAGTGTGATCACAAACGCGTCATGATATGGGGTTCTTACCCCAAGCAAGTCTTCTTTTGTGAACATGATGTGCTTAGTGTAATCAACATCTTCTGGTCATCGTCACTTTCTTACCTGGGATTTGGCAAGGTCAATCTGAAAATATTCCATTACAACAGTCACCTTCTTGAGTTCCATTCAAATGGCATTGCCTTAGATCTTCTTGAGGTCTGATGCCCCCATGGATTGATGCGAAATCATTTCCTATATCACCATCGAGTGCGTTATCTAGCTTGTGGTCACCATTGGATGTGACTTAATCCATTTCTTCTCGACATACTCACTAAGGTGCCCTACTTGAACTAGCTCTTCCAAGTGTGACTTCATATCTTTGCAATTCTCGATTCGGTGATCGCCCTCCTTATGGAACGCACATCTCAATGCGTTATTCCTTTTGGATGGGTTTCCACACATATTCTTGGGCCATTCGATGAAAGGCTCATCCTTTATCTTGCTAAGAATTTTGTAAATAGGTTCCTTAAAGACTGTGTTAACAGCCTTGAATGCTAAGGAGGGATTAGCCTTATTTTCATTCTTGGAGCCATTCTTGCGCCCATTGTTATTTTCCTTCTTCCGGGTATCATTCTTCTGTGTTCCCTTGTTTGCCTTTGCTCGACCGTTGTCTCCCCCACTCGGATGAACCACATCATCCACCTTAGCGTACTTCTTGATAAGAGCCATAAGATCGTCGATAGTGATGGCCTTCTTCTTAGTGATGGATTGGTGCAGCAAAGAGGTGGTTGGCAAGACAATTTTATAAAGGATGCTACTGCAACCTGCTCTGAGCAATCCTCAATCTCATTAAAAACTTCCCTATATGTTTTGGCGTAGTCTTAGAGTTTCTCTTGTGGCTTCTTCTTCATCGTGAGCAGTGTATCCATCCACTTGGGATAAGAGCTGCTAGTTATGAATCGCATCATAAAAGCCTCTACTAGTGCTGCAAACTTCTTGATTGACTTGTAAGGAAGCCTCTCAAACCACTTTTGTGCTACGTCAAGTAGACTAAAAGGGAAGATTTTACACATAAGTGCATCATTGTGGATCCATAAGGTCATTTCTTATCGACATTGCCTAACATGGTCTATAGGGTTAGTTTTCTCGTCATAGACCTTAAATTTGGGGACGAAATTTTTTTTAGGTCTCCTCCTGCTCGATCTCCCTTGAAAAAGAGGACCACATCTGGGTATTGAGAGATTTCCTGGATAGTTCTATGGTGGATCTAGCCCCTCGGTGAGCTCATCTCCCTACGTACCAGTATCCTCAAATCTTCGTTATGTGGCATTGCTATTATGGCGCCTATCCTGCTGGTTATGCTCTGATCATGCTCACCCTAACCTATCACATTTATTCCTCTCCTGATCATTCCTGGAGCTTCTTCCTCAGCTATGAGTAATGCTTTTTCGAAGGCTAGGAGTCCTCACACGACGTTTCCAAATGGACCTTTGGAGGTCTCTCTCTATTTTTTTGAGCCGCTTCTACAGGCGAGCATTTTCTTACACTTGGAGGCGTGCAACCTCCTCGTGTTCATGAAGCCTGGCTTCATAAGCATTGACCAACCTAGAAATCTGAGTAAACCGAGGTGGCCCATGGATTTCTTCATAGGGTCGCCTATCCAGGCGAAACCTAGGGTTTGTATGTTGGCGAATTTCATAATTGAACCGAGGAGGAGTTAGGTCTTCTTGAACATCATTGACTTGGTGTATGTTGGTGTACGTTGAGGTATTTCTAGTAATGAATGCTTCCGTAGGAATACAAGTCGGTGTTGGAGTAGAAGTCGGAGGGTCTATTGAAAATGCGTATAGATCGAACTATAAAAAAAACTAAACATATGTGAAATCATGCAAGGAAGATTTAGGATTTACCTGCGAGATCTCTTTGATTTGATCTCATTTTACCAAGAACATAATATGTGATGGCTTGATTCAGCTCATGATCTTCTAGTGTATTCTCGATATTGACAACCGCAAATAAAGGGTGGGCTCCAATTTCGTGACCACCTTCTTGTCTTATATTTCTTCTTCGTTGTCTCTCTTTCTCAAAAGTGTGAACTCAGGTCTTTTGAGTATCCAAGAGTGATCGCTAGGTTAAGAAAGAATGAGACTTAGGTTCATATATATAGACTATATCATGGACCCTAAAGAGAGATAAGGATGTGGCTCCTAATGGGCCTGAAAAAATCTAATCCTTCCCGGATCCTAACCTCAGTACCTTAATTATAATTAATACCACTAAATAATTACAACTGCAACTCCACTCCTTAACTCAAAATTATATTTCGATCACCTCATTATTAATTACTTAATCCTCCCCACGTTAACGTTACAGATACTCGTTAATAAAATAAATTAGTGATAATGTATTTGATTAACATCTTTAAGTCCGTGAGCGGTACAACTTAACTTATCTGTAGTGTCGGATTAATATAATCCACCTCAAAGGTTTAACACATGCAAAACTTATAAGTATCTCAAGAGGGTATCACCGGTCTCTATACCAAGACGTGGATTCCATCCATAAAAGACTTTCACCATACATTAATCACCATTACCCAATTTATCAACATTATTGATCCAATAATGAATCTCACCCGATAAGTCAAAGTAATAAATAACTAGTGCTTGTGTTTATTAATCATATTTAGATGAAGCGCCTTAAGTAAAACTAATAATCACGAGATGTACAATGTCTTATAAAATAAGTATAAAAACAATGACCCCAAATTGGTATTGTTCAATACCCACAAAGTGTACTAGCACAATAAGTTGAAACTATGGAATTTCCTGTAATCAAGATAAACCTACTAAAATATTGTGTTACAGTCCTACTGATGATGTGTCCAGTTATATCTAAGACTGTGAATGATAAAACTTATATTCCACAAGAACTGGTGGCCTAGTCCTTTGTATGTAAGTCGTATTGTACACACTAGAACACCTACTGGGCAGAATAAAAGACATCGATAATATATAAAACACTGCAAACATTGTGTCTATACATGATTCTCATTAGTATAGGAATAACTGATTTTATTATAATAATAAATCCATAACTAAAATTATTACATAAAACATGGTTTTAGTCTACTTCTCTGATAGTCGGTTCCCACAGACGTCACCAATTGTGAGTGCAGAAAATATCATAATGAAAATAATCACAAATGGCAAAAAGCAAATGAAATCACATGCACAACAATAATTTACGTGGTACGACAACTTACCTACATCCACGGAGAGATTACTTGTTCTTATTAAATGTCTTTCAAAGGTTCCAGTTTTCAATCCATTTGCCTTGGATTAGGGTGTAGAATTTACAGATATGTTGTTACAAAGTTTGAGTTGTTCAAGGAACTCAACGTAGCGTGAGGTTTTCTGTGAGGTACTTGAATATCTCATCCGAAATTTTTGGTACCTGATTTGACCATATCCATAAGTGTTATTATTCTACTAAAATACTCGTGTGGATGTTGAGTCGTGATTTTGGTCGATCCAAGTGTTTAATCTATCAGGACTTGGTCGGCTACTCTCATAGACTTATAAAAATGGGCTCCCACAAGGCTAATGAGCCTTCGTTAAAACTTTTGTCATAATAACCCACATTTTGTAATAAAAAATTAGGACTCACCGATTTTGAATAATTGTTTAGAGTGTCGCCTTACACAAACTACATGTTACATTATGCTAAAACCTTACACAAACTCTTTTTGGCTTCTTTCCAACAGACTTTAAGCTCAATAATGACCTCCTATCCACACTCATCTTCCTTCCTCACAAACCTAATCCCTGATAATTCTCGCAAAATTTTGATAGATAAAAAAGAAGGAAGGGGAATCATTATCCAGTTCAAATGGTTATCGAACCCTCCTAAACCACGAGACATACCTTATTTATGCAAGTATAAACTTTTTAGGAAATCTCCCACCCTCACAGTACACTTCTTTATAATATTTCACCTCATCACTATACCTTTTTAAATTTTTTCTCTCAATTATGACTCTTTGCAGTCATCTCACACCTATTGTTAACATTAAATTGTATAAACTTGGTAGGGATTAGTGTTTTAACAAGTCATTTAATTTCAAAAAAAGCCCCCCGAACCCCTATTTTAACAAAGAAATTCCATCAACATTTTGCAACAACTTAAGGGGTTCTTTGAACTCTATTATATGGAACCTACCTGAAGGCTCAAGGAAGTGTCATTCAACAGTGGCTTAAGGTCGACCAACAATCTCTTATCAATGTATCCTAGTTCATCTATTATACATTCTCCAACAATATTGGAAACATACATATCGCCTCTCCAACATGCTTTCGCACATGAAAAAATATTTGATAAATCTTCAAGTTTAGTGTCGCTCGATAACCAGATCATTATAGCTGGCAGTGAGCTATTTATTGGTGGTGGAATTTAACATTGTTACCCCAGTTGCTTTACTGACCACATTTTAAAACACCTTCACTTTATTGAAAAACACATTATACCTCATTTTAAAACAAATTTCCAAAATGGAAACCTATAACTAAAAATCTTATTTTTGAAATTTTTTGCCTTCAATTATGCTCTTACAAATATGTAGGCACCATGAGGCGTTCAACCTCTAAGCATAAGTCAAAAGAACACATTACCACCAGCTTTCACATGTATTGCATGTCTGCATTTACTACTCTCGCAATAAGCTTAAGTATTTATGGCATTCACATAACATAAACATGTCTAGAATCGCATAAATCATGTCTAACTTATAAGAAAATCACGTATGTTTACCAAGGTCGAAAGTGAGGAGTGCATTCCTAACACATTCCTTCTCCATAATTTTGTCCTCGTGTTCAAATTTTAGTTATGCATAAAGATCAACACTTTAACACCTATCCTTACAAGGCGAATCTTTATTTTATCAACTTTAAGGAAAATAATATAGTGGCTTCAAATCACATCACGCACACCAAGCGCATGCGAAGACCTTTATCCTTGAAGGTTGAGATTCTCATATGCTAAATTAGGGTAAAATATAATACATGCCCAAAATAATGTTTAATGAGGATGGAAAGGGAGATAAATGAGGGAGACAAGTGTTAATTTTCGTGAAAATTTTCTCTTCAAATTGTATAAGGAAAAAACATAATGTTGAGTTTAATGAATTATTTGTATTTATATATTTACCCTTATGTATATTCTTATCAAGTATTACTTAATACAACAATTGTAAGGATATAAAATTATATTTTTTAGTATTTTATTACCTTTGCAACATGGAAAAAGGTGATTTTTTTTCTCCCCTAAACTCACAAATAAAAGAAATTTGCTATAATTTATCCTATTTTCCTTTTGACATTAGACCTTTTTAGTGCTCTATTCATTTACAAACTCCTAAACATAGTGAAAATATAATACAATTTTTACATCTCCATATAATTTTTTTTACTTGGTGGTCAATCCCCCTTACATGAAACTATGGAAATATCATTCCACCATCAAAATTTGTTTAATGAAAAGTTAAAAATAAATCACTAAAATTTAAAGAGAATTTAATGTGTCTTAATTTCCCTTAATAGAATATGTGTTTTGCAACACTTTTATTTACGAAAATATTTGTGACAATTTTAGAATTATGCTCTTCAAAAAATTTCAACAAGAAATTTATCCACAAGAAGAAGAATTTTTTAAAGGAAAATATGCATGTAGTTGTAGAATTTGGGTTGTCTAAATGGAAACGTGGCTATTCATTTTGGGATCAATTGAAGATGAAGTTTATGGATTATCTATTAAGGATGACATATTATCCACGTTGGGCAAAACTTGTCGGTGATGATACAGGTAGTGACATCCCCCAATGGAGTTTTCAGTATCAATTATAAGGAAGTCACTTTGAGGGAAGGCGAGTTGAGAGTTCGTATTCTATAGAAAATAATATGTATTTAGTCATTGTTTATATTAGGGTTATGCTTTTGAATAAGAGTATATGTATACTCCGTGTCTCCATTTTGTTGGTTGTGTTGTTCTGTTGACAAAAACACCCTTAACTTCTTAATCATCAGTTAATCTAAAAAGTTTTATGTTCAATGTTTCAAGATTGAATTCATGAACTTTTAGTGAATAACCATTGGAAAATTCTACTTTAGGATGAAGGTAAACTACTTAGAGGTCATATTTTTATCCTGTTAGTTAAATGTTTTCTTAAATTGATTTTTTTAAAATTTAACCTCTTAGTCAGAGAGATTGAAAAATACATTACAGAATATACTTTTTTTTATAAAACATATTCTAGATACTGCATACTTGTATATGTACAAGACTTGGCTCATAAGTTGAATAATGATCTTTAGTTCACTTGATTTAATACTATGAAGATAGTTTTTTTTCTTATGCCTAAAGTTATAAGGGGAACTATAAATTTGAGACAGCTAAAAAAAATAGAGGACTTGTAATCATGGATTAAGGGATTATATTATCAATAATATATATATACACTTGCCTTTAGTGTCTTTGTTAAGTTGTGTTATGACACACATAAGGGTGCGAGAGTGATTAACAGAGTTTAACCTAAACTGATTTACCAAATCCCTCGCATATTTCGATTAGGATATGGAGATCTAATTGCTGAATTGAGGAACGTTGGTAAACCCACCCACCATACTAGTACCAAACTCACTAGACATCAACTCCACAAACACATGAGTATGACTCCCTTATGTGTAACCAAATACCATGTCATTGATATAGACTTAGGCAACCAAATTGTCTACATTCTCTCTCCGAAAAACAATGTCTTATCCACTTTCCCCCTCTTGAAGCATCTCTTCACAAGATAAGAAGGGAGCCTTTCATACCAATATTAGGGATCTTGCTTCAATCCGTGTAAGGATTTATTCAACCAATAAATGTGCTCGGGACATTGAAAGCCTTCAGTTGAATACTCTGAACATTTAGACCTTATAGACATTTAGAGATAAATGGATGTAAAAATTTCTTTCCTCAATAGACCTTATAGATCTTAAGGTTAAGCATATTAAATTCTCTCCTTTTATATTAATATTAAAATATCTCTCCATATGCTATATATCACAAAGTATACATAAAGGATTCCCAAATACTCAAAAATACTTCAAATTTTGTTGTTGTCCTATCCACTATTCATATGAAGTCATATTGGTGTCGGGATGACGATACATCCAATTCACCGTATGACAGTCAACGTTCACCACCTATGGGCAAAACCTTAATGGTACAATCCTCCCTTGGAGCATGGACCTAGCTATCTCCTAAATCATTCTAATATTACTCTTCACGATTCCATTTTTTACAATGTACCAGCAGTGGAAAAATCATTCTTAATTTTGTATTCATTATAATACTTTTCAACTCCTAGTTTTATGAACATCATACTGTTATCACTCATTATTCAAACAATGGATCAATCATGACGATTGTTGATGCAAAAAACTAGACTAGGCCTAATTAATTGATCACAGATAAATAAGTAAAAACAAATAAGACAGAGAGATTTTTAAAGTGGTTCGGCTCAATGGAAATGCCTACGTCCACTATTATGTATTGTTTGACTGCCTTGATTTGTTTTCTTTTGTCCCCCTAGCAGGAGGGTGTTACAATGTATTTATAACCCAATACGGGTGTCAAGAGTCGTCATGTGAAATGATGTAATGCCTTCATTTATTAGGCATTTACATCAATACATAATGAGAATTAAACATAAGACCGTTGGCGCTTCATTGGCCATACTGGTTGGACTTTCGGCTATTGGTCGGTCTTCCCAATTGGTAGGTATCCCCTATTGGTCGGACTCCCATGTTGGTCTATTTTCTCTCTTGGTCAGACTTCTCTGTTGGTCGGGCTGCTTTGTGGGTCGGGGATTTGTATCATGTTGACTTGAATTTGTGCCACATTAGATGACACGTGATGGCTTGTAATTGGTCCACGTAAGGTGGTGAATCTTGGTATCAATAGAAGCCCCTAATGTTTCATGCTTGGAGTTGATGCGAAAGTGTGGAACATTATGCTTTAACAGTAGTCCGGGTTACTTGATCGGCTGCAGACGACCTTCCAGACTTGTGAAATTTATCCATCTAATTGACAATTTTGAGCACGAATGGTAGTTTTGTAAATATTTCAAATTTTAGCGAGCATTTTTGGGGTATCTTCATTTTTTCTCTTGTTATCCGTCGTAAACTCAATCGTCGTTCTCTTTAATAATTACTTTTCCCAGTTTTTGAGGCGACTTATAAAAGGGCGATAAAAATTCGATCATCTTCTATCTTTCATTTCTGATTCTGCTGCTGTGTTCTTTAAACTCTCGTGCGATCGTTTTCTTTTCTGTCTTCAGTTGTTGCTGAATCCTTAAACCCTTGTAAGAACTTTTCTCCCTTCTTCTTTGCTTCTTCATCATGATTTATTCTATTGAGTCGCTTGATAAGTTCAGGAGTGACTTTAACATTCCGTCTTGGGTTGTAGTGGAATATACCACTTTTCCTTCCATTTTTTCTCTCTTGCCGAGGGCCATTGGTTCCCTTCCATCTTTATTGCTGAGTGTGGGTTCATATTTCCTCCCAGTCCCCTATGTGGATTTTTGTCTTTTGACATTGTACCTGCTATAGTAGCTTCTAACACATGGAGGGTAGTGAATGGAGTATATAGGTTAAATCAAATTCATGGAACCCATCTAGGGATTCCAGAAATAATGTTTTGTTATAAATGGGTAACTAGTGACACCACTTTTTATTTAAAAACTACGACAGTTAGTAAGGCTTTAGTAGTTAACCTCCCTAATTCCAATAGGGATTATTTTTATCATGGGGTAGTTGTAAAAAATTGGTAACATGTTCCCTTAAATGGAGGTGCTAAATATCAAAGGACCTAGATGTCCTCTCTTTGGCAACGGGATAGGTTGTTCTGCATTTAATAATTTTTTGCTCTGTTTATATTTGATAAAATGCCATACTCATTGTTGCTTTGTAAATTTGACATCAGTTGACCAGTAGAGAAAGTTCTCCAAAGAGAGGGAAGTAAACTTAAAAGAATTGAAGTTCATTTGGGGACTTCATAAGACGATTGTCGAGGAGCACGTTAGGTCTGCTTCTTATTTGCTTCGATACAGAAATACCGTTTCTTCCTTCATTGCCAGACCTGTAACTCGTCCTGCTTTGGTGATTAATCTTGATTAGGAAGATGATGTTGATTCAGATACTCCTCTTTTTGATATCATGAAGAAGAGAAAGTTTCCTGATCTTTGTAGTGGTATCACTTTTGGATCCCGAACACCTACTGAAGGGGTCAAAAAGAAGACATGGGATGGAATGAAAGAACCCCAGCCCCAAAAAATAATGAACTTACTTTGAGGAGATTTAGGAGAGGGCCTGTAGAGAAGCAGGTCGAACAGGTGACCGATCAACAGACCTTAGTCTAATAACCTTCTTCTGATGCTGGGCCTCCAGTAGTTATTATTCCTGGTTTGGCCAGGAAGTTGATTAAGTCTAGAACTCTTCCAGACTACAGGGGAGTGGATGTCATGCTGCCTCGAGTAAAGGTTTTCTGAATTGGCTGCTCAGAGCCTTACGTCAGTAAGTGATTTACATCTTATTGATTCTGTTGTCTTCATATTTTTTTATATACTAACTTGATCTTCTTCTCTTGTAGTTCTCGGTGCATTTCAATATTATTTTGGAGAAGGATGATGCAATTCGGGCTTCTTCTTCAAATGATGTGGAGGAAGCTTTGGCTAGCATCTTTGCTCGATTCTCAGCAAGCCTTGGAGACTGAGAAGAATACTTGGGTGGATAAACTGAAGACTGATAAAACTGATCGACAGGTGTCTGAAGGAAATGCCCTTGAAGCTGAGCGCGAGCAAAAGAAGTTGAGCGCAGGGCAGAGGAAGCTGAGCGCAGGGCAAAGACTGCTGAGGAGCTTGTGACCTCTGAAAGGTCTAAGATAAAGTCTGTTGTAAAGGAATCGTTCAGTGTTGGTTGGGACAAGGCTGGAATAAAGCCATTTATGCTGCCTCCACTCAGATTGAGCATGCAAAACATAAATAATTCATAGATGTTTAGGTTGCTACTCTCTAGGAGTTAAACACTGTTGAAGGCTATGAACTTTTTCAGAGACATACTCATGGTCCTCCTCCTGTCATGGAGGATGAGATTGAAGATGAAGTTGGTTTTTGAGAGTCTTTTCTAGTGGTTGAATCTGCTGTCGACCAACCTAAAGTTACTGAATCTTTCTTCCCCCAACCGAGAAACCTAAAGTCACTGATTCTTCTGTTCCTCCAACCGAGCAACTCCCATCTATAGCCCCTTCTTTCGAGCAGGTTGAGAATGATAGGAATAAGGTGTAAAGTTGTTCGGCATTTGCCTTTTTACTTTTTTATTTCTTTTTCTTTACTTTTATTGTACTTGAACTCTTCATTATCAATAAAAGAACCCTTTTGTTCCTTCTTGTCTCTTGTTGATTATGCATGTTTTTCATTCTTGTTGTTGATCAGTGATCATTTCTTCTTGCTAGTTTATAGCGAAGATGGAACAACTGTCTTCCAATGATAACGGGCTACTGAGGAAGTGTAATTCTTTTTTCAAAGCTAGTCATATAGACTTATCCGAAGAAGAAATCATTAAGTTGCTCGGTGATGATTTATCAGAGCAGGCTAAAAAAGCCTACAAATATTTGAAGTACTTACTTGATAGAGCGATAGTAAACAATGTTGCCTACTATGTGATGATAGAAGAACTTCAAGAACAGTATAAAGAATCCACTACGAATAGAAATATCGAAGCTTAAATGTAGGTCGGGGTTTCGATAACTTTGTTTCTATTTATAAGAAAAAGGAAGCTTTACTTAAGCTTGAAGTTGAAGAAACTAGAATTGTTGCCAAACTCTTGGAGGAGGAGAATAATAATTTGAGGGATGGATTGAATCTTTTGAAGTTTGCCTCTGGAGTTGCTGTTGCTACTACCAAAGAAGGGCACTCCTTTTTAGAAGCTGAAAATGTAACATTGAGGGAGGAGTTGGAGGCATTAAAAAAGACCAAGCTTGCATCCTCTTCCCGAACAAGAAATAAGCCTGGCCGAGGTACTACAGAGGAAGATAGGACTCAGAAAACTTTGTCAAACCAAGTTGCTCAATTGAAAGCCAAGAGTCAAGCTATTACATAAATGTCTCAGAAGCTTCAAGCTATGACCGAGCAACTTTCCACTCAGACTTCTCAGTTACAAGTTAAAGATGGGGTGTTGAAGAAGCTGCGTTCGCAGGTTGACAAATTAACCTTTAAATTTCATAAGCAACCAAAGGAAGTCTGAATGGACGGGTATAATAAAGCTCTGAGGCATTTTGATGATAAGCTTCAACAAGCTAAGAATGAGACCTGTAAATAGGGTTAGATGAATGATTTAACAGTGATGAAGGTGGATCAGAACATTTCATTGTGGGACTGGTATGACCCAGGCTTACTTGATATTGACAGTCTTCCTTTCAAGTTAGATGTCAGCTGGATTCCTATTCACCGTATTCCTCAATGCTTGATTTCAAAGTACTTGGGAGATTAGGATCTACATGATGAACTAGAGTTCGTCTGCCCTCCTCATTTTCTTGATCATCCTAGTAGTATTAATACCAGAATGATTCAGAATTTTAACTTCATCAACTCTCCTTACACTTAAAATGATCCTCCAGCTGGCATGGATCCTGTCTCGAAGGCTGAAGGGAAACACCATTTTGTCAATCTTTGACTGTGCATGGATCCACTTTTAGTCAATCTTTGTATATGAATATCTTTTTAGTCTTTGACTGTGAATGGATCAACTTTTAGTCAATCTCTCTATATGAATGGATCGACGATTTGTCAACCTCTAATTTTGGATCGACGATTTGTCAATCTGTAGTTTTCACTAGTTCTATTGATAACCTTAGGATTATCCTAAGTATCATACCAATTACCAATGCATCACTATGGTTCTACTAATGTACCTAAATTTTAAGGTAATTATCTTAGTTACCTTGGTTCCAAGTCATGAGTGGAACATTTGTCCATCTTTTAGCCCCGTATAGATGAAAATTATTCATCTGTGTATTCATTAACCAAGCACTTGGGACTTATAATTTTTTCTTGCATGGTTTTTTATGTGTTGACAACCAACATTGTTGGTGCCTTTGTTGATGCCGATCAACATTGTTGGTGGTTTGTGTTGATACCGACCAAATTTTGTCGGTGGTTTGTGTTGACAACCAACATTATTGGTGCCTTTGTTGATGCCAACCAACATTGTTGGTATCTTTTTGACACATCTACAGTGTAGTGCTTAGCACTAGTACTCCGAAAAGAAAAATAACAATTTTAGGGAAATCATATTATCATTAATATTGAAATGAACTGAGTACAACATGATTACATCACTGATAATATTTTCTCAGGTGTTCTGCATTCCAGGAATTCTTGAATTCTTCACCATCTAAAGTCTTAATTCGATATGTGCCTGTTCGAATAACTGATGTGATGCAATAAGGCCCATGCCAATTGGCTTCAAGTTTGTTATTCTTCTGAATCACCTTCTTCAAAACATAATCACTTTATTTTAAGTTGCTTGGCTTTACCCTTTTGTTATAGAAACGTGCAGTCCTTTGTTGATAGGTTGCATTCCTTAGAGCTTCATCTTCACGTACCTCTTCTAGCGTGACTGTGGTATTGAAATTAAGAACTCTGTGAGTAGGTAAGCCTAGCTCGGCAGGAATTACAACTTTAGTACCAAATGCTAACATGTAGGGAGTTTCTCCAGTAGCTGTTCTAGGGATTGTTTGGTAAGCCCACAAGACAGAAGCAGTTCATTGATATAATTCCCTTTAGCGTTTTCCAGCCTTTTCTTCAACCCATTAAACAAAGTTCTATTCGTTACCTATGTTTGGCCCCTGCTTTAAGGATGACCAGGAGCAAAGTGGATTTTTTGGACATTGGATTAGGCACAATAAGCAGCAAATTCGTTGTTGCCAAAATGTGTGCCATGATCAATGATAAAGGCGTAGGGCAAGCCATACCTGATTATGATATTATCCCAAATAAACTGATAAACCTTTTCATAGGACATATCGATCAAGGGTTCAGTTCCACCCATTTAGTGAAGTAATCAACAGCTACAACCAAGTACTTGAACCTTCCTCGGGTGGTCAGCAGAGGCCCGACCAATTCAATTCCCCACATAGCAAAGGGCTAGGGTGAAGTGATCGGTGTTAGGAGAGCTTGTGGAGCTTTGTGTATGCTGGAAAATCTCTAGCACTTATCACACTTTTTGGCAAAAGATGCACAATCGGCATGCATAGTTGGCCAGTAGTACCCCCGTTTATTGATTCTTCGCAATAAAGTTCTCCTGACTACATGGGCTCCACAGGACCCTTCATGAACTTCCTCAATCAAATCTTTTACTTCAACTGGATGCACATAACATTGTAGACCAACAGCTAAACCTCTTCTATACAACACACCATTGTCTAGCACATATCTCGCAGCTTTGTATTTTAACTTCTTTGGTGCAAGTAGGTAGGACGGTAGAATTCTATCTTCAATATAAGCTCTTATAGGATCCATCCAAGATGGCCGCCCCATATCAACTGCAATAAAATGAACTATCAGATCTTCACCAATGTTCCTATTAGCAAGTAGCTCAATAGGAATAGTTCTTCGCAGGTCAATTCTGGTTGCTGAAGCTAGTTGAGCAAGTGCATCTGCTCGGGAATTTTCCAGTCTTGGAATTCTGATCATCTGAACAGTATGCAAAGTAGAGATTGTCTTCTGAGCTTTATCTAAGTATCTGGACATCGATTCTCCTTTAGTTGCATATAAGTTCAACACCTGATTTACCATCAACTCTGAATCACTGTATACCACAATTTTCTCGTCATTCAGTGATTTGGCTAGATTTAAACCAAAAATCACAACTTCATACTCTGCATTATTAATAGAGGCTTGAAATTGGAATCGTAGAGCGTACTCTATATTTATTTCATCTGGAGTATTGAGGATGATTCCTTCTCCACATCCATCTACACAGGATGACCCATCAATATACTGACTCCATATGGGAATATTGTTGTCAAACGCTTAGTTTGTCAGAATCCCTTGATGGAAGATTTTATCCTTTCTCCTCAAATTTCTTTTTCAGCTCCTGTACTCCGCTGGAGGGTTCTGGTTGGTCGGTGGTAACTTCTTTTGTAGTTGTTTTTGCTTGGAGTTGGTAGGGACTATCTTCAGTAGGTCTACTGACTCCTGAGTGTTGCTCGACAGGAATCCCTTGTTACTCGGGAACCTCTGGGTAAGTAAATTCTGTAATAAAATTCGCCACAGCTTGGCCTTTTAAGGAAGACCTTGGTTCGTATACAAGATCATATTCCCCCAACTCCACAGCCCAATACATCAATCTTCCGGATTTCTCTGGCTTATGCAAAGCTTGCCTCAGTGCCATGTTAGTGTATACCACTATGGTATGAGCTTAAAAATATGGCTTCATCCGTCTACTAGCCTCAATTAAGGCCAATGCTAACTTCTCCAGCATGGGATATCTGACTTCTGCTCCTTGAAAAGCTTTGTTAGTGTAATAAATCGACTTTTGAACTTTAATTTCTTCCCTGATCAAGGCAGAGCTAACATCTAATTCAGATACAAATACAATTTTTCTCCCAACACTAGTCGGGAGAGTAATGGGGGTGCTCCCAGGTACTTCTTTAATTCCAGGAAGGCTTTTTCACGTTCATCGCTCCATTCAAAGGTTTTTCTGAGCACCTTAAAGAATGGTAAACATATGTCTGTTTCTTGGGATACAAATCTGTTGAGTGTTGTTACACGCCCTGTTAGCCTTTGAACATCCTTTTTTCTAGTTGGCGATTGCATTTCTATCAAGACCTTTATCTTATCTAGATTAGCTTCAATGCCCCTTTGATTGACTATATACCCGAGGAACATTCCCTCCTGAACTCCGAAGACGCATATGGTCGGGTTTAACTTCATCTGGTGCTTCTCCAATTGATCAAACGTCTGGCTGAGGTCGGCAATATGATCAGCATCTTTTTTGCTCTTTGTCAACATATCGTCAACATACACCTCCATGTTCTTGCCTATATGTTCCTCAAATACTTTTTTCACTAGTCTTTGATAAGTGGCACCTGCATTTTTTTAATCCAAACGGCGTAACATTATAGCAATAAGTTCCTCGGGGAGTAATAAAGGAAGTACTTTCTCTGTCTTCTGGCTTCATTTTGATTTGGTTATAACCAGAATATGCATCCATAAAACTCAGCAGCTCGTGACCCTAAGTAACATCCACCAGTTGATCAATTCGTGGCAAAGAAAAATGATCCTTTGGGCATGCTTTGTTCAAATCAATATAAATTCACACACATCCTCCACTTATTATTTTTCATCTTAACCATAACTACGTTGGCCAACCAGTCTGGGTACTTCACATCTTCGATAAAGGAAGCTTTTTGAAGCTTCTCCACTTCTTCCTCTATAGCCTGCTTCTTCTTCGGGCTGAAAACTCTTCTTCGCTGCTTTACAGGTTTAACCTCTTTATTAACATTAAGCTCGTGGCATAGAAAATTTGGGTCTATGCCAGGCATATCTTCGTGGCTCCATGCGAACACCTTCTTTCTTTGTCTCAAGAAGGCCACCAACTCCTGTTTAAGAATCGAATCCAATGATGCTCCTATTTGAGTCGTTTGCTCTGGTTTATCATCGTCCAGAATGATGCTTTTGTTGCCTCCATCACCTGGACTTTTACAAGCTCTGATTCATCTATTGGATATAAGGTTTAAACCTTAGATTCACTGTTTGGCTCAGACATATCCACTTGATAAGTGGTTGTTTTCTTCTTAACTTTTATCATATCTTCCTCCTCGGTAGATGAATAGTAACATTCTCGAGCTATTTTCTGATCTCCTTTTACTATTTAAACTCCAAAGTTGGTCAGGAACTTCAGGCATTGATGGATAGTAAAAGGTACAACTTCAAATTTCTTCAGACCTACTCTTCCCATGATCATGTTGTAAGCAGGATGAACATTTTTGTCCATTACAAAGAATCTCACTTTCTCTGTCCTGCTCGCCGACTATGTCCCGATTAACACATCTAGCTTGATTGTTCCCAATGGAAATACCGTCTCACCAGAGAATCCAATGAGGGGCTTGTGGTAAGGCTCTAGTTGGCTGAGTTTTAAATCCAAACTGTCAAAACAAGGATAGAATATAATGTCCATCGAACTGTAGTATCCACTAATTTTCTTGCTGCCAGTACGTCTTTCATCCCGACTCTGATCACTAAAGGATCATCATGAGGATACAATACTCCGGATAGATCGTTCTTGGAGAAGCCAATTATGAGCTTATCCTTGTTGATTTTCCTTAGTCGGTCTTCCTCGACAAGGTTGATTCGCTAGATATAGGAATAAGCTTGAGCCTCATTGAGGTAAGACTTCCTTTCAGCTGTATAATCTCCTCCTCCAGCATCTCCACCTGTAATCATATGGAAATCAAAGTATCTAAAGCTGAGTATGAATACCTCGCGTTTAGGTTGCCTAGGCTTCTTGGGAAGATTAGGATCGTCTTCTGGATCATCGGCATGGTTCCTCTTCTTATCTTTTCTAGGCTTAACAGGCGATTTATATCTCTGTCATCCTCTACCGCCAGCTCTTCCACTAACCTGTCTATCAACAAATTTGTCCAATTTTCCTCTTCAAATGAGTTCCTCTATCTCATTCTGGAGAGAAATACACTGGTTGGTCAAATGACCATGGTTTTTGTGAAATTCGCAATACTTGGACTTATCCCTCTTATTAGTAGGTGACCTCAACTTTTCAAGCCAACTCAAATCATTTTTATGTTTGATTTCTTCCAAAACATGATGTATATCCACCGTTAAGGGAGTGTAATTGGTAAATTTTTTAAACCGATCTAGGCTTTCTTTTACTTTCGAATTCTTACGCTCATTGTGATTCTTGTGTTCTTTCTTATCCGACTTCCCTTCAGACTTCGCTTCCGCCTTTGCATCTAAGTTCTTTTTAGCAGCCATAGCTTCCTCGGCATTCATAATCTTCGTTGATTTGGCCATCAATTCCATCATCGTCTTTGGGGAATCTTTTGCCAAAGTATAATATAGTTTGTCACGGAGCAAACCACTCATGAGGGTAGTGATTACAGTCTTCTCCTCGTAATCGATAACCTCTAATTTCTCATTATTGAAACAAGTGATGTAGTTCTCGTACTTTCTCCCACCTTCTATCTCACACTAAGCAAATGATCTACTCGCTTCACTAGTTTGGCTCCAAAGCAGAAATTACCAATGAATAGCTCGACGAGTAGTTGAAAACCATAAATCTTTCCCTGAGGAAGACTATTATACCAAATTTGAGCAGATCTAGTGATTGTTCCTGAGAATGCCTTGCACCTAGATATCAGTCGCTGCTTGGTATTGTTCTATATTAAGGACTGGATCAGTCTTCCCATCATACTTAGGAGTGACCACTGGAGCTTTAAACTTGGTTGGTGTAGGGAAATCTACAATAGTTTGCACAAAGGGAGATCCCTTAACAAAACTTCTATAGAGAGGATTCTTGGACTTTGCCATTTCTCCTAATCTATCTTCCAAATGTTGAATGGACACCTTCCAAGCATCATTTCCAGCACCAGATTTGTTGGTGGCATCTCTTTTATTCCGACCAACTGATTATGCTGAGCTTTCCTCTTACGAACCTTGTCTTTGACTAAACCGAGCAGTTCGTCAGGCATTTGATCTGGATTGGTTGAACCTTCCCTCAAGTTGCTTGTTCGTCGAGTATTTCTTGACGCAACCCGAAGGGCATTTCCCCTGAGTCCTAAACGATCGAAAGGAGAGGCCCTACTTAGCCTTTCGAAGGCATTCAATCTTTCTAGAATGAAGGACTATCCATTAGGAGAATTAGGAATCCTGATAGAGGAAGTTGCTCCAGGACAGTACGAAGGATCCCTTAAAGTTCTGGAATGGCTATGCCCAACACTCCTTATCAGCGATGGTGGCATACTCCTTTGATTGGACTACGCGGGAACTCCAACTTGAAGAGTTTGGTCCAATTTTCTTATTGTATCCTACATAGCCTCTTGACCTTTTTCTAGATTCGAATTTAGAAAAAGTTTCTAATAGGAGCATTGGTGAAGATCTTCACCAATGCTCCTATTTAGATATAAAAACAAACATATTTTCTAGAATCGAATTTACAAACCCAACCTTAGAAGCTTAAGGACTCTCTTTCTTTCTCTATCTCATTTTTCTACACTCGACGACATGCTTTTTACTATGAAAAAAAAACAAACCATGATATCCCAAGTGTACCCTCGTTCCTACCTAGGACTAGCTCGACTCAGGCCGACCTTACAAAACTCACCTCCCATAAGAAATCCAGCAAGAAGAAATCTCGGGCTTGTCCATTTACCTAGGCCGAGACCATGTGCCATGACCATGAACCTACCTAAATCTTTATGTTTCCTTCCTTACAGTCGAAAGCTCCTCAATCTAGCCATGCGCTCGTCTCGACCTGATGCACGTCATTCGAGCAGCCCCACTCAGTAGTCATCAATAGGTGACCAGCGGGACCTTAAGGGTCTATTATTCGGTCAGGCTGACACCTCTATCACAGCAGGACATATTTGACACTTGGCAGAGCACGTGGAATGGAGCACGTGTAGGAGAGTTCGCATGGGCTGTGAGCCCCACATGGATAAAACCTTTACAACAGCATCTCCCTCACGAGTGAGGAATATTTCATCATCATAATCTATTTGAGACATGGACAAGTGGATGCTCATCATTGGATGCCACATATAACACATGCCTGGTGCGTGCATGGTGTGTACACTACACAAACCCAACAATATATATACTCACCTTCTTCTACCTTGAGAAGGACCTGAATTCGAAACCCTACTGAAACTTTAGTGAAATGGCAGCATAAAGAGAGAAAGTTGAGTTATTTGTATCTAAAGGCCATTAGAACCATTTTTTAGTGGAATTCACTCACACACTCATAGTGGAGTAGGCCTAGATAGGCTGAACCACTTATATTGTTGTCTTTCTCATCTTTGTCTCATCTCCTTCTGAATTTACATATCTGTTTATACTCCATTATCATATTAGATTGAGCTTACATATTTACACTGATTTTGTGATACCATTTTTAGTATCATCAATCTAGTGCCGTCTGTGGGAACGAATCCTCCTTAGCTTGCATTTACCGGATTCTTTAGTGGTGATCTAGCTCCGCTCAGGTGGACATGTATCACCGTTGAAAGAGTTCCTATTGAGCCTCTCAAGTTTTTGTCCAATTTGTAGCTCTTCTAGTGCACCGGAGATATGACATTCGATCTGCCTTCGGGCATTTATCCAAGCTCTAGCCAAGCCCCACCTCAGTAAAAAAATGGCTGAGGTGGCAGTGGCGATGTGCTCATTAGCTGTTAGTTAACAAAAGATCTAAGAGAAACTTGTCGTATTTAGTCAGAACGTCTTAATAAGACCTATTGGTGTCGGAGATAAGATGATAACTCTGATCACCAGAGGGGGACTCCCGGATCCGACAACTAGGGGACCACCCCAAGATCCGCATAAATATCTCATTCCTTAATAAAGACGTAGAGACGTGGTCGGCCCTAGGAGTTTATGCCTAGGGAGGCAAGGTCAAGAATACGAGGATGACCATTGTGATGAAGAGGAAGATAGGAAATGTTGGGAGCCTTATCAGATTTTTGGAGACACTGTACATCTGCTTTAGCCCAATAGACAATAGAGTCGAAGGCCGAGCTAAAATTATCAACCGTGAGCATCAACTTTGGATAGGCTAAACAGAGGGTCACCCTTTGATAGATTGGGCCCAGGAGGTGATTTGAGAAATTGTCTCTCCAGATCTCGAAGTATCGCTAGTTTGAGGAAGAATGATAGATGTGACAACCATAGACCCTCATGCGGCCAAGAGGGGAACAGCGTGAGGTCAAAAATTGATAAAGAACGATTGGAAGGGAGCCTTGAGTGCGCCCGATTGAGAAAGAAGTAGCTGGAGACAATATTGTTTCGAACGGTGGAGAGATAGCAGCTGTGGCCGACAGGCCTTGGAATGTTTCCATACAGTGATTGGAGAACAAGATAAGGGATGTAATGAAGAGTGGGGACCGCTTGTAAAGGGACTATACTGAAGGCTCCCCCTTGCTCGCAAAGATTGTAAGTTATCCAACCCCAACTAAGTTCAAGCCGCCGGTAGTCACACCAAAATATGACAGGATCACTAACCCCACCCATCATGTTGAGATGTATCAATTTGTAACTGATATCTACTCGATCTCGGATGAGATAAGATGTCAGGTCTTTTCCAGCACACTTACGATAGCTGCTCATGTGTGGTTCACCTCGCTCCCCAAAAACTCTATTGAAAATTTCAAGCAATTGGTAGAGAGGTTCATACATAATTTTTACTTCGGAGTGAAACCCAGAAAAAAGATGACACACCTGTTGTATATGAAGCAGGGAAAGAACGAGACCTTAAAGGAGTACATATACCACTTTAACAAATAGAAATTGGAGTTTGAAGACTATAAAGAGAGTATTGCTATGACCGCCTTGATGGGACGTTTGTGAAAAGGGAAGCTCCTTTAAAAGCTAGCCAAGGATCCTCTAAAAACCATGGTTGAACTCCTGGCTATGGCCGGGAAGGTCATGAATGCTGAGGAGGAAATGGCTGCCAAGGGTGACGATGAGAAGGGAGCAAGCAATGGAAGTAAGTTTCAAAAGTCAAAAAGAAAATATAGCACGAGTAGGTTTGTGGACGACAAGTTCGCTGATTATACCCCTTTGACTGCCACATCAGAAATAATACTGAATGAAATTAAGAATGATATATCTATGAGATGGACGGACAAGCTCAAAGCCCCTCCTCACAAGAGGGATAAAAGTAAATGGTGTGAATTTCACCAATATCATGGCCATACCACTAATAGATGCTTCGCTCTGAAAGACGAGATAAAGAAAATGCTGAAGCAAGGAAAGTTCAAAAAGCATGTGGATAAAAACGGTTCAAGGGTTGCCAAGATGTATCACCACCAGAACGCATGGCTATGAGGTCCCTAGGATATTGGTCGATAGTGTACGTTCGACCGATGTTATGTTCTGGGATTATTATAATGGCATATGATTGAGCAAGAAGAGACTTATTCCATATCATCAACCTCTCATTGGCTTTAGTGGAGAGAAAGTGTAGCCTCTTGGAATCTATGAAATGGATGTCAGAATGGGTAATACTTGGTCGAAATGTCTCACAAGGAAGATCAGTTTCTTTATTATAGACTAGAACATTTATTCTGCATATAACATCATCATGGGATGAGTAGCCCTCAGGGAGTTTGAGGTTGTGCCCTCAACAGTTCACCAAATGATAAAACTCCTGACGCCTTATGGAGTAGGGGAAGTTCAGGGTAACTAGGTTGAGGCATACTAATGCTACTTTAATTAGGCCGAGGAGAGAGATAGATGCATAAAATGGCCACCACAACTTGCAACATAGACACTCTCGACCCTAGAGACGAGGCAAAGTTGAAAAAGGTTGAAGCTGCCGAGGAGGTAGAATCCATCATCCTCAAAGAGGATGAGCCAGAAAATACCATCCAAGTCGACAAGCCATGAAGAGAGAGATCAAAGAAGAATTGATTAAGTTACTGAGGAAGAGATAAAGCATTTTTTCTTGGAGTCACGAAGATATACCAAGAATTGATTCGTAGGTCCTCTGACATAAATTGAACATGGCCGATGGAGCCAAGCCAGTTAGGAAAAGGTGGAGGATCTACTCCAGGGAGAAATACAAAGTTACCAGATATAAAGTGAAGAAGTTGGAGAAATCTGAATTCATTAGAGAGGTTATTTACTCGGGTGGTTAGCCAATGATGTCATTGTTCTAAAGGCTAACGACAAATGGAGGATGTGTGTTAATTTCACAGACCTAAATAAGGCATGCCCCAAAGACAGCTTCCCTCTACCGAGAATAGATCAAATGGTTGATTCCACAGTTGGGCATGAACTGATGAGCTTTATGGACGCCTATTCACGCTATAATCAGATATTTATGGACCTGGACGATGCCGAGAAGACCTCGTTCATCACGAACAAAGGTACATATTAATAGAAAGTAATGCCCTTTGGCCTCAAGAATGTTTGGGCTACATATCATAGGATAGTGAAAACAATATTCAAGGATCAGATGGGCAAGATCGTGGAGGTTATGTTGAAGACATGATCACCAAGCGTCTCAAGACTGAGACACACGTGGCAACTTGGAGCGCACTTTTAACATGATGGATACACGTATGAAGATGAATCCTTCAAAGTGTGTCTTCGAAGTCAGAGCTGGTAAGTTTTGGGGTTTTATTGTCAATCAATGGGGGGATAGAAGTTAACCTAGAGAAAATCAAAGCTTTGGTGGAGATAAAGACTCCTAAGACCACAAAAGAAGTCCAGAGGTTGACCGGACGAGTAATAGAGCTGAATAGGCTCATGTCAAGGGCTAAAGACAAGTATCTGCCCTTCTTCAAGGAGCTGAGAAAAGTGTTCGAGTGAAACGAGGATTGTAAAAGTGCCTTTCAGGAGTTGAAGGTCTACCTCGGCTCCACACTCTTATTATCAAGACATGTTCAAGAAGAAAAGTTATATTTGTACCTGATCGTGTCAGAATCGGCCATCAGCGTAGTAATTGTGAGATATGATGAAGGTGTCCAGAAGCCAGTATATTTCATTAGCAAGGCCCTTTAAGGGGCCGAGTAGAGATATCCAAAAATGGAGAAATTAGCTTATGCTCTCATTCATGCATCCAAGAAGATGAAGCGTTACTTCCAAGCATATACAATGGTCGTCCTAACAGATTCCCCTCTCAAGCAAGTCATCCATAAACTCGAGAATCAAGTAGGTTAATGGTCTGGTATATAGAGTTGGTGCTGACAGATTCCCCTCTCATGAAAGTCATCAATACAATGGTCGTCCTAACAAATTCCCCTCTCATGCAAGTCATCCATAAATTCGACATTGTCTATCGGCCGAGAACGACCATCAAGGGGCAGGCTTTAGCTGATTTTGTAGCCGAGTTCACATAGGACGAGGCCGATGCAGAGGAGATTGTTTATCCAACAAGAAAGCCAGAAAGAGCATGTCATCCCCTCGGCTGAATCTGAGAAGAGTACGTCCAGGATAGTGGCGGTCGAGAATGATGAAGAAAAAATTGTATGCAAGAATGGAGCGTTGGAAGAGGGATTTTTTTTTAAAAAGGTACTGTGTGGAGCCTTTTTGTTAACGGTTCTTACTGTGAGGCAGGGAGTGGAGTTGGACTAATATTTTCGGGTCCGAATGGAATGATATAGAGTATGCTTTGAGATTTAAGTTCAAGGAATCCGATAATGAATCTAAGTATGAGGCCCTTCTTGCCAGTCTCTCCCTCTCCAAAGCACTGAATGTAAGTGAGTTGTTTGTTCACAGTGATTTTAGACTGGTAGTAAACCAAATCCTAGGAGCGTATGAGGCTAAGGATGAAAGGATGGTCAAGTGTCTATCCAAGGTAAAAGCGATGTCGAATCCCTTTAATGAGATAAATCTCAAAAGGTACCTCGACTGGATAATGGCCAAGCCGATGCCTTAGCAAGATTAGCATCAACAACCAAAACCAAGATTAAAATGTCGGTGCCTATCGAGATTCTACATCGGCCGACCATCGAAGAAGAAGACAACACAGTTGAGTTTTGCTTAAGCCTTGAGATAGGAGAAACTTGGATGGACCCTCTCATTTGATATATAAAAGATGGTGAACTACTAAACTCAAAGTTAGAAAGGAAGAAGCTAAGGTATAAAGTAGCTAAGTTCTCAGTCATTGGGAATATTTTGTACAAGAAAGGATTCCTCCTCCCTCTACTCCGGTGTGTCCATCCGATAGAGGTAGAGTATATTTTGAAAGACATACATGAAGGTTCTTGCTCCATCCATATAGGAAGGAGATCTTTGATGAAAGGGGTGGTCACCCAGGGGTATTGGTGGCCGACCTTTGCTATGGATGCGACCAGCTATGTCAAAAGATGTGACAAGTGTACGAGTTTTTCCAACATCCCTCACCATCCTCATCAGCCTTTATCTTCCCTAGTCATTTGTTATTTGGGGAATTGATTTGGTAAGACCCTTTCCTGGGGCAACTAGCAACTACAGATGCCTTATAGTGCCGATTGACTACTTCTCAAAATGGGTTAAAGCAAAGGCCATGATCACCATCACTGGGACAAAGACCTTCAAGTTATTTAGAGGAACATCATTTATAGATATAGTCTACCTCATACCCTCATCTCAGATAATGGAAGGCAGTTAAAAAATGATTCTTTAGAAGCCTACTGTAAGAGGGTCGGCATCAAGAAGTTTTTCTCAACTCCAGGTCGACCTTAGGTAAATGGTCAAACAGAGGTAACTAATAGAACCATACTGGATAGGATAAAGAAGAAGTTGGAAGATGCCAAAGGTCTTTGGACCAATAAAGTGATGTTATAATGTGGGCCTACACGATAACAGAGAGAGCTCCGATAAAAGAAACCCCTTTTATGTTTGCTTACGGCTCAGAGGCAGTGATTCCTACAGAAATTAATTTACCAAGTCATAGGGTTCAGACCTACGACCTAGAAGTAAATACTGAAGAGAGGATGTTAGATCTATACCTCATTGAATAAAGGAGAAAAGATGCCGAAATTAGGCAAGCAGCCTATCATCAGAGAACTATCATATTCTATAACAAAAGAGTGAAGGCTAGGCCATTAATAGTAGGGGACTTAGTTTTGAAAAAGGCTTGGCAAAAGTATAAGACTCCATCATAATTGTTATGGTACCTATAGGGTAATAGAAAAGGTAGTTCCTTACACATATCGGCTCGAGAATTTGGATGGGAGAGCCATTCTACAATCCTTTGAATGTCTATCATCTAAAGAAGCATTATCAATAGGATATTATATAAGTTTATTCTATCATTATATCATTTTACGAGAAGAAAAGTTATGAATGAAAAATTGCAAGTGTTATCTCCTATTCTTGTTATATATTCAGTTCAGATTGTGTGTTTTATCTCATTATAAGTTATGGAACATCACTTATGTGGTGAAGTAGCATTACCTTGCTCTCGGTGACATGACAATTCGAATGGGGCTAACCTCGTCCATGGATTCTCAATAACACCAAGAGGGAGGAATAATATCTTAACATCATTAATTTGGTGAAAAACTCTCTCAGTCGAGACGACAGTGTAGGACGAGGTAGCTCTCGTCCATACACTCTCAAAACAATGAGAGAGGACTTGTGATATAACACAATGATTTGGTGAATTCAAATTCAAAAATCATTTCATTATGGTTTATCTTAACATCATTAATTTGGTGAAAAACTCTTTTGGTCGAGACGACAGTGTAGGACGAGGTAGCTCTCGTCCATACACTCTTAAAATGACAAAAGGGGACTTGTGATAAACACCATAATTTGATGAATTCAAATTCAAAAATCATTTCATTATGGTTTATCTTAACATCATTAATTTGGTAAAAAACTCTCTCGGTCGAGACGACAGTGTAGGACAAGGTAGCTCTCATTCATACATTCTTTCAATGTATTCAAATGCTTAACCCCTAAACTCGTCAGACTCTGTGAATTTGGCCATGGCTTGTGCCCTTGCCTCGTCTAAAGTTACCCTGACTGCAGCATCTATCTCAGCCTACTTATTATCGTCCAGCTCCTTCAATGCCTTTACGTGATCAACTTTTAGATTATCCAACTCCCGACTCTTATCCTTTTCAGTCGACACTGCCTTCTGAAGATCCTCCCTCAAGTACTTATCTATCTTTTTAACATTTCTTCCTTTTCTGGATTAAGGGAAACTTCTTCTCAACCTAGTCCCCTAGGCAATAGAAGGCAATAAGAGACTATAAAAATATGGAGAATCAAGTTAGTACAAGACAACACTTAGAAGGATAAAAGGTGCCAAAGTTTAAGCAATTCCCTGAATAACCCCATAAAAGCCGAATTCAGTAAGAAATGAGGAGTCCATGGAGCAAAGAAAATTCTTGTTGGCATCAAATATTTAGGAGGAGACAAAGTCAATGGAATTCTTGGCACTCGCAATCAAATTCTCGTCATTGAGCTTTAACTAGGCGAGACGAGCTGCAAGGGCGTCATCGCATCGGTAGAGATGGGAATCTCCTTGTCAGTCCCTCTATTTGTCCGACCTTATTTTTATTGGCAGTGGGTAATAGTGTCCTCCACTCGCTCCTTTCTTTCTCTGGTCTCGTCGGCTTGGCTAGGGCCGCCCATAGTCGCCTTCTTCTGCTGGCCACTTGGGGTTATTTATTTCATCTTAAACTTGTTAACCATGTTTACAAGATTTGGGGCCACCATCTTTCAAAGTTCTTCAGGAACACGGTTGGACGATCTGCAAAAATTCAAAGTTAAACATCATAAATGTCAGAGCCGAAACTACAATTAAAGACGAGGTTACAATCCAAAATGAAAAATAAACTTATGGATTTCGATAAGAGGACCAATATCCAGTTCGATCTCGGCCAAGATGTCAGGGGTCATGAGGTCCTTATATTTAACAAGACCACCGCCCTCACCTTGAACTCTAATCGTCTTGATCTTCTCCTGGTCGTCTAGGCTCAAGCCTAGGTCAAGCTTTACAGCCATGGACACTTTACCCCATTTCTAAGGGACCCTCGGCTCGGAGGAAGAACAAACGTGATTTGTGGGAAGCTCCCATGCGTCAAATACGAAGAAATATCTTGGCTTTCAATTATGGTTTGATGTCTGGTTGATGAATATAAGTTTTTTGGTCGGCTTCCTAGCCACAAAGTGGTAGTATCCAGTCTAAGCCCTCATGCAGGAGATATTATAGCATGACTTAAACATGTTAACTGGAAGCTCGGTGCCATGGCAAAACTTCCAGATCAAAATAAAGTCGATTAAGATTCTCCAAGAATTCGGAGAAAGTTGAGCAAGGGATAAGTCTATATTATAAAGAATGGCACGCACAACGAGATGTATAGGAAGACGAAAGCCGAGTTTGAATATCTGCTCATACACCACAACCTCTCCTGGTCACTAAAAGCTCTCTCAGACTCGTCGGGAGCTCTCATCGTGATAGCAAAGTTTATTTCATACAGATGGCTCATATATAAGAGGTCAACATCACTAATGGAGATTTAAAACGTTTGAGTATAATTGGTATCCAATGGTTCCTCGGCCTCGTCTCCTGAGTTAACAAGGTTGGCAGTCGGTACCCCACTTAGAAATCTATTCTGAAATTCCCCCTTGGTCATGGCCGAGACGGGGAAAACTGTTTGAATTAGGGGTTGTGTTATGGTGACTCTAGGATCCTCAGGGACTGAGTGATTAGCAGGCAGATCTACCTCATCAGACTGAGATCTTTCATTGTCGACCATACGAAAATCATCGAAGAGTACCTCGACCTCATCAAATTTTTTTGCTCCCATCTCAGCAGTATAAGTGGCAGGCACTCTTATGGCATAAGCAAAAGAGTCAAATTCAGGCGAGACCTTAGACGATGAAGGACTGTAACCATGCGAAGACGAGATGTTGATGGCATCATCACTCACAGATGAGTTTACACTCATTATATCTCCACTTACGACAGCTGTTGGGGGATGACTTATAGAAGGACCCTCTCGTATCTCAACTGTAGGAGGACGAGATGTTGGAGGATTATCTCGTCTCTCAACTATGGGAGGATGGATGACAACAAGAGTAACTGGGAAGATTGGGCAAAAAGTAAATGCCTCGGCATAGCGTCTAGCCTCGACTTCAACCTCGAGTTGGCGGATCTCACTAAAGAGCCTTTCCCTAAGATATAGGAATTGATATATTATCTCATATAGTTTCCTCAAAATTCAAAGGAAGACATTTAACATAAATGGCAAAAACAATAAAAAGGGCAAACAGTTTAAGGCATTGACTATATTGAGCCAAAAATCAAGGCAGGGAAATGAAACGTTTTTATCTTAAGAGCTCAAGAACACCAAATAGAAAGTTATCGAGGAAGATGACTAGAGTTAGACCGACAACTTCATAGTGGTTAAAGAAACCAAGAAAAGAAAAAGGAAAAACCCTAAAACCACCCCCAACTAACAGAACCACCATAAGATGATCTAAAATCAGCCTACAACTGTCGAAAAAGCTTAAAATCGTCAAAAATTCACAAAAGCTTACAGAAGGATAAACAAAATGGTCAAAACTTAGAATTGTTGGAAGTAAAGGGTACCTGGAGGAGCTGGACGAATAAAGAACCACAAAAAAACCTAACGCTTGCTTGAAAAGGCTTAAATGGGAATCTAAAGAGAGAAACATAAATCTATAGAGAGAGAGCGTGCACGCGAATAATCAAGAAAAAAGAAAGAGAATGTTTGAAATTGTTTTAAATATCAACAATGATGGGGCTCAACCTCCAAATCACCCATCATTAGGGCACAGTTCCCAAAATGCACTGGCAGTCGCCGCTTCTTGGGTAAACGCTAAGCCCAATATCAGTGATAAGTGTCATCTCCTCATCCCCATCAATCAATCAACATCTGATAAGTCGGAGACATCTTATCATCGATTGCAATCTGGCATTGTTACCCCTCAGTCTCCTATCTACATAGAACACTAAGGGTTATGGGTGATTGATATTCCCAAGTGTACCTTTGTCCCTACCTGGGACTAGCTCGGCTCAGGCCGACCTTACAAAACTCACCTCTCGTAAGAAATTCAGCAAGAAGCAGTCTCGGTCTCGTACATGTACCCAGACTGAGACCATGTACCATCACCATGACCCTACCTGAATTATCTCGGCGGCCTACCCTACAGCCGATACTTCCTCAGTCTAGCCATGCGCTCGTCTCGGCCCAATAAACGTCAGTCGAGGCCCCACTCAATAGTCATCAGTAGGTGACCAGTGGGACCTTAAGGGTCTCTTATTCGACTAGGACGACACCTCCATCACAATAGGACACATTTGACACTTGGCAGAGCGTGTGGGATGGAGTGCGCGGGGGAGAGTGCGTGGGGGCTACGAGCCCCACGTAGATAAAACTGTTGCAACAACATCTCCCTCACGTGTGAGGGATATTTCATCATCATAATCTATTCATAACAAGGACAAGTGGTTGTTTATCATTAGATGCCACATATAACACATGCTTGGTGCAGGCATAAGGTGCACACGCACTACCCCAACAATATAATTATTCACCTTCTTCTACCTTGAGAAGGACCTGAATTCAAAACCCTACTGAAACTCTGCTAAAATGGCAGCATGGAGAGAGAAAGATGAGTGATTTGTATCTAAAGGCCATTAAAGCCATTTCTTAGTGGAATTCACTAACACTCATAGTAGAGTAGGCCTAGATAGGCTAAATCACTTATGTTGTTGTCTTTCTCATCTTTGCCTCATCTCATTCTAAATTTACATATATGTTTATACTCCATTGTCTACTGGATTGAGCTTACATATTTACATTGATTTTGTGATACCATTTTTGGTATCATCAACCCACGTTACTTTGTCTTCATTGACTACATCAACATTCCATGAGCTAAATTTATCCACACCATCATCAATATGAACATATTCGACATTTTCTCGTCGGTTGACATGCCCTCAATCATCCAATCAGTTTTTGATCCCGAAAAGTCCATTAACTACCATGGTCGAATCAAATTTCAAAATCCATTTGTGTAAATTACAAAACCGACCTGGAAGTTATCCAAATATTGATATAAGTCAAATTGTTCGTAGGTGTTTGTTTCAAATTTGTGATTGCTTTGAGTTTGTGTTTGTAATATGGGTTTGATTTGTATATATTTGTGGTGTTATGCAATTGATTAGGGTTCTCAATCATTAGGGTTGCAAATATCTAATTCCATGAAGATGAAGTTGTTATGGTGGCTATTTTTTACTTCAAATTATTAGCAATCTATTACAGGAAAGGGGGTAAGTTTAATTTTTCAAAAACAAATTGTTGCGTCCAATTATGATATTATATTAGAGGCCAAAGTCCAAAAAAAACTATTATTAATAGTCAATGTAGAGCTCCCTTGTCTTACAAATAAATTTGTATGTTGTCTTCATCTACACGCATTACATGGACTTGAACTATTTGCAAATTGGTGTGTTTCTCACACTAGTCATAGTAAATAATCCTATTAGCCAATGTAGCCCATTGCTTAAATCTGACAAGATTAGTACCCAAGCGAGCTTCTCAAAATGTTCATCTCAACCAATTGGGCTATGATGTACCAAAATATGATCCTCTTTTCTATGGATAAATATCAATTTAAATTACACCTACCCAAGTTCGCAAATAGTCATCAGTTGCCCTTAGACTCAATTGCTTCTCAAATTTAGTTATGTATTTCTAGTGTACAAGTAAAAGCTAGAAGGCCTTTTGTGATGAACAAGATTATGTGGATTTCATTATTGAATTCCTTGAGAGCTTTCTCTCATATGAGGTGAATTCCTTGTCTTGGACAAGGTTGTTATTCCCCAAGGCCATCCATATGGGACTGATTAGTGGGACTATTGGCTTGACTCAGTAAATCATGATGGACGATCTAGTGGACCTATGGAGGAAACTTGAGCTCACAGAAGAAGAGTTTGAGGGAGTCGAATTGAAGGAGAACGTGGAGGAAAGAATGGTCAATTGTGTCTGGTGGGAAATGGTTATGGCAATAAGAACACCCCTAGTTTTGATGTTCTTTGTACCATAATGCAACTGGCGTGGCAACCAAGTAAGGGAATGGAGATGACAAAAATAGGGGAAAACTGTTATTTTTTCAAGTTGAATCATATCCTTGACAGGCGAAGAGTGCTCAATGGTCGGCCTTGGTCTTTCCACAATAAACTCCTCCTCCTCCAAGAATTAGATGGAGAAAAAACATCATTGAGTATGGAATTTCGTTGGACTCCAATGTGAGTTCGCATTTTCAATCTTCCGTTAAACATAATGGAGAGAGAAATTGGGAAAACATTAGGTAACAAACTAGGGAAATTCGAGGAGATTGATATATCTCCAGACGGTACCGCCTGGGGACGCCATCCCCATATTTTCTGGAAACTAATGAAGTGCCCATACCTTATAGTCCCACTGTCGATGCTAAAATCCCCCATTATCAACACAACACACCAAAACCCAACTAGCAACCCATGCCACCTTACTCTTCCAACTTCATTTAAGACCCACCTCGCATTCCAATTCTATGACCCATCCCCCACTAACAAACCTACTGCGTTGAAACCCACCCTACCCGGTCAAAACCTTAGCCATTTGCCTCGAACCCACCCAATATTTATTAGCCCACCAAATACACCGTGAATTATACCCCAAACCCACCTAACAGCTGACCTAATAAAAGAAATATTGGTAATAAAAACCATAACAAAAGCAACCCTTTTCGACTTAAACCCAAGTATTGCCTCAAACCCACTGCCGAAGACTCCAATAAGGAGAGCAAACCTATTTTCAACCCTCAGTCAACCTTTTCTTCCACTCTCGTTCAAACCCCTGCAATCATCTCTCTTTGTAAACCAGATTTTCTCACCAAGAAGCCCTCCCCAGAAGTAACCCCAACCAAACCTCAAGTAGCCAGCCCAACACTTGCCACCCCCACTTACTGTCAAAAACTCAGCCTTCCCTAACTAAATGATATCTTTCACAATCTTACCAAACCAACCTAAAATAGAAACCCACCAAGACCAAAATACCCATGCGCACCCAAACCCCCCAAAAAAATGGACGAGGAAGAAGGGGTTGTCCTCTCAATCGCCCATGTGCCAAGATGCGTGAGCAAGAAGTGGTGAAAAAAGAAATAGAGCCACTATAGACTAAAATATTGATGGACCGAATAAATAATAAGCAACAAAAGTTCTCTTTCTCTGATATGGATGGCGATATGGATGTGGTCGGTTCCACCGAACTCAATGAATGACTTAAGCTGGGACTATCACGGGTTAGGGAACCCCATGGCAAATCGATCGCTGGGTGCATTAATTCATAGATAAAAATCCATTTTTTTGTTTCACTGTGAAACAAAAATAAAACTAAGGAGATGGAATTGGTGAGGGTGAACCTGAAAATGTCTCAATACCTTTGTGTTGGCAGATACGGCGGTTTTGCACTCTTCTGGAAGGATGGTTGCAAAGTAGAAATAAATAGTTACTCCTCCACCAACCATGTGGATTCTGTGGTGCGGAACGAGTCAAGGTCGAGACACTGGGGGCTTACGAATTTTTACGGATTCTCGAAAGTTGGTAACAGAAATTGGGGTGGAATCTTCTGAGACTGTTGGTCTTCAATCGATTTTAATGACCTTATGTCTTATATGGATAAAAGTGGGGGTGGATCCCGACCAAACTGGCAAATCAATAATTTCAGGACAGTGGTGGATGTCTGCAGATTCAATGATCTGGGATTTTTCGGTTATGATTTCACTTGGACTAATAGTAAAATCGAGGAAAGATTGGACAGAGCTTTTGCAAAAGAGTGTTGATAGGGAGACCCACTTTTGGGATTCAATTTTGAAATCCACACATAAGATAAAAATGAGTACAAATTTTTAATGTACATTTTGATGTCCTGGCGGGACCCACAACAATAAGGTATAAGCTTTTAATGCAGTGGGTTTCAAAATTGGGTTTTTTTTCTGGGTCTCCCTAGATTTACTCTTTGCAAAAACAGAATGAGAAGTCATGTTTCCATATACCATAAGGAGAAAATCAATCATTTTTAGTTCGGTGGTATAAGATTATTTTCTGAAATAATTTTGAAAATGAATTGAATTTTATTCATAGTTCGATTTTTGATACTGTCAAAATAATGTTAACTGTGAATAGAAATTAATAGAGGTGCGCGTAAGCTATTCCGGACATCTCATAATATGCTACACAAAAAAATACCATATAGAGAAACAAAGGTTTGACCACCTCCCAGTCAACATTAAGTTTGGGGAGAAAAATCAAAGTAATAGAACGAAAAAATGGAGGCCACGTATGTATCGTTTTGAGGACTGGTGAACAAGGGATGATGAATGCAACACCATTATTCGGAAAGGGTGGGACCTCTAGGAGCGTGGTGATGTTAATGAAAAACTAAAGGTTTGTGATACAACTCTGTTGCCCTGGGCAAAACTGAAATATGTATCTTTAAAGGAAAATATTTCCGAGACACAATCTTCTTTCTCCTGGTGGAGACACCAACCCCAGTCTGAGGAGCGGACTATGGCAATAAAAAATAGTGAGCGTAAAAGAAATCTTCTCATTGAAGCATATGAGCTTTGCTGGAAACAAAGAGGGAGGTAGAGTGGTTGAAAAACGGCGATATGAACACAAAAATTTCATGCCCATGCCACCCAAAGAAGGAAGTCCAATTCAATATCAATGTTAACAGATGCTAATGGGATTTGTGTAAGGGATGCGGAGAGTATTGTTATTTGTGCAGTCAATTATTTTACCACTTTATTCAAAGCCAATAGTCCACACGTGAAAGCCCATGATAGTATTCTTGAAGGACTTAACAACCGGGTTACAAGTCAAATGAACGATACACTCCTACTTGAGTTCAAGGCCCCCAAGGTATTTCTTGCACAAACAGATGTCCCCTTTGAATCCCCTGGACCAGACGGTATGCCAACTCTATTTTTCCAGAAATACTAGCATATTGTCAGGCTTTTTATTACTAAGTTCACCATTGATGTGCTTAATAATGTTAAATCTCTCGACATTATAAACCACACTGTTGATACAAAAATTAGTCAGATGACGCGGACCAAGTATATGACAACACGTGTCGTCTTACGTGGCAAAAACATATATTCACCGAAAACTTATGATGTCGAGCTACTCAGCACCCCGAGCTACTCAGCACCCCGAGCTACTCAGCGTACCGAGCTACTCAACGTGCAGAGCATCTAGTCAAGAAGATCAATGGACGATAACCAATTCAATGAACATTCTCATTATGTACAGATGTATATGTCTATTAACAACGTATTTTCTATTCACATTAATAGCCCAAAGGCTATAAATACATTGTAACTTCCTCCATAAGAGGGCGATTGATACTTGATCATTTGACGATCATCATCAAGATTAAAGAAACGACCCAGCAATACAAAATAGTGGACGTAAGCCATTTCCATAAGGTCGAACCACTTTAAAATTTCATTGTCTTATTTCTTATTTATCTGTGATTAATTAATTAGATCAAATCTAGTTTTTAGATTAGCGTCGTCCGTGGGAAAATGACTATACGTAACGTTTTTCACTAAAACATTCATCAAACATGGCTGAGCTCCCAGAATCTAGCAATAGAAACAACAACGGAGTTCCTCCTAATCCGTCTGTTCCTCCAACTGTCAATGAACTCACTATAATAGTGGTCAGTTTAGCCAGGGGATAAACAGCTATGCAGGATACCATGCGATAACTCATTCAAACTATTCAAAATGCAACGCCTGCCCAGTCGGACCAGCGAAGTGTTCATAGAAACACTCATTTTTTGTCTTCGAGATCCAGCGTACTTTGTTCCCTCAGGTGTCCTTGTCCAGGCACACCGAATCGCACCACACTGAAAGATCCAGCGACCCATCCTATCAACCTGGGCGGACATCTCCCATAAGATTCATAGACTCCCAAGAAAATATCACTCTAACTCCGGAAAGAACAAGCGCCCTGGAGAGATTGAGTAGAGTCTCCCCCTTTGATCATTTGGGCCCCAGGAGGAATAAAAATCCTCCTCGAATTACGTCGGGAAATCCTCAATGACCAAATGATCTAAGGGAAGGCTCTGCCCAATCACGCCCTATCATTCGCACAGAGAGATCCCAAGAGGAGCATTCTGCGGGATCGACTACTCAGGCAAATAGATCAGAGGCTGGAAATGACGCTTGCAAAGGCTCCATCCAAAGGTTGGAGGATAGGTTAGGGGAAATGGCTAAGGCCAGGAACCCTCTCCAAAGAACTTTGGTCAAGGGATCACCCTTCGTACAAGCAATTATGGATTTTCCCACACCATCGAAATTTAAATCTCCTGTAGTTACGCCAAAGTATGATTGGTCCTCCACATAGAGCAATGCCAGGCTGCTGCCGATATCTATGCAGTTCTTGATGGGATAAGATGCAGGGCATTCTCAGGAACTATTACTGGATCAGCTCAAATATGGTACAATAATCTTCCTCGGGGGCAAATTGCTACTTTCCATCAACTAGTAGAGCTCTTTATAGGAAATTTCTGTTTTGGTGCGAAACCAGTCATGAGAGTAGCACATTTGTTGAGTGTAAGGCAAAAAGCAGGAGAGAGCACCAGGGACTGCATCACTCATTTTAATAACGAGAAACTTGAGGTCATTGACTATGAAGAGAAGATAGCAATCACAGCTCTGATGAGTGGTCTTTTACCAAATAAGCTGTATTATACTCTGGCTAAAGATACCCCCAAATCCATGGCGGAATTGATGGCTAAGGCAGCCAAAATTATGAACGCCGAAGAAGCTATGGTTGCAAAGAAGAATGGAGAGACCAAAGCATACACTAAAGCTGAGGGAAGGTCGGAGAAGAAAGATCAAAAGCATAACGGGAGTAATAAGAACTCGAAAGAAAAAGAGACGCCAGAGCACTTGAGGAAGTATGGGAATTATACTCCCTTAAAGGTGGATATAAACCATATTCTAGAGGAGATAAAGAACAGCGAAGAACTGAATTGGCCGGAGAAATTGAGGACAGCCCCTGAAAAGAGGGATAAGTCCAAGTATTACGAGTTCCACAAAGACCACGGCCACACGACCAAGCGGTGCATAGCTCTCCAGAATGAAATCGAGGCAATCATTCGACGAGGTAAATTGAGCAGGTTTGTTGATCGCCAGAATGATAGGAAGACCAACGACAGTGCAAAGCAAAGATCCAAATCTCCTCGGTGAACAAGAGACGATAAGAAGAGGGACCGTGAAGATGATCCGGAGGATGACCTCGACCTCCCCCAAAAGCCAAGGAAACCAGAACGCGAGGTATTTTCAATCCATTTTGTCTCATTCTAATGTAATGTGATTACAGGTGGAGATGCAGGAGGTGGGGATCATACTGCTGAAAGGAAAGCTTACCTCAACGAGGCCCAAGATTGTTCCTATATACAGCGAATAAATCTGGCGGAAGAGGATCACCCCAGGAAGGTGAACAAGGATAAGCTGGTCATCAGTTTTTCCAAAAATGATTTGGAAGGTGTCTTGTATCCTCACGATGACCCCTTGGTAATCAAGATGAGGATGGAGAATGTGGTGATATCAAGAGTGTTAGTAGATAATGGCAGCTCTGCAGATATTATGTTTTACCCGTGCTTTGACAGTTTAAATCTGAAGCTAGCCCATTTGGAGCCATATCACAGTCCCCTCCTCGGGTTCACTGGCGAGAAAGTCTTTCCACTTGGGACGATCAAGTTGGATATGCTTATTGGTACCTGGCCTGCTTGCAGAACAGAAAAAGTATGCTTTTTTGTAACGGATAAAAATGTCAAATCAGCTTACAACATAATCATAGGGAGGGTAGGCTTGAAAAAGTTCGAGGCGGTTCCATCAATCGTACATCAATGCCTAAAGTTTCTGAATAATTTTGGAGTTGGAATTATGAAGGGCGACCAGAAAGTGACCCGGGAATGCTATTATTCATCAGCCAAACAAGAAGAGATGGAGGAAGTCAGGAAGAAGACCACCACCTACCAAGTGGATGAGTCTGAAGATGCAGAGATTGAGACATTGGACCCAAGAGATGAGTCAGAGCTTGTGAAGGATCAGGTCATGGAAGCCACGAAGAACGTTATTCTGGACGATAAACGACCAGAACGAATAACTCAAATTGGCGCTTCACTGGATCTGTCAATAAAGCAGGAGTTAGTGGCATTTTTAAGGCACCGAAAATAAGTTTTCGCATGGAGTCATGAAGATATGTCGGGGATAGACCCAACCTTCTTGTGCCACGAACCCAATGTTAATAAGGAGATCAAGCTGGTGAAACAACGAAGAAGGGTATTTAGCCAAGAGAAGAACCAAGATATTCAGGAGGAAGTCGAGAAACTACAAAAGGCATATTTTATTGAGGATGTTAAATATCCTGATTGGTTAGCTAATGTGGTGATGGTAAAAAAGAAGAATAATAAATGGAGAATGTGCGTAGATTTCACATACCTGAAAGCCTGCCCAAAAGATCACTTCCCATTGCCCTGAATAGACCAGCTGGTAGATGCGACCTCGGGGCATGAGTTACTAAGCTTAATGGACGCTTATTCCGGCTACAACCAGATTAAGATGAAACCAAAAGACCGGAAGAGTACTTCTTTTATTACCCCAAGGGGTACATATTGCTACAATGTTATGCCATTTGGTCTCAAAAATGTAGGTGCAACGTACCAACAATTGATGAATAAGGTATTCGTAGAACAAATCGGCAACAACATGGAGGTTTATGTCGATGATATCCTGACGAAGATCAAGAAAGCTGCAGATCACATAGTTGATCTGAGCCAAACTTTTGATCAGCTAGAGAAATATCAGATGAAGCTGAACCCGACTAAGTGTGTTTTTGTCGTACGAGAAGGCATGTTCCTCGAGTATATTATGAATCAGCGAGGCATTAAGGCAAATCCAAAAAGATTAAAGCTTTATTGGAACTACGATCTCCAGTTACAAAGAAGGAGGTGCAAAGCCTCACGGGGCGTGTCGCAACTCTTAACAGGTTTATCTCACGAGCAACGGACAGATGTCTTCCATTCTTCAAAATACTCAGAAAAACTTTTGAATGGAATGATGAATGTGAGAATACATTCCAAGAGTTGAAACGATATTTAGGGACACCCCCTCTGTTGTCCAGGTCGGTAACGGGAGAAAAGTTATATTTATACTTGGCTGTTTTAGAAAGTACAGCCAGTTCAGCATTGATAAGAGTAGAGGATGGAGTGAAAAAATCGGTGTATTATACGAGCAAAGCTTTTCGAGGAGCAGAGATTAGATATTTAAGGTTGGAGAAGCTGGCATTAGCATTAATCGAGGCAAGCAAGAGGATGAAACCATACTTCCAGGCCCATACCATAGTGGTATACACTAATATGCCACTCCAACAAGCTTTGCATAAGCCAGAAAAGTCAGGGAGACTGATGTATTGGGCGGTCGAACTGGGAGAGTATGATATTGTTTATGAGCCAAGATCCTTACTCAAAGGACAGGAGGTAGTAGCTTTCATTACGGAGTTCACTTACGCAGATGCTTCCTACCAATAAGGTTCTAATGCAGAACAACCTGTGGATGTCAGGGGATCATTAGAGATTACCCCCGATCAACTTCTATCAACAAATGTAACGAAGGCGACAAGCACCGAGAAACAAAAATCATCAGATAACAGCCCAGTGTTAGGAGATGATAAAAGGAAGTATCAAATATTCTATCAGGGAACCTATCAGACCAAGCGTTTGATAATTGTATCCCCATATGGAAGTTGTATGTTGATGGCTCTTCATGTGCCACAGGCAGCGGAACCGGTATAATCCTTCACAACCCAGATGGATTGGATATAGAATATGCAGTGTGTTTCCAGTTCTAAGCTTCCAATAATGAAGTTGAATATGAAGCTATGATTATGGGCCTCAGTTTAGCAAAATACTAAATGCAGAGCAAGTTATCGTGTTTAGTTATTCACAGTTAATTATAAATCAGATTCTCGGGTTGTATGCATCGAAGGGAGACTTGATGTCAAGGTATCACGCCAAAGCTATGAAGATTGTGTTTACTTTTACAGCGGTCCAGTTGATCAGAATACCAAGATTAGAGAATGCGAGAGCTGATGCATTAGCTCGGTTAGCCTCAGTCACTCGCACCCAACTACAAAGAATGATTCCTATTGAGATTCTGGCAGACCGGAGCATAGATGAAGATTTGATGGTGAGATTCATCACCTTGAATATGGTACCATCCTGGATGGACCCCATCAGGGCGTATATCGAAGAAAGGGTGGTACCAACTTGCAGCCAAGAGACAGAAGTTTAAAGTTGCTCGGTATGTACTGAACAATGGAGTTTTGTATAGAAGGGGTATTATAGCAAGTCTACAGAGATGTGTGTATCCTTCAGAAATTAAAGATTTGGTAGAAGAAATTCACGAAGGCTCTTGCGAAGTGCGTGTAGCAGGACGGACTCTTCTGCAGAGGATAACGACGCAGGGATACTATTGACCAATAATGAGAGCTGACTGTGCAGCTTATGCGAAGAAATGCGATAAGTTCCAACGTTTCTCTTCCATTCAAAGAACTCCTCAGCCATTGTTAACACCCATTACTTCCCCTTGGCCATTTTCCATGTGGAGTATAGACTTAGCCGGGCCTCTGTCGACTACCAAAGGGAGATTCAAATATTTAGTAGTCGCTGTTGATTATTTCACTAAATGGGTGGAAGTTGAACCTCTCATTGACATGTCGTATGAAAGAGTTTATCAGTATATTTGGAAGAATATTATTTGCAGATATAGTCTGCCTCATGCTTTCATCACTGACCATGGTACCCAATTTGATAATGAGGAGTTCGCTGCGTATTGTCACCAGTCTAACGTCCAGAAGATCCATTCTGTACCAGGTCATCCTCAAAGTAATGGGTAGACTGAAGTGATGAACAGGACTCTGTTGAACGGGTTGAAGAAACGGTTGGGTGACGCAAAGGGAAATTGGATTAACGAGCTATATTTTGTATTATGGGCTTATCGCACAACACCCCGAACAGCAACGGGGGAGTCTCCTTACATACTAGCCTTTGGAAGTGAAGCAGTCATACCAGTTGAACTGGGTCTACCCACTCATAGGGTGCTTAATTTCAACTCTCTCGTAAGCGAATTGATGAGACGTTTAGACTTGGGCATGTTCGAGGAAGTAAGAGAAGCCGCGATAATCAGGAACGCAGCTTACCAGCAAAGAACTGCTATGTTCTACAACAAAAGAGTCAAGAAATGTGATCTTAAGGAGGGAGACTATGTGCTCAAGAAAGTGATTCAGAAACACAATAAGATGGAGCTCAACTGGCATGGAACTTATCGTGTTACAGCGGTTGTTCGATCTGGGACCTACAGAATAGAAACCTTAGAGGGCGAAGAATTCAAAAATGCATGGAATGCGGAACACCTGCGCAAATATTATCAGTAATACAGATTCACATGTACCCCATTTCTTTCAATATGAATAAAAATGATATGTTTTCAATATCCCTTTTTGTTGAATTTTTTTCGGAGTACTTGTGCTACACACTACACCACCAACTATGGTTGGTCGGCATATCAACAACCACTAACTACGGTTGGTCAGCATATCAACAACCACCAAACAAGGTTGGTCGGCGTCAATAAACTGAACCAACAATGTTGGCATCATAATCGTACAAGGCAAGGCCTGTTTGATTATGGGTGACCTCAAGGGGCATCCAAAACTAGGCAAGAAGATGGGTGACCTCACGGGGCATCCACTGTCTAGGCACTAAGGTAATCTAGATAAGATTGCTACAACTAAGCAGGACCAAGGGATGAAAATCATTCCATTGCTTAGGCACTTATGGGTGACAAGTCACTACAACTAGGCAGCAAATGGGGCAAAGTTCCATTGTCTAGGCAATTAAAACATAACAGGACAATTTGTCCCTTGATGCATACTCATCAAAAACTTATATGATAAGCCAAACATCTTATAAATTATTTCTAAGGAAAATAACACCGCATAAAGATGAATTTTTCTTCATTCAATACAATTATTTCCAAGGAAAGAAAATTACTAAAGATGAAGTTTTCTTCATTCAAATACAAATTTCTTATTCTATTGGCCTTTTTCCCTCAGATTTTGATACAGGTTCCATTACAGCTGGAGGATCATCTAAAGCATAAGGAGAATTGATGAAATTAATATCTCGTAGCATTCTGATGTTGCTGGAACTCAGTCGATCAAGTAAATATTGAGGCCAGGATATCTTAAATTCTTTATAAAGCTGGTAATCACCAAGATACCTGGAAATTAAGCACCTAGGAATGGCACGGGACGGAATCCAGCTGACATCCAGTTTAAAAGGAGGATTAGGCAGATCAAGTACTCCAGGTTCATACCTGTTTGTATCCTTCATTGTTCGCTTATTTCAGACGAGCATCGAGATGGCATAGAGCTTCATTGTATCCCCCCATCCAAAATTCTCTAGGCTGCTTGTGAAATTGATAAGTCAATCTCTAAAGCTGCTTATGAAGTTTCTTCACCAAGTTTGCTTTACTTTCCAGTACAAAATTATGGTTGGCGAATTGGTCGGTAAGAGTTTGAATTTTTTGGGACATTTCAGCTAAGGCTTGATTTTTTTGCTTTCATCTGAGCAGCCTCATTTGTTGAGGCTTGTTGAGTCCTAGTTTCTTTAACACTTCTTCGACCAGATCTATCTCTACCCCGCGAGGAGGACGTAGGTCTAGTTTCTTTTAAAGTTTCCAGTTCCTCTCTCAAAGTAGCATTTTCAGTTTCCAAAAATAAAAATCCCTCGTCATTGACTGGGACCAGACCTCCCACAGAGGAAGAAGCAGCAGCTTTAAGTTATTTCACTTCTTCTTGCAGAGCAATATTCTCTTCCTCTAATAACTTGGCAATACTCCTATGTTCCTCAATTTCAAGTTTGAGAACACTCTCTCTCTTTTTATGGACTGAAAGAAACTTGTCGTAACCCCGATTAGCATTTAACTCTTGATACTTCTTCTCATACCCTTTATGCATAAGTGCGGTAGTTTCTTTGTATTGAAGCTAAAGCTCCTTGATTGTCCCTTAAATATCTTCAATCATCTCATAGTAAGCAGCATTATTGGCTACAGCCCGATCAAACAGGCATTTTAAATATTGATAGGCCTCAATTGCTCGATCAGAGGCATCAGGACTAAGGATATTAAAGATTTCAACTTCAGTAAAATCTGTATGACCAGCTTTGAAGTAATTGTTATATTTCTTCATCAACTTCGTATCATGAGCTGACAAGAGTTCCATCCTGGCAACAAACTAGCAAGGCAAATAGGAATCAATCAACAACAGTGCCACTATATATCGAGCAAGTAAAGTAAAATAAAACTCAGAATAAAAACAAAGTCCATTTTATTAATCATAGGAGGAAAAAGTACAACTGAGGTTACAATGAAAGGAAAAAATAGAAGAGCAACATAATTAAAGAACTGAATAACTCTACACCTTCTCCTTATTTCCTACAACATCCTCGGCCAATTTGGATGAAGGAGTTGGTTGCTCGGATGGAAGTTGAGGTTGCTTGGTAGAAGTTGTCGCCTGTTCAATTTTCTCAAAAGATCGAGGAAGGGTAGCAGCAGTTACTGGTTCTATTAATACCATAGAAGATTCATCAGATGCAATTTCATCTTCTTCTTCTTCTTCTTTAACAGCAGGAGGAGGGCCATGGGTATATTCCTGAAACAATTCAAAATCCTCGGCAACATTCAACTTCTTCAAAGCTGCTACCCATCCATCTCTGAAGTATTTCACACTTGCATACTACCTTTGGGAAATTATAGAAGTTAAGGACTTATTCCATCCTTTGTCCCAACCAGAGTTAAAGGACTCCTTCATAGCAGTTTTCCTCTTCGCTCTTTCCGAGGAGGTTTTTTCCCTAAGAAGCTCTTCGACAGACTTCACCTTCTCTTCAAGATCTTTCTTACGTCGTTCAACCTCTTCAGGCTTAGCATTAGCTTCTTTGAAGGCATTCACATCCTGCTTCCGAGCTACATTAGTAAGTTAAAGAGCGGACTCAGCCGATTTAATTTTCTTCTCCTCTTCATACTTCAGCCGGGACTCTCCTAAAGACTTTGACAACCCAGAAAGGGCTTCCTCAACACCACTGGATGAGGTTGAAGCTTTGATGGCTTCATCCTTCTCCACGATATTATCGAAGCACACCAACAACTGTAAGAAGAAGAAAGCCGCAAATTAGAGCTTTAACACAGTAATGAAAAATTATAAGGATAAGTATAATAATCACTTACTGATGCAAGAAGATGGGCTGCCACATCAACAACCTTATCTCGAGGAGTTGAAGTTTCATCATCTCGGCAGTCGGGCAAATTCCCTGACTTGATCAATTTCTTGGCTAAGTCAGGGGTAAGGAGAGCTGGAAAATTATCCCCCAAAGAATAAATCCCAACTCCTACAGGCTTTTCAGCACGACCCCTTTTCAACCTCCTCAAAGGAGCATCTACAATCAAAGGTGTTGTCTCTTTTGGGACAACAACTTCAATCAAAGGTGTTGCCTCTTTAGGGGCAACTGGGGGCTCCTTACTGATATTTTTGGTAGGAGGAATAGCATCCTTCTTCTTAGTTCCATCAGCTGGAACATCGCTTTTGCTCTTCTTTGCTCTTTCAGCATCAGGAGCAGGCTTGGTAAAGAACTCTAGTAACCTTCTCTTCTTCGTCATCAAATCAGCAATAGATGTACCCAAATCAGAAGAAGATTCTCCTATAATTGCTGGAGAAGCCGGTGCTTGATCAAGATCAATCACCACTGAAGGAACGAGAGGTCGGGCAATGAAAGATGAAGTGGTATTCGTATATCTCAGCAAATAAGAAGCAGACCTCACGTGCTCCCCGTTGATAAACTAGTGCAAACCCCAGATAAATGTGAAATTTTTTAAGTTAATGTCACTCTCTTTTGGAGGTTTCCTTTTGTTATCAACTGCAATAAACAAAACATGAGTGTCGGTTACGCATTTCATCAATTATAAACAGAGCTAAATTGAAAAATTAAAAAAAACCTATCCCATTGCCATAAAGTGGACATCTGGGACCTTGGTAAACATCATTTCCTTTTAATGGGGGGTGTTGCCAATTTTTCATCACAACCCCATGATCAAAATAGTCCCTATTGACATCGGGAAGATTAACCACTAAAGCTCTATTGGAAAACCTAGTTTTTAAATAAAATGTGGTGTCACTGGTAACCCATTTATAACAATACATAATTTCAGGAATCCCTAAGCGGGTTCCATGCATTTGATTTAAGCTATATACGCCATTAACTACCCTCCATGTATTTGGAGCTACTCTTACAGGAACAATATCAAAATATTGGCAAAACTCCAAACATAGGGAATTTGGCAGAAAAGAAGAACCACACTCCGCAACAAAAAGGGAGGGAAACCAGTGCCCCTCAGCTAAAGAAAATAAATCAGAAGGGCGAGGAGGATCCTCTAGAATAACCCAAGAGGGAATTATAAAATCAACCCGAAACTTATCTAATTACTCAACAAGATTAACCATGGTGGATAAAGCAAAGAAAGAAGAAGGAATAAATTCTTACAGAAAAATTAGAAAATCTGCTAAGGTGGATGATAGAAAGAACAACAGTACATGGATAGAGTGAGAAGATAAAGAGTTCAGAATTTTGGAAGTAAAATGTAGAAGATGATCTGATTCTATCGCTTTTAAATGCCCTACATCGGGAAACAAGAAAAGAAATGATTACTAGAAAAGACGATTGCGTTTTCGGCGACTAAATGATGAAAAAGACGCGAATATCCAAGCATCTATTGAAGATTCAAAATATTTACAAGTTTTCCATTACGCGCTTAAATGACCAGACTGGGTAAAACACGTCCAAGCAACTTCTGGGCATAATGTTCCACATTCTCATATTCAACCTCAATTGTGAAACATTGGGGGCTTCTGTTGATACAAAAATTAGTCAGATGACGCGGACCAAGTATATGACAACACGTGTCGTCTTACGTGGCAAAAACATATATTCACCGAAAACTTATGATGCTGAGCTACTCAGCACCACAAGCTACTCAACGTGCAGAGCATCTAGTCAAAGAAGATCAAGCGACGATAACACATTCAATGAACATCGGATTCAATGAACATTCTCATTATGTACAGATGTATATGTCTATTAATGGCGCATTGTCTATTCACATTAATAGCCCAAAAGCTATAAATACATTGTAACCTCCTCCATAAGAGGGAGATTGATACTTGATCATTTGATGATCATCATCAAGATTAAAGAAAAGACCCAGCAATATAAAATAGTGGACGTAGGCCATTTCCATAAGGCCGAACCACTTTAAAATTCCATTGTCTTATTTATTATTTATCTGTGATTAATTAACTAGATCAAATCTAGTTTTTTACATCAACACACACTTTCAACGCTTTGATTCCCAAAATTAAAAAAATCCAAATATAATCTCTCAATTTAGACCTATTAATCTGTGCAATGTCATCTACAAATTAATTTCAAAAATCTTGGCTAATAGGCTTAAAATAATCTTGGACGCTATTATTTCAGAAAATCAAAGTGATTTTGTCCCGAGGAGACTCAATACTGATAATGTTATTTCAGCTTTTGAGACTAATCACACTTTAAACAAAAGGAAGAAATGGAAGAAAGGTCGTTTTGCACTAAAATTGTATATGAGTAAAGCCTACTACGGGGTGGACTGGGTCTTCCTTAAAAGAATTGTGATTCAATTGGATTTTAAAGACAAATGGTTTAGGTTGATTATGAATTGTGACTTTGGTTTCTTATTCGATTCTGATTAATGAAGTACCACATGGTATTATCAAAGCCCAAAGGGGTTTAAGACATGGTGATCCTTTATCACCGTGTATTTTGCTCCTTTGTGCAGAGGGCTTATTGTCTCTCCTCGATAGAGAGAAATCAGAGGGTAGGATCTCTGGGTTGACGGCTAGTGTGGCGGGTCCCAAAGTCTCTCACTTATTTTTTGCTAATGATAGTATCATTTTTGGAGAGGCCAATTTGGGTGAAATGGTTGTGAAAAAAGATATCCTTAACACTTACGGACTTTCTTATGATCAATAAATTAACCTTGATAAATGTGGCATTGTTTTCAGTCGTAACACCCCCCGTGAGTTTAGACGTGTCCTTAATGAGGCATTGGGAATTTTCTAGGTTCATAGACATCATATTTACTTGGGTCCTTCTGTGATCATTGGTAAGTCAAAAAAAGATGTATTTGCGGGTTTTAGAGAGAGGGTGTGTAAAAAGGTGAGGGGTGGAAAGAGATCATGTTATGCAAAGCAGGAAAGGAGGTTCAATAAAGGTTGTGGCCTAAGCTTGCCCCAGGTTTACCATTAGTTGTTTTAAAATTTATGATTACGTGTGTGAGGATCTTAAATCCTTCATGTGCATTTTTTGGTGGTCTAGTAGGAAAAATGATAAAGGAATGTGTTGGACAAGTTGGTACAATATTTGCAAGTCTAAAAAAGAGGGTGGTTTAGGTTTTCAAGACCTTAAAGCTTTTAATATTGCCCTCTTTGAGAAATAGGGGTGGTATATCCTTACTAACCCCCACTCTCTTGCTAGTCAAATTTTAAAGGCCAGGTATTTCCCTGGGTGCTCCTTTTGTGAGGCGAAAAAGGGCTACAACCCCTCTTACATTTGGAGGAGCATTTGGGAGGCTAGAGATATTTTGAATCGCGGAATGAAGTGGAGGGTGAAAAGAGGGGAAAAAATTAAAATTTGGGAGGACAAATGGATTCCAAAACCTCATAATTTCAAACCTTCTCCAAACCGACTAACAAACTAAATTTAAAATTTGTTAAAGATCTCATTGACCCAATCTCGGGTCAATGGGACCTCACTCTCAGGTCCAATATTTTTTATTAACAGAAAATAGATGATAATCAAAGGATTCCACTCGACGGTCTGTCATCAACTGATAAAGATATTTAGCACCACGAAAAGAATGGCAAATTTACTACTAAGAGTGGCTATCGAGTTTCTTGGGATATTGGGTCTATCAAAGGTGTTCCAATATTTTCTAACAAGCATCTTCTGGTGGCTCCTGAAATTGGAACTTTATATGGCTGGGTTTGCGCCGAAAAAAATTAAGCTCTTTATTTTTCGCCTTTGCTCCAACTTCCTCCCCACAGGGGAGAACTTTGAAAGATGAAATATGCGTACCTGTTAATGGAAAAAATTACCCATCTACATAGACTAGTCAGAAAGGGACACTTGTCATCCTACATGGAAATATTCATACTTGCTCAGCATAGAAGACACTTGGTCGGCACCCGAGGAGAGTTGGTCGGCGTATGCAGAAGGCCAAAAGTCATTAGAGAAGAGCAACCGATAATCATTGAACCCTAGAAGGCCAACAGTCATATTTATTGTAAATAGATGTAAATGTCTGAATATATAAAGACATTCCATCTCCTGGACTCCCATCACTATATATCAACCCCTCCCTTAGCTAAAAAGGGAACAAACTAACTAATCCATCCTTAGCAATCAATTCATTCTACCTCTCTACACACCATGTTGTCCTATTGTAAATCCCTGGGAATAAAATAACAGTGGACGTAGGCTTTCTTCAACAACCGAACCACTTTAAAAATCGTTGTCTCTCATATGTTTGATGTAATTGTTCATCTTCAATCTCATCCTCATCATTTAATCTGATGTTGACGTGCAAAAATGACATAGATGCCATTTTTTAGTCTTTAACAGATTGGCGCCGTTTGTGGGAAATTCGACACAATAATTCTTTCCTTTTTATTAAATGAGATGAAGATTATCATCAAAAGCTAAGTTTTTCTATCTTTTTATATGAACAATTACATGTTATACATATATTGTTTCATTCAATCATGAATCTCGTATATATATTCACGAATTATATATTTTCTAGAATCCATATAATACAGTTATGTACAATGATTTTCCATATTAATTCCATATGCAATCTGAAAATTGAAGATACAGATCTACTCTCTCTCTCTTCAAATTCGATTCTCTTTTCATTCATTTTAATGAACTGTATACTCAATTTGGTTCATCTATCATCTATGTCAATAAGTTTCATTGATTGGTTTTGATATAAATTCCATAATAATTTTTAGAGGTGAAATACGATCATTTACCATATTTTTATCTCTACAAATGGAGAATAGGAAGGGATCAATGTCAAAAACAATTTTCTCTCACCTGAAAAACAATTACCCACCTCTTGTAAAAGAGGAGAAACTAAACAGACATGACCATATTAACTTATGTCTTTGGGCACAAATTTGAGATATTGGTCCCTTGTTCATCACATCACAGGGTTTCTTTGTCGGAATCACACGATCTAGTGGATTAGTGAATGGATCATCTAATTATCAGTCTCAACGCTTGGATTTTACATCGAATGTTATTTTTCTGATCCAAAGGTTTGAGATATTTTGGGTCGTGGCAATCTCAAGAAGAATTCATCACTGCGGCTCATATCAGATATGTTGAGGATGTGAGGAGTTATGATCTCATCATTGCTAGAAACTTCTTCTGGTCATCAACATATTTCCCCCAATTTCTACCCGACCAACATAAGTGTCTTTTGCATAGGTCGGCACCATCCCACACTGGTCAGCAACGGTGCAAAGAAATTTTAATACTTTCGGAGGAATCTATTTCTGGTCGGAGGCACCTGATTCTAGTTGGCAGCAGTTATATATTAGTCGGCGGAGGGCTTCACTCAGGTTGAAATGCCTCCCAGCCAACTATCATCGTGTAGGAATAACACCAAGAGATTTTTTGTTGGTCGGCGACACATGGATACCAGGGGTTGTTGGTCGGAAACGTGATTGCGATACCGTGATGTTGGTCAGCAAAACCATTTTCTTCGGATACAATTTTCTCTTAGCTAATCGGCATCCTCTGTAACTGGTTGAAAATCATTTATTTTAGCTCGGGGATATCACATTGTTAGTCGGCATCATCTCACTGTTGGTCGACAATAGCTCCAGACCATCTTTTGTTGGTCGGCATCAGCTATTATAGGTCAGCATAATCGATTATTGAATGGCGACATTTATCACCTGTTGACAATAAATGCTAGAATGGAGTGGCAAGTTTATTTTCTCGGATTATTAATTTCGACAAAGTCAAAATCATTACCATGGCTCCTTACTATTTCTTAATTCACACATCTCTAATAAATAAATTTTTTAAAGCTAAATAAAATATACCCCTAAGTTTTATCTTAGAATCAATTTTTCGAACCCACTTAAATTTGGGCATTCGCTTAAAACTAAAAGTATTTTGCAAAAAGTCCAGATCAAGCCTCGCGTCTTGCATATTTGATAAAAATTTAATTATCGGACACATACTCAGCTTAAAAATTATTATTTCATGCTCTGAAATTTTTATTGGCTGAATAAATTATTCTCATGATAAATTTTTGGTTTAGCTTCCATAGATGTTTGAGCAAGTTATTAATTTTTACAGGCACGAATAGCTACTCGGACATATTATTATGCTCTGGAAAATATTATCATTATCCAGCATTAGGCAATTTTGCCTCGACAGATCATCCAGGCAATATTAATTTTATTAACTGCTCCAATATATGCTCAAGCACGAATCATTCTCTATATCCATTCAGATGCATATTCTATATTCATCTCAACATGGAGCTCGACAAAATATTTATTATCATTTATTCAGCTCCGAGAAGATCTGCAGCATTTATTATATTTTATTACCAATAAAATGTTGGTCGGCATCAGCAACCACCAACAAAATGTTGGTCGGCATCACCAATCACCAACTAAATGTTGGTCGGCATCAACAAAGGCACCAACAAAGTTGGTTGTCAACACAAACCACCAACAAATGTTGGTCGGTATCAACAAAAACACCAACAATGTTGGTCAAATACACCAACAAAATTGGTCATCAACACACAAAAACCATGCAAGGCAAAATTATAAATCCCAACTGCTTGGTTAATGAAGACTCGGGTGAATAATTTTCATCTAAACTGGGCTAAAAGATGGACAAATGTTCTACATACATCTGGGAACCAAGGTAACTAATGTAACTACCTAAAAATTTAGGTACATTAGTAGAACCATAGTGATACATTGGTAATTGGTACGATACTTAGGTAAACCCTAAGGGTATCAATAGAACCGCTGAAAAACTATAGATTGACAAATCGTCGATACAAAAATTAGAGGTTGACAAATTGTCGATCCATTCATATACAAAGATTGATAGAAGGTGATCCATCTAAATACAAAGATTGACAAGATATATTAATCAAATTCCATTCATTCATTTAAATAATTACATATTGTATCATGCTTGTTACTAACAGTGCAGGATCAATCGATCCCCTCTCTTATTATTTATCTGGATTTCTCATTAAGCCCGACAGATGGTCGTCACTCTTATTATTTATCTGGATTTCTCATTAAGCCCGACAAATGGTCGGCACTCTTATTATTTATCGGATGTCTCAGCGCTTTTATTATGGATACGGATTTCTCACTAGCATGGATATTCGATGCAAATTATATATTATGCTCAATCATGCTCATTATTGGATCATTTTATTAAGTCCTGGCAAATGCTTGGGCATTATTATTATTATTCAGTCTCCTAAGCCCAACTGGGGGCTCCACAGGTCAAATATGCCGATCAATGGTACATATCAGAATCAAGTTGAGCTTATTAAATTCCAAAATTTCCAGACTTATCCGATCACAGATTCCTAATTGGAACATATCACATTCTTAATTGGAATGCCCACAGATTCCTAATTGGAATATATCACATTCCTAATTGGAATGCCAACACATTTCTAATTGGACTATATGTTAAAAGCAGTTTTACTCAACTAAAATTACTTGGTCGGCAAATTATTTCTATGGTTACATCACGACAGTATGGAAATGCAAACATGCAAAGCTCTTGGGAAGTCATTTCAGGGAACATTTCCTCGGCCTTATCTTTTTTAGCAAGACCAGCATACTTCAAGGCCAAGAAATTATTCAGAGTTCATACTCCACATTTGGGGGCTTTTACTACATAATTAATTATTCATTCAGTGGCACAGTTTGATAACATCATGAAGTATCAGCCGAGCATCAAATTCAGCTCCAAATCATAACAGAATAAGACATATCACTAGCCAATCATCATCCAGGAGTTATTATGCACATGTTATTGAAATTCAGGAGTTAGATTCAACATCTACAGCACTGGGATCTCCACTACTGCTGTCCCGACCAGCACTGAAGAAGAAGTTGTACTTATATATAAATGTTTCAGAGTCCGTTACTAGCTCGACACTAATCAGATTGAAGAATTGGGTTAAAAAACTATCATGTTACATCAGCAAAGCCTTTAAAGGATCAGAAATCAGAAAAATCAAACACGTACAGTCAGCACTCAGTTGGTCGGCTAACTAGTCGACCAACCCACTTGAAGATTATGACAAGCCACAAGTTGCAAACTATGACATTGTTGCATCCAAATTCCCAGGGGTAATACATAGCACACGTTCGCTTGTTGAGCAGAGTTCCTCAAAAGAAAGATTAGCTCTAACGCAACCATCGATCAACCTGCATCGTCCATCGTCTAGGAGATAGCCCAATCATATGTTTAACAAATCAAGAAGACCGATCAATAATCTCATTATGCACAAGCACCGAGCAACATTTCAGAATAAATACTCCATCCTCTTAGTAAACCATCAAGCATGGAGCATTGGGGGCTTCTGTTGACGCCAAAAATTACCCATCTACATGGACCAGTCATAAAGGGACACATAACATCCTACATGGCAATATTCACTCTTGCTTGGCACGGAAGACACTTGGTCGGCACTCGAGGAGAGTTGGTCGGCGTACCGACCGACCAACCTACAGAAGACAAACCATGTAGAAGGCCAAAAGTCATTAGAGAAGAGCAACCAACAGTCATTGAACCCTAGAAGGCCAACAGTCATATTTATTGTAAATAGATGTAAATGTCTAAATATATAAAGACATTCCATCTCCTGGACTCCCATCACTATTAATACATCCCCTCCCTTAGTTAAAGAGGGAACAAACTAACTAATTTATCCTTAGCAAGCAATTCATTCTACCTCTCTATATACCATGTTGTGCTATTGTAAACCCCTGGGAATAAAATAACAGTGGACGTAGGCTTTCTTCAACAACCGAACCACTTTAAAAATCGTTGTCTCTCATATGTTTGATGTGATACAGTACCCATTACCTCTCAAGCTATGTGCTCAAAAATGGAAGTGACTCATCTTACATGTATTTAAAAAGTATCCTTTAGCTGTTAAATTTAGGGGTGGGCACGGTCCGGTCCGGTCCGGGTTTTGCCTATTTTTTGGACCGGACCGAATATTCGGTCCTCATTTTTTTGGACCGAGACCGGACCGATTAATTCGGTTAACCTATTAATTCGGTCCAGGCTTTTTTCGGTCCGGTCCGGGGTAAAATTCGGTCCTGACTCTATTTTATGTATATATACTTTTTATGAATATTTTTATCTATTTTTCTCACAAATATATATACAAAAAAATAATACTCGAAACTCCAAGTGATAATTACATGGGTTTTTTAACCCAAATAAAAAAATGTCTATACATATATAAAATGTTTCAAATTAAATTCATAAGTTATATATATATTAATTCAAAAAATATACATAAGAAACACAATAACATTATTTTTATTATATATATATGGGAATCGGTCCGGTCCGGTCCAAATCGGTCTTTTAATATAGTGGACCGCGGACCGGACCGGTTTAATCGGTTTTTAGTTTTTGTGAACCGATTTTCGGACCGGTTTCAAAATAGCCTTAATTTTCGGTTCGGTCCGGTTTGGTCCATTCGGATCGGTCTTTTTTTTGTCCACCCCTAGTTAAATTGCTTCATTTATGTGGGTTGAATTCACATTTATTGGACAATTTTAATGATGACATGGAAAGTTGGCTCCTTTTAGCAAACAGATTAAAAATGACCACTTTGATCTTGTTTGTTGGGCTTTATGGATGATCTGGTCAAATCGAAACACAATTTTCCATGGTGATGGTGGGGATAATGCTCATAGTTTATTTTCCAAATTCTCTACTTGGTTTGCTGATTTTCGGGCAGTGTGGAGTAAAGATAGTTCTCAAAAATCTGTCGTGGATGCGAGCTGGTCGTGCCCCAATCGGGGCACATTTAAGTTAACTTGGACGCCACCATTTTCAGTGAGTCTAATAGCATGGGGGCGAGTGTGATCATTAGAGACGATAGGGGAAGATTTGTGGCAGCTTTCTCCAAGCGGATTTGGCAGCCTCTTGAACCCCAACAAGTGGAGGCGATGGCGACGGTGATAGCAACTGACTTTGCTGTTTTTTGTGGATTTTACCACTTCTTTTTGGAGGGTGACTGTCATAACGTCACCTCCAGGCTTCGTTGTGATGAGGATTGGTCTACCAGCAGTAACTACACTGATGCTATTAAAAGTAGACTGAATTGTGGACACTATATCTGCTTTTCCTTTGTTAAACGGCTTGGTAACCAACCAGCCCATGTTTTGGCTCAATATGCCAAGAATACTAGGAACTGTTGTTCATGGGTTAAGGAGCCTCCACCCTATTTTGATTTAATGTTACGGTTAGTTTCATTTAAAAAAAAAAGGCCCGAAAGTGATTCAAAGTAATAAGAAAAGAATGATAAAATAGATACAATATGCATTCCCCTTCAAGTTACAATGGTGTAATCTGAACTATTTTTAAAAAATCAGAAAAAGTGTCCTTGGACACAGTTTACAATTAATAGTCCTGGGAGCTGAAAAACTTATTAATTTGACCCTCCAAGGATAGCCATGTTCCAGCAAATAATATATAATGCTCAACACAATTGCAATGTTGCATATCCTCATACAACTTCAAGCTAGAGACTTCCCATAAAGTTGGGCATAAACTCGCTTAGTGCGATGAACAACTATCAAACTCAAAACAACTGCAATGATGCAAAGTCCGGACATGATAGCACAAGTGATAGAATAGCATATGGTCCCATCACAAGTAAGTGCAGTATCCTCGCCAAGAGGTATACCAGGAAATCCCAACTTTTGCCATCTAAGAGAAGCTTGTTTCTTCGCTTCATAATCATATATACCACTAGCAATAACACCGGAGAAGATTAGAGATCCTGCAGGACTTGCCAGCGTAAGGAAATTATACAATGCACCAAAACTTTTCAAGCCAAACAGTTCCGAGGCTGCAGCAGGTACAATTGCCCAGTGGGCTCCATATCCGAGTCCAATCAACACGGAGACAACATAAATCGCCCCAGGCCAGCCCATAGCATAAAAGAAGAGCCCACTTGCCATAATGACCTGAACCACAGCCATAGCCACAGGTCTCGGGTATGCATAATCTCTGGTAAATGAAAATGATAGGGGAGAGTCATAATCAATTATAGAAGGGGAGAAGTGCAAAAAAACTCTCTTAATTATTAAATTTTTAAAAGAACCCATCTGAACTATTTTCTAAGCAAAAAACTCCCCTTTACTATGCATTATGTTGCAAAGATCCCCAAGGGACCTCATAGCGACAAAAAATGACGACTATCAGCAGCACAGGGGTATTTGCAACAAAATGATAAGAAAAAAAGCCCAGTGCCATAATGACATGAACCACAACCATAACCACTGGTCGTTGGGTTCACAATTTTGGTAAATGATAAGGATAAAGCGGCACAGGGAAAAAAAATCATGTCGTCAAAGAAAGGGGAGAAGTGCAAAAAAACTCCTCTGAATTGTGCATATTTTGCAAAAAACGACTGAACTATCAAATAAAGGGGGACTTTTATAGCAACAAAAAAATAATGACTTTGCAACAAAATGCACAAGACATTGCTTCAGAATCGTTTTCATAAAATTTACGCTCCAAGTGAAGTATGCATTATGCCATTGATGCATGATCCATGCAAAATCTGTATTAAAAATGCATACAATATGCCTAAAGAAGTTTGGGAAAAGGCTGCAGCAGTACGCATATGAAGCGTCGTATCAGCACAAGGCTGCACTTCAAGTGGGAAAGTTTTTTGTTCTTTTTTCTCTTCTTCCTTTTTCGTTTTCTACCACTGGCGTGGCACTTCAAGCGCCGTCCCAAGTCTTTCTGCAGCACTTGAAGTGCCTTGGGACTTTTCAAAATGTCTTGTTGCTTGGAACAACATTCAAGTTTTGGTTATGAGAAATGCATTTTATGATGACATAGTAGTCTGGAGATGGAGATGGTCTAATTTTAGGTCTTTTGCTATAAATATAGCACGGGGGGGGGGGGGGGGGGGGGGGGGGGTGTCCTTGCAAAAAATGCATGGTTTGAGAGTTGTCTCATTCTTTTACACTTTATCCTAGAAGAGGCATTAAAAGTTCTGTTATGACTCGGGACAAAGGAGGATTAAATGACACAAACCTTACGATAATCTCAGAAACGTATCCTCCACCAACGCGCCCGAGGAAGTTCCAAATGCTAATCATTGAAACAAATATGTGTGTATTGCTATACCCCAGAGATTGACTCATCTGACCCAGATTATCAATGACTGTCAAACCAGAACCAGAAGCCAGCACAAGGGAGAAAAAAATGAGCCAAAAATCTGCCTTTACTAATGCCTGCAGTAAAGTGAAATCCTCTCCTCTGCGGGGGCCCTTCCTCCTTTTGACCCTTACTGCTCCTTCTGCAGCAGCTTGGAACAGTTTGGCTTGCAAATGAGCAATTCTCTTTTGCCTTTCAGACGACGGAAGTGAATCCACTTCTGAGGAATTCTCATCTTCAACCTCACTGAAAATGACCTCATTTCCCTCCTGCTTGGATTTACTTGATTCTTCTTTCTGAGGCTCGGGGAGAAGGCTCTCCTCTATGGGAGGCCTTGTTTCGGGCAAAAATACCATTAGAATAGGAACTATAATTGGAAACAATATGAGAAAGATCAACAGAAGTGTGAATATTGTGGTTAATGTCTGGTTCAAATCAACTAGATCCTGAAGCACCAGAACTCCCAAGAGATAAACTGCTAGAATGAGGCAAACACTGTAGGTGAATAGAAAGCTTGTATTATCGGATCGCCTAACTTGTCTGTGACCTCCCACCGGTCTAACGAAGAACATCACAGCAATGATTACCATCGATGGCCCAACTGCAACCATGAAGATCAGAGCTGATTGATTAGGAAAATTAAGCATGGCATATACTTGGGTCAAAATTGCACCACTTAACCCCGCAAATCCCTTAAGTATTCCCACCACAGGACCACGGCTTTTGGGGAAATTCTGCACACCGGAAACAAGAGCTCCTGTGTTGAAGTAGGTCTCGCCATTTGTTCCCACAAATATCAATATGCATAGCTGCAAGCAAAGAAAAGAGTTGAGAATTTAGAAAACTGCTTCATCGCAGACCAAACAAAGCCTAGAAAAATTCCCATCAACATGCCAAAGCATCCAAGTGTAGCAAAAAGCTTATCCAATCTAGTAAGCTGCCTTAACCCCCCAGATTTGGCCAAATAGTCAACTTGACAAAAAAGAATTCCAATTTTCTGGTGGTATGGCACATAATGCACAATAAACACATTATAGACATATTGTATAAACAAATAATGGTCGATGCAATTGTAAGCATTCGATTGTCACCCATAAATAGTGTTGAGAAATCACCACTACAGAAAATGGTATGCAGATCAAAAGGGTTATAAACATCCAGTGAATGGGAAGAAGCAATGTATGTAGTGCTTTTTAAAGAAAAACTGGAGCACATTCAAAATTTAGTGTAACACCAAAATGTAGTAGGTTCTATATCTCTTGGATTCTAAATATTATGTCTAAATTTTTTAACTACCAAAAGAAAATACTCGTTGATAAGTAATATATACAACTCAGTATGAGATGCAAGCATCTTTTTATAGAAGAGTTAGGTATGCCTTCCAAAAATTAACTTGTAGCTTTTCAAAATATATGATTGTTGTTTTCTACTCCACGGTTGTGAAAGAAAAGTTGGTGATTCTTTCCAAAATTTAGCTCAAACCTCTTCTCATGGATCTTTGATAGTTGTGAAATTTGAAAATGCATAAGATAAAAAAATCAGGTGTTGGTCCTGTAACTCCATGATTGCGAGAGCCCACCGAGAAATGGAGGTTCTTATATTTTGGTGGCTGCTACTTTGACCTCATATATTACAGGATGATATGGGCATTTGAAGCAGTATTTTATGCTTTGGTGATTATATTTTTACATTAGGAAAAAAGCAATCAATTACTATACCGTTATATCCAGGATTTAAAAGTTGTTTTAGGAAAGCCTTGTTGTGCAAATACTTTCAAATGTTAGGTCTACGAATGATTTAGTCATATAGGAAACACCTTAACGAATTACTTATTTCTTCACAATGCTTAAAATGTGTATTGGAATGAGCGGTTAAAATAACGGCATAAAACAGTTCTGAAGAGGTGGTCTCCAATAATGGCGTGATAGATTTTGTTAATGTTTAAGGTTTAGATTCTCTTCTTACTGAATCTATCCAAGCTCCTTTCCAGCATCTAACAAACATCTAACTCCCTATATAAGACTGATCAATCACTAAAAATCACTAAAAACATATAGCATACTCAGTGTTGATATAAAAAACTAGATTTGATCTAATTAATTAATCACAGATAAATATGAAATAAGAAATAAGACAGGATTTTTAAAGTGGTTCAGCCATAATGAAATGGCCTACGTCCACTGTTTTGTATTGCTGGGTGTTTTGGCTTATCTTTGCTTATGATAGCTTACCCGTTATGAGGGTATTACAACGTATTTATAGCCCTTGGGCTGCTCATGTGAATAGACAATACGCCGTTATTAGATAGGCATATGTATCGATACATAATAAGAATATTAATTGAATCTGTCTTGGTCGTTTGATTAGTATACTGAGTAGCTCGGTATTCTGAGTAGCTCGGCATGTTAAGTTGCTCGGTGTATATAATTATGCCATGTTGGACGACACGTGTCTTATCATAACTGGTCCACGTCAGCTGACTAATTTTTGTATCAACAGAAGCCCCCAATATTTCATAGTTGAGATTGGATGCGAGAGTGAAATATTATGCCCAAAAGTTGCTCGGGCACATTTTCCCATGCCTTGTTTGGTTACAGACCTTCGACACTTGTGAAATTTTCTTCTCAACATAATAGTTTTGAGCGCGAAGTGGCAAACTTGTAAATATTTTGAATTTTTTGCGAACGCTTGGGAACTTGTATCTTTTAGCCGCCGGAAACGCAATCGTCGTCATCTGTAATCATTAATTTTCCCGTTTTCCAAAGCAGCGTATATAAAGGCGGTAAAAGAAGATTATCCTCTACCCTTTTGCATCTAGATTCCCAAACTCTTTGTCTTCTCACTTTTCTTCTTACGATCGTCTTCTCAGTTCATCTGCCCTAGCTGATTTCTTAAGTTTTCTATAAGAACTTCTTCCTTCTTTCTTCTTTCTTTGATTTAGCCATCATGGTTTACCTTATCGAATCGTTGGATAAGTTTAGGGCCGATTTTGGGATTCCCTCTTGGGTTACTTTGGAAGGACCTCCTTGCCCTTCTGATTTATTTTCTCTAGCTAAGGGGCATTGGTTTCCTTCCATTTTTGTAGCAGAATGTGGTTTTTCTTTCCCACCTAATCCCTTGTGTTTGGAATTTTGCCAATATTTTGATATTGTTCCTGCAAGAGTAGTTCCAAATACATGGAGGGTAGTTAATGGCGTACATAGGTTGAATCAAATTCATGGAACCCGTTTAGGGATTCCTAAAATTATGTACTGTTATAAATGGGTTACCAGCGACACCACCTTTTATTTAAAAACAAGGTTTTCTAACAGAGCTTTAGTGGTCAATCTCCCAGATGCTAATAGGAATTATTTTGAATATGGGGTTGTGATAAAAAATTTGCAACCCCCCACCCCCCGGTTAAAGGGGAAAGACGTGTACCAAGGTTCCAGATGTCCACTTTATGGCAATGGGATAGGTTGTTTTTGTTTATCAATTTAGCTCTGTTTTTGTTTGATAAAATGTGTCACTGACATTTATTTTTTTATGTTGCAGTTGACAGTAAGAGAAAATCCCCAAAAGAGAGTGATATTAATATAAAAGATTTGAAATTTAACTGGGGATTGCATCAAGCAATAGCTGGGGAACAAGTGAGGTCTGCCTCCTATTTGCTGAGATAAAAGAACACCACTTCTTCTTTTATTGCTCGACCTCTTGTTCCTCCCTTGGTGATTGAACTTGAGCAAGCTCCAGCATCTTCTTCATTTGTTGAAGAATCTTCCTCAGACTTGGGTACTTCTATTGCTGACCTGATGACGAAGAAGAGGAGAATGCCTGATCTCTTTGACAAGGTTGCTCCTGGTGCTGATGGGGCAAAGAAGAGAATAGATGATGTCCCAACTGAAGGGACTAAGAAAAAGGATGTTGCTCCATCTGGTGGAGTAGTCACAGTTGTCAAGGAAATCAGCAAGAAGCCCCCTGTTGCTCCTAAAGAGGCAGCACCTTTGATTGAAGGGGTTGACCTTATTCAAGAAGAGGCAGCACCTTTGATTGAAGCTGCTCCTTTGAGAAGATTGAGGAGGGGTCTTGCTGAGAAAACCGTGGATGCTGCTGCCCAACCTTCTGGGGTTGAGGTATCTTCTTTGAGAGTTAGTACTCCAACACTCATTGCTCCTGGCTTAGCCAAGAAATTGATCAGGTCTGGAACTCCTCCTGACTGCCGAGGCTGCTGAGACTTCTACTCCTCGGGAGAAGGTTACTGACTTGGCAGCCCAACATCTTACATCAGTAAGTGTCATTACACTTGTCCTTTTACCTCTTTGTACAATGCCCATATTCTGACTTGTGCTTACCTTTCTTTTGCAGTTTTTGGTGTACTTTAATAATATCCTGGAGAAGGATGAGGCTATCAAGGCTTCGACTTCATCCAGTGGAGTAGAAGAAGCCCTTGCTGGGTTGTCAAAATCTTTGGTGGAGTCCCGACAGAAGTACGAGGGGGATAAAGCTGCTTGGGAAAATAGAATCAAGTCCGCTGAAGCAGCTCAACAAAAAGCTGAGGAATCTGCCAAGGAGGTTGATACAGCTCGGCAGGAGGCTGATGCAGCTCGGCAACAAGCTGTAAATGTTTCCAAGGAGGCAGAGTAAAAATTGAAGGTTGTCGTTTCCAGCAAGGTGGAAGTTAAGGGCAAGCTTGAAGAGGCTGAACGGCGTAAGAAAGACCTTGAGGAGAAGGTGAAGTCTACTGAAGAGCTTCTTAGGGAAGAGACTTCCTCGGAGAGGGTGAATAGAAAAGCTGTCGTGAAGAAGTCCTTTAGCTCTGGCTGGGACAAAGGGTGGAACAAAGCTGTAACTGTTGCGTCTACTCGAATGGAGTATGTAAGTTTGAAGTTCTTTTGGGATGGATGGGTTGCAGCGTTGAAGGAGTTGAACGTTGCTGATGATTCTGAACTATTTCATAAACATGTTCATGGCCCTCCTCCTGCTATTGAAGAAGAAGAAGAAGAAGAAGAAGAAGAAGAAGAAGAAGAAGATGAAGCTGGATCTAATGAATCTTCTTTGTTGATAATAGAACAAACACCTCCTGCCACTATCCCTCAGTCCTCCGAGCAAGTTCAGCAGATAATCACTTCTGCCGAGCAACGCCATATGCCCACCAAGCAACCAATTCCTTCCTCAAAATCAACTGAAGATGTTGTAGGGAATAAGGAGAAGGTGTAATGTTGTTCGCCAATTTGTTGCTTGTCTCTGTTTTTCCCTTTTTGTTTTGTGCCTTTGGTTGTATCCTCTTTTCTTATGATCAATAAAATGGACTTTGTTATTTATTTTGAGTTTCTCCTTTACTTGTTCAATATAGTTGTATTGTTGTTGATCTGGTTTTACTTTTCCTTGCTAGTTCATTGCCAGGATGGAATTGTTGTCAGCTCATGATACAGAGTTGATGAAGAAGTGTACGGATTACTTCAAAGTTGGTCGTACAGATTTCACTGAAGCACAAATAATTGATATTCTTGGGCCTGATGCCTCCGAGCGAGCAATTGATGCTTACCAATATTAAAATGTCTACTTGATCGAGCCGTTGCAAATAACATGGCTTACTATGAAATGATTGAGGATCTTCAAGGAATGATCGAAGAACTTCAGCTTCAACACGAGGAAGCCACGGCTCTTCTGCATAAAGGTTATGAGAAGAAGTATCAACAATTAAGTGCTGATCGGAGTTATGACAAATTTATTTCAGCCCATAACAAGAGAGAGAGTGTGTTAAAACTTGAGGTTGAGGAGCATAGAAACATTGCTAAGCTGCTGGAGGAGGAAAATATTGCTTTAAGAGAAGAGCTAAGTCAGCTAAAATCTGTTGCTTCGTCTGGAGCTCTGGTCCCAGTTAATGATGAAGTTTTTCTTTTTTGGAGATTGAGAATGCCTCTTTGAGGGAAGAGTTAGAAACTTTGAAAAGGGCCAGACCTACATCTTCTTCGCGAGGTAGAGCAAGAGTTGGTCGGAGCAGCATTGAAGAGACTAGGACTCAATAGGCCTTAGAAAATCAAGTTGTTCAACTGAAGGCAAAAAATCAAGCTTTAGCTGAGATGTCTCAAAAAATTCAAACTCTTACCGAGCAACTTTTCAACCATAGTTCTGCGTTGGAGAGTAAAGAAAACTTGGTGAAGCAGCTTCATCAGCATGTTGAACGATTGACTTATCAATTCCACAAGCAGCCCAGAGAGTTTTGGATGGGGGATATAATGAAGCTTTATGTCATCTTGATGACAGGTTGAAACAAACAACAATGAGGGATACAAACAGAGTGGTTGAACGCCTTAACTATGATGAAGGTTGAACAAGGAACAGAGTTGTGGGATTGGTATGAGCCTGGATTACTTGATCTGCCAATGCCTTCTTTTAAACTAGATGTTAGCTGGATTCCAACCCGCTTCGTTCCTCAGTGTTTGATTTCCAAATACCTTGGTGACTACAATCTTCATGAAGATTTTGAGATATCCCGACCTCAACATCTGCTTGACCGACCAAGCTCGATCAACACCAGAATGCTGCAAGATTTGAGTTTTGTCAACTCTTCTTTTGCTTTAGATGATCCTCCAGCTGAAATGGATCCTGTACCTAAATCTGAAGGAAAGAAACCAATAGAATAGGCTATTTGTATTTTGTTAGTGATTAAAAATCATCTTTTTGTAATTTCGTTTCCTTGGAAATAAATTAATTGTATGATGTTTATCTTGTCAATCTTCATGAGATCAACTATAATAATGTACTTCACTGAGTATATATATATCTATAAAGGGACAATTTGTCCTTTGTTGATTTGATTGCCTAGACAATGGAACCTTGTCCCATATGTTTGCCTAGTTGTAGTGACTTATCACCCATAAGTGCCTAAGCAATGGAATTAATTTTATCCCATGTTCCTGCTTAGTTGTAGCAATCATTTATGTAAATAATTGCCTTGGTGCTTAGGCAGTGGATATTTTACCCATCTTCTTGCCTAGTTTAGATGCCACTTGGGTCATTCATAATCAAACAGGCCTTGCCTTGCTCGATTGTTGTACCAACATTGTTGGTTGTGTTGATGTCGACCAACTTGTAGTTGGTGATTGCTGATGCCGACCAACTTTGTTGGTGTTTGTGCTGATGTCGACCAACTTTGTTGAGAATTTTTTTTTGTTGTTATTGAGTTTCATTCATTCTGAAACAATGGGGTACATGTGCAGTTACATTACTGGTAATACTTTCGCAGGTACTCTGCATTCCAAGGATTCTTGAATTCTTCCCCTTCTAGAGTTTCTATTCTGTAAGTGCCGAGTCGAACAACAGCTGTGACACGATAGGGCCCATGCCAGTTGGCTTCCAACTTATTGTGCTTTTGAATTACCTTATTGAGCACATAATCTCCCTCTTTGAGATCACATTTCTTGACTCTTTTATTGTAGAACAAGGCGGTCCGTTGCTGATAAGCTGCATTTCTGATTGTTGCATCTTCTCTGACTTCTTCGAGCATGTTCAGGTCCAAACGCCTCATCAAATCGCTTACCGAAGAATTGAAATTAAGAACCCTATGAGTAGGTAGCCCTAATTCAGCTTGTATCACTGCTTAACTCCCAAAAGCTAACATGTAAGGGGATTCCCCAGTTGCTGTTCGGGGAGTTGTTCGGTAAGCCCATAGCACTGAGTGCAACTCGTTTATCTGGTTTCCTTTAGCATCATCCAGCCTTCAACCCATTCAATAGAGTTCTGTTCGTCACCTTTGTTTTGCCCGTTACTTTGGGGATGACCCGGAGTAGAATGAATCTTTTGAATGTTAGACTATAGACTAACGCAGCGAACTCTTCATTACCAAATTGGGTACCGTGATCAGTGATAAAAGCATGTGGCAGTCCATATCTGCAAACAATATTCTTCCAAATGAATTGATAGACCCTTTCATAGGCCATATCAATAAGAGGTTCAGCTTCCACCCATTTTGTGAAATAATCCACAGCAACTGCCAAATATTTGAATCGTCCTCTTGTAGTTGGCAGAGGCCCGACTAAATCTATTCCCCACATAGCAAATGGCCAAGAGAAAGTGATTGGTGTTAACAGTGCCTGAGGAGTTCTTCGTATAGTAGAAAATCGTTGGCACTTGTCGCATTTCTTGGCGTAAGCTTTGCAATCAGTGCACATTATTGGTCAATAGTACCCTGCGTATTTATTCTCTGTAAAAGAGTTCTACCTGCTACGTGAGCTCCACAAGATCCTTCATGAATTTCTTCTAGCAGATCTTTAACTTCTGCTGGGTGAACACATCTTTGCAGGGTGAACACATCTTTGCAGACCAGTTATCACACCTCTTCTGTATAGAACGCCGTTGTATAAGACGTATCTGGCAGCCTTAAACTTCAACCTCTTGGCTGCAAGTTGATCCGCTGGTAACGTGCCTTCTTCGATATAAGCCCTGATGGGATCCATCCAGGAAGGTCCCATATCCGAAGCGATAAAATTCACCATCAAATCTTCATCAATACTTCTGCTTGCCAGTATCTCAATTGGAATTGTTCTTCGTAGCTCAGTGCGCGGAGCTGAATTTAACCGAGCAAGTGCATCTACTCTCGCATTCTCCAGTCTTAGTATCCTAATCACTTGGACAATTGTCAAATTGGATATAATCTCCATGGCTTTAGCCAAATACCTCGACATGAACTCTCCTTTCATTGCGTAAAGATTGAGCATGTGATTTATCACTAATTGCGAATCACTGAACATCATGACTTTCTCTGCATTCAATGATTTAGCTAAACTGAGGCCCATAATTACAGCTTCATACTCAGCTTCATTGTTGGAAGCTTTGAATTGGAAACGCAGAGCATATTCTATGTTTAATCCATCTGGACTATTGAGAATAATTCCAGCTCCGCAACCTGTTGCACACGAGGAACCATCAACATATAAATTCCATATAGAGCGCTTCCTTTCTCCATCCTTCAACTCTGACTTCTTACTAGAAGATTCTGGTTGATCGGCTACCATCTCCTTTAGCCGCTCTGCTGCCGAGAGTTGATCGGAAACAGTTTCTGTTGAAAGCAACAACGTGCCCCATAAGGCTTTGCACTTCCTTCTTGGTGGTTGGGGATCATAATTCTAGCAAGGCTTTTATCTTGTCAGGATTTGCTTCAATACCTCGTTGATTCACAATATACCCGAGGAACATGCCTTCTTGTACGCCAAAAACGCACTTGGTTGGGTTCAGCTTCATCTGGTACTTCTCCAACTGGTCAAATGTCTGGCTCAAATCAGCTATATGGTCAGCAGCTTTCTTGCTTTTGGTCAACATGTCGTCGACGTACACCTCCATATTTTTGCCAATCTGCTCTGCGAACACCTTGTTCATCAGCCGCTGATATGTAGCACCTGCATTTTTAAGACCAAAAGGCATAACATTGTAACAATATGTTCCTCGTGGGGTAATGAGAGAGGCAATCCCCCTATCTTCTGGCTTCATTTTAATTTGATTGTATCTGGAGTAGGCGCCCATGAAGCTTAACAATTCATGCCCCGAAGTAGCATCCACTAGCTGATCTATCTTGGGCAGAGGGAAATGATCTTTTGGGCAAGCTTTATTCAGGTCTGTGAAGTCCACACACATTCTCCACTTGTTCTTCTTCTTCTCCACATTAGCTAGCCAATCATACTTGACGTCTTCAATGAAAAAAGCTTTTTGTAGCTTTAACAATATGTTCCTCGTGGGGTAATGAAAGAGGCAATCTCCCTGTCTTCTGGCTTCATTTTAATTTGATTGTATCTAGAGTAGGCGCCCATGAAGCTTAACAATTCATGCCCCGAAGTAGCATCCACTAGTTGATCTATCCTACGCAAAGGGAAATGATCTTTTGGGCAAGTTTCAATGTCCTAAAAGGCGTGCATATGCGTGATGCTTTTTAGAAACGTAGCGCATTTGGGGTATGCTTGGGAAAATGCGGGTCAACGATTTTTAAGGCGGTCAATGGGCTCAATGCGCGCATAGGCGCGCAATGCGTTTTTTAAAAAGAAAAACTACGTCGTTTTACATGTTTTTAAAAAAAAATATCATTTTTTTTCTCATGTATTAAGTTGAGAAAACAGGGATATAAAAAAAAGTGTGCCCCGATCAAAAAATTAAAAAACAAAAGAGTCGATCTCTGTTTATAATAAACAAAAGCTCCGATCAAAAAATCAAGGGTATACCTATTGGCACTCCATCAAATTCTGTTAACACTCCAAAAATTTGCATTATTACTCTATTACCCTCACAATGACTCATTTTCTTTAATCAAAGCAAACGATTATCATATTGCACATTACAACTCAAAGCTTTGACATAAAAGCTGTTAACATTTGTTGTTAACAACTCAAAGCTTTACATTACAACTCCAAACTTAATATTATATATTAACAACTAAAATCCACAAAAACTGTCAACAACTATTGAATTTTTTTTTGTAAATCTTGTTTGGTTGGCCTTCCAAATCTGTCCAAAATCTGTCCAAAAATGCAGTCCAAAAATCTGTCCACAAAGCAGTCCAAAAATCCCAAAATGCAGTCCCAAAATGCAGTCCAAAATATGTCCAAAAACAGTCCAAAATATGTCCCAAAGCAGTCACTCAAAGCTTTACATTACAACTCAAAACTTAATATTATATATTAACAACTAAAATCCACAAAAACTGTCAACAACTATTGAATTATATATTGGCACAAATATTTGACGACCAAACAAGATTTACAAAAAAAAATTCATCAACAGTGGCCTACCAAATCTGTCCAAAATCTGTCCAAAAAAACTAGTCCAAAGTGTGTCTAAATTCTATCCACATTGTCCAAAAAAACCAGTCCAAAATCTGTCCACAAAGCAGTCCAAAAATCCCAAAATGCAGTCCAAAATGCAGTCCAAAAACAGTCCAAAATATGTCCCAAAGCAGTCACTCAAAGCTTTACATTACAACTCAAAACTTAATATTATATATTAACAACTAAAATCCACAAAAACTGTCAACAACTATTGAATTATATATTGGCACAAATATTTGACGACCAAACAAGATTTACAAAAAAAAATTCATCAACATTGGCCTTCCAAATCTGTCCAAAATCTGTCCAAAAAAACTAGTCCAAAGTCTGTCTAAATTCTATCCACATTGTCCAAAAAAACCAGTCCAAAATCTGTCCACAAAGCAGTCCAAAAATCCCAAAATGCAGTCCCAAAATGCAGTCCAAAATATGTCCAAAATATGTCCCAAAGCAGTCCAAATATGTCCAAAAGTAGTCCAAAATATGTCCCAAAACAGTCCAAAATATGTCCACAAAGCAATCCTAAAATGCAGTCCAAAATCTGCAAAAAAAAAAGCTGTCACAAAATGCAATTATTTTAATAAACTTACTTGATTTTTTTAAATGAAATAACATTATACACGATAAGAGAACTTACTTGATTTTCATCAATAGTAATTCAAATCGATCATTTCCTCCAAGTGCATATTCGTAACCTTGTTTATGCAAGTGCGGCTATTGTGTCCCACATTTTGACAAACTCCACATTTTCTACCATTTTCAACAATCTCAAATGCGGAGGGATCACGACTTGTAGAACTAATTACCTTTCTTTTTTTCGAACCACACCGACGCCCTTTATGAGGTTGAATAATAGGTTCAATAATGGACGGAAATGGAGAATCAAGTAGTTTAACAATTTGATTTTGGCTATCTTCCCTTTGAGCAAGCGGCATTTGTAAGTACTTTGCACGAAATTCCCCGAGAAGATCTTCAATTTTATCCTTTTGGCTAATCAACACCCTCTCAAAATTACTAGATGATCGTATATCAATCCTCCATTGTAAATGTATATCACAAAGACGTAAAATGTTGGGGTTATTTCTCATCATGTGTGCACATGGCATACCCATTGTCTTTGTGAAATGCCCCGTACATGTACCCCCGAGTGAGTCGGATTTTGATAATTCATATTGCTTGAAAATCTCCCGAAGTGCAAACCCAGAAATATTAGTAACAAGTTCTTTGAAAAGCGGTCCATTGAATTTATGTGGAACACGAATTTTTTCACTAGCAAGTTGTGTGCATATTTCTTTGTACTGATTTTCAATTGCAAGACAAATCTTTTCTTTCACCTCACGTAAATTTCCAGTGGAAACATGAAGATATTTCTTGATCATTGCATGCGCACCTTCCACCCTTGAAGTTACACGATTCCCAAAGTGTGCATAATTTCCCGTCCATGCATATACAAATTTCTCTTTGAAAGGAAGCCAAGTTTTTTTTATGTAACAAAGAACAGATTCTTTTTCTCTATATTGAACTTCAAGAATATGCCAAGCTTCATCATAATTCGATAAATCGGGGGATTCTATCAATTTAGTCCAACTCAACAAGAATGCATCCCAATCTTCATCTTTATCAAATTCTTTTTTACACTTAGCAAGAATATTTTTCTCAATGTGCCATAAACACAAAAGATGCCCGGTCCTTGGAAAAATAACTTCAATTGCATTTACCAAAGCTAGCTCCCTATCCGTCACAATTGCTAAAGGATGTTGATCAACACCCAAAATATTGTGGAACCTTTGCAACACCCACACATAATCTTCTTCTTCCTCTTTTTGCATGAAGGCAAAACAAGAGGAAAATGAAGTATTAAAACTTGTAACTCCAACTATATGCAATAATGGCATTTTATACTTATTTGTCTTATATGTACAATCCATCACAAAAATATTGCCATAACTTTTGGTTAATGCAATTGACTTGGGATGTGCAAAAAACATATGAGTCAAATGACCATCTTTATCGCACTTCATGTCAAAAATAAAATCACCTTGGGAAAGTTCCTCAAATAATGCTTGAAGAACGGTACGATCCGATATAATTTCTTTAATGATCTTCGCCTTCGCATTATAAATCGTCTTTGAAACCGCTTGAATATTTGGATTATTTAGTCGAAGTGCTGAAAGTATTTGACGAGCAGGCACACCAGCCAACGTCATCTCTTTGATTCTAAAAAATTCTTCCTCGGAAAAACGTCGACAAGATGGATGTGCCGACATATCCTTTGAAGGCTCGTGATTATGGGACGCATTTTTTATTTCCACTTCCCAAGTTCCATCTCTTTTCTTTTTTCTCCAAATCTCAAATGGACAATTTATACGTCGCGACGCGGTTGCCCTTTTTCGTTGATCCATCGAAACACTAGTACCACGATATTTTCCACCTCTGTCACAACCAATAATAACATAACAATCTTTTTTTGATTTTTTAATTATAGCAGCATATCCCTGAATTAGCGCCACATTACGAATACTATCGAGGAGTTCTTCTCGGCTTGAAAATTTATCAATGGCCAAATACATTCTTTTTTGAGATTCAATAATATCAATATCACCTGTTATTTTTTTCAGTGTTAAAAATGATATGCATAGAAAAATATTAAATTAAAATTAAAATGTGAAAAATACCCAATACAATCTTTTTCAGTGTTTTTTTTTTAGATTCAATAATTTTTTTTTTAATCTCATGAAGTTTCTTCAATACCCAATACAATCTCCAACAAGTTTACTAGTTGATAGCACAAACAAACCTACATAATGAAATAACTAATTCTAACATACATCTTTTAATAACTAACATCCACATAATGAAATATATATATATTGAAAGAAAAATCACCCGAGGTATTGGAGCTGAAATGGTAATTCTTTGAAATGGCTTCAATATCATTTGAGCTTGTGAAATGAATTATTTCATCCAACTCAAGTAATTGTGTAGGAGTTAGGGTTGACATTTCTTCACAATCTACACTTTCTTCTTCTGATATTATCATTTGTAAATGAAAGATGAAGGGATTTTTAGGATGTTTTGGATTTATGAAAATGGGGTATGAAGAGTATAACTTTCTCTCTCTTGAAATGGTGAACGGATGAATAGATGAAGAAATGAAATGGAGTAAATGTTTATGTTGGGGCAAAGGGTATAATTGGCATTTATAAAAAATTTGGAGTGTTTTCAGAAATTATGGAGTGTCTATAGCCGGACCCAAAATCAAACCCAAACAAATCATTAACAAGCCAAAAAACGTTTTGGGAAAACCTAGAACAAAAACACCTCCGACCGATCTCTGCTTAAGCTACCATCGATCTCTGCTTTTAAAAAGAAACCCCTCCGACCGATCTCTGCTTTTATACCACCGATCTCTGCTTTTACCCGAAAACAAGTAAGTTTCTGATTTCTTTCTAATTTCTTTCTTTTTATTTCTTATTTCTTTCTTATTTCTTATTTTACATCTTATTTCTGCTTTTACATTGTAATTTTTCGAATCGCCATGAAAACTTATTTTAGATCTTATTTCTTATTTATGCTTATATTTCTGCTTTTATTATTTTACAAGCCTGAGTATAATTAAAAAAATATGAAAAATAGGCAAAACGCATTTTCACGCATATGCTTCGCATAGGCGCGCCTATGCTCCTAATGCTTGACCTCCACGCATCGATCACGCATCGCGCCTTTTAGAACATTGGCAAGCTTTATTCAGGTCTGTGAAGTCCACACACATTCTCCACTTGTTCTTCTTCTTCTCCACATTAGCTAGCCAATCAGGATACTTGACGTCTTCAATGAAAGAAGCTTTTTGTAGCTTTTCCACCTCCTCTTGAATAGCCTGATTCTTCTCCGGACTAAAGACTCTTCTTCGTTGCTTCACTGGTTTGATCTCTTTATTGACATTGAGCTCGTGACACAGGAAAGCTGGGTCTATCCCCGGCATATCTTCATGACTCCACGCGAATGCTTGCTTTCTATGTCTCAGAAACGCCACCAGCTCTTGCTTCAATATCGGATCAAGTGAATCACCAATCTGAGTTGTTCTTTCTAGTCGCTCATCATCCAAAATAATGCTATCTGTTGCCTCCATAACCTGGCCTTTAACGAGCTCCGTTTCATCTCTAGGGTCTAAGGTTTCAATCTCAAACTCATCAGATTTGTCCACTTGATAAGTGGTTGTTTTCTTCCTTGCATCTTCCAATTCTTCTTGCTCGGCAGACAAGTAGTAGCATTCCCGAGCTACTTTTTGGTCGCCCTTCACAATTCCAACCCCAACTGCTTCAAACTTTTTCAAGCCTACTCTCCCCATGATTATATTGTAGGCTGATGGGACATTTTTATCCATCACGAAGAAGCGCACCTTTTCTGATCTGCAAGCAGGCCAGGTGCCAATCAGCATGTCTAACTTGATCGTCCCAAGCGGAAAAAAAAATTCTCCAGAGAACCCAATAAGGGCCCTGTGATATAGCTCTAATTGACCAAGTTTTAAGTTCAGACTGTCGAAGCATGGATAGAACATGATGTCTGCCGAGCTACCATTATCCACCAGTACTCTCAAGATGATTACATCCTTCATTCTCATCTTGATCACTAAAGGATCATCGTGAGGATACAAAACGCCTTCCAGATCATTTTTGGAAAAACCAATGACCAGCTTATCTTTGTTAACCTTCCTCAGGTGATCCTCTTCTGCTAAATTTATTCGTTGTATATAAGAACAAGCTTGTGCCTCATTGAGGTAAGCTTTTATCTCGGCAGTATGATCACCCCCTCCTGCATCTCCACCTGTAATCATGTTACAATCGAATGAACCAAAACGAATTGAAAATGCCTCACACTCAGGTTGTCTTGGCCTTTTGGGGAGATCGAGGTCGTCTTCAGAGTCATCTTCATGGTCCCTTTTCTTGTCGTCTCTTGGTCGGCAAGGAGACTTGGACCTCTGCCAAGTTCTGTTGTTGGTTCTGCCACCATTCTGGCGATCAATGTACTTGTTCAGCTTTCCTCGTCTAATGAGTGCTTCTATCTCATTTTGGAGAGCTATACACTGCTTGGTCGTGTGACCATAATCTTTATGGAACTCGCAGTACTTGGATTTGTCCCTTTTTTCAGGGGTTGACTTCAGTTTCCCTGGCCAATTCAGTTCCTCGCTGTTCTTGATCTCTTCCAGAACGTGGTTTATATCTACCTTTAAGGGAGTATAATTTGCGTATCTTCTCATGTGGTTTAATGCTTCTTTGCCTTTCGACTGCCTGCTCCCACCATTATGCTTGTAATCTTTCCTCTCCGATTTGCCTTCAGCTTTAGTTTCGGCCCTTGCCTCTGCATTCTTCTTCGCAACCATAGCTTCTTTGGCATTCATAATTTTGGCTGCTTTGACCATCAATTCAGCCATGGATTTGGGGGAATCCTTGACCAGGGTGTAGTACAGCTTGTCTGGTAAAAGACCACTCATGAGAGCCGTGATGGCTGTCTTCTCCTCATAGTCAATGAATTCCAGTTTCTCGTTGTTAAAACGAGTGATATAGTCCCGGGTGCTTTCTCCCGCCTTCTGTCTAATGCTCAACAGATGTGCTACCCTTTTAACCGGCTTTGCACCAAAACAAAAATTACTTATGAAGAGCTAGGCCAGCTGATGGAAGGTTGCGATCTGCCCCCGAGAAAGGCTATTGTACCATATCTGAGCAGATCCCAGTGATGGTTCCTGAGAATGCCCTGCACCTCATTTCATCTGGGACCGCGTAGATGTCTGCTGCAGCTTGTTACTGCTCTATGTGGAAAACAGTATCAGTTTTTCCATCATATTTAGGCGTGACCACATGAGCCTTGAATTTCGATGGTGTGGGGAGGAAATCCACAATTGCTTGTACAAATGGAGATCCCTTGATAAAGGTTCTTTGGAGAGGGTTCTTGGCCTTAGCCATCTCCCCTAACCTGTCTTCCAATCTCTGAATAGAACCCTTCCATGCATCATCTCCAGTCTCTGGCTTACGAGCAACAGATCGCGTAGAATTCTCCTCTTGGGATCTTTCTGTACAAGGTACATGCATGAGATTGGGATGTGACTGGGCTGAGCCTTCCCTTAAATCATTTAGTCGTTGAGAATTTCTCGACGCAATCCGAGGAGGATTTCTGTTCCTCCTAGGGCCCAAACGATCGAACGGAGAGACTCTGCTCAACCTTTCCAGGGCACTTGTTCGTTCTGGAATTAGAGTAACATCTTCCTGAGAATCTAGAATTCTTATAGGTGAAGTTAAGCCAGGGTGATAAGATGGATCACTTGAATTCTCAACATGACTGACTTCACTGTGTCTAGATCTTGAGGATGGTGGACGCATGCTTCTACGAACGCTACGTTGTCCTTACTGGGTAAATCCACCATTTTGGACAGTTTGGATGAACTGTCGCATGGTTTCTTGCATGCCTGTTTGTCCCCGAGCTAGATTTACCATGATCCCAGTGAGATCTTGTGTATTTGGAGGAGCCAAAGGATTTGGGGGATTCCCGTCATTGTTCCTGTTGCTAAATTCTGGGATATCAGCCATTTCTGATGAGTTTTTAGTGAAAAACGCTACGTATAATCGTTCCCACAGACGGCGCCAATCTGTTAATGTAAAAAACTAAATTTGATCTAATTAATTAATCACAGATAAATATGAAATAAGAAATTAGACAAATGTTTTTTAAAGTGGTTCAGCCTTAATGAAATGGCCTACGTCCACTGTTTTGTATTGTTGGGTGTTTTGGCTTAATCTTGCTTATCTTTGCTTATGATAGCTTACTCGTTATGAGGGTATTACAATGTATTTATAGCCCTTGGACTGCCCATGTGAATAGACAATACGTCGTTATTAGATAGGCATATGTATCGGTACATAATAAGAATATTCATTGAATCTGTCTTGATCGTTTGGTCTTCCCAGATAGTAGCTCGGTATACTGAGTAGCTCGGTATTCTGAGTAGCTCGGCATGTTAAGTTGCTCGGTGTATATAATTATGCCATGTTGGACGACACGTGTCTTATCATAACTGGTTTACGTCAGCTGACTAATTTTTGTATCAACACACAGTAACAATGGAATGTACAGCAAAACCAAATAAATTAGTTGTAGCTCCAATACAAGTGTCTAATTCCCTACATAAGACTCCACATGATAGCATCAATAATAATAATTCTTGATTAATGTAACAACAAAGTAAAAATCACAATGAAATTCAGCTCAATAGAGAGAGAGAGATAACTGACCACCCACAAAGGTAAAGAAGGCAATGTCCGATTAACAATAAGCCAAACAAGACCATAGCCAAAAAAGTTCTGGACGACGCCAATTAAAAGAATGGCCCAAATGGGTAAAATCTCGCACAAAGTACCGGCGATGAATCCGATGGCGTCTCCTAAATCTTTGGCGACACCCAACATGGCAACCTGTCGCTGATTATATCCCAAGGCACTCTTTATGACCGGGGATATACTCCCAAACAAGTACCCAATCCCCGAACACGATTGAACCCACATTGAAGCCACGAAAACAAGCCATCGGTTGTTCAAAAATGTCCTCAACCTCTCCGGTAAACGTACCATCCTCGTTTTTCTCAATCAAGAAAGGCGAATGTGACTGAGCATCAACTCCTTCTTAAAGGCTTGTGGATGAGATTTAGGATATTTGGAAAGTAGATTATCAAGGAATAGTGAACGTGTTTTTATGTGTATTTGTTTAAGGTTACTTTTCTAACCTTTCTTTGCTTGCTTGTGTTGTCAGTCCGCTGACAGTAACGTACAACTACAAACTTTGAGGCGTGGGTTCTCCCTCTTTCTGGTTCAATGGTTTACCAACGGTCAAGTGTTACGACTTCTTCTTAAATGGGTTATCAATAAATAAACGTTCACCAATTGGACTTGAGTGCACGAGAGTACCCGTGAATTGTAATTAATTTTTGGCTTATTTTAACTTTTTCTAATAGAGCATTTTTATTTAGATCGTATTAAAAAAAAAAAAAGATATTTTAATGCCATCATATTTTTCTCTTATATATAAATTTTATTCTTAATTTTTTGAAACTTTGTTTTACAATTTTATCATTTTAAACCAATCATTCGTAACTTAAGTTACATAAGTGGTTGAATTTTTTTTTTTTTAATTTTCAAATGATCATAACTTTTAATTGACATATCTGTTTTTCGCAAAATTACTATTTTTGAAATCTGCTCGACAAGATCTATCAAACAAGATCCATGAAGCGTATCTAATTTCAAATAGAAAAATTACACATACAATAAACTTTAAACAGTAACATTTACTGTGTTAATATTACATAGTATATAATACACACAGACTCGATTCAAACCTTTTTTTTCAAAATTATCTTATTTTTAAAGCTCTACGCTATCCAACCACCTTCATCAGAGCTTCGATTTGGGGTGGGTAGGACTGATATTGGGTTATATTTATATCTGTAACATTTTCACGAACAGTAACATTTACTGTGTTAACATCGTATATATATAGAGAGAGAGAGACTCACCTACATCATGATGTATATATCACACCATACATCACACCTAGTTCTAGGCCCTAAGAAACTTTCTCTCCAAATTTTTTATGTTTTCCTTAAAATTAACCTTCTAATCAACCCATATTCAAAAAATTAGGTCAGTAGACATTTGTAGCTATTTTTAAAAAATCGGAAAAGTCTAATTCTTTGCTTGAGTCTAAAATTTTGAAGTTAAAAGATGATTTAAAAAAATCAAGTAGTTTGAGTAATGATGGTAATGGCTCGTCTTATTCTTATGCTTCGTGTGTTAAAGACAAGACCATAGTTTGTTTTAGAGGGTCAACCAAAATCAAGGACGTTAAAAAAGGTCACACCTTAGGTAACATTCCTCATGTTTACACATGTTCACATTGTGGTTGGAAAGGACACCTTAGGCATTTTTGTTTTGATCTTGGAAGAGGTCCTAGGAAGTTTAAGGATAGTGTCCCGTCGGATTTCATAAATCTTCGAGTTAGGTACATATCTCTTTGGGTTAGAAAATCACTTTTAGAGGCGCTAGTTGGTAAACTAGTTGATTCTCACATGCTTGCACATGATTCTTCTCTTGCCATATCATATGAATGATTGCTTGGATAATTTTGTTTGTCATCCGCTAGTTGTACTTCATGATATATACTTGCTAGTGTTATGACATGTATACTTTTTGTATTATATTTTTCTTTTACTGAGTTATATTAAAAAAATACAAAAAGATTTTTGGTTTTATATTTTTTTGAAAAATACAAAAAGATTTTATTTTTTGCAAAATTCAAAAAGATTTTTAGTTCTTTGTATATTTTAGTTTTATACATTTGGTGTGGCATATTGTTGTATTTGAATCCAATTCATTTCGCAATTTTCATATGGCTAGGACGTTTGGTTATGACTTTAGATGATTAGATTGATCTTAACCATGTTTATGGAGTTATTGCGAAATTGATTTGCTTTATGGATTCGATTTTGTATATGCCTCCATACACACATGCACGAGCTTGATGGATTTTGACTTCATGATGTATATTTGATCTTAGTGAGATGTTCTCCTATCCATTTTATCATCTACATGTTTATTTGACTATGGAGGATTTGTGCATACAAGAACTGTTGCTCGTGAGGATTTGTTTATTATTGAAAAAATGATGAGTGTATATAATGAACTCATTGTGAAAGACACCGTCTGAAAATAGCCCAAGAAGAAAATAAAACAATAAAAAGAATTATATGCTAAAAAGGGGTCGATCAGTTTAGTTTGATATGATCATTCAAAACAAAAGAATAGAATATAAAATTGTAACGCCCCCGTAATTTTATTGATTTTTATATTGGGAATTAATTGGGATTAATTAAATTATATTTGGAAGGTTAATTCGGTAAAATAAATATTAATTACCGAGATAAGGGTTAATATTTATTTATATTGAATATTACTTAGTGAATGAGTGATAATAATGATAAGGAAATATTATAATTTTCGTGAGTGAAAAATACAGTAGTTACGTTATATTTAGTCGGAATGCGCGTATCAGTCATGTCGGGACTTAATTTGGAAAATAAATATAATTTTACTTTTTATATTCCATATGGTCATTTTAAGTGCACCAGTGTGTCCGGAATGGTCGAGATAGTCAGAAAAGTCTACTCGGGGATTTAGTTTGGGTCCCGGGGCACTTTTAGGCCAAATCGTCACCCCGGGAGGGTATTTTTAACATTTACATATTTGGAGAAAAGGGACCTACGAATTCTATATTTTATATCAACATTTAGGATGATGAAGTTAGGGTTAGAAATCTGTATAACCACAGAGAGGCCATAGGAGAAAGAAGAGATGAGGTCCCAAGGCCAATTTGCACCACTCTTGCACCACAAACACCACTATCGCGTAAATTTGGAGGAGAGGATCACAACCATACCAATATTCTACAAGGAATCAGATCTTCAAACAGAGCAAAGTTTTTAATCTTGATAAACTATGATTTGATATATAATCCATGTTAGACTAGGGTGATAATCTTATGAAATTCATAATATTTGGCTTTATAATTTGAGATATAAATCATGTTCTTGGGTAGGATTGGTGTTATATTTGATCCCTTCCACATACATATTGAAATTGATGAGAAACATCATGAAAATTGGGAGAAAATCTGAAAAACATTGAAGTTCTTGAACATGAATGAAAAAGTAGGGTTTTGAATGTTTAATCTTGAATTAATTGAGTTTAAGGATGTTCTTTAATGATTTAATGATTCTAATACGTTAGAAATCATGTATATGTGATGGCATAATATTTAGTATGCTTAGTTTGGAGTTTGGGAATGAATCATGGAGGTTTTGGGGTTAAAATAGTGAATCCCGTAACGGTTATAAGTGGAGAAGACGAGACCTGTAGCAGGCGAATCGATTCGGCTCCTTGGCCGAATCGATTCAGAAAGCGAATCGATTCGGACCAAGGCCGAATCAATTTGGTTTTTTAGAATTTATTATTTTTCCCCTTATCATTTAGAACTCACGGAAAATGTTTGGGTTGACCTTGAATTAATTGTAAGAACCTATTAAAGGATATTTTAATTATCAGTAGGCTAAAGTTGAGTTTGATATTAGTCGCACGAGGAGAGTTTAAGACTAAAATTGGTTTCGCATAACAGGTAATAATAATTATTCGGACATTGACTTCTTATTATGGAAAAATTAAGAATGCAGGATCAAGACCAGTAGGCCTTGAGTGGTATTGTCTAGTGAATTTACTTAAGGGAGACTTGGCAACCATTTGGGTGTTGGGTAGCATTCGAAAATTTACTATGATAAATACTATGTTACGTAGAACATTCAAGAAATACTATACTACGTATTGGGTATATGATATAGGTTATGTGTATACCTATGATGATATTATACATATATATGGGTGGTATGTATATCTATTATTTGATTTATATATGTAATCATACCTAGGCTACTTGCTATCACGGGAGGTTTCGCGTCGTGGATAGTCTTATTCTGATGAGCCCATTTAGGGTGATATTGACTTGTACTTCCGGATATAGACCTTAGGGATTGAGCACCACTTGTGTGAATGAGGGTATGACCGGTCATTTGGGTGCATTATGTATGAGCGTATCCCAAAGGCCTAAAGCTATGTCCGCCTCCAATATTGTGTGATTTGATTTATGGTTCGAGGGAGACTATTCGAGCCAGTGTCCTTATATAGTGCGTGATATGCCGGGACTTGATAACAGAGTATTCCCACACAGCAGATCTCCATCTAGAGGTGTTATATACGTATATATGATAAGAGTGATGTATATATGTACGTGTGATTGATACTTCTACGATGATGTTAGTAGATAAGATATATTATGATATCTAAATTATTCAAGTGTATGAGAACTTAATTCGTAATTGATAGATAGTGATATCTAAATTAACTAAAGTATAAGAGAACTAAATCAGTTAGTAGAGATTCCTAATGAGCATAAAGAATTAGGAAAATGTAGTAATGTATTGTATGGGCAATACAGGTGGCCACTATAATTGATTAGATGCGAAGAGATATAAGCCAGACTAGTTAGGCAGGTAGCATAACTAGGTGGGTTAGAGTAGTACGTTAGACGTGCACATTAGTTGAGGGGTGGAGATCTCAAGTGAGGGCACGTGGTACTAACATGTATTTAATATCTTATCTTGATGTATTTTTAAACACTTGCTAAAAAAATTCAAACCGTTTTACTTGGGCTCTAACTTATTTCAAATCCATTTTTGTAAAAATATTTTAGGTGCCCAGCCACAGGGATGCCGGGCATAGGAGTTCCTACAATTGATGTGCTGCAGTTGTTGTGGATGTTACTATTAGACGCCTCAACATTTATTCAGTTCTTATTTATTCTCTTTTATCTCAGTTGGGCATGTCGTCCATTTTTAGATGGTTATTATTTATAGAGACATTGTATTTACAGTTATTTCTAATATTTGATTTAGGTTTTACTCATGGATGATTGTATTGGAATTTTTATCTGGAGTGTTCTTCAAGAAATATTTATGTATATCATTTTCTTTTTATTCATTTATAATGTGCGTGGAATGGTGAATGAAATATTTATTCCGATTTTATTTACTGCATGTTAATAATTAAGATTAAAATTTTGACACTCGGCTATTAGGGTATTAGTACTTAAATTGAAATTCGACAGTGATGCTAAGAATGAAACCATTGATGATTATTGTTTAATTTAATAATGGGATGATCACCCAGGATTAGAATAGGCGGGGTGTCACAGATGGTATCAGAGCATCAGGTTTTAGTGTCCTTAGGATCTATGCGGTTTACTACGTTTCAGCGTAACGTTCTTTAATATAGAGCCCTATATAGGATTGTTGTATTCCTCTTCGTACTCACGTTTACGTTCTCCTGCTACTAAGTATAATTGATACGAATCATATGTGAGTTCGATTGGGTTTCGTACACCGAATAATATAGGGCGACCAGAAAGGACTGTTAGAAGGACTGCATGAGGAGAGGCTCACCAGGAGACATAAAGTATTTTGGGAACGGTGGCCGCAATGGGAGTCACCATGATTATTATTCAGGCAAATGACGATAGGATAATCACTAGGGCGCAATAGTTTCCCTAAGCACCGTCGTAGAGAATGGTGGTATAAATTTAGACTCACCCAGCGTACTCGGTAAAGGAGGAAGTTGGAGGAGCTCTTTTAAAGATCCATCTATAAGGATTCAGGTAAGATAGGAAGTGTGATTGGCCAACAGAAGCAGATAATCCAAAGACAATGGCGTTTGGAGTGCAGTAGCACTTAGGATTTGAGTTTTAGCTTAAATTTTTTGCTCGTATGAGCAGTCCCGACATGGTGGGAGATAGTCACCACATATAAGGAAGTGGCTAAGGAATTAATCGAGAAATTTTGGGCGTATTTTAACCACAAGTTATTTCATATGCTGCTCAGATGGATATGTGAAGGAAGTTTCTAGACTTTTCACAGGAGGGACGAACAGAGGCTGATTATGATGAAGAATTCATTTATTTAAGTGAACTTCATACCCGGGTAGGTAGGGTAGTGGAGAGGAAGGTTCTTAAATATGATGATGGACTCACGAGTAGGAGTTGCTAGTGTTTATGACGATTTATGCACATGGCGTAAATGACGTACTTTTATAATGTTTATATCAATGCTTCTATGAGAAGGGAGCCAAGCGAGTTGGAGAGCATAGCCAGAAAGGAAAGACTAAAGGTAATTAGTGACAGTGATGCACTATAGAGGGATACCCAGAAGGGGACCCATTTAAATGATGTAGATCAATGAAAATTCCTATCAAGTGACGATGGATTCAATTAGGTCTGCCAGGGACAACGGTGTATTCTACATGGCCAGAAGTCAAAAGAATAAGAGGCTTAACAATCAGGGCCAAGACTACCAGGTCCGAGAAAAGGACAATTACGATATGGACAATAGGGTCGCAGATAGAGGAATGACAGCAAGAGGTGTCCTATGTGTGGAGAGTAGGGCCACATTTACCGATCTTGTCCACAATAAGTTAGGGGACATGAGCGCGGATGCATAGCAGGGGCAGTAGTTGTAAAAGTTTTTGGATCGGTATGAACGAGAGTGTTATGTCCAGACCGCCAGTGCTATTCGAAATTAAAAGGGTGAGTTTTATCCTAGGGTAAATGGGGTATGTTTACGTGACACGAACGAGTCACAGTATTTCGGTAGCACTAAGTTGGCGCGTGAGACGGGTTCAGTGCGTGTATTATTAGTGTTACTATTGTGTGTATATAATTACCATTGTGTTGCGGGGCTCTTTTTGGTCCCATCTGCAGGGGAGTGGGTGGGGACACTAAGAGGTATATTTTAGTGGGTTAACTCATTTCGAGAGATGATATTTGAGTATGATGTTGTCTTGGGTATGTGTTGGTTAGCGATGGGTTGAGCGATGGTGGGATGTTACAGGAAGGCTATTGTGTTCGCTACTCCAGGGCAGAATGTGATGTTTAGCAATATGTCACCTGGAAGAGAGTTGAGCTTGTAATTATACTACATCGTGGAGGAGACTTTAGAGGTTATATTCATCTCATTATATTTCATCCCAGTGTGCAGGGACTGTATTGATATGATTCGGGGTATATTAAACTTACTATCGAGCGAAGAAATTTACCTCTTTATCGACTTAGTGTGGAAAAAATAGTGATAGTGAGAGCATTGTGTTGTATAACTCTTTTAGTGATGTGGTAGTGGACTGTTAGACTTATACATCTAGGGATAGGATTTTGGATGTTCTGATCATGTGTGTAGGACCTATAGATCTCGATGACCGATAATGCTAGGTAGTAGTGTATCGGGAGGTTCCTTATTCGAATTTCCCTTGTGAGACGTCCCATGCATGAATCCTAGCGAATGTAGAGAGTTGAGAGATGTGTTGGTCACTAAGGCATGAGTTTATAACTTTAGTTATTACACGTGTATGTGTATGAAAGCATGAACTGAGAGCCTACGATACAAGACTTGTATAGTCGAGCAGTGCTGTGTGGGAAGCACCGAGAAATTTTTTTCACAACTAGTTGATGGGTGGGACAATCTCGTGGAGAACCAAATCAATTTAGTAGGGTAACTGAGGTTAGCCATATGGTATAACCACACTGAGAATGCGGGGTCGGACTTGAGATAAGTATGTTACGTGGGGAATGTTAGGGATGATGGTGTAGTTGTGCACAGGATATAGGGTGTATGGGCGCCCTGGTCTGTTTGACTTTCGTTATAGTCTGTGATAAGAAGGTTTAGAAAAGTGATAAATGTGTCTGTGGGACATTCAGAAAAAAAAAATGGAAATGTAGGAGAGGTTGAACTTCGTTCCAAGAAAGGAGATAGTCTGATATTGTGTATGTCACGAGAAAACTCCCACAATCAAGGTGAGTCAAAATACATTGGGAACAAATGGAGTCTCACCTTGCCACATGCGTAGAGTGGTTCGCGCATAGATAGGTAACTAAGATTCTAATAGATGGAAAAGGGCTGGGAAGTGAGTGGTTTGGGAGTAAATGCATGGGCCATAATTTTTATATATTTCAGAATAAGGGGAGTAAGATGTTCCACATGATGTGAGATGTTGAGTGTGTTGATATCGGGTTGAGAGAGACATAGTGAAGTTGTTTCTAAGTTCGCCACTGGTAAGAGGAAGAGGTTGGTCCGATACTACCGACCCGAATGTTGTTATAGATGGATGATTCCACGAATGGAATGGACACGTAAATTGATAAAGTTCATTACAGGATTATCAAAATTGCGGGGTATTAGGATTTTCTTTAGGTTGTGACGTGAGTTGTCCATGGATAAAATAATCGTTAATATTTTGGGCCGTGTTATATTACCGAGCAGTGTTCCCAGCAGGTTATTAAAGAGAAGAAAAGAATCGACATAAGGTTTCGCCCAATACTGTTATAAATCAGGACAAGACCCTTGGGTCCCACCTTGAATATGGAGTATTAGGGGGTAATGGGGCCGGAGTTGAACCCTGAGCTAGGTGTGTTAACCATAGGCCGATGGATAGTCGGGAATGGTGATATAGAATGTGCCAGAATGCGAGGATGCATGTCTTGGACTTTTGGAGTAATTATAAATATTAACTACAACTGGTAGGGCTGCACGTGATTACATGTAGCAGAATATTAACTGTTAAGTGACTTTTGACGCTTAATAGGGAAAAAAAATTTCGCCCACCCTTTGGATAGTTGAAAAAAGGGAAATAAAGTTTCTCGGATCCGCAGTGATTCATGATCCGTCGACAAGGATTGAGTCAATCCACATCCTTTTCATATAGTTCCGAAATGTAATGAGCGTACATTGATATGAACCAAAATTTTGAGGCCTAACATGAGTTGGCAGGGATTGTTGAGGGTGTAACCCATGAGGAGAGATGGCTTGGACGATAATAAGGGAAATTGGTACCTATAGAAGTGGGATCCTTTCTAACATAGAGATGATAGAGCCAATGGAGTATAGGCTTGTCTTTTGAGACATTATTATCGAATTACCGATAGTTTTGTGTGTCATTATATTAGTGAAACCTTAAGCATAAAGGAATATATTGGTATGTAGGGGATTGACTGAACTTGTTGTTAATCGTGGGTTGTAGTGAGCAGACCTTCAGTTGAAATAGTACCATTGGTGTATTTATAGTGGACATAACAAAAGATTATTTCGAGTAAATTTTTAACACGTTCGAATGCAGTTGTGTGTAAGAATCTGAGTTGATATTCGGGGGCATCATAAGGTTGACGAGTCTACTTGGGAGCACGAAGATGAGCTGCGAGACAAAAATCTAGAGTGATTCATACCAAATATTTTCTTTTTTCAAATTTCAGGATGAAATTTCGTTTTTAGGGGAGAAGTATGTAAATCCTCGAATTTTATTAATTTTTATATTGGGAATTAATTAGGATTAATTAAATTATAGTTGGAAAGTTAATCCGATAAATTAAATGTTAATTAGCGAGATAAGGGTTAATATTTATTTATATTGAATATTACTTAGTGAATGAGTAATAATAATGATAAGAACATATTATAATTGTCGTAAGTGAAAAATACGACAGTTACGTCAAATTTACTCGGGACAAACGTGTCAGTCGTGTCTGGACATAATTTGGGAAAAAAAATGTAAATTTTTGATATTCCATATGACCATTTTGAGTGCCTCAGTATGTCCGAAAGGGTCGAGATAGTCAGAAGAGTCTACCCGGGGGTTTAGTTTGGGTCCCGGGGCACTTTTAGGCCAAACCAACACCCCATGAGGGTATTTTGGTCATTTGCATATTTGGAGAAAAGGGACCTACGAATTTTATAGTTTTATATCAGCATTTAGGATGAGGGAGTTATTGTTAGAATCTGCATAACCATATAGAGGCCATAGGAGGAAGAAACTTGCACCACAAACACCACCATCGCGTAGATTGGGAGGACAGGATCACAACCATACCAATCTTCTACAAGGAATCAGACCTTCAAACAATGGCAAGTGTTTAATCTTGCTAAACTATGAATTTATATATCATCCATATTGCTCTAGGGTGATAATATTATGAAATTCATAAAATTTGGCTTTATAATTTGAGATATAAATCATGTTCTTGGGTAGGATTGGTGTTATATTTGATCCCTTAAACATGTAGACTGAAATTGATGAGAAAAATCACGAAAATTAGGAGAAAATCTTACAAACATTAAAGTTTTTGAACATGAATGAAAAACTAAGGTTTTGAATGATTAATCTTGAATTAATTGAATTTAAGGGTGTTCTTTTTTTATTTAATGATTCCAATACGTTAGAAATCATGTATATCTGACGGTGTAATGTTTAGTATGCATAGTTTTGAGTTTGGGAATGAATCATGGATGTTTTGAGGTTAAAAATGGTGAAACCCATAATTGTTATAAGTTGAGAGGACGAGACTTGTAGTAAGCGAATCGATTCGACTCCTTCGCCGAATCGTTTCGGAAAGAGAATCTATTCGGACCAATTCCGAATCGATTCGATTTTCCAGAATTTCATTATTTTTCTCCTTATCATTTAGAAGTCATGGTAAATGTATGGGTTGACCTTAAATTAATTGTAAGAAGCTATTGAGGGATATTCTAATTATCAGTAGGCTAAAGTTGAGTTTGAGATTAGTCTCGCGAGAAGAGTTTAAGACTAAAATTGTTTTCGTGTAGCGGGTAATAAAAAGTATTTGGACATTGACTTCTTATTATGGAAAAATTAGGGAATGCAGGAAGAAGACCCGTAGGCTTTGAGTGGTATTATTGTCTACTGAATTTACTGAAGGGACATTTGGCAACCATTTAGGTATTGGGTAGCATTCGAAAATTTACAATGAGAAATACGGTGTTACGTAGAAAATTCGGGAAATATTATAATACGTACGGGGATATGATATAGGTTACGTGTATACCTATGATGATATTATATATATATATAGGTGGTATGTATACCTATTGTTTGATTTATACGTGTAATCATACCTTGGCTACTTGCTATCACAGGAGGTTTCGTGTCGTGGATAGTCTTATTTTGATGAGCCCATTTGGGGGGATATTGACTTGTACCTCAATACATAGACCTTAGAGATTAAGCACCATTTATGTGAATGAGGGTGTGACCAATCATTTGGGTGCATTAGGTATGGGAGTATACTGATGATGCTAAGATTTTGCACCACCAGATAAGTGATGATGAGCTCAAACAGTAACAATAATGGCAGCCAGAGAGATGTATATGTGTGTAAGTGTATAGAAGGGGATGAGTACAAGAGGAATAAGGTAATGATGTATAGTGGTTTAGCCAATTAGGCCTACATCCACTGTGAGTGTGTGATCCACTAAATATGGGCACTAATGGCCTTGGATACAATTAGGGGCGTTAATTATTTCCGAACTTCCGATTTTTCCAATTTTCGATCCGTAATTTTCCTATTTCGGCATCATATTTAAATTTATGATTTCTGAATTTTTTGATTTCCGAATCTTCCGAAATAAATTGGAATGGAATTGTAAATCATATTTAATTCTCCGAATTTCCAAATTTCCGATAACATGCCGATCCGAAATATCCAAAATATATTCTGAAATCATAATATTAATATTAATTTTAATATTTTTTAATTATCATATTTACATTAAAAATTTATATATTAATAGTGTAATCTCAACCCTACATTTAAAATAATCCCAACACTCAATATTTACCATATATATACTACACACTAACACACACAGCACAACACTCCTAACCTAAAAATCAGTCGCACGATTTTCTCTCTCTCTTTCTAAACCTAACATCTCTCCTCCCTCACTCAGCGTCGTCGCACCTTATCTCCCTCCAACCCTCGAACCCCCGCACCTCATCTCATCTCTAACCCTCACTCAGGTTAGCCTCACCGATTTCCGATCCGGGTGTTTCAACTCACGGGGTGCATTTTCCAGTGGTTTTTTTTGGTGTTTCAGTTATTTTCGATGGTATTTTTTTGGGTAAGTTAAGATCTCTTTGTTTATATATGTGGATGCTAGCTGGTAAGAAAAATGGGTTGGTAAAATTTTAAGTTTCAGATAGCTTTTATGTTGATGTGTGTACCAATTTTATATATCTGGATGAGTGTTTTTATGTTGATTTGTGTACTAATTTTATATATCCTGATAAGATAAATGGGATGATAAGATAAATGGGCTGGTACAAAGCTTGGTGAATATATATATATATATCCTAATATAAGGTTGGGGTTGTTTACCTATTATTTTACTGGTAAATGTAAAGAAGCAAACGTTACTACTTCAAATAAAGACAACCAAGAACCACTATTTTTCTACCCCTCCTAGATTCAAGCCTCTTTGAAATACGATATATACAAATTGAATGGATCTATGAAAATCCTTTAAATGAACAATGCATTTACTTCTCACATCAATAAATTTCTGAAAGAAAAGAAATGATGATAAGTTTTGCAAGCACAGAACTGAGAACTGACCTTAGGGGGAAGATTAAGAATGTCCAAACAAATCCTCCCTCCATTGTGTTAACTCTGTGTTAACTTATGGTGTGAATTTTATATTAGTATGTGAAATTATTGTTTATGCCGTTGATGCATTCTAAAGTTTCTTCATTAATCATATGTATGTCTTTAAAAAATGATATTTCCGATATCTTCCGAAATAGATAAAATTGATAATTCCAACTTTTCCAATATTTTTCCGAATAAATAAAATCCCGAGAATTTCGAAAATTCCGAATATCCCGACTTGGAAAAAAAGTGATATTCCGAAATTTATTTTTTCTGATTTGGAAAGGATTTTAAAATTTCGAAAATTTTTGAAAAATTTTCGAACACCCTTATTCCGATCCGATCCGGTCGAAACACACCCCTAGATACAATGCACATAACCTCACTCTCTCTCTACTGTGTGTACAAGCAGAGTTTTAGCTAGGGTTACAATTATCTATCCCTTTGCAGGGTTATAGGTGACAAGTATATATAGGTCTTGGTGGGAGTATTGTACCCCCCAAGCATGCATGGTGCATATGAGTGATGATTTAGCCAACTCCCTGCTGACACCTGGAGGTGCCACCTGTGATTAATGATAACATAATATTCCCTCACATGAGGAGGTGATATTGTTATAACGGTCTTGTCCACGTGCCGTAGGAGTCCCATGCGCACTAATCAATGCGTCTTCCAAATCATGCGCTGTGATGATGTCACCCTCGGCCTATGATGTGAGGCCGAGGGCAAAGTTCCTGTTGGCAGCGAGCTTGGCCTAGTTTGGGCCTCGTACTGTCGTACCCTTATAGGGTCGTCCAGACCATAATGAGGGGTCAGACCCTTGAAGGGTCATCTGAGGCATGATGAGGAGTCGGCCCCTTGAAGGGTCTTCTGAGCTATGATGAGGGGTCATCCCCTTGAAGGGTCGTCTGATCTATGATGAGGGGTCAGCCCCTTGAAGGGTCGTCTGAGGAATGATGAGGGGTCAACCCCTTGAAGGGTCATTTGAGGCATGATAAGGGGTCGACCCCTTGTAGGGTCATCTGAGTCGTGATGAGCCTTCGGCCCCTTGAAGGGTCATCTGAGCTATGATGAGGGGTCAAAAACTGGACTCATCCTATGCCTGAGCCCTCGTCTTAGAGGAGGACACCCTCGGCCTGGCCGAGGGTATATATGGGTATATCAATCACCCCCAGCCCTTAGTCATCGATGTTGTTGAGATGGTTGAGGGATAATACTACCTTTTATCCACTGAGTGGTCAGGTGTGAATCAGTGTTCCCCAGGTATGGTGGCTGCACACTTGCTTGGGGCTTGGTGCCCTAATGATGCATCTCCTCGTGGGTTGTGCACCGCCTTAACTTATGGGCCCCTCCCCAATGACAAAGTATTTAATTATTTTTAAATAATCATTTCTTTTATTCTTCTTTACGCCATAGCTTTCTCTCTCTAATTTCTCAACAGTTCTATAGCCATTTCTGTGGTTTTTTCTTCATCAAGCCTCGCTGTCTTCGCCTTCATTATCAGGAACCTTTCTTTTCTTTAGATTCCTCATTGAGCCTTCAACTTCTGTTTACAATTTGCATTTTGTATTTGGGTTTCTTTTCGCTTTTTCCTTGGTTGTTTTGCTTTTTTCGGCGTTCTTCTCCGGCGAGCTGTTCTTCTTGTTCTTGAGTGTTCAAACCTAAAAACTTTTCATTTTTTTAGGTTTGATCTAAGAGTCAAACTTAGTCAACTGTGAACTTGTTTGTAGTTAGCTTAGCCAAATTCCTTTAAGTGTAGGGTCTTCCCCTTAATGCTTAGGAGTATTTATGATTTAGCCGAGGAATTCCCATCCCTGAGAGAAAAATTCTTTACTGAGATTAGGGGAATAGAGGAGGAGGACGAGAGAAGACGAGGGGCCGAACCTAATTGGGTACGACCCATCTTCCCCATTCCTCTAGCCACAATATTACCATCTGAGTCTTGTGGGTCGTCTTGTCGTCCACCCGATAGTCAAATATATGAGGGAGAAAAGAATGAGAGAGCATCGTCGCCTACGGGTATTGGTCCTTATGGGAGGAGAGAGACGTCCACTCTTAGCCCAAGCCGACAGGCCAAGGGCACAGCACCTTCTGAGGCTGTCCCTGTAACATCCCTGTCCCCTCTTACTTTTCAAGTAGCCTTTCCAGATGGCCCCCCGATAGGCGACGAGGCTGGGGGGATCCGGGGACGAGAGGGCTGAGGACGATAATAAGAGTTTCGATGATGATGATGGCCAAGTTGATACTTCCAGCGCCTTGACTTATATATCGTCAGTTAAGGATCGTGATCTCTTAGTATGGAGTCATCTCTTTAGTATACAATCCAATATAAGTATGAGGGTCCCAACTGAATCTAAGAGAGTCTTTCAGGAGGACGAGGGAGAGATTGATGTTTACGAGCAGATGCTAAGGGTAGGTGTTAGGTTCCCTCTTCACCCTGCAATAGTTGACATACTATCGGCCCTTGGGGTTTCTCCTTCTCAACTTCCTCCCAACTCGTGGAGGACTATCCTCAGCTATATCTCCCTTTGGAAGAATTTGTTCACTGACGAGCCCTCGGTCGACTTATTCATTGCCTGCTACAACATCACCTTATCGTCCAAACAACCTAGGTATTTTCATTTGGGTGCTAGGAAGTCTGACAAGAAGCTTCTTCACGTGGCTCAAACTTCCAATTATGACTGGAAAAAAAGGTTTTTCTTTATCTCTGGGGATTAGGAATTCCCCGTCGAGGGAAAGCCCGTGGAAGACGATTCGAAGGTACCAAGGGTATGGTCCAACTCTTCAATGAAAGCGCGATCAGACACCGGACTCAGCTTGGAGGAGAGGGTCATTGTTGACTACCTGAGGGAGCGAGGGAAAGAGGGTGAACTTGCCAAATTTGAAGATTTAATGACCCCTCGCTTCCTCAAAGAAGATGGTCTGAGGGTTGGCTCCCTAACAGAACTATATGAGTGGTTTTTTGCTCAATTTTTGATATCTCATCCCTTTTTCATCTTTATCTCTGTATCGTTATGATATCTCATCCCCTTTTCAGGTTGCCCTATAAACATATCCGATCAACTCTGGGAGATGGCTGTGCCAAGTTTACTGTATGGCCTGGGCAAGAAAAAAGGTAATGAGCCTCAGCAGGCTCAGAAGAAGACAAACGCCGTAGGGGCATCACATGTTAAGCCGACCGTCGATAGTAATTAAAGAAAGGAGCCAAAAGTTCCGGTTGACCCTCGGCCAAATTCTAGGATGAGGGCAAGGGTGGAGGCCCCTCAGACACATACCGAGGGGACTAGTTCCTCCTCCAGCATGGGGGCCTTTTGGTCCCAAAACTTGACATTCTTGAAGGCTGAACCATCTTCCCTCATAGCCAAGCTGAGGGCAGCCAAGGCCTCGATGTTTTCTGCTCCCTTGGCCATGGATTATGACTTCTTGTCAAAGATGCTCCCGACTAAGGTCTATGATTACGATCTGCACACTTTGGCCCAGGTACCTCTCTCAACTTTACTCTTTTTGATTTGCCAGCATTTCATGAATTGTTCCCTTAACCCCTCTTAACATGCATACCTCCATGCAGTCTGTCTGCGCCTTTACCTCGGCCACCAAGTGGATGGCTGAAAATCAACAAAAGTCCCCCCCGTCTTTCTTGAGGGTGAATGGGGGGTCATCCCCACCATTGAGCCTCATTATAGCCGAGGGTGGTTACCACCAACTTAATGATGTTTTTAATTAAGTCTTTCCTCATCTTTCTTGAGGGTGAATGGGGGGTCGTCCCCATCATTCACCCTCATTACAGCCGAGGGGAGTTGCCACCAAGGATAACCCCAATTATACTAGAATTAACAAACACAAGATGAGGGACCAATATGACATTCTCATTAACATTCCAAGTGTTCTGTTGGAGCAACACATTCATTACAATTGTGGTCTGATAGGACATTACAACATTATTGATAGTATTTCTTCAGATGATTTGCATTCCACGGATTCGAAAAGGGTTCCCCTTCAAGGTTTTCTAGTCTATAGGTTCCAGGAACAACTTCATTAATGACCTTATATGGGCCATGCCAATTTGGGTGGAGCTTGTTAGGCCTTTGCCAAGTCTTTTTGAGGACTAAGTCCCCCACTGCGATTGGCCTTTGCTTCACCCTCTAGTTATAAAACCTGGCAGTCCTCTGCCAGTAGGCAGCTTGCCTTATCTTAGCGTCTTCCCTCCTTTCCTCGATCAAGTCTAAGTCAAGTCTCCTTTCTTCCATATTTCTCTGGGGGTCATACATTTGGACCCTGTGAGTAGGAAACCCAATCTCGATGGGGATGACGGCCTCTGAACCATACGCTAGCATGAACGGGGTTTCTCCGGTAGGAGTCTTTGACGTCGTCCTATAGGCCCATAGTACAATGTACAACTCCTCGACCCATATTCCTTTTTCCTCCTCGAGTTTCTTCTCGATCCCATCTAGTATTGTCCTATTTGTAACTTCCGTTTGCCCATTAGCCAGAGGTCAGCCTGGGGTAGAGAAGAATTGTTTGATACTCACCCTTTCACAGTACTTCTCTAGAGATGTATTCTTGAATTGAGTCCCGTTATTTGAGGTGAGGGTATTGGGGAGGCCATATCTACATATAATGTTTTTCCAGATGAACTGGAAGGTCTTCTGCTCTGTAATCATTACCATCGGCTCCGCCTCCACCCACTTTGAGAAATAGTCAATTGATATGATCAGGTACCGATAGTTATTGACAACCCTAGGCAAGGGTCCTACTAGGTCGATTCCCCATACTATGAATGGCTATGGGGATGTGATGGAGGTAAGAGGCTGATGGGGCTGGTGAGGGATGGTGGTGAACCTTTGACATTTATCACACTTTCTTACATATGTTGTGGCATCTTTTCCCAGGGTCGACCACCAATACCCCGAGGTTACTATCCTCTTTGCCAAAGACCTGCCCTCGATGTGGCTTGAATATGACCCCTCGTGCACATCTTGTAATATGCGCGGGACCTCAGACGGGTGCACATATCTGAGCAAGGGGAGCAAGAACCCCTTTTTGTACAAGGTGTCTCCGATGATAATGAATTTTGCGGCTCTGTACCTTAACTTCTTCCTTTCTTGTTTTGCCTCTGGCATCTCCCCCTCTTTAATGTATCTGATTAGAGGGTCTATCCATGAAGCTTCCCTGCCAATATTTAAGCAAGTGCCAAGTGTTCCGTCTGTATCTTAAATTGTTGGTTGAAGCAAGATTTCCACTGGAACTGTCCTCCTGATATCATTCCTAGTTGCTGAGGCCAGTCTAGCAAGTGCATCGGCTCGGCCATTATCAAACATATTCCCCCCTTACAATGGAATTTCATCCCAAAATTTGGAAAATAAAAGTATTCCTAGTAAAACTAACCCTGGATATTTCTCGCGCATCTCATCCTCGCATTCCCAAGTAGACTCCTCGGCATTATAGTCCTCCCACTGAACACGCACAAGTGGAACTACCTTCAACCTCAATATCCTCTCGCTATGTCAAGGATAGCCACCTGTCTCTCCTCATGTAAACTACCAGGCTGTTAATCAATCTGCTCCAGTGCAATGTGAGTATGAGTCAACTCATCTCGGAGATACCGTCTAAGCAAGAAATGTAAAATAAATCATATATACGATGCAAGTGTTCCAACAATTACAATTTATATGCCAATGTTCCAATCCTCTCGATGGCGAGAAATGGCCCCACTTACCTTGGTGCCCAAATCCCCTTTTTCCAAATCGCATTATCCCTTCATAGGAGATACTCGCAGTAAAATCTGATCCCCTACAGAAAATTCATGAAAGAACCGTTTGGCATCGGCGTAGCTTTTCTGTCTGTCCTGAGTTCCCATATACGACCCCAAATTATCTCTATATTGGATGTAGTGTCCTGTATCAACTCTGGCCCTAGTAACTTATTTCCCCCCACCATTAACCAACATGTAGGAGAACGATAAGGTCTACCATACAACGCCTCAAATGGGGCCATTCCAATTGTAAATTGATAAGAGTTATTATATGCAAACTCCACTATTTAAAGGTACTACTACAACTTCCCTTAAATTCAAGGACACACATACGCAACATATCCTCTAATATCTGATTAGTACGCTCAGTCTGCCCATCAGTCTGTGGGTGATACGCCTACTCAACCCCATCTCAGCACCCATAGCCTCTTGGAAACTCTCACAAAACTCGAGGCGTGAAACCTTGTCCCTATCAGACACAATATCAACTGGTACCCCATGAAATTCACTATCTTAGTGTCATTTTGTTATTCTTACTTTATCTCTATTAATGAAGTCTTGCAGTTGGACGATCTTCCTTTACCGCTCCATTATAGTGACTAATTCACTTTAGTCACCACCTATGAATGTATCCTATCATTTAATCTAATTATTCCCCCTGGTACTGACATGATACGTTGAAAATTTGTTTCCATTCTGTCACTAATATGAGCCTCTCTACGTACGGCTAAAATATTTCCTTTAGTGGAAAAAAAATTCTAACTCTCCCCCATGTGTTAATTCCCATAATCATTAGTTTTCCTCACACATACATTTCCACCTCTTTAATATTTTTGAAATATTACGTTTTTCCTCGTGTCCATTCATTAATGGTACTCTTTAGTCTGGCGGTCTATACACTACCATTCGAACTAGTGATCCATTAGCTCATCGGAGATATTTGCAATAATACCCGTATACGCATGATAGACTTCAGAATTTTCTAAATTTGTTAAGGCGTATCCCTCGTCAGATTACTCCTCTGTACCGAGTGACTGTTGATTATTCTCAATAATTTACAGTTTATATTCCTCATACTTTATGCCATTATAACATTCCTTATTCTACTACTCTTTTGTTTATAGTGATTCCCTTGCTCACTAAGAAATTTCGTTGCCCCTTTGTCTCATTCTAGTTCCATCTCAACTTTATTCATACGTCTACGTGTATTCCTGTATTTTCAATTCTTCTCCCCGCAATTGTTTTCAAAGACATGATTAACTAGGGCGCCCATACACTCTATACCCAGTGCATTTCTGCATACCCATACTAAACGTGATACCTTTATCCCTAATTATGCCTCATATACTTGGCATGGATATATAGTAAGGTCATACCTTTATCCCACTGGTCTGCTCGTGGTCTCAACGATTTAATAACATTTTCTCAATTTAACATTATACGGCTCTATCGACCTTAATTCATAATATAACTATCATCCCACAGTTATAACTACATATACATGTAATAACTATAGTACGACTGAGACCTAAGGCTTTGAAGCACGGCCAAAACATCACATCTGCGAAACTACCCCCATCAACCAAGATCCCCGGCACCTCGCATCCGTGCACCCTGGTGGTGATGACAAGAGGGTCGTCATGTGGGGCTAAGAGGCCCTTGAAGTCCATCCTTGAGAACCCCACTATCGGAGTATCAATATCAACCTTCTTCCTTTTTTCTGACTTTACTTCCATAGAGGTTAAGTGTACGGCCTTTGTTAGTGCCTTGGCCTCAGCTATATGGGCATTTCTGTCGGCAACCTCTGGTCCTCCTCCTGTTAGTCCCCCGAAGATCATCCCAACACCGATGAGATCATATTAAGTCCCTTGACAAGGCCGTGGTCGTCTCTCGGTGGGAGGTCAGGGTCATCCTCATCACCCGAAGGGTCGTCCCTTTGGTTTGGAGGATCTTCTCTGCACGTATCGCCTCTCTTCTTTCTGGGGTCTCGGTCCCTTTTAAAGGCACTCTTGTCAATATACTTCCTTAACTTCCTTTCCTTTAGCATTTTTTAATTTCATCTTTCAGGGCAAAACATTTGTCGGTCACATGGCCATAGTCTTGGTGAAACTCACACCACAAGTTTTTGTTCCTCTTGTGAGGAGTGGCCCTCAGCTTCTAGGGCCATTTCAAGGATCGGTCACTCTTTATCTCATTTAGGATGTGTTCGTAACTGACCGTCAGAGGGGTATAATCAGCAAATTTGTCATCTGCAGATCTCTTTTTCCCCTCTTTATTCCTTTTCTTGGTACTTACCTCCACTAGTGCCTCATTTTTTATCTTCATATTTTGCGCCCATCGCCTCTTCATGGTTCACCACCTTTCCTGCTGTTGATAGTAGTTCAGCCATTATCCTCGGAGGATCTTCAGCAGGCTTCCATAACAGCTTCCCCTTCTGGAGTCCTCCAATGAGGGTTGCCATGGCTATGCTTTCCTCATAGTCTTCTACCTCTAACTTTTCTTTGTTAAATCTGGCGATGTAGTCTCTTAGACTCTCATTCTTCCCTTGCTTAATGTAGAGCGGGTGTGTAGTCTTCTTTTGTGGCCTCACTCCAAAGAAAAAGTTATGGATAAACCGGTCTGCTAACTGCTTAAAGCTTTCAATGGAGTTCTTCGGAAGAGACATATACCAGACGTGTGCAGCCCCAGTCAGAGTGACGGAGAAGGCACGATACCTCATCTCATCTGAGATAGAGTATATGTCTGCCGCTGACTGGTACATCTCAATATGATGGACAGGGTTGGTGATCCCGTCATACCTTGGGGTGACCACATGTGGCTTAAACTTAGATGGCATTGGGAAGTTGACTATCTTCGCCACAAAGGGTGAGTCTATGGAGTATCCTCTTTGAAGGGGGTCCCTGCTTTTCAGGATATCACTAATTTTATCCTCCAGCCTTTGGATTGAGTCGTTCCATTTTTGGCATATTTTATCCTCCAGGGCCTCGTATCCATTTTCATCATATTTTAGCACACTATCCATATTCGTATTCATATCCTTTTTTCGGATAAATATTCATTAAATTTAGACTCAAATACCAGACAAATTTGAATTTTTGAATATCCGTTTACACCCCTAGCTATAATCAAATTTCGCAGCATCCACAGCTACTTTATGCATCGACACGATGAAGAAACTAACCTTGCCATCCTTGCTTCTGCAAAATCGGGGTATTATAATATAATTAGACAGTGGGTCAAATCCCGAAAAGCATTTGAAAATATTTTAAAGTATTTAAATTCTTTAAATGTAAAGGTGCAGTGTATTACCTTCATAATTAACTTTCCAATCGCACTCATGTAAGATCTTTCCTCACTTTTATCGTCCAAAAATGGAATTTAATTTGTATCTTAGCTTGGAAAATAGCATATCAGAGCTAACAACTAATAGATAGATAATAATTATGAGAATGGGGTGAGAATAAGAGGATTAATAATGAGATGTAGGTGGTTCAGTCTTTAAATTTGGCCTACGTCCACTGGGTAATTTGTTACTTTTAGATATGTCTTAGAGGATACATTTGTATATAGAGTTTTTGGACAATCAAGATGTTTGTGCAAGTTTGTTATAACTTCCAGTTTAGAATCAACTGAGGTCCCCCTTTCTTTATGAGGGATTCCTACATTTATAATGATCCTTGTAGAATGAATAAGTGTTCTGGACAGTATGGGCCAGGTGGGGGCCTCTTGGATTAATGGAACATTTCTTGTGTTATGATGGTCCCCGTATTTAACTTTCAATAAAAAACTTTTTCTCGAGCGGAATTAAGTTAAGGATGAATACAAACCAATTTTCTCTTTTAACAAAACTCTTTTCAATTTTACCAAACCACACCAAATTGTGACACAAATTAACTTAACCCAATTTTACCTTGTTTGACCCTAAGCATGGAACAAGTGATTAAAGCAAGTAAAATAAAGTAAAGCAATAATCACAACGCCGATTTACGAGTAAAAACCCAATCGGGAAAAAATCTCGGGCGACCCAGGCCAGATAATCACTATGACAATGGTTTTACAAAGTCATACGGTAGTCTTATACAATGACTCGATACACCCACGAGACTTGACGCTCCTCTGATCTTTTACCAATCTTCACAGTGCCCACGCAGAAAGTAACCTTCTTCTACGATGCCCGTCCACAGCAGTCGCTTCCACGAATGCCTCGGTATCCACCGATACAGCCTTATGTCGTCTACGATGTTGAACACAAAAGTAACCTTCTTCACTTCTCCACCGCAAAACCAGCAATGTTCAAGTGTTGAACAAACCCAACTTGGTGCAACAAGGATCATATAAACATATGGTAATGATAACTCAGATCCTTGTAAACTCGAAGGATGTTTTATGGTGAAAAACACTTAGAAAAAATTGTGCAGAAACCTCACTGTATCGTAAACTATTTTTCGTACTCCACGCACTTTAAGAAAACTGAACACGCCTATTTTTAAATATTTTAAGGCGGTATCAGCTCTCGTTCGAGCGAGATACTGCGTCATTCTAACAATATCAGCTCTCGTTCAAACGACATCGTTTGTCATTCTAACGACAGTGCCCCTTATTAGAGTCCAACCCAACTTAACCTCTAATCCAACCTTATTAATTCTAAACGAAGTGTAAACAAGTAAGACACTTTTAAAAACATTTTTAAAACATTTTCTTTTTAAAAATAACATCCTTATTTTTATTAAATAAATTTCTGAGTTTCATTAACATTATGCATTCATACCTGAGTGATCTTGAAAGACGAGAAATTAGCACCAATTAAACTTCGACATAATTAATTCCTTGTAGCTTTTCCGCAACATCTTCAATTAATCTTCAACACATCATAGTCTCTGAGTGGATCGTAATAATAAAAATTTACCAATGACTCAAACGTGTTTTGTTCCGAGAATAAGTCAGAACTATATTAAGACTCAATTAGAAATTTTGTCCTTACATGTTATTTAAGGGTTTTGCCCATTAAGTGGGGGGTAAGCGCACATGCTAACCATCTGAAAAGCCGAATGGACGTTATTGGCCAGCCGCTAAAGTTACAAGCTGTAAATTTGTCTTGTTGTCATCCACCTGTGCCAAGATTATGGTCGAGCTCATGGCTAGGCTGAGCTCTTATACTAGTGTCTTTTCAGTCGGGGCCGAGGTCTTGAATCTATGAGGTTCTATTCATAAATATGGTATAACAAAAGTCCTCAAGACTTTGTTCACAACTGCAAAGGTGTGAGTGAAGTTTTATCACAATCAATACTGACCAATATTTGTTAGTTTCCACTTGGTTATCCTGCTCAGTCGGCTGAACTAATCGCCGTGGTAAGTTATTTTCTGAAAAACTCAAACTTGCCATGTCTTGGAAATCTGGTAATGCTCTAAAATTCCTTTTAGCGCGCGTGGGTGTCAGTGGGTATAAAAGCAGGCCAAAACAGATTTTGCCTTATTTAAAAATAAAAGTCGTTTAAATTTCTAGAGAGAGAAAGATAGGAAAGTTTGACCGTTCAGCTTCCCCTTTGAGGTTCTTGTGATTTTTTTCGTGAAAACCAGTTTCTCTCCCAGGTTTCTTAGGTAATTTATACAACCGTTGTCTTCTTGTTTTCTGTACGAAGCATTTCTTTTTGTTCTAGTAGTTGTGTTTGTTTTTTTTAATTTCTTCTTTGATCGCTACTATCTTTTCTTGTGTTTCTAGGGTTTTTAACTTGCGTAGGGGATTGAGAGGGTTATATTGGATTGTTTGGGCTTTCGGATGTAGTGGATTATTAGGGATTTTTCTAATGTAGTGGTGGGTGCCCTGTATGAGTGAATCGTCTAGGATTTTGAAACATATTTATGACCTTCACCGACGGTACCTCGAGGCATCTTTTGATATGTTTCTCCCTCCATTTGAAGTTTTTCACTCAAGAGACAACCCAGGAAATCCCAAATTTATTCCCACATTAGCCTCTCCAATGCTTCAGCCCCTAAATCCCCAAGTGTTGAATAAAATACCTATGAGTTTCATACCTCAGAGAGTTTCAATCGTGCAAACATCAGGGTAGGAGGAAAGAATTACGCAGATACTAACAACACCATAATTTTTATGAGATTGACCTCCAAGGAGATAGCTCTATTAGAAAAATAACCTCTTCCACATCTCCTATATCAGTTCCTCCTATAACTAAGGATATGGACTTGGATAAGGTTTATGCCCCTTCTTTTGACCCAGATACCTCGAATGCCAAGTGGTACCGAAGTGACATTGAGCTAAAGACTTGGACTATCTGAGGGTCTGGTATTCCATCCCTGATGAAGTTTCCATTAGAATTACTGATAGAGAGGAGAGGCATATGATAGGAAATAGTGATGAGATTTATTCCCCTCTCAGGGCTCTTCAAGTGGGAGTTCTCTTGCCCCTCTATACTTCAATTAGATCCATTATAAAAGGCTTTGGACTAACTCTCACCTAACTTCCCCCCAATGCCTATAGATCCATCGTAGGGGCCCGTAGGGGCCATGATCTTGTGAAAAAAATATGAGGGCTTTGACATAGATGGAAATATCTTTAGGTTTGTATATGGTTTAAAGTAAAACTATAAGACTCTTGCTTACTATTATTTCTCCCCCATAAAGTCTAACACAAAGATGGTTAAAGTCTCCCAAACCAGTAACCATAACTGAAAGACCAAATATGTTCATATTTTTGGTGCTTAGGAGTTCTTTCCAAATGACCTAGAGGGATGAGGTAGTGTTCACAGGGATTGGAATCATTCCAACTTGATTACTAAGAAATCCCCCACTTTGGATTAAAGTCTAGTGAAACTCATTAGGAGGGTTTGCACTTCTGACCCAATGTTATTTGAAGACATATATACTTCTAAGAAGTTTGGAAGGATGACCAACCACTTGAGCCTTAGTATTATTGACCTTAATACCTACAAACCTGCTAATAGTGACGAAGAGAGTTCTTAGGAAGAGATGGCCAAAGTGGAGATCGGTCAAGTAGGTGATAGGAGTGAGGAAGTCGAGCAGGTTATCGAAGAAGGTTAGATATCTTCACAAGTATTAGGTTGTCCTTATATTTCTTTCCTGTTACTTGCCTCTATACTTCACACTTTGCATATTTGCTAAATTTACTATTATTCATGCTTTGTTACAGTTTTTACCCCAAACTCTAGTTCTTTTATTATGGAACCTACCAATATCTCTCGTGACCGGATGAAGGAGATTAAGTCCAAATAACTGCGGGAGTTGGCTAAGAAATCAACCGCTAAAAAGGATAGGGAGGAAGCTCGTACAAAGCAATGTAACGACAACCCTCCTCGACTTTCAAATGCTGAAGTTATGAAATTAGCTCTTGAGGAGGCGAATAAGAAGAAAGTTGCTGGTAAAGGAATAGAGAAAATCTCTTAGGGTTAATAAGGCTCCAAAAAGAGATAATTAGAGGATCCTTTCCTTAAGGATCCTAAGTTGCCCAGACAAATAACTTGGCGAATGGTCAAGAAGGAGGATTCCTCCTCTCCTTATGGCTCCGTGGAGCCTTTTGAGTTGGAACCTACAATTAATAAGAATGAGCTAATGATAGATCCCAACTCTATACTACTCAATGTCGTCAATACCCCTACTGTTCTGGGCTATGTGGGTTATAGTCATGCCTTTTATTTTATGCGGAGCCTGAATGTTGACACCTTATTGAATTTTACATCCCACAAAGCGTACATAATAAGTTAGTTCGTCTATTCATTATGCTTTGGCTAGCCAAACTCATTATCTTTAACTTATTTCACTTTTCATTTTATAAAGTAACATTACAACCACCATTATGAGGGAGAACACAAAGACATACTGAAAATTATTGTAATGATCTCAGGGATGCCAAAGAAGACCTTGAGAATAAGGTGAAATACCTTGAGGATGACCTGATAAAGGATCAGAATAAACTACATGAGTGTGATGAAGTTGTGGTGCGCCAGGTACAAGAGCTCAGTAAACTATAGGGGAATCTCAAGGCTTCTAATTAGTAGCTTGAGGCTACGAAGGTGAAACTTTATGAAGCCTTGGTGGCTTCCTCTATGGAAGCTGAATAAGCTATGAAGACCTTTAAAGCATAAGAGGAGTATATTATTGATACCACCATTGCCTTCCTTAAGGTCTATGACGAGTTAAAGAAAAGGGTGGCCAAGCACTATCGTGATATTGTTGAATTCACCATGGCTTGGAAAGGAGATGATGATAAGTCCAGATCCATGGACGAAGAGGAAGAGGAGGCTGCCAAACTAGCCGATGGATCATATTCTAAGGATGAGATCCAAGTTGTTAAAGTGGTAGAAGATGAACCTAGTACAGGTGAATCAGGGACTATCCCGATTAAAATTGGCGAAAAAACAAAATATACTGCCAAAGATGCTGGCACTGTTTCTTAGCGTTATTCCATTTGCTTGTTTTTAGATCAATTGTAATCGAACAAGTTCATTTATGAATATTGTAAAAAGTATTTGGTCAATATGAAATCCACAATTTTTATCTTTGTTTGTTATCCTCTTATGATTATTGCATGCAAATATGCTCTGCCAACCATTTATTTTATGAAGCAATATTCTAGTATTTCTTAGCATATTGAATACTAGTTCTTCTCAGGATGAGGTGCAATCAGAGACATGTGTTAGATTAATTGGGTTGGCTGATGTCGGCCTGATCTACTCATTAGATCAATTGGGTTAGCTAAAGCCGGCCCGATCAACTCATTTGGTGCAATTAAAGACGTGCATGAATCAATTGGGTTGGCTAAAGTTGACTCGATCTACTATTTTTGTGCAGCCAAAGACGTGCATTAGATCAACTGGGTTAGCTAAATCCAACCTGATCTACTCATTTAGTTTAGTCAAAGATGTGTATTTCTAAATGTAGGGACAGTATGTGATCAGATCTTATTAATACATCCTCTCCCAAAAATATTTTTTATGTAGTCAAAGTTCTGCATTTGATCAATTGGGTTGGCTAAAGCCAACCTGATCTACTTTTTTATGCAGTCAAAGACGTGCATTAGATCAATTTGGTTGGCTAAAGTCGACCTGATCTACTTATTTGGTAAAGTCAAAGACATGCATTTCAAAATATAGGGATGATATGTGATCGGATCTTGTCGATACACCCTCTCCCAAAAATGTTTTTTATGCAGTCAAAGACGTGCATTAGATCAACTGGGTTGGCTAAATCTGACCCGTTCTACTGTTTTTGTGCATTTAAAGACGTGTATTAGATCAACTGGGTTGGCTAGTAGATAATTGTTTAATTGAGACTAAAGAGATAAGAAATGTTATTCATATATTTTAATTTTTTTCTCGTACAACTTTGATGAGTTCCACTAGTATTTTGCTAATGATATTATTTCTTAAGAGGCTCAAAATTTCATGAGTTTTTGAACAGTTCTACCTTCAAAGTTTCAATACGATGTGTATCAGGTCATATCACTTTGGTTACACAATAACGACCATGGAAATTTGCTTCCAATTTGTTGGATATTTGTGTGACTTTTTTAAGGAAGCAATCCCCTTCTTTGATTGTTCTTGGCTTAAACCTTTTGTTATAGAATTCGTGCACTACTGATATGCTGTTACTCTTAGTGCAGCTGCCTCTCTGAATTCATCTAGTAGATTTAAATCCAATCCTCTTTGAAAATCTCTTATAGAAGAATAAAAATTTAGTACTCTGTAACTTGGTAGAGCGATATCCACTGGAAATATGGCTTCACTTCCAAAGGCTAGTATGTAAGGTGTTTTCCCTGTCACTATTCGTAGTATTATTCTATAGGCCCACGACACTATTTTTAGCTCATTTATCCAATTCCCTTTAGCTACTTCATACCTTACATTCATCCCATTTAGAAGAGTTCGATCTGTGACCCCCGTCGGTCCCTTACACAATGGATGAGCAGGTAATGAGTGCAACTTTTTTTATTTTGTCTTTATCACAATATTTTTTTAAATCATCGTTGTCAAACTGGGTTCCATGGTCAACGATAAAAGCATGAGGGATTTCGTATCCAGTGATCACATTCTTCCATACAAACTGGAAGACTTTTATGTGGGCCATCTCAATAAGAGGTTCGACCTCCACCCACTTTATGAAGTAATTCGCTGCCACTACTAAATATCTAAATCTTTCGTTGGTCTTTGGCAATGGGCTGACTAGATTAATACCCCATATAGTAAAAGGTCAAGGTGATGTTATTGGCACTAGTTCGGTGCCTGGTCTTTTGTGTATCACTTCAAACTTCTGGCATTTTTCACATTTCTCCGTGTATTCTTTACAATCTTTTTTCATCGTTGGCCAATAATACCCCTGAATGGGCATTCTTTTTACCAGCGTTCCTCTTAATGCATGAGCTTTATATGAACCTTCGTATTTCTTTTACTAGGTTTTTCACCTTCATGGGATGTACACATCTCATCATTGAGACTATGAAGCTTATTTTGTACAACACCCTTTTATCCATATCATACTTGGTAGCTTTGTAACGAAGCCACTTTACCTCCTTCTGGTCGATCGGTAGAATGGCTTCTTTCAAGAACTTAATTATTAGATCCTTCCACGATGGGCCCATCGTTAGTTTAAGGAAGTCTACATCTTTAGCATCAATGCTTCTATGTAATGGGATTTCTGCACGAATTGTTCTTTTGAGATCGTCTCTGGTAGTTGATGCCAGATGAGCTAATGCGACTGCCTTAGTTTCTCAGTTCTTGAGATTCTAACCATTTAGAATTCCTTTATCTTTGGGATACAAGTTTTACCTTGGCAAGGTATTTTAGCATATTTCCCTTTCTCACTTTATATTCTCCTAAGACTTAGTTTTCCACCAACTTTGAGTCACCGTGAGTCATAATCTGCTCGTCTCCAAGTGATATAGCCAACTTCAATCCAATAATTAAATCTTCGTACTCTGCTTTATTGTTTGATGCATCAAACTTGAATTACGGTGCATATTCTACGTCAAATCCATCGGGGATGTCGAGTGTCAAACTAGCTTCGCTACCATTAGCACATGATGATCAGTCTATGAACACCTTCCACACTGGATTCTCATTATTATAATCTTCTTCTACTAGAGAATTATCTTTGAATAATTTGGAAATAAACTTCTCGTTGCAACTAGGTTTGTTATTTTCAGATGGGGATTCTCTAGGGTTTTGATTCTATTCGTCTGGGACCACTACAAATGGTTCGACTCGCAATTGGATCTGCTGGTCTGGGATTCTAAATGTGGTCTCAGCAACTATTTTCTCCTCATATGTGAATTCTGCGATGAAATCTTCTATACACTAGCCTTTAATTGTGGTTCTTGGTTCATATGAAATTTCATATTCCCCCAGCTCTATGGTCCATGCCATTAACCTGCCAGATTTTTCTAATTTATGGCTAGTTTGCCAAAATGGGAGATCAATGTAGACCACTATAGAGTGGGCTTTGAAGTACTGCTTCTTCTTCCTGGATATAATTATCAATGCCAGGGACAACTTCTCCATTATAGAATGCCTAAGTTTTGCCCCAACAAAGCCTTTGCTCGTGTAATACATCAGCATCTGAATTCCTTTATCATTTCTGATTAGAGTCGAGCTGACGATCGACTCTGATACCGCCAAATATAAGTACAATTATTCTCCTAAAATTGGCCTTAATAATAATAGGGCTTTTCCCAGGTATCTTATAAGCTCCAAAAAAGAGATTTGACATTCCTCCGTCAATTTAAAAAAGTTTTTGATAACTTTAAAGAATGGGAGGCCTTTGTTCGTGGCTCTAGATATGAACCTGTTAAAAGATGTTACTCATCCTGTCAGGATTTACATATCCTTCTTAATTTTAGGAGACTTGATGTTGATCAATGCTTGGATCTTATTAGAGTTAGCCTCTATGACCCTCTAATTCACAATGAAGCCTAAAAATTTTCCAGCCTTGACTCCAAACACACATTTGGCCCGATTTATCTTCATGTCGTATTTTTCTTGCTCGTTAAATGTCTGGCCAAGTTCTTTTATGTGGTCATCTATTTTGATACTTTTGGTTAATATTTCATCCACATAAACCTACATGTTCTTTCTTATTTGTTTTTTAAATACTTTGTTCACCAACCTCTAGTAAGTAGCACCTGCAAATTTTAGTCCAAAAGGAAAACATTATAGCAAAAAGTACCTCAGTTGATGATCAAAGAAGTCTTCTCCTTATCCGATGACTTCATTTTGATCCGATTATAACCGGAGTATGCATCCATGAAGCTCAGTAGATGATAACCAGATGTTGCGTCCACCAACTGATATATTCGTAATCCTTGGGATATACTCTGTTCAGATCCGTAAAGTCCACACACATTCTCCACTTATCATTCTTCTTCGGTACCATGACTGCATTCGCCAATCAGTCAGGGTACATCACATTTTTAATGAACTCGACTTTCTTCAATTTGGTCACCTCCTCTTGTATTTCAATATTTTTCTCTTATGAGAAAACCCACATTTTCTATTTGATCGGCCTGACTTCTTTAATTATATGGAGTTCACAACAGATAATGGTAGGATCTATTCTAGGCATATCCTCATAACTCTAAGCAAATACATTCTTTCTAGCTCGGAGTAAGTCTCTAAGCTATTTTTTAAGGATTAGTTCTAGGTCTAGGGACGAGCCGATCTGGGCTATCCTTTTAAGGTTGGCTTTGTTTTTTTAATGAATTTTCTAGTAATTAACCTATCGTCATCTCAAGGATCTAATGTGTCGATCTGATAGGTTTGGGTTAATTTCTTCGTTTTCTCTTCATCCGTCGAGGTGTAATAACACTCGTGTGCTTCCACCTAATTTCCTTTCACCACTCTGACACCATAATTGGTGGGGAATTTAAGGCATTGGTGAATGGTAGAGGCTATAGCCTCAAATTTTTTCAAGCCAACTCTTCCAAAGATGATGTTACAGGCCAATGAGATATTCTTATCAAGGATGAAGAATCTCATTTTCTCTGTTCTGCATATCAGCCAAGTCCCTATCATAACTTCCAACTCAATGGTACCTAACGGGCATATTTATTCTCCTGAAAACACGATCATAGGACGGTGATACGCTTCTAGTTTTCTATCTGACAACTTCAATCTTTGGAAGATATCATAAAATATGACATTGAACGAGATCCCATTGTCCACCAAGATTTTTTGACATTTTTATCATGTATTATCATGGTGGTTATCAGCGGATCGTCATGAGGATATAATAATCTTGAGAGGTCGTTCGTGGAGAATCCTATGATTAACCTTTCGTTGGCGACCTTGAGAAGTCGTGTGTCTGCTCTTGTTGCCATTTTGACACTTTTGTTGATGAAATAATCTCTCACCTCATTGAGGTACGCTTTCCTTTCATCTAGTTCACCACCTACGCTAACATCTCCTCTTGTAATGAACTTACATCTGAAAGAGATCACGTTAGATTCTTCTATAGAATCTGTAGTTCGAGATGGGAGGTCAGGATCCTCGTCATCTTGACATTCCCGAGATCTCTTATAATCTTGGTTCTTAATACGAGGTGATCTTGATCTCCTTTTGGCCTTCCTATCTTCATGAGCTTGTGATGGTTTCCCATTTTTCTCTATATATTTGTTGAGTTTCCCTCTCTTAATAAGCTTTTTAATTTTATCTTTCAAGGCTAAGAAATCCTTAGTTTCGTGATGATGATCTTTATTAAACTTACAAAACTTTCTTTCATCTCACCTTCCATTAGGAGTTCCCAGTTCTTAATCTATTTTAATTCACCATTTTGTCGAATCTCGTCGAGGATATGGTGTACCCTTATAGTTTAGGGAGCATATTCATCGAACTTTTGGTATGGCCTCTTTTTGTTTTTACCTTTAGGGACCTTTTTGGGCATCATTGTTGAACTGTTACTTTCTTCGAACTTTTTATAGTTGAACTATTTTAGACCCATGGGCTCCTCCGTGTTCATAATCTTCTCTGTCTTGGCCAAGAGCTCGGCCATATGGTTGGGAGGAACCCTGGCTAAGATCAAGAATAGTTTTCCAGGTAATAACATACTCATGATCGCCGTTATGGACACCTTTTCATTGTAATCAACTACTTCGAATTTTTAGGCGTTAAACCTAGTAATATACTCCCTCGTTGTTTCATCCTCACATTAACGAACGCATAACAAGTTAGCCACCCTTTTTTCAGATTTTTCTCCAAAGAAAAAATTATTTACAAAGAGGTCCACCAGCTATTTAATATTTGAGATTTCCCCTCTAGACAAACCATTGTACAAAATTTGAGCAGGGCTAGCGAGAGTGCTCAAGAAAGCTCTGCAGAGCATCTTATCAGCTATAAAGAATTTGACACATGCAACTTGGTATTGGTCCATGTGCAATACCAATTAACTATGAACATAATTAATCGCAGAAAATTGGAAATCTAAAGCAAGAAAACATATGTCTTATTGGATTAAAACCCGAAGTCTTGACACGTAGAGATGAATTGATTCTGGAGATGATCCTTTCCTCTTTTCTCCAAGATTTATTCCCCTCATTTTCTTCTATTTTCTCTTCTCTATGGTTCTCTCTCTTAATCCTCACTAAGAAGAGAGCAAATGAGGTTGCCATCCACCTCACTAAACCTTAAATACCTCTTAAGTACACCCTAATTTTGTACTCAGGTTAAACCCTAAGGGTAAAGGACAACCATACCCCCATACGGGCCATACTATGTCTAAAAAGCCTTTGAAATCCAACTATAACCCTCGACCACGTATTCATGACTAACTCAACCCATTTTAGATCACCGCTGCACTCAAAAAGGTCATTCGAGTCACCGAACTAAAAATGTTCCACCATCTCATCAATCGGGCCCGACACGTGCGTACAATATACGTCACCCTTAATTATTTAAATTCATCATTCGAACTCTCTAATAATATAATATAATAATCCGTCGCTTTTCAAACATTAAACAACAATATAATAATTTGCATCGCTATTTACTTGTTACACACAAGTAAATAATAATAATCATAAATATTAATCCTAAACTCGCTAATTAATATTAATAAAAACAAATTTAATTTCTCAATTAAATTAATAATTTAATGCACACGTGGAAATAAAATGCTCACAAAGGTACGGGTATTACATATGTCTTTCGTTGCTCGCGTAAAATGACCAATACAGTATCCGCAATTCCAGGGACAAGTTCAATTGTCATTGTCCAACAAACATATAATATAAGAAAGTTAGTGAATAAACCTTAAACAAGCATATAATAAAATCTAATATGAAAGTCAAATATTTTGATATAAATATTGAGATTTTAATACCTTTAGGACTCCCCAAATTGCCATCTTCAGCTCGCTAGGCACGTTCCTCCAATTATCATACATGGGACCAATTATTAATTTCATCAATTCCCCCGACCTCATCATTAGAATAGTCTTATTTAAAATGGCTCTACTTAATGGGATTTCTATTTGACGATCCCTCATTTCGGGTAATTTTGTTGTTAAATTACGTTTTTACCCCGCTAACGCCTTATTTTCATTTTTTTGGTAAATTGTAAGTGTAGTAAGACCAAAAGGAAATAGGCATTCATCCTTACAACGTAAAGCCCAAAACTATCAGGCCCAAGATTTTCAACTACAAATCCAAAAAAAACCCATAAAAAACTGACTAATTTATCTGCTATACATGTTTAGGGCATAACATAAACACTCATTTAGAGATATAAATAACATTTAACCTTACCAAACTCTATAACAAACACTACTCTTTAGCTTGATCTTTCAATATAAGAAAATGAAAAATTTGAGAGCCCAATTCTAAAAACCCAGTAAAATCAAATAGTTATAAATAAAGAACAAACCACTTTAATCATCGATATAAAGCCACAATACTCTTTATATGAATCAGTCCTCAGAATAATTAAAACTAGTAAAAAAGATCTTTGATGATGAATAGAGATTACGTTGAAGATCGAAGCTCTGATAAGACTCCCTGATAAGCATCCAAACTTCAAATATGTAGATATAATCCTTATGATCTGAAAACGAAGCTGATATTTTGAGCAAAACACCCAAAAAATAAAGAATATAAATCTCATTTATGTAGATATTCTGAATAATGAATGCGCCTTGCATCTGGAGCTTAAGAACTATAAAAACTTCTAATAAGTGAGATCCATAAAATGTAGGATAAGATACTGTAGAGGATGAGCATCCATCATATGATCAAACAAATAATAATATAACACTAAAGAAAACTTCCTCCATGCTATATTTGCATTGATTTTTTTGTGTTTTTATATAGGGAATGGCTTTGCTCCGAGGCTAGGTAAAGACAATAAATCCATCTCATTGATGCAAGATAATGAAATAAAGAAAATGGGAAACTCTCCAATACCTAAATAAAAACACTATTCTTCTCTTCTAATATACCAATCTCATTTATAAGTATGTATAATCGACCTCTTATTTTTTTTACTACTGCATAAAACTCATTCCCCTATGGTATGAGAACCCCCTCCCCTATGGTATAAGAAGCCACCCTTTGCTGAATGAAAAATCCCTACCCTATCGAATGATACCCCCCTCCCCTATGATAAGCATCCAAGTTCGAGATATAATCAATAAAATCCTTTCCCCAATAAAAGAACCAACTAACTTCTATGTTTTAAGAAACCCTTATCTTTGAAAGAAATGCTAAACAACCTCATAAAATGAAAGATTGAGAGAGACTCTATAGTTATTGAACAGTGTGTTTTATAAACTAGTATGGGATTAAAAATTTGGGGAATCCCCATTGGATATAAATTTCCCAATTCTCTTGAATTCTGGGAAATTTCCTCCATTTAGATACTAATAGTTGCATCAAACTAGCAATGTTGTGAATAACTTGTTGTTCAGTATAGTGAATATGTTAAAAAAATCCACTCATTTCTTTATTTCCATATACAATATAAAGTCACACACATACATAAGCATAACTAATGCTATAAAAATCCTTTTATATGTATAACTTTTAAAATGTGATCAACTAAATCTGTGATAGTTAAACAAGATATATTTTGACTACTCTTTTAAACTATAGTTTTTAAAGTTAATCTAGAGTAGGCACATGTGAAAAAGACTTAGTTTGTATCCTCCATATGTGCATTACATAGGACACATAAATCATCACTTGCACAACCCCATTTGTAAAGGTTATCCTTAGTCCGTAGATTTTACAAACATGCTAGTCAAGAATAAATGAACACTTCGAAATCCCTTTTTTGTCCCAAACTACACTCATCCATAAGATTTTAATCTTTCTCTCTCCTAAGTACTCATATGCTTCTCTATAAGAAAACGAGTGAGTCTTAGAGGGAATCCATTCTACCTAATATTCCTTAGAATAGTCAGGTTCAATAGTAGTATCCCTAATATGAATTAAAGCTCCCGATATAGGATTAGGAAGGTTACAAGCCTCACCTAAAATGCATTTTCCAACTTTATCTTTTGTGTTTTCCCTAACTTCATACACCACTTTATCTCTAAAAATATCAAGTAGAATCTGTTTTTCATGCCCATCGTATGTCCAAAAATGTGTAATTTGTCCATTTCATATATGATATTTTACAAGTTATCTGGCTACAATTCAAAGTTTAACCAATTTTCTCCATGTTCACGATCTATTTTGGGGAGTATTTATTTTCCAAATGCATATATTTTTAATAACACACGTATGAATCCAACAAACCCATAAAGAATCTGTCCTACTCGCAAAGTCTCACAAATGCTAGATCATGCACGCTTGATTTATATAGTATATGTCTCTTATACCCAATCATTTATCACCAAATGGCTTACACACAACAGAACACGATACCTTTGCCTTGTATATAATAAATCCGTCCCACTCCATAATAAAGACCATAGTATTTGATCCGCCTCTTTAAGAGTCCCGATGAGTGTTTAATTTTGTAAAATTTGTACCCAAATATGGGCTTTGTTAGGTCCATTCTATAATAAATAAAGAGCTTTTAAAGTGGTTTTTGATAGAATACCATGAGCAGTATATATTTTCACATATGTTCTCCTACAAATTAGGATGGTTAGTTATATCTGGCAACAACTTAATAGTTCCAATGTAAGCAACATATATCTCCTATTATGGTGGAAAACACAAGCTTTAACGTTATAAAAATAGTCAACAGTTGTTATTCTCATGCAATGCAACATATCCGTCGTAAACCTCATGCAGGCTATAATTATAAATAGCTCAACACGGTTCCTTTTATCACATATGTTGAGCTATTATTATTCATGTAACAACTCTTCTATTTCCCAATTAACTTAGCATACGTTTGTTCAGTAACTGTTTCTTTATAAAGACTTATTCAGTCCTTTAACAGGTGTTCTTATTCTTTATATAAAAGTTTACATGGTATCAAAGCATAGTGGTTCCTCTCAACATCTGCATTGAGTCTCTCCTTGAACTCTCTTCATCAGTTAATAGCCATTTGTCCTATGAAGCTTAAACCCTCCAATTATCTCATTTGGAAAACTCAAATGTTGTAATTAATTCAGTCTTTAAAAGTGACTCATCTTCTTTATGATGAGCAACCTATGCCTCCTACAAATGGTAAGAACAAATAAATGGACACGGAATTGTCTATATACGCGATTTGGGAAGAAAACGATTATCTTTTGCGGAGTTGGATTTCAGGCACTATGAGTGACGAGTCTATGTACTTAATAGTGGGCTGCAATACTGCCAAACAAATATGGAAGACACTTGAAGATCAATATCTTCAAGTTTCTAAGGAAAAATAATTTTCTCTCAAAGAACAATTGCGCAACATATCGATGGAAGGGAAAACCATTGATGACTATGTCAAAACATTCAAAGAAATTTGTGATGGAATTATGGCCATTAACAAACCTTTGGATGAAGATTCTAAAATTATTAGTTTTTTCCAAGGGTTAGGGGTACCCCATATCCAACACTTAGACAACTCATAACGGCCTTGAGAGGTTTTGATATGAGAGAAGAAAAGGAAGCTAATCCCACTTCACACGAACATACATCCACTGTGGATCACTCTAATTCTTTTATGGCATAAAGAGGAGGTTATCAAGGCAATGGTAGAGGAAGTGGAAGATAAAATAAAGGCAGAGGCAACTATGGAGGAAATTTTAGAGCAAACTACAACTCAAGAGGTCGTGGTTTTCGACCAACAGGTTTTTATCCTAACACTACCTCTTATTTCAATAATAATGGCAGGTATGGCAGCAATCAATTTCGTCCATCCGACACAATGCAAGGCATGGGACAAAATCAGACACAACATAGACAAGACAACAATGCAACACAAGTGAAGTGTCAAATTTGTGGCTCCAACAAACACAAAGCACTAACCTGTTATTATAGGTGTGATTTTTCAGTTGGTGCTTCAAGTAACACACAAGCAATGGTAGCTACCCAACAATATCCACTTGATCATAACATGTATGTTGACTCATGTGCTTCAACTCATATGACCAACACACCAGGTAATATTTCCAATTTAAAACCATATTTTGGTAATAATAAATTTGTTATAGGTGATGGGTCAAAATTGGGCATAACACATGTTGGTGAAAAGAAAATAAATGGACTCACACTTAAAGATGTTCTTATTGTTCCAAAACTTAAAAACTCTCTTACTTTCGTCTCTCAACTTGCTAGAGAAAATGAATGCACACTTGAATTTACTGACAATGATTTTGTTGTTAAGGACAAGAAGACCAAACGAGTGATGGCCAAAGGAACTAAACAAGGGTCTCTATATGCTTTTGATGAAAACAAATTTCACGCTTTGTTTGCAAATCAAGGGAGCAAGAGTAGTGATGATTTTTGGCACATGAGATTGGGGCATCCTAGTAGTCAAACTTTAAAATTATTATCTAAAAATAAATGTCTTGATGTTACACATTGGAATAAAAACTCTACTATTTGTGTTTCATGTCAAATGGGAAAAAGTTGTAAGCAACCTTTCAAATTGAATGATAAAATTCCCTTAGAACCTCTTGCTAAAATTCATTCATATTTGTGGGGACCTTCCCCCATTAGTTCATCTCAAAATATGAAGTACTATGCTATTTTTATAGATGACTATTCTCGATACACTTGGCTTTTCCCTCTTAAAAATAAATCTGACTTTTATGAAACTTTTCTCCAATTTCAAAACATGGTGGAAACTCAGTTTAATAAGAATATAAAAAAATTTCAATGTGATGGAGGAGGAGAATTTTCAAGTAATATTTTTATTGAACACTTACATAACCATGGTATACTTAGAAAAATTTCTTGTCCCGACACTCCTGAGCAAAATAGAGTAGCTGAATGAAAATATAGACACATTGTTGAGTCTGCTTTAACTCTAATGCTTTATGCAAAAATACCTTTGGATCTTTGGGTTGATGCTTTTTTAACTGCAGTATATCTCATCAATAGACTACCATCTTCCAAACTAAATAAATAAACTCCACTTTTCAAGTTGTATCACAAGCAACCTTGTTATGAATCTCTTAAAGTGTTTGGGTGTAGATGTTTCCCTTATATTAGAGGAAAAACTTAGCATAAATTCACTCCTAAATCGTTTCATTGTGTATTCATTGGATATAGCTCTTTGTATAAGGGATATAGGTGCTATCATCCTTCCACCAGAAGAGTGTATGTGTCAAGGCATATTATTTTTGATGAAACAATAATTCCTTATGTTACGACTGATAGATATATGAATTCAAGTGAAGAAAAAACGGACATGATATTCTGAATTTTTAGAAGTAGGGAATACTGAAAAGATTTCTCAAACAACCCAATCCTTAAGAACAGTTTCCACTGACACTGAATTAAAAACTCCAACTGATAGCGTAACCACAGATACATTAATGACAGACCTGTCACCAAACCTTTCTATACCATTAAATCGTACATATGACAACAAAGCAACTCCCACACACACCAATGAAAATTGTCTTTTACCTGCGAGTTCTTTAGAACACCAGTCATATCAACCTTTTCATTCTTCAGGGGCACGTGCTAAATATTTATTAGGTCATCCTTCAATGGATGATAGCATTAGAATGAAAGAAAACGACGACAATGAATTTCTATCCAGTCAATCTTTTATTCTCAATCAAAATAACCCACCTGCCCTTGAATGTACACAGGCTCCTAACCTAGTTATATCTTCCTCTGAAGGAAATTGTACGCCACTTATCAGAACTCCTATAGATAAGACTCTTAACAGCCCTATACCTCCGCATCCTACTATTCATCCTAATCCAACTAACACCTTTTACAACCCATAAGGTATAAACTTAAGTATTCCTTTAAAATTTGACCAAACCCACCTTAAAAATAAACATCACATGATTACTAGAGCCAAATCCAAATATCCTAGTCCATTATCTCCTACAGCTCTCCAAATCACACTTACGTTACCTCCTGACCCTAAAAATTATAAAGACGCCTTATCTGACTCAAACTGGGTTACGACTATGCATGAGGAACTAACTACCCTCCACAAAAATCACACCTGGACTCTCGTACCTCACCAACCAGATATGCACTTAATTGGATCAAAATGGATCTATAAAACCAAATTAAAACCCTATGGAAGTATTGACAGATATAAAGCCCGATTAGTAGCTAAGGGATATAATCAAGTAGAAGGTATTGATTTTTTCGATACTTTCAGTCCAGTTCTAAAACCTATTACTATTTAAATTGTTCTCTCAATCGCCATAACACATGGCCAGCATATAAAACAACTAGGTGTAAAGAATGCCTTTTTACATTGAAATTTGAAAGAACAAGTCTATATGAAACAACCACCTCGGTTTATCCATCCTTTGTATCCTTTTCATGTTTGTGCACTACGAAAGGCCATATATGGTCTTAAACAGGCTCCAAGAGCTTGGTTTAATAAATTTAGTACTTTTCTTATCAACTTTGGATTTGAATGTAGCCGAGCAGACCCTTCTATTTTTATTTACCATTCATCCTGTGGAATTATTCTTTTATTATTATATGTCGATGATATTCTTATTACAGGAAGCCAAACTAATCTTCTTCAAAGTTTCATTACAAAATTAAGTGCAGGTTTTTCTCTTAAAGATCTAGGATCTCTAAGCTATTTTCTTGGCATGCAACTCATACCAATTCCTGGCGATTTTCAACTCACTCAGAGGAGTTACATTGAGAAACTCCTTGCTCAAGCCCACACGACTCATGTCAACCCCGCTGTAACACCTTCTTTTCCAAGATAATCCACCGCTGTAACCGCAACTCTCCTCTATAATCCAACAAAATATCGCTCTATAGTTGGGGCACTACAATACTTGTGTCTTACTAGGCCTGATATTGCTCACACAGTCAACAACATGTGACAAAATATGCATGCTCCTACTACCTCTCATCTAGTTCAAGTTAAAAGACTACTTCGATATCTCAAAGGCACAATTTCATACGCTTTGAAATTTCTTAAGCAATCGACACTATCGCTCTATGGATTTTCGAATGCCGACTGGGCTGGATGTCCTACTATGAGACATTTTACATCTGGGTATTGTATTTTTCTTGGCATAAATTGCATCTCATGGTCATCCAAGAAACAACCAACTGTCTCTAGATCTAGTTGTGAAGCAGAATATAGGTCCATGACATCAGCAACGACCGAGTTAACCTGGGTTACCTATGTCCTACAAGAAATTGGTGTCCCTCATTTAAAACCGCCTATTTTATTTTGTGACAACATAAGAGCCATATACATGTCCATCAATCTGATGTTACATGCTCGTACCAAGCATATTGAGTTAGATTATCATTTTGTTACGGAAAAAGTTGCCTTCAAAAAATTAATCACTCATTATGTTTCATCGAAAAATCAGCTTGCCGACATTTTTACCAAAACTTTATCCATACCTTCTTTCTTGTCTTTCCGTTTCAAACTTGGTGTATGGTCTTCACCCACATCAAGTTTGAGGGGGGGATGATAGAATACCACGAGCAGTATATATTTTCACATATGTTCTCCTACACATAAGGATGGTTAGTTATATCTGGCAACAACTTAATAGTTCAAATGGAAGCAACATATATCTCCTATTATGGTGTAAGACCCAATCTTTAACATTATAGAAATAGTCAACAGTTTCTATTCTCATGCAATTCAATATATCCGTTGTAAACCTCATGCAGACTATAATTATAAATAGCTCAGCATGGTTCCTTTTATCACATATGTTGAGCTATTGTTATTCATGTAACAACTATTCTATTTCCCAGTTAAGTTATCATACGTTTGTTCAGTACATGTTTCTTTATAAAGACTTATTCAGTCCTTTAACAGGTGTTCTTATTCTTTATATAAAAGTTTACAGTTTTTGCCATTTAGAAGAAAAATGCAAGTTTGAAATAACTTCAAATTAATAATTTTTTTTAGCAATTTTACGGGGTAACTCTATAATTTTAAAAACTTTATGGGTATAAAAATAATTTTTAAATGTTTACCTGGGCAATATGAAGTTTTTTCAAAAATTTGGTTAAATTTGGAGTTAAAATGAGTGATATATAAATTTTTGGGGGCTAAAATGCAAATAAGAATAATTTATAATTTCTTAAAATTTTGTGCCATAAATTTAAATTAATTATTTTTATTTTGTATTTTAACAGGCACCTCGGGAGTTCAGACAACAAAGGAGTTGATATGCAAAATTTGTTAGGATGTAGAGCGACACGACAAAGTCAACACAACGGTACTAAAAATACTTATAAATTCGTTCGAGTGTCCGGTTATATCGTCCCATAGCTTTTCGAAAAGGTCTTTAAAATACTCATAACTTTGTAGTTCAAAAAAATTTAAAAACAAAAAGTTTTGAAGGGGAAAAAGCAGCTTGAAAAATATGTTATGAATAATGACAAAAATACAAAGTTGAAATAGAAAAATAAAAAAAAATCCACCAAGTTTTCCCTTATTTATTCCCACGGGAACCCTAAAGATACTCTTTCACTTATTTTTCTCCCACATGTACTTCAAAGTTCAACCACTTTATCCATAATTTGAGGGAACTTTTATTTTAATTATTCAAAAATCTCACAAATTAAAATTCTTATTTCTCACACTTTTACTTATAAAAAGAGTTCATTATACACAATTTGAAGGAAGAGGAGTTTTAGATACAATTTTAGAGAGAGAAATATGCGATTTTATTTTAGGAGCACAAAAAATGGTAAATACTTGTATTTTTATTTTTCATTATTTGTGAGGTATTTTTGTGTTCAACACTTGGAAAGACTTTTGGTATTCGCATTCAAGTGTTAGAACTTCAATTTTTATAAGTGATTATTGTTGTCGTCTATATGGATTTTTGGGCCTTAACTATAATATGCCAATAATAAATAATAACAAATAAAGAAATTATTGTTACTAACTTCCAAATTTAGGATGAATAGAGAGGGATGAGAGATAAAGAAGGAATCCAAATAATAACGTGGTTCGGCCCAACTAGATACCTACATTCACGAGTGCAATGTTGATTATATGTGATTTAGTGGCAAAAATCCGTGAAAATACGTATACAAGCTCTCAAGGTTGTCTCTAGGGTTTATATATGGCCGTCAAGCATAATCTCTTCCTCTTGGGATTGAGTGCTATTTATAGGCCGTTATATGAGAGAGAGAGAGAGAGAGAGAGAGAGAGAGATAGAGAGAGAGAGTAGTGGGAGAGGTGGAATGCCTGCATGGATCAGGAAGTTACATCTTTTACATTCCAATAGTATTATGACGACTACGGAATGTTCAGGAACTGGGTATTAAGGATTTTCTTGTTTAGATGATTCCCTCCCATCGATCGTGAAGTAATTTATTATAATGCTGAGCCACACATAAATAATTAATAACTAAGTTTTAACTTAATTGACTCGTACTGGCTTATAAATTAACCTAATGAGACAACTAATTTATTAAAATATATCTTATGTCATGTTGACTTTTAGGACATTTAAAAAGTCCATTTTTTACTTCAATAATGAGATTTAAGTCAATTGGGTTAATATATGATTTGGTCCCACTTTTGGACCGTTTTGAGCATGTTTTAGGCTTATTGGGCTAAGGTTAATAGTAGGCCTAGGCTTAATTTTGTAGTTATCACATTTACTAGCTTAATTTAGAGAACTTATAAAGTACGCAACATATTAGAGATAACTCTAAAGGCCAAGGAAATGAGGCATAGCAAGAATTGACGAGAATTGTAGGTTTTGAAGACTTTGTTTCATCAGTTGGTCTAAGTCAAGTATACATTGATTAAGAATCTAATTGAATTTGTGTTATAATAGTAATGGTAATTGGAATCCGAATTAATACTCATGAAATATAATTTTAATTACCTAAAAACCTAATTTTCATAATTAGCATTAATTATATGTTTAAGCTTTAATAATATTGATGAACTTGAGTAGTTTGATAATGAAATCCTTAAATTGATTCATTAAATCATGTAATATAAATCACAATAATGATAACCTATAAAACCCTTTTGTTTAAGTAGTTATTAAATCGAATCTGAGACACGCGCATGCTATGCACGGATGACCTATGCGCCCAACATCATCTCCTAATTTTTTTTATCAACCGCCAATCAATTAGAGTCCCAGGCATTGAATACGCCCAAAATAAAGGAAGAAAAGTTATGGGAACTTGGTTTTCATGGCTTCCCAAGGAAAGAAGAATCCAAAGTACTAAGAACACTTCTCGAAGCCACACTTAAGGGCTTGTAACCTCATCAAATTACACCAAAAAATTAAACAACCCAATAAAAACCCTCCTATTTGATTTAAAACACCTATTTCATGAAAAATCCTTAATTAAATTGGTTTAGGATTTTTGTAAATTCAAATACAACCAATTAAAAGATGTCTTACTCAAAACAAAAAACCTCACATTTCAACTTATAAAAAGGACCTCGTGATCAACAGTTGGAAGAACATTTTTGAGAGAAATTTTTTAGAGTTTATTTTTAAGAGCACTATCTGTGAGTAAACTGGATTTTTGTACATTTTCTTTATGTGTAATCATACCATGGGTGTGTGTGTGCTCGTAAGGGATGTACTAGGAGGAATTTTGATGGGGCACATACGACATTGAATACTTTAGTCCCTGGATAATCGTGACCGGTTTACCTTGGTCCTTTTATCTCGATCCTGTGGCTAACCTACCCGTGTCCTAAGTGAGGATAAATGGGGGTATTCTTCGTATAGCCTTGGATATAGAGTCTATGTGATACGCGAGAAGGCGTAGTGATGTTCCCTTATTTTTTTGAGGTTATAGGGTTAGGACGACCTATGACTATACCTAGTATGCATGAGTGATCCCCGAAGGCAATAATGACAGGACTTCGTTCTTTCATGTACGAGTTTGTGCATAACCCATCTATTTGTTTATGAGTGGGGATATACTCACTTGAATATTGAATTTATGAGATTGTACTTACTTTATTAAAATTTCACAAGAGAAGTACATACGAGATAATGATTTATGGATCCTTATAACTATAAACGACTGAGAAAGATTTATAATTATGTATCATTGGGTTCACTCGAGTTTGGAATTAGACCTTCATGCTATATTTAGTTTGTTTGGCTTGGGTTAACTTAAAAAATAAAAATATAAGAGGAAGGTGTATTATTATTATTATTATTATTATTATTATTATTATTATTATTATTATTATTATTATTATTATTATTATTATTATTATTATTATTATTATTATTATTATTATTATTATTATTATTATTATTATTATTATTATTATTATTATTATTATGGCCCAAATTTAGTTAAATTTTTAGTTATTGTGACTTGCTAGGTTTAATTTTTAGTCATTGTGACTTGCGTGAATTGAGGGAACAAATTCATCATCTCTTGCATCAGGGATTTATTCGGCGGAGCACACAGCCATGGGGTGCTCCCGTGTTGTTTGTGAAGAAGAGAGACGGATCACTCCGTTTATGTGTTGATTGTCGGGAGTTAAATTAGGTCACGACTGCCTCGTATTGATGATCTTTTTGACCAGCTGCGAGGGTTAGAATATTTCTCCAAAATGTATTTACGGTCGGGGCACCTTGAGTTAAGGATTTGAGAGGAAGACATACCAAAAACATCTTTCTTGTCGCGGTATGGTTCTTATGAGTTTCGGGTGATGCCATTCGGGCTCATCAATGTACCGACGGTATTCATGGACCTTATAAATTGGGTTTTTAGAGATTTTCTTGATCAGTATGTCATAGTGTTCATAAACGACATTTTGGTCTATTTACGCACAGAGGAGGAGCATGCCAAGCACCTCTGTATGGTCTTGGAGACGTTGCGGGATCACCAGAAGTGTTGGTTTGGGCTTCGAGAAGTGCAGTTCTTGGGCCATATTGTGTCGGAGAAGGGGATTTTTATGGACCCAAGCAAGGTGTTAGAGGTGAGGGAGTGGTGTTAGCCCATGACACCAACTTAGATCAGGAGATTTTTAGGGTTAGCTGGGTATTACCGTCGTTTCATTAGAGGGTTCTCCAAGATAGCAGGGCCATTAACCAATTTGACTCGAAAGGGGGTACCCTTCGTATGGAGCGATCAATGTCAGTTGGCGTTCGACGAGTTGAAGGACAAGCTGACATCAACCCCCGTTTTGGCGTTATCAAAAGCATTAGTGGATTATCGAGTTTATACTGATGCGTCCATACAAGGACTAGGAGGTTTGTTTCAATAAGAAGAGCGAGCCATAGATTATGCATCCCGAAAGCTAAAGCCCCACGAGAGGAATTACCCCACTCATGATTTAAAGTTGACCGCGGTTGTCTTTGCCTTGTGAATTTGGAAGCATTACCTTTCAGGGGAGAGGTTCACCTTGCTCACGGACCATAAATCACTCTAATATTTGTTTACTCAAAGGGAATTGAACATGAGGCAAAGGGGGTGGCTCGAGTTCGTGAAGGATTAGCAGTTTTATATTCAGTATCATCTTGGTAACGCCAATGTCGTTGCGAATGCGTTGAGCCGATGGCCCAAGGAAGATTTGGCGGCAGTTTGAAAGGCGAAGTGGAGTGAAATTAGGCACTATGATGTGATCGCCAGGGCATGTATGGCATTTTTAGTAGTCACACCCGATATTGTTATGCGGGAGGTGCGGGCTCAGGTGAATGATCTTTTGTGCCAGGACAGGGCGAAACAGTTGCTAACAGAGGGTGCGGATTCTTACTCCATTAGATCCAAGGGTAGGCTAAACTTTAATGGGTGGTGGTACAAGAGGACAGAGATTTGAGACACACCGTGTTAATGGAGTCTCATGGCTCCAAGTTTATGGTACATCCCGGTAGGGACAAATGCAGCAAGACATGAGAAGTCAATACTGGTGGACAGGGATGAAACGCGACATTACAGAGTTCATTTCGAAGTGTGCCACGTGTCATCTTGTGAAGGTAGATCACCAGATATCGTCGGGGATGTTACAACCACTTGAGATCCCGGTGTGGAAGTGGGAGAGTATCTCTATGGACTTCATTACGGGGTTACCTGTTTCATAGAGGGGGCACGATTCTAAATGGGTCATAGTGGACCGTTTGACTAAGGTGACCCATTTTCTATCGGTCCGTATGAATTTTCAGACTTTGTAGTATGCTAGATTTTCCATCGCGGAGATAGTCAGATTGCACGGAGTCCCGATCAATATAGTGTCCGATAGGGATAAGATTTTTGTATCACATTTTTGGTAGAGCCTCCAGGAGGCTATGGGCATCAAGTTGAGGTTGAGTATCGCATATCACCTCTAGAAAGATGGGAAAATAGAGAGGGTGAATCAAATGCTCGAAGATATGCTACAGATGTGCATTGTTGATTTTTTTTTGGGGGGATGGGAGAAATACCTTCCTTTGGTGGAGTTCTCATATAACAACTCGTACCAATTTACTATAGGCATGGCCCCATTTGAGGCGTTGTACGGTAAGCCTTGTCTCTTACTAGCTTATTGGTTGGAGGTGGGGGGCAACAAACTATTAGGGCCGGAGATGATTCGGGATATGTCCGCTAAGATTAAGTTAATTCGGGGGCATATCCGTATAGCCCAAGATAGACAAAAGAGCTACGCGGATGCGAATCGAAAGCATGTAAAGTTGGATATCGGGGATCGGGTGTTAGTGCGAGTATCCCGTATGAAAGGGGTGATGATATTTGGCAAAAAGGGGAATTTAGATCCAAGGTATGTGGGCCCTTTCCCCATCGTTGAGAGAGTTGGACCGGTAGCGTACCATTTGGATTGGCCCGATCATCTTCAGCGTATCCATGATGTATTTAATATTGCGTCGTTGAAGAAATATAAGAGTAGTCCAAGGGCATTTTGGCGTGTCCCACTTGAGGAGATAGATTTGCAGCCCGATATTTCTTATGAGTAGAGGCCAGTAGCAATCTTGGATCGAAGTGAACGCAAGTTACGATCTAAAGTAGTATCGCTTGTCCGAGTTCAGTGGGGTTACCATAGTGCCCACGAGTCCACTTGAGAGCACGAGGAGGATATGCGGGAAACGTATCCAGAGCTATTTACTACAGGTACGTCCAAATTTCGGGGACGAAATTCCCTTGTAAGGGGGGAAGTATGTAACACCTCGTAATTTCTAGGTTATTATTTTTATTAATTATATCGATAATTAGTAATTCACTTGTGTCGTAAATTAAGGAGAATTAATTAATGGGAATGTTTAAAAGTGAATATATTTAAATAAGTTAACGAGTGAGAGTTAGTTTTAGAAATTTATTCCGGATGGAGATTTTAAGTGTGCAATTGAGTCCGATAGGGTCGAAATAGCCCGAAATGAGTGGTTATATGTATATATTACGTGTCGGGGATTAATTAGACATATTTGCGCTCTATATAGAGAGTATGGACCCTTTTTATAAGGCCCATAGGCCCAAAAATGTGAAAAGGATTTTTAACCCCAAATGTGTAAAGGTTAGGCAACTTAAATCATATTAGAAGACTAAAAAGGGAAAAAACTTAAAGGGAGTGCCAAAGAGAAAAGGAACTTGGGAATCTTGGAGAGATTGTTTCAATTGCAATTCAACACCTTCATTTAAAGCCTTAGATCTTCGTTTGAGGCAAGTGGTTTAAATTATGATTATTAAATTGCGTTTATCTTTTCATATTAAAAGATGTGGAATTCAATTAAATGTTAGGGTTTGTTCTTGAGCAAATTGAGGATTTCCCTTTTAATGGAGTAATAAATCTGTAGAGGTTTTGAGAATTGATGAATTTGATGATTGAATTGATGAAATTGTTAGGGCTACATTTGTTATAACAAAAGAATGGATTTATGATGAATCTGGAGACGTTTTAATGCAGAAATCTGTTCAGAATAGAGGTTGAAAACTTGTTAATGGCAGACTGGGTTTTTAGCAGAAGAGAGAGAATGAGAAATACGAGGGTCATTCGAACGACCTGGTATTACGTTCGAACGAGATCCACTGTCATTCGAACGACAGGGCTCTTCATTTTAACCACCTGTTATGTCGGCTAGATTTCTGCAATTCCCCTGATTCAGACTTGTTGTGTTGGAGATTTATAGTTCCTGACCTAACTGAATTATGAAATTGAGTATTGGATTAAGGTTAATTTAGGAATACGGAACCTTGAAATTAATTAGAGGAATAATGAAATTGAAGATGTAAGTTCATGATTTAGCATATTGTAATGTTGTTGTTTAAGTGATTAGACTTGATTGCATGAAATTGAAGGGCGGATTGAAATTATTGAATTTCGGGTCGAGAGATAGAGAGTCCGGGTATACTTGAAAGCGGATACACCAAAATCATGAGAATTAATTAGTGTGTAATTAATTAATACGAAGTCGAACCATAGACTTAAATATTTTAGGCTTTGTTATGTGCATAATACTCCGGTAGCCTGAAATTCTATATATATGTTGATGTGTAGTACATATATATGATTTATATAAATATATATGTGAATAATATATATAGTAAAGCCAAACCAATATTAATGCTATCATAGGAGGTTGCGCGATGTGGGTGAGTCCCCTGACTAGGGAATGTAGGGTGAGTATATTCCAAAGCCATAGCGTCCGTATTTAGGGGTGGTACCGTTACAGTATGGAGCGGACACTTTCGGGGGAACTATGGTCACCTCCTAGGCATTCGGTGATAGCATTTATATCCGACATGTGTGTGAATGTTGAGATATGATACGCTTATATAGTGCAGAATTATATACAGGAGTTTATATATATATATATATATATATATACATGGTGTGAATGTATAGATAATATAACTTGTGGGAATGATATATGATTTAAAGTGAGAAATGATGCTTTATGAAAGTTAATGTGAATAATAACTCAAAAAATATACTATGTTCACTTGGGTTGGAGTGGTGGCAAGTAGTTAGATATATGAGACGAAACTAGTTACGGATAATTAACTAGGTGGGTCATATATAGTTTTCGTTAGGAGTGCACATTAGTGGAGAGGCAAGGTGTCTTCAAGAGGGTGTGCGAAGCCAATTTAAATATGGAAATTTACTTGCATTTTACTTACTTGCATTTAAATTCACTTGCTAAATATTTTCAAATATTTTGGGGTACTAACCCTTGCTATAAATTTTTTTTAAAACCTTTTAGGTGTTCTACCACAGGGACACCCGACTTGATTTGATTCCAGGGACTCGCAGCTGCAGCGTGTGTGGACGTTGCAGGATTTGGATAGACGCATCTATTTCTTCTGTTCCTAGTGCAGGGATCCTTATTAGATTTTGATCATGTAGCTCACCATTTTATTCAGTATCTTTTCAGATTGTATGGGATTTATTTCACTTTGCTAGTTTGGTTTGGTTGTGGATTTATCCGATAGTTTATTCAGCAACACTATTATTACTGTATGTGATGATTAGTTTCTGCTAGTATTTGTTTTGTTACTCTATTTCCATACTTATTTTACATTGTGTTAATAAAGTTAAAATTTGGCATCAACTTAATAAAAGACTAGGTGGTTAGTAATTAATGACTTAACGACAGTGATGCTAAGAATGAACCAGATGAGATTCCTATTTAATTTGATATAGGACTGATCACCCGGTATTTTATTGGGCGGAGTGTCACAGATTGTATCAGAGTGTCAGGTTCAAGTGTACCTAAGACCTGTGCAGCTTACTTTAGTTTTAATGTTGCGTTATTTGGCGTAGAGCCCTATTGATAGGACTATTGACTCACGTTATGTTTTCTGGTTATCGCTCTTCTACTATTTCAAATTTGTATTAATTGTGAACTAATACAACTCATTATACATTTCAGATGCCACCCAGGAGAGAGCGAGGGAGACTTATGAGGGAAGCCGCACATGGAGAACAGGGTGAGGCTCCCCAGGGGCCTGATGTGCCGCAGCCCCAACCGCCATAGGGGTTTGTTTCTACTGAGCAGGTAGCTGGCATCGTAGTTCAGGTGGTTAATGCTGCCATGACCGTTATGGTATCCCATTTTCCCTAGCAGTAGTCACCACATCACGTGGCTTCAGCAGACCAAGCCCATTCTGGGCCGACTGAGTGGCAGAGGGTTAGGGAGGCCTTCCAGAAAGGCCATCCCCCAGAGTTTCAGGGAACTGCGGACGTGATGGCAGCCTATCAATGGAGGCTTGACATGCAGAGGCACTTACGAATGGTAGACTGTAGTGAGATTCAACGATAGATGCTCGCGACATTTAGACTGACGGGTGCCGCCTTACAATGGTGGGAGTCCACTACTACCATTGCAGAGATTCTATGACTGTGGCAGATTTTTGGGTGAGATTTAACCACAAATACTTTTCTTCGTCCGTTGAGACTGAGATGAGGAGGAGGTTGAGGGAGGTGGCTGAGGGGGACAGAACGGTTACGGAGTATGAGGAGGAGTTCACTCATCTGGCCATGCCTAAGCCAGATGAGGTGAGCAATAAGGAAAGGAAGAATACGATGTTTATTGATGGGTTAGCCTAAGGGATCAGGAAATATTTGATAAGGAATTCGGCTCTTGTGACTTATACGAATGTGGTTAATATGACCCTCCTTCATTATCAGGATCATCTCTTCCACCTTAAGGTAAGCAAGAGGGGTGGGGAGCCGAGCCAGTAGGGTAAGGCCAATGGAGGTTCTTCGAGTGGTGCACAACAGGGGTAGGATAACCGTCATGGGAATCCCGCTAAGAGATTTCGATTTGGAGGTCAGGGGTTTAGGTAGGTCCAGGAAGGCCCAAATCAGCAACAGGTTCCTCAGGGATGCCAGGGCCAGGGGAGCAATGGAGGTGGCCATCAGGGCCAACAGTCGGGGCATCATCGCCAGGGCCATCCGGGCCAACCTCAGGGATCGCAGTGTCAGGGCCTGTAGGGTCAGTATCAGGGGAACGGTCAGAAACACTGTTACATTTGTGGTCAAGCAAACCACCTCAGGAGAGATTGCTCGCAGAGAGATAGGGGCCAATAGCATGGTGCTCCGTAGGGATATCAGGCACAAGGACCTCAGGCAGCACTAGCTCCCCCAATTCAGCAGCAGTTGGGATAGTTGCAATACAAACGTTTGTACAACATCCGAGATGTTCCGATTCCTCTAGCACCACCTCCGCCACCATCAGTTGAGGGTATGTTCCCTATCCACGGTCATGTTGGTAGAATCCTTTTTTATATTGGTGCATCACATTCATTTGTTAGGACCCATTTTGCTAGAGTGGTTGGGTTACTAGATACAGCTGATAGTCTACTGATGTGTGTGGAGTCACCGATAGGGGTGGATCGCTTATTCACTCTATTTGTAGGGGGTAGACATTATGATTGGGGACTTGAGTTTTACAGCGAATCTATTGTTTTTAGAGTTGGAGGGCTATGATGTTATCTTGGGTAGCGATTGACTAGCTGGTTATAGAGCGATGGTTGATTATTATGAGAGAGACATAGTGTTCGGTATCTCGGGGAAGGAAATATTTTTAATGGTGATGCCCTTTCCTGAAGGAGGATCGCGCACTCATTTATATTACCTTGAGGAGGAGACCTCATAGAAGGTGGTGATCTCGATACACTTGATTCCAGTAGTGAGGGACTTTAAGAATGTATTTTAGGACATACCGGGGTTGCCACCCAATTGGGAGATTGAGTTTATCATTGACCTAGCGTCGATTACTAGGCTAATACCCGAGCCCCTTACCGTATGGCCCCTTCAGAGATGCGTGAATTGAGGGAGCAGATTCAGCAACTCTTGGGTCAGGGATTTATTCGATGGAGCACATCTCCATGGGGTACTCTCGTGTTGTTTGTGAATAAGAGAGATGGCTCACTCTGTTTATGTGTTGATTATAGGGAGTGGAATAACGTCACGATATGAAACAAGTATCCACTGCGTAGGATTGGTGATATTTTTGACCAGTTGCGAGGGTCAGCATATTCCTCCAAAATTGATTTATGGTCGGGGTACCATCAGTTGAGGATTCGAGAGGAAAACGCCCTAAAAACTTCTTTTTTGTCGCGGTATGGTTCTTATGAGTTTCGAGTGATGCCATTCGGGCTCACCAATGTACTGACGGTATTTATGGACCTTATGAATCGGGTTTTTAGAGATTTTCTCGATCAATTTATCATAGTGTTCACAAATGACATTTTGGTCTATCCACGCACGGAGGAGGATCATGTCGAGCACCTCTGTATGGTCTTGAAGACGTTGTGGGATCACAAGCTATACGCTAAGTATGATAAGTGTGGGTTTTGGATTCGAGAAGTTCAGTTCTTAGGCCATATTGTGTTAGAGTAGGGGATTTGAATGGACCCAAGCAAGGTGTCAGCGATGAGGGAGTGGGGTCAACTCACGACATCGATTGAGATCAGGAGCTTTTTAGGGTTAGCTGGGTATTGCCGCCATTTCATCAAGGGTTCTCTAAGATCGCAGGACTATTGACAAATTTGACTCGAAAGGGGGTACCCTTTGTATGGAGCGATCAGTGTCAGTTGGTATTCGACGAGTTTCATATATAGTTTTCATTAGTTGAAATATGGAGTGTCAGTGTCAGTTAGGAATGCACATTAGTGGAGAGGCAAGGCGTCTTCAAGAGAGTGTGCAGTGCCAATTTAAATATAGAAATTTACTTGCATTTTACTTACTTGCATTTTCTTTACTTGCATTTAAATTCGCTTGCTAAATATTTTCAAATATTTTTGGGTACTAACTTTTGCTATAAAAAAATTTCAAAACCTTTTAGGTGTCCTACCCCAGGGACGCTCGTCTTGATTTGATTCCAGGGAATTATAGTTGCAGCGTGTGTGGACATTACAGGATTTGGATAGACGCATCTATTTCTTCTGTTCCTAGTGTAGGGATCCTTATTAGATTTTGAGCATGTAGCTCACCGTTTTATTCAGTATCTTTTCAGATTGTATGGGATTTATTGCACTTTTCTAGTTTGGTTTGGTTGTGGTTTTAGCCGATAGTTTATACGAAAACACTGTTATTACTGTATGTGATGATTGGTTTCTATTAGCATTTATTGTGTTACTCTATTTCCATACTTATTTTACATTGTGTTAATAAACATAAAATTTAGCATCAACTTAATAAAAGACTAGGTGGTTAGTAATTAATGACTTAACGAAAGTGATGCTAAGTGTAGAAGGGTGTTTCAAGCTTAACCACTATATTTGTGGGTGAGGATCCCTCAAAGACCCCTTCTCAGCTTACAAAAAATATGAGGTTGAGGGAACCCCCAGGTCCCTCAATCGCAGAAAATCTATATTGGTGAAGGAACCCCCAGGTCCCTCCACCGTAGAAGTGCCATATTATAGAAAGAACCCCCAGGGTCCTTCCACTGCAGAAGTACAAGTTGAGAAGGGCCACTGCAAGGATCACCTCAGAAGTCCAAGTTGAGAAGGGACACTGTAGAAATAATATTCGAGAAGTGCCTCGCAAGGGCCAATGCAGAAGTCCAAGTTGAGAAGGGCCACCACAAGGGTCACTGCAGAAATGACATTCGAGAAGTGCCACCGCAAGGGTCACTGCAAAAATGACATTTGAGCGGGCCACTGCAGAAGTTCAAGATTAAGAAGGGCCGCCGCAAGGGTCACTGCAGAAATGACATTCGAGAAGTGCCACCGCAAGGGTCACTGTAGAAATGACATTTGAGAAGTGCCCCGTAAGGGCCATAATAGAAGTCCAAGCTTAAGAAGGGCCGCCGCAAGGGTCACTGCGAAAATGACATTCGAGAAGTGCCACCGCAAGGGTCACTACAGAAATGACATTTGAGAAGTACCCCGCCAGCAGAAGTCCAAGATTGAGAAGGGACGTCGCAAGGGTCAATGCAGAAATGACATTCGAGATGTACCACCATAAGGGTCACTGCGGAAATGACATTTGAGAAGTGCCCCATAAGGGCCACTGCAGAAGTCCAAGATTGAGAAGGGAAGTCTCAATGGTCACTACGAAAATGAAATTCGAGAAGTGTCGTCGCAAGGGTCACTGCAGAAATGATATTTGAAGTACCCCGCAAGGGCCACTGCAGAAGTCCAAGATTGAGAAGGGCCACTGCAGAAATGACATTCGAAAAGTTCCACCACAAGGGTCACTACAGAGATTGAATTTGAAGAAGTACCCCGCAAGGGCCATTGCAAAAATAACATTTGAGAAGGAACCTCCCAAGGCTTCTTCAATAGCAAAAATGATATTTGAGAATGAACCCCCCAAGGTTTCTTCAATAGCAAGAACTTACATGGGAGGAGGGACTCGCAAGGTCCTCCCCCCCGCAACTCCCAGAAAACCAAGTTAGGATGATGGGGTGTCTATCTGCCTTAAGCAAACCCTTATCATAAAAAAGAACAGAATTACTAACACTTATTTTCTTATACAGGTTGCCTAGTTAAGCAAGCAGAGCTCAAGTAGGCCAGTTGGGACCTCCTGGGAGTTTTGGCTTGGCGGCTGAGGGATAAGGTATGTTGAGCAAGATCAATCACTTAGCACTATAGGATTGAGATAATACTAGTAGGAAGACCCAGAAGTCACTCAAGACTACACACTTCACACTTGGTCATAAGTGAAGGGAGTAACCAAAGAGCTGGCTATTCATAAGGAATAAACTCTTTATAAAAAAATGACTTTTCCATAAGAGGGGGTCCTCGAGGTCCCTCTCAAGAAAAATAATGATTTTAGAAGAGAGGGGTCCTTAAGACCCCCTCTCTCAAGATTTGCAAAATTGCACCACAAGTTACCGTTTCAAAAGATAATTGCCAAATTAGATATCTTGTCTTCATCGGGAGACATATGTGCTTTTTGACTTTGGTTGGCACCAGGTGGCGCCTGCAGGAGGGGATAGGCAGGCCTACCTGCAGGTAGGGATAAATGGTACACTTCAGACATTGTTCTGTAATACCCCGTATTTTTATGCTATATTAATTTGGGGATTTATTAAATTTAATGTGAGTGATTTATTTAATAAAAATCTAGAAATTAATTATGTTATAATTATTAACGTGACGAGAGTTAGTAATTATGGAAAACTTGTTGAATATTACTAATGAGCAAAGTAATATATTATATTGGTTATATTGAAGGTCATGAGTGAATTAAATGACAATTTAGGAAATTTAAGTCGGGACGTGCCCGTGTCACGTCGGGACTAATTTTGTTAAATAAAAAGTGAATATTTTATAAGCTGTTCGTATGGTCATTTTGAGTGCGCCAACGCATCCGGAAGGGTCGAGATAGTCAGAAAAGTGTACTCGGGGGTTTAGTTTGGGTCTCGGGGCGTTTTTAGGCCTAATTGGTACCCCGGGAGGGCAATTTAGTCATTTCACCTTTTTGGGTAATTAAACCCACGAAATTCAGCAATCTATATCAGCCATTTATGTTAGCCTTTTAGGGTTAGAATATTCAGAAAACAAGTGACGGCCATTGGAGAAGAGAGGAGAGAGCTCCAAGGCAATTCAAGGCCAAAAAGTCACCGGTTTGCACCGCCGCCACCACCAACGCGTAGATCGCGAGAAGGGGAACGCAACCACACCGGATTCATCTGCAAACCGGACTTTTGAAAATCCCAGGCAAGTTTTTAACTTGCTATTTTCGTTGGTGCAATCTTCATATTAGTTTAGGATTGATTAGAGATGAAAACTATGAAAGAAAACCCAATTTGTGTTAGGAAAATGCATGTAGTATTGATTATAATGAAATTCTGGAATCCTTGCCACGTAGAGGAATATAACCCACGAAATTTTGATGATATATTAGAAGGAAATTCTGATAAAAACAGATTAGAACCTTGATTAAGAAAAACTATAGGGTTCTTGATGATTAGATGAATTTTGGGTTAATTATCCATGTTTAATGTTAGATATACACATGCTTTACGTTGAAAACATCTGGTATATTGTTATAATGATAGTAGTAGGATTTTTGGGACGATTAGAATGGAAAAACATGGTTTTGGATGAAGAAATTTGGTAGAACCCGTAACTGCATTTCTGCAGAATTTTCGCAAACCTGCTTGATCGATCGATCGAGCCTAGAGCTTCGATCGATCGAAGGTTCGACCGATCGAGCCCCAGACCTCGATCGATCGACCCCTCCTGGCAGCCTCCTATTTCCCTTGTTTAATTAGTTAAATTAAATTTATCGTGAAATAATTCTTGGGTGTTCTTCTTAAAATGTTTTGGGAGGTAGGGAAGACCAGTAGGATATATGAATAGGTGTTGGGAACTTTATTATAAGACGATAAGTTTACTTTTGGGGAAATTGTATATTGAACGATGAAACTACGTATTTCAAGTGAGGGATTACGGCGAATAGCTACGATAGTGAACAGCGTTATACTACTGAATTTTCTACTTGGAAGGATAGAGTCCACGAGTGTCACGTAATAAGTGAGGAAACCCTTCGAGTTAAGGTTAGAGATGAAACCTTATACGTATTATTAATAATGTGAAATTAAGGATAAATGTTGTAATCATGGGTGACGTGAGGAACCTATATTAATATAATAAAAGTGGTATATTTATATGATTGTGTGTACATATATTATATACATGTGAAAAAACATACCGCGCTACTTGCTATCCTTGAGGTTACCGCGCTGGGACAGTCTTATCTCGATGGGACCTTTATGGGGGATATTGAATTGTACCCTAGAAGATAGATATCCTTGGTACAGGCTATCGAATTGATAGTTCAGACGGTCCTAAGAGACGCGAGTATGTGCCATCCTCTTAGAGACTTGGAATCTATGCTTCGCCTCAATATTGTTTGTGTATGTGTTAATACAATTCGAGAGTGATTCCGAATTTGTATTCCCCTTGATATGAGTGGTATGGGGTTTGGATAGTAGAAGTATTCTCGCACCATAGTTTTTATGTGGGGTGCTGTTATGATATATATATTATACGAGTAGTTAATATATATATGAGATTCGGGAATTTGAAACTTCCTACTGTGATTTGATAAGTAGGACATGATTGATGACTCAAATTTAAATACTTGTTTTGAGAAAGTATAATATGTTACTGGAAAACTTTATTGATTTTTATAAAGTTAAAATGGAGAACTTCGGTTAATCATTGAAACATTCTTTTCAAAATGGAATCGTTGAATTTTAAATCTTACGTGTAATCTAAGACAAGTTAAATTCTTGGGCAGGTTAGTATGATAAAATGTTAAGATAAATCGTTGGGAAGGTTAGTGCGATAGGTGTGCACATTAGAAGAGAGGTGAGTATTTTTCAAGAGAGTGACGCTCTCACATGTTGTTGCATTGGCCTGTATCAATTTAAATACTTGCTAAACGTATTTTAAATCAAACACACTTTCGGGCTCTGACCCATTTTTTTTTCTCTCTCTCTCTCTTGTATATATATGTATATATTTCAGGTGCCCAGCCACAGGGGCGTCTTGCTTAGGATCCCTTGAAAGGAACGTGCTGCAGCTTAGGTGGGAGTTGCAGGTTACTTGCGTAGACGACTTCCCTTATTGATTCCACTTTTAGCATTCTCATTTATTGGGCATGTGTCGCCCTTTCCATTATTTCCTTATTGTTGGGACATTTGTATTTCAGTTATTTCCAGTACTGTTACTATGGGTTTTATTCAGTTTGGATTTGTGACTTTATATTTCGCATGTTGACATTCGATTTACGAATGTTTTAAATTAATTGGTTTGTGTTCCAGGTTTATTGTGGTGTGATTCTTAATTGTAGAAATGTTGCTAATAAAATAAATGTTTTCTTAAAATAAAATTTGGAATGTATGTATGAAAAATGGTTTTGACACTTAGCTTAATTATTTAGGGTGTTAAATTGGAAAATGTATTTTTATCGACAGTGATGCTGATAATGAACCAACTGTTTACCTTGATTTAATTTAATAAAGGAGTGATCGCCCGGTATTTAATTAGGCGGAGTGTCACATGTTACCCACCAACCCTCTCAATTTTGGCGCTCAAAAATGCCAACTCAACCCTGATGCCCAAGTATAAATAGACCTATGGTCAAGGTCAATAAAAAGATAATTGAAATTGCACTGTTACTCTGCCAAAACCACACCAGACCTACCTTGTGTTCTCTCCCTGCTCATTCTCTTAGTGCTGAGTGCCTTGTTCTTTCACTCCCCACTGACAGCCATCATTCTCAGGTGTTTCCCTTGAGAAAATTACTATTTTTGCTGTGAAAGTTCATCTTCTTGCAGGGAGTGAGTTGAAGCTTGAGTTCCATTGTTACCAGAAGGAGAAAGTTTCACCAGAAGACCTTGCATGCAGTGTCCATTGGAGTGGGACACGCCTCACCCTTTCCAGATATTCATAGATCCCAGTCTCACTACCCTCCTACATTTGGCGACTCTGCTGAGGACGTATCCTCACTTCCATGGACAAAGAAGATTATAATGTTTCTAAGCAGTTGGTCTTTGAAGACAACCCGACTGGAAGTGGAGTTCGGAGTGACCAGACCACCCAAGAGGAGGTGGTAGTAACAGGAGATAGAGCACCTGCACCTCAAGGAGGATATGATAGTGCAGCATCAGTTGCTCTATTGACAGTAGCAACCCCCTCTGGAGGGGCAACCACTGTAACACTGACAACAGTAGAGGTGGCTCCATCGCAGAAGGCGTTGCCAGGGAAAATAGTTACACGAGTGACGATTCCCACGAGGGAGAGCAGCGACGCCGAAGGTGGCGTCGACACAAAAAAAAGTGGTGGCGAAGTAACCCTCTAACAAAGAAAGTGGAGGTGGAGGATTCACCCTCAAAGGCACGTTAGAGGAGATTCTACCCACTCTAAGGATATAGATTCTCATGAAGAAGAAGATAGAGTATTCAAGACTCATGTTCAAACATGTCTTATTCTCAATCAGCTAAGTAAACAGTCTTACTTAATTATCTGGTGAGTACACTCATTTCTCAAATGGTAATTTATATTTTACGAGAATTTTTATATATGTGCTAGCTAGTTAAGAAGTAAGTTATAATTTTCTGAGATGATATATTCGCTAGCTAGTTAAGAAATATGCTAGAATTTCTTGAGACGATATTTGATATAATTTTTATATAGTTGTTAGTATAAATCTACAAAAGTTAACAGATTTATGACTACAAAATTATAGCATATTTAAAACCCCAACACATAGCAAATGTACACGAGGAACCCATAAGTAGTTGCTTAGTTTTATTGAAGAATAAATGGATTTGCAACATAAATCTAGTTACTCGTGCAAAAGGCTGTTGCTCAAAATCAGAAATGTTGTGTCAAGACTGATTGCTCGAAATCACAAGTCAAAAGGTGCTTGTTCCATGGGAGGTCACTACCTTGAATTGATATTTAAAAAAAAGAGTTATGTACATCTCATCAATTATATCCCAATAAAAAATGAGTTCCTCACAGGCATTCCATCAAACACTTAAAATTTTTTAACCTTCTGATTGCTCGATAGTCACCAGCACGAGGAACCAGAAGCACTCTGTTGCTCGACTCAAAATGTGAATACTAAAAGAAAAAAAATACACCCTTACCAATCAACTAATGGAGGAACAGGTTCCTACGCCAATTCATTAGAGTAGATGCGACTAACACTGTAGGTAGTTGTAAATCTATGCCTTTTTATGAAAAGCTGTCACAATGACATTTGCTTTAGTCTGACCCTTCACGTGGGTATTATCCTTTGCAATTGAGAATAAAGATAACTAGTGCTATGTTTGGGAAATATTCATAACTCACTCCTACATGTGGGTCAAATCATTGCCTTACTTTCTTTTATCTCTGATAAGGTATATCTTACGATTTTTTTTAAGGGGTGTTATTTTGAGTAACTACTGTTCGGGTGATTTAGTAATCACTTTAATATTTGAGAGAGCTCCACGCATCTTATAAAAACAAAACTCGCGAGGTTCTGTCAGAGTTCATAATATATGTTGCTCGAGTAAGATGTAGACAATATACATATACACGAGGAACCCTCTCAAACCAGAAGTGCATTAATACCAGACGGGTTCCTCGCCCAGAGATTAAAAGGTGCGGCTCACAAAAAAAAAAAAAAAAAAATATATATATATATATATATATATATATATATATATACGAGGAACCCCTCAAACCAGAACTTCTCTAATACTAGATAGGTTCCTCGCCCAGAGATTAAAAAGTGCTGATGACTAAAAAAAATCCAAACATATAGCTATACCAGATGGGTTCCTCGTCCTCAAATTGAGACGAGACTACTTGTGAGGGCCAAAATTAGCAGCACCTCCTCGCGCTTGGTCGAAAACATCAATTCTGAGGAATCACCTGTACTATAAATGAACTGCTCATTTCCTAGGATTTTCGTCGAGCAATTGATCTGCAATTGCAGTCGAGCGATATGACTTATAAAGCAACTGGGTTGAACAAGACATGATCTTATCTTACTCGAATCAAGCCATCAACTATATATTACAAAGTCAACTCATAAATCCACAATCAAGACAGAAACTCAGTTTATGAAACCAAATCGCAAACGAATTCCTCGATATGTAGGTATCTTGAACTTGGATTAGAAAAAATGATTTCGACCAATTTTTTATGCGAAACCAAAGAAATTGTATAGTTCTGGAAGATCGTATTCTTTTCGAGATTCCAATACCAAAAATAAACCCAGCTGATAACTAAACCAAACGGTTGCAGAAGAGTTGCTCAAAAAAGAAGACCAAGTATATATTTGGAGGGTTGTTGCTTGTCTGTTATTCCCTCATGACAAATACAGATCATTTGGTATGGATATATAGCAATAAAAAAAAGAAAAAAAAGGGGATGCGATCAAAAGGTTGGAGGGAATTCTTCTCTCTTTCCTATTTGATGTAAAAAAAAATGGGGGCAAAAAAACCTAAAACACCCATTAATAGTCAATTACTCTTTAACAACCGACCAAAATAGAAGAAAAAATTGCCACATCAACATGAACCACAAACAACCCTCAAACTTGCGTATTATTTCAATATACAAGTAGAGAGAAGTCTAAGACTCGACTAGGTTGGTGCTGTTGGTGGTACCCAGAGATGCTCGGCTCTAATGGTAGAAAGATAGTAACACTCCAACAATAGGGCGTTGACTATTTCAGATGTAAAAATCAGTGAAGCCGAAGAAGCAATTAAGGACCCATTTGTTATTTCCTTCCAGACCTAACAAAATCTGTGAAATCGAAGTTATTGAGAAGGTGACAGAGATAATCCACCCAATTTTTTTCCTACCAGCCTAATATAAGGAGGATGGTAGTCCTGTACAGTGTTCGATAGAAGAGAAAAGAAAATAATGGCTGTGTTCTCAAAGAATTACAAATATAGGATCTAACTTCTCCCCTGTTTAGAGTGAAGTAGTGTTCCCAAAGTTTTTTTTTTGAGAACCCTACCGCGTCTGATAAATGTCTCTTCACATTTTTTTCTTTTAACAACAGAAACATGATAAGAGAAGTGTTGGCATGTGCCACTTGATTAAGAGGTATTTACCTACGAGGAACCATGTGTCTTTTGTCAAACTAGTTGCCTTGCTCTAAATAAAGATTAAATTGACATATTTCTTATTTGTTGCTCGACACAAAAGGCAAGAGATTTTAATCCCAGCTTGTGTGGTGAGACTTCAAGTTCTCTCCTTTCAATTTTTTTGAAAGTATTAGTAATGTCATAACTTGCCCGCTGAAATCGTAACAACTTTTGAAAAAAATGCTGAGGGGGGCTTATCCCTCCCTCTAAGCTATGCTTGAACCAAAAAAATGAAAAAAAATGTTGAGGGGGATCACCCCCCTCTAAGTTATATTTTGGTTCAAATGTCGAAAAATATTGAGGGGGATCATCCCTCCCTCTAAGCTATGATTGAACAAAAAAAAATGGAAGAAAATATTGAGGGGGCTCATCCTATATACAAGTGCCCCGCAGTTAAGAGGGGCAACTTCAGAAAAAATAACTTGCTCAGCTCATATGCAATTACCACACAGTTAGAGGGGAAGCTTCAAAATTTTAACTTGCTCAGCCTATATGCAAGTACCCCGCAGTTAGAGGGGAAGTTTGAAAATTTTAACTTCCTCAACTTATATGAAAGTACCCCGCAGTTAGAGGGGAAGTTTCCAAATTTTAGCTTGCTCAGTTATATGCAAGTACCCCACAGCTAGAGGGGCAACTTCTAAATTCTAACTTGCTCAATTATATGCAAGTACCCTGCAGTTAGAGGGGTAGCTTACAAATCTTAACTTGCTTAGATATATGCAAGTATCCCACAGTTAAAGGGGAAGCTTAAAACTTTGAACTCGCTCATCCTATATGCAATTACCCCGTAGTTAAAGGGGTAGCTTCAAAATTTTAATTTTGCTCAGTTATATGCAAGTACCCCGCAGTTAGAGAAGCAACTTCAAGAATGATATCTTGCTCAGCTATATGCCAGTACCCCACAGTTAAAGGGGAAACTTCAAACTTTGAATTTGGCTCATCTTATATGCAAGTACCCCACAAATAGAGGGGAAGCTTCAGAAATGACAACTTGCTCAGATCATAGGCAAAGTACCCCACAGACTACGGGGCAATTCGATCTTGAAGTTCTCACGGAAAATAAAGCAACTCACAGTCTTGAGCAAGTGTCAAGCATAAATATAAGGTACAACTGTTTAGTACCTAAGGCTCCAAGGGAGTCGGAGCTCTCACAGTCTTGAGCAAAGTCCAAGTATAAACATAAGGTACAACAGTTTAGTACCTAAGGCTCCAAGGGTACCGGAGCGCTCACAGTATAGAGAAAGTGTCAAGTATAAATAGAAGGTACAACTGTTTAGTACCTAAGGCTCCAAGGGCACCGGAGCGCTCACAGTCTTGAGCAAGTGACAAGTATAAACATAAGGTGCTCCAAAGGAACACCTAAGGCTCCAAGGGCACCGGAGCGCTCACAGTCTTGAGCAAGTGCCAAGTATAAATATAAGGTGCACCACTTGAGTACCTACGGCTCCAAGGGCATCGGAGCGCTCACAGCCTTGAGCAAGTGCCAAGTATAAATGTATGGTGCTCCAGATGAGCACCTAAGACTCCAAGGGCACCAGAGCGCTCACAGTCTTGAGCAAGTATCAAGTATAAATATAAGGTGTGCCAGTTGAGCACCTAAGTCTCCAAGGGCACCGAAGCGCTCATAATATTGAGCAACTGTCAAGTATAAGTATATGTAAGATAGTTTATCACCTAAGGATCCAAGGGCGTCGGAGCGCTCACAGTCTTGAACAAAGACCAAGTATAAACATAAGGTACAACAGTTTAGTACCTAAGGTTCCAAGGGCACCGGAGCGCTCACAGTATGAAACAAGTGTTAAGTATAAATATAAGGTACAACTGTTTAGTACCTAAGGCTCCAAGGGCACCGGAGCGCTCACAGTCTTGAGCAAGTGCCAAGTATAAACATAAGGTGCTCCAGAGGAGCACCTAAGGCTCCAAGGGTACCGGAGCGCTCACAGTCTTGAGAAAGTGCCAAGTATAAATATAAGGTGCGCCAATTGAGCACTTAAGGCTCCAAGGGCATCGGAGCGCTCACAGTCTTGAGCGCGTGCTAAGTATAAATTTAAGGTACTCCAAATGAGCAACTAAGGCTCCAAGGGCACCGGAGCGCTCACAATCTTGAGCAAGTGTCAAGTATAAATGTAAGGTGCGACAGTTTAGCACCTAAGGCTCCAAGGGCACCGGAGCGCTCACAGTATTGAGCAACTGCCGAGTATAAATAAAATATACGATAGTTTTGTGCACAAGTCTCTCGACATTACAAGACACTTCTGCATGAGGGGGATAATATTGAGAAATCCTCAAGCAAGTGAACAAATAATAAAATAACTTGGAGTGTGGGTATCCACTTAAAGTGGCTCCACCTGCCCAAGATTGCAAATTTGATAGAAAATAGCCAAGGGCGAGGACTCACCGCGAGCAACCCCTACACCCAAGATGAAAGGCCACAGAAGAAGTCTAAGGGCGAGGGGCTCACCGCGAGTAACCCCTCCGCCTAAGATGAGAGAGCACAGAAGATGGCTAATGGCGAGGGGCTCACCGCGAGTAACCCCTCCGCCCAAGATAAAAGACCACAGAAGAAGGCCAAGGGCGAGGGGCTCACCGTGAGTAACCCCTCTGCCTAAGATAGAAGGCCACAGAAGAAGGCCAAGGGCGAGGGGCCCACCACGAGTAACCCCTCCGCCCAAGATGAAAGGCCACAGAAGAAGGCTAAGGGCGAGGGGCTCACCGCGAGTAACCCCTTCGCCCAAGATTAAAGGCCACAGAAGAACGCCAAGGGCGAGGAGCTCACCGCGAGTAACCCCTCCGTCTAAGATAGAAGGCCACAGAAGAAGGCCAAGGACGAGGGTCCCACCGCGAGTAACCCCTCCACCCAAGATAGAAGGCCATAAAAGAAGGCCAAGGGTTCCTCGGCTCACCTCGAGCAACCCCTCTACCCAAGATAGAAGGCCACAGAAAAAAGGCCAAGGACAAGGGGCTCACCATGAGAAACCCTTTTAAACAAAGTAGAAGGCCATAAAAAAAGGCCAACCTCCGCCCAAGTTGATACCCAGATAAGGAGGTCCACTATAAGTGGCCTCATTTACAAAACTTGAGATGAAGTGACAGAACATTTAATGACACTAAGGGGAATGATGAAGAAACCTTAGGGTCCCTCAAAATAAAAAAAATTAAATTTATGGCGTACAAAGACTTTTGGTCTACCCAACACAAAAGACTTTGCACGAGGGGCTTATGCAGAAGGGTGTTTCAAGATTAACCACTATATTTGTGGCTGATGATCCCTCAAAGACCCCCCCTTCAGCTTATAGAAAATATGAGGTTGAGGTAACCCCCATATCCCTCGATTGTAGAAAATCCATATTGGTGAAGGAACTCTCAGGTCCTTCCACCGCAGAAGTGCCATATTAGAGAAAGAACCCCCAGGGTCCTTTCACTGCAGAAGTCTAAGTTGAGAAGGTCCACTATAAGGGTCACTGCAGAAGTCCAAGTTAAGAAGGGACACTACAGAAATAACATTCGAGAAGTTCCCCACAAGGGCCAATGCAGAAGTCCAAGTTGAGAAGTGCCACCGCAAGGGTCACTGCAGAAATGACATTCAAGAAGTTCCACCGCAAGGGTCACTGTAGAAATGACATTTGAGCGGGCCACTGCAGAAGTCCAAGATTGAGAAGGGCTGCCGCAAGGGTCACTGCAGAAATGACATTCGAGAAGTGCCACCGTAAGGATCACTGCAGAAATGACATTTGATAAGTGCCCCGTAAGGGCCAGTGCAGAAGTCCAAGATTGAAAAGGGCCCCCACAAGGGTCACTGCGGAAATGACATTCGAGAAGTGCCACCGTAAGGGTCACTACAAAAATGACATTTGAGAAGTGCCCCGCCAGCAGAAGTCCAAGATTGAGAAGGGCCACCGCAAGGGACACTGCAGAAATGACATTCGAGAAGTACCACTGCAAGGGTCACTGCGAAAATAACATTTCAAAAGTGCCCCGTAAGGTCCACTGCAGAAGTCCAAGATTGAGAAAGGCCGCCACAAGGCTCACTACGGAAATGACATTCGAGAAGTGCCACCGCAAGGGTCACTGCAGAAATGACATTTGAAGTACCCCGCAAGGTCCACTGCAGAAGTCCAAGATTGAGAAGGGCCACTGCAAGAGTCATTGCAGAAATGACATTCGAGAAGTGCCACCACAAGGGGTCACTGCAGAGATGACATTTGAAGAAGTACCCCGCAAGGGCCACTGTAAAGACTGATCACCCGGTATTTTATTAATTTGATATACGACTGATCACCCGGTATTTTATTAGGTGGGGTGTCACACAGAGACGGCCCTAGGTGTTCGCCTAGGGAAACAAATTAAAAAAAAATTAGGTGTAAAAAATAGAATTCACCACATAAAAAGGCCCCCTAAATAATTCAAACTTTGTCCACTTATAACAAATTCCAAAATAAAAAAAAAAATAGAAAAAATAGACCCATTTACACTTATAATAGAGTAATAAAAATGCTTCACTTTATTTTTATACGCTGAATCAAAATAAACCCAAGTAACTCACCCAACCTACTCCCTAACACTCAAACCCACCCAACCCACTTATTCCACTCTTTTCTTTCCAAAAAAACCATACGGTTATCTCTCTCGCTTTCTCTCATCCTCATCTTAATATCTTTTACATTCTCTTTTCTCTCAAACTCACACAAAGCCAAAAACAAAATACTCCCCATTCCCCCTCTCTCTTAGCTCCTCGTTGTCTCTCTTATTTTCTTCAATACCCACCCTCTATTTTGGCAGTAACACTATCTTTATCTTTTTTTTTCAAATACCCCCCCCCCCCATAAAAACAAAAAATCATTTCAAAGGTTTCAATTTCAATTCAAAAAACTTAGGGGTTTAAAATCCAGGGTATCAAAATTTTAATTTCAGAAATTTAGGGTTTTAATCGAGGAACACATACTCAATAATTAGGAGTCTTAGAGCTTTTTGTAAGTATAATATGTTCCTTTATTATAATTTGTTTGACTAAAATTTGTACGCAAATTTTTTTGATTAATAATTTATATGTTTGCTTTGGGTATTTATCTTGTAGCTTCCAATTTGTTATTTGGGGCTTCTCTCAAGTTGGTTGCAATTTTTAAATTGCAAATCAAGTTTTATTGTTCTTGTTTAGCACTTTAATATATAATATTATCGCGTGATTAATATTTTATGACACCTCGTCTATTTCAATCACGAGTGATCAATCCTTTACTAAAATAAAACAGGAGTCTCATCTGGTTCATTTTTGGCATCACTATCGAAAACATTTTTAAATTACCAACTACCTATTGATTAAATTAGCCTATGTCAAATTTTATCTTCCATTAACATATAACAATATTAACTAAACAACAATAATCCCATACACAGTAATCAAAATAAATGAAACCACGATGTAAAGTGTAAAACAAAGATAAATAGATAAAGTCCCAGAATAAACCATCGGGTAAAAATATAATACATCCAATCCAATACATAAGTTTCAATGAAAAGAGTCGACATGCACAACCAATACCAGAATAGAGAACATAATCTAGAATGCAATAAGTGAAGTGGATACTCAGTGACCTGCAAACCTCCACATCAGCTGCGACTTAATGTCCCTGGAAAGAATATTTAATCATGGCGTCCCTGTGGCTGGACACCTAAAAGTTTTGGGAAAATAAATTAGATATGGGTCAGAGTACAAAACCTTTTGAAAACATTTGCTAGCAATTAAGGTGAAGTAAATAAATATGCAGTGTTGATACCAAAATTTACTACCCTACGTGGACCAATTACAAGCCAGCATGTGTCATCCAATGTGGCACGAGTCCAAGTCATCACGATACAAAAGCCCGACGAGCAAGGAAGCCCGACCAATAGCCTATATTGCCCACAAAGTGACACCAGTCTTACAGCCTGTATTGCTAATGAAACGACAACATTCATATATCTAATTCTCATTATGTATTGATGTAAATGCCTAATGGATGAAGGCATTCCATTCTTTCACACGATAACTATCAATACCCCTATTGGGCTATAAATACATTGTATCACCCTCATTGCAAGGATCGAAAAATAACTCAAGGAAATCAATACATAATAGTGGACGTAGGCTATTCCATTGAGACGAACCACTTTAAAATTTCTTATGTCTTATTTGTTTTACTTATTTTATCTGTGATCAATTAATTAGGCGCAGTATAGTTTTTACATCAACAGATTGGCGCCATTTATGGGAACATATTGCTAAACATTTTCACTAATTCATCATCCATGGATGAAATTCCTGAATCAAGTACCAGAAATGAGGGACTTCCACCTAATCCCTTTGCCCCTCCAAAAAACAATGATTTAACTGGGATTTTGGTTACCTTGGCCAAGGTTCAAGAGGCTATGCGGGACACGATACGACAGTTGATCCAAACTCTACAAGCTGGAGTTCCTTTACAATTCAATCAAAGGAGTATGCCACCACCACCAATAAGGACTGTTGGGCATAGCCATTCCAGAACTTCACGGGATCCTTCATACCTTCCTGGAGAAACTTCTTCAATTAGGATTACTAATTCCTTTGATGGATAGTCCCTTATCCCAGAAAGATTGAGTGCCTTAGAAAGGCTAAGTAGATCTTCTCCTTTCAGTCGTCTGGAGCATCAGGGAAATTCCCTTTGGGTTGCATCGGGTAATACTCGACGACCAAGTGATTTGAGGGAAGGCTAAACCCAATCCATATTAAACACCCGATCAACTGCTCGATTCAGCCAAAGAGAAGGCTCACAAGACGAAAGCTCAGCACGATCAGTTGGTCGACATAAAAAAGTTATCGCCCATAAATATGGTGCTGGCAGCGATGCTCGGAAAGGTTCCATTCAACGCTTGGAAGATAGATTAGGAGAAATGGCTAATGCCAAGAATCCCCTTCATAAAAGTTTTATCAAGGGATCTCCCTTTGTGCAAACCATCGTAGATTTCCCTACGCCGACCAAGTTTAAAGCTCCAGTGGTCACTCCTAAGTACGATGGGAAGACTGATCTATTTCTTCAAATATAACAATACCAAGCAGTGGCTGATATCTATGTCGTTCCTGATAAAATGAGGTGCAGGGCATTTTCAGGAACAATCACTAAATCTGCTCAAATTTGGTATGATACTCTTCCTCGAGGACAGATTTCTTGCTTCCAACAACTCGCCGAGCTATTCATTGGAAATTCTGACTTTCGAGCAAAACCAGTGAAGTGAGTAGCTCATTTACTTAGTGTGAGACAGAAAGTGGGAGAAAGTACCATAGATAACATCACTCGTTTCAATAACGAGAAATTGGAAGTCATTGATTACGAAGAGAAGACTGCAATCACTGCCTTCATGAGTGGTTTGCTCCTCGAAAAATTATACTATACTTTAGCAAAAGATCCCAGAAGATGATGAAAGAATTGATGGCCAAAGAAATGAAGATTATTAACGCCAAGGAAGTTATGGCTTCTAAAAAGAATTCAGATGCAAAGGTAGAAGAAAAGATAGAAGGAAAGTCAGATAAGAAGGAGAATAAGAATCACAATGAGGGCAAGAATTCAAAAGTGAAAGAAAGCCTAGATCGACTCAGCAAATTTAACAATTACACTCCCTTAACGGTCAATATAAATCATATTTTGGAAGAAATCAAGCACAAAAATTATTTGAGTTGTCCTGAAAATTTAAGGTCACCTGCTGATAAGAGGGATAAGTCTAAGTATTGTAAATTTCACAAAGATCATGGTCGTACTACCAACCAGTGTATTTCTCTCCAAAATGAGATATAAGCACTCATTTGAAGAGGAAAATTGATACATTTGTTGATCGACAGGCTGGTGGAAGAAGTGGAGGTAGAGGTCAATAGAGATCTAAATCACCAGTTAAGCCCGAAGAAGTTAAGAGGAGGAACCACGAAGAGGATCCAAAAGATGATCATGATCTTCCCCAAATGCCTAGACAATCGAAATGCGAGGTATTCATACTCAGTTTTGGATCTTTGGATTACCACATGATTACAACTGGGGATGGAGGAGGAGGAGATCATACAATCAAAAGGCAGGCTTACCTCAATAAGGCTCAAGCTTGTTCCTATATCCAGCGAATCAACCTTATCGAGGAAGATCGACCAAGAAAATTTAACAAGGATAATCTCGTAATTGGCTTGAACGATGTATCTAGAGTGTTGTATACTCATGATGATACTTTAGTGATCAGAGTCAGGATAACAGAAGTACTAGTGGCAAGAACATTAGCGGATAATGGTAGTTCAACAGACATCATGTTCTATTCCTATTTTGATAGTTTGGGTTTAAAACTTAGCCAACTGGAGCCTTACCACATGCCACTCATTAAATTCTCCGACGAGAAAGTATCTCCATTGGGACTAATCAAGCTAGATGTGTTGATTGGGACACGGCCAGCGAGCATGACAGAGAAAGTGAGATTCTTTGTAATGGATAAAAATTTTCATTCTGCCTATAACATGATTATAGGAAGAGTTGGTCTGAAGAAATTCAAAGATATACCTTCTACTGTTCACCAATACCTGAAGTTCTTGACCAACTTTGGAGTTGGAGTAGTAAACAGAGATCAAAAAGTAGATCGGAAATGATACTATTCCTCTGCCAAGGGGGAAGATATGCTAAAAACATAGAAGAAAACAACCACTTATTAAGTGGATATATCTAAGCCAAACAACGAATCTGAAGTTGAAACCTTAGATCCAAAAGATAAATATGGGCTTGTAAAAGGCCAAGTGATGTAGGAAACATAAAGCATTGTTCTGAACGATATAAACCATAATGAACAACTCAAATAGGAGCATCATTGGAATCGGTTCTCAAACAGGAGTTGGTGACTTTCTTGAGATAAAAAAAGCGGGTGTTCACGTGGAGCTATGAAGATATACCTGGTATAGACCCAAATTTCCTATTCTATGAGCTTAATGTTAATAAGGAGGTTAAACCTGTGAAGGAACGAAGAAGAGTATTTAGCTTGAAGAAGAACCAAGCCATATACGAAGTGGTGGAGAATCTTCAAAATGCTCCCTTTATTGAAGACGTGAAGTACTCGGACTGGTTGGCTAACATAGTTATGGTCAAGAAGAAAAATAATAAATGGAGGATGTGCGTGAATTTTACTGACTTGAATAGAGCATGCCCAAATGATCACTTTCCTTGGCCACGAATTGATCAACTGGTGGATATTACTTCGGGGCACGAGCTGTTGAGTTTCATGGATGCGTATTCTGGTTATAACCAGATCAAAATGAAGCCAGAAGATAAATAAAGTACTTCCTTTATTACTCCTCGAGGAACTTATTGCTATAATGTTATGCCGTTTGGTCTAAAAAATGCAAGTGCTACTTATCAGAGACTGGTGAACAAAGTATTTGAGGAGCAGATAGGTAAGAACATGGAGGTGTATGTTAACTATATGCTCACTAAGATAAAAAAAGATGCTAATCATATTACCGACCTTATCCAGATGTTTGATCAATTAAAAAGCACCAGATGAAGTTAAACCCCGCCAAATACACTTTCGGAGTTTAAGAGGGAATGTTCCTCGGGTATCTAGTATTGAAGATAATCTAGATAAGATCAAAACTTTGATAGAAATGCGATCCCCGACCAGTAAAAAGGATGTTCAAAGGTTAATAGGGCGTGTAACATCACTCAACAGGTTTGTGTCCCGAGCAACAGACAGATGCTTGCCATTCTTTAAGGTACTTAGAAAAACCTTTCAATTGAACGATAAATGTGAAAAAGCTCTCTTGGAGTTGAAGAAGTACATGGGAACACCACCACTACTCTCCTGACTAGTGTTGGGAGAAAAGTTGTATCTATATTTGGCCGTTTCTAAGTCAGTTGTTAGCTCTGCCTTGATCAGGGAGGAGGATGGAGTCAAAAAGCCAGTTTATTACACTAGCAAAGCTTTTCTAGGAGAAAAAGTTAGATATCCTAGACTGGAGAAATTAGCATTGGCTTTAATTGAGGCTAGTAGACGAATGAAGCCATATTTTAAAGCTCACACCGTAGTGGTATACACTGATATACCACTGAGGCAAGCTTTGCATAAGCCAAAGAAATATGGGAGATTGATGTATTGTACTGTGGAGTTGGGGGAATATGACCTTGTATACGAACCAAGGACTGCTTTAAAAGGCCAAGTTGTGACTGGTTTTATTACAGAATTCACTTACCCCGAGGTTCCCGAGCAATAAGAGACTCTTGCCGAGCAACCTTTAGGAATTAGCAGACCTACTAAAGATATGCCCAACTAACTCCAAGCAAGGGAAAATGTAGAAAAATTTATCACCGACCAACTAGAACCCTCCAGTGGAGTATAGGAGATGAAAAAGAAATATGAGGAGGTAAAGGATAAAATTTTCCATCACGAAATTCTGACAAACCAAGCATTTGACAACGATATTCCCATATGAATCTTGTATGTTGATGGGTCATCCTATGCAAATGGACGTGGAGCTGGAATCATTATCAATACTCTAGACGATTTAGATATAGAGTATGCTCTACAATTCCAATTTCAAGCCTCCAGTAATGAGGCAGAGTATGAAGCTGTGATTGTTGGGTTAAATCTAGCTAAATCACTGAATATCGAGCAAGTTGTGGTATAAAGTGATTCACGGTTGGTGGTAAATCACGTGTTGAACTTATATGCAGCTAAAGGAGCACTGATGTCCAGATACTTAGCTAAATCTTTGGAGATAATTACCATTTTGCTAGATGATTAGGCATAAATTCTTCACATTTATCCCCTTAATTTCGGTGTTTTTATGATCATGTGCATTGTAAATAGCATGGATTTGTCTTATATTTATGATACTAATCCTTTTTGGAAAGTATTTCATATTTTGTATATCTCTTATGTATTTTACAGGTATTTCATGCAAATTAGTGCGAAAGAGAATGCAAAACAGTGAAAGAAAGCAAGAAATAAGGAGTTCAAGGGCATTTTTGTAATTTCACAACCATATTCCGAAGGTGGGGAAAGCTAGAAATTTTAAGATATCTAAATTACAAGAACATTGGAAAAATGGCACCCTAATCCGAGCTACGGTGAAGAAGTTATCCCATTTAAAGTTGGAGACAGAAAGTCAAAAGTTGAAATTAATTCTAGAAGCTGAAGAGTTTCAACTCTTGAAATTTCTAGTATAATTCCTTTTTATTAGTTGTAAAACGTGGAGAGGAACGGGAAGAGTCATTTTTTAGATATATAAAAGGTCAAACCCTAGTAGGAAGAAGATGAGGTTTTTTACTTCAAGTTGTAAGAGGTTAGTAGTTATGGTTAGGATTCTTGTATCCAAGAACACTAGTTTTGAAGTTTGGCTACTATTCAAGATTCAAATATCTATTCAAGATTCATCATTCATCCATTGCAGGTAATTTTAATTTATTATTTTACCGCTTTCATAGTTAGTTTAATTAATTGTTGCTCTTTAGTTTTCCAATCTCAATTCAAGTCATGTTCTCAATTTTCTAGATTTAGTTATGAATTCCCGCACTTTCAGTTTTAAGTTTTCTTTTATTTTAATCATGTTAAGATAAGTTTTTAAGGGTGGGGATGCATGAACCCAACCCGATGTGGTATGCGTAGATATAAAAATTTATCCTCTAAATTAAATAAGTGATTAGATCGTGTTGTATAGTTTCCCAACTATTATAGACCTTTTGACCTCGTTTGCCCTAGGTAACTGGGGTGCTTAAGGATGCAACGCGCGTGAACTATTGCGACACTTCTTTACTCATTCTTTGATTATGTATGATGCGGGCTTGAACCTCAAATATGTAATGCTTTGGATTACTAAAGACTGGGTCTGATCAATTATCTAATTTATGACTAATTTTGTACTGGCATACACACTAGGGTTTGGGGGAGTGTATTCTTAACCCATTTCTTCATTCATATTAATTACTTCTTAGTTAGTTAATTTTGCATGCGTAGGTTAATTTAATTCAATTTAGTTAATTCATAGATAAAATCCAAAAATCAATCATCTTTTTCTTTTCTTTTATTTTAATATCAACTTTAGGATAAAACTATCTTACCTTTGTCGTCATGTTCACATGTCCTAACTCCCTGTGCATTCGATACCCAGACTCACCACTATATTCCTTAAGAGTGTAGTTACAAGTTTAGGTTTTTTGTATTGAGGTTGGATGCCGATAACAATGACTAGCGTATTACACGGACGCTCGGTTTTTCCACTCGATCACTAGCTATCCAAATGACCAGAATTCTAAGATTGGAAAATACCCGAGCAGGCGCACTTGCTCGGCTAGCTTCAGTAACTAGAACTGAACTGTGAAGAACTATTCTTATTGAGCTACTTGCTAATAGGAGCATTGATGAATATCTGATGGTCAATTTTATTGCAGTTGATACGGGGCCATCTTATATGGATCCCATAAGAGCATATATTAAAGAAGGGATTCTTTCAGCGGACCTACTTGAAGCTAAGAAGCTGAAATACAAAGCCGCTAGATATATGCTAGATGGTGGTGTGTTATATAGAAGAGGATTAACTGTTGGTTTACAACGGTATGTGCATCCAGCTGAAGTGAAGGATTTAATTGAAGAAGTCCATGAAGGATCCTGTAGAGCCCATATAGCAGGAAGAACATTATTGCGAAGAATCCACGCACAGGGGTATTACTGGCCAACTAGTAGATTGTGCAGATTTTTCTAAGAAGTGTGATAAGTGCCAGAGGTTTTCTAGCATACACAAGGCTCCACAAGCTCTCCTAACACCAATCACTTCACCTTGTCCCTTTGCTATGTGGGGAATTGACTTGGTTGGGCCTTTGTCGACCACCCGAGGAAGGTTTAAATACCTGGTTGTAGCTATTGATTACTTTACTAAGTGGGCGGAAGCTGAACCATTGATCGACATATCCTATGAAAAGGTTTATCAGTTTATTTAAAAGAATATCATATGCAGGTATGGCTTTCCCTACGCCTTTATCACTGATCATGGCACACAGTTCGATAACGACGAATTTACTGCTTATTGTGCCTAATCCAACGTCCAAAAAATCCACTCTGCTCCTGGACATCCTTAAAGCAACGGCCAAACAGAGGTAACTAACAGAACTTTGCTGAATGGGTTGAAGAAAAGTCTAGAAAATGCTAAAGGTAATTGGATCACTGAACTGCAGTCTAGCCTGTGGGCTTACCAAATAATTCCTAGAACAGCTACTGGAGAAATTCCCTACACGTTAGCATTTGGTACTGAAGCAGCAATTCCTGTCGAACTAGGTTTACCTACGCACAGAGTTCTTAATTTCAATACCCCAGTCAGTGATTTGATGAGAAGGCTGGACTTATTCATGCTGGAAGAGGTACAAGAAGATGCATCTTTATGGAATGCAACCTATCAACATCGAACTACACATTTCTACAACAAGAGGGTGAAGTCGAGCAACTTAAAAGAAGGTGATTATGTTTTGAAGAAAGTGATTCAGAAGAACAATAAACTGGAAGCCAATTGGCATGGGCTTTATCGTATGACTGTTGTCATCTGACCAGGCACATATCGAATGGAGACTTTGGAAGGTGGAGAATTCAAGAACCCATGGAATGCAGAACACCCGAGGAAATACTATCAGTGATGTAATCATGTTGTTTTAAGTTTATTTCAATATTTATGAGAATGTGACTTTCCTAACATTGTTATTTTTTTAGTACTAGTGCCATGCACTACATTATGAATCTATAAAAATACTAACAATGTTGGTCGGAAACAACAAAGGCATCGATAAAGTTGGTTGTCAACACAAAAATACCAATAATGTTGGTCGACAACAACAAAGTAACCAAAAAAGTTGGTTGTCAACACCAAAATACCAATAATGTTGGTCGGGAACAACAAAGGTACCAACAAATTTGGTTGTCAACATAAAAACACCAACAATGTTGGTCAGCATCAACAATGTTGGTCTCTAACACACAAACCACTAACAGTGTTGGTCGTTAACATAAACCACTAGCGAAATGTTGGTCGGTATCATTAAAGGCACCAACAAAGTTGGTTGTCAAATATATAAAAACCATGCAAGGTAAAATTGTAAGTCCCAAATGCTTGGTTAACGAAGACTTAGATGAATAATTTTCATCTAAACTGGGTTAAAAGATGGACAAATGTTCCACTCACTCCTGGAAACCAAGGTAACTAATGCAATTACCTAAAAAGTTTAGGTACATTAGTAGAACCATGGTGATGCATTGGTAATTGATATAATTCCTAGGATAAACCTAAGGATATCCATAGAACCGGTGAAAAACTAAATATTAACTAAAAGTTGATCCATTCATAGTCAAAGACTAAAGAAACATTCATATATGCAAAGATTGACTCAAAGTTGATCCATTCGTAAAATAAGCTTTTCATTAAATTAAATGATTACATATTATTGCTTAAACATGCAGAAACAAAATACAAAGCCTTATTCTACAGGACGTTTTCCTTCAGCCTTAGAAACAGGATCCATGCCAACTGGAGGATCATCCAAAGTATAAGGGGAGTTGATGAAGTTAAAGTTTTGAAGCATCCTAGTATTGCTGCTACTAGGACGATCAAGCAAATGAGTAGGCCGGATAATAACTAGTTCATTATGTAGCTCATAATCTCCTAGGTATTTTGAAATCAAGCATTAAGGAATAAGATGAACAGGAATCCAGTTAACATATAACTTGAATGGAGGATTATCAAGATCTAGCAAGTTAGGGTCATACCAATCCTATAAAAAGTCTTTTCGATCTACCTTCATCACAGTTAAAGCATTCATCTAACCCCAATTAGAGGACTCATTCTTAGCTTGTTGAAGCCTATTATCAAGATGCCCCGGAGCTTCATTATACCCATCCATCGAAACCTCTCTTGGATGCTTGTGGAATTGAAAGGTTAATTTATCAACCTGAGACTGCAGTTTCTTCAATACTCCATCCTTAACCTCTAACTGGGAATATTTAGTGGATAATTGTTCAGACAAGGTATGAATCTTCTGGGACATTTCAACAATAGCTCGGTCTTTTGCTTTTAACTGTAAAACTTGATTGGCAAGGGCCTGTTGGGTCCTAATTTCTTTTATGGTTCCTCGACCAAGCTTACTCCTTGCTCGGGAGGAATATGGGGGCTTAATCTTTTTTAAGGCCTCCAATTCATCTCTTAATGTTGCATTTTCAGCCTCTAAAAAAGAGTAACCCTCATTAGTAGTAGCAACAAGAGCTCCAGATGCAGACTTCAAAAGATTCACTTCATCCCTCAAATTATTATTCTCCTCTTCCAGGAGCTTAGTAATAGTTCTAGTCTCTTCAACTTCAAGCTTAAGTAGAGCTTGCTTTTTATTATAAATAGAGACAAATTTATTAAAGCCCCGACATACACTCAAACTTTGATACTTCTGCTCGTAGCTCTGGTGCAACAATGCAGTATATTCTTTATGATGTTCTTGAAGTTCTTATATCATCTCATAGTAGGCAACATTATTTGCAACCGCCCGATCAAGTAAGTAATTCAAATACTTGTAGGTTTCTTTAGCCTGCTCTGATACGTCATCACCAAGTAACTGAATAATTTCTTCTTCGAATAAGTCCGTATGACATGCTTTGAAAAAAGCGTTGCACTTCCTCAGTAGCTCGGTATTATTGGAAGACAGTTATTCCATCTTCGCTATAAACTAACAAGAAGAAATGACCACCGATCAACAATAAGAATGGAGAACAGGTATAATCAACAAGAGATAAAAAGGAACAAAAGGTTCTTTTATTGATAACAAAGAGTTCAAGTACAATCAAAATAAAGAAAAAAGAAATAAAAAAGAAAAAGGGCAAATGTCGAACAACTTTACACCTTCTCCCTATCATTCTCAACCTTCTTATCCTGCTTAAAAGAAGGGGCTACAGACTGGAGTTACTGGTTTGCTTGGTTGGAGGATGAGAAGACTCACAAATTTTAAGTTGGTCTGCAGTAGATTCAATCACTAGGGAAGACTCTCCATAACCAGCTTCATGTTCAACCTCATCCTCAATGACTGGAGGAGGACCATGAATGTATTTCTGAAAACGTTCAGAGCCTTCAACTGTGTTTAATTCCTAAAGGGCAGCGACTCAACCATCTCTGAAACACTTTTGTTTTGCATACTCAATTTGAGCAGAGGCAACATAAATGGCTTTGTTCCAGGCCTTGTCCCAACCAGCACTGAAGGATGTCTTAACTGCAGACTTCCTCTTAGACCTTTCAAAGGACACGAGCTCCTCAACAGTCTTTTCCCTGCGCTCAACTTCCTCTTCCTTGCGCTCATCTTCCTTAGCCTTGCGCTCAACTTCCTTTGTCATGCGCTTCACTTCAAGGGTATTTTCAGCAGACGTTTGATGAGCAGTTTCAACCGTCTTCAGTTTATTCGCCCAAGCACCCTTCTCAGTCTCCAAGGCTTATTGAGATTCGAGCAAAGATTTCTTCAAGCCATCCATGGCTTCTTCCACATCATTTGAAGAAGAAGAAACCCTAATTGCATCATCCTTCTCCAGCATACTATTAAAATGCACCAAGAACTGTAAGAGAAGAAGAGGAAGTTAGTACATGAGAAATATAAGGATAACGGTACCAAGAATATGGAAATCACTTACTAATGGAAGGCTCTGGGCAACCAATTCAGAAACCTTTACTCGGGGCAGCTTGGCATCCACTCCCCTGTGGTCTAGAAGAGTACCAGACTTGATCAACTTCCTAGACAAACCAGGAGTAATAACTATTAGAGGACCAATATCAGAAGAAGTTAATTCGACCAAGGTCAGTTGGTCGATCACCTATTCGACCTACTTCTCTGTAAGCTCGCTTCTAAGTCTTCTCAAAGGGAGAGCATCATCTTTGGTAGCTGCATCTTTAGGAGCTGGGTCTTTGGGGAGTAGGGGATTCATAACATCCCTTGTCTTCTTCTTGACTCCTTTAGTAGGTACTTGGGAGCCATAAAAGCTACCACTAAGAAGATCAGGAAATTTTCTCTCCTTCATGATATCAGAAAGAGGAGTGTCTCAATATTATTGATCAAGATCAATCACTTGAGAAGGAAGAACGGAAGGACGGGAGATAAAGGAAGAACGATAGGACGAGCGATGAAGGAAGAAATGGTATTTCTGTATTGAAGTAGATAAGAAGCAGATCTAATGTGCTCCTCAACAATCATCTTGTGAATTCCCCAAATAAACTTTAATTCTTTTAAATATACTTCACTCTCTTTGGGGGATTTTCTCTTCCTTTCAACTGCAATCATATTTACAAAACAACAGTCAGTATGACATTTTATCAAATATAAACAGGGAAAAATTATTAAAACATAGAATAACCTATCCCGTTGCCAAAGAGAGGACATCTAGGTCCTTAGTATTAGCACCTCCAGTTAAGGGAACATGTTGCCAATTTTTTACAACTACCCCATGATCAAAATAATCCCTATTAAATTCAGGGAGGTTAACTACTAAAGCTCTACTAACTGCCCTAGTTTTCAAATAATAAATAGTATTACAAGTTACCCATTTATAACAAAATATTATCTCTCGAATCCCTAGATGGGTTGCATAGATTTGATTTAACCTATATACACTATTCACCACTCTCCACATGTTAGGATCTATCCTTGCAGGTACAACGTCAAAATATTGACAAAACTCCAGACACAGGGGATTGGGAGGAAATGTGTACCCACACTCAGCAATAAAAATGGAAGGGAACCAATGGCCCTCAGCAAAAGAGAAGAAATCAGAAATAAAAGTGGGATGTTCCAGCACAACCCAAGATGGAATGTTAAAATCATTCCTGAATTTATCAAGCGACTCCACGGAATAAATCATAATGAAGAAGCAAAGAAGAAAAGAGAAAAGTTCTTACAAAGGTTTAAGGATTTAGCAAGAACTTAAGACATAAAAGAAAACCATTACATGAAAGTTCAAAGAACACAACAGCAGAATCAGAAGTGAGAGGTAAAAGATAATCGAAGTTTTACCTTCCTTTTTATAAGTCGCCTCGGAAATTGGGAAAAGTAATGATTAAAGTGAAAGATTGTTGAGTTTACGACGGCTAACAAAGGAAAAGACGAAGATACCCCAGAAATGTTCGTTAAAATTTAAAATATTTACAAAATAGCCATTCGCTCTCAAAAACTTTCAATTAAGTGGATAAATTTCACAAGTATCACTACACCAAAATGGAAAAATTGACACCCTTTCAGCAGCTAGCTTTGTCACGGTCAATGACCGTGACAATTCTATAAAGTTGTCACGGTCAATGACCGTGACAAATCTTTCAGTAAAAATCCCCTTCCCCTCCTTTTTTCCTCACCGCATTGTTCCCTCCAATTTCTCTCTCTCTCTACGCGCTGCTCTCACTCTAACTCTCTGCTTTCAGGTTGGTTTCTCTCTCTCTTCCTCTTCCATTTATATATGTGTGTGTGGGTGTATGTGTGTGTGCATGTATGTGTGTGTGCATGTGTGTGTGGGGGGGGGGGGAAGGTGGTGGGGAGGGGTGGTGGTGTGTGTGTGTGGTGGGGGGTAGGGCAGGGTGTGTGTGCGTGTGTGTGTGGTGGGGGGTGGGGCTGTTTGTGTGTGTGTGTGGTGGGGGAAGGGGGTAGGGTAGGGGGAGGGGCAGGGATGGGTGGGGTGGGGTAGGGGGTTGCGTGTATGTGTGTGTATATGCGCGTGTGTGTATATGTGTGTGTAGTGTGCGTGTTTGTGCGTATGTGCGAGAGAGGGAAATGATGTGGGGCTGTGACGAGGGGTGGGGCTGCGTGCGTGCGTGCGTGTGTGTGGGTTTGTGTGGGTGTGCGTGTGTGTGGGTGTGATTGGTTTATTAGATATTTTCCCTCATATGCAAGTAGTGTCTCTTGTAAATGAATTGATTGATTATTAATTTTTTTAGTAAATTAATATATGAAAGTAGGATTGCCCCTCATTGTAAATTAGTAAATTAATAATTGTATATTTTAATTGTTAGTTTAATTGATAAAAATAATTAATTGAGTAGATGAATTAGAAGGAGTACGGGATACACATTTGTTGTTGACATTGCGGTTGGATTATAATGGATTGATGTTAGGTTGCTAAATTTTAAAAGTGGCATGGCCACTAGATTATTGTCCATATGGGGGTGGGATTTTTCAACTTTTTTTGAAAATTACTTTGTATAATGAGCAATATATATATAGTATGATAATTAAATGAAACATACTTGAAATTACATATAGTGCGCATAGATACTAGCCTTCTAGTTCTTATGCGTATGCATTCAATAGCCCTTAGACCCGTTCAAGAGTCATTACCCCTATAATGAGATCTCTCGAATTGTCCCATTTGGACAGTTTGGGACTGCATAATTTTTGTATAATAATATTTTTAGTGGCTTAAAGTTGTTACTTTTGGAGGAAGTTCTGCAGTCGTATCCTAATGTTATCTGGGTACATACTAGATTAACAAGTGTGACTGTTATTTCAATTGATCAATTGAAATAACACTCACACTTGCCAATCTACGTCGTGTACTTGGAGAACTACGGGGATATGCTACTAAATTTTTCTGAAATCGTAACAATGTGCATGAGCTGTTAAGTATATTACAGAAAAATGCGGTCTTGAATGGGATAGGACCACTCACCCTTTAGAGGAGATGGAGGAAATAGAAGTTTCTATTATAAATTGAATTTGAATTTGAAATTTAAAAATCGAATATAAATAAGACATAATTAAATGAAACATACTATAAATCTAAGTTTTGTTTACACTAATCCATGAATATACATTTCTTACCTTTAATAGGTGATTAGTTGTGGTAGCTGTGATGGGATATCCGAAATACAAAGAGTGGATGGGTGAGACAAATAGAATGGGGGATGTGTTTCGCAGAGGTGCTAATGAATTTGTGAAATACGCAAAGAGATGTCATAATGATGAAGAGTTTTCGTGTCCGTATACTAGGTGTAAGAATGGTAAGGTGTTTGAGTGGAAAACCGTTGAACTACAATTGTTAAGATCGGGTATGCAAGATAGTTATCGATTTTGGAATTTTCACGGTGAATTAAAAGTTCCTTTTGTCCCCGACCAACCTTCACAACAACTTTCAACAAGTAGGATAGATGTAGAAGGGGACGACGTAGATCATAATATGTTAGAGGATTTAGTTGATGATGCGTATGGAGTTGATGAAGCAGAGGAGAATGAGGTTATTGATGATTTACAAGGTTCAAGTGCTCGTGAAGATATCACGATAAACGTAGACGATGACTAACAAAGTTTAAAATTTAAGGAGACCCAACCGTTATACTCTGGCTGTGAGAAAGATCAAACAACTTTACATGCCATGGTTGGTTTGCATAGTTTGAAGACGCAGTACGATTTATTTGGAAATAACATGATAAGAATTCTGAAATGGGTGAAGGGCTTACTACCCAAGGAGAATACGCTTCAAAATAGTTATCCTGTTATGAAGAACAGTTTGAAAGGTTTGAGAATGAAGTATAAATCGATTCATGCTTGTGTGTATGACTCAATACTATACCGAAAGGAGTATAAAAATCTTGATCGTTGTTCGGTATGCGATGAACCTAGATATGTCCAATCTACTAGTAAGGAAGGCACAAGATCAAAAGTGCCTCAAAAAGTGTTGAAATATTTTCCCATTGGGCATAGATTAAAGTGATTTTTCACAGTACCATGGATAGCGGAGGCAATGACTTGGCATGCTAGGGAAGAAGTAGGGGGTAATATCATGCGTCATCCTATTGATTCTACAGCCTGGAGGAGGAGGAATTATGAGTATCCCGATTTTGCTCGAGAACAGCGCAACATTCGTTTGTCTATATCAATAGATGGTTTCAATCCATTTGGAAATTTAAACACCAATCAGAGTGTATGGCTAGTCATCCTAGCCCCACTCAATCTCCCTCCTTCACAATATATAAGACCTGAATTTTTAATGATGGCTTTGCTGATACCTGGGCCAAAGGCACCAAGTGATGACATCGACGTCTACCTGGCTCGTTTGGTAGAAGAATTAAATGAGTTGTGGAAAGAGGGTGTGCAATCATTTGACTCTTTTAGAAAAGAAGAGTTTACGCTGAAAGCTATGTTGATGTGGGAAATTCATGATTTTCCAACTTATGGGACATTATCCAGTTGTGTAGTACATGGTTATTTGGTGTGTCCTATTTGTGGAAAGAAGAATGAATCTCTTCGTCTATCCTTTAGCTCAAAAAATGTATACCATTGCCATAGGAGGTTTTTACCCCCGGCTCAAAGTTTCAGATTTGAGAAAGGTTCTAATTTTTTATTGGGCGGGGTTGAACATAGGCTACCACCAAGACAACTTTCAAGTTCATAAATTGAAAGTAAATCTTCTGAATGTGGCCCTAATATGCCAGGTAAGAATCCCAAATTTAAGAATGTCAAGCATAAGAAGACCCCAACTGGGAATGAAACTGAGACAAGAAAGGCATGGTCTAGGAGGTCAATTTTATTTGACTTGCCTTATTGTAAGAATAATCCGGTGCGTCGTGTATTGGATGTGATACATGTAGAGAAGAACTTTGCTGAACATATTGTGGGAACTTGCCTTGGGGGGAGTTATTCGAAGGATGGAGAAAATGCACGAAAAGTCCTTAAATCGTTGAAACTTAAGCCACAACTATGGTTGAAAGAAGATAGTAGGGGAAGGACAATAATTCCCCCTTGTGCGTTTACTTTGACGAGTGGTGAAATGAAGGTGCTTTTAGACACAATATATAATTTGAAGGGCCCATCTAATTTTTCATTTAACTTGCAAAGGATTGTGAATTATGGTACTCATGATTTACATAAGTGTAAGTCCCACGATTGGCATGTGATCATGCAATTGGTTCCTCTATTGTTTAAGCATTGTTTCTCCAAGCACAAGGATTTGCGGAGGGATATTATACAAATTAGTATTACCTTCTCACTCTTGTGTGAGAAGGTAGTCAATCGAGAACACATAATGGCTGCAAAATTAGCGCTGACCGAAGCAATTTGTGTGTTAGAGGAGTACTTTCCCCTAGCATTCTTTGACACAAGTGTTCACTTGTTGGTACACCTATGCGACGAGGCACTTCTTTGTGGTCCAGTTAGATATTGGTGGATGTATTCGTTTGAAAGATTGATGAAAGTTTTTAAAGATTACGTCAAGAATACTCGATACATTGCAGGATCAATTGCAGAGGAATACATCACCGTGGAGCCATCAATATATACTCGGGAATATATACCTGACTCGACCATTGTTGATGACACTGATGAGTTCGTTGATGATGGTGGTCATGTGATGGGAAAACGAGTGAAATTAACGAGTTTGCAACATGAACAAGTAGCTCATTATCTATTTGACACACATGAAGATGTCGAAGAATGGAAAAAATAAGTTTCGATTATTATAATGTTTAACATTATTTTAGATTATTTTATACATGATTAATTTTGTAATATGCAGAAAATATGAAGCATGTGAGAACAATAAAAGACGAAAAATAATGGTACAATCAGAAAGAGAATTTAGGTTGTGGTTGACACAAGAGGTAATTATAATGAAAATGGACGTTATATAACGTTACATTACACTGAAATTTTACAATTAATATAATTAATTTATTTATATTCTCAGCTCTTAAAGACGGGTGATGTGACATCAAAGCTTGCTTGTCTAGCCACTGGACCCTTTTTCGTGGCATAAGAGTACAAAAAGTATCGATTGAATGGTTACGTTTTCGGCGCTAAAGTGTACGAGGAAAGTAAAAATGTACAGAACTCGGGCATTTTATACAAGGCTCTTATTTTCTTTCGAGCGAGCGCCAAAGATAAAAACCTCGTTGAAGCTGAAATGACTTACTATGGTGTAATCCAAAATATATTTGAATTGGATTATATAAGCTTCAAAGAGGTTGTATTTTACTGTGACTGGGTAAGAGTTGAGGATAAAAATGCTTGTAAAGTTGATCCTGTCACCAATTTGATCATGGTTGACTTGTCCAAGTTGAAGAGCAATGACCACGTGAGCGATGAGTCATTTGTTTGTGAATTTCAAAAGGTTAACCAAGTGTTTTACTCGAAGTATATCAACAACGAGCCGTGGTCAATTGTCTAACATGCGCCAAAGCATCTAAATAGTAGTGTGGATGAATTGGCTGCTCCTACCGAATATCAATCCATTTTTTATGATAACCCAAATTTTAAATAATTTTTCAATTTGTAATAAATATTCCAATTTGTACCGAAACATCCATTTTTAATGCTTTTAATTAATTTGCACTTTATCATTTTTACTCTTGTGTAGTGTGCGTGTCTGTGGGCAGTAGGGGTGGGGGTGGGGATGTTTAACATTAACAATTCATTTTTATTTGTAGTAATTGTACATATTTGTAGTAACAATTCATTTTGATTTGTACATATTTTCTCTCACTCTCTCTCTCTCAGTCTCTCTTCCATTTAAATATGTGTGTGTGTGTGTATATATGTATGTGCGTATATGTGTGTGTGCATGTATGTGTGTGTGTGTGTGTGTGGTGGGGGAAGGGGGTGGAGCAGGGTGGGAGGGGGGAGGGGGCAAGGGGCAGGGATGGTAATAAATATTCCAATTTGTACCAAAACATCAATTTTTAATGCTTTTAATTGATTTATACTTTATCATTTTCACTCTTGTGTAGTGTGCGTGTGTGTGGGCAGTAGGGGTGGGGGTGGGGATGTTTAACAGTAACAATTCATTTTTATTGGTAGTAATTGTACATATTTGCATGTCTTCTTCTAATTCATTTTGATTTGTACTAATAACATTTTGTTACAACAAATGTCTCCTTCAGGTATTAAGGCGAGGATGATGATGCTGGTTATGATGATGTCGTCTGGGCTCGGTGGTAGCGGAGGCGACGAGGGCTCCTCGGCCCCTAGGCTCCCCAAATATGGCAAATTGGGGATGGCCATCGAGAACAAGTCGGGGCTATTAGCGAGATCCCTCGAGCTGCTAAAGACGATCATTGGCCCGGGGTACATTAATTGGAAGGGGGTGCCATATGAGCTCAAGTTAGCTGTTTGGGTGACACTACAGGTAATGTATCTATATTTATATTTATATGAATATTTCAATTTCAATTTCGATTTCGATTTCGATTTCAATTTAAATTTCATTTTCATTTTATATTTATATTTATATTTATATTTATATTTATATTTATTCGCAACTAACATTGTATTTGTTGGACAGGAACAATTCAGCCTGGATCCAAAGCTACGCGATTACGTCTTGGAGCAGTTGAGGGAGCAACACAAGACGTGGAAGAAAAATATGCGGACCCAATACTTTGGGAAGACACGAGAATCCGTTATCCGAATGCGTGAATCCGTCCCGCCGAAGGAGCCGATCTCATTGGCACAATGGCAAAAGTTCATTGACAATGAGATCGGGGAGCGACAATTGGCATCTCGCCAATCGGGGAGGGAAAATCGGGTAAAAAAGACGGACGTTCACTACTCCGGCCGGACGCCTTACGCCGAGGTGGAGCATAGGATGATGGTAAGATTTAATTTTTTTATAACTACAGAAATATATTATTTTGCATTATTTTACATTGCGGAGCCGATACTAATTTTACTTTATTTTATTTCAGGGATAGGGAGTGGCCCTGGGGGTAGACCACATAGGCTCGATACTTATGTGGCTCTTCGGACAAAGAAGGGGAAGGATAAGTAGGTGTCCCCGAGCGTCGCGGTCACGATTGTAAGTAATCCGACAGTTTACTTTTTATTAATTACGTTATAATTTTTTAATATACTTATTTTACTAATCATGTGTTTTTTGTCATTTTAGGCAAAGCTTAAGGAAGTGCATAAGTCGCAGTCTGATGCCGACAAGGCATCTTTGTCCATTGACGCACTCAGTCAAGTTCTTGGCGCTGATCGCAAGGGGAGGACAAGGGGGTGAGCTCGCGGGTGGCCAAATCTATGATCATAGGATTGGAGACGAGCGACACCGAGTTGGCACGAATAGTGGACTCGCATGACGCGAAGCTGTCCCGTTTGGAGGCGACGGTCCAAGATATGTTCTCATTCATGAAGCGTTCGTTGGGCGAAAATCGTAAGGGGAAAGGGAAAGAGAAGGAGAAGGTGGTGGAGGAGGAGGTGCAGGAGGACGAGGATCTGGACCTCGCTGCTTCATCGCCGACACGTGCGGACTTTGATGATCCACTTCCCTATTTGGCTCCCTTCGACCGACCGATGTTGATACTTGGTTGGCCGAGCGTGTTTATACTGGACATATTTGATGGCGAGCAGATTAGGCGGGGGTTGAGGAACCCGAATATCGTCCAGGGTGCACTAGTTCATGGACGTGAGCTTCAAGACATCGAGTCCAAGGTGCTCGTCATGCATGTGATACCCGGGAAGGATAACTCCCCAATGTGGTTGCGTGAACATTGCGGCACGATGTATATTTAATGGGTGTGTCAATTCGTATATCGTGTGGACTACTCACTGTAACACCCCTCCCGCCCAGGGAGAGCGAACGAAGCGCTAATGCGATAAAATAAATCCAAATCCACAAGTGACAAGGTATAGAGCATCTAAATAAACCCACAATAATATAAATCCACTAATCTCAATTCTTCAAATTAAATACAACAACATCTCCCGAATTAAAATTACAACTATCTAACTCGAATAAAAATGCTCTATACACCAATGAAATAATTAATACAATTCTTCCAACTTGTATTAAAATTCTTTCCAAATAATCCACGCTAAAATAATCCCAATAATCCATAGCGCTCAAATCCACGCTAACTTGCCACTAAAAGAAAATATGGGGAAGTACACAATACGACAAGAAAGATGCTCAACAATTATATTAACGATGAACAAAGCGTAACAACACGAGTACAAATATTCAAATCAAAATGCAAATCTCAAAGCATTTATCAATATAATTTCTCAACAACACTTTAACTGAGTCACCAGGCCTCACCACATCCGTATATGCTTTATCAAGCCATAGCTCGGGAAACAAGAATTTTGGCGGGTGCCCAACATCCGTGCCATATTAAAATCTCATGACAACGTGCTCAACAACAATATAATGATACCACATGAATCAAAATAATTTCAACAATTATTTTCCAGATTTCAATGAATTTATCAATTCAAATATGAGTTCAATTAACAAGAATTCAAAGAGAATGACACTCGCGAGATTTAAGGAGCATATTGTGTAAAACCCCATACCTCAAACCATGATGAGAAACCAATAATCACATCCTCAAGATCAACTCAAAAGATCTACAAAAGCTCCTCCAAGAACCTCCAACAAAATAGCCCCAAGAACACCTCTAATCTAAGGTTGGAACTCACAAATCTCAAGGGCCAATGTGTATATAAAAAGAAGAGGAATATAAAATATATTTGCTACCAAAAAGTTGTAACAAAAGTAGGTTAAAAGGGTTCCCACGACTTCCTTTTATAATGCAAAGAAATGAAGAGTTGGAATCCAAAAGACTCCTTTAAATAAGGCAAAGAAATGAAAAGTTGGAAGTCAAAACAACTCCAAGAGTTAAAAACATTAAAAAATTATTTTAAAATCCGTTTTAACTCCGTTTTCGAAACCGTTTGAAATTCTCGCCTTTAAAAATAATATTCAACATATTTGAGAAATAAAAATAATTTTATCAAAAAAATTATTTTCCTCCATTTTCCAGAAATGAATTAAAATAGCTCAAAATTACGCGGGTTGTTACACTCACCTCCTCAGAGTTAACCTTACCCAAGACATGTAGTGACATTATTTGAATTGAATTATTTTTAAGTTGGTACATTTGAATTGTATTTGGATTATATCGTGATGCATATGTTCTCTATTTTTAATGTATATTTGCATTATCTCTATTTTCTTTAATTTGGATTTTTTATATGTAAAGGGCCCCCCAATTGGTTGTTTACCTAAGGACCCTAAAATTTTGGGCTAGGGTTTGGATTGAGTCCTTAGGGTATTTATGTGATGTTAATCCGCGTAAAAGCAAGAATTTATAATTACTCATAGTTTAAATAATTTGGTGTATCCCATTAATAGCTGAAGACTACATCCACATATGCTTTCACGATCTTTGAAGACATGTTTGTGACCGAGCAACATTTCAAAGTTCAAGCCATTGAAATCGTCACTACAAAATGTGGAGGTGTATGACATTTAGGTTCTCGATTTAACTTAGTCAAATTTATTATGGGATGTATTTTTTTACTAAAAGCATTTTTATATAAAAAAGATTTTTTTGAAAATAATTTATTTTGTTTTTTGGTTCATTGGAACGAGATTTGCATCTCATTTAAGGCAAAAATCTATTCTCGTTCGAACGAGATTTATATCTCATTGGAACGTTTATTTGAGTTTGTTGGAACAAAATTCAGATGAGCTTCAAACGAGGTCTCTTTGTTTGATAGAGGTCTGCCCACCCGTTGGAAGGTTATTGGAAGTTCGTTGGAACCAACTAAACTATTCGTTCGAACGAGACTGGACCTCGTTAGAATGAAAGCTTGATTTCATTCAATCGAAAGCACTTTTTTGTTAAAAAGAAGTCCACCGCCTCAAAAATTATGTTTTCTATAAATTGGATTTTTGTGGACTCATTTTCTAAAATCTTTAGTGAAAATGAAAGTCTATACCTGTTCCAAAAGTCCACAAGCTTTGTTTAAAAATAACACTTTTGTTAATTAAATCTTCATCCCTAGAATGATTTATTGAGCTTGTCAAACTCTAGTTCCATACACTATATCAAACCCTTTTAAAGTTTTCTCTGCTGTTGATTTGTGGAGTTGCGACTCTACTACTAAAGAAGAAAGGATTTCACAATCTTGAGGCTGATCGGTGAATATTGAGGGAAAAGCTGCTTCATGTGGGTGGTGTTGGACTGCATTATATTATGTTGAAGATTTGAAGACCCCGTGCATTATACTTAGTGGTTCTCTAAGTAGTCTATAAGTCATTTGAGTCTTCCATAATCTTAAACAGTGCTATATCAAAAGGTTTTACCCAAAAGAGAGTTTTTCCTCAAACATTCTTCTTCTACTTGGTTTGGTTTTGGTTTGGCATATTTTTGTGTTGGATATTATCTTGCATGCACATCTAATTCTAAACAAGATAAAATTTGAGTAAAAATTAAATCTTTGTGTGTATGACCTAAGATACATGTTAATCTATATAACCCCTTCTTTCTCAACCGAATTGAATTTTGAACTTAATGATCTTTCCCTTTTATGAAAAAGTTAAAAAAAAATTCTCAAACTAAGAAAAGAAAATTCTTCCAAAGAAATAAAGATTTTGAGAAAGATAAAAAATTTAAGTCACACAAGAAAGGTTTCGAAAAGGCAAGAGGAGAGTACCCTAAGAAGGACGAGGAGATATACTATGAGTGCGAGAGTAAGGAGTCACAAATTCCACGAGTGTGCTACGAGGCTAAAGAGACATGGAAAAGGTAAAGCCACCTACAATTACATTCTTAGCGATAGAGATGTCGAGTTGATGGATTCTAGGGACGAATCATTTAATGGACATAACTTCATCGCGTTCACCGCCAGTCATGTTAGTTAGGACTGTGCATCAAAATCGTAAACCCGAATAACCAAACCAAATCGACCTCTATGGTTCGGTTGTTTTTAATTATGGGTTGGTTCTGGTTCCCCAAAAAAACTGATATAGTCGGTTCGATTCTCGGTTTAGTATGTAAACCGAACCGAACCGACTCAAAAACCGAACCATATACCCGAACCAAAAAATTGAACCGAAAACTGGCACGTAGAACCGAAGTCAGACCCGGACATTTTAGTCCTTTAGCTTTACATTTTAAAACCTAGGGTTCATTTTATTTTAGTCTTTCTCTCTCTCTCTCTCGTTGGAACATTTTAGAACCTAGAGACAAAAACAACCATCTCTCTCTCTCTCTCTCTCTCTCTCTCATCTTCTCCGGAATTCCGTAGAAACTCATCTTCTCGCTGTACCACAACTGTATGAACTCGTCTTCTCCGAAAACAGTAAGCTTTCATTTTAACCTGATTTCGTCTTCTCCGACAACTGTACGAACTCGTTTACTGATTTCGTTTTAGGCTGTGTTTTACTGATTTCGTCTTAGGCTGTGGTTTACTGATTTCGTTTTCTTCGAATTCATGTATTATTGGATCAAAATGTTTACTGATTTCATTTGGGTTTACTGATTTCGTGTTTGGGTTTACTGATTTCGTTTATCGTTTACTGATTTTGTTAGGTAACTTAGGGTTTATTGATTTTGTTTGGTAGACTAAATGATCCATTACTGATTTCATTTAGTATTTACAATGACAGTTGATAATGCCTCCTCTAACGACCCTGCTATTGCCCACTTGAAGAAAAAACTTTCCACAAAAAATGCTTTTGTCTTAAATGGTGAATTTTTTCATATGCGATGTTGCGCCCATATATTGAACTTGATTGTGAGGGATGGGGTGAAAGATATAGAGACGTTCATTATTAGAATTCGTGGTGTAGTGAGATACATTAGGAGTTCTCCACAAAGATCACAACAATTCGGAATTTGTTGTGACCAAGAACAAATTGTGTCCAAATCCTCTTTGTGTTTTGATGTCCCCACAAGATGGAATTAAAAATTTCTCATGTTAGATACCGCACTCAAGTTTCAAAAGGCATTTGAAAGGTTGGATGAACTTGAAACAAACTTTGCCTCCGATCTTAAGGAATGGGTACCTAGTGAGGAGGATTGGGATAATGCTCGAGTATTAACAAATTTTTTGAAAGTTTTTTATGACGTGACCAAACATTTATCCGGGACTTTGTATGTCACTTCAAATGATTATTTTCATCAAGTGTGTGCAATTGAACAATTATTGAGTGATTAGGCTAAACATAGTGATATTAGGTTGAGTATCATGGCTAAAAATGAAAGAAAAATTTGATAAATATTGGGGAAACATTGAGAAAGTTAATATGATGTTGTTGGTTGCGGTTGTGTTGGATCCACGATACAAGTTGAAGTATGTAGAGTTTTGTTATGGGAGAATTTATCATTTGGAAAAAGTGAATGAGTTATCAACGAGAATACAAGAAGTTATGCATCGTATGTACATTCATTATCAAATGTTTGCTGGTACGAATTCTCGTTCAAAGAACACTCAATCTTCAAATGATATGGAAGTTGATTCCTTGGAAGGTGAAAATAGTGAGCAAGTTAAGTCTCTTCACCATTACCACTAGAAGTTGAGATGCGATTAGATGAAATGTCGGATTTAGAATCAGGTAACTTTTATTATGCAAGTTTTTTTTATTTGTTTTACTAATATGTAACTGAATTATTAATATGTAAAAATATGTTATTTGCAGTCATTATGGAAGATCCCGAACTCACAGCCGTTTTCTCTTATACACCCGTGTTGACTTGAGGTAAAATTTCATATTTGTTAGTATGCTATAACTGTTATATATTATATAATTAGTATGCTATAACTGTTATAACATATGTTATAACTGTTATATATGTTATAACAACTGTTATAACATATATAACAACTGTTATATATATGCTATAACATATATAAGAGCTGTTATATATGTTATAACAACATATATAACAGCTGTTATAACATATATAACACTGTTATGTTATAACATATGTTATAACATAACTGTTAAAACATATGTTATAACTTATAACATATATAACATATGTTATAACAATTGTTATAAAACATATGTTATAAAAATTGTACTCCTAGATGGTTTCATTTTTTTTATGCTGTTTCATTTTTTTTGCAGAAATGCTTCACCGAGTGGAACGAAGAAAGATGACTTCAATTGGAAATTTGGAAGGAAAAAGCTCTATTTGAGTGGATGAAATTTATTATGAATTCTGATTTATATATTTTGAATTTAATATGTATTTCAAATTTAATATGTATTTCGGATCAGCTCTTTTTGAATGGATGATAATATGTATTTCGGATAATGCTTTCATCACTAAGTTGTTGAATTATTCTAGTTAAATTCATGTATTTTATTTTTAATGTTGGGATATTCAAGTTAATTTCATATTCTTTATTTATTCTATTTAATTCCACACTTGAATGGTAATTTCATTGTTTAACTTTAATTTAATAAAAAATGAACAGGAACCGTGAACCGATCCAAACCAAATCGAGAACCATCGGTTTGGTTCGGTTCGATTTTATACATATTTCGGTTCGATTCTGGTTCCAAAACCATAGAATCGAACCATTTCGATTCTGGTTCTGTAATGGAACTGAACCAACCCGAACCATGCACACCCCTAATGTTAGTACATCGAGTACGTCTTACGCCGATGATGACGTTTATAAACATGATGACCTCAACATTGTGTTTATTCATTCCGAAGAAGGTAAGGGAGCTGGCAATTTTAGTGAGGGAGAAAGGGTCTTTCGATGAGCCTACGCCGAGTCCTTCAAAATGAAAAATAAAAATAAAAATAAAAATAAAAATTTTGCATCTATGGTGTTATTGCTAGAGAAAGATTTGAAAGAGTCGAGAGATGAGGAGGAGGCTAAGATGAGTTTGGTTTGGCTTTGGGGGTTGTTGCTCTTATTTCAGAATTAATTGAGCTGCTAAGATCTTCATCGTTCTTCGGCTTGGAGAGGTATCGTTGAAGTGTAGTGTGGCTTGTTTTGATAGTTGAAAATCTAGCTAAGATTGGGTTTGGTCTTCTTTTCTGGATGGAAAGGACTTGGTGAGTTTTGTTACAATGGAGTTTTCTTTTCTTACAGAGATTCTCTCTCTATCAAAATGGTTGGATTTTTTTTGTTCGAGCTGATGGTTTTGTTCAAAGATGTGTAATGGTTTTTGAGTGTTGGTTTCTCATTGGTTATCTTGCAGGTGTCTACACGCGTGTTTTGTCTAGGGCGTTCTAGAATCCTCTTGGATAGTTGTCATATTTGTTGTGGGCTTGCTTGTATGGGTTTTAGTTTACAGTTCCTTTTATTGGTCAGTTTGTTTTGGGCCTTATGCCTCAAGAGAAGTCTTGCCTCACCAACATATAATAAGGTTTTACTCATTTAATTCAATTTTTTAAATATCTTTTTATTTTATTGGATTAATATTGATTGTAATATCCAGTGTTGTTTACAAGAATTTCATGTTATTATTCTGAATTATTTCATTACTCAAGGCTCAAGTTATATTACCTAATATGTTGGTTGGTTATTGAAATCATATTTTCTTTTAGGTGGGTTCTTTAATGAAGTATTCCTCACGCTCCAATTATAAGAAAAAATGGGTGTGCTTTAGTGTTTCTTTGAAACTAAAATATGAAACTATTTTACATTTTATGCATATCTAAAAAACATATAATAATTTTATGTTTTGAAATATAGTAACTCTTTTATCCCATCTTTTATCTATTTCTATTTGTAATATAAAACACACTACAGAGCCATTAAGAGCTTCCACCTTTTCTTTCTCTCTTTATTTTTTTTTTGTTAATTTCATTCGAAAAAATACACCTAAAACGTATTTATACAAATAAATCAACCAAAATAAAAAAATGTTCAAAAAAATATTAAAAAAGTGCTTACACGTTTTAAAAAAGTAAATAATAGTTTTAACTATTTTACATGACAAAAAATTTATTTGTTTTTTGCAAAGATAAAAATTATTTAATAAAATGTTTTTTTTTAAATTAATTATTTTTATAAATACATTTTAAGTGCATTTTTTAATTAAAAACTATTGATAGATTTAAGACATATTTTTTTCATATGTTTCGCACATTACGCATCGCACGCGCATCACGCGGGGTTACAACTAGTTCCATTTAGATTTCTATACATGAACTTTCAAATATATGAACCAATTAAATGCATGTATTGACGAAATACATGTGTCTACATTAATCTAGATAATACAAAATTAATAAATCGCTTAATGAAGCGTACCCATGTCAATGTGTAGGAGCGACAAGTGTCAACACTAAATTGTGATGTCAATTTTAGGTATGTACTGTAACTCGGTCGAAAAGCGAACAAAGATGAGATGATTATAAAAAATTTCAACGATTGAAAATACACAAATTTAATAATTTTGTATCTAACCCACTTTTTTGATAAATTTATCTGTAAATAATCTTCTAATTAAGGACATCATCATCGCCAAATTTGATTGAAAAAAATCAATCTCATAATATTTTTAAAAACTAGTCTTTTTTAGGTGGCTTTAAATCTTCTCTCTCTCGATCTGATCTATATATAAGAGGGGTGGTGTGTTGCATACTTGAATGTGAAAGTGCCCCCGCGTGTATAAAAAGTAGTCCAGGCTTCCATTATTTTAGGCCGTATACCATTTGTGCAACTATAATTATTTAATAATTAAAAGGATCACGTTAGAATTGTTAGTCAATGAAGTCGATATGTCCGAGTGGTTAAGGAGACAGACTTGAAATCTGTTGGGCTTCGCCCGCGCAGGTTCGAACCCTGCTGTCGACGTTTTTCAAAACTCTTTTTTCTTCCCCTTTTACAGTTTGCTTGAAATCTGTTCTCCATAACAAGCACCTATAAGAAGACTCAACGTCGTAGCAGATTTTTAGTCAATTTTTTTTAGGAACATATATCAAATAGTGACTTCAATATTTTTTAATACATGTTTAGTCTAAGCCTCTAAAAGATTGGATTAAATGTATATTAAAAAATATTTAATTTTTTTTTTGATATTTGACCATTTTTTTTATAATTATTGTTCTAATCGTAGCAGATGAGCCTTCGAAAATTTTGACCGAGAGTTTGGTGTTATGCAGAATATGAAACTTGGCGTGCTGTATTTTGCCTTGACATATAGGTGTAGGACTATTAGACATTTTCAAAGTAATAAATCATACTTCTCTACCGAGCACTTTGGCGTTTGGTATAATAGAGAAGATATTCAATATATCAACATGTCAATTGGTAAGAGAAGTTTGAAGTTTATTCGTCATTAAGATCAACAAATGGAATTTGATTAGTATAAATTTACTAGCACGCAAATCGCGTAATGCGAGGTCTTTTTTTTAACGAAATTGTTAAAATATATACTAAAAAATGTTGGAAAATTGGACATGAATTGGGTTTAAGAAAGCTGTCCAGAATTTTCTGGACAGAATTTTAAGCAACTTTTAGCTCAAATTTAGGTGGGACTCACACTACGAAAATCATGGCACCATATACGAACGCGTTCACCTCCGCAAGGAGATTAACGTAGTATATTCATACGTCCAATTTTAATAAGTTATGAATGATAAATATGTCCCCAAAGTGACTCACAAAGCAATGAAAGTTAATGAATTGGGTGTGTTTTAACTCTTGTCCCACATTGGAAGAGTAGTGGAAATTTGATGAGTTAATAACACCCCAAGTATGGACTAACACTTGGATGCCTTAGGGTATCCCAACTCTTTAAAGGGGAGATGACCTAAGCTATGCACGGGTTGACTTTCGGTCAAAACTCCACACGAGCGCGTCCATTCAGCCGGTTCGGCTCGGGCTCGGGTTATAAAAATCTCCTACATTTTTGGGCGGAATTTATTTAACTTTCTGGGCTTTAATTATTAATTCATTAATAAACTGTTGGCAGTTATTGCCAACAGTGCCAACAGTCAACAGTTAATTTCGTTTAATTGATTAACTGTTTTTGACAGTTATTGCTACTTTGCTAAAAGTACAGATGCCTCCCACCTTATTTAATAATGAAAAATTTCCCTCCTCCAGAATTGCTGTCATTTTTGTCCCAGAATTCAAGTGTTTCATTTCTGTAATTCTGTAATTATATTAATAATTCATAATCCTGTACAATTGTTATTTTAAATAGTAGAGATAATAATCTTAAGACAATTTATAAAGTTCTACTGTATTTTAGTGTACATAATTTTTTTTTATTATAGAAATTTATTTGTTGAAAATGAATAAAATGAATTAAGTTATTGCTTTATTGTAGAAATTAGTAAAAATAGTTTTGGTACATAAATTAATTTCTATACTGTTTTTATATTCTGTTTTACAAAATAAAATTTTATTTGTGTATTCTTGTTAAAATCTGTTTATGAAAAATTCTTAATCTTTAAATTATAATTCTGTTTTGTACAGAATTCTTTTTATTATTAAAAATTAGTGTGACACATATTTTAAATTTAATTTTGTTTTGTACGGAATTATGTTTATATTATAGTTTAATTCTGAATTTTATTTGGAATTCTTTTGGAATTCATTTATTGTGAATTATATTTGGAGGAAATTGGTGCACATAATTTTGTATTCTGTTTTGATTAATTCATTATATATGAATTTTATCATTGATAAAAAATTCTGTTTTTGTAACAGAAATGGAATCACAAAGTACGAACACTACTCCTACGAAACTGATTGTCACCAACACAAATGTGACTGCAACCGTATCTATGCCATACGGGGAGAAACCGAAAAAGTTCATTGGGGTTGACTTCAAACGTTGGCAAGGACAAATGTACTTCTATCTCACTACCTGCCAACTGGGCAGGTTTGTATATAAATATTGCCCCTCTATTCAAGAGGGAGATGATGCTGAAAAGGTTGCTGCTGTCGATGCTTGGAAGCATTCGGACTACCTATGCCGAAATTATATTCTGGCTTACTTGGACAAGACATTGTACCATGTCTACTGCACGATCAAAACATCCAAGGAATTATGGAATTCTTTGGAAAAGAAGTATAAAACTGAAGATGCTGGGATGAAGAAATTTATTGTAGGGCGTTTTCTGGACTTCAAAATGGTTGATTCTAAATCTGTGATCTCGCAAGTGCAAGAATTCCAAGTGATCCTCCACGACATTCATGCTGAAGGAATGTCGTTACCACCATCTTGGACTTTGTTCAAAAACTATCTCAAGCACAAGCGTAAGGAGATGAATGTGGAGGAGTTGGTGGTCAGGCTAAGAATAGAAGAAGACAACCGTGAGTCTCAAAAGAAAAGTGGGAAGAAGCCGATGGAAACAAAGGTCCATGTCGTTGAAGGTCCTAAGAAGAACAAACGAAAGTATGATGGAGAAGGCACTTCCAAACATAACAAGAAAAAATTCAAAGTCAAATGCTACAATTGTGGTAAACCTGGACACCGCTCAAGCGAGTGTCGTAAGCCGAAGAAGCAAAATCAAAACAATCCTCAATCAAATATAACCGAGAGTGTGAATATCGTCAATGATTTGGCGAATATGAATCTTTCTGCCGTGGTCTCTGAATGTAACTTGGTTGGAAATACCAAGGAATGGTGGGTGGATACTGGAGCCACACGACACATTTGTGCAAACAAATGGATGTTCACCACCTATAAGCCTTTGGAAAATGAAGAAAATCTCTTTATGGGAAATTCTTCCACTTCAAAGGTGGTGGGACAAGGAAAGATAACTCTGAAAATGACTTCTGGAAAGGAACTTACTCTCAACAATGTTCTTCACGTGCCTGATATCCGAAAGAATCTGATTTCTGGATCTCTCCTTACTAAAAATGGTTTAAAGCTTGTGTTTGTGTGTGATCGCTTTGTGTTGTCTAAAAATGACATGTATGTAGGAAAGGGCTACCTAAATGAGGGGCTCTTTAAACTCAATGTTCTTACTGTAACCCCAAAAACATCTATTTCAATGAATGAAATTGCTAGTTCTTCTTACTTGATTGAGTCATCTAATATTTGGCATGCTAGATTAGGACATGTTAATTTTGATACATTGCGTAGATTAATTAACTTGGAATTTTTGCCAAAATTTAATATTGATAAAAATCATAAATGTGAAATTTGTGTGGAATCTAAATTAGCAAGATTACCTTTCCATTCTATTGAAAGGATAACTGAACCTTTAGATTTAATTCACACCGATATTTGTGATTTAAAATTTGTTCAAACTAAAGGTGGGAAAAAGTATTTTATTACTTTTATTGACGATTGCACAAAATATTACTATGTATATTTGTTACATAGTAAAGATGAGGCTATTAATGCATTTAAACAATATAAGAATGAAGTTGAGAATCAATTAAGCAAAACGATAAAGGCTATTGGAAGTGATAGAGGAGGTGAATATGAATATCCATTTGAGGAATTTTGTTCTGAAAATGGGATTATTCGTCAAACAACCGCTCCTTATTCCCCTCAATCGAATGGTGTTGCTGAACGCAAAAACCGTACTTTGAAAGAAATGATGAACTCAATGTTATTAAGTTCAGGAGCTCCACAAAATTTATGGGGGGAAGCCTTACTTTCTGCTAATTACATTCTCAATAAAGTACCTTACAAAAAGACTCATAAGACACCTTATGAATTATGGAAAGGTCGAAGACCTTCCTATAAATATTTACGAGTGTGGGGGTGCTTAGCCAAAGTGATGGTTCCTAAACCTAAAAAGGTAAGAATATGGCCAAAAACCGTGGATTGTGTATTCATCGGTTATGCTACTAATAGCAGTGCATATCGATTTCTAATTTGTAAATCTGAGATTTCGGACATTCATGTAAATACGATTATTGAATCGAGGGATGCTTCATTTTTTGAAAATGAATTTCCGTATAACATGACCCGAGAATCTGGTCCTTCTAAAAGGAAAAATCAAACTACTACAAGTGGTACTCATCAACCTATCGAATCAATAGAGGATGAACCAAGACGTAGTAAAAGAGCAAAAACCTCGACTTCTTTCTGTCCGAATTTTCTAACATATTTGTTAGAGAATGAACCTCAATCGTATAAAGAAGCTATATCCTTACCCGATGCTTCCAATTGGAAAGAAGCAATTAATAGTGAAATTTAATCCATATTACAAAATAATACATGGGAACTAGTGGATCTTCCACCAGGTTCAAAACCGTTAGGTTATAAATGGATCTTCAAAAAGAAATGGAAGGCCGATGGATCAATTGATAAATATAATGCTAGACTTGTAGCTAAAGGCTATAGGCAAAAGGAAGGGTTGGATTACTTCGACACATATTCACCGGTAACAAGAATAACGTCCATTCGGATGTTAATAGCAATAGCTGCTATTAATGGACTTGAAATACATCAAATGGATGTAAAAACTGCATTCTTAAACGGTGAACTAGACGAGGAAATTTATATGGAGCAACCTGAAGGGCTCAAAGCTCCTGGATAAGAAGGAAAAGTATGTAAGCTTGTTAAATCACTATATGGATTAAAACAAACACCTAAGCAATGGTATGAAAAATTTGATAATGCAATGTTATCAAATGGTTTCAAAATTAATGAATGCGATAAATGTGTTTACTTTAAATACATTCATAATAGATATGTCATTGTATGCCTCTATGTTGATGATATGCTTATCATGGGTAGTAACTTGGAAATTGTCAAAACTACAAAACAAATGTTGAGTAGTAGATTTGACATGAAAGATATGGGAATCGTCGATGTTATATTAGGAATTAAAATTTCTAGAACATCGGATGGACTTATATTATCTCAATCTCATTACATAGAGAAAGTACTTGAAAAATTCAAGAAGTATGATATTAGTCCTACCAAGATACCTGTAGATGTAAATTTACATCTTGCAAGAAATAATGGTGAAAGCACATCTCAACTAGAATATTCTCGTATTATCGGCAGTTTAATGTATATCATGAATTATACGCGACCGGACATAGCATACTCAATAAGTAAGCTAAGTCGATTTACGAGTAATCCAGGAAGAGATCACTGGAAAGCTATATTGAGAGTTTTGGGTTATTTAAAATATACTCAAAACTATGGACTGCACTACTCAAAATATCCAGCTGTTCTTGAAGGACATTGCGATGCAAATTGGATATCCTAGAACATCAGATGGACTTATATTATCTCAATCTCATTACATAGAGAAAGTACTTGAAAAATTCAAAAAGTATGATATTAGTCCTACCAAGACACTTGTAGATGTAAATTTACATCTTGCAAGAAATAATGGTGAAAGCATATCTCAACTAGAATATTCTCGTATTATCGGCAGTTTAATGTATATCATGAACTGTACGCGACCGGACATAACATACTCAATAAGTAAGCTAAGTCGATTTACGAGTAATCCAGGAAGAGATCACTGAAAAGCTATATTGAGAGTTTTTGGTTATTTAAAATATACTCAAAACTATGGACTGCACTACTCAAAATATCCAGCTGTTCTTGAAGGACATTGCGATGCAAATTGGATATCCGATACAAAAGACTCTAAGTCTACGAGTGGGTATATGTTTACCCTCGGAGGTGCATCCGTATCTTGGAAATCCTCAAAACAAACGTGCATTGCTAGATCGACAATGGAATCTGAATTCATTGCACTAGACAAAGCTGGAGAAGAAGCTGAATGGCTTCGGAATTTCTTAGAGGATGTTCCAAATTGGTCTAAACATGTGCCCGCAATATGTATACATTGCGATAGTCAATCTGAGATTGGAAGGGCACAAAATCACATGTATAACGGAAAGTCACGACATATTCGTCGTCGACACAATACCGTTAGACAACTTCTCTCAAACGGAATTATCTCAATTGACTATGTAAAGTCAAAAGATAATATATCGGATCCACTAACGAAAGGTTTAAACCGAGAGCAAGTTGAAAGATCATCGAGAGGAATGGGTCTAAAGCCTATAAATAAATAAGAATCAATATAGTGGCAACCCAACCCAGCTGACTGGAGATCCCAAGATCTAGGTTCAATGGGCAAACCGAACTACGTTATATTCAGTAAGCACTGGAGGATATTTAATCCTATCCATTCCAAAGATGAGACAGTGCATATCTGCCGTGAAATTAGGATAAGTTATGCTTTTAATGACATCTATATCTTAGTACGTCTAAGTGGGGTATTGCAGAATACTCTTTATGGAAGTCACCTACGTGAGTAAGAAGGGGGTCACTTCTATGAGAATAATGAAAGGCATATTCTGTAAAATACTTGCGGAACCAAGTGGTGTTCACGGCCAAAATGAACACAAACGTGAGAACCAACTGTGTTGAAGAATTGTTGTGTGAATACTGTTGTCTAGGTTTACAAAAATGGTTGACGGTTCAAGGACGTGAAGTCTACTGATTAACCAAGTAAATCCGATAGTATATCACTAAGGAAAGTTCAAGGCCACTAGGCTACTTCTCCCGATGCAATAAGTCTTGAGTTTTACTCAACTTGTATCTGCTTCTGCATTAACATCTGTTTGGTTTTATTTATAGCGATATATCATTCATGTGGGGGATTGTTGGAAAATTGGACATGAATTGGGTTTAAGAAAACTGTCTAGAATTTTCTGGACAGAATTTTGAGCAACTTTGAGCTCAAATTTAGGTGGGACCCACACTACGAAAATCGTGGGACCATATACGAACGCGTTCACCTCCGCAAGGAGATTAACGTAGTATATTCATACGTCCAATTTTAATAAGTTATTTATGATAAATATGTCCCAAAGTGACTCACAAAGCAATGAAAGTTAATGAATTGGGTGTGTTTTAACTCTTGTCCCACATTGGAAGAGTAGTTGAAATTTGATGAGTTAATAACACCCCAAGTATGGACTAAGGCTTGGATGCCTTGGGGTATCCCAACTCTTTGAAGGGGAGATGACCTAAGCTATGCACGGGTTGACTTTCGGTCAAAAGTCCACACGCGCACGCGCGCGTCCGTCCGTCCGGCGGGCTCGGCTCGGCTCAGGCTCGGGCTTATAAAAATCTCCTACATTTTTGGGTCGAATTTAGTTAACTTTCTGGGCTTTAATTATTAATTAATTATGAAATTAATTAATTAATAAATAAACTGTTGGCAGTTATTGCCAACAGTCATCAGTTAATTTCGTTTAACTGATTAACTGTTTTTGACAGTTATTGTTACTTTGCTATAAATACAGATGCCTCCCTCCTTATTTAATAATGAAAAATTTCCCTCTTCCAGAATTGCTGTCATTTTTGTCCCAGAAAATTCATGTCATATCTGTTCCAAAAATTCTTTTTCCTGCATAACATATGTTGCATTGTTGTTGAGTAAAAGCCACAGAATTTGAGTTCGTTGTAATTAATTATTGTCGTGCTACATAATTAATTAGAAAATCCATTCTATCTTGGGAGACAATATTCATCAACCTCGGAGCACATTGGAGGGAATAAATTGTCTTAAGGAGACTGTTCATAACAGGGCTCAGATTTATCTTTAATTCTTTTATTATTTCTGTAAATTCAAGTAAGTGTTTCATTTCTGTAATTCTGTTTAAATTCTGTAATTATATTAATAATTCATAATTCTGTACAATTGTTATTTTAAATAGTAGAGATAACAAAAAAAAGTGTTCCTGAAATTATAAAAAATATATTTTTATTCATTAAAAAATAAATTTGTACGTGAAAAAATATGTCGAACATAACTCTAAATGAGCTGTGAGGAAAAAATATCACCAAGCGAGGCAATAACTCCAAAATTCTAACGAAAAGAAACTCCACCCACCTCCACCCACCTTAGAATCAGAGAAATCTCTCCAAACCTTTTCAATGCCATTTCTATGTCATTATTTACTCTCCCCATTTTTTTATTATCAGGGTCACTCTCTGCGTATCATGCATTTAAATGGGTATACTATAATGAATATAATAAAATCTATTTTCGTTTCACACATGTTACAACTGTTGCGACAATAACAACCATAAACAAAGAATGAAATGATATGACACCCAAACAACTAACGATTTTTAGTAAATCTATAAAAAAAATCATCTAAGAATAAATATGTTTGCTATTTTAACAAAATTGAGTGAAAATATGTCTAGAGTTTTAAGCTAACATACTCTGACTAATTTTTTTAAAATAGCAAAAAAAATATTTTATAATGTAAATATCACATTTTCTTAGTTGTAAGTTTATAATAGTATTTTTCTATTATATTTTTCTTCTCTTTCCAATTCACAAAGAGAATGAGATTAACTTTTCCTTCTCTTAAAAACTCGGCCAAAATAAAGTTAATTTCTTTTTTTTCCCTCTTTTTTTCCCCTCCTATTAAAATTTTCTTTTCCTTTTTCTTCTATTAAAAACTTGCATTTGAGAGTTTTGAAGAGAAAAGAAAAGAAAATAATTTTCTTTCTTCTTATTTGGAAGTTTATGATGAAAATAATTTTTTTAAAGGAAAAAGCTACAATTTATTAAAAACATTAAATTATTTCCATTTCTTTTTAATTTGGATTTTGTAAAGAAAAGTGCGTTTTCATAATTCACAGAAAGGGGAGTTGAAGTAAGGAACCGCAAACCGGACGAAATGTCTGTGGATCTATCTCATTCTCAAGTCGGCATTGCTTTTGCTCCCTCATCACCATGGCTCTATCCAAAACAAAAAATGTAAGGAACAAAACCTTTTTACACAAAAAAATAAAAAATTTGCCTAAATAATCAGTTAGTTAAAATCATATTTTTTTACCCAAAAACATATATCAACAAACATCAATTACAAAGCCCAAATCAAACTAAAATATATACTGAACAACCACTCGATTTACAACATTAGTATGTTAAAAGAAAAAAAAATGAAACATATAATATTTAAGTTGCACATCGAACTATTCCACTTATCAAAGCATTAAAACAAACAATAAATGTATATTAACAAATATTTCTGCAATTGGCCTATAGATACCAATATTTGTGCCAAAGTACACAGTCACCATAGATTTAGAGTTATTATCTGTTACTCCAAAGCATCCATATTGATGGTGAAGCACATAGAAAATCATGCAACTCCAAAGCATCTAACAGAGTAATTATCTTTCATTCTGTTTTGTTATCCTCATCTGCATAAGTTAAGCCACACACAATTGATAGAATCTAAAACATTTCCTTAATACAAAAAATTCTTTTGTTTGAAATGATATAGAGAGAGGGAGGAGGTGTGGACCTCTTTTTGGAGGGTTGAGTCATCGGATGAGGTTTCTTCTGTGAGTGGTTGGAGCGGGGCAACTGAAGAAGAAGCGATATTGAATTTTCTAGAGAACAGAGAGGCCTTTGGCTTTACGAATAGTTAGATAGGGCCTCTCATCAGAAGAAGATGAATAATCGATGACCTATCAGTGTCTAATTTGGAATGAATCAATGAGTTGGGGTGATGCCTTACCAGTCACCATTGTTTTCATTAATTATAGAAAATCTGGCACAATAATGTTTAACTTCCCTCAACGAAGTAACGTGGGAATTTGAATGTAAAGTGGATTAGATATGGGTTTGGTTTCCATCAAATGGAAAAAATAGAAAAAATAAATTAGGGGATTACAGTCCGAAGATGAAAAGGTAGAGGAAATCGGGTAAACACAATTTGGGTATAGACGGTATAGAAATTTGTGAAATGCAAAAGGATTTAACGAGTGAAGGTAATTTGTTAATTAATAAGAGTAATTAAAATTTTACACGGGACAACTTGTGGAAGAGACAAATGTCATCACCGTGTGCCGCTATCAACTTTAGTTATGTACTATAATATGTTAAAAACATCGGTCTTATTAATGAACTTAATGCATCTAATTGGCTAGATTCTAAGGGACATTTAAGTGTTTTTTAAGAGAGACATGTGCACTATATTTATGAGTTCTTTCAACAAGAGAGGCATGTAACCATTCTAAAATGTCATACCCGTTTGGAAATATGGATGGTTTTGTCCATTCGAAATAACGTGTCTGTTCCGAAAACATGTTTTGTATTTGGTAAATAGACCATGATGCTGGATCATAAGGATATATTCGTATTTTTTACATTTATTCTTTTTTTTTACCCTTTTGTACCTTTTAGTATAAATAGCCCGAAGTCTCCTCCTTGTATCACTTTTGGCATATTTAATATTGAGAGACTAGAGAGAGAAGTAATAAAACCTTGATCTTTTTATGGTTGTTGTTATTATTGTTGTTGTGTAGATAACTTTTTTTTTTACGATTATGCACCATTATTCACATCAAAATTGCTATAAAAGCCTCATTTGTTCTTAGCTTAATTATGTTCATAGAAGATTGGGACTTGAATTGAGTTCATCCGGATGATATCCGGATTATTTCCTAAAATACCTCCCACACCCTAGAAAGCCTATCTCCAATGGAAAACAACAGAGGAGGGTCGAAAATACCCCTGATAGATCGAAAAGCAGAGGACGACACCACCGGAGCTGCTGGAATTCCAGCCATGCGTCGTCGGCCCAAAAACCTTCCAAAAGAGGTGGATTGTCGCCAGGAACCTCTAGACGACATTGTCGACACCACCATCTACCTGACCCATGTGGGTCGACTGCCGATTGATTAGGCATAAATTCTTCCAAATTTATCCCTTTAATTTAGTTACTTTTAGCACCTCGAACAATGTAATTGATTTGATTTTATCTCATAATCTTGCTACTGACTTATTCTAACGAGTACCCCGAGATCTGGTATTTCGTACTAATTTTATAGGTATTTGATGTCACTAAAGAAAGAAAAAAACTGGAAGAATAAAGAAAGAAAAGAAGGAAAGTCAAAAGGGTAAAGTTATAATTTTTACCAAGAATTCGAATGAGGCATCTAAAGAAAAGTTGAAGATATCAAGTTTACAAGTACATAGGAAGAAACGGTACCTCAATCAGAGTCCCGGTGGGAAAATTATGAGCAATCAAAGATAGAAGAAAAAGTCAAAGAAAGATAGGACCGATCCGGGAAGAAAAGAAAAGAACCGATCCGTATCCAAGCAGAACCGAACCGAAGGAGGATAGGACCGGTCTGACTGTCGCAGTTTTGTTTTTTTACCCTTCCTCCAATGGAGAGTCCTAGTTAAGCTAAAACTCTTGGAGTCTTGGAGGGTATTTAAACCCGATTTATTATCATTTTAAGGGGCGGAAAATTCATCTAATTTTTCCCTTTTCAGTTAAAACTTTTAGAAGTAGTTAGAGAGAGAAAGTTGCTACAAAACCCTAGTTTGAAGATTCATTACAATTTTAATTCCAAGATTGAAGTTTGTTCAGATTGTTCTGAGTACAAGTAATTTTAGTTGATTCTTTTAGTGCTTTGGTAAGTTATTTGATTACTTTCTTCTGTCTAATCTTCCTTCTACATCATTCTTCAATTCTCCCTTAGTTTAATCATAATTTCCTACAATTCAACAATCGTTTTCATTAATTTCATCATGTTAGGCTAGATTTTAAAAGGTAGGGATGCATGAACTCAACCTGATGTGGTAGTTGCATGTGTATAAAATTAATCCTCTAAATTTAATGATTTATTATGACCGTATTGCGTAGCATCACAACCATTGTAGATCATTGGATCTCGTTTGCTTCAGGGTAATCGGGATGCTTTGAAATGCAATGCGAGTGTCGCTATCGCGCGTTACTGCTTTACTCATCCTCTGATTTCGTATAGTGCGGGCTTGAATCTCATATACGTAATGCTTGGGAGTACTAAAGTCTGGGTTTAATTAATCACTTAAATTTACGATTCGTTTTATACCATCAATACACTAGGGTTGAGAGATTGTATTCCCGTCCTGTTTTCTTCATCATATAGTTCGAGTTTTAAATCATTCATCGTTAGTATTTTAGGTAATTTAGAATAGTTACATTTCTTTCATAATTTCAAAATTTCATTTAGTTGTAGCCAATTCCCAAAACCAATCATCTTTTCTTTTTATTTAGAGTCAAAGTTAGGTTTCCTTCGTCTGTCCAACGTCGTCACAACTCTGTTGTCCTATTTTTCTGAGGATCGATACCCGACTTATCGGATTATTACTTGAGCAACAGGCTTGCACTTGAGACTAGAGAGCACACACTTCTGAGACACATTCTTAGTCGCGCCAAGTTTTTGGCGCCGTTGTCGGAGAACTAGGATTAGATCAAGTCAATCTTAAGCTTTGACCAAAAATTTAAAAAAAATCCAAAAACATAAAAAAATTCAAAAGCACGAAAATATTCCTCATCATCTCTCACAAGCTTGTTAATGCAAAATTCTGAACTCACTCCAACCCCCAATAATACTCCAACCCACATTCACAAAAATTCGATTGTTGAGTACGAGCCTGATAGCCCTCACACTCCTAACGCTCCACAGTTCTGGGCTCCACCTCCCACACAGTCACACTCAATTACAAATAACACTCCGTTTTCCCTCTTCAGACACACTTCAGAGCGCACCCCGAGTATACCAAGTGAGGACACATAGCCTTTGAGTGAGATAGGTATGTCTCAACACGGTAGTGCAGCCGTCGGTGAGGGAGAGGCCCCGTATCGCCCTTTGAGAGACGTCTTATATCCCGAGTGCACTGTCACTTCGGGATGCATTTTACTCCTGTATAATGCAGGGTAATTCCGTTTTAGATATGGGATGATCCAGATACTTCCCACTTACCATGGAATGGATTCAGAAAAGCCATATGCCCACATCATGGAATTCGAGGAGGCGTGCGAGACTCTCAGTGATCAAACTTGCACAAAAGATGTACTCCGCCTTAAACTCTTCCCATTCTCGCTAAAGGATAAGGCTAAGACCTGGCTATGGTCTTTACCTTCGAATTCGATTTCATCATGGAACGAGCTATAATCGAAATTTTTCAAGAAATTCTTTCTTCCACATCGAACGAACTCCATCAAAGCTCAAATTCAAACTTTTCGATAATTAGAAAATGAGTCGTTCTATCGATGCTTCGAGCATTTCAATGAGTTAATTACTTCGTGTCCCCATTATGGTTTTGATAAAACGCAAATCATTTCCTTTATCCATAATGGGCTGAACCTTAATTCCAAGCAACTCGTTGAAACCATGTGCGATGGTCCATTTGTTGACTTAGACGCCAACGATGTTGAGCTTCACCTGAGGTATGTCGGCGAGACTACCCAATCCTGGGATGCATCTAACCCTAATGCTCAAAATCGAAATCTCCAAGTGACCACCACTCCATCGGCGTCTGGCCTATTTCAAGTAGAAAATAATTCTATGACGGATTGTCGACTCGATGTACTTGAGAAAGGACTGCGAGACCTGCGTGAGGTATATAGAAGAGGACCAACTGGATCCATTCCAAACCCCATCGAGAAGGTGTGTGTGATTTGTGAGGCGGGTCATTCAACTGAGGAATGCCCGACTATACCCGCCTACAAAGTGATGCTTCAAGAGCAAGTCAGTGGTATAGGAAGATTCAAGGGTAATTTCGGTGCACCGCATGAGAATTCTTACAACCCTTCATGGACAAACTATCATGGTTTTAGCTATGGGCAACAACATGCTGCGATGAATCCTAATTCACATGCTGTCCCTCATCCACCACAACACTTTCAACAAGCTCCACGCATGCAAGGACATGTGTAAGCACCACCACCTTAAGGAGCATCTATTACTCCACCGTGGAGAAATCTCGAGGATATGATCAACCACTTTATCAATACCCAGAATGCAACTAATGCTAGGCATGAGCGCATGATCAACGACATGAATGCAAACATTTCAAAGTTGTAATCATTATTGAGTATCCAAGAGAAAGGCAAGTTTCCTGCCTAGGGCCAAAGATCGCCCCAAGGTCAAACTAGTGTTAGCTCCACCTCGACAGAACATCAGGAGAAATGTTACGTAGTGGGAGAGTAGTTCATTTATCACCTCCCCACACGACGCAACCAAAGATAAGGAGATTTCGCCCGGCACGAAAGAGGCCGAAGATGTCCCCTTGAAAGAGAGTGATAAAGAAGACACTAGTGAGCCTGAGGTAGTAGTGAAACCACCCACTGCGGCACCGTTTCCTCAAAGGTTGGTTCCTTCCCATAAAGGAAACCCCCGTGATGAAGTGCTAGACATGCTTAAGCAATTAAAGCTCAATTTACATTTCCTCGATGCCATTAAGCAGATTCCAGCTTATGCAAAAGTCATCAAATACTTGTTAACAGTGAAGAGGAAGATGAAGGTAAAGAAAAACATATGTCTAGCACAAAACGTGAGCTCTATTCTACTTAATGATCTCCCGCCAAAATTCAAAGATCCTGGTGCACCCACCATTGGAGAAAATAAAATTAAAAAAGCCTTACTTGACTTGGGAGAAAGTGTCAATATCCTCCCTTACGCCATCTATAGGCAACTTGATCTAGGCGACCTTAAGCCCACAAAGATCACTCTCCAGTTAGCGGATCGAACCGTGAAGATCCCAAGAGGTATAGTTGAGGACGTGATCGTTCAAGTTGACACTTTCTACTTTCCATTAGATTTTGTCATTTGGGATACGGAACCCTCCTTCCCCTCAAGCAATCACGTTCCCATCATTCTTGGGTGCCCATTCTTAGCTACGGCTAACGCAATTATCAACACTCGAAATGGGCAGATGCAACTCACCTTTGGGAACATGGACTTAGAGACTAACATCTTACATATAGCCCAATATACGGGGGAAGAAGATGATCTTCATGCGGTGAGCCTAATTGATGAGATCGTAGAAGAGCACATTGAGGAAAATTTCTGTGAAGACGCCTCAGAAGCTTGCTTAGTGTCTAGTCATGAGAGCGAGGGAACTTATGCCGAGTTTGAGAGAGAGTTAGGGGACATGAGAATGGAAGAATTTGAAAAAGAATTCGGTCCGGAGGATGAGATCCTTACTATTGAAGTCCAATCCCTATTAGGCTCTTGTAGTCACTTAGAAGAAAGTGAATGGAAAGATAAAATCAATGAATTCCTTCTTTGTGACCATACACCCATACCACTAGAGGTCCCGAAGGCTATTGAGGAGAAAAGTTGTGTTTCGTCCGACTTAGAGCCCGACCCATGCATTCCAAAAATTAAAAGAAACTTAGGTGTTCCCTCCGAATCGGTGCACGCAGGCCATGCTTTGAGTAAGCATCACAGGGATCCCTTTCCAAGTAATCACGATGCGTCTCCCGGTCTTTCCCTTATCTATGGGCGAGGTACCAACTTATTCCAATTATTGGTTTACGATATGAAAACGGGAGAGACAAGGAGAGCACCGAACCCCGTGAGTGGGGTCAGGTGAGTTTGTGGAGAGACGAGAGGTCGTCGCATCCCCGACGCGTATGGGGTGATTTTTATTGTATTATTGAGTCACGCGTTAGGGTCATTTAGTGTCTTTATGCATTTTAAATATTTGTCTGTTTTATTTTTCCGCACTTTTCATTCGCTTTGAGTTAGATTTTAATCCTTTTTTGCCCGAGGACAATGCAAAAGTCTAAGTTAGGGGGGGGTCATAAGTGCGTATTTTTAAAACTTCACAAATTTTCAAAAATGCCCAAAAATCTCAAAAAAATCGTAAAATTTAAAAAATCCAAAAATATTTTTCTTCAAAATAAATAAAAATTAGAATTCAAAATTTTCAAAAATATCATTAAAATTCGGTTTAAAGTCTCAAATTGTAAAAACCCAATGCACTAAGCTGAAATTGACCAAAGATGGAAACGGTGTGAAAATTGACGACTTAACGATAAGTGTGGAGATTAAGAAAGCCCGGTGAGATTTCGAGCCTATCGATCTTTTTGAATTTTTAAATCAATCCGAGTTAATGGTTAACTCATAGTTCTAATTCAGCGTTTTAAATAAGTCGTTGATGATCTCAATTCTTTGTTTTGATCGGTTATGGAAAATGGAATGTTGTCTCGAAATGCGCACTACAAATCTCTAAATTAAATTAATCTCGAGACGCTTATGGTAAATTAATAAGTAATTCGGACAATGAAGTAGGCCATCGTTTGTTACCCAAAAATATCGACCATAAAAAGTTGTGAAAAATCATTCATTTTGTAACCCAATTTTGAGCCGAATAATATTTCCTTTCGTTTGACAACCTGAAAAACCCAAATAGCCCGAAATTGTGAAAAATGAAAAAATTCAAAATTTAAGTCCGAAAAGTGCAACAAAAAGGGGAAAGAGAAAAAAAAATAGACATGTTCAACAAAAATAGCAAGAAAAGAAAAGAAGTAAAAAATAGAAAACAATAGAGAAAAAGAATAGAAAAGGAGCAAAAGTCCGAAAAAGCACTAAGGGACATCATAAGAAAAAAATTCCAATTTCGAATTTCCCAACCATTTCCATGTTACCCAATACACCTATAGCCCGAAAAAGACCTAATTGAGCCCAAATTGCGAAATTAGTTACCGCGTGGAGAGTCGAAACACAAAAGATAATAAAAGAGATAAAACGTACGTATAAGAGGCAATGTTCCCGTGTTTCAAACCGTATTCCATTGATGAAATCCAATCACTATAAAATTTTCGTCTTTCTACTTATGTGCGTGAACTTGGTTCCAATGTATTTACTCTTTATATCACGGACACCGAGAGAATAGCCACATTCCGAGTGATTCGTTTGAGAGAGCATTCCGTGAGAATTTGAAATCAAAGCAAATTTTCGGATGAGTAACGTAATGGTTAATCAGTGGAAATCCGCGGTTAAATTTCTGGCTTCACACACACGCACTATGATTTGAGACTCTTGAACATGACTTGATGATGATTATTTTCTGGAAAAGGTTGAATTATACAATTTTTGCTTATTCTGAATTTTCTTTGAGTCGAATTTTGTGGGTATATTCACTGCAAATCCTCACGAGACACCACTCGTCATACTATGGTAACCTAGGGTTTTAAGGCTTGTTGCATACGCTAAATGCAATCGCTTTCCAGAGAAAGACATATTCTATCCTAATAAAATGATTTTCAAGAGTTTAGCCTTGCTAGGATTCATTTACATTGCTCGGGACACGCAAAGTTCTAAGTTACGGGGATTTGATTAGGCATAAATTCTTCCAAATTTATCCCTTTAATTTAGTTACTTTTAGCACCTCTAACAATGTAATCGATTTGAATTTATCTCATAATCTTGCTACTGACTTATTCTAACGAGTACCCCGAGTTTCTCGTATTTTGTACTAATTTTACAGGTATTTGATGTCACTAAAGAAAGTAAGAAGCCAGAAGAATAAAGAAAGAAAAGAAGGAAAGTCAAAAGGGCAAAGTTGTAATTTTTACCCAGAATTCGGATGAGGCATGTAAAGAAAAGTTGAAGATATAAAGTTTACAAGTACATAGGAAGAAACGGTACCTCTATTGGAGTCCCGATGTGAAAGTTATGAGCAGTCAAAGATAGAAGAAAAAGTCAAAGAAAGATAGGACCGATCCGGATAGGACCGACCTGGGAAGAAAAGAAAAGAACCGATCCGGATCCAAGCAGAATCGAACCGAAGGAGGATAGGACATTAAGTTAAAACTCTTGGAGTCTTGTAGGGTATTTAAACCCGATTTATTATCCTTTTAAGGGTCGAAAAATTCATCTAATTTTTCCCTTTTCAGTTAAAACTTTTAGAAGTAGTTAGAGAGAGAAAGTTGCTATAAAACCCTAGTTTGAAGATTTATTGCAATTTTAATTCCAAGATTATAGTTTGTTCAGATTTCTGTGAGTACAAATAATTTTAGTTGATGCTTTTAGTTCTTTGGTAAGTTAGTTGATTACTTTCTTATGTCTAATCTTCCTTCAACATCATTCTTCAATTCTCCCTTAGTTTAATCATGATTTCCTACAATTCAACAATCGTTTTCATTAATTTCATCATGTTAGGCTATATTTTCAAAGGTCAGGATGCATGAACTCAACCGGATGTGGTAGTTGCATGTGTATAAAATTAATCCTCTAAATTTAATGATTTATTATGACCGTATTGCGTAGCATCACAACCACTGTAGATCTTTGGATCTCGTTTGCTTCAGGGTAATCGGGATGCTTTGGAATGCAATGCGAGTGTCGCTATCGCGCGTTACTGCTTTACTCGTCCTCTGATTTCGTATGGTGCGGGGTTGAACCTCATATACGTAATGCTTGGGAGTACTAAAGTCTGGGTTTAATTAATCACTTAAATTTACAATTAGTTTTATACCATCAATACACTAGGGTTGAGGGATTGTATTCCCGTCCTGCTTTCTTCATCATATAGTTCGAGTTTTAAATCATTCATCGTTAGTATTTTAGGTAATTTAGAATAGTTGCATTTATTTCATTATTTTAAAATTACATTTAGTTGTTGCCAATTCCTAAAACCAATAATCTTTTCTTTTTCTTTAGAGTCACCTTCATCTGTCCAACGTCGTCACAACTCTGTTGTGATATTTCCCCAAGGATCGATACCCAACTTATCGGATTATTACATGAGCGACAGTGTGACAACCCGAATATAATTTTGATAAATTATGTTTAAATCATGATTATCTTATGTGATATGGATAATATGTTATTAGTATATATAATGTTTAAGTTATCATGTTTCGTCTAATCCTATTTTCATAAATCGTGAAATGTCATGTTATGTATAATCACAAAATTTTGTTAATTTCGGTAGAAATATCCCTGTTTAAGACTAGTTTTGACCGTTATAACATAACAATTGACTTGAGGTAAAAACTAGATAGTTGTAGACAGGTGAGTTAGGGTTGTAACACAACAAACGGTGCATCAAAAGAATGTCCGAGTAAGAAGTTAGGCCGAATTTACGAACAAGGGGCAAATTTGTCCATTCCCTTTAAGTGGTAAATTGTCTTTTATTAAACCAAATGGTTTAATTTGATTGGTTGGCATGGGAGGCAGCCTTGGCCGACCTTATACCCTTTAAATAACTTTATCCTTCAGCCAAAATCATCCATGAAAGGGTTTTACCTTGAGAAAAGAGAATTAGGGAGTTTAGGAAGGAAAACTGAGGAGAAAAAGTGTAGAAAAATCCGTACAAATTACGTAAAAGTCCCGAAGGTAATCCTAATCGTAATTCTTGTTATTTTTCTTATATTACTGATTTAGATGATATAAATCATCATTTGTTTACTAAAATTTCAGCCCTTTATATATATGTATGGTTAGATGAAAGTTTAAGTTAAATTGAATGTACAAACCCTTAAAATTGCTTTGTATTGAAACCCCTTGTATTCGAACTTGTATATATATTTGTGTGCTTACTGTAATTGAGAAATTCCAATTGGATACGAAATTAGACTCATATATTCATATCATATCCGAGAATTAGAATTTAACTCCTTGTGGTTAGGCCTTAATGATGATTTCAAGTTGGTACATAATTGTTGTTTATATATTTCATTTCGGTATGCCCTCTGTTTTGTCAAGCTTTTGAGATAGCAAATGAAGTCAAAATTTATGAAACTTTAATTATGTACTATTCAGTATGTGTAATGAAAATTAGTTGAAAATCATGGAAAGTTATACTGTAGAAAAATTATGAAAATTCTTGGAAGTCGAAGGAACAGTAGGGGAGCTTGTAGGGCATATTTCTCGTGTTGTAAAGAAATGGTCATAACTTGCTCTAGGAAGCTTGAAAAATTACACCATCACTTGTACTGGAAAGTATATTCATATATGTTTTCATATTGATAAGGTTGGACACCTGTATTTATACAATTTGGGAATATAGGATGGTTGAGTATAAAAGACAATAATTTAAGGCCAGACTGAATACCTCATGAAAGAATATTGTTATCTGCTCTTTCTAAAGAGTATTTTGAGTACATGTTTCATGTGTATATACATTGAGAAGTATGTTTTCATATTTTCTTGGGTTTAATTATAAATCCCTTATGAGGTATTTCCTATGGTTGAATGTTCATAACTTTATCAACATGTGTACCATTATTTTGTCTTTACTCATGTTTCATGGAATGTGACTGAAGTGGAATTATATTGTTGTTGTATAGTCATGGAAAGTTACATAATTATGTAGAATAATACTTATGATTGAGATTCATTACTGATTTATTTGGAATGACAGGTGTAAGGTCTAATCAAACCAGTTCAGCTCCACCCGAAGGAAACATAAATACATAGTTGACAACCCAAGGTGAGTGTACTCACTGGAATGATGTATTTGTATACTGTTACGAATATGATCATAATGTTATGAATATAAAATTGTTCATTTCGATTTACCGAAATGGGAGGTTACTCCTCGACCCGGAATGGGGGAGATTTGTCTATTAATGACAAGGGGTTATTCCTCGACCAGGAATGGGGGAGAATTGTCTATTTAGACAGGATATGTGAATCATGATTCGAAAAAGTTGGTCATTCATTATGAATGAGCCGGATAAGTTAATACATAATTATATGGACATGATTTATTGCATTTAAATTCATGTAGTAGTATAGTAGTGATGCATTCACTAGGCTATTTTGCTCATGGTTCCTATGTTCACATTTTTTTTCAGGTAACGCGAAGTCACTACCAAATCTAGGAGGTCGGGTTGGGTTATCCAGGAACGGGAGAAACAATGATTTTGTGTAAATGTAAATGATTTAATTAAGTTAATTTATCCTTTAAGAAATTTTTTATGGGCATGACTACTCTGACGTTGTAAAAAGGTTTTCAGTTATATGGATTTATAATGACGACTCTAAAATTAAAACTCGTGTTTATGGTTTAGTTAAATTAATCATGGTATGACTCACTTTGGCTTTAAAACTTAATTATAAGTAACTGGATTGGGGTGTGTCAGCTTTTGGTATCAAAGCCTAGGTTTTAGAGGTTCTGGAGTTAGAAGAGTCTAGATTTGGCAGTGAATGTTAGAAATATGTTTTGTCTGATTCTAACGATTATGTTAGGAAAAATATGTATATAACTGTTCTAAAAAACCCGCCTAGGCTTGAGGCTTGGGAGAAACGCCTCGCCTTAAAATTTTGACGCCTTATGCTTGGTAAAACCCTTAAGGTGTACTTTTTCTCTAAAAACAACAATACTTTAGTGAAACGATATCGCCTTTTAAAGATTTTTTTGCAAACCGGACCATTATCTCATCCAAAATAATCAAATAGTATTTTTATTTGCAAATATTCAGACATATTTTTATGATATGTACAATTTTAGTATTTTAATAGCCTTATTATGGTTAAAAATATTAAAAAGACCTAAACGCCTTTTCACGCCTTTTTACGCCAAGGCCCGCCTAGGCTTCTAAGGCTTAAGGTTTAGCCTCCACGCCTCGATCACGCCCCGCGTTTTTTAGAACCTTGGTATATATGCATGTTGTTATATCTTTAATTCATTTCAGATATAAAAGAATGGAACAAGGGAATTTTAATGTGAGAATATAAGATGAGGCTTCAAATATGGCAGCAGAGGTGGAGCTTGAGAAACCTGTTCCTGGAAATGTAGAACCTGACCCGGAACAATTAACAGACATGCAAAAAATGGCACGTGCTATGACTTTAATGGCAGAGCATCAAGCTAGATTTATGACTTAGATGGAAGAGCAACAAGCCAGGCAAATAGAGGCACAAGCATTGGCTAGGGTTGAGGAGGTGATACATCGAGAAGAAAGGAGTACTTCACACGAGAAATTTATTAAAATGAATCCACCCTCATTTGAAGGAGCAGTTGATCCAGCAGAGGCAGAAGAATGGGTTAAAGAGATTGAACTTATTTTCGGGATAATGAGAATGCATGAAAATCAACGAGTGACCTTGGCGACGTACATGCTCAAAGGAGAAGCTAAATATTGGTGGGATGCCACAAAACATTTGTTGATTACTCCAGGAGGTGGGAATGTGATCTCATGGGATGCTTTTGTCAAAGCTTTGTATGATAAGTATTTTCCCCCAATGTATCGAAAATAAAAAGAGAATGAATATTTCATGTTGAATCAGGGGAGTATGACAGTTAGAGAATACGAAGCTAAACTTACAGCCTGATCTCGATTTTCTTCGAGGTTTATATGGAATGAGGAAGATATGTGCAACCAATTTCTCAATGGACTTGAGTTAGTCATTAAATCTAAATTGTCGGTGTTGATGTAAAAAATTAGATCGCTCTAATTATTCAATCACAGATAAATAAAATGAACAAAGATTTTTAAAGTGGTTCAGCCTTATAAGAATGGCCTACGTCCACTGTTATGTTATTGATGAGTGTTTGGGAATTCTCGATTATCAGTTCAATCCAGAAATTCCGGTCCCTTTAAATGAGGGTGATACAAGGTATTTATAGCCATTAGGCTGTACATGAATGGGTTGATACATTAAATGATATACATATGAAAGGGTAATACATTTAATGCAGCGTGTGCGTCAAGATGATAAGTATTCAATGAATAGTTGAACTGTTGACATTCTGGCAATTAATACTACGACCGAGATGCAGCTCGGACCGCCTTAGTTGCTCGTTGATCAGGAGTTCCTCGGAGCACTAGAGTACCTCGGAGTGTTGCAGTTCCTCGGTATATCCTCGTTGCTCGGGGAGAACATGAGTTGGTCGAGGAAATGAACTTCCTCGTTGTTATTGCGCCACATAGATTGACAAGTGTCTTCGTATGATTCGTCCACATCAGCATATTAATTTTGGTATCAACAGAAGCCCCCAATGTTTCATATTTCGAATTTTGAGGAGTATGGAACATTCTTTCTTGGTTTATGGTAATATTGAATGATCTTCCTGGGTTTTAGGAGCATCGTATTTGAATTTATTTCCAAATTCAAAGAATCCGCCTTTTTTCGAACTTTTAAGAGCGCTTCGATCTTAGTGCCCTTTTTGTCCTTTTAGCCGCCGGAAGTTCAATAGTTTCTTTTTTGTAATCATTTCCTTCGCCGCTTCCCAAGGCAAAGTATTTAAACTTCTTAGGTAACCATACCGTCTTCTTCTTTTTCCAATTTCCTGCATTCAAGCTTTCTATTCTCTCCTTCTCTCTTGTGCGTTCATCCTAGTTTTCGTTCGTTGTCAACATACCTCCTTTCTTCCTGTAAGATCTTCTTCCTTTCTTCTGTATCTCTTTTATTCAGTATGGTTTATATTGTGGAGTCTGTTGAGAAATTTCGTTCCGATTTTTCCATTCCTTCTTGGGTAACTCTGGAGGTTCTTTTTGAGCCTTTAGATTATTTTCGATTGGCTGAGGGGCATTGGTTCCCCAGTCTATTCATAGCTAAATGTGGATTTTATTTTCCACCAAACCCATTGTGTCTTGAGTTTTGTCAGTATTTTGATCTTGTCCCTGCAAAAATAGCCCCCAATTCATGAAGAATAATTAATGGGGTGCACAAATTAAATCTAACTCATGGGACTCGTATAGGGATCCCTGAAATTATGTATTGCTATAAATGGGCCACTCTAGATAATATTTATTACTTAAAAACTAGGTTTTAGAATAGGGCTCTTGTAGTTAACCTCCCTGACTCAAATAGAGATTATTTTGAACATGGGTTGGTTATTAAAAATTGGCAATATGCCCCTTTAGTTGGAGATGGAGTATACAACGGTCCCAGATGCCCCCCATATGGCAATGGGATAGGTTTATTTTTCATTTTATTTTACTTATGAAGTTATGCTTTTATCATGTTTGACAAAATGTATGACTGATATTTCATTATGTGTTTGTTTGCAGTTGATAGTAAAAGAAAAACTCCAAAAGAATCAGAGGTTAATATTAAGCATCTGAAACTTATATGGGGTTTGCATAAGAACGTTGCAGACGAGCACATCAGGTCTGCATCATATCTGCTACAGTATAAGAGTTACACAACCTCTTATACTGCTCGCCCTGTTGAACTAGCTTCAACTCCAGAGGATTCTTCTTCAGATTCTCATCTTCCTTTAAGTCAAAGAATGGGCAAGAAAAGAGCTCCTCCTGCTCTTTTTGATGACATTACTTCTGCTGTTGGGGCTAAGAAAAGCAAAACTGATGTCCCAGAGGGGACTAAGAAGGTGGATGCTGCACCCTCCAAAACTGTCGAGAAGCCCCCAGTGGCTCCGAGCAAGAAAGTTGCTCCTATGGAAGTGATTACTATCTCTCCGACCAAGAGTTCTTCCTTGGTTGAAGCTGCTGAAGTCCCTTTGAGAAGATTGAGGAAATCATCCTCAGTCAATTTGGCTGAAACTGTCCCTTCTCTACCTGCTGGTGGTGTTGGTATTCCAACCATCATTCCTCCGAGCTCTGCAATGAGCTCGGTAAAAACTTGGATCATACCCGAGGTCCAAGGAATTGATGAAAAAATTTCTAGGGATATGCTGACATCCCTAGCTACTCGTCATCTTGCTTCGGTAAATTTCTCACATTCTGAATTTTCTTTCTTTCTCTGAATGCTTGCATTTTGTATTGACTTTACTGTTTTTCTCATCTTTCAGCTGGTGAACTGTTTCAATAATATCGTGAAGAAAGATGAAGCTATTAAAGCTTCAAGCTCCTCGTCAGGTGTAGAGGATGCTCTGCTGGATTTGACCCAATCCTTGAAGGAATCTCGCCAACAGTATAGTGAGGACAAGGCTGTTTGGGAGAAAAAGTTGTCTGCAGTTGAGGCAGAGAAGGTGAAGATGGCTGAGATCTCCAAGAATTTGGAGGATAAAGTAAAAGGTTTAGAGGTCGAACATCAGAAGTATGATGTCAAGCTCAAGAACTTTGGAGAGCTTGAAGATAAGTTGAAGAAGGCAGAGGAAGAGTTGTCCGCCCTGCGAGATATCAAGGTCCAAAAGGAAGAATTGGATGCGAAGCTCTCCTCGGAGAAATTGAGAAGAAAGCTCGCAGTTAAAAAATCCTTCAGCTCTGGCTGGGAAAAAGGATGGGATAAGGGGATTGCTACGATGACATCCCAAGTTCAATATGGGAAGTTGAAATACTTCCGAGATGGCTGGGTAGCTGCTCTACAGGAATTGAAGATTAAGGATGATTCCGATCTATTCCAGTTGCACCTCCCTGGTCCTCCTCCACCAATTGTGGAAGAAGAAGAAGATGAGCCTGCCTCTGATGAATCTTCTATGGCTATAGGTGATCAAGTCCCTGCCTCTCTTCCTGTTGCCAACGAGGACATTTCTTCCATGCCTCCTCCTTCTGAGAAAATTTCAACTCTTGCTGTTCAAGCTGATATCACCTCCGAGCAACCAAGCTCCTCGTCCCAGCCTCCCGAGAAAGTCTTGGGAGACAAGGAAAAGGTGTGAAGTTGTTCGGTATCATTTCTATCTTTTATTATCACTTGTAATCAAACAATGTAATCTTTTGATGATCTAATAAAATACATTTTTGTTCATCTCTGTTGTTGATGATTTGTTTTTGTTGATTGTTGTCTTTTTCTCATCCTTAGTTTGTTGCTAGAATGGAACTGATATCTGCACATGATACCAAGCTGATGCAGTAATGTCACGAATATTATAAGGCTGGTCATATAGACCTTAGTACATCAGAAATTGCTGACATCCTTGGCCATGATGCCTCAGAACAGGCAATTGAGGCTTATCGATACTTGAAAGATTTACTCGACCGAGCTGTGGCCAACAATGTAGCCTACTACTACTTGATTGAGGAACTTCATTATTCCTTAGAAGATCTCCAAGGTCAGCACAATGAATCAATGGCTTTGTTGCACAAGGAATATGAAAATAGATATCAACAGCTTTCTTCTGACACAGGCCATAAAAAGATCCTGGCTGGATACGATGTTAGGGAAAGAACTTTAAAAGGTGAAGTTGAGGCTTGCAGGCAGATTGCTGAGTTGCTGGAACAGGAGAACAATAATTTGCAGAAAAAACTGGCACAGTATGAATCTGCAGCGTCATCTTCTACTGCTTTAGTGCAAGTTACCGATGAAGGTTTCTCGTTCTTAGAGGTCGAGAATGCCAAATTAAGGCAAGAACTGGATGCTTTAAGAAAGTCTAGTATTTCTGCTATTGCTCGGGGACGAGGAAGAGGTTCTCGCGGACGAGGAAGAGCTGTTCAAAATATTGCCGAGGAGCAAAGTTCTCCAGTCGCTGCTCGGAGTCGATCAAGAGTTCTTAGCCGCAATGTTGAAGAAACTCGTACTCAGTCGACGTTAGAAACTCAAGCATTCCAATTGAACGCAAAAGACCGAGCTCTGTCTAAAATGTCCAAGAAAAATCTATCCTTGGAGGATCAACTTACTGCGATGAAGTCTGCTCTGGATAATAAGGATGTTTTTGCCAGGAGCCTTCACGAACAATTGGATAGATTAACCTTCCAATTCCATAAACAGCCCAGGGAATTTTGGATGGCAGGGTACAATGAGGCCCTTTGTCATTTGGATGCTCGTATTGAACACGCCAATAATGAAGGTTATAAGCAGGGGTGGTTGAACGCCTTGGGTGTATTAAAATTGGAGCAAGGGCATTATTTATGGGATTATCATGCTCCTGGGTTACTAGACTTGCCTGTACCACCTTATAAATTGGACATGGAATGGATCCCAGCTCGTTCCATTCCTCGGAGCTTAATTTCAAAATACCATGGTGACTACAGTCTTCACTCCCAGATCGAAGTATCTCGTCCAGAGCATCTAATGGATACACCCTCAATAATGAATGTCAGAATGCTAAAGGACTTGAACTTTATTAATTCTCCCCTCTGCCTGGAAGATCCTCCTGCTGGCGAAGAGCCTGTTTCAAAAGCAAAGGGCAAGAAACCCATAGAATAGGAATCTTAATGTGATAGTTAGTACATTCATGTAACCTATAATTTATTTTGAATGGAAGACTTTCATTTTGCAAATCTGTATTGTTATTGTCTTGTAAAATGCTCTACATCTGTTCATATGTATAAGTTAAAAAATAACAACAATATTGTTGTTCATCGACCAACTTAATAAAAAGTTACAAGTATCAAGTTTACTCAATCACTTAATAATAAAGTAATGAGTATAAAATGTTCAAAATGTTTCCAACCAACCAAGGTTGTTAGATTGTTCTTATCGACCATCTACAGTTGATGGGTTTTTATCCCCGACCAACCATACTTGGTTCATAAAATGTGCCCGACCAACCATGGTCGATAATTTATCTTCGTCGACCAAGTATAATTGATCACCAACCAACTATACTTGGTTCAGTTTGGAATTCTTTGTATTTTCTGGAATGATTTTACCTTCCGACCAACTTGTTGGTTTTAAATCAAATGATATTTGTCCACTAGTTATCTTACCAACCTTAGTTGGTCACGCTAGTGTACGCCTCCTAACCAAAGGCGTATATTTTTTGGTTCTTTCGAACTTTTTGTCCACTAGTTATCTTACCAACCTTAGTTGGTCACGCTAGTGTACGCCTCCTAACCAAAGGAGTATATTTTTTGGTTCTTTCGAACTTTTTGTCCACTAGTTATCTTACCAACCTTAGTTGGTCACGCTAGTGTACGCCTCCTAACCAAAGGAGTATATTTTTTGGTTCTTTCGAACTTTTTGTCTTCTTTTTGCTGTCGAGCAGCGTAGTGTACAACACTAGTATTCCCCGAAAATCTTTCAAACAAAGGAGAAGAAAATGGTGAAAACATCATCGTTTTATTCATATTGATGGAACCGTTGTACATTTTACATCATTGATAATACTTGCGAAGATGTTCAGCATTCCAAGCATTCTTGAATTCTTCTCCTTCTAGAGTTGCTATTCGGTAAGTTCCTGGTCGAACAACTTCTGTAACTCGGTAAGGCCCATGCCAGTTTGCCTCCAATTTATTGTGCTTCTGAATAACCTTTTTTAGCACATAATCTCCTTCTTTTAAATCGCATTTCTTCACCCTTTTGTTGTAGAAAAGAGCTGTTCGTTGTTGATAAGCAGCATTCCTAATGGCTGCTTCTTCTCTGACCTCCTCGAGCATATTCAAATCCAGTCTTCTCATCAAGTCGCTGACTGGGGAACTGAAATTCAGCACTCTATGTGTTGGGAGACCTAACTCGGCAGGTATTACAGCCTCACTTCCAAATGTCAGCATATATGGTGATTCTCCAGTCGCTGCTCGGGGAGTTGTTCGGTAAGCCCACAATACTGATTGTAGCTCGTTAATCCAGTTAGCTTTAGCTTCACTTAACCTTTTCTTCAAACCATTTAGCAGTGTTCTATTCGTCACTTCAGTCTGTCCATTGCTTTGAGGATGGCCTGGTGCTGAATGGACCTTCAAAATGTTCGACTGATGACAATAAGCAGCAAATTCCTCGTTATCAAATTGGGTTCCATGGTCTGTGATGAAAGCATGAGGGAGACCATATCGACAGATGATATTCTTCCAAACGAACTGGTATACCTTCTCGTATGTCATGTCGATGAGGGGTTCAGCTTCTACCCACTTAGTAAAATAGTCTACTGCGACGACGAGGTACTTAAATCTTCCTCGGGTGATCGGCAATGGTCCCACCAAATCAATTCCCCACATGGCGAATGGCCAAGGGGAAGTTATGGGTGTCAACAATGCTTGTGGAGTTCGTCGGATAGAGGAAAAACGTTGGCACTTGTCACATTTCTTAGCATAGGCTATACAATCAGCCCTCATCGTTGGCCAATAGTATCCTTGAGTCATTACCCTTTGTAAAAGCGTTCGACCTGCTACATGAGCTCCACAAGGCCCTTCATGGATTTCTTCAATCAATTCTTTCACCTCGGAGGGATGTACACATCTCTGCAAACCTGCCATAATTCCTCGTCTATACAAAATACCATTAGTTAACACATACCGAGCAGCTTTATACTTCAGTTTCTTGGCAGCGAGCTTGTCCTCCGGCAATCCTCCCTCTTTAATATATGTCCTGATGGGATCCATCCAAGATGGTCCTAAATCAAGGGTTATTACATTCATTGTCAGGTCTTCATCTATGCTCCGACCGTCTAATACTTCAATCGGTATGGTTCTTCGCAACTCGGTACGAGTAGCTGATGCTAGTCGGGCCAGTGCGTCTGCTTGTACATTCTCCATCCTCGGTATTCTCACCAACCGAATGGCATCAAATTCTGTCAAAAACTTCATCACCTTTGCGTGATATTTGATCATTAACTCTCCTTTAACCGCATATATTCCCGTCATCTGATTCACAATTAGTTGAGAATCACTGAATACCATCACTTGTTGTGCTTCCATAACTTTTGCTAAGTTTAACCCCGCTATCATGGCTTCATACTCAGCTTCATTATTAGAGGCTTTGAATTGGAATCGTAAAGCATATTCCATGTCAATCTCATCTGGGGTGCTTAAAACAATTCCTGCGCCGCAATCTGCTGTGCAAGATGAGCCATCCACATATAATCTCCATATGGGTAACCCATCTTCAAACTCCTTATCTGACAGGGTTCCTCGGTGAAATATTTGTTGCTTCTTTTCATCCTCCCCTGGCACTTTTCGCTCCTCGTTGACCATCTCTTCTCGTTCTTCAACCATCCGGGGCTGGTTTGAATTTGAAGTTGATGATCTTTCTACATCCATAGGCCCTTTTACCAACCGGAGTTGGTCTGGACTTATGTCTGTTGATCCTGTAACATCCACAGGTTGGTCAGCGGGCAGTTTTTATTCCTCGGGGGTATCAGGATATGTAAATTCTGCTATAAAATCTGCTACAGCTTGCCCTTTCAATGATGCTCTCGGCTCATACACAATATCATATTCACCGAGTTCTATCGCCCAGTACATCAGTCTTCCTGATTTTTCTGGCTTGTGAAGGGCTTGTCTCAATGGCATGTCGGTATACACAATGATGGTATGGGCCTGGAAATATGGCCTCATTCTTCTACTTGCTTCAATTAACGCTAATGCCAATTTTTCTAACTTTGGGTACCTGACTTCTGCACCTCGGAAAGCCTTGCTTGTGTAATAAATTGGCCTCTGGACTCCATTCTCCACTCTGATCAATGCCGAGCTGACTGCATTCTCTGATACCGCCAGATACAAATACAATTTCTCTCCTGTTATTGGCCTGGACAACAATGGAGGTGTTCCCAAATACTTTTTCAAGTCTTGAAAGGCCTTCTCACATTCATCAGTCCACTCAAAAGTTTTTCGAAGTGTTTTGAAGAATGGGAGGCATTTGTCAGTTGCTCGGGATACAAATCTGTTGAGCGCTGCAACTCGTCCTGTAAGACTCTGCACTTCTTTCTTTGTTGTTGGAGATCGCAACCCTAAAAGAGCTTTGATTTTATCTGGATTTGCTTCAATGCCTCGCTGATTGACAATGTATCCGAGAAACATTCCTTCTCGTACTCCAAATGTGCACTTCGTCGGGTTGAGCTTCATCTGGTATTTATCCAGTTGATCAAATGTCTGAGCTAAGTCAACTAGATGATCTGCAGCTTTCTTGCTTTTTGTTAGCATATCATCGACATAGACTTCCATGTTGCAACTGATTTGTTCGGTGAAAACCTTGTTCATCAGCCGCTGGTATGTTGCTCCTGCATTTTTCAAACCAAAAGGCATAACATTATAGCAATAAGTTCCCCTAGGGGTAATAAAAGAAGTACTTTCCCTGTCTTCAGGTTTCATTTTGATCTGGTTGTAGCCAGAGTAAGCATCCATGAAGCTGAGCAGCTCATGTCCCGAGGTAGCATCCACTAGTTGGTCGATTCTGGGCAATGGAAAATGATCTTTTGGGCATGCCTTGTTGAGATCAGTGAAATCAACACACATTCTCCATTTATTATTCTTCTTCTTTACCATCACCACATTTGCCAGCCAGTCTGGATATTTCACATCTTCAATGAATTGGGCTTTCTGGAGCTTCTCGACCTCCTCTTGTATGGCTTGATTCTTCTCGGGGCTAAATACCCTTCTTCTCTTCTTCACAGGCTTGATCTCCTTATTCACATTGAGTTCATGACATAAGAAGTTTGGATCTATTCCTGGCATGTCCTCATGACTCCATGCGAAAGTTTTCTTCCTGTTTCTCAAGAACATTATCAACTCTTGTTTTATTGAAGCATCCAACGACGAACCTATCTGGGTTACTCGTTCAGGGTGCTCCTCGTCCAGAATAACATTTTCTGTAGATTCTACCACCTGTCCTTTTACAAGTTGGGATTCATCCCTTGGATCAAGAGTTTCAATTTCTGTACCTTCCTCTACCTGATAGGTAATAGTTTTTTTCCTTGATTCCTCAAACTCCTCTTGCTCGGCAGACGAATAATAGCATTCCCGAGCTACTTTTTGATCACCTTTTACAACTCCTACTCCGAAGTTTGTTGGGAATTTTAAGCATTGATGCACTGTAGATGGAACTGCTTCGAACTTCTTCAAACCAACTCTTCCCATGATGATGTTGTAGGCTGACTGCACATTCTTATCCATCACGAAGAAGCGTATTCTTTCTGTTCGACAAGCGGGCCAAGTTCCAATGAATATGTCCAACTTGATCGTCCCAAGTGGAAAAACTTTCTCGCCAGCAAAACCCAGAAGGGGTCTGTGATAAGGTTCCAATTGAGATAATTTCAAATTCAAGCTATCAAAACATGAATAGTACATGATGTCTGCCGAACTACCATTGTCCACCAACACCCTTGAAATCACCACATCTTTCATCCTCATTTTGATCACCAAGGGATCGTCGTGAGGGTAAAGAACACCTGCCAAATCGTTTTTTGAAAAACCAATAACCAGCTTCTCTTTATTTACCTTCCTCGGACGATCTTCCTCGGCAAGATTTATTCGTTGAATATATGAGCAGGCTTGGGCCTCTCCGAGATAAGCCTTTCTTTCTGCAGTAAGGTCTCCCCCTCCAGCATCTCCTCCTGTTATAACATTACAATCAATTGACCCAAAACGTATGGAAAATACCTCTCGTTCAGGTTGTCTTGGCTTCTTTGGAAGATCGAGGTCTTCATATGGATCATCTTCATGATTTCTTTTCTTTTTCTCCTCCGTCCGACGAGGAGATCTGGAACGATCTCTGGTTCTATCATCATTTTTCCTTTCACCTCTGCGATCTACATACTTTGACAACTTTCCTCTTCGGATGAGCGTTTCAATCTCGTTCTGAAGGGCTATGCAATTTTTGGTCGTATGGCCATGATCTTTATGGAACTCGCAATATTTGGCCCTATTCCTCATATCAGGATTGGTCCTCAGTTTATCTGGCCACTTGATTTCTTCGTTATTCTTGATTTCTTCTAAAACATGATTAATACCCATCTTCAATGGAGTATAATTATCATATTTCTTCAGGACTTCCCATGACGTCCTATTATTCTTGGAGTGCTTGTCACCACCATTAACTTTTTGCTCTTTCTTCTTAGATTTGTCAACCTCCACCTTGGTTTCTTTATCCATATTCTTCTTCGCAGCCATAGCCTCCTCGGCATTCATGATTTTAGCCGCTTTTGCCATCAACTCCGACATAGTTTTAGGTGGATCTTTGGCCAAAGTATAATATAACTTGTTAGGAAACAATCCACTCATCAAAGCAGTGATCGCTGTCTTTTCTTCGTAATCTATGACTTCCAACTTCTCGTTATTGAAACGAGTTATGTAATCTCTAGTACTCTCACCTGATTTTTGTCTAACACTTAACAAGTGCGCTACTCGTTTTACTGGCTTTGCTCCAAAACAGAAATTGCCAATAAACAACTCGGCTAACTGAATAAAAGTCGAAATCTTACCCCGAGGAAGATTATTGTACCATATCTGTGCAGATCCGGTAAGAGTTCCCGAAAACGCTCTACACCTCATCTCGTCGGGGACAGCATATATGTCGGCAGCAGCTTGGTATTGCTCTATATGAAGAACAGGATCTGTCTTTCCATCATATTTAGGTGTCACTACAGGTGCTTTAAATTTCGATGGTGTAGGAAAATTCACAATGGCCTGCACAAAAGGTGTCCCTTGAACAAAAGTTCTCTGTAAGGGATTCCTTTCTTTAACCATTTCTCCAAGTCTATCCTCCAATCGTTGAATGGAACCCTTCCATGCTTCATTTCCTTCCTCGGGCTGCTTAGTCCGAGCAATTGATTATTCTGACGTAGCTTCCTGAGATCTATCTCGACGAGTAACTGGTCTTGATTGCGCTGATCCTTCCCTCAAACCTGATGGTGGTCGAAAGCTTCTCGATGGGGCTCTAGGTGGACTCATATTTCTCCTTGGTCCTAACCGACTGAAAGGAGATGCACTGCTTAATCTTTCCAGGGCGCTAGTTCTCTCCGGAGAGAGGGTGATATGTTGATCTGTATCCGTAGCCCGTATCGATGAAGTTCGCCCAGGTTGATAAGAAAAATCATTAGATTCTTCATTACGATATGACTCAGTACGCCTGGATCGCGATTGCCCACGATCACTCCTTTGCCTTGATTGGGTAGGTGCACCGCCGTGAAGAGTTTGAATGAGTTGCCTCATTGTTTCTTGCATGGCGGTTTGTCCTTCAGCCAGATTCGTCATAATTCCAGCCAGATCTGGAGGTGCAGATGGATTTGGAGGATTTCCAGTATTTCCAGCATTTCGATTACTGGATTCTGGATTATCTGCCATCGATGATAAATGATTTTTGGTGAAAAACGATAGCAACAGTCGTTTCCCACAGACGGCGCCAATCTGTTGATGTAAAAAATTAGATCGCTCTAATTATTCAATCACAGATAAATAAAATGAACAAATATTTTTAAAGTGGTTCAGCCTTATAAGAATGGCCTACGTCCACTGTTATGTTATTGATGAGTGTTTGGGAATTCTCGATTATCAGTTCAATCCAGAAATTCCGGTCCCTTTGAATGAGGGTGATACAAGGTATTTATAGCCATTAGGCTGTACATGAATGGGTTGATACATTAAATGATATACATATGAAAGGGTAATACATTTAATGCAGCGTGTGCGTCAAGATGATAAGTATTCAATGAATAGTTGAACTGTTGACATTCTGGCAATTAATACTACGACCGAGATGCAGCTCGGACCGCCTTAGTTGCTCGTTGATCAGGAGTTCCTCGGAGCACTAGAGTACCTCGGAGTGTTGCAGTTCCTCGGTATATCCTCGTTGCTCGGGGAGAACATGAGTTGGTCGAGGAAATGAACTTCCTCGTTGTTATTGCGCCACATAGATTGACAAGTGTCTTCGTATGATTCGTCCACATCAGCATATTAATTTTGGTATCAACAGTCGGCTTTAGAGACTGCTAACTATTCAGCCTTGGTGAACAAAGCCATGCTAGTAGAAAGGGACGTGAATGAAGCTAAAGGGAATCGAGAACGAGGCGTAAAGAGAAGTAGATTCAACCCGAATTATCAAAAAGGCAGTGATACAGAATATTCGAGACTTGGAGGGCAGAAATTTCAGCAGGGTAGAATTATGGAAAGTAGTTTGCAAAGGAGTGAAGCTAGTGGTGGGAGTGGTTCATGAGTTTCAGCGTAAGGAGATCCGAATGTTTGTTTCTTTTGTGGGACATCGGGTTATATAAAGAGAAATTGCCCAAATATACTAAATATAGAATGTTTTAACTGTCATTAGAAGGTCCATCTGAGAAAGAATTGTCCTTTGTTATCAAGAGCGATTTCAGTCAGTAGTGTGGGGCCTCATAAAGGATCCTCTCTAGGCAGTGCCACCAGGAGAAGAGGTACAGAACAAGCAACTGAATCGAGGGCAGGAGGAAGAGTGTTTGCGATGATGCTGCAAGATGCCCATGCTACACCGGAAGTGGTTAGAGCTAAACTCTCTATTGCTAATAAAGATTTATATGCACTCATTGATCCTGGATCTACGCATTCATTTGTGGCATTACATATTATTTCATATTTGGGTAGACCGTGTTCATTTCTCAATTGCGCCTTATATATTTTGACCCCAATGGAAAGTGTAATTCTGGTGGAGCATATTTATAAAGATTGTGTCTTACGAATGGGTGAGCGAGATTTCTATGTTGATTTGATACCGTTGGCCATTCGAGATTTTGATATTATATTGGGGATGGATTGGTTATCATCGTATCATGCTTCCATTGATTATTTTCGAAAAGAAGTTACATTTCATCTTCCTGGTGAACCCGAGTTCCAGTTTATAGGAGAAAGGAATGTTGTCCCTAATTGTCTTATCTCAGCAATTAAGAGTAAAAAGTTATTGAGTAAAGGTTGTACAGGGTATTTAGCTAATGTTGTTGATGTTAGTAAGGAAGCACTTAAAGTTGAAGATATACCAGTAGTTGGAGAATTTTCTGATGTCTTCCCAGAGGAATTGCCAGGATTGCCACCCGATAGGGAAGTAGAGTTTTCCATTGAATTAATTCCAGGTACTGGTCCAATTTCCCTTGCTCCATATAGAATGGCACCAACAGAGTTAAAAGAATTGAAAGTGCAATTACAAGATCTAATAAGCAGAGGTTTCATTCGGCCTAGTGTTTCGGCATGGGGAGCCCCAGTGTTATTTGTGAAAAAGAAAGATGGGACAATGCAATTATGTATTGATTATCGGCAATTGAATAAGGTAACCATTATAAACAAGTGCCCTCTACCTCGTATCGATGATTTATTTGACCAATTACAGGGGGCCACAGTATTTTCGAAGATTGATTTGAGATCGGGTTACCACCAATTGAAAGTAAAGGATAGTGATATTTCCAAAATAGCTTTCCGGACTCGATATGGGCACTATGAGTTTTTGGTAATGCCATTTGGATTAACTAATGCTCCATCAGTTTTTATGGATTTGATGAACCGGGTATTCCACCCTTTCATTGATTCATTTGTGATTGTATTCATAGACGATGTGTTGATTTACTCGCGTAGTATGGAGGAACATGAGAAATATTTGAGACTTGTATTGCAGATTTTGAGAGAGAAGAAATTATTTGCTAAATTTAGCAAGTGTAAGTTTTGGTTGAATGAAATTATGTTTTTAGGGCATGTTGTCTCGAAAAATGGGATATATGTTGATCCAAAGAAGGTGGAAGCAATCGTTGAATGGGAAAGTCCTAAGAATGTGACAGAAATTAGGAGTTTCCTAGGATTGGCAGGTTACTATCGCAGATTCATTAAGGGATTTTCAGCAATAGCATTACCGTTGACAAAGTTGACTCGTAAAGAAGTGAAGTTTTTATAGGATGAAGAATGGGAGAGGAGTTTTAAAGAATTAAAGAATCAGTTGGTTTTCCTATACTTACTATTCCATGTGGGAATGAGTATTTTGTGATCTATACAAACACTTCATTTCAGGGGTTAGGATGTGTTCTTATGCAGAATGGGAAGGTAATAGCATATGCTTCTAGATAATTAAAGACGCATGAACAAAACTACCCTACACACGATATGGAGCTAGCAGCCATTGTTTTTGCTTTAAAGTTGTGGAGACATTACTTGTATGGAGAAACTTGTGAGATATTTACAGATCATCAAAGTTTGAAATACTTGTTTACACAAAGAGAACTGAATTTGAGACAAAGGCGTTGGATAGAGCTGATTAAAGACTATGACTGTACCATTCATCATCATCCTGGAAAGGCTAATGTAGTAGCAGATGCTTTGAGTCACTAATCATCAGGGATTCTTGGTTGCATACGGTGTGCCCGTGTTGGAAATATTCTTGACTTGGCATCGATGGGGATTGAATTGAAGTTTTCAAAAAGCGAAGGACTATTAGCACATGTCACAGTGAGACATTTATTGACAGAATGCATACGAAATTTGCAGATCAGTGATCCATTCCTTGAGAAGAAGAAACAAGATGTCCTGAATGGTAAAGAGAGTGAATTTGAGATTAATAATGATGAATCGTTGTGTTATAAAAATAGGATTTGTGTACCGAATGATCCACTCTTAAAGAAGGATATATTAGAAGAGGCCCATAGTTATATTTACTTTATGCATCCGGGAGGTACCAAAATGTACAGAGATTTGAAAGAGTATTACTGGTGGAACAATATGAAACGTGATATTACAGAGTTCGTAGCTAAATATTTAGTATGCCAGCAAGTAAAGGCGGAGCATCAGAAGCCGACGGGGTTATTAAGGTTATTGCCTATTCCGGAATGGAAGTGGGATCATATAACGATGGATTTTGTTACAGGATTACCCCAGTCACCAAAGGGGCATGACTCTATTTGGGTGATTGTAGACCGATTGACGAAGTCGACCCATTTTCTTCCAGTTCAGACCACCTACACTGTTGACAAGTATGCACGTATGTACGTTGATGAGATTATCCGTTTACATGGGGCACCAGTGTCAATTGTATCAGATAGAGATCCAACGTTCACTTCTAAATTTTGGCCTCGTTTACGGAATGCCATGGGCACAAGTTTGAAGTTCAGCACTGCATTTCATCCACAAACCGATGGGCAATCTGAAAGGACGATTCAAATATTATAAGACATGTTACGAGCTTGTGTATTTGACTTCAAGGGTAGTTGGGCTGATCATTTGCCATTGATGGAATTCTCGTATAATAATAGTTATCAGTCCACCATTGGTATGGCTCCGTATGAAGCTTTATATGGGAGGAGATGTAGAACGCCTTTGTGTTGGGATGAAGTAGGTGAAAGAAAAATTTTGGGTCCTAAATTGATAGATATGACAACTGAAAAGATTCAAATGATCCGGGAACGAATAAAGATAACACAAAGCAGGAAAATTTTTTATGCAGATAAAAGGAAATATCCATTGGAATTTCAGAAGGGAGATTTTGTATTCCTGCGTATTTCACCATGGAAAGGCGTTATGAGATTTGGGAAGAAGGGGAAACTAGGTCCAAGATACATTGGACCATATGAGGTGTTGGAAAGAATTGGGAACCTGGCATATAGATTAGCATTACCTCCGGATTTATCCCGTTTACATGATGTATTTCACGTATCTATGCTTCGTAAGTATTTAGCGGATCCATCTCATTTGTTGAACACTCAACCAATTGAACTGAAGGAAGACTTGTCGTACATCGAGGAACTATTGGAACTTATTGATCGTAAGGAGCAGGTATTGAGGAATAAAGTTATTCACTTAGTTAAAGTTATGTGGATGAGCCATGGAGTTAAAGAAGCAACTTGGGAAACGGAGGATAGCATGAAGAAGCAGTATCCCCATTTGTTTAGTAAGTGACCTTTATATTAAATTTCGGGGACGAAATTTTCTAAGGGGGGTGAGTTGTGACAATCCGAGTATAATTATGATAAATTATGTTTAAATCATGATTAGCTTATGTGATATGGATAATATGTTATTAGTATATATAATTTTAAGTCATCATGTTTAGTCTAATCCTACTTTCATAAATCGTGAAATGTCAAGTTATGTATAAACACAAAATTTTGTTAATTTCGATAGAAATGTCCCTATTTAAGACTAGTTTTGACCGTTATAACATAACAATTGACTTGAGGTAAAAACTAGATAGTTGTAGACAGGTGAGTTAGGGTTGTAACACAACAAATGGTGCATCAAACGGATGTCCGAGTAAGAAGTTAGGCCGAATTTATGAACAAGGGGCAAATCTGTCCATTCCCTTTAAGCGGTAAATTGTCTTTTATTAAACCAAATTGTTTAATTTGATTGGTTGGCATGGGAGGCAGCCTTGGCCAACCTTATACCCTTTAAATAACCTTATCCTTCAGCCAAAATCAGCCATGAAAGGGTTTTACCTTGAGGAAAGAGAATTAGGGAGTTTAGGAAGGAAAACTGAGGAGAAAAAGTGTAGAAAAATCCGTACAAATTACGTAAAAGTCCCGAAGGTAATCCTAATCGTAATTCTTGTTATTTTTCTTATATTACTGATTTAGATGATATAAATCATCATTTGTTTACTAAAATTTCAGCCCTTTATATATATGTATGGTTAGATGAAAGTTTAAGTTAAATTGAATGTACAAACCCTTAAAATTGCTTTGTATTGAAACCCCTTGTATTCAAACTTGTATATCTCTTTGTGTGCTTACCGTAATTGATAAATTCCAATTGGATATGAAAGTAGACTCATATATTCATATCATATCCGAGAATTAGAATTTAACTCCTTGTTGTTAGGCCTTAATGATGATTTCAAGTTGGTACATAGTTGTTGTTTATATATTTCATTTCGGTATGCCCTGAGTTTTGTCAAGCTTTTGACATAGCAAATGAAGTTAAAAATTTATGAAACTTTAATTATGTACTATTCAGTATGTTTAATGAAAATTAGTTGAAAATCATGGAAAGTTATGCTGTAGAAAAATTATGAAAATTCTTGGAAGTCGAAGGAACAGTAGAGGAGCTTGTAGGGCATATTTCTTGTGTTGTAAAGAAATGGTCATAACTTGCTCTAGGAAGCTTAAAAAATTACACCGTCACTTGTACTGGAAATTATATTCATATATGTTTTTATATTGATAAGGTTGGACACCTGTATTTATACAATTTGGGAATATAGGATGGTTGAGTATAGAAGACAATAATTTGAGGCCATAGTGAATACCCCATGAAAGAAAATTGTTATCTCCTCTTTCTAAAGAGTATTTTGAGTACTTATTTCATGTGTATATACATTGAGAAGTATGTTTTTATTTTTACTTGGGTTTAATTGTAAATCCCTTATGAGGTATTTCCTACGATTGAATGTTCATAACTTTATCAACATGTGTACCATTGTTTTGTCTTTACTCATGTTTCATGGAATGTGACTGAAGTGGAATTATATTGTTGTTGTATAGTCATGGAAAGTTACACAATTATGTCAGGATAATACTTATGATTGAGATTCATTACTGATTTAGTTGGATGGACAGGTGTAAGGTCTAATCAACCCAGTTCAGCTCCACCCGAAGGAAACATAAATACATAGTTGACAACCCAAGGTGAGTGCACTCACTGGAATGATGTATTTGTATACTGTTACGAATATGATCATAATGTTATGAATATAAAATTGTTCATTTCGATTTACCGAAATGGGAGGTTACTCCTCGACCCAGAATGGGGGAGATTTGTCTATTAATGACAAGGGGTTATTCCTCGACCAGAAATGGGGGAGAATTGTCTATTTAGACAGGATATGTGAATCATGATTCGGAAAAGTTTGTCATTCATTATGAATGAGCCGGATAAGTTAATACATAATTATACGGACATGATTTATTGCATTTAAATTTATGCAGTAGTATAGTAGTGATGCATTCACTGGGCTATTTACTCATGGTTCCTATGTTCACATTTTTTTCAGGTAACGCGATGTCACTGCCAAATCTAGGAGGTCGGGTTGGGTTAGCCAGGAACGGGAGAAACAATGATTTTGTGTAAATGTAAATGATTTAATTAAGTTAATTTATCCTTCAAGCAAGTTTTTATGGGCATGACTACTCTGACGTTGTAAAAAGGTTTTCAGTTATATGGATTTATAATGATGACTCTAAAATTAAAACTCGTGTTTATGATTTAGTTAAATTAATCATGGTATGACTCACTTTGACTTTCAAACTTAATTATAAGTAATTGGGTTGGGGTGTGTCAGACAGGCTTGCACTTGAGCCTAGAAAGTACGCACTTCTAAGACACATTCTTAGTCGCGTCACCAATCAACCTTCCCGAAACCCTACACGCGTCAGATTTTCTAGAACATTAGTCCCTCGGGTCTGTTTTATGAAATCGACCTATGTCGGCCTTTCCACCACCATCTTGAGTAGATCGCAAGTCTGAAATGGAAAATAATTCGACAAAATTTTAAGAAATCGTTGTAATTGAAAAAGAATCATTGTTTTCCAACTCCGAGTAATCCAAGATTCACCCGGATCTAACCAAGAAACATACCACCTCAAACCCTAACCAATTTCAACCAAAAAAATTCAATTCCAAACCCTATCTTCCCCAACCTTAACAAACCCTAAAACCTAATCAACCTACGAACCCTAATATCTTATACAAAGGGTGCGCATCATTGGGCATCCTTCTCATCCCCACCAATGTACCTTTATCTACCGTCCAATCCATTTGCCGAAGCCGTGGTTATTTTTTCCGTGCTTAAGCAAGGCTTGCCGATGTTTCTACCTCTTACACGCACACCGTCATGATCACAACTTCGGTGGACCCCCAAGCACATCCTCCTAGTGATGACATATGGATTCGCACAAGTATTTTATTTTCTCGTTGTATCGCAAAAGGAAGACTTTATACGGTGATCATCGATGGAGGAGCTAGTAACAACTTGGTGGCTCAATAAATGGTAGATAAATTGAGGCGTCCTACGGAGTCATTGACCTCTCTGTGCCGAATTGGGTAGTTGAGCAATGGTACCGCTATTACTCCAAGTCGACAATATCGAGTAGACTTCTCGATAGGAGACTACCATGATGTGGTAGTATGTACCGTTGTGGATATGAAGGTGTGTCACCTACTTTTGGGAAGACCTTAACAATATGATCATTATAGTGTACATGACGGACGAGCTGACACTTATTCATTAAAACATGAGGATAGGGATTTCATCATTCTCCCTATGAGACCATTTCAAATGCCACGACCTTCCGCACTACTAGTCTCACATGAGGAGTTGGCTACGGAAACCGCGAGACGGGTCTATGTTATGCCCTTATCAGCCTTATTACTACACCAGAAGCATCTATCCCTCCACTAGTCCAGGCCCTATTAGATTCATACGTGGATGTATGTACGCTTCCTGATGACCTCCCACCCCTTCATGACATACAGCATGCTATAGACCTTGTACTCGGGGCGCAACTCCCCAATTTACCCCACTATTGCATGTCACCTACGAAGCATGCGGAGCTATAGATGTAGGTCACCGAGTTGTGTGACAAGGGTTGTATTAGAGAGAGCACGTCTCCTTGTGCGGTGCCCGCGATATTAGCACCCAAGAAAGATGGGAGTTAGCGTATGTATGTGGATAGTCGCGCCATCAACAAAGTCACGGTGAAGTATAGATTTCCTATCCCCAGGCTCGAGGATATGTTGGACCAACTCTATGGAGCGACGGTCTTCTCTAAGCTTGATTTGAAAAGTGGCTACCATTAGATACACATGAGGACAAGGGATGAGTGGAAGACGGTGTTTAAGACCAAGGATGGACTTTACGAGTGGACGGTGATGCCTTTCAGCCTCTCTAATGCTCCTTCCACATTTATATGAGAGCGATGACTCAGATTTTGCTCCCTTTCTTGAGCAAGTTCGTTGTTGTCTACTTTGACGACATTTTGATTTATAGTCGATCTGAGGAGGAGCATCTTGGACATGTGACACAAGTTTTGGAGGTCTTATGGGCCGAGAGTTTTTTCTTACATTAAAGAAGCGTGCCTTCATGGTTCCATCAGCGACTTTCCTGGGTTACATGGTATTCGGAGATGGCATCAGGGTGGACAACGCCATGATTCAGGCGATAGTGGATTGGCCTACACCCACGTCCGTATCACAGGTCCACAGCTTTCACGGACTCGCCGGGTTTTATTAATGATTTATAGTAGGATTTAGCACCGTTATGGGGCCTATCACGGACTTGATGAGCACTTCTTCGAGCAACGATTTCAGGTGGACTGTGGAGGTCGATCGAGCCTTCTGGAGTGTTAAAGAGTTGATGACGATAACTCATATCCTTTCCTTACCCGACTTTGACCAGTTATTTGAGTTGTCTTGCGATGCTTGCAAGACAAGGATATGATCCTTTCTGAGTCAAAACGGGAAACTCGTTGCCTTTTTTTAGTCAGAAGCTAATAGGAAAGGCATTGCACTATTCTACATATGACTTGGAGTTCTATGCGGTCACGACGACGGTGAAATTTTGATCATCTTACCTCCTACATAAGGAGTTTGTGATCAAGTCCGACCATAAGGCCTTGCGTTTTCTTCATAGCCAGAAGCGTGTTAGTGACAGACACGCCAAGTGGATCACCTATTTTCAGCGCTACACTTTCCACCTCCAGTACTAACCCGACAAGGAGTATCTCGTAATATATGGTCTTAGCCAGTGACCTCATGTTTTCGTGAATTTGCGAAGCTAGGTATTTGAGTTTGATCATATTCGAGACCAGTACCCGACTGACGTGGAATTGGGCCCGATTTTCACCGCATGCCAGTAGGGCAATGTTGCATCGGGCGAGTATCTCTCACAGGATGGATTTCTGTATCGGGGGACAACACTATGTATTCCTTCTTCCTCCCTACAAAAGAAGATCATATCCGAGGTTCACGGGGGTGGACTAGCAGGTCACTTAGGGCAAGCACGCACACACGCATTATTACGGGACCGTTTTTATTGGTCGACTATGAGGCGAGATGCTAACGCCTTCATCAAGCATTGCTATACATGTCAGATGGCTAAGGGGAAGCACTCCAAAGCTGGCTTGTACATTCCACTATCGATACCCGAGTGCCCGTGGTAGGATGTATCGATGAATTTTATTGTTGGGCTCCCACGTACTCCCAGCAGACATGATTCCATCTTAGTAGTTGTAGACCAATTTTTCAAGATGTCTCATTTCATCCTGTGTACTCGTATGACAGATGCTTCTCATGTCACATCCTTGTACTTCCGTGATATTGACCATTTACATGGAGTGCCCCGTAGCATTACGTCCAACCGAGATGCGTGTATTACGGGACATTTTTTGCGGATATTATGGCGCTTATTACGAACGACGCTTCAGTTTTCAGATAGACAGACTGAGATGGTCAACAAGAATGTGGGTGACCTCTTGCATTGTTTGACCTCGGAGCATCCCCGTAGGTGGGATATAGTGATTGCATAGGCCGAGTTTGCTTTCAACAACTCCGTCAACTGCTCTACGGGTTTCTCCCACTTTCAGATTGTGTTGGGTCAGTCTCCTACTATGTCCATTGACCTAGCTGAGCTGCCGCCGACAGTTCCTACGTGTCCCTTCGCGGAAGAGTTTGCAACACACTTGACTTCCATTCAGGACGACGTTCGTGCTCGACTCCAAACCACTTATGCCTCTTACAAAGAGGCGGCTGATGAGCATCACCGTTTTGTTTCCTTCCAGCCCGATGATTTGGTTATGGTGTACCTTCAGAAGGCGCGATGTTTAGGCAAAGGTAACAAGTTCCTTATGCGCCACGTTGGTCCTTTTCCCATTATTCGAGTTTGTGAGCCGAATGCTGTTGAGGACAACCTTCCTCCGGAGTTTCACATGTACTGCACGTTTAACGTGGCGAACCTTTACCCATTCCGAGGCACCTAGCCGCCACCCATTCCTCTTCCTTCATCCTCGAGCCAATCGGTCCGTTCCCATGTTGATCGTATTGAGGGCATCCTTGATTTAGCATTGTCTCATCCTCATCGGGAGACTGTACCCACTACTTGGTTCGTTGGGTTGGACGCCCTGAGGCAGAGGATTCTTGGATTACCGAGGCCACCTTATAGCATGATGATCCCGCTTTTTTCTGACAATACGTTGTATATATGGATTCTTGTTGTTGTTGGGGGGGGGGGGGGGGAATGATGTAGGAGCATAAGGATATATTCGTATTTTTGGCATTTATTCTTATTTTTACCCTTTTGTACCTTCTAGTATAAATAGCGCGAAGGCTCATCATTGTATCACTTTTGGCGTATTTGATATTGAGAGACTAGAGAGAGAAATAAGAAACTCTTGATCTTTTTTTTATTGTTGTTGTGTTGATAACTTTTCTTTTACACATCGACACCATTATTCAAATCAGACCGGTTCTCATTCATTCGAAGAATCCTTTTGGGAGTCTTGAATTTCTCTTTTTGAGTCTATACATTTTTATTAAGAGGGTACCTAATAGAACTTTTAGATTAGTTGGAGTCGTAGATTAAAGTACGCTCAATCAAACTTTGAGCACTAATGAGGCGACAAATCTGTCACAACAAGATAATATAATGAATTTATTGGGCTTATAAAACTTACTTATGTTAGCCACCATTACATATGACATGTAGTTTTGTTAGCCAACATCACAGAATGAGTATGCAAGCATGGGAATTCATTTTCTAAGGTAATGTATATTCTTTAGCATTTGCTACCATTTAACTACGATTAACAACCCCCTTTTATGTTAAATTATAAAGCTACCCCATGTTCATAAGCACGAGAGAGGAGCTTGTGTTTGTTAAGGCTCCGATTGTTTACTTAAAAGCTAGTCTCAAGCTTGGCTCGTTTGTGAAACTAACATGATTGAATGGACATATTGTTCAGCCAAGCACAAGCTGTTACAGCCCTATACATCCCATATTAAGAATCCCTAATGAAAATATTGATATACTAAAGAAACTTTTTTTTCCCTTCTAAATTCTCTCTCCCTAACTTAGTAATGTAATAGATTTACTCCCAGCACCTGTGCTGGTCCTGATCAAGTACTGGCTAAAGTGGTTCTGGAGGTAAAATCGAAATTTTACATCATATTATACAATAATTTTAGAAACGTGAACCTTAATTCAAGAAAGCCAAAAAGGAAACAAGAGGAGAGACCAGTTATGTAATTGATTCCGAAGCAAACAGGGGCACCAACACAAAATTGCAGCAGGACGACCCAGAAAAGGCTTTGGTAGGGAGCCGTCCCATAATCAGCAATATTAAACAAAAAAAGCAGGTTAGGTTCGTTAGTTAATCTATTGTCTAGCCAGTTATTTTTTTCATATTTTTTTTGTCTACACAGTTTGTGTGTAACATAGTGAGATTGTTGTTGCTTAGGAGTCAGGGTCTCTCTCCCCACTTGTGCACGCAGAGAATTTTCTTGCCAACTGAACCTTGGCAAACCTAATTATATCCAAATAGAACTTGTCGTACGAATGTTAACACCTAGGCTATTTCTGTGATGTAAAGACACAGTTTTTGAATGAGGTAAACCACGAGTTGACATTGACGCGTTGGAGTATCTGAATTGAATTGAGCGGGTCCATGTGTTTCTCACACTAGTATGTCAAAATCTATATTATACCTCTAATACGATAGTATTAGAGGTATAATAAGACATTAATGCATTAAGGCTTAACTTTTAAATTTATTTAAATGAAGTTAATAAAGTTAAAACCAACAACACTGAACTAATTTGGAAATCATACGACCAAGTAAAGATACAAAAAAGGCACTGCGGATAAGCAAACGGAACTCAAATCGTTCAACTCTTCTGGAGTCCAGTCGATGAAGAAATATATACCAACATTAGGAAAACTGAATCGCCTCCCCTACACCAAAGACATCTGCAAAATGGTATTCAATGTGAACTTATCATATCCCAAATCCACCCATACATCTTTCATAATTGAATATGTAAAGAATTGTGTGAAAGCTATATATTTGGAATCGTTCAATCCTAGGTTATTTAATATTAGGCCTCCATCTCCTGATAAAATTACATTCTTCTCTCATTTCTTCTTTGCACACTTATTTCATCAATTATTTTCGGTTATGGAATACATAATGTTTGTATATATAATTTCATTATTAATCATTTACAGGGTTCGAGTTATTTTGAGTTGGATTTACAACGTTGAAGTTGGTTCAGCAAAGCTGTTCAGGTATTTTAAAATGAAACTCCTTCTATTTACATTTTGAAAAACTGTTACATGATCTATGTTATATTGAAATATAGTTCACCTTAGTTTTTTATAAATAATTGGTAACTGCATAAAACGTAAATGTATAGTTCACCTTAGTAAATTATTTTTATTCCACATAATAAGTGACCTGTATGAGACAGACAAAACCTTACATATAGGATAAACTGATCCAACCATATATGTAAGAAGAAACAAAGAGGGAGAAACATTCCCTATAGGCAGGGATAAGAGGCACCTAGCACCTAGGGAAAGGGACCCCACAAGTTTTGGCAACCTTCCTGGCATTAGGAGAGTTAACAAAATTCTTTAGATTTGGGTTCTTGAGGTACTAGCAACAACAATGCTTTTGTTGATTGATCTTGGTGGAGCACATTTTAGATGGGGCTGAAGCTGACGTGATGGCGCTCATGCAAGGGGCCAACTGCCTTGGGTCGCACGTCACTGCCTCTGAAACCAGTGCTTCAGCGAAAAGTAGCACTAGCACAACACACACTGCAATGTATGATGACCTCATTTTTCACTCTCAAAATAGATAGCAAAATCTTGATATATAAGGGAGAGTGGAGAAAGAGAGACTTGGGTCGGTTGATAGACAGGAGATTGATCAGAATACCTAACTAAAGGCATGGGAGAACTGCAAGGAATTAACGTGTGTACTATTAACTTTAGGTACGGGTCCCTCACTATGTTTGTCTCAATCAACTACAAATAATTAAAGTAATTGAAAGGCGGAGTTTCAATTTTCATTTTCCCCACAACTTTTTTCTTACTTTTTTGAATAAAAGAATTGAAGATCAGGTATTTGTTAGGGTGATTTGGCCTTTTGACTCCATTATCTTTGATTTTTTTTAGTGAGTTTAGGTTTTGACATTTTCTAAGTATTTATGATTTTTTTGGGCACCGTAGTATATTATAAAAAACTTTGACAGAGTGTGCGAATTACAGGAAGAGTAATGGGGGCAACAAACCAAATCACCCCATTGAGTACTCCAAAGAGAATGTCACTGATTGCTTTAAGATCTAGCCATTTGCTTAAGAAGTTTATGGATTATTATTGAAACCATGCCTCGTGATTCTCTTTCAAGTGTGAAAAGAACTTGAGAGTTGAGACTGTGAGAGAAAGGAAAGGTAAGATGGAAAAGGAGAGAAATGGATAAATTTTATTTGGCGTGGTAGAAGTGAAAATGAAAGGAAAAATGGCAAAAACTAAGATTGATGCCCATTCACATTAACATACTTTTAAACCATGGCTCAACTTCTAAACTTGCCCCCATTATTCTCCACCCGTAGCCACTCATCTGTGATTTGATATAGCAAATTGCAACGTGACCTCAACTGCAACGGTCGATTTTCTTGCCTCTTCTCAGACAATGGCAAACAAGATCAAGCCAAGAAATCATTAGAAAGTGCACTTGGTGGAAAGAAATCAGAGTTTGAGAAGTGGGACAAGGAAATTAAGAGGAGGGAAGAAGCTGGTGGAGGAGGTGGTGATGTTGGTGGAGGAGGTTGGTTTAGATGGTTTGGCGGCTCCAACGATGACCATTTTTGGCAAGAAGCACAACAAACAAGTCTAACTGTCTTGGGCATTATTGTCATGTATTTGATAGTTGCAAAAGGCAATATACTGCTAGCGGTCATCTTCAACCCATTGCTATTTGCTTTACGTGGAACAAGGAACAGGTTAACTTTCGCAACATCGCAAATTCTTAAAAAGGTATCTCCAAATACCCATTCCAATTTTGTTAGCACTGCCAAGGAAGAGGCTTATACGCGCGTTCCCGCTAAAGAGAGTGTCGTGAAAAAATGGGGAACCGATTGATGAAACGTTCGCAGTGTGTTGCTTATAGCAATTGTAATTTTGTAGTGATATTTTTGCATAAAAATGCAGTTTTTAGAACATCACCCTCTTTCTCCTTGAAATTAAATGCGCAGCTTACTTGATTTTAGAGGCTAAACATCATAAAAAGAGTTTTGGTAAGTTCCTTGTGTATTTGAATTTTGACAATGAAATACAAAGCAGTCATTTGCAATTAAGGGTGCGTTTGGTTAAAAAAAAAAACATTAACATACTTTTAAAACATAAAAATCCAGTGTTTTCTCCGCTTAAGTTTTTTTTCTTATGACTCATAATTTTTATACTCACTTTGTTTTCATAAGATAAAGTGATTATTGAGGTTTTGATTGTTTGTTTTTTACAAAACTACTTGATTGGTTGTTATAATCTGATTTTTTAAACAAAACATGAAGAACTGGGGTACACAGTCAATACGACTGATAGATAGCCTCTAAACAAAGAATGCTCATTAACCTAAATTCTTATATATAATAAATTTAAAATATATCATCATATCATATTTTCCATCATATTTTTGGTTAGGGATGCAACTATAATTTAAAGGGCTTACTGCATACTATTATGAATCGTATGCTTAATTGTTCATTCTCAATATGTCCTCTTATGATAAAGATTAGATTAATTACTTTTAATGCTAAATAAAACCTGTTTAAGTATTGATTTCAGTGAATATGATATCGCATTCGTAGGCATATCCACATGTTTTACAATTTGCAAAAACTGGGTTAATCATTTGTACTTAAGTTATGAAATTGGTTATATTCATCTATATATGAACCATTCATTCCTATTTTATCACATTGTTAATATTATACTACCTAAAGGTTCAAATTTGTAAACAGAACAGGAAGATACTGTCGTATATAATCAATAGGACTGATAATTAAACTATAGGCAAACAATGCTTTCGTTAACCTATGTTCTTATAGTAAACGGATTCAAAATAAATCATCAAATCGTATTTTACATCATATTTTTGTTATAAATCATCAATACGCCCGCGCATCGCGCGGGGTACTTGCTAGTTAAGTACATAATTCTAGGTAGGAGTTCAAGAATGAAGACGAAACCTTCAGATGATATTGGGGCATGATGATGGCCATTACAACTCATGACCAGATGATTTCACAAGGTAAACAGCTATTTTCTGAGGCTACATGCAGATTATATTGTTTTAAGTTTCAAAATAAAAGCCCCAAACACAAGCACAAACAAAATATTATTTAAAACCTTCTGTAACGACAAACACTGTGTTTCAATTTAGAAAACTGCAGAGAAAAAAGTGAGAAAATTGAAAACATATGAAAAACTACGATAAATTAAAATTTTCCTTTATCCTTACTTTTTTGTGCTACTAGATCCAAACCACCCATATTACCAGAGTTTTGAAAATGGATCATATAAAAAACATGCATTTTGGAATTTTTGTTTTATACATTCTAAACCTAAAGAACAAAAACATGACATAGTGGATACTAAGATGAACAGTAAATAAGGAAAATTGACATATATTAACATGATTCAAATTAAGTGTGGATCGTGGATCTGCTAGTAAGAGAAGACCTCATGTCAACAATGGCAGACTCATCTGCCCCCAAGTTGATGGCTTCTTTGCTTGCCTCGATAAACCTTGACACGGCACCCTTTACATACTGATGAGCTTCCTTGACCGTCATTTTCTTGCTCATCTCATCTGGAAAGCTGCTTAAGAAGTGGTCACCATTAAGAACTGCAGCCAGTTGGACTACCTCACTCTGAAACTCAGACAGCCCCCTATCTTCATTCGCTTCTGTGCTTCTTAAAGGCGCCACATCTGGCAGCAGCACTGCAACCAATTAACAGCATAGAGCCAATCAATTTTCTTCTTGTGAAAGCTTAAGTTCAATAGCTACTGGACAATTTATTTCAAAACCCCACTTACTAGCTTTTTTTTTTCATTTTACAATACACACCCAGTATGAAAGTTTTATGATCTTTCATGATTATCTCAACTTAGATTTATTTTGGAATGAGATTTCCACGTTTACTCATAAGCAGTATGAAATTCTGAAATTTTAGCTAATGGTGTACAGGATGCTTACCTGGGCAATCAGTTCTGGGAGAGGTCAATTGCCCAACAACATGCTCAAATGTGCCGGCCCAAGCATCTCTGTGAGTTAGAAAGTTGGATGAGAGGTTGAATATTTTCTTTATGGTAGCAGGGATTGAAGAGTGTTCGAACTCAGAGTTTGGAGCAGGTCCTTTTGGTTTGCTTATCACTGTATTCATAACAGAAAAAAAAAAAGTATGGATGCACGCATCAGAACAAAGAAAGTATAAAAAAAAAGGAAAAAAGAAGATATTAGAAAGAAAAAGTTCAGTATGAAGTTAAAACTGCTCGCTCTGTCACTAACACGTCAAGTTTCAACAATGGTATATATCCTCAATTGGGGCAGTAAACGAAATGAAGATATTAGAAAGAAAAAGTCCGGTATTAAGTTAAAACTGCTCGCTTTGTCACTAACACGTCAAGTGTCAACAATGGTATATATCCTCAATTGGGGCAGTAGACGAAATGAAACACCCCATGAACAATGCAATTTACAAGCTTGATGATGTAAGATGTTCATATGTAAAATGTGGTCAACATTGATTTGTTTAGCTCTCGAATCATTTTCAGACAAGCCGCCTAGTGTCTTTGATATCATTCGAGTGTTCATAAGCTTAATCAAGAGAGGTAGATAAATTAATGAACTTCAAAATATGTTTATTTATTTTTTTGTTATTTTACGAAAGAAAATCTTGAAATCTGTTTGTGAGCCAAGCTCCAATTAATAGATTCCCTTTACAATCCTACCTCAGGTTGATACTGGCTTTCCAAAGTCATTATTTATCTCATTGAAGTCATCCCTGATCTGATTGACTCTCTTCAACATCAATTTCTCCAGTAAAATTTTGAAGAAAGGAGTGCCATATAAATCTTAAACAGCTAGTTCAACTTGAGAGAACAAAACAATCTGAAACGATTAAATCAATACACATACTTGCATTATTGTATGCACAGGAGTATAAGTAAGATTAAGTATTTTTAGAAGAAAATCAGACTTGGACATAGTTATACACTATCAGTTGAAAAGAGGAATGGTGCTCATTAAAGACACAAAAATGACACTCCCAACAAGGTGTCGTTGCAATTGCGTATGCGCTCAATGCATACAAAACATGCATGTCATGGTATCTCTCCATGTACCTCCTCCCCTACCCCCCGGAACTATATATGGTGCGTCCATTGGGCTTGAGAAAACACGTGGAAACGTCATATGAGCTATCTGTTTCCTTTTTCCTTTTCCTTTTCAATCATTCAAATGCCGACCAATGCATTTTGTATCCCATTGTTGTGTGCCTAAAAACGTGATTTGGCATTTGACCTCCATTATTTATTTTACTTAACTGTGGGTGTTAAAGGTTGTAATAAATAATATACATTTAATTCCTACAAGTGTCATCAATACTAAAAATACTGTCATAAAGATCCTGATTAATTATGAAGGTTTTGCAGTGGAACATAAATTACAGCAGAGTGTAACTAATAGTGCTAGACAAATAAAACAGATGATAAAAAGGTTAATTACAAAACAGTGCTTTATGTATTGCATACTTTCACTTAAAGAAAGTTAAAGAGAAAATGAATTTACCAGATCCTTTCTTGATCCAAGGAGAGACCATAATTGTGGGCACCCGAACACCAAGGCGATCAAACTTAAAGAAAGAAGGTGCAGGGCCAGTGTTCCCATCCGGGTTGGGCACATTCACATACGGAGTTTTCACATGATCATAAAACCCACCATGCTCATCATACGTTATCACCAAAAGGCTCTCATTCCAATGTGGACTTGTTCTCAACGTCTCATACACCTCCTTCACTAGCCTCTGCCCATTAGCCACGTCATGCGATGGGTGATCATCATTTGCTGGGAACCCCTTTATATCAAAGTACCTCGGCTCTATAACTGTCAAGTTAGGCAAATTCCCATTTTTAGCATCTCTCTTGAACTTCAAATCATATTCATGGAATTTAAATACATACTTCAATTTCCTCAAGTTTCTGTAAAAAAGTGTTGTGGGTATGTTTTGAAAGTAAATACCAAAGTCCATCCCATTATCGTGTAATGAGTCAAATAGGGTCTGTTGTGGGTAGCCTAGAGCTAATTGTTTTTTGACATGGCTTGTGGAGCCGTGAGAAGTTGCTGAGTAAACGAATAATCTGTTTGGTTGGGTTGGACCCGGAATTGAAGAGAACCAACGGTCAAAAACCGCAAATTCAGTAACTAATGCGGCGAAAATTGGGATATTATTTGGGTTGAAGCCTTTCATAACTGCTTGGGAGAGGTTTTGTGACATTGATATTGCTTGCTCCACAAACCCAGTCATTAAAGGAATGGGGGCAGATACAGATCCGAAAACCTGTTGCTCCACTGCTTCGAAAGAGTGACCCGGATCCGGATCCACGAACTGGGCGTCGTCCGTGAAGCAGATTGATTCTATTTGTTGGGTTTGGGATTTGGTTGAAACCGGATTGCATTCTTTGCCCGTGACACCGTTGATTGATGGGTTAATGGATTTCTTCATCCACCCGATCATGTGATCGAAAGATCGGTTTTCCAAAACCAGGACCACGATGGTTTTGATGGGATGTTGTTGGGCAGTTGCATTTATCAAATGGGTGGATTCAAAAACGGAAGAAATAATGAGAAAGAGAAAGAAAGTGAAGGAAAATGGAGCTACTTTAGTTCTCAAAGTTCCCATTGTCATTGTTGAATTCAGTGAAATGGGTGTTTGAGTGAAATTAAATATTGGATATTTTGTGTGGAGTGGGGAGTTCAATTGGTATCTTATATATACATAGACGTAAGTTAACTGAATAGTCACAAGAGGAACAGTCCCGTGAGCATTAAATCTTTACATTAAATGTATGAAGTAGAAAGGGTTACTGTATTGAATAGGAGAGAGAAAGCGATACAGGTTAAAAAATAAGACAGGGAAAGGTTATGGTTTTATTGCTTTCAGCGAGCTATGGAAGCGGGAACAATACGAGGAAGAGGACAGAACATAATTCACGGGTTTTTCAAATCTATGTATTGTCAACGCGTGGGTAATTTGGGTGAAACGTGGCCGCCCGCATTTCTATCGCAACCTCATTTTTTTAAATTAAATTTAAATATCGCGTGAAATGCGAAATTTTGTAAATGTAAAGGGTAACGCTGTGGCTATCTTTTTGTTACCTTTTTTTATTATTTTTTATTTTAAAGTGTTGTATTTTATTTTGTCTTTTATATTTTAACGATATTCGTACAAATAAAAGCAAAATAATGTACAACATTTTGATGTCAAAAGTAACAAAAAGATATAGTCCTAACATTATCCAATGCAGAATAGTGCAATTCAGTGGAGCTAGGGGGCTTAATTATTTTTTATTTTTTGATCCGTAATTTTTTCACTTTTGACATCATTTTTAAATTTTCGATTTTCGAAATAAATTGAAATGGAATTGAAAATCATATTTAATTTTTCGAATTTTTGATTTGAAAATTTCAATATCACGCCGATCCGATTAATCCAAAATATTTTTTAAAATCGTAATATTTTTATTTATTTTACTAATTTTTAATAATCATTTTTACATTTAAAATTTATTTGTTATTAATGTAACGAACACCCTCCATTTGAAAGAATGTTAACTCTCAATGCTTAACCTAAAATCTAACACTTGGCCACTTCTCTATTTCATTTATAACCCTCTAAGGCTCTAAGCCTGTAAGCCTCTAACACTTTCCTGGGTGCTTCTCTCTTTCACGGTGAGGCCATCTCCAATGGAGAGCCTTACAGTCTAAATTTATACATTTTAGCTTCACAGTGGGTATAGAAAAATGTACGTTCCGGTGAGAGAAAACTTAGAGGAAATATAAATGTATATTGTGGCTAGACGGTGGATAAGTGGGGCCCAGGGATCTGGACGGTAGACAGTTGGCCGTCCAGGCCCCAGACGGTTAACTGTTGTCCGTCCAATCCTTTTTTTCAATGTCTCTAACGGCTATTTAATTTTTTAACGGATATATTTAATCTGTATATAAATATCTAACCCCAAAAATTTTAAATTACAAATCCAATATTTATCCTTTCAAATATATGTTATGGATTCTCCCTCTCAAAGTACTCCAACTAATTTATATCGGTTACCAAATTTCACTTCGCATGAAGAGATATTATTGTGTCACGCGTACGTAAACTATTCCATAGATGGGGCTGTCGGGACAAACAAAACCTCACTTACGATGTGGAAAAAAATTACTAGAGAATATAACTCTAGCGAGGGAGTTAACTACAAACGCAGCGAGAATGCGTTTTAGGGGAAATTTCGAACAATAAGTAGAGAGTGTTTATTGTATACATCGAATTTGTCTCGAGCATACGGAGACGGTAAAGATAGCGGCACGACGGAAGTTAATTGGGTAATTACACTTGGTTGCGATTCATTTATTATTTAAATTTAATATTCTTAATTTATATAACTAATGCTACAAATATTTTTTGTAGATACAACGTGCTAGTGATAACTTTCATGTTGATACGGGTCATAAATTCGTGTACGATCATTGCTACGAGGTGCTCAAGGATTTGCCCAAGTTTACCATGTCAACCACGGGTTCACAATATACGGATGAAAATATAAATGAGAGTCCCAATGATTCGAACGATCCTGAAAATCGCGACTTCAATAATGGCTTACAACGACCGGTGGGACGTAAAGAGGCGAAATTGAAAAGGAAGAAAAGAGCGGCCACCAACAGTGTGGCTGCACACACGGCCCTGTTAGATAGCAATGATGAATTCAACACACTTTATTCCAAAAATTCTGCAGAATCGCAATCAATCAAAAGAAATCTGAATGACAAGATTGATAACTTAATTTCAATTCTCAACAAAAAGTACGAAGCACAACTCCAATGCGATGAAGATCAAATTATGTACAAGGATACCAGTAACTTCATGCCCGAGCAACTAGCCTTTCATGAGATGCGAATGAATGAGATAATAAATCATCGTACTGTAGCATATCAGAACATGTCTCAAGAATAGAGTTATATGATTTTATATGTTATGTAATTTCATTTCATATTAAGTTCTTTTCAATTGGTGTAAAATACTATTTGTTATTTTAAATATTTTAATTGCATGGATAACAACGTGAACAAGGATAAAATATTCATAACTCAAAATAAAACATAAAAATTTGCATAATAAAAACATAGTTACGAAAGTTACATTTTAATGACTGCTCAATTCAATTATTTCCTAGGCAATCACGGAACACAACATAAGGCATGTCCATCGCCCATTAACATGGTTGGTAGATGATGTACTAAATCCATGTCCGACTCGACCCATTTGTAATCTGGCAAGTCCGAATCCGATGCATACATCGGATCTTCAAGTTCAGTATTTATCAAATATTTAGTGTGCCACCGCTCTAGCCTTTTTTCCATCTGTGCAATTTCACGTTGCAATAAACATATACATTTATCATTATCTTTGTTTTGATCTTTGTAATATCTTGCCGATTTTGCTTGTGGCACGGGTATACAATGCCAATGACAGTAGCACTCCAAATCGCAATGTCTATCAAATAACCTAGGCCATTTCAAATGATCATCCCATGGAATATCTCCCTTTGTCGGCGTTAACCATTTCATCACATGATTAACGTCGCCTAAAGAATGGAGTGTGAAAATAGGGATGTTTTCAAAAACCCTTTTCTCGCCAAACCAACTACCTCCATAGGGATCTTAGTAGATCCCTGGTTAGTCAATGTTAGTTCAGCATTTCTAGTTGTTGCCTCACCGTGTTTAACACCAAACGATGTTGATGCTTTAGACTTACCCGTTGTATTCTTTACATGTTACTTCCTGCTTCCCCCACCTGTTAAGAGGTAATCACATCGCACTATTCTTTTAGGCGGTGACCAGTTATAATAGGGAAGTTTTTCCCCGGATAAAGTTTTCTTAGGAACATGTGTTAGGTAGGGTGAATCTTCATCACACATGTAGACATGGTTATGCATTGTGACGTTTATGATATTAAGGAAGTGTACCAAGTGTTGTGGCGGAATACCCAAATGAGACCATATATTTATATGGAAAAATATGGACGAATACCTACAAAGATATTGTGTGGTCAAATCATAAAGGAAGTATAACTGTTCAAGCACGCAGGTGTCATATGGCCATAATTATGCACGCGTGTGTCATTACTGTTCAAGCACGCGGGTTCCATTACTGTTTAAGCACGCGGGTGCCATTATTATGCATTACGCACGCAGGTGTCATTACTATTCAAGCACGCGGGTGCCATTACTTTTCAATCACGCGGGTGTCATTATTGTGCATTATGCACGCGGGTGTCATTAATGTTCAAGCACGCGGATGCATAAATTAATCAAACCCAAATATTTAAAATATTTCTGATGTTTTATTATAACATTACTAAATGGGACATATTACAAACGAACCACATCCAAGTTAATGATTCAACATGAAGACTCGAAATGTGTTTCATCAGGTCGTCGCGTAACTAGTTATGGGAATCCTTGTTCCTCATCTTTGCATCCCGGACCTGGTACTGATAATGGACAACGAGACTTTGCCTGCTTAAGCAGGTTGGTGGCTCACGTAAGGATTGTTCAGCTCGCCAACTCCCGTCCCGCAACTCCTCCTCGACAATCATATTATGTAATATGACACATGTCTTCATTATTACACGTAAGTCTTTATATTCCCAAAAATTTACCCACGCTTTGTTTTTGAGTGGTTGGCCTCTTGAAACTTTTGACAATAGTTGCGAGGGGTGGATAAATACCATCTGCGAGGTAGTACCCTGTGTTGTACGTATTTCTGTTAATTTCGAAGTGCATTGGGTCCGATTTCCTTCTAGAAGTTCTTTAAACACGTGAGATTTGGCAAGAACATTCAAATCATTGCATGCACCTAGCATGCCAAAAAACGCATGCCAAATCCATGTATCATAAGATGCCACGGCCTCTAAAATAATAGTGACTGCATGGCAATGCCCTTGATATTGACCTTTCCAGGCATGTGGACAGTTATTCCATTCCCAGTGCATGCTGTCGATGCTACCAATCATCCCGGGGAAACCTCGTCGCTCATTCTCAGGCTGGAGGCAGGCAATATCTTCGGTCGTAGGTGTGCGATAATACTCCGGGCTAAACACCTTCACTACAGCCCTACAGAAACGTTTTAAAGTCTCTATGGCCGTTGTCTCAGTAATTTTTTAGTATTCGTCCTGTAAGTCACCGCAACCTCCGTGCGCTAACATACAAAGTGCACATACTATCTTATGGTGCGAGCTTAATCCAAGTCGACCCACGCAGTCGGGTCTTTGGATGAAATATGGATCTTTTTCGCAAACGGCTTCTAAAATGCGATTGAAGCTCGCATTGTTCATCCTGAAGCGACACCTAAACATTTCTCCAGTATAAGTTAGATTCTCTTGAAAATAGTCTCTCCATAAATTTTGGCGAGCCGTATATCTATCGTGGTAAATCGTTCTTCGCTCATGAATTGCTCTACTGCTCTGCAACGATCTGGATTGATAGATTCTCCTTAGCATTCTATTATGAATCGTTGCGGCTTCATCATCAGAGTCATCATTATAAGCTGCGACAATCTGTGCTAGTATCATTTCGTCCATATCACTGTAAGTCATAATTTGTATATAGTTGAGAAATATATTTATCCTTATTGGTGAAGATGTATCATTTCCTCCACATAGCACTACTCTTATAGTTTGGGATGTGAAAAAAATAATTACTACACATTGGACAGCATAAACAAACCAACAAACTCATTTATTACCGATTGGACAACACAAACCAACCTAGCAATTTATTACCGATTGTACAACACTAACCCACCAACTCATTTATTACTGATTGGACAACATAAACAAACCCATCCAACCATTAACTGTGATATGGACAACACAAACAAACCCACCAATTCATTTATTACCAATTGGACAACACAAATCAACCTAGCAATTTATTACCGATTGTACAACACTGACCCACCTACTCATTTATTAACGATTGACAACACAAACAAACCCATCCAACCATTAACAATGATATGTACAACAAAAACAAACCCACCAACTCATTTATTACCGATTGGACAACACAAACCAACCTAACAATTTATTACCAATTGTACAACACTGACCCACCTACTCAATTATTATCGATTGGGCAACACAAACAAACCCATCCAACCATTAACAGTGATATGTACAACACAAACAAACCCACCAACACATTTATTGCCGATTGGACAACATAAACAAACCTAGAAATTTATTACCAATTCTTTTATTAAATGATCAATAAATGGAGCAAGAATTTTATTATAACAACATCCATTAAAAAATGAACAAGATTTCAAATAATAATTTATATCACCCAAAAAAAGTGTTGAAAATTCCAAAAGCGTCATCGGCAAGAGATGCTTGTGTAGCCGATCCTCCGGGATTTTGTGAGGGTGGCTGGGCAATATTAGGAGAACCAAGAGCATATGAATCTCTGTATATGTTGTAATACCCCGTATTTTTATGGCTTTTAAAATTGGGGATTTATTAAATTTAATTTGAGGTATTAATTTAATATTAATTCGGAAATTATTTTTTAATATTTACTAGCGTGATGTGAGTTAGTAATTACTGGAAATTTGTTGAATATTACTGGATGAGAAGAGTAATATATGAGATTGATTTTATTAAAATTGTCACGAGTGAATAAAATGACAATTATGAAAATTTAATTATGGACGCGCTTGTGTCGTGTCAGGACTAAATTATTATTATTAAAGTGAATAAAGTATAAGTCATCTGTATAGTCGTTTTGAGTACGCCAAAGTGTCCAGAAGGGTGGAGATAGTCAGAAAAGTATACTCGGGGGTCTAGTTTGGGTCTCGGGGCGTTTTTAGGCCTAATTGACACCCCGGGAGGGTATTTTAGACATTTTGTATTCTTGGGTAATTAAACCCACGATTTTTCTTAGTATTTATTAGCCATTTAGAGTTGTCTCTTGGGGTTAACAAACACAAAGCCTAAGCCAGCCATTAGAGAAGAAGGTGAAGAGATTTGAGAAGAAGGTGAAGAGTCTTCAAGCAATCCAAGGCCTAGAACTCACCCGATTTCATCGCCACCACCACCAAAACGTAGATCGCACAACGAGGAACGCATCTATATAATTTTCATCAACAAATCATATCCTTGAATCCTAGGCAAGTATCTATCTTGCTAATTTCCAAGTTAATATACCTTCCATGTTAGTCTAGGAATAAAAATCATATGTTTTAATGGAAGAATTATATATTTTGTAAGAGAAATTATATGTGTTGTAGGGAGAACCCATGTAGTAAAAAATCTTGATCATATGTAGAGGATTACCCATGAATTTCTTATGATATTTAGGAAGAAAATCTTGATTAAAATAGAGGGTGGTGATTATTCATGCAAAATTTGGTTTTATAAAGAGATTTGAGATTTAACCCCTTTTGGATTAATTCGTTGAGTATTCATTGATGTCATTACGTTAGAACTTGTTTATGTACATTGCTTATACATTTGGTTTACTTTGATAGGAGTTTGGGATGAAATTATAGAGGTTTGGAGGGGTTAAAATGGTTGAACCCGTAGGCTGAATATTACAGAAAACTGGGCAAGAACTGCTTGATCGATCGATCGACCCCCTTTCCTCAATCGATCGATCCCTCCTGGAGAAGTGCATATTTTTCTCCTTTTTGTTTAGTCCGGTTAAAATGCGTAGGAACCCTTGATCATCATTGATAGAGTATAATGGGTTATGAAGAAGACCAATAGGGTCTAAGTAAAATTTGTTGAGTGAAATTAATATGAGATGAAATTGTGGTTTAACGGGGAGTTATTTGTACTTTGGGAATTGTGCGTACGTTTACTAAAAGATTGAGACTCGTGAAAGATTTAGACTAGAAGGTAGGTCAGGGTATACCTACTGATAATTATACTTAGTGAGAAAGAATACTTCGAGAGATGAGAAGTAAGAACGAAGTAAATAATAAATGAGAATAAAAGAGACGAATCCGTTATGAGAAATAATTGAGAAAAATTCGTATTGAGAATGAATAATAACAATTATGGGTCGTGGGCGAACCTAATTTGGAACATATGAATATTTATATGTATGACTTTGTGATTGTGCATATATTATGTATTTGTGTATGACATACCTAGCTTACTTGCTATCGATGGGAGGTTTACGCGTGAGGGCAGTCATATCCTGATGAATCCATGGGATTTTTGATTTGTCGCTCGAGAACATAGGACTATGAAAGACTTATCGGGGAGTTGATAAGTCCGCTGACTATGGGAACGTAGGTATGTGCGTGACCCGTGGGTATGAGAACTATGTTCGCCTCCAATTTTTGTGTTGATATTTGTGGTTCGAGGAATCTTTACCGAACCTATAGTCCCCTATACAGTGACGTGATGTATTGGGACAAGATAGCAGAGTAATGCAACACCGCAGCTGTGTCTCGGGGTATATATATATATATATATATATATATATATATATACATGTGATGATATCTACTATGTGGCTAAAGTAGAAATGTAAGATAGTTATGTATGAAAACACTTAGTAGAATTGAATTAATAAGGGACTTATCCATGTTGAATCTCAATGGATATATATATGTTTATAACATCATTATATGTATTATAAGGTTAATAAGTGGGAATAATTTGGGCTATAAAGAATGGATACATGTGGTTGATCTAGTTAGCGTGGGAACTATAACTAGGATGTCTTAGAGGTACAGTAGGAGTGCACACTAGATGAGAGGTGAGGATTCTCAAGAGAGTGTCGCTTGCTAACATGGTTGTGATATTCGCCGGTAATCATTTTAAATACTTGCTAAACTATTTTAAACTATTTTACACTCGGGATCTGACCCGTTTTCTGTCATTTCTTTCTCTCTTGTATATATATGTATGTATTACAGGTGCCCAGCCACATGGGCGTCATGCTTAGGTTCTTTGGATTGGACATGCTGCAGGTTATGTGGGAGTTGCAGGCCCTTGCTTTAGACGACTTTGTCATTGAATCAGTTCCTACTTTAGATCTTCATAGTTAGGGCATGTGTCGCCCGATTTCCTATTCCGTTTAGATCTTGTAAAGAATTTATGTTCATTTATATTTTCGGTATTCAATGCTCCTTGGGAGTTAACTCTTGTCAGGATGATTTCATTTATGGTTCTTAAACTTGGTTTGGATTATATAGATGGTTTAATTCTTGTGTGTAAATTGTCATCCTTAGTATTTATGTAATTCTTAACTTTTGGGTATTAAAAAGTTTTTATTGGTATTTAATAAAGGAAAAATGAGGTTTTAAATGGTTTTGACACTTAGCTTAATTATTTAGGGTGTTCAAATTAGAAATATTATTTTACGACAGTGATGCTGAGAATGAACCAACCGTTCACCTTGATGTTAATTTAATAAAGGACTGATCACCCGGTATTTAATTAGACGGGGTGTTACAGGTGGTATCAGAGCATCAAGTTCTAGTGTCCTTTAGGATCTGTGCGGCTTATTATGCTTCCAGCGTACCTTTCTTTGATATAGAGCCCTATGTTTAGGATTGCTTATTTCTTTGGTAAGATTCTGCTCTCCTGCTATAACGTATATATTAGTGAATATTATTTGCGTTCAGGCATGTTCGTACAAGAAGTATGGCAGATGAGGTCCATTGGACGAATAGCGGAGGTCGTACTTAGGAGGTTATGAAGTATGTTCGAGGATGATGACTGTAGCCGAGGTCACCCATATTATGGCACGAGAGGCCTGGACTGTAAAGACGGTTAGGACGCAGCCTACAAATTTCAAGTGCTGCTATAGTCGAAGGTGATGCCAAATTAGACTCACCCAACGTAGTACGCTTGAGAGATGGTCAAATGGAAAATTGAGGAGAGTCATCAGTAGAAGTTCTAGAAATGCGGGAATTGGGTGTGTTACCCAATGAAGGCAATATATTCAAAAGCTTGGACATATAGTGGAGTGTGGTTAAATAGAACGAAAAATTTGGGGTAAATTTTTCTTGGCTCATCGGAGCAAAGTTATAATAGTGGGAGTCAATAACCACCGACCACGAATGAGGGTACGTTTTCTATCTATGGAGTTATGGGGCGCATAATGATTGTCATTAGGACCTCACATTCATTTGTAGCTATTAGAATTGCGTGGACCATAGGGTTACTAGACTTGTCCATTGGCACTATTATTTATGTAGACTCACCGATGGGCAGTGGGACGCCTATTATTATTTTTATATATCATAACGTGAGTTTAAATTTATTGGAAATTTACTTGTTATAGACATATCCGAGTAAGATGTGATTATTGGCATGGATTGACTTGTTGTATATGAGACTAAGAATGATCGTTATAGCGAGCGTATTGTCTTTGATACGATAGTGAATAAGTAGATTTTTTTTAAATAGATAAAACCTGGTGGGATGTTATATACTATAGACTAATGACCTGAGGAGTTTCGAGGATCGACTATTTTAGGTAGTAGTGTATCGGGGGGGTTCCTTGTTTGGATTTCACTCTGCGAGACACCCCAGGCATGAAACTAAAGAACATTGGGAGTCGAAGTAAGTTAGGTCTTTAGAATATGAGTTTATAACCTTTTCCCTTATATATATATATATATATATATATATATATATATATATATATATATATATATATATATATATATATTAATCAGAGAGTTATGAGTTGTAGCATGATTTGAGGCAAATGGAATCGCCAAATGAGAATATGGAAATCATAGAAATACGGATTATAGAATAAGTAGTCAGTTAATTAAGGGTAACCTTACAGAGGAATCACATTCATTTAGACCTTATGATGGAATGTACACACATTGGGTGTATGGGCGCCCTGGATGGTTTGATTGTAGTATTTTCCATATTTGTGTAGCAGTAAGTATTCTTAAGGTTAATGAAAGTAGACGTTGTGACTTCCAGATTTAGTTGTTTGATGACTTAGGATCGTTACTCCCATAACTTTTCCATGAGGATGGTATAGTACTGATAGGGTAAAGTTTAACTCAAGATAATTTAAACTGAATGGTAAGGCTTGCAGTATAACATTAGTGGGGGTATTCGGTAATGTACTGTATGGGTGGTACGACAAAAATTACATGAGATGTGAGATTAATACCCGGAGTTGTACCAGTTACGTTTTATTTTTCCGAATTTCGGGATGAAATTCCGTTATTAGGGGGGAAGTATGTAATACCCCGTATTTTTATGGCTTTTAAAATTGGGGATTTATTAAATTTAATTTGAGGTATTAATTTAATATTAATCCGGAAATTATTCTTTAATATTTACTAGCGTGATGTGAGTTAGTAATTACTGAAAATTTGTTGAATATTACTGGATGAGAAGAGTAATATATGAGATTGATTTAATTAAAATTGTCACGAGTGAATAAAATGATAATTATGGAAATTTAATTCGGGACGCGCTTGTGTCGTGTCAGGACTAAATTATTATTATTAAAGTGAACAAAGTATACGTCGTCTGTATAGTCGTTTGAGTGCGCCAAAGTGTCCAGAAGGGTCGAGATAGTCAGAAAAGTGTACTCGGGGGTTTAGTTTGGGTCTCTGGGCATTTTTAGGCTTAATTGACAACCCGAGAGGGTATTTTAGACATTCTGTATTTTTGGGTAATTAAACCCACGAATTTTCTTAGTATTTATTAGCCATTTAGGCCTCGTTTGATGTGTCGTATAAGAGGTTCGTATTGGATAAAATTATCCTATCCAATGTTTGGTGTAATTTAGGATGAGATATGAGATGGAATAAGTTATCCAAAGTGAGCTCCTTCTCCCACAAGGAGTGGGAGAAAAAAATCCCACCTCCCAAGTCGTATATAATTATACGGTGTCAAAATTTGATTAAAAATTACTACTGTACCCTTATTAAGTTATAAAAAAAACTCATGCAACTTGTACATACATATTTTCATCTCATAATATTATTTTTTTGACATCCCACGTGGAATTGAATATTATGATATTGAGTTAAAATATGTTATAACAATATATTTTTGTATTTTTTGATTATTAAATACAAAAGAATGGTATTTTTGGAAAACTGGAGATAAATTAATCCCATCCAGAGAATTTCAAACACATGACTGTATTATTATATTCCATCCCGTCTTCTTATTCGGAACTGTTCCAAACGCAGTATTGGAATACGCCTTATACGGTCCATCCTTATCCTATCCAATCCGACTCTTATCCTATCCGATCCGGACCCCTTATACGGCGTATCAAACGAGGCCTTAGAGTTGTCCCTTGGGGTTAACAAACACAAAGCCTAAGCCAGCCATTAGAAAAGAAGGTGAAGTGATTAGAGAAGAAGGTAAAGAGATTTGAGAAGAAGGTGAAGAGTCTTCAAGCAATCCAAGGTCTAGAACTCACCCGATTTCATCGCCGCCACCACCAAAACGTAGATCGCACGACGAGGAATGCATCTATATAATTTTCATCAACAAATCATATCCTTGAATCCCAGGCAAGTATCTATCTTGCTAATTTCCATGTTAATATACCTTCCATCACTACACCAAAATGGGCAAATTGTCACCTTTCAGCCGGCCAGCCTTGTCAAGGTCATTGACCGTGACAAAAAAACACGCGTTTTATGTCACGGTCATTGACCTTGACACGACCGTGACAACGAATTGTCACGGTCATTGACCGTGACAATTCGTGTCACGGTCTAAGACCTTGACACGACCGTGACAACTTTTCCAGCAAAAACCCTACCCCCCTTCTTTTTTCCCTCCCGCGCCCTTCCCTCCCTCCCTCTCTCTCTCTCTCTCTCTCTCGACGCTGCTCTCTCTCTCTCTCAGGTCCAATTTCTCTCTCTCTCTCTCTCTTCCATTTATATATATATATTTGTCTGTATATTTATGTGTGTATGTGTATATATATATGTGTGTATGTGTGTGCGTGTGTGGGGGGTGGGGCGGGATGGGGGTAGGGGGTGGTGGAGGGGGGCAGGGGGTGGGGGGTATGTGTATATATATATGTGTGTATGTGTGTGCGTGTGTGGGGGGTGGGGCAGGGTGGGGGTGGGGCGGGGTGGGGCAGGGTGGGGGAGGGGGTGGGGGTATGTGTATATATATATGTGTGTATGTGTGTGCGTGTGTGGGGGGTGGGGCAGGGTGGGGGCAGGGGGTGGGGGGTGGGGCGGGGTGGGGCAGGGGGTGGGGGGTGGGGCAGGGTGGGGGTGGGGGTGGGGCGGGGTGGGGCAGGGTGGGGCACGGGGTGGGGCAGGGTGGGGCACGGGGTGGGTCAGGGTGGGGGAGGGGGTGGGGCGGGGTGGGGCGGGGGTGGGGGTGGGGGGCAGGGGGTGGGGCCGGGTGTGGTGGAGGGGGGCAGGGTGGGGTGGAAATTTGGCTAATACACGAGAAACTGATAATCGTAAATATTATGAATAAAAATGGTACTTTCTTGGAGACTATAAATTATTATGTACAAACTTTGGTTCTAGACCTATGTTGTTGGATTTGGATGTTGGGTGTTGATTAGTTGGTATTATTGGGAAGATTGAGTTAAGTTGAAGCATATGTTGTTGGAGTTGAAAATTATATGTTAATTCATTATTACTATTGGGGGATACAGTGTTGAAAAATATTTGGGTGGGGCGGGGTGGGGCAGGGTGGGGGAGGGGGTTTATTATCGATGGGACTTAATTTGTTGAATGATAATATTTGTATTAGATACTTGCGTGGTTTTACCTAACTTGAATGAATTAATAAATGTTTCAGTAAAGGTTGAAGTGGACAAAAAACGTGTGAATTGATTAATATCCATAATGTAAATAAAAGGTTTTCAAAGGGTAATTAAGTATTTTCAAATAATGACCCCGAAACATAGAAATTCAATCTCAAGCAATTTAATTTCAATCTCTACAAATTTATGCATGTATTCAAGGGATTTATGAAGGATTAATATTAAAATTCAATTCCTATACATAATCTAAAAATTATAACTCAGATTCAACTAGAAATAAACCAAACCAAAGTTAGTTAAATAAACCAAAGCATTAATATTAAAATTCAACTCTATTAGTTAAATTATAAATGTAATAGAATTAATCCATATAAATCACATAGGCTCGATACAAATATTTTAATTAACTTGCCTCAAATTTGATGAATAACAAGGGCTAAAAGTATTGTTCATTTAATTCAATTAGGTAAAACCCATGATAATGAAATTTATGCTACAATTATAATTATCTCATGTCATAATTTTATTGATAAACAATATATGTAGTTGTCACGGTCGTGGTGGGGGGAGGGGGTGGGGGTGGGGTGGGTAGGTGAATTTTTCAAGGTCAATGACCTTGACAAATGGGCAGATTTGGTGTAGTGCATGTTAGTCTAGGAATAAAAATCATATGTTTTAATGGAAGAATTATATATTTTGGAAGAGAAATTATATGTGTTGTAGGGAGAACCCATGTAGTCAAAAATCTTGATCATATGTAGAGGATTACCCATGAATTTCTTATGATATTTGGGAAGAAAATCTTGATTAAAATAGAGGGGGGTGATTATTCATGCAAAATTTGGTTTTATAAAGAGATTTGAGATTTAACCCCTTTTTGATTAATTCGTTGAGTATTCATTGATGTCGTTACGTTAGAACTTGTTTATGTACATTGCTTATACACTGGGTTTACTTTAATGGGAGTTTGGGATGAAATTATAGAGGTTTGGAGGGGTTAAAATGGTTGAACCCGTAGGCTAAATATTGCAGAAAACTGAGCAAGAACTGCTTGATCGATCAATCGACCCCCTTTCCTCGATCGATCGATCCCTCCTGGAGAAGTGCATATTTTTCTCCTTTTTGTTTAGTCCGGTTAAAATGCGTAGGAACCCTTGATCATCATTGATAGAGTATAATGGGTTATGAAGAGGACCAATAGGGTCTAAGTAGACTTCATTGAGTGAAATTAAAATGAGATGAAATTGTGGTTTAACGGGGAGTTACTTTGGGAATTGTGCTTACGTTTACTAAAAGATTGAGACTCGTGAAAGATTTAGACTATAAGGTAAGTGAGGGTATACCTACTGATAATTATACTTAGTGAGAAATAATACTTCGAGAGATGAGAAGTAAGAACGAAGTAAATAATAAATGAGAATAAAAGAGACGAATCCGTTGTGAGAAATAATTGAGTAAAATGCTTGTTGAGAATGGATAATAACAATTATGGGTCGTGGGTGAACCTAATTTGGAACATATGAATATTTATATGTATGACTTTGTGATTGTGCATATATTATGTATCTGTGTATGACATACCTAGCTTACTTGCTATCGATGGGAGGTTTGCGCGTGAGGGCAGTCATATCCTGATGAATCCATGGGATTTTTAATTTGTTGCTCGAGAACATAGAACTATGAAAGACTTATCGGGGAGTTGATAAGTCCGCTGACTATGGGAACGTAGGTATGTGCGTGACCCGTGGGTATGAGAACTATGTTCGCCTCCAATTTTTGTGTTGATATTTGTGGTTCGAGGAAGCTTTACCGAACCTATAGTCCCCTATACAACGACGTGATGTATTGGGACAAAATAGCAGAGTAATGCAGCACCGCAGCTGTGTCTCGGGGTGCAGTATATATATATATATATATATATATATATATATATATATATATGTGTGTGTGTGTGTGTGTGTGTGTGTGTGATGATATCTACTATGTGGCTAAAGTAGAAATGTAAGATAGTTATGTATGAAAACATTTAGTTGAATTGAATTAATAGGGGACTTATCCATGTTGAATCTAAATGGATATATATATGTTTATAACATCATTATATGTATTATAAGGTTAATACGTGGATATAATTTGGGCTATAAAGAATGGATACATGTGGTTAATCTAGTTAGTGTGGGAACTATAACTAGGATGTCTTAGAGGTACGCAAGAGTGCACACTAGATGAGAGGTGAGGATTCTCAAGAGAGTGTCGCATACTAACATGGTTGTGATATTTGTCGGTAAGCATTTTAAATACTAGCTAAACTATTTTAAACTGTTTTACACTCGGTATCTGACCCGTTTTCTGTCATTTCTTTCTCTCTTGTATATATATGTATGTATTACAGGTGCCCAGCCACAGGGGCGTCATACTTAGGTTCTTTGGATTGGACGTGCTGCAGGTTATTTGGGAGTTGCAGGCCCTTGCTTTAGACGACTTCGTCATTGAATAAGTTCCTACTTTAGATCTTCATAGTTAGGGCATGTGTCGCCCGATTTCCTATTCCGTTTAGATCTTGTAAAGAATTTATGTTCATTTATATTTTCGATATTCAATGCTCCTTGGGAGTTAACTCTTGTCAGGATGATTTCATTTATGGTTCTTAAACTTGGTTTGGATTATATAGATGGTTTAATTCTTGTGTGTAAATTGTCATCCTTAGTATTTATGTAATTCTTAACTGTTGGGTATTAAAAAGTTTTTATTGGTATTTAATAAAGGAAAAATGAGGTTTTAAATGGTTTTGACACTTAGCTTAATTATTTAGGGTGTTCAAATTAAAAATATTATTTTACGACAGTGATGCTGAGAATGAACCAACCGTTCACCTTGATGTTAATTTAATAAATGACTGATCACCCAGTATTTAATTAGGTGGAGTGTTACATATGTAAGGCAGTGTGTGTTGGTGAATGGGGTAGTCTCCCGTAGATGAGGGTGACTGGGCAACACTAGGTCCTGCGCCTCGCAGGTGAGCATTCTCTTCATTTTTTTATCGCAACATCCTCATTAACATAAGCTCACGTTCTAACATTAGGGATTTAATTTTTTAGACGTAGTCCTCTCTTAGGTACATCATTTCACGCCATTGTGATCGTGAGTATAATTCACTAGGCGGTAGAAGATTTGGCGTACTAGGCGGATGTAATTGAACAAATATTATTCCATTCCCACTTAAATCGACAACTTCAACATCACGTTATAAGGGTAATAAATCTGAAGAGGAATATTTTCCCTGTGTGTTGTACGTATGTGGATCCTCCCATCTATCTGATGGTGCGATGGGTACCCGTACATCATCTGGTACATGTAATACCCCGCATTTTTATCGATATTTATTTATGGGATTAATTAAATTAAATGTGAATTAATTGAGAATTAATCCGGATAAAATACTAACGAGATGTGAGTTGGTATTTGATTATAATGTGTAAACATATGATGTTATATGAATATTGAAACTATTGAAATTATCGCGAGATTGAAATACGGCAATTTGGGAAAATTTTGTTGGGACGCGCGTAACAGTCGCGTCAGGAATATAATTATTTAAATTAAAAAGTGAATTTTATTTCTATCAACCATATGGTCATTTTGAGTGCGCCAACGTGTCCGGAAGGGTCGAAATAGTCAGAAAACACTAGCCGGGGGTTTAGTTTGGGTCCCGGGGCATTTTTAGGCCTTACCGGCAACCCGAAAGGGTAGTTTGGTAATTTCGGAATTTTGGGAATTAAAACCCACGAAAATTAGAGGTTAAAATCTGATTTAGTCTTTACCCACTAAATCCACTAACAACACTAAATGACTTAATGGGCTACGGGAGTTATTGGAAAAAGTTCTAAGAGTTTCCTAAGGCAACCTCTAAACCACCATTGTCATCTTGGAGAAAAACTGGTAGAGAGAGAGAGGAAGGAGAATTCTGCAAAGAGAGAGAGAGAGAGATCAACCTTCATCAATTCAACATCAAATTCAGAGAAAGACCTAAGGCAAGTGGTTTAATTACGTTATTTACAACGAATGTTTCTTCCATGTTTAGACATTTATGAAAATTTCATTATTTTGGAAGATTGATAAAAACCCATTGAATTGGAATTAGAAATTCATATTTTGATAAGGAGATTTCATGTAGAATCATGTTTGAGAAATTATTCTGATAGAAATACATCTTTTATATCAAAAAAACGGATTTGATTATGCCTATTGATGACTTTATATTTTCTAGGGTTCATGTCCATGAGATTTGGGGAAAATTGGGAGATTTGTTAGTTGGGTGTTGTTTAGGATGAATTGACCCTATAAATATGTTAAAATACGACCTAAGTAGGTTTAGGAATGATTAGAAACCTTAAACTATTGTTGGAATGATGTTTAGATGAGATTAGAGGTGAAGAGAATTGGGAAAAATGTAATAGGAAATTTCTGGGCTCGAACTGTCACCTCGTTAGAAGACCTGCCCAGGTCGTTCGAACGAGATCGTTCGAACGAGATCGTTCGAACGAGCTTCTAACGAGTTGACAATTTGCCTTCTAACGAGTGGGATGTTCGTTCGATGCCTTTCGTTCTAACGAGATCTCGTAAGATGCCCACTTCGTTCGAACGAACTCTCGTTCGAACGACCTCGTTCAAACGAGACTTCTAACGAGTTGACAGTTTGGCCTTTTTGGCCTGGTTTGATTTCTAGTGTCCCGTAACCTTGGTTAATGGTAGAGATAACCTTACCTTGATGACTAATTGATATAGTTGGGATGTTCGGGATATATTGGGGAGTAAAATATAGAAGAATGATTTGAACCAAATGGTAATTATGGGTTACACTACACCAAAATGGGCAAATTGTCACATTTCAGCCGGACAGCCTTGTCAAGGTCATTGACCGTGACAAAAAACACGCGTTTTATGTCACGGTCATTGACCTTGACACGACCGTGACAATAATTTAAATACTTCTCACGGTCAAAGACCTTGACACGACCGTGACAATATTTACAGCTAAAACCCTACCCCCTTCTTTTTTCCCTACTGTCGTTCCCTCCCTCTCTCTCTCTCTCTCTCTCTCTCTCTCTCTCTCTCTCTCGACGCTGCTCTCTCTCTCTCTCTCTCTCTCTCTCTCACTCTACTTTCAGGTCGATTTTCTCTCTCTCTCTCTCTCTCTTCCATTTATATATATATTTATGTGTATATTTATGTGTGTATGTGTATATATATATGTGTGTATGTGTGTGCGTGTGGGGCGGGGTGGGGCAGGGTGGGGGTAGGGGTGGGGCGGGGTGGGGCAGGGTGGGGGCAGGGAGGTGTGTGTGTGTGTGTGTGTGTGGTGGTGTGTGGTGGGGGAGGGGGTGGTGGAGGGGGGCAGGGGGTGGGGTGGGGTGGTGTGGTGTGTGTGTGTGTGTGTGTGTGTGTGTGTGTGTGTGCGCGCGTAGGTGCGTAGGTGTGCGTGTGTGTGTGGCGGGGGCAGGGGGTGGGGGTGGGGGTGGGGCACCCATTTAGTAACTCTTTAAATATTTGGAAAAAACATAATATTACAAAATTGAAACGAAATGGTATTGACGGAACTTACACATACGTTATGTACTGTGCTCTTACGTTGAAAATTATTAGATAGAAAAAGAAAAATATAAATTGAGATAACCTTAGAATCTAAATAGGCTAAAAATATAATGGCATCAACTAACATATATACACAACACTAAAAGTAGACATCAATTTTATAAATAATTGATAATAGTTGGATAATAATTGGATAATAAACATCGGGAGGGGGTGGGGGTGGCGGGGGGAGGGGGGCAGGGGGTGGGGGTGGGGCACCCATTTAATAAATCTTTAAATATTTGGAAAAAACATAATATTACAAGGCATCTTTATCCACAGACGCACTCAGCCAAGTGCTTGGCTCTTATCGCAAGGGGAGGACAAGGTGAGTGAGCTCGCGGGTGGCCAAATCTAGGATTATCGGATTGGATACGAGCGACACCGGATTGGCTCGAACGGTGGATTCACACGACGCGAAGCTGTCCCGTTTGGAGGCGACGGTCCAAGATATGTACACATTCATGAAGCGTACGTTGGGTAGAGACCGTAAAGGGAAAGGGAAAGGGAAGGAGAAGGAGAAGGCGGTGGAGGAGGAGGTGCGGGAGGACGAGGCGCAGGATGACGAGGATGTGGACCTCGCTGCTTCATCACCGACACGTTCGTACTTCGACAATCCACTTCCCTATTTGACGCCCTCCAACAGACCATTGCCGACAATTGGTTGGCCGAGCGTGTTCATATTGGACGTATTTGATGGCCAGCGGATAGGGCGGGGGTTGAGGGACCCGAATATCGTCGAGGGTGGAATAGTCCATGGACGTGTGCTTCAAGAGATGGAGTCCAGGGTGCTCGTCACGCATGTCATACCCGGAAAGGAGAACTCCCTATTGTGGTTGCGCGAACAATGCGGCACGACGTATATTAGTGGGTGCGCCAATTCGTATGTCGTGTGGCCTACTCACCTCCTCAGTTTTATCCAAGACATGTAGTAACATTATTTTTAAGTTTGTCCATTTTAATTATATTTGGATTATATCGTTATGTATATTATTTTTACTTTGAATATTTGGATTATATCGTCATGAATATATATTTGCATTATCTTTAGTTTGTGTTGGATATATGATGTTTGGAACAGGTACAACGTTGCTATAACAGGTACAAATATACTGCTGGGCAGTGGCGGTGGCCATACTGCCCAGCAGATTTTTTTAAAATTCTGCCCAGAATTGTCACGGTCATTGACCGTGATAATTATGAGCAAGAGGGGGAACGGCTTTGTCACGGTTATAAACCGTGACAAACGTGTCACGGTCATTGACCTTGACACATAAAACGCGAGTTTTGTGTCAAGGTCAATGACCGTGACACGACCGTGACAAAAAAAGTTGTCTCGCCTCGAAATGTCACGGTCATTGACCTTGATAAGTTGGATTTTTCAAGGTCAATGACCTTGACAAATGGGCAGATTTGGTGTAGTGTTAGGACGCGTATAACTAATGACGACGTGAGGATAATGGATGATGTGTATATATATAAACCGGGGACACGTGTATTGGTATAAGAATGAGAAGTATACCACTAATAAATTATGGTAATTACTAAGATGTGTGCATGCTTAGTATATGTATATGATTTTATGTGTATGACATACTTACCATACTTGCTATCACGGGAGGTTTACGTTCGTTTAGGGCCATCTAATCCTTGTGTGCCCGGATTTAGATTGGTACCTTAAGAACATAATGCTAGAATGACTTATTTGTGAGTTAATAAGTCAGCTGACTATGGAGCGTAGGTATGTACGTGACCCATGGATATGTTGAATTATGTTCGCCTCCATTTTTGTGTGTTGTGATTATTCTAACAATTCCTGAGAGATTCAGAATTTGTAATCCTTATGTACGTGATGTACCGGAATGGATAGCAGAGTATGTGTGCACCGCAGCTTAGCCTCGGGGTGCTTGTATTGTATATTTTTTATGTGAATAATATATGGTTAAATGAAAAGGAATTGTTATGATTAATTGCGAGAATAATTTATAGTAACTCCTTGAGAAGTTAAAAAGGGATAACATGCCATGAATTGTAATGTTAACAATTGAGAATCCGAGTTTAATTAAAGCTATCTGTTTAAGTGATAATATTGGGAATTCATATTGTGAATCGAGTGGAAAGGTTAGAACTTATGTCGGTTTAGTTAGATATGAGAATCACTTGAATGGGTATGGTACGATAGGAGTGCAAAATTAGTCGAGAGGTGAGTATTTCATGTGAGAGCACGTCCTAACATGTACTTTGCATTCATTGTTTTAATGTTATTAAAACACTTGCTGTTTTTAAAATACTCTCCACTTTCGGGCTCTGACCCGTTTGCTTTCAAATCTATTTTTTTTGTAAAAACCTTTTAGGTGCCCAGCCACAAGGACACCATGCATAGGATTTCCATTCAGGTGACGAGCTGTAGCTGTCGTGGAAGTTACAGGGCCTTGCTAGTAGACGCTTCTTTTGTCTTGACTCCATATTCAGTTTTAATATTTGTAGGGCATGTCGCCCATTTCCTTTAGAGACATTTTATATTTCAGTTATTCAGACTTGGATTTGTAATTAATTCAGGATGCACACTTGTTTCATTTATTTCCATATTGGGATTGTTGTGAGGAGTATTTCCTCCAGACTCATTATTAATTGTTGGTTACTCTATTGAGACTTTATCGTGAATGGTTGTGTTACATTTCTATATTTCATTTATTGCATGTTAATCAGATTTAATTTAAAATTTGGCAACTCACTTTTTAAATACTAGGTGGTTAGTAATCATTAAAAATGTTTTCGACAGTGACGCTATTAACTAGACCAACTTGGCATTTTGTATTAATTTAATAAAGGAGTAGCTACCCGGTATTTAATTTGTCGGGGTGTCACAGTACAATCGAGGCAAACCCAAACTCGTCATGGTTTTGCTATCGAAATACCGTGGGTAGAATTGCACCCTTGCCTGCAATCTTCAAGTAAGTAAGCCATTCCTCCAGCGATGACATTGTCAAATGAGCAATTGCAGGTTCCCAGTTTTCGATGTGTGGCATATATATGTTTCTTGGAATGAATGACATTAAATAAGGTGGGTTATCAGGAATAGCAATATGGCTTGTCATTTGACGATAGCACCGGTCTCCGGGGTACCAAGTTCCACCTAACTTCGGATCGAAAAGCATGTACCGTCTCTGAGTCAAATCATGCGCAATAACCGGGCCTTTTAACTGGTTTTATGGCAATCCCACAAATGGTTGCCATATAATTGACTTGGGAGAATGCATTTCTAGTTGCTCATGCATGGTCCCATAGTTAAATCGTAGTTGGCCGATTAGAGCGCCACATTGATTTGTCACCCATCGTAACATTCTTGGCCACCTTTCCAATGCGTGATCGAGTAAAGTGGAGCCGTCGTACGGAGATACTCGTACCCTAGGTACTGCGAAATTAAATAACTACTCATTAATAATTGGTTACTTATAAATCAAGTACCTTTATAAATTATCGATAAAATTAAAATGTGGGGACGGTAGACTTTACCTCTACAATTTGCCAGAAATAATTAACCGTTTTTTGCTCATTTGTGGTGCATGCATCGAGGGTGTAGTAAACTCGTGCAAGAATGGCAGAACCCCAATCCCTATTATCCATGTCATTTAGGTTATGTAAAAATGGGGCCCAATCCAAACTTACTGAATTAACTACAGTGGGAAAAAATATGGAACTCATAACGAAAACAATAAAAGAACGACCGATTTGTTCTGTGCTCGCTAATTTATCCTCTGGAGCTTGCGCACTCCAATGAAACATGTATAATTATAGGGTCCTGTAGGATATATTTCATCCTTTGCGTTCTGTATTGCCTATTCCGGGAAAATATAATTCGAATATTTCATCCACGGTATGCGGACTACTTGTAGGAAAGGGGGGGGGGGGGGGGAAATTGGATGGATACCAATTTGAATTCCTATAAAATTAATAAAATTTAATGAGTACTAATTATCGAAAAATTCTTAAATAATATAGGTGTATAAAATAAATTGCGTATAATTATATTCAAATATTACCGGATAAATGCACAAAATCGAAAGGGTAACCCCCAACTCCACACAAGGTAGGTGAAATGTATGCGTTATCTCCGACCACCTACTAATTAGCACTACCGTCATTTGATTGTCCGAGTTAGGAAAAGTTTTCCTAAACAAATGACTGAATCCGAAATTGTCGATGATATCTCAAACTTTCGAAACATGGGCTAAACGAGTGTATACTTCTATCGGACCTTATAGACTCCCGCGCATGTGAAATTAACTCTCGTTTGCATGCGCATTGATTCGTATCGAATATTGCATATTTTTGCTCGTTATCTTTATGCATTCTAGAACTTTTACGGTCCTTAATGCCTATATTTATGCTCATTAATCAGACAACCTTGGATTTGGATATATACATATTTTACAGGGGTTAATTGTGCTTTTGTAGGTATTGGAATGCTAAATGTGAGGATCCGTTGCATTTCGGAGAAGTTCCGTCACTAGATGATAATTCAATGGCATTTTAGTCAACTCATATTTCATCTCCTGCTCATGGAAATTCAACGAATGCGTAGTTTGTTGAGTTAGCGTCGCGTGGCCGCAAACGGTGCGTCGTTTAGAGTTCAGATGAAGAAGATATGGTTGTTTCTGTTTGCAACCATTTCCCCCCTCTTCATGGACCAAAAGATGCCTGAAACATAGTGCCGGTCGACCGGCCTTGGGCCCCCGATCGACCACGATTTGAATTTAAGCCTACTAATTGGGACAGAAGGTTTGGACCTACTCGATCGATCTATCGATGGTATTGGTCGATCGATCAATCCTTCCAAATATTTGCCAATTCGGTTCCTTTTCTTGTCTTTGCCCTTTTCTTTTCTATTTTAATTCCACTTACTATATAAACCAATTTTTAGTTTCTATTTTCATTATCTTACATTTCACATTAGGTTTAGGGTTTGTCTTGAGAGCTTTGCCCTACTCTCCATTTTCTTTGGGTGTTTTACCCACTTTGATGTATGTAAGCTTTCTAATTTAGTTTGTCTTCCTTTAATTCTTGCTTTGTAGTTAATTTACATGCTTTCATAATTAGGTTTACATGCTTTCTTTACTTTCTTTCTAGTGTAGTTTTATTGCTTTTATTTACCGCTTTCATTTATCGCGTTTTTACCATGCTTTCTAGTTAAATTAGTCTAGGTTGTGTCGGATGGAACTCATTTCGGGTTGACATGTTGCTTGGCTTTGGTGATGGAGTTTATGGGTCTATTTCTGGTGCGCTGTCCTAGTTATTACGCCTAGTAGATTTGACGGGGCATATCATGTATGCTCCGTACTTACGACCTTGTGTGCGTAATTTTCGGAGTATTTGTTGATGCCAAAATCGTATTAGGCTTTTATGCGAATTTAGGGGTGTGACAACCCTTGATTTAATTAACTGTCGAAATGAGACGCATTCATAATAACTCGTCAACCCATGTAACCATTTTATAATAATCAACTCGGGTGAGGGATATTCGACGCAACCTATAGTTTTTACTCGCTTTATTAGTCCATCTTTATTTTCCCTCGCCTAGATTAATTATTTCCCTTTTGTGCATCTTTTCCTTTTTGTTCATATTCATCTTTTACACTTTTATTTAGGAGTATTAAACCTTATAAATTCTAGCAACTCGTCTTTGTGGATTCGATACCCGGACTTGGCCGCTATACTCACCCATTGAGTGTAGTCATAAGTTTAGGTTTATGTATAGAGCAGATGAGCCGAATTCAAAACAACCGGTGCGTAGGTGATGCTCGCGCTGTGGCAAAACTCTGTTTATCACGCATTAGGATCAATTATTATGTCTCTCGTATGTGGTCTACTATCGTCATACACCCAAACCAAATTTCTATACACGATTGGCAAGGTTGGTTGGGGGGGGGGGATTCTCGTTTGGTTTAGCGGCTTTGCCACACCATTTTCTTTGAATAGCATGTATTTTGGATAATAAAATTGATTAATAATATAAATAAATACGAGTGTTTAAAATTGGATTGAAAATATGAAATTTGGTATGGTAGGTGGTAGGCGCTAATATTGGTATGAAAATGAATAAGGTTTTTGACATTTATGTGAACTGAGAATGAGATAATTTTGAATGGTATTTATAGGGGTTGGTTTTTAATTATATATATTTTAACGGATACATTTTATAACAGACGAATTAATAACGGTTGGATTTTGGACTGATGGGGGGGTGGACAGGTGTCAGTTGTCCATCCAGGGCTTGGACAGATGACTGTTCCCCATCCATCCACTGCCACATCATTTTTGCATCTTCTTCAAGCCTCTCCATTGTGTAAGCTCGTCCCACAACTAACCTGCAAAGATGTAAATTTACATCTTCTTTAGCCTCTCCATTGGAGATGGCCTGAGATTCTCACCCCTCAGTCTAGATTTCCCCCTGAGCTCTCTTACCCCTCATTTAGGTAACGCGCACCACTTAGGCTGCATACCCACAACTATCGCACACCTATGGGCCACAACCAACGCACGCCTCACTGAAAACTTTAGGTATGGTACAACATAACATAAAATGAAACCCCTGCTTGTTTTTTTTATGTAGATGTCTGCATCTAGTAATGAAATCGAGTCTTGTTTTATTTTTCAGGGTTTGAAAGCCCTTCTTTCACAGCTATCTCTGCTTGATATTTTTTTTTAATTTTGGATCAACATATTTTCCTAAAATGAAACCCCTGCTTGTTTTTTTAACATATATTTCGGATCAGCATATTTATCTCGGTTTTCTTCTTACATGTGTAGAGTTATTTACTGTTGTTTGAGATTGTTGGTGATTAATACAGTTAATGGTAATTTTTTGGTATTAATACACTTTTTGGTGATTTTTTGAGATTTTTCCGAATAATAAAATATCCAAAAATTTTGAATATTCCGGATCAGTTGACTTAAAAAAATAATTGTCCGAAATTTATTTTTCCAATTTTGAATGGATTTTAAAATTTTGGAAAAATTTCTAAACACCCCTGTTCCTATCTGATCCGGTCGAAACACAGCCTTAAGTGAAACCATATTTCACACAGAATCTTTAAGATAATAATGACAAATCTATATGATAAAATTAAAATTTTTGTACTAAGTACAAACTCATTAACAATTTAATTTGCTTGCAAAATGAATTATAAGTGAATAGGTAATAACCAATTTAATGTGTATTGTATGAGGCTATTCTGAATGATCGAATGTATCTACTAACAAAATATTTCTTTTGTTAGTTTAGTATTCTTTATATTATTCATTCCCTTGCCATCTCATACTTAGCAACTATTTTTGTTTATGTCAACTTTTCAAAACACTGTATTCCACACTAATAAAAAAAAGATATACATAATATTTATTGAAACACTCCAATGAAATGGTAGAAACATAGTCGATTGCGAAGAGGCAGATCATCATAGTTCTTGGTAGTAGCAATTATATATTTTTTAAAATATACTAAAAAGGAATAACTCTAACAAAAAAATATTCATCAAACAATTTTTTTAGATATAATAGCTAGAATAATAACCAAATGCACGAATTTGAAGAATTTGAAATTCTAAAAGACTTTTAGATTCTGTAAAGGCCTAATCAGAACTTAGATTGGAACCCCTTAATAATTAATAATAGACTTGAGAAGGAATATGAAAAACCTTTGTTTGGAACTGAAAAAGCATAAAGAAAACAAAATCGATTACCCCAAAGCCATAACTGAACCCAAAAATGATAAATATTAAAAAATATGAAAAAGATAAGATTTATACCTTTGGATTTGTATACAAATTAATCAAAATCAGTATTTCTATTCAATACAGGAGACAAAAAAATATAAGTAAAAGTATATACTTGTATTTGAATGAAAAAGGCATTAGTTTAGGCATTTTCCTACCATTTTGTTGTACTTGTCTCTCATAAAGCCAAAACTCTTGTAGTCTCTTAGAGCAATTAAACAAACATCTTGCATGCATAAGAATATATTACATTACTCTTCAACAAAAAAGTCATTTTTTTATAAGTAAGCCAAAAACTATAATATTCTCATAAAGCAATATTGGAAACATCTTATACCAGGTTATATAACAAAAATAAAATAATACCCAAGCCATTTTATCAAAAGTAGGAAGAAAGGAATATTCTAAACAATTTCAATTTTTTGCAAACAACATCATATCTTCCACAATATTTTAATAAAAAAGAAAATGAAATAAAAATAATATAAACAGTTATATTAGCAATCTACATAACCTTGAATGGAGCAAAGCAGGGAAATGAATGATAAAAATAGGATCACCTAGACTTCTGGGCAAGCTAGCAGGGGAGTAAAACGAAATATCAGTCTCTTCAACTGTCTCTAAGATACCGTAATCTCTCTCCAACCGCTTGGTCTTCCACATGGCCTTTTTTTAGAACGTATGGTTATGTAACTGGGGAGAGGGAAATCCATGAATGTAAAACAGAAATAAAGAGGCATTTAATCAGCTGCTATAAAAATATCAACAGATGAGGGGAAAAGTATATACATTTTCAGGGAGGAACTGGAGGATCGGGATATTAGTGGGATTAATTGCAGTGGACATGTGGCCCAACTCAGATTGCAACCACTGTTTTTAAAAATATATATTATATGAAAGTTGATAGAATTAATTTAGACTAAGATGATGTTGCAAGCTCAATATAATGTGTATTTTGTATGTTAAATTTCATATATATTATTTAAAATAATAATATTGGTCATAATCATTATTTTGACTCAATTTTTATGATTGATGATATGTTTGAAATGAATTAATTATCATTTTGATAATCACTAGTTAGGGCGTTAAAAGCCGTCGCACGTCCGCCAAGGATAAAAATTGATCTGATCAACGGTTAGACTTCCGCCACCGAAACATCCAGTAGAAATCCCCCAAGTCCTCATCCTTCAGGGCTATTAGCCTTACATTATGCTCTCTCACCTCATAAAACACGTCTGCAAAAGACAGGAATCAGCAAAAATGGAACAAAAGAAGAATGTAAGGAAATGCATAAAAAAGGAAAATAAATCCAAAATTACCTTTTAAAGATACGTGGACCTCGTAAAAGTATGCCAACAATACCGACAAAAAGCATCCAAGGAAAAATAAAGGGATGCCAAGGTCAGGTTCCCCTAGTCATACAGTTGGACGTCCGAAATCATCTGCAAATACGTCAAGAACCAAAGATGGACGAAGTCGTCGCTTGTCGCCACAAAAAAGCCTCCTTGAAAAAGTAAAATAAACAAATGGGTCATCTGTCTCACCTGTCGCCCATCGGTCACATCCACCCTCATCTTTAAGAGCCTCTCATTTGAAGCAAAAATACAAATAGAATCACCAAATATGATCCTACCCACATCCCTTAACGCCGCCTGCACCGCCTCCGGTGTCACCTTCAGTGTGAGGTCCACCACTATATGGAATCCCTCACAATTCACCCCCATTAGTTGTTGAACATCTTTAGGAATGATAGTCATCTCCCTGAAGCCAAGATGAAAATTATGGGTATTTCCCTACCACATCTTCCCCAGAGCACACAAAACTGTAGTAGAACGTGGTATCTCATCTAAAGCATGTGCCAAACGACCAAAACTGGCATAGGAAACCATTAATCGCACCATGACAGGGAGCTTCTCCCAAACCTCCTTCGCCCCGTCGTCCCTCGAGACGGAATGCCCGAAGGAGCAATGCGAGTCTCCAAAAGAAAAAGAAGAAAAACCTTTCATTAAAATAAAAAAAGAAAGAGAAAAAAATTTGGAATACCAAAGGTCACCAGCTTACATAATCACTAGGGTTCTTCGCCCTAGACGAACGATGGTATATCGGCTCGCGTAGTAGGATATGCTCATAAACTACAGGATCGAACAAATAAAAGGCATTTTCGTTTCCCAAAGAAAGGGGCACCCTAACTGCCACTCCAGGCCAGCCCAATCATCAACGACCGCCACTCAGTGTTGTAACCCTCATTTGAAGAACTATCCATATGAAGTCATAAAGAAAAAAAGGACCTAAGAATGGTTTTTAGAGAGAAAGCAGAAGATTCAAACACTTGAAGGTGTGAAAAATGGTGAGTGTTCGCCCTTTTTTTATAGAAGGCAAAGGGGCCTGCTGATCCGCAACCCCTTGACTATACCAATCGAAAACCACCTTTTCCTCTTCCTAAGGAAGCCCAATGGTCCGTGCCCTTGTCGATTGGAGCCCTCCCAAGACTACCTATCGACCACCCCTTTCAAATTTTGTAGAAAAAATACTAGAAAATTCTAGAAAAAATAGAAATTACCCAAAAAATTCCCAAAAATCCCTGAAAAAATAGAACATTGTTTTCCTTAAGAAAATCATTTTTTGGAAGCACTAAGCCTCTTAAATACTCTCTAAATCCCTAGCAGGATTAATCTTACAAACCTATCCTCATGTGACCTTATCCAAGTCTACTACAATTCCCAGTTGAAATCCCAAAACTAAACATCTCCAAGTAAAATCTCAAAATAACACAATCCCCAATAGAACCACTAGTGCACCTGCACCCCCAAGATAACTTAAATTCCCCGAGAGAGAAATTCCCCGTGCTATAACTTCAGTTCCTCTGAATTGACCTTGACCCTCAGAATTGGTCGCTACAACTTACGGTCCTGAGAATTAACCTCGGCCCTTAGAATTGGTCACTACAGCTTAAGGTCCTCAGAATTGACCTCGACCTTCAGAATTAGTCATCACAACTTTAGGCTCTCAGAATTGGTCATTATAACTTAAATTCTCAGAAATCGACCTTGTCCCTCAGAATTGGTCATTATAACTTAAAATTCTTAGAAATCGACCTTATCCCTCAGAATTGGTCGCCACAACTTAAGGTCCTCAGAATTTACCTCGACCCTCAAAATTGCTCGTCACAACTTAAGATCCTAGGAATTAACCTCGGCCCTTAGAATTGGTCGTTACAACTTCAGGTTCTCGGAATTGACCTCGACCCTTAGAATTGGCCGCTACAACTAAAGTTCCTCAGAATTGTCCCGACCCTCAAAATTGACCTCGACCCTCAGAATTGGTCTCTACAAGTAAAGGTCCTCAGAATTAACCTCGGGCCTCAGTTCGGGAAGGTCTAATCGATTTTTTGAAACCCCCTACAAACAATGAGTACTCTTTTTGAAAATCAAATTCGTGCTCAACACGGAGTACCCTAATATGTCTAACCCATAAAGCCAAGGTAGTATGCAAATTTGATTATATGAACATTGCAAACAAATTGAACAACGCTATAGTTAGCTCAAGTCATACACCAACATTTTAAAATATAATGAAAATGTGCAGAAAAGAAACATCAAGATGATAACAAAAGATTATACCAAACATGATACATATACACCAAATAGGGCAAAGCATGAAAGATTTGCATAATTGAATTATTTTGAATAAATCTAAATCTTCACCAAACATAAAGTAAAGAAGTCCACAAAAGGATGAGCATAGACATACAAAATTTCAAAAGAAGATTTAATACAAAATAGGTTTCAAATTCCCAGTTTTCTTATACATCACCACAACCAAACTGATTTCTAATTCCCTGGTCTAGATCATCAAACTCACCCACCACTCAACTATCACATTTTTGTAACATGAACACAAATGATGTCAAATAAGTTAGTATAAAATAAAAATATTTCAAGAAAACCTATGTGTGAGAGATAGTTAGAGTGGGAGAGTGCAGTGAGATATGTTTATGGAGAAAGCAGCAATGGATTTGGTGACATAACTTGTTTCTGATGGAATGTAGAAGTGGAGATGCTTTTGAGCCTTATGTAAATTTTTTTCCCAACAACTAATCTCGGCCTTCATTCTTTTGAGTTAATCCCCCACCATTTTTGTAGCTAATTTTTTTGAACTTTGAATTTTTCCATAGCAAATTTGTAGTTAAAAGGTTAAAAGGGAGACAAGAAATGACAAGAAAATCATTTAACTTAATCAAAAAATTGTCAGAATTTACATCACTAGTGAATAAAAAATTGGGAGAAAACCAATAATAAGCTTGAATACTTCATGACCCACATCAAAATAATTTCTTGGAATCAAACACCATGATTTATTAGGAGTACCAATATCACATGAATGGTCTTGACTATACCATGTACATCATCATAAAAAATTGTATGTAAAAAATATATAAATATGTACATTTGGATTGGGTGATTTTGTTTAGCCCCACGTTTTCTTTCAACATCCCCACAGTCCAAAATCAGTTATTAAAAAAATAATAATTGAAAACCCACTTTTACCCCTATTAACAGCCCCCATATTTTGTAAAACTAAAACATAGATATCACAACATGATGCGTAATATAAGTACTAAGGGATCTATTCGTGAGAAACCTCCCCATCTTGGACTCTACACACACGTATCAGTGTATGAAAGGGAGAAAAAAAAGGCAGACGTCTGAAACTACAAGCTCCACCGTCTCTCTCATTTTCTCCCACAGGAAGCAAGTGCTGCCCATTACAAGCTCAGATATGGCGAAGAAGTAATGGCCAGAGCTTTAACCTAGATGTCTAAAATTATAGTTGGGTATCGAATGAGAGAGAGAGGATGGATAAAAATGTCTAAATCAGATGAAAGAGAGGATTGGCCATGTCTGAATAGAGTGAGATCTACCCATTTTGTTATTTTTTTTGGCAAATCGTGAACGAGGGGCTATTGAAAGGGTATCGACCCGATTAAAAGGGGTACATTTACTGTGGGGCTCCAAAAAGAAAAAATGGGTTTAAAAAAAAACACCCTTTGGATTCCAAGGCAATATCACTTATGTAAGAACCCAGTGTCCGAATGTTTGATAGATTGCCCACCCTACAGCTCTTCCTACATTAATCCTATGATCATACAAACAAACATATTAATTAAAAAAAATACTCCATAATAGTTTCTCTGTGATATATATCCAATGTCACTCATTGTATTCTATCACATTTAAATCAACAAAAAAAAAATACCAATACAATATCATTATGATTAAACATTGAACCAACGAAATTGAAAAAAAACTAACTCCAGTAACAAAACAAAAACACAACCTCAACCTTATAAAATAAAATCATTATTTCACGTATTTGTTGTATTGTGTTGTGTTTTTTTTTCTGTGTGTGAACTAAAAAACATTTATCGGTGGTGGGGGATAGCGGGGCAGGGCAGCTATGGAGAAGAGGCTCGGGGCAGCAGTGAAAGGAGTGTATAGACTGGACAACAACGGTATGATTTTTGGATAAAGAGAGAGAGAGAGAGAGAGAGAGAGAGAGAGAGAGAGAAGTGGATAAAGTAAGAGCTAAAATGGATAAAGAAATATCGATCTTTGGTAGAAAAGGGGGAAATGTAAAGAGGGAAAAATGAGACGGTTTCTCTTCTACCCGTTTTATAATTTATCAAATGGGATAGTTTTTCTTAGTATGAAATAATCTAAATGGGACAATTTTTTAACTCCGTCCTTTTTGTAATTTATCAAATGAGATAGCTTTATAATTAGGTTTTTATGGTCTAGTCCCTTGACTGAACATTTTGGACTTTTTAACTAGGTCAAACAAATTTTAAATGATTAGGTCCATATAAATACCTTTTACGACATTTCATTCATTTTGTTATTATTGACCTAATCAGCGATTGACAGCATTTCCAAAAAGCATGTCATTCTCTTTCTTCATTTTTTTTCTGTCAAATAGGTTCGTTCTCTCCATTAACTTAGGATCTTATGATTTCTTTTCACTTATGTTCAACGAGCTTTTTTCTATCAAAGAAAAAATCCAAAATGTATAAGGACCAAACTGTAAAAGACCCTTTTATAATTATATGTTATAAAATGAGTTAAATGTCACGGTTATTAAAATTTGTCCTTTATACTTTTCCACGAAAATAAGCTCTAAAAATTACACTCACATAAAAGGACAGTAAATAAAAAATTGTCCCAAATATATCTACTTTAAGGTTAGGTAATTAAAATTCATCACAAATGGTGATTTTAAGAGACAAAATTACACAATTGTCCTAAATAATCCCGTCTTTAATAACCATTTTTCTTTTAGTGATCGACGAGCTACAAACATATTTTGTTAATAAGTAATGCACTTATTTTTGGTATTTTTTTTATTATGCATAACAAATAATTATTGTGTTTCTTAGTTTCCAAGTTTTTTTTTATCGTGAATCATGGTAGACTAGGTGCAATAACACGTGAAAAGTATCAATATTATAGTCATTACATTGAAGTAAAAAAAACACGTTGAAGAGAAATTCGAATTTTATATTGTGTTGTGAACGAAGCAACGTACGTAGGAAACATGGTAAAAAGGAAGATGTTGATGATGAAAAGGAAAAGGAACACGAGCGATAGGAAATTTGACAGAGGTCTTGACGACATTGAAATGACGTGAACCAACAAATTGTTTATGATGGGAACAATATATAATGTGAAATACAAGATGAAGACTTCTAATATGAAAGGACGCAATCCAATGCAACAACTTTTGAAGCATTATATATATTGGCACAGGAGATATGAAAGTACATATATTATGGAGGATATATTCTTCGGCCACCCTAAATCAATTCTTTTGGCGAAGTGTTTTCCCACTGTTCTTTTTATTGACTGCAAATACAAGACAAATAGCTACCACATGCCATTGTGTGAGATGATTGGTGGTATTTCCATCAGTCAGTCATTTTACATCGCATTTTCTATCTTTACGGAGAAGGAAAATGCTAGGGAGACCCATTTCGTGGACACGCTGTATTAAAAGTTTATACCTTATTATTTTGGGTCCCACCAGGACATCAACCAATGCAGTAAAAACTTGTACCTATTTTTGTCTTATTCACGAGTCCACGAAATGTCTCCACGAAGTGGGTCTCCCTAGCATTACTCTTACGGAGAATAAGGAGGAACAATTTGAGTGGGTATTGGGACACCTAGAAATCTATAAGAGCGAGAAGTATTGCTATAAGTTGTTATGTCTGACAGAAAATAGTGGCATCTAAATGCAGTTCGGGTTATATTTCCTATTGTACACACTATGATTTTCTTATTCCGTGTGCAAAAGAACATGGGTGTTGGTGCAAAGTATGACCTTATTATGGAGGATAAGAAACTGTTCATTCAAGGGTGGATAAGGGTGACAAATTCTGACACACCACGATCCTTTAATGAAAGTTGGGATAGGCTTGCCCAATCATAGGTGGAATTTCCAAATATTATCGCCTATATTACTAAAATTTGGATGCCCATCCACCATCAATTTGCGTATTCTTACGGATTGGCTACCTCCCAAGACTTTCTATCGGCCACCCTTTTCAAATTTTGTAGAAAAATACCAAAAAATTCCAAAAACAAAAATAGAAATTGCATGAAAAATTTCCAAAAAACCCTGGAAAAATGGAACACTGTTTTCCTTAAGAAAATCATTTTTTGAAATCACTAAGCCTCTTAGAAACTCTCAAAATCCACAACAGGATTAATTTTACACCTCTATCCTCAACATATCCACAACCGAACCAAGAATGTGCCCGCATCCAAGTCTACTACAATTCCCAGTCGGAATCCCAAAACTAAACATCTATAAGTAGAATCTCAAAACAACACAATCCCCAATGAAACCAGTGGTGCACCTTCACCCCCAAGATAACTTAAATTCCTCAGGAGAGCAATCCCCCGCACTACAATTTCAGGTCCTCAGAATTGACCTCGACCCTCAGAATTGGTCGTTACAACTAAAAGTCCTCAAAATTGACCATGACTCTCAGAATTGGTCACTATAACTTACGATCCTTAGAATTAACCTCGGCCTTCAAAATTGGTCGCTCCAACTTAAGGTCCTCATAATTGACCTCGACCCTCAGAATTGGCCGTTACAACTTTAGATCCTTAGAATTGACCTTGGCCTTTAAAATTAGTCGTCACAACTTCATGCCCTCGGAATTGGTCATTATAACTTAAGGTCCTCTGAATCGAACCTCGCCCTCAAAATTGTTCATCACAACTTAATGTCCTCAGAATTTACCTAGGCCCTCAAATTTGGTCATCACAACTTGAGGTCCTTAGAATTAACCTTGGCCTTTAAAATTGGTCGATACAACTTCAGGTTCTCATAATTGACCTCGACCCTCACAATTGATCGTTACAATTAAAGATCCTCAGAATTGGTCTCTACAACTAAAGGTCCTCAGAATTTACCTCGACCCCTAGATCTGGGAGGTCGAATCGATTTTTTGAAAACCCTTACGGGCAATGAGTACTCTTTTTTAAAAGTCAAATTCATGCTCAACACGGAGTACCCTAACATGTCCAATCCATAAGGCAAAGGTAGTATGGAAATTTGATTATGCGAACATTGCAAACAAATTGGAGAACAACGCAATATTTAGCTCAAGTCATACACTAACATTTTAAAATATAATGAAAATATGTAGAAAAGAAACATCATGATCATAACAAAGATTATACCATACATGACACATATACACCAAATAGGGCAAATCATGATGGATTTTCATATTTGAATTATTTTGAACGAATTTAAATCTTCACCAAACATAAAGTAAAGAAGTCCACAAAAGGATGAGCATAGACATTTATTTCAAAGGAAAATGTTAGGAAGACCTCTTTTTGTGACCCCAGCTTTAAAGTGTTGTACCTTATTTTGTCTTTTATGTTATGGGTCCTGCCAGGGCATAAAGGACAAAATAAGGTACACCACTTTAAAGCTTAGGATCAAGAAAAAGGGTCACGAACAGAGGTATCCATATCAAAGCTCTATTTCAAAAGAAGATTTAGTGCAAAATTGGTTTCAAATTTCCAGTCTTCTTGGACGTCACCACAATCAACCGATTTCTAATTTCCTGGTCTATATCACCAAACTCACCCACCATTGAACTATCACATTTTTGTAAGATGAACACAAATCACGTCAAATAAGTTAGTATAAAATAAATAGATATCATGAAAACCAATGTGTGTGAGAGAGTTAGAGTGGAGAGTGCAGTGAGATATGTTAATGGAGAAAGCAACAATGGGTTTGGTGAGATAGCTTGTTTCTGACGGAATGTAGAAGTGGAGATGTTTTTTAGCCTTATGTCAATTTTTTTCCCAATAGCTAATCTCGGCTTTCATTCTTTTGAGTTAATCCCCACCGTCTTTGTAGCTAATTTTTTTTAACTTTGAATTTTTCCATAGCAAATTTACAGTTAGGTTGAGAGGGAGACAAGAAATAATGAGAAAACCATTGAACTTAATCAAACAATTATTAGAATTCACATCACCAGTGAATAAAAAATTGGGAGAAAACCCATAATAAACTTGAATACTTCATGACCCACATCAAAATAGTTTCTTGTAACCAACCCTCTTGGTCCAGTGGTATAAGGTTGCCACTGGGACAATATTAGGGGTGGATTGGGTTTGGTCCTTAGTTCAATCACTGGCACTGTCAAACTAATGTTTGGCCAACAGAAGCCACGAACCATGAATAGGGATTAGTCGAGATTCGCGTAAGGTGGCGGAACACCTCATGGTAGGCTACCAAAAAAAATCAAAATAATTTCTTGGAATCAAACACCTCGATTTATTAGGAGTACTAATATCACATGAATGGTCTTGACTATACCATGTACATCATCATAAAAAATTGTATGTGAAAAATATTTAATTACGTACATTTGGATTCCAAGGCAATATCACTTATGTAAGAACCCAGTGTCCGAATGTTCGATAGATTTCCCACCACACAGCTCTTCCTACATTACTCCTGTGATCATACAAACAAACATATTAATTAAAAAAAAAAGTACTCCATAACAGTTTTTGTGTGATACATATCCAATGTCACTCACTGTATTCTATCACATTTAAATCAACAAACAAAAAAACACCAATACAATATCATTATTCTTGAACACTGAACCAAAGAAAATTAACTCTAGTAACAAAATAAAAACACAGCCTCAACCTTATAAAACAAAATTATTATTTCATATATTTGTTGTATTGTGCTGTGTGTTTGTGTGTGTGTGTGTGTGTGTGTGTGTGTGTGTGTGTGTGTTTATGTGAACTAAAGAACATTTATCGGCGGTGGCAGATAGAAGGGCAGGGCAGGGCAACTATGGATAATAGGCTCGGGGCAGTCGGGAATGGAGTTTATAGACTAGACAACATCGATAAGATTTTTGGAGAAAGACAGAGATGAGGATCGATGAGAGAGAGAGAGAGAGAAGTGGATAAAGTAAGAGGTAAAAATGGAGAAAGAAATATCGAGCCAAATAGGTCTTTGGTAGAAGAGGGGGAAATCAAAAGAGGGGAAAAGTAAAGAGGGAAACATACATGGTTTATCAAATGAGACGGTTTACTCTTTCACCCCTTTTATAATTTATCAAATGGAACAGTTTTTCGTGATTTAAAATTATCTAAATGGGATGATATTTTAAGTCTGTCCCTTTTGTAATTTATCAAATGAGACGATTTTATAATTCTATGTTATAAAATGAGTTAAATGGCATGGTCATTAAAATTCGTCATTTATACTTTCCCACGAAACACTACAAGAAAAATTATTTTTAACGGCATATATTTGATGACACTTTATAAAAATGTGTTGTGGAAAGTAGCTAAAGACCACATAATCAGCAATAGTGTTGTAAATAATTGGATTATAGCAAATACCACGATATATAAAATAAATCTGTTGTGCTTTTTCAAAAGACGACACTCTACGAAGTGTCGTAATTTTTTACACTACTTTTTTTAAGAGCTATCGTGTAATCCAAAAGAATGGGGGGGAGAAGGGGTAAATTTTAGTTTGGTGCCTCTTTTTCCAAAACATTTTGCACCGTAACCAAAAAGAAAACAAAAAAACTCTGCAACAAACTAGCCTGCCCGTAACCTCCCACTTCTACAACCCCTAACCTCCGAAGAAATCTCACCTCTAACCTCCCACATCTACATCCGTAAATAAACAAATAACTCACGTCTACCCTCCTACATCTACAGCCGTAAACAACCCTCTCATCACCTCTAGCCTCTGCACATCTCATCACGCAATCTCAATCTGTTACGCAATCTCAATCTGTTACGCACATATAATCTTGCAATCTCAATTTATTGTCAATGGTCTCGTTATGGTTAATCAGTTCTCTCTCTATTGGTATTATTATCGATGTTATTGAAGCTCCATTAAAGCACCTTCATTGAAGCAGAGCACCTCCATTTATGTAAGTTCTCTTTTGTTATCTTTGGAATCAAGATTGTCCGTCTATAAACCATCGTAGTTTTTGATGTGTTTTGATTTGCCATTGACAACAACCTCGTCAAGAAGTTGGCTCTGAAATAGATCAAAATACGGTAATCCAATTGCAAAATAACCTCAATTAGGACTAGAGGTTTTGAAACAAGGTATTGTTTTGGCTCTATTTCGTATGGTATTGTTTTGGATTTTTACTTCTTTTTTTTGGTTTTGTAAGTTAAATAAGCTGGTTTGGTATGAAAAAAAATGTGGGCTGAAATAGGTTTAAAAAACCCACCCACTTTCACGATCTGTTTCATGTCGTGCGAATCGAACGAATTTTTGAACGTTTTCGATTCTAAGCTCGATTCGAATTGTTTTTGTATGGAATCAAATTGAATCGTGCGATTCGATTGGACGGTTTTGATAACTATGGTTGGGTGTTTTGTTTTTTTACTTATGTTTAGTTTAGTTTATACTTTAGGTATTAAATTTATGTGTTGCCTTAGGTTTATAAATTATATTTCAACTGCTTGATTTTTATGGTGCTTAATTATATTTAGGCATTATAATTGTTTAAATTATATCTTTAGGGTGTCATGAAAAAATATTTTAAGAGAAAAATAATTAATGAAATAACTTTCGAACCGTAATTTCAATTAATTTTGGTATATATTATTGGGGGTAAAAAATTATTGGAAAAAACACCTCTAAAAATTTGTATAAATACCAATTACACGTGATGTTCCCTGTCTTTATTCACCTTCGTAGAAAATAATTAATTAAAATAAAATCATGATCGCCTCTTTTGTTATCTTTGGAATCTCTCAGGACTTTTATGAATTTCAATAATACTTGTTTATATTATAGTAATATAAATGTGTAAGACAAACATATTACAATAATATGACTACAATGATGTATATAATATATATCACCTAGTTATATTAATTAAAATTATGAGTACATTCATAATGTGATGATATATTAGTGTAATATTTTCATGTATTTTTTTTACTAAGAATAAAATATGTTGGATCATATTCCACAATTTTTTACTTTATATTTGAGGGGTGTGCCTCATAAAAAGAAAAGAAAAAAGGGTTGTACCAAAAAAAATGTACAGAGACGAGTTGTTGCCTCCTATACATGATGTGAGAGGTCTGTTGGCAAATACGATGCTATCTGTGTAATGTTTTAATATTTCATGACATTTATCAAATTCAGTCCTTCACAATTGATGTCCTATCCCTAAAATCCCCTAAAACAGTATTAGAAATTATACTAGAGTAGGGACACATAATTCAAATAGAGAAAAAAAAAGAATACTTTAATTTTAATTTTAATCCATTGCATAATTGTTTGGCAAACTACTTAATGATTCTGTTGATAAGGGCAAAAAAAGAAGCAGGGGCCATCAAAATTGAATGTAATTGCAACTGGGATAAAAGACCATAAAGAGGTAGAATTCAATGAGTTTGGCAACCAATTGGACTCGATTCCATCCAACTTAGTTTTATGATTGGGATTTTAGCACGAGAATGGGTACCAGTAACACATAAAGGTTGGGATAAGGTGACAAGTGACATCAAGGATCAAATGTGGGAGTTTGTTACTGTGAGTATTTTATTTATCTACCCTTTGCACTATCATGTAATATTTTGAATGTAACTTTGTACATATTGAATTGTAACTAAGATAGCGTATTTGTTTTGTATGATGCAGCAAAAATATAACCTTGAAGAACGCCAAAAGGCCATTGTTTTGGGTCAGACGGGCAGATCTTGGAAAGATTATAAGTCAAAATTATCAACATAGATACGAGAAGAAGCTAAAGGACCAAATTTCACTCGCCATCTTACATTACTCAAGCCCCCTAGAATGAAGTCAAATGAATGAGATGAATTTGTTAAATCTCATTTATCAGCGGAATTTGATGCAAGTGAATTTGATTATTTATTTTTTTATTTTTATTAATAGACTAAAGTTCACTTTTAGTATTATCGTATATCTTGCAATTATATATGATTTCTCTTATTTTTATATGAAATAAGCGAAAAGCATAAGGAGGCTAGAGCAAAGCAAATCCATCCACACACAACTAGTCGTAGAGGCTATGCAAGACTTAAGGAAAACATGGTATGTTTCCTCTATAAAGTTGTATACTTCATAAATAGCTTACATTATTTCGTATTTCTATATTTTAAAATTTTGTAGAAAGTTGAAGACCAAATAAAACTATACGTCGTGTTGATGTTTGGATAAGGGGACGTAGGAGAGAAAATGACGATTCGATTAATTAAGTTGTTGGTGAAGCAATAGTCATGACTTAAAAACCTTACAATTTTTTTAAAAGCTACAATGTTTTTATTAAAAATTTTTAATATGCTTAATTCTTGTATTGATTTTAGGAAGAGATGGAAAAAATTCCATCGCATGACTGAACATCGTTGAGAGATGATGCAGTAGTAAAGGTGCTTAGTCCTAAACGTCTGAGTCATATCCAAGGTCTTAGATTTGGGGTAATGACTATGAAGGTAGATGCGTCGTTAAATAGTAATGCAAGGGTAACGGCTCTTGAAAATCGAATGCAACAACATTCGGAATGGAAGATGCACATGAAAAGTCGAATGACACAAGAAAATGAATGAAATGTGGTATACTTTTAAAATTAAAGATGATTCAATACATATATTTTTTCCTTGTTTTGTTTTTATATACTTCACTTGCAATTTCTATAGGGTCAACATGAGGGTGGTGGGGACGGCATACATAATCACACATATACTCTACAGGTTATTGTTAATGAATTATCTAAGTCTAAATTGTTTTACTAGTTGAATTAATAATTATTTTTCATTATTTTCTTTGTACTATTTATTAGTGCAATCGAGAAAGTTCATGTGCACACAGTGCTCCACAAAGAAATTATCCCTGCAAATTGTTACATTGGTTGGGGACTGGAGAAGAAGTGGCAAGTGCAGAACTTGATTTTACAAACTCGAAGTCACTAGTGCATCACTTAATCCTTGGGCCTGATTGCTATAAAGTATGGGATGTTGAAATTCCAAAGTGTCAGTTTTTCGATACTCGGATACGTTTTCCATACTTGATAATGTAAAAGGAATTACCATAGCATGGCCACATCGATACATTCATTTTGACTAATTATGTGAGTGGAGTAGTTATATTTCTTGAATTTTATTCTAAGAATTTTTCTTTGACATTATCTCGTATTGATTTCAGAAAAACATTAGGAATCAAGTGTGTATGGTGTTTCTTCGTTGCTTTTTGGATTGAAGGTATACTTTGACTTTTTAGTTTTTTTGTTACAAGTGTGTTGTTAATTTACGAGAGTATTTACTAAAATTATTTTTTGAACATGAACTTTTTTTTGGAAGATGTTGAAGAAATTTTTTGAGGAATATTTTTGAAGAATGCTATTAGTTATTTTTTGAAGGAAGATTGCATTTTAACTTGTTAGGCTATGCTCGTTTCAATATAATCCCATGCTTTTATGAGACTTGTAACACCCAAGTATATATTCCTTTTACTGTTTTGGGCACGACTTTGATATTATGCTTATGAGTAAATATTATGAGTTCCTCTTAATTATATAAGTTTGTTTTAAATTTCAAGAATTGTGGAATGGCTAATTGTGATACAATCATATATGTAGATATGTTAATGTTTGTATAAGCAACATGCATTTGAGAAGCTTATTTTTTTTTTTAAAATACCCTTTTAACGACATATTTTATGCATCATAAAATGATAATAACGACGCTTATATTTACTCGTGTACAATATTAATGACACGTACGTTCAGTTGTAAAACAACATTCACGACACATAAGAAGTAGTCGTGGGAGGTCTTTTTGGGTAATGACTTTTACACTAGTAACTGGGTATCGTGGATATGTGTTTCAATGACATTTGGCAGGTGTCGTGAAATAGTTTTACGACACCACAAAGGTGTCGTGGATATTTACGACTAGTAAATAGGTGTCGTGGATATTTGTTTCAACAACACTTGGTAGGTATCGTGAAATAGTTTTACGACACCTTTATGTGTCGTGGATATTTACGACTAGTAATTAGGTGTCATAGATATTTGTTTCAACAACACTTGCCAGGTGTCGATATAGAAGGTAATTTTCTACGACACCCCCATTTACTGACTACATAAAATGTTTCGTGGAAAGGACTTTTTCTTGTAGTGAAAATAAGCTAAAAATTTCACTCCCATAAAGGACGGTAAATAAAAAAATTATCCCAAATACATCTACTTTAAGGGTAGGGAATTAGAATCCATCCCAAATGGTCCTTTTAAGGGACAAAATGACATGACTATCCTAAATAATCCCGTCCTTAATAACCATTTTTCTGTAGTGACTGACGAGCTACATACATATTTTGTTGATAAGTAATGCTTTTATTTTTGGTATTTTTTATTATTCACAATAAATAATTATTGTGTTTCATAGTTTCCAAGTTTTTTGTATCGTGAATCATGGTAGACTGGGTGCAACAACGCGGGAAAAGTCTCGATGTTATAGTCATTACATTGAAGTCGAAAAAGCCCATGTCAAGGAGAAAGTCGCATTTGATATTGTGTTGTGAACGAAGAGACGTACATATAAAACATGGTAAAAAGGAAGATGTTGATGACGAAAAGGAAAAGGAACATGAGCGCTAGGAAATTTGAAAGAGGTCTTGACGACATCGAAATGATGTGTATATAATATGAAATACAAGATGAAGACTTCTAATATGAAAGGACGCAATGCAACAACTTTTGAAGCATTATATATATTGTCACATGAGATATGAAAGTACAGATATCATGGAGGATATATTCTTCGACAACCCTAAATTAATTCTTTTGGAGAAGTGTTTTCCCACTGTTCTTTTTATTGATTACACATACAAGACAAATAGGTGCCTCATGCCATTGTGTGAGATGATTGGTGGGATTTACATGGGTCATTCATTTTACATCGTGTTTTTTGTATTTGCGAAGAATAAGGAGTAAAAATTGAGTGGGCATTAGGACACTTAAGAAATCTATAAGAGCGAGAAGTACTGCTATAAGTTGTTATGTCTGACATATAATAGTGGCATCTAAATGCGGTTCGGGTTATATTTGCTCTTGTACACACTATGATTTTCTTATTCCATGTGCAAAAGAACATGGAACTTGCTGGTGAAAAGTATGATCTTATTACGGAGGATGAGAAACTAGTCATTCAAGGATGGATAAGGGTGACAAATTCTGCACACCATAATCCTTTGATGAAAGTTGGGATAGGCTTGCCCAATCATAGGTGGAATTTCCAAATATTATCGTCTATATTACTAAAATTTGGATGCCCATGCACCATCAATTTGCTTATTATTGGACTAACAAGGTTATGCATCGGGCTAACCGGATGATAAATATGGCCGAGGGTGCGCATTCTTAACTGAAGAAACATTTGGACAGTAGCACCGGTGCATTTCTATCTCTATAAGTGACACAGATAACAATCAATTTTGAAAAGTCACTTAGAACAAACAAGCATACACATAATGCCCCATTTTTTTAGAGAAACCCAAGTATGAGCATCCCACTTAGCGCTGGACATGATTTCCAAGAGTTGGATATCACGGGGTCAATTATTTTGCATAGTGCCAAGGATAAATACCTTTCAGAGTTGACATGCACTCACCTCTTACGTACCATGTACAATTTTCCCTGTGCGCATGAGCTAGTCCCATATGAGTAGATGGAAATCCAATTCCATTATGGGCTTTGGATGGTCACTCGATAAAACTTATTATTGTACCAAATATCCTAAAATGTCGTGATGTGGATTAAACACGAGAAATTTAACATTTTAAGAAATTATAGGAGAAAGAGGATGATGAAAAGAAAAATATTTCGAAACAAGTTAATGGAAATTTCAATTCCATCGACTACCTCAATGATGGATTCCACCCCCACAAAAATAAACAATTTTAGCTGAAGATAAGAGGATGAGCCAAAGGGATAGGAAAAATACAAACTCAGTAAAGCGATTACCTTTAGCTTGGGAGGTTGGTGCACCGATAATGAGTGACATGAAGAAAAATTTACAAAACCTCCGACCTTTCACCTCAAAAACTCCGAATAAGTGGTCGACATAAATGAAATTATACATTAAACATGTACCTAGATTTTCCCAACCCTTTATTTATGACGTATTTGAAGGCCCATCTGATGGTAATTATGGGTACACAGCAATTTCATGAGGAGCAGTGATTGTGGATGGGTTAAGGCAAGGCCATGCGATAATGAACAAAATGTTAGTAGAGTTATGTGAGAAAAAGAGTCAGTACAAATCAATAATGAACATGCACCCTATAGATTCTTATGAAGCTTGAATGGACTACTTTTTTCACTCGTGCCCCAAAGATAATTGGTTTGTAATGCCAAAATTTGGGTACCTTGCTGCTAGTGTTTTGAAGCTAATTATTATCATGATATCCAAGGTTTAAGCATTAACATCTGTGCCATTTGATGTTGGGCTGAAAAGTCCATCACAAGAAAATCGTTTTGTCTTCATTTTGAATGTTAAAAATGTAAAATGGGTATCATTGGAGTGTGCATGGTTCTTCCCTAATACCTATAGTTAGTAATTGGAGAGCGCACACCAAACGCGAGGCTTTGGAATAGGAGAATATGTTTAACATCTGTATGCGTGAGTTCCAAAAAAATTTCCACATAATTTTATGATTAATGATTAACCAATCGCGATTTCCTCCAATGAATAAGAGGATTTGATAGTTCCTTAATGAAGGTTATGAAAAGAAATTATGGAGAAGTTTTCAAAGAATCTTGTGAAGAATTTTTTGTGGAGAATTTTTTTGAGAAGTTTGTGAATATTTTTTCTGAAGAAGAAGTATATGGAATTAATTACTAATTTAGGTGAACTTATGATGGAAATAATGATGTAATTTTTTTGGAGAAGTTTTTAAAGAAATTTAGTGAAGAAGAAGTATATGTAACTAATTACACATAACTATTGAATTTGTGAAATGATTAAAGTAATTTTTGTCGAAATGATGAATTAGTTATTTATCTTTAATGGAACTTCTTTTTTGTATTTATGTTATGTAATTAGTCGAACATATTATGTTTGTGGGTTTGTGTAATCTTTGATTGTATATTATTTTTGTGGTTCTATGTAATCTTTGAGTGCATATTACGGTTGGTTGCAAGCTTAATTTAATGGGGAAATTTTAAAATGGGAAGAGTTATAACGACCATATCTTGTCGGGCCCCTACCTAAACCACGTTGACTTGAAATTGGGTTCTTACTAACTCCAAACCACTAAGGATTTGTTCTCAATAACACCACAATTATAATGGTTGACATGACCATAAGCAACTGTGGAAAATTTTCCATTAAGTACTGTTCGATGACTTCTGACCGTGAAGAATACGCCACGGTGGCTTCTAATTATGAGAAACACTCTACGGTGACTTCTGGACATGGGAAATACCACAAATTTTTCTATTAAGTAGAAGTCACCATGGAAAATTTTCTATTCGATACTGTTCAGTGACTTCCAACCGTGAAGGCAACATTATGGTGACTTCCAACCGTAGTGATCACATCAGCGCGAGTTGTGGCCGTTAGATATACCACAATTATTTCATTTCTCTTAGAAGTCATGATGGATTCACAATAACAATTAGAAGTCACCATGTTGGGTTCTATCTCATGGTTGGAAGTTTCCATGAGTTTTAAAAATCCTTGGGTTAATGTGATAATTTATTCCCATCCAAAATTTTATACCAGATAAAAGTGCACTTCCATGAAAACGGTAATTAACATTCAAAGTTAGCATACCAAATGACAAACTTAACAGCATATGATGATACACTTGTCAAATTTAATAAACCAAATTATAAAGTTAACAAACCCTAGTATTATGTTAACCAACCAAAGTACAAGGTATAAAAAATTCATTGTAATGCAATACTTACCATTACAATTCAACAAGACTAAGACCAATTACAACTATTTCCTTCTTGGATTCTTCGACATCGGATCATGTCGGGCCTTCCTCACCGACCCACTCGTGGGTCTTTTTTTCAAAATAGATTTCCCTTTACCCTTGTGTTGAATTTTCTTGTTTTCTTTAGCTTCGAGTATCACGTCAATTTCTACTTTTGGACATTTAAGTATATCTGCAACATTTTGTTCCTCTTCAGTGTCAATCACATCTTGTAATAGTTTGATGGCTACATCAATTGCATCAACTTGGAAAATGTAAGTTTTATTAGAGAATATAAATATAAATATCAATCATGTCTAAAATAACTTATTACTTAATTAATACTTACCAGCTTGTTAAATTTTTTGACCTTTTTTTGCTATAACCTATAGCCCGAATTTTGCAAAATGGGGTGGAAACGATCCAACAATCAATCCATATTGCCACTTTCACACCCCCATGCATAATGTTTAACTTGGATCAATCGTCTTCTTTTGGATAGTAGGTGTTCTAACCAATTCTCCTAGTAATCTTTTTTTATCGTCGTTCCTTACTTTGTACCGATCATGGGTCCTATTAATCTCCTTGCACAACGATGTCATTGGTGCCCTAGGTATGTCTTGAACTCGATTGGCTTGCCAGAGCACATGCTCAGGATAAATACGGTTACACCACATTATAGTAAATCAAAATGTAATTATAAAATTACACCTCTTGAAATGGTATGCGTCCGGACTCTCCTTATATGGGTCCCAACCAACCTAAAAGATATATACATTTAAGAATGTTAATCATTAATGAACATAATGTGACAATGCATAACATATACATACGTTTGTACTTATATTTTATTAATTTATATCATTAATAGTCTATCGTAGCTCAACCACCTGGGCAAACGCATACCCTAGGATCGTTTGCGCCTTCCATTTGCACAATTAGGGTTGCGTTTAGTCAAACTCCAAGTTGCAGACCCCCTGTGCTTAAGACTAAAATGGCCATAAATCTACGTCTGTTATAATATTATAATTATAATTTGATATTCATATATATAATAATGGAAATTTGAGAAATAAGGAAGAAGATCCTTACCATTAAGAGGGGGAGATATCTCATCACCTATCGAACTTCAACCCAGGTTACCACACCCAACTGGCGATACAAATAGGACAAGACAACCATACCCTAAGCATTGTGTAGACATTTGTCAAGTTCCTTCAATACTTAAAGGTAGTACAAAGAAACTGCATTACTAGATTTGTCAAGAAATAATAAATAACCAATTAAAAATAGCAAGCATCCATGGGAACACTAATGGATTTGATTCTCTGTAGAAACCTCTCCCAACCTTATACTATTCCCTTGAACTGTTGTATCAACTATTCTACGTGAATGGATAAAAATACCTTACACTCTTTTTAGTCCTCCTCTTACTTATATCCTACCAACCTCATCAACGTCTTAAGTACCTTAGCCTTATTAACACTCTTCTAAGTAACCTCACCATACAAACATATCCCCTCCACCAATATCTTGAGTAAATGGTAAATGACATTAAGTGTAATGGTCGTATCACCAAATGGCATATGGAAGGTATTGGTCTTGGATTTACATATTTAAATAAAAGTGCATACCAAAACGTAATCAACGTAATGGTATAAATGTTTAATTAGGCTATATAACCTTGAGACTTGAACCAATCATATGACGACAGGTCCTCCTTCTCAATATCCTACTCAGATTTTTTGTTGTAGTGATAGACATATTTCATAATGCCTCTCTCTTCATCTTGATTCCATATTGGATAAGTAATATGGATTTGAAATGATTTAATAAGTTTGGGTTCTTAGGCAAAGAATCCTCAAGAGGCATCGAGTCACCCTTTTTTGTCCCCTTTGGGCTTTCTTTACCAGGTTTTCTTTAGATTTGGTGAAGATGCGCCTTTGACTTCATTTTCATTCTCATTAGTAGATTCATGACCTTTTGCTCCTCTTCCCCCATTTCTTCCTCATCATCATCACCATCCTCACTAGTCTTCTCAACACAAGCCTCCTAATTGTTATTCTCACATCCCTTCTCACCTCCCTTATCCTCAACACCACTATCATTATTATCAATAACCTCCTGGTTCTTCCCCAAACTTTTTCCACTCTCAACAACTGCCTTTATCACCTACATCTTCCTCCTCCTCAACCCCCTACACTTTCTCTCCTATCACTTGCTCATCCCTCCCCCACTATTACATTATTTCTTCCTCTCTCCCAGGCCCTCATTTTGTGATGCACTATCTCCTCCATTCTTACCACCCTCATTATTCTTACTACTGCTCTCTTGATATTTACTATCACTATTTGATGAAATATCTTTCTATTTCCTATCATCCTAATTCTCTTCTTGTACCCTTATCTTCATATCCATCAACCTAAGTTTCCTTTCAGAAGTAGTAGGATCTATTCTTTCTCTTGTTATTTATATTCTACAAATAAATAAAAGTACCAAACTAATAAATAAAAATTATCAAAAAAATAAACAAAAATGATCAAACTAATGGATTGATAACAAAATACGGTGGGTTGTCATCGTGAGGAATAAAAATCCATGGTGGCTTATAACTAGGTATCATGCATCACACACGGTGACAACACTGTATGACAGTATGTGATGGTGGTTTGACACCATGGGTTTTCAACAAATTATAGAAGTTTGTCACCTAGTGTAATACCCCAACTACGATGATAACCCACCATGTAAATGAGTGCAAAAGCCTTTAAAGTTACACGGTGTGTTGCCACAGAGTGTAGTAGCCAACACGCTATTGGAATTCACTATGGAAATTCGTCTCCTTCGGTGATAGGGTACTGATTTTGCAAAAAGAGGTGAGATTTTTTCCTTTATCGTTTCTATTTTTTTTCACGTGTTTATGTTGTTATTTTGGTACATTAATCTTTTCGTTTAGTTTATAATATAAATATTAGGGCTTTACAAGTTAGAAGTTCACATGCAATGGGATTTATTTCAACGCTTAGTGCTTAACAGGTTTATGTACAAATATTAGGGTTTTACCACTTAACAAGTTAACAAAAGAATGGTTAATTTATTAAAATAACAAAAATAATTAAGCTTAAGGTGCAAGCTTGAACTTCTAGTATTAGTGTCTTTGGTTTAGAGAGAGTGTATTTGGCTTAGAGAGAGAACGAGGAGGGAAAAATGAGGAATCGAGTTAAGTTTAACTTATATATGCTCTTACTCTTGGGATGTCTCTTAGTTTGGCCTATGGAATAAGTTTATAATTAGTTTATGGTGCGTGTAAGATATAGTTAACGTGGATTTTTCTTTAAATTCTATGACTACCCATTCAGAAATAGAGAAGAGTCTCCGAAAGTTGATGATGAAACCTCTCCAACAATGTAAATCATGTTCACAATTAAAGAGTAAAAGAGATAGAATAAATAAATATGGTGCTTGAAGAGAAAATTGCAAAAAAAGGAAAATGGCTCTGAGAAGTCTTTCAAACAACAATACAAGTGAAAATGTGCCCTAAAGTGATAGAAAAAGGGTCATTAACTGCCTTAGTTCAACTTCCAAGACAAATCATCATTTGAAAGATGACCCCAAATGACGTCAGACACACACGCTATCGATTATTAGTGAATCAATACAAATTTACCATTATACCCCTAAAATATCGAGGGAAATTATAAGCGCGTACTTTAGGTCTAGCGGGAAAAATAAAAGTAGTTTTCAACTAAAAAAATACCTTGTGTTGGAACCTTCTGACGATAAATCCTATGGGCGATAAGATCTCAATACTGACCATGATCAGAATTACATTCAATAAGAGAGCAAGCCTCTTCTCCTTAATCAGGCAATAAAGCTTTAGGGGAAATTGTGAAAAATTTATCCGGCCTGTCAGGAACAATTGACGCATGTCTGAAAAAGTTAGTAATAACCACAACTCAAAGAGATAAGAACGAATTAAGGCCGATTAACGGATATCTCATAATTGGTTTTACCAGATTATGTCAAGATAGCAATTCAATATCATGGGGTCCCATGTGACTCGGTCTCTTTCATTTCCCTATAAATGTAAACCACAACCACAACCCTAGGAAAAGGGACATGTAATATGATTTTTCAAGGATTAATCAATAAAGATAGAGAGCACCTCGTGGACTTAAACACGTTTTCAAACCACGTACATAATTTGTTATTGTGTTATTGTGAACTTTTATTTCTTTCTCGGCTTAATTGTAATAGTAAGATTTTTCCACCTACACTATGCGAAGAAGTTGGCGAGTTGACTTTCTTTCTTGGAATAAAGTGGATCATTAAAAACTAGACTTTATTTGGTAATAATTGAAAGTAATTTTAAATTAATCTTTTGTTAGTAAAATTGATTATATAGAATTATTAATATTTCTAACCAAGCATTTTCCTTTGTTCTTAAATTAACACAAATGATCCAGATGGTTACCAAAACTTGTGTTGATGTAAGGTTAAAATATAATGGAGATCCTTTAAGTATGCGACTAATAGGAAGAACTACATGGAATTGAATATGGATGCAAAGCATTTAATAACTTCACCCCTAAGTCAAATTGAATCAATATAAAGTCTTAGTGAAATGTTAGGTTCAAGAAGAAGAAAATGTATCACATCTATTTTTTATAGCATTAATATTTGGTACCTTTTTTGGAAGAGGTGCATATATTTTTATCTTTTTTTCTTCGGTAAATGGGTGGGTTGGGGGGGGTGGGGTATTTTGGGTTAGGGTGGGGATGAAGGGGTTGTTTTATGTTCAGGTGGGTAGGGGAGGGGAGGAGGTTATTTTGGGTTTGGGTGGTGGGAATGGGAGGGGGTTGTTTTGGGTTGGGGGTGTTTTTGGGTGGGGTTGGGGGATTGTTTTGGATTGGGGTGGTGGAGGGGTAAGAGATCATTATAGTTGGGAGGGGCTATCGGGGGTAACACCTTTGCATGTTAATATATTGAATCCGTTGAAGGAATGTTATATAATGGTTGTTGATGATTGGTGTTATTGTAACTATGAAAAAGAATTTGATTGTGCAATATGTTTTTTTCTCAAATTATAAGCAATGATTAAAAGACAATTGGATTTGCTACCATTAAATCAACAAAATAGAGTAGAAGTGAGAGATGTTATATTTGAGGATGTGATAGGAACTAACGGACATAGATGAGCCTTGTCTATGGGATTATGTATTAAATCAACTTCTTCACGATCATCCACATCATCTCATAATTATCAGAATGAGTTTTCTCGAATGGAGAAGGAGGCTAATGAGCGGGAGATTCGTTATGGGCAACTAAGGTACAAGAGAATGGTCATCAAGAAGAAATTAATATGTTGCATACTGATTTGGAAAAAGAGATATACATAAGAGTCATGAGGTCCAAAAGGGAAACTCTAGCATAATCTAGGATTGAAATCTCTCGTATGATACGAGCGGCAGGAATCCCTCACCACCACCACAGTTGATACTTCTGATACCCGCGCTTGACTACGAATGGTCTACTTGTTACTTGAAAGGGTTTATATTTTTTTTTTGCTAAGGAATGTTATTAAGTCATGTTTGTAACTAATTTAGAATTGAAAATGACGATTTCAAAGCTTGTGGTGGTGTTTATTTTATGAAGAGTTATAATTACATACTATTGGTTTTGTTATTATTTTAAGGTTTGATTTCGGTATAATATGACTTTGAGTTTTGTTTTTAATTTACTCTTATTATATTATAGATTTCTTTGATTTTAGAATGACTATAATTTTTATTATTGAATTTAGGTTGACTATAGTATAATGTTAAAAAAGTTCTTATCATTTCAGACAGTTCTAGCTGTCTTTGAACAAATTATTTTGGCACCACATTTTAGGGGTACAAATCTTTTTAGGACAACTAATTTTGTCCCAAATATTGAGCCTTAAAGGACAACAAATACCTTCTCTAAAAACACATGATATTATTTTATTTTAATAGGACAACACTAAAAATGATGGCTCGAGCTATCCTAATAACTCTGAAAGGACAACTATTGTTGTCCTTATTACCTTTTATGACACCAACCTAGTAGGACGGCTCATCCCGTCCTTATGAATATCCTAAATACTATTGGGGATGAGAAATGGGCTTTTGGGGCAATGAATAAACTATCCTTAACAATTAATTTTCTAGTAGTGCTTAAATACATCCTCAACAAGCTTAGCGCGGGATTGTTCAGTTAAAAGAAATTTATAATCCTCGACAATGAGGACAATATCCAATTTTCTTTTCCAGCATATGGATTTCATTCCAATTGACTTGTTTTCTTTTAATATTGACATAAATGGGTTGGAAGTTGATCCAATCCTGAAATCTGAGAATCACCATTGAAAAAAAATCAATTAAACATGTACCAATCCAACTTTTCATTAAATTTAAACAATCTTCCATATATAGCTAATTATAATTAATCCTGTTGTACATCTTGATTTCCATGTGAAATGAAATTTTCTCCGTGACCTTATATTTGGTAGACCTTTCTTCATTCAATTATTTTATTTGAATATTACAGGAAATCTTTATCTGACATTTTAAAATAGCCTACATGCTTTGATCCTGAATTTAATGAAATTGACTCCGTTGGGAGAATGTCATTAGTTGTGTTTAAGCGTACCATCGATGCATTCTTTTAAATTATAGTCGTGGAATAAAACTTCCCCATTGGTGGGATCAAACATAATCACATTTATTTCTATAAAACTTTCACTTGATAGTCTTAAAATCTCGTGATATCATAATTAATTCAATTTATTGGCGAGAAACGTAAAAATAACGCAAGAAATTAATTAAATAACTGTTTAAAACACTGATGGAGACAATGGAGTTTATTCACAAAACCCTCTCCCACTTAATATTTTAAACTTGAGGGCATCATTCCAAAAATTTTCTGATTCTAATTTTACTAAATTAATTATACTATTTGAATTTCTTGTATGAATTACATTACCCAATCTTAAAATTTTAATTTTCCAATGTTATAAAATATTCAAATTAAAACAAAACCTACCGATTGAATTAGATTTATGTAATAAATTGGTTACATAATTTAATTTAATTAAGAAATACAATTATTTATTTTCCAAAAAAAAAATTTGATCAAAGTTGGTCAATTTTATCAATGTTGTCCTCAATTATTGTGTCCATTAACTAACATAATTATAATAGATAATTATCAATTTTAAGTGATATGTTAGAGATATAATAATACATAATTATAAGTAATATATTTCAACTAGGAAACTAATTCCCATTAATATCATGGCCTAGATGTCTTCTTAAAGAAGACTTCTTCAAGAACAGGATATTCACGAATCTTAAACTCCAGTCCATCGAAAGAAAAAATGATGAAACCCACCAAAAATGGCCAAAAGAACATTATTCCAGATCCAAATCAATTTGTAGGAAGCCAGATCAATCTTATGTGCTGAATCGATTTGCTTGGTTGCTAATCAATATAAATCTTCAAAGTTACATTATATTCTACAATTGCAGAAATTTACAAAAAATAAAAAAACAACCTCCAAACTTGAGCAGTATGTCACCAAATTTTGTGGAACATCCACCATGATAAAAAAACAGGGCTTTAACTATACAAAACTACTAAATCCCCTCACATTCTCATCCGATTATAAGATTTTCTTAAAAATAAAACCTATGCAATTAAATAAAAGATAACTACGGATAAACTATTATATGATCTATGCACATAAAATTAACACATATGTGACCCTGATGGAAGGAATAGCCGATAATACCCTATAAAGTAATATTAATAAAATTCCATACACATACATGCATATTTATGCAAATATACAAACTTGGGTTTTATGTTTGACAATATGGATGTTTTAAAACACAATGAATCATTTACGATGGTACTCTGATACCAATTTCTCAGATTGAATTTAATTTTTTTTCTCAGTGCTCTTAGATTCATCGTGTTTCAAAAAACAAAACAAAGTTTGAGATATATAGAATGAGATTTAGGATTTGATCTCCATATCTTTGCGAATCTTGTACATTATCCAACAAAATAGACAAGAGCTGATGAATAGGATGAAGAAGATGAAGAACCATCGTGATTCTTCTGGCATATGATCCTTCGAAGAAAACAAGGTGCATGGACACCCAAACTTGAGTAGGATATTGAATAACTTGAGAGAGTTTCTTCTTTCTACTTTCTCTCTCTTTCAAAATCTCCCCCCCACACCAGCAACCCTAGTCGTCTCTCTCTCTCTCTTTTATGTTGTTAAATGTTATTAGTGAGGGAATCTCCTCTTCATTATCATTCAATCTGAGCACGAGGCTAGATAAGGGCCTTTTAGGAAATACGATAAAAATTGGGTTTCCATCTATAATTTGGACTATACCAAGGACCCAAGGCAAATAATCAAACAAAAATATGGAAATCTAAAACTAAACATTGTAATTTATTTCCTTTAATGTTTAGTTGTAATTAATTCCACTAAATATTTACAAATGCACTCCAATTTATCCAGCTAAAAATTATAACAATAGAGAGGTCTTGTTTGCAAAGTTCATTACATATAATATGGTTCTCTACATTAAGTTACCAAAATCTGTGTAGTGAAATTCTCTAATAAAATTTTATTGACATATTACATTCCTTGATCCTCAAAATAAACTTATTTGATACTTCACTGGATTATAACATAATCCACTATATGTGTTTATTGGTAAAATTAAAACTTATAAGTTTATAGTGGGGTATTACAGTCTAGAATATCTATATTATACTTGATCTGTGCTATAACTTGATCTCAAACATATTCACATATTGACTCCCCAGCCCATTGAACTTATTGACCCAATAATATGAATATCACCGATTGACAAATTAAAGTAATGACTATGTGAATATTCTGATCATCACATCCCTCGTGATTAAGAATATATACACCATTTGCAAATAATGAGATTGTTCAAGTCTATTATACTTAGCACATAAACTCTAATCTCACCCTTATTCCTATTCAATACAATCCTGATTTACCAGTACAATCTTCCTCAAACTATCAAACAAGTTCTCGAACCATCAATCAGGTCTCTATAGTAAAAAAAAAACTACTAAGATTGTACGCACGGTTGAAGGGATAAAATGTTTACTCCTATATAAGTTGTGAACTATTCAATTATACTAGAATTAGAAATCTGATCTTCCATGATCGAGTCGAACTCAACTCACCAGAATTTCATCAAAGTATAATTGACAGGCATATACAATATAATATAAGACATTCCTATAAACATGATTCATATATCAAATTAGTTAAGACAATCACTTATTAGAAAATAATAAATATCATAAATATGAATTTAAAAATAAAACCATAATATAATGTATTTAGGCTCAAGGAATCAATAGATGAGAATGAGATGGTGCATAAATGAGGTTTATGTTCGGGACAACTATAATAAAGAAAAGTAAAAACTTGTACTTATATATATATATATATATATGAGTTGAATATGAAACCTAGCCCTTAAAGCTTTAAAATTTGTTGAAGGTAATAGAATCACCTGAAAACATCTTTTAAGCTAAAATAATCTCTACTACTCAAAAGGAGGCTAAACTTGAGAAAGTATGTGGTTTATTATTTACCTTAATTTTCTTTAAATTACCATAATGCATATGATCAAATTACTAACCGTTCATATAGTATAATAAATGTCCTGTTAAGAAAAACCCTTAATCTACAACGTCTATCTACCTCACTATCATCTCTCTCTCTTTCCTCAAGCACATGCACCACTCCAACTGAAACGCCATAAAAGACTCTTAAACAATGGCATTTGAACCACCAAAGACCTTCTCATATAATGAAAAAATCCCATGCATGTCGCCATCCATAATACGTTGCTCCTGAAACAAGCGAAACTTCCATTTGAGGTATTTATGATGCCCCTATCTTTTAACATTTTCTATTGTAAATGTCTAATGATCCGTACTTAATTAGATGATTTTCCTCTATCTCGAGTTTAGGTTCGTTGATTTTTGGCTTTTAATGGTCTAACTTATTTCTTACCTCAAAGAAATTTTTTCCTTTCTAAACAATGCAATATTAACATGTGTTTTTAGGTTCATTGATTTTTTATTTCTATTAACATGTGTTTTTTCCATATTAAATTTTTTAGCCTTTCAAGACCCTATATATATTTATTTTTCTTTTACATATATGGAGAATGTGAATGATACCTACATAATTTGATAGAGCGAAAAGAGTTTGAGATTAAAAAGAGCAATAAAAATAAAGTGCGATTAACATTAGGAAATGAGAGAATTCAAAGTCATATACATTTCGTGTAAATCTCATTTTTTATTTGTACATTCCCAAATATCACTTTTTGTACATGTGGATTGGGTTGTGTTTGTTGATGTTTGTTTGGCAAATGGCTTGTGTGTGCTTTGGGATCAATAAAAAAAATATATGGATTGGTAACATCAAACAAGGTCAAATTAATTTAAATAATTATATAAATAGACGGAGAAAAACATAATGGTTCCCGATGTTGATTATCTTTTTCAGATGGGCTGTGTATATGTTTTCTTAAATGCCATAAAAATCATAGAGGAAGATAAAATCTCGTTTCATCTTTGTGATGTATCCATTTGATCTAACTATACAGTCACTCCTATGCAATTATCTAAAAGTCCTTGTTTGATTTTATTTCCATTTTTATATGGTCATTTGTCAATTATAATTCCTGATTTTTTCTTCCCATTTATGCAGAAAATATATGTATCATGTGTTACATTTCTAGGCACTACGGAATTCGAATATCTTAGGCCCCATTTTATTTTCAATGTTTTATGTTTTCATTAATATTATTTATATGATTTTTTTTTATTTTTAAGATTATTTATTGTCATTTCTTAAGAAAGGTTTGTAAATAACTATATTAGTCAACTAATAATAATACCGACTAAGCTTTTATTATAATTATAATTTATGTAATTGTAGTTAAGTTGTAAATAAAAATGATTTGATGGTTGATAACTATATTTGATCACTATTAGTAGTGAGTATACAGAGTAACACACTTATTCGTATTATATAACTTACCAATACAAATCGCTCAGAATATATTATATTGCTACTGTAATAATCGAATATAATATAATTATTTAGTTAGATCTTTGAAGTTTACTAACTCACAACTCATTTAATAATTATTAAAATAATTTCAAATGATTATATGAAGAATTTTCGACTTAAGTTTATAGTATGTTGATACCAAATTTAATCTGCTGACTTGGACCAACCATATGAAGACACGTGGCTACCTACATGGCAACAACAAGCACTTCTGAGATGATCATACGCTCCGAGGAACAAGACCTCTCCGAGGAAATCTTATGCTCCGAGGAACAAGACCTCTCCGAGGAACTCATTAGCACCGAGAATCTCAGGCGGTCCGAGCTACTCAGGCGGTCCGAGCTGCATCTCGAACAAAGCATTAATAGCTGGATAACCAACTGTTCAACTGATTCATTAAATGCTTATCATTCAGACGCACACGCAAAGAGGGCATTAAATGTATTACCCTTTCATATGTATATCATTTAATGTATTACCCTTTCACATTACAGCCTCAGGGCTATAAATACATTGTACAATCCTCATTATAAGGGATCTGATTCTGAATCCAAACTTTGGGATCCAGAACGCAAATTCTTGTAATCGAGAATTCCCAAACACTCAGCAATAAAACAACAGTGGACGTAGGCCATTCATATAAGGCTGAACCACTTTAAAAATCTTTTGTCTCATTTATTTATCTGTGATTGAATTATTGGAGTGATCTAATTTTTTACATCAACAGATTGGCGCCGTCTGTGGGAACGACTGGCAATATCGTTTTCTCACCAATCACAATCCAATACCAATGGATGATATACCTGAATCCAGCAATCGAACCACTCCAAATCCATCTGCTCCACCAATTATTCCAGATCTGACTGGAATGATGGCGAATTTGGCTCAGGGCCAGACCGTCATGCAAGAAACGATGCGACAACTCATCCAAACACTCCATGGCGGTGTGCCAGCCCATTCCGGATCACGAAGCATTCAAAGAAATATCCGTGCGCCTTCTGTGCGTACTAGGCGTACTAATTCATATCGCAATGAGGAATCTGAAGATTTTTCTTAACAACCTGGATGAACTTCATCAGTACGAGCCACAGATACTGAACAACGTGTCACCCTCTCCCCAGAAAGGGCCAGTGCATTGGAACGATTAAGTAGGGCATCTCCTTTTGATCGATTAGGCCCTAGGAGGAACAAAAGTCCTCTTAATGCAGCGTCGAGGAGCTTTCGACGACCATCAGATTTAAGGGAAGGATCTGCCCAGTCGCGATCAGTTGCTCGTCAAGAGGGATTCGCTGACCGACCAGCTGCTCGTCAAGATAAATCCCAGGAAGTCACTTCAACGCGATCAGTCGCTCGAACCAATAGGCCCGAGGAAGGGAATGATGCATGGAAAGGATCTATTCAAAGGCTGGAGGATAGATTAGAGGAAATGGCTAAGGCTAAGAACCCCCTACAACGAACCTTTGCTCGAGGAACACCTTTTGTCCAGGACATTGTTGATTTTCCAACACCATTAAAGTTCAAAGCACCTGTTGTGACTCCCAAGTATGATGGGAAGACTGAACCTGTCCTTCATATAGAACAATATCAAGCTGCTGTCGACATCTATGCTGTCCCAGACGAGATGAGATGCAGGGCATTCTCGGGAACTCTTATCGGATCTGCTCAGATATGGTATAATAATCTTCCTCGGGGTAAGATTTCAACTTTTCTTCAACTGGCCGAATTATTCATTGGGAATTTCTGCTTCGGAGCAAAGCCAGTTAAACGAGTAGCACATTTGTTAAGTGTTAGAAAAAAAGCTGGTGAGAGTATTAGAGACTATATAACTCGTTTTAATAACGAGAAGCTCGAAGTCATTGATTATGAGGAGAAGATAGCGATTACTGCTTTAATGAGTGGACTGCTGCCAAACAAGTTGTACTACACTTTGGCCAAAGATCCACCTCGAACCATGTCGGACCTGATGGGAAAAGCGTCCAAGATTATGAAAGCCGAGGAGGCTATGTCTGTGAAGAAGAATATGGACGCCAAAGAAACTAAGATGGAAGGTGATAAATCTAAGAAGAAAGGGCATAAGAACAATGGTGGTGACAAACATTCCAAAAGTAGGTCGTCATGGGAGGTCTTGAAGAAATTTGATAATTACACGCCTTTGAAGGCAAATATCAACCACGTCCTGGAAGAAATTAAGAACAGCGAGGAGTTAAAATGGCCAAAGAAAATGAAGTCAGACCCTAACACGAGGAATAGGGAGAAATATTGCGAGTTCCATAAGGATCATGGCCATATGACCAAAAATTTCATAGCTCTTCAGAACGAGATTGAAACACTCATCCGACGAGGAAAGCTAGCAAAGTACGTTGATCAGGGAGGTGAAAGAAGAAACAACGACCGAACTAGAGAGAGGTCTAGATCTCCTCGTCGAGCAGAGGAGAAAAAGAAGAGAAACCATGAAGATGATCCAGATGATGACCCCGATCTTCCAAAGAAACCAAGGCATCTAGAACGAGAGGTACTTTCAATACGCTTTGGGTCATTTGATTATAATGTCATTACAAGAGGAGATGCAGGGGGAGGAGACCTTACTGCAGAAAGAAAAGTTTACCTCGGAGAGGCTCAAGCTTGCTCGTACATTCAGCGAATAAATTTAGCTGAGGAAGATCGCCCGAGAAAGGTGAACAAAGAAAAATTGGTCATTGGGTTTTCGAAGAATGATCTTGCATGAGTTTTATATCCTCTTGACGACCCATTAGTGATTAAAATGAGAATGAAGGAGGTAATGATTTCAAGAGTACTGGTCGATAACGGTAGCTCGGTAGACATCATGTTCTACTCGTGTTTCGATAGTTTAAATTTAAAGCTATCTCAACTGGAGCCTTACCACAGACCCCTCATCGGTTTTGCTGGCGAGAAAGTGTTTCCACTTGGGAAGATCAAGTTGGATATATTCATTGGTACGTGGCCTGCTTGTCGGACAGAAAGAATACGCTTTTTCGTGATGGATAAGAATGTCCAGTCATCGTACAATATCATCATGGGAAGGGTACGATTGAAGAAGTTCGAGGATGTACCATCTACAGTGCATCAATGCCTGAAATTTCCAACAAACTTTGGAGTAGGAGTTATGAAAGGTGATCATAAAGTAGCTCGGGAGTGCTATTATTCATCCGCCGAGCAAGATGAATTGGAAGAATCAAAGAAAAAGACTACTACTTATCAAGTGGATGAAGGTGCAGAAATTGAAACCTTGGATCCTCGGGATGAGTCGCAACTCGTGAAGGGTCAAGTGGTGGAAGCTACGAAAAATATCATTCTGGACGACGAACACCCTGAGCGAACTACTCAAATAGGTTCATCGTTGGAAGCCTCATTAAAACAAGAATTGATAACTTTCCTTAGAAGCAGAAAACAAAATTTTGCCTGGATTCATGAGGATATGCCTGGGATTGACCCAAACTTCTTATGTCATGAGCTCAATGTGAATAAGGAGATCAAACCTGTAAAGCAGAGAAGAAGAGTATTCAGTCCCGAGAAGAATCAAGCTATACAGGAGGAAGTCGAGAAGCTCCAGAAAGCTTATTTCATTGAAGATGTAAAATATCCAGATTGGTTAGCCAATGTGGTGATGGTAAAGAAGAAAAACAACAAGTGGAGGATGTGTGTAGACTTCACCGACCTCAACAAAGCATTCCCAAAAGATCACTTTCCACTGCCCCGAATTGATCAACTGGTGGATGCTACCTCGGGACACGAGTTGCTGAGCTTCATGGATGCTTATTCTGGTTATAATCAGATCAAAATGAAACCTAAAGACAGGGAGAGTACTTCTTTCATTACCCCTAGGGGAACTTATTGTTATAATGTTATGCCTTTTGGTTTAAAAAATGCAGGTGCGACATATCATAGGCTGATGAACAAGGTCTTTGCTGAACAAATCAGTGACAATATGGAAGTCTATGTTGACGACATGCTGACAAAAACAAGAAAGCTACAGATCATCTAGTTGACTTAAGTCAAACTTTCGATCAACTAGATAAATATCAAATGAAGCTGAACCCGATGAAGTGCATATTTGGAGTACGAGAAGACATGTTCCTCGGGTACATTGTCAACCAACGAGGCATCGAAGCAAATCCTGAAAAGATCAAAGCTCTATTAGGGATGCGATCTCCAACAATGAAGAAGGAAGTACAGAGTCTCACAGGACGAGTAGCAGCACTCAACAGATTTGTGTCACGAGCAACTGATAGATGTCTCCCATTCTTCAAGACACTCAGAAAAACTTTTGAGTGGAATGATGAATGTGAGAAGGCTTTTCAAGACTTGAAGAAATACTTGGGAGCACCTCCACTGTTGTCCAGGCCGGTGATGGGAGAAAAATTATATTTGTACCTTGCAGTGTCCGAGAATGCAGTTAGCTCGGCGTTGATCAGAGTGGAGAATGGAGTACAAAATCCAATTTACTACACAAGTAAGGCCTTCTGAGGAGCAGAGATCAGATATCCGAGACTGGAGAAATTGGCACTGGCACTGATTGAGGCGAGTAGGAGAATGAAGCCGTACTTCCAGGCTCATACTATAGTAGTATACACCGATGTGCCATTGAGACAAGCCCTTCATAAGCCAGAGAAATCAGGGAGATTGATGTACTGGGCAATAGAGCTCGGAGAATATGATATAGTTTATGAACCCAGATCATCACTAAAAGGGCAGGCTGTAGCAGATTTCATAGCGGAGTTCACCTATCCTGATACCCCCGAGGAGCAAAAGTTGCTCGCTGAACAACCTGTGGATGTTACAGGATCGACAGACACTAGCTCAGACCAACTCCGATTGGTAAGAGGGTAAGTGGATGTTACAGGATCATTAAATTCGAGCTCAGACCATCCTCGGTTGGTACAAGGGCAAGAAAAGATGATCGACGAGGAGCGAGAAAAATTCGGGGAGGATGAAAGGAAGCAGCAAATATTTCACCGAGGAACTCTGACTGATCAAAAATTTGAAGACGAGTTACCTATATGGAGGCTATATGTAGATGGCTCATCTTGCACTACAGGATGTGGCGCGGGGATAGTTCTAAGCACTCCAGACGAGGTCGACATGGAATACGCTTTGCGTTTCCAATTCAAAGCTTCCAACAATGAGGCTGAATATGAGGCCATGATTGCAGGGCTTAATTTGGCAAAAATTATGGAGGCACAACAGGTTGTGATTTTCAGTGACTCTCAATTGATTGTAAACCAAATGATGGGAGTATATGCAGTTAGAGGAGAATTAATGATCAGATATCATGCAAAGGCAAAGGAAATGTTATCAGAATTTACCGCTATTCAGCTGGTCGGAATACCAAGAATGGAGAATGCGAGAGCAGATACCCTAGCTCGACTAGCATCAGCTACTTGCACCGAGCTACGACGAATAATCCCAATTGAAGTGTTAGCTGGTCGGAGTATAGATGAAGATCTGAAGATGAATTTTATCACCCTTGATTTAGGACCATATTGGATGGATCCCATCAGGGTATATATCGAGGAAGGAGAATTGCCAACTGACAAGCTTGCAACCAAGAAATTGAAGTTTAAAGCTGCTCGATATGTACTAACTAATGGTGTTTTATATAGACAAGGAATTATGGCAGGTTTGAAAAGATGTGTACATCCCACCGAGGTGAAAGATTTGATTGAAGAGATCCATGAAGGTTCTTGTGGAGCACATGTAGCAGGTCGGACACTTTTACAAAGGGTGATGACGCAGGGATACTACTAGCCGACGATGAGGGCAGATTGTATAGCCTATGTCAAGAAATATGACAAGTGCCAACGCTTTTCCTCCATCCGAAGAACTCCACAAGCATTGTTGACACCCATAACTTCCCCTTGGACATTTGCCATGTGGGGAATTGAATTGGTTGGACCACTGCCAACGACCCGAGGAAGGTTCAAGTACCTCATCGTCGTAGTGGATTATTTTACTAAGTGGGTAGAAGCTGAGCCACTCATTGATATGACGTACGAGAAGGTGTACCAATTTGTTTGGAAGAACATCATTTGCCGATATGGTCTTCCTCATGCTTTCATCACAGACCATGGAACACAATTTGATAACGAGGAGTTCGCTGCCTATTGTCATCAATCAAATATTTTGAAAGTTCATTCAGCACCAGGCCATCCTCAAAGCAATGGACAAACTGAAGTGACAAACAGAACGCTGCTGAACGGTTTGAAGAAAAGATTGGATGATGCGAAAGCGAATTGGATCAACGAGTTACAATCAGTACTCTGGGCTTACCGAACTACTCCCCGAGTAGCAACGGGAGAATCACCATACATGCTGGCGTTTGGAAGTGAAGCTGTCATACCTGCAGAGTTGGGTCTCCCAACACACAGGGTACTGAATTTCAATTCCCCTGTCAGCGATTTAATGACAAGGATGGATTTAGACATGCTCGAGGAGGTCAGAGAGGAGGCAACCGTTAGAAATGCTGCTTACCAGCAGCGGACAACTTTGTTTTATAATAAGAGGGTGAAGAAGTGCGACCTGAAAGAAGGAGACTATGTGCTGAAGAAAGTAATTCAAAAGCATAACAAACTGGAGGCAAACTGGCATGGACCATACCGAGTTACAGAAGTTGTTTGACCAGGAACTTATCGAATAGCAACTTTAGAAGGCGAAGAGTTTAAAAATGCATGGAACGCAGTTAATCTGCGCAAGTATTATCAGTGATGTATATGTAACACAGTTTCCATCGGTATGAATAAAATAAAAATATTCTGCAAGTCTCTCTGTTTATTGAAATTTTTCGGGGAATACTAGTGCTATGCACTACTCGGCAAAGCTCGGCAGACTACTCAACAAAATATTCCGAAAGCTCGGTAGACTACTCGGTAGACTACTCAACAAAGTATTCCAAACTGTACCAAGTATGGTTGGTCGGGGATAAAAACCCACTAACTGTAATTGTTCGACGAGGAGAAAATATTCCAAACTGTACCAACATAGTTGGTCGACGAGGAGAAAATATTCCAAACTGTACCAACATAGTTGGTCGACGAGGAGAAATATTCCTAAAAATGCCAACCTGTTTGGCTAGGAAACGAAATATTCCAAACTGTACCAAGTATGGTTGGTCGGGGATAAAAACCCACTAACTGTAATTGGTCGACGAGGAGAAAATATTCCAAACTGTACCAACATAGTTGGTCGACGAGGAGAAATATTCCTAAAAATGCCAACCTGTTTGGCTAGGAAACGAAATATTCCAAACTGTACCAACATAGTTGGTCGACGAGGAGAAAATATTCCAAACTGTACCAACATAGTTGGTCGACGAGGAGAAATATTCCTAAAAATGCCAACCTGTTTGGCTAGGAAACGAAATATTCCAAACTGTACCAAGTATGGTTGGTCGGGGATAAAAACCCACTAACTTTAATTGGTCGACGAGGAGAAAATATTCCAAACTGTACCAAGTATGGTTGATCGGGGATAAAAACCCACTAACTGTAGTTTGTCGACGAGTAGAATTTATCGACCTTGGTTGGTCGGACACATTTTATGAAAAAGACAAATATTTACCAAGTATGGTTAGTCGGGGATAAACTCTCACTAACTATAATTGGTCGACGAGCACAATTTAACAACCTTGGTTGGTTGGAAAAATTTTAAACATTTTTATACTCATTACTTTATTATTAAGTGATCGAGCAACATTACTGATACTTGTAACTTTTTTATTACTAAGTTGGTCGATGAACAACACAATATTGTTATCTTTTTAACTTATACATATGCACAGATGTAAAGTATTTTACAAGACAATAGCAATTAAGATTGCGAACAAAAATGAAAGTCTTTCATTAAATTCGAAATAAATTACAAGTTACATTGATATGTATACTAACTGTTACATTAAAAATTCCTATTCTATTGGTCTTTTCCCATCAGCTTTCGATACAGGTTCCTCGCCAGCAGGCGGATCATTGAAAGACTGAGGAGAATTGATGAAGTTCAAATCCTTCAGTATCCTGACGTTCATCACAGAAGGTCGATCTAATAGATGCTCGGGATGAGATACCTCGATCTGAGAGTGAAGATTATAGTCACCGAGGTATTTTGAAATTAAGCTTCGAGGAATAGCCCGAGTAGGGATCCACTCCATCTCCAAGTTGTACGGTGGCATAGGCAGGTCAAGCAACCCGGGATCATGGTAGTCCCATAGATAGTGTCCTTGTTCGAGCTTCGACACACCTAAGGCATTCAGCCAGCCTTGCTTGTAGCCCTCATTATTGGCATTCTGGATACGATCATCCAAATGGAATAATGCTTCGTTGTATCCAGCCATCCAGAATTCCCTGTGCTGTTTGTGGAACTGATATGTTAGCCTTTCTAGCTGCTCGTGGAGATTCTTGGTGAAAATCTCCTTATTCTCCAAGATTGATTTCTGCGCAGAGATCTGTTTCTCCAAGTCCCTTATCTTCTTGGACATATCAGATAAAGCCTGGTTCTTCGCCATTAGTTGGAAGGCCTGATTCTCTAAGGCAGACGCCGTTCTCTGTTCCTCGACCAGCACCCGAGCTGCTCTTCCTTGACCCCGAGGAGCTCTTGCTCGCCCCCGAGGAGATGTGGAAGTGCCCGACCTCCTCAAGGTGTCCAACTCTTCCCTTAATTTGGCATTCTCAACCTCTAAAAATGAAAATCCCTCATCAGTCACTGGGATTAGGGTTGTTGAAGAAGAAGCTGCAGACTTCAACTGCTCTAGCTCCTTCTGCAAATTGTTGTTCTCTTGCTCCAGCAGCTCGGCAGTCTGTCTGCACTGTTCAACCTCACCCTTCAGAGTTCTCTCCCTCAGATCATACCCAGCAAAAAGCTTCTCGTAGCCCTTGTCAGCAACGATCAGCTTATACTTCTTCTCGTACCCCTCATGCAGTAAGGCAGTTGATTCCTTGTACTGATTCTGAAGGTCTTCGAGGGTACACTGGAGATCCTCGATCATTTCATAATAAGCCACATTATTGGCTACAGCTCGATCAAGTAAACACTTCAGGTACTGATATGCTTCGACTACCTGTTCTGAAGCATCATGACCAAGGATGTCGGCAACTTCTGATGCACTCAGGTCTGTGTGACCAGCCTTATAATATTCATTACATTGCTGCATCAGCTTTGTATCATTGGCAGATAGCTGATCCATCCTAGCCAGAAACTAGCAGAGAAAGAAAAGACAATAATAAAAAAGAAGATCAAGACAGAGTACAAATAGAAAAGAGACAACCGTATGAAAGAAAGAACTCAAGTTTTATTAGATCATGAAATTTGGAGTTACAAATTCTGGGTTACATTCGACAAGAAAGAGAAAAAGAAAGATAAACCCGAAAAACATTACACCTTTTCCTTATCTCTCAAAACCTTCTCAGAAGGTTGGGAGGAGGAAGCAGGTTGCTCGGAGGGAACTGTGGGTTGCTCGGAAAGCACCAGCTGTTGCTCGGAAGAAGAAACAACTTGCTCGGCAGCATGCTGGTTGGTTAGGGCATGTTCTCCCACTACCATTGAAGACTCCTCAGAGGTAGCTTCGTCCTATTATAATTCTTCCGGAGTAGGAGGGGGACCAGGGATGTGTCTCTGGAAGAGCTCGGATGACTCGTCGACCTTCATTTCCTGAAGGGCAGCAACCCATCCGTCCCTAAAATACTTTAGACTGCCATAGTCCACTTGAGAGGCCATGTAAGCACACCCCTTATTCCACCCCTTGTCCCAGCCAGAGCTGAAGGACTTCTTCACATCAGCTTTCCTTTTGGCCTTCTCCAAGGCAAGCTTCTCGGACAACAAATCATCAGCAGCTTTCAGTTTTTGTTCAGCTTCCTCTTTTGTCGAGTTACTTCCTAGAGCTGGACCAACCTCTCCTCAGCAACCTTGAGATTATTCTCAAGCTCCCCTTCAGCCCTGAGCTTCTCTCCGAGCTCTTTATTTGCCTTCTCCAAGGCAGCCTTTTTCTTCTCCAACTCCTTGGAGGCATCAATAACTCGAGCTTTTTCTTGCTCGGAGGAGGCAAGCTTTCTCTCCCAGATAGCCTTATCAGTGGCAAACTGCTGGCGAGAGTCTTCCAAAGATTTGATAGCCTCTTCCATAGCTCCCTCCACACTGGACGAGGAGCATGAGGCTTTAATGGCTTCATCCTTTTTCAGGATTATGTTAAAGCAGCTCGTCAACTGTAAACAGAAAAAGAAAGCAAGTTAGAAACAAGAAATAACAAAGGAAAATACGAAAAGTTCAAAGTAAAGGTACTTACTAAAGCAAGATGACGAGCAGCCAAAGAAGTGACCATATCCCGAGTAAGGTTATCTTCATTACCTTGCACCTCGGGAATGGTCAAGGACTTTACCGAGCTCATGTCAGAGCTCGGGGGAACAGAAGTGGGAACCCCAGTCCCAGCAGCAGGGGGCTGAATGTTGGTGTCAGCTAAATTGACCGAGGAGCTCTTCTTTAGCCTCCTCGGGGGAACAGGTACAACCAAGGAAGAATCCTTGGTCGGTGATATCACAATCACCTCTCCAGGAGTAGCAGAGCTGCTCGGAGCCACTGCGGGCTTCTCGGCAATCTTCGCAGGAGCAGCTGGAGGAGTTGCAGCAGTTTTCTTTGTCCCCTCCCTTGGGACATCAATCCTAATCCTTTTTACCTCCCCGGAGCCGGAGGCAGTTTTCTCAAACAGAGCAGGAGTCCTTCTCTTCTTCATCCTTTCGCTCAATGGAACGTGAGATTCTGGCGAAGGACTTGCAGAGGGTGGTACTTGCTCTGCTTCACTGATCACTGGACGAGCAGTGAAAGAAGTTGTATAGCTCTTGTATTGGAGCAGATAGGAGGCTGATCGAATGTGCTCGTCAGCAACCCTTTGATGCAAACCCCAGATAAGTCCCAAATGCCTTATATTGACATCTGTTTCTTTTGGGCACTTCCTCTTACTATCAACTGCAAATAAACAAACATTGTTATCAGTGACACATTTTATCAAACATAAAACAAACATGATTTCAAAATAAATAAAATAAAATAAAAATAACCTATCCCATTGCCATAAGGAGGGCATCTGGGACCCTGGTAAACCTCATCTCCGATTAAAGGAGGGTGTTGCCAATTTTTTACGACAACCCCATGTTCAAAATAGTCCATGTTGGCATCAGGGAGATTGACTACTAAGGCTCTATTTATAAACCTAGTTTTTAAATAATAAATATTATCATTAACTGCCCATCTATAGCAGTACATGATTTCTGGAATTCCTATACGAGTTCCATGCACTTGATTTAATTTATACACCCCATTAACTATTCTCCATGTGTTGGGGGCTATTCGTGCAGAAACAACATCAAAGTACTGACAAAATTCCAGATACAGAGGATTTGGTGGAAAAGAAAATCCACACTCAGCAAAAAAGAGACTGGGGAACCAATGTCCCTCAGCCAAATTGAAATAATTAGAAGGCTCAGAAAGCTCTTCCAATACAACCCAAGAAGGAATGGAAAAATCAGATCGAAATTTGTCAAGAGACTCAACAGGGTAAACCATGATGATGAATTAAAAGAAATGAAGAAGAAGAAAGAAGATCTTACAGGAAAAAGACTGAAGCTGTTGACAATGAACGACGGAAGAGATGAACGCACAAGAGAGTAGAAGACAATGAAAAACTCGAAGATGAAAATTTGAAAAGATAGAAGACGATGGGAGTCTCTGTGAAGTTTAAATACCTTGCCTTGGGAACTGGCGAAGTAATGATTATAAAAAGGATGATTACGTTACCGGCGGCTAAAAAGGCATTAAATATTGGCACAGGAATCAAAGCGAACAACAGCGGCTAAAAAGACGAAAAGTGACGCGGGAACCGAAGCGAGTAGAAAAGTCCAAAAAAGCATGATTCTACGAATTGGGAAGGAGAAATAAATACAAGGGAGATGATCCTAAAAATCAGGAAGAACTATTTAAAGCTACCGTATTCCGAGAAAGAATGTTCCATACTCCTCAAATTTCGAACTATAAAACATTGGGGGCTTCTGTTGATACTTAATCTGCTGACTTGGACCAACCATATGAAGACACGTGGCTATCTACATGGCAACAACAAGCACTTCCGAGATGATCATACGCTCCGAGGAACTCTTATGCTCCGAGGAACAAGACCTCTCCGAGGAACTCTTATGCTCCGAGGAACAAGACCTCTCCGAGGAACTCTTATGCTCCGAGGAACAAGACCTCTCCGAGGAACTCATTAGCACCGAGAATCTCAGGCGGTCCGAGCTACTCAGGCGGTCCGAGCTGCATCTCGAACAAAGCATTAATAGCTGGATAACCAACTGTTCAACTGATTCATTAAATTCTTATCATTCAGACACACACGCAAAGAGGGCATTAATGTATTACCCTTTCATATGTATATCATTTAAGGTATTACCCTTTCACATTACAGCCTGAGGGCTATAAATACATTGTACAATCATCATTGCAAGGGATCTGATTCTGAATCCAAACTTTGGGATCCAGAACGCAAATTCTTGTAATCGAGAATTCCCAAACACTCAGCAATAAAACAACAGTGGACGTAGGCCATTCATATAAGGCTGAACCACTTTAAAAATCTTTTGTCTCATTTATTTATCTGTGATTGAATTATTGGAGTGATCTAATTTTTTACATCAACAGTAAGGTTTACTTATGCTAGTTGTGGGCACCTGGATTTGGCATTACGGGCCCGGACGAGTAGCCCAATTAGAGCAGCCCAAAGTCCAGACCCCTTACCTAAACTGAATAGAATTACGACTGAGTTTTCTCCCATGTTCTCATAAAGAGATGTTTCAGGAGAAGATGGTAAACGTGGGGGAGTCCATCACCCCCACTCCCCGAAGACAAACATGTATATAATAAACCCTAAGTCCGGGGCAAAGGACATGCACTGTATTCTCTGTAATCACTCCCCGAAGTATATAGAAATAATATCGACTGCACCACCGTGGACGTAGGCATTCTTGCTGAACCACGTACATCTCCTATTGTGTGATTGGCATTTTATCTTCTTTATTTTGCTTGGCGATCGTTCTTCTCTTATCTATTTGTGTTGAAAGTATTTGTCACCACAATTGGCGCCGTCTGTGGGAACGTTTATCTTCCCTAAGAAAGCCCATACCAACAAAGAAGTTTGAAATGTCTGGTCATAATAGTAATGCTCCTCAGGCAGGAGATATCCAAGAACAACTTGCTCCTTGCAGGATTAGATCTGAAGTTCAGCGTTCAGATCAGAGGGCTCGCCTAGAGAGGCCAGCCTCAGAAGAAAGCCAAGGACCAGCGAGGTCTACACAAATATCCAGGTTGATTGATGCATATGAGGCGAGGCTCCAAGAGCAGAGGGAGTCTTCTCCCAAGCACGAAGCTGAGAATGCTCTCCTTAAAAGAAGGTTAGAAAGAATGGAGAGAGAATTCCATCGTGGCACCAGGAAACGTCCGTACTGCACTCCTAGCCCTCAGGCGAGCAAGTCTCGCAGCCGAGGAAGGAACCCTAGATGCGAGTCCCAAAAAGTTGAGGGAGACGATTCAGAGGGTGATATGCTCGAGAAACTGCGGCTAGCTCGCCCTTACAGGAGCCCATCTCGCAGCAATGAGAATATATGAAATTTGGTCCGAAGGGAGATGGACCAACACCCTGCGCATCGCGGTGCCAGATCGACCCGAGAGCTCGCTAGGGTAGCCCTTAAAACTCAGATGAAATAACCTTTCTCAAGGGAAATAGAAGAAGAGGAAGCCCCAAAGAAATTTTCTATTCCAAGGTTCAAGATTTATGATGGTAAAACTGATCCCATTGATCACGTTAGGCAGTTCTGGCAAGCCATGACCCTTTGGAACCATCGGGACGAATTGATGTGCTGAATTTTTCCTTCAAACCTGCATGACGTGGAGAAGAAATGGTTCGAAAGGCTCCCCCACAGGTCCATCAGAAACTTTGAGTCTCTAGCGGAGCTCTTTACGGCTCGCTTCATTACTAGTAGCTCCCATCCCAAAAGGATGGATGCCTTGCTAATAATGAAAAAGACACCTCAAGAGACCCTCCGAGACTATGCGAAGAGGTACTAGGAGTTATTCAACGAAGTCAAGGACTTCTCGGAGCAGGTAGCAGTAGCCTCTTTCAAAATTAGGCTACCCTGCTCTTCCCTTCTGTACCAATTCTTGAGAAAGAAAGAGGCCACGACCATCGATGACCTGATGGCTCGCATCGAGAAATATGAGAAGGTGGAAGATGTGACCTCCCTCAACACAGGGGAGAACGGTCGAGCTAAGCTCGTTGCCAAAGGCAGTGAAAAAACTGAGAACCAAAAGAAAGGAGAAAAGAATGGGGGCAAGAATAGCTCTAAGAACGGAGGCAGTAACGATGTGGCAAAAGCATTTCAGGCGGTCAACACTGTCTTCAGAGAACCAATTTATAAGATTCTCACAAAAATCAAAGACGAGCCATTTATTAAGTGGCCCAAAAAGATGGGAGGAGATCCCTCAAAGAGAAATAACGCGCTGAGATGCGCTTTTTATAAAGAAGGAAGACATAAGACTGAGCATTGCAAGGCTCTTAAGTCCCACCTCAAAGAGCTGGCCCAGTCCGGGCATCTGGACAAATTTGTGGAAAAGAAGGCAGAGAAAGTTGTTGCCAATAGAGAAATAATGCCTGACAACGTACTCGAAGATGATGACGGCCATGAATTCACAGTAATTCATGGGGTATCTGATGTAAAACAGATTTAAGGAAATTTAGCTCGAATGGAGGTAAAAAAGCTTACAGTGGTGATGCAAGCTTTTCAGATCGATCCAGCAAAGACACAATCAGAAAAGAATCGGCGAGCAGATGGCGTCGACTATAGTAAGTATATCGTATTCATAGATGAAGATATGGTGGGGGTGAGAACCCCACATCATGATGCTTTGATCATTACTCTCAGGATAGCTAACTATGACTTCGAAAAGTTGCTCATCGACCAAGGAAGCTCGTCCGAGGTAATGTATCTCGACCTGTTCAGAAAATTGAAGTTAAGCATCGCTGACCTAAAGGAAGCCACCGTCCCTTTAGTTGGCTTCGCTGGAAAAGTGACTATGCCCTTAGGAAAGATCGTGCTGCCAGTAAGGGCAGGAAATGTCTCCAAGATGATTGAGTTTCTAGTGGTTGATATTGACTGTCCATACCAAGCTATCCTCAGCAGAAGATGGCTACACGCGATGAAGGCAGTCTCCTCGAGCTACCATCAGAAGCTCAAATATGTGACCAAGCGAGGAGTAATGGAGATCCATGGCGATCAGGTAGTAGCAAGAAAGTGCTTCATAGTAGCCATTCGCCCAAGACCAGAGAAGAAGGCCGACATGCCCAGCGAGAAAGTTGAGGAATAAGAAGGTCTGATACCTTCGAAATAGCAGTTAAAGTATGGAAGACCCGGAGTGGAAGAGACCAGGCTCCTCCCCTCTGAATGGGTCGTCGAGAACCTGGAGGAAGTTATAGCTGGAGGTAGCGATGATGACAGGGTTTTCTTGATTGGAGCTTCTCTCACAGATCAGGAACGGAAGGAGTTGACGATTCTGCTAAGAAGCAATATAGACATTTTTGCGTGGGAACCATACGATCTGCTTGAGATTGATCCCAGTATGGTCTGTCATCAGCTACACGTTGACCCCATTTTCAAACCAATCACCCAAAAGGCACGGCGAACTGCACCCGAGAAGGCAAAGGCTGTAGAGGAAGAAGTTCAAAAACTACTGGATGCAGGATCCATATGGGAGGTCTAATTCCCCAAATGGTTATCCAACCCAGTAGTAGTTCTAAAGAACAATGGGAAATGGAGAGTCTGCATCGACTTCACTGACCTTAACAGGGCTTGCCCTAAAGACAGCTTCCCTCTTCCAAAAATTAATCAACTAGTGGATGCCACAGCAGCTCACGAGAGAATGAGTTTTTTGGATGCATACTCAAGGTATCATCAGATCCCTCTGTATGCTCCATACCAGGACAAGACAGTATTCATCACCACCGTTGGATTGTACTGTTACAAGGTCATGCCCTTCGGGCTCAAAAATGGGGTAACCTACCAACGACTGGTCACCAAGATGTTCAAAGACCAAATAGGAGACACTATAGAAGTCTACATCGACGATATACTCATCAAAAGAAGGAAGAAAGAAGACCACATCTCAGACCTATCAAGAACATTCAAAATCCTCAGGAAGTAGTGAATGAAACTTAACGCAAGCTAGTGTTCTTTCGGTGTCCAGTCAGGAAAATTTCTTGGGTACTTTATCAGTAAGAGAGGCATCGAGGCCAATCCGGACCATATCGATGCAGTAAACAGGGTACAACCTCCTCGCACAATCCAGGACGTACAGAAGCTCACCGGCATGCTCGCTACTGTAATACCCCGTAATTTTTGATGACTTTTAAAATGAGTTATATTGTAAATTAATGGATTAATTGGATTTTATAATTAATTAATTCATTTGGGTTTTATCCAAATTGTGGATATATAAATATATGATTCTGAATATTACTTAAAGATATTTAGGTAATATATGAATGTGATGATTATTGATAATTTGTGTACGGTAATTTGGATTTTTAGTCAGACGCGGTATGGGACGTGTCGGGACTAATTTATTAAATTAAAAAGGAAATTTATTTTCTATCGACCTTATAGTCATTTCTACTGCGTCGTTGCATCCGGAAGGTTCGAAATAGTCCGAAAAGCCTATTTGGATGTTAATTTTGAGTCTCGGGTCATTTGGAAATAAAAAGACAACCCAAAAGGGCATTTTGGTCATTTTTACAAGGGGGATAAATAGTGATTTTGGATTTTGTCCTATTATAAGTATTGGTAGATTAAGTGTACGTGGGTTATTCATCTCCTCTACACAAAATAGAGAAGTCATCTTCCTAGAGAGAGTGAAAGCTTGTTTGGGAAGGGAAAAGTTTACTTGGGAAGGAGAAGAACAAAGACCAAGGGTCACCACCACCAACCACCACCGGAGGTTGACCGGAGAAGGGAGAACCACCTGAGATATACTACACCAAAGGATCATACCTTCATTAGAGGCAAGTGTTTGATAATGGCAATCTAAGTTTGTATATTGTGCGTGTTAGAATAATTATGAAAAGAGATGATTTTTCATGTTTGGTAGACATAATGGAGTTGTTAAATGGATTTCTGAAAACTGAAAAGATATGGGAATCAAACTCATATTGTAGGATGATAATAATCCACGAAATAATCATATAACTATGGAAGAAATTTTGAAAACCATTGTTGTGTTCTTGAGGATATTAGGTTGATAATTTTCTGGAAAAAGAGGAGATAAACATGCTTTTTAATCCAATCTCTTGATGATTCTAGGAAGTTTAGATCATTAGAAATCATTTGTATATGTTGATACATCATGTAATAAGGATTATAAGTCATTTGGGTGGTTAATATGAAGGTTTGAATGATAAAAAATGGCTAAACCCGTAGTTGCAGAAATGTAGAAAAACGAGGCTGTGACCTGAGTGATCGATCGATCGACCCCCTGCCTTCGATCGATCGACCTCCCCAGGATTGTTAAAGTTGTTCCTTTTTAATGTTGATTCTTGTCCCAAAACTTTGGTAGATCTTTGGTGATTATTAATTGGATGTTATGGGACTTATATAAGATCAGTAAGCCCTAGATAAGATTTGAATTTAATTGATTAGAATAATGATAATTAAATTAAAGGAATTTCGGTTGCTAGATTCAATTGTTGGATTCTAATTGATATGCATGAGGATTAAATATAGGACCAGTAGGGGTGATTGAACATAACACCTGTGTATCCTTAAGATTACAAGAGGGTTTAATCCTAAGTGAAAGAAGATGTGTTTATAAGAGATTTGAAACTATCGGTCTTAAACCTAATTAAAGGGAGATTTTAGCTCGTAATAATTCGGGAGAGATAACGATACGAACCGGTAGGGTATTAGTGACCTCTTACTGAATATATGTTGAGGAAAAACCTATTTGAACTTTGAGTATTGAGTGAGGCTCGGGAATAATTAAATTAAGAAGTAAAGTTATGATATTTTAATACGTGGGATTTAAAGAGATATAACGCTACGTATGGGAATCATCTAAGGGTAATATGAGTACCTTGTTGATAGTATATTATAGGTATGATAATGCCTATTTGATTGATTGATGATTATGTGTATGACATACCTAGCTTACTTGCTATCGACGGGAGGTTTGCGCGTGAGGACAGTCATATCATGATGAATCCATGGGATCTTTGATTTGTCGCTCGAGAACATAGGTCTATGAAAGACTTATCGGGGAGTTGATAAGTCCACTGACCGTGGGAACGTAGGTATGTGCGTGTCCCGTGGGTATGAGAACTATGTTTGCCTCCAATGATTGTGTTGTTATTTGTGGTTCGAGGAATCCTTACCGAACCTTTAGTCCCATATTCGGCGACCAGCGATAATGGGACATGATAGCAGAGTAATGCATTGCACCGCGGCTGTGACTCGGGGTGCCGTATTATATATGAATATATATATAATGAGTTAAAGGAATGAATGGTTATATTGTGGTTAAATTATCTATTGCGTGATAATTGTAGATAACGGTAAATTGAGAAAGAATGAAAATAAGTTAATGAATATTTATTGCAGAGCTTATTTCATGTTAATGGGAAAAGATTCATATAAACGAATAACGTAAATGAATAATTATATGACGTATGGTATGGGACATACGGGGTTATAACCTGGGATGAAATCATATTATAAAAATTAGTAATGAGGAGCCATTAACTAGGAGGTTAATAGGAAAACGTTAAGTGAGCACTCTAGTTGGGAGGTGAGAATAGCAAGTGAGAGTTAACTGCTAACATGTACATAATAAATGCTTTATTGCACTTGTTAAATACTTGCTGTTTTAAAAATCATTTTCACAATCGGGCTCTGACCCGTTTCCTTGCATATTTTATTTTCTATTATATCTTCTATATCAGGTGTCCAGCAGCAGGGACACCAACCTTAGCGGATTATAACAAGCTATGGAGCTATGGAATTTTGTTTAGACGCCTATTTTAATTTGATTCACAGTATTCTTATAGTTAGGGCATGTCGCCCAAAGGATTTCAGTTATCACTTCCTATCGGAGTCATATACTATTGTGTTCGTGTCATTTTAATACATTTGTGATTGTTGGGATTACTGTAATGGATTAATATTATTTAGGAATGTTTATTCCCATTGCATTAAATTCTTTTGTGTTATCTGTTCAGTTATAAGTGTTGTAGAATAAAATGTGTTGTGTTATTCTTAAACTAAGAATGGATTTATTGAAATTAAAATTTGGAAAGTTTTTAACACCAACTTAATTGGGTATTGGGTGAGTTGTAAATGTTTTCGACAGTGATGCTAAGAATGAGCCAACTGTATATTCTGTTTTAATTTGGTATGGGACTGGCCACCCGATATTTAATTAGGCGGGGTGTTACAGGTGGTATCAGAGCATCATGTTCTAGTGTCCTTTAGGATTTGTACGGCTTATTGTGTTTTTAGCTTAGCGTTCTTTGATGTAGAGCCCTATGAGTAGGATTATTGCTTTTCTATTTACGCCTACGTTCTTCAGCTATTTTGATATATCAAATACTGATAGTGTTCTCTCGTTTCAGATGCCTCCTCGACGTGCACCTCAGCCCGCCCCAGCTCAAGGTACGATGATTGCGGCCGAAGTTGCTACAATTATCGCTCAGGCAGTCAATGCAGCTCTAGCTGGTGTACAGCAGGCTCCAGTACCGGCACCGGTTGTGCCACCCGCGCAAGGGCAAGTGTTTTCTACTACGTGGGAATGAGCGAGGGATGCCTTTCAGAAGGCGCACCCACCTGAGTTTCAGGGAGGATCAGATGTTGTGACTGCTAGCCAATGGAAGAAAGATATCCAACGACACTTGAGAATGCTGAAATGCACTGAGGTTCAACGTCAAATACTAGCCACATTTAAGCTAGTAGGGGAAGCATTGCAATGGTGGGAAGCTACGACCACTATAGAGGAGAGAGACACAATGACTATCCAAGACTTTTGGATACGATTTGATGGGAAGTATTTTCCTTCCGCCATCCAGATAGGGATGAGGCGGAAACTACTTGATTTGAAGCAGGGAGAGAAGACGGTGGCGGAATACGAGGAAGAATTTACGAGATTAACTAATTTGGTACCAACAGAGGTACCCACTGAGGAGAAGAGAATTCTAATGTTCACTGATGGGTTGAACTATAAGATTCACCAGCATTTATTGGGGAATCTTTCACTACGTACGTATGCAGATGTACTTAATGCTGCAATGCTTCACTGCAAGGATAACCGCTTTCATGTTCAGGGTGTTAAGCGGGGGTTTGGATCAAACCTACAAGGGAAGACTACTGGGGGCAGTTCTACTGGGACTCAGCTGAGCAGGGTTCCCAGACAGGGGATTATGCTAAGCGTTTACGATTGGAGGATTCTCAATTTGAGGATAGAGGTATTGGGCAAGGACAACAGGGCCATCAGGGCCAGAGACAGGCTCATTAGAGCCAAGGGAAATGAGGTAATGGCCAGCAGGGCCGGGGTTAACAGGGGCAAAGTGGTGGAAAGTTTATGGGAAAATGTTTCGTGTGTGGAAAGTATGGCCATAAACGACAAGATTGTCCTGAGAAAGACAAATTCCCTCAGCAACTAAATGCTCTACAGTTGCCACAAGTACCAGTGTTTCCACCAGCTACTCTTCTAGCTCCAGCTCCGGTGCTAGCTCTACCTCCCATTCCAGCAGCACCCGCACAGCAGGGTCAGTACGGGCGTGTATATAACGTCCATCAGGCAGCGAATCAACAACCACCACCCGCGAATGAGGGTATGTTTTCTATCTAAGAAATTATGAGGCGTATATTGATGTTTATAGCGATTAATATTGTGTGGGAAAATGGGTTGCTAAACTTAGCCTATAACATTATTACTTACGTAGACTCACCGAAGGGTTGGGGACACCTATATTTTTTTTCATGTTATCACGTGGGTCTGATTTTTATCGTGAGACTTCTTACTTTGGGCATGTCCCAGCATAATGTGACTATCGGCGTGCATTGACTTGTGGCATATGAGAGCGTATGTACCACTACTATCCAGTATCTTGTCTTCTATAAGAGAGTAGATGAGTGGACTCAAATTTGAAATCGATAAAACCAAATTTTTTTTTTTTTGATAAACCTGATTTGTTTTTCAAATCGATAAACCTGATTTTATATATACTATTTACTAAGGACCTGAGGAGTTTCGATGACCGACTACTTTAGGTAGTAGTGTATCGGGGGGGTTCCTTGTTTGGATTTCGCTTGCGAGACACCCCACGCATGAAACTAATAACCGTTGGGAGTCGAAATAAGTTAGGTCTTTAGGATATGAGTTTATAACCTTTGCGAAATTTTTTATAATGAAAGTGGTACGATGGGTGTATGGGCGCCCTGGATGGTTGAATGGTAGTAGTTTTCAATTGTGAAAGTATTAGGATCATTTTTTTTAACTTGGTTACGTCGATGGTATAAGAAAGATTGGGTAAAGATTAAATTCGATTCACTTGAAACAATATGGTGAGGTTGGGCGTATAACATCAATAGGGATTTTTGATAATGTACTGTATGGGCGGTACGTCTTAGATTTCTTATGATGTGAGATTTGTACTCGGAGTTGACCTTATCGGTATGATTTATATTCCTGAATTACGAGAAGAAATTCTGTTATAGGGGGGAAGTATGTAATACCCCGTAATTTTCGATGACTTTTAAAATGAGTTATATTGTAAAGTAATGGATTAATTGGATTTTATAATTAATTAATTCATTTGGGTTTTATCCAAATTGTGGATATATAAATATATGATTCTGAATATTACTTAAAGATATTTAGGTAATATATGAATGTGATGATTATTGATAATTATTGTTCGGTAATTTGGATTTTTAGTCAGACGCGGTATGGGACGTGTCGGGACTAATTTCTAAATTAAAAAGGAAATTTATTTTCTATAGACCATATAGTCATTTTTACTGCATCGTTACATCCGGAAGGTTCGAAATAGTCAGAAAAGCCTATTTGGATGTTAATTTTGAGTCATGAGTCATTTGGAAATGAAAAGACAAAATAGAGAAGTCATCTTCCTAGAGAGAGTGAAAGCTTGCTTGGGAAGGGAAAAGTTTACTTGGGAAGGAGAAGAACAAAGACCAAGGGTCACCACCACCAACCACCACCGGAGGTTGACCGGAGAAGGGAGAACCACCTGAGATATACTACACCAAAGGATCAGACCTTCATTAGAGGCAAGTGTTTGATAATGGCAATCTAAGTTTGTATATTGTCCATGTTAGAATAATTATGAAAAGAGATGATTTTTCATGTTTGGAAGACATAATGGAGTTGTTAAATGGATTTCTGAAAACTGAAAAGATATAGGAATAAAACTCATGTTGTAGGATGATAATAATCCACAAAATAATCATATAACTATGGAAGAAATTCTGAAAACCATTGTTGTGTTCTTGAGGATATTAGGTTGATAATTTTCTGGAAAAAGAGGAGATAAACATGCTTTTTAATCCAATCTCTTGATGATTCTAGGATGTTTAGATCATTAGAAATCATTTGCTTATGTTGATACATCATGTAGTAAGGCTTATAAGTCATTTGGGTGGTTAATATGAAGGTTTGAATGATAAAAAATGGCTAAACCCGTAGTTGCAGAAATGCAGAAAAACCAGGCTGTGACCTGAGTGATCGATCAATCGACCCCCGCCTTCTATCGATCGACCTCCCCAGGATTGTTAAAGTTGTTCCTTTTTAATGTTGATTCTTATCCCAAAACTTTGGTAGATCTTTGGTGATTATTAATTGGAAATTATGGGACTTATATAAGATCAGTAAGCCCTAGATAAGATTTGAATTTAATTGATTAGAATAATGATAATTAAATTAAAGGAATTTCGGTTGCTAGATTCAATTGTTGGATTCTAATTGATATACATGAGGATTAAAGATAGGACCAGTAGGGGTGATTGAACATAACACCTGGGTATCCTTAAGATTACAAGAGGGCTTAATCCTAAGTGAAAGAAGATGTGTTTATAAGAGATTTGAAACTATCGGTCTTAAACCTAATTAAAGGGAGAGTTTAGCTCGTAATAATTCGGGAGAGATAACGATACGGACCAGTAGGGTATTAGTGACCTCTTACTGAATATATGTTGAGGAAAAACCTATTTGAACTTTGAGTATTGAGTGAGGCTCGGGAATAATTAAATTAAGAAGTAAAGTTATGATATTTTAATACGTGGGATTTAAAGAGATATAACGCTATGTATGGGAATCATCTAAGGGTAATATGAGTACCTTGTTGATAGTATATTATAGGTATGATAATGCTATTTGATTGATTGATGATTATGTGTATGACATACCTAGCTTACTTGCTATCGACGGGAGGTTTGAGCGTGAGGGTAGTTATATCCTAATGAATCCATGGGATTTTTTATTTGTCCCTCGAGAACATAGGTCTATGAAAGACTTATCGGGGAGTTGATAAGTCCGCTGACTGTGGGAACGTAGGTATGTGCGTGTCCCGTGGGTATGAGAACTATGTTTGCCTCCAATGATTGTGTTGTTGTTTGTGGTTCGAGGAATCCTTACCGAACCTTTAGTCCCCTATTCGGCGACCAGCGATGATGGGACATGATAGCAGAGTAATGCATTGCACTGCAGCTGTGACTCGGGGTGCCGTATTATATATGAATATATATATAATGAATTAAAGGAATGAATGGTGATATTGTGGTTAAATTATCTATTGCGTGATAATTGTAGATAACGGTAAATTAAGAAAGAATGAAAATAAGTTAATGAATATTTATTGCAGAGCTTAATTCATGTTAATGGGAAAAGATTCATATAAACGAATAACATAAATGAATGATTATACGACGTATGTTATGGGACATACGGGGTTATAATCTGGGATGAAATGATATTATGGAAATTAGTAATGAGGAGCCATTAACTAGGAGGTTAATAGGAAAACGTTAAGTGTGCTCTCTAGTTGAGAGGTGAGAATAGCAAGTGAGAGTTGGATGCTAACATGTACATAATAAATGTTTTATTGCACTTGTTAAATACTTGTTGTTTTAAAAATCCTTTTCATAATCGGGCTCTGACCCGTTTCCTTGCATATTTTCTTTTCTATTATATCTTTTATATCAGGTGTCCAGCAGCAGGGACGCTAACCTTAGCGGATTATGATAAGCTATGGAGCTATGGAGTTTTGCTTAGACGCCTTATTTTAATTTGATTCACAGTATTCTTATAGTTAGGGCATGTCGCCTAAAGGATTTCAGTTATCACTTCCTATCGGAGTCATATACTATTGTGTTCGTGTCATTTTAATACATTTGTGATTGTTGGGATTACTGTAATGGATTAATATTATTTGGGAATGTTTATTCCAATTGTATTTAAATTCTTTTGTGTTATCTGTTCAGTTATAAGTGTTGTAGAATAAAATGTGTTGTGTTATTCTTAAACTAAGAATGGATTTATTGAAATTAAAATTTGGAAAGTTTTTAACACCAGCTTAATTGGGTATTGGGTGAGTTGTAAATGTTTTCGACAGTGATGCTAAGAATGAGTCAACTGTATATTCTGTTTTAATTTGGTATGAGACTGGCCACCCGGTATTTAATTAGGTCGGGTGTTACAGCTGCCTTGAACCATTTTATCTCAAAATCCTCCGAGAAGTGCAAACCATTATTCCAGCTCCTAAAGGGAAACAAAACAGTAGAATGGAATCAAGATTGCTCGCGGGCATTGGACGAGCTCGAGGCTTACCTTAGCTCACCACCACTGCTCGTCATACCCCAGGAAACAGATTCCTTATACTTATACCTCGCCGTTTCCAACCACACTATCAGTTCTGCATTGATGTGCGAAAAGCAGGAATCCAGCACTCCATTTATTACGCGAGCAAGACTTTATTAGAGGCCAAGCAGTGGTACCTACCACTAGAGAAGCTCACTTGTGCACTCGTAGTGGCTTCAAGGAAGTTGAAGCACTACTTTGAAGCTCACACTATCATCGTCCTTACATCGCACCCCCTTAAAGCAATTCTGAGGAAAAAGGATTTGCCGGGCAGACTGTCTAAATGGTCAATCGAGCTCGGACGATTTGATATCCAATTTCAACCAAGGAACGCAATCAAAGGGCAGATCCTTGCTGATTTCATATCCGAATTCACAGGCGAGTAGCCTCTCAACCAACTTTAACCCATGAAGAAATGAAAGAATCACGCAACAGAGGGAGTCTGGAAGCTGTTTGTTGATGGAGCCTCCAATTGAAAGGGGCAAGAGTAGGCATTGTGCTTGTCACTCCAGAGGATACAATCCTCGAATAAGGAATCAGGCTTGGATTTGAAGCCTCCAACAACGAAGCAGAATATGAGGCTTTAATAGCCGGCCTCCAGAAGGCACAGACTTTGGGGGCAAAGCAGTTATAGGTGTTCGGCGACTCACAATTAGTCTCCAATCAGATAAGCGGAGACTGCAATGCAAAAGATGAAAGAATGGCAGCCTACCTCGCCTTGGCACAAAGGCTAATGGACAACTTTGAGGAAGTCAGTATCTAGCAGTTTCCCAGAGGACAAAACAGCCATGCTGACGCCCTAGCAGCCCTGAGTTCGGCAATCGATTCCGACTTAAAAAGAACAATCCCCATCGATTTCCTCGCTCATCCGAGCATTAATCGTAACAACGAGCTGCCAAGCGTGGAGCATGTGCTCCAAATTGAGTCAGCACCCAGTTGGATGGATACTCTAAGGGACTATTTGAAGGATGGCGCACTTCTAGATGATAAGAAGACCGCTCACCAGATAAGAGTCAAAGTTACTCGCTTTCACTTATCTCCTGAGGGCCAGCTATATAAGAGATCGCTCCCCGGTCCCTACCTTCAATTTGTTCACCCGAGGGATGTCGAACAAATTCTACATGAACTCCACGAGGGAATCTATGGAGGCCATATTAGAGGAAGGTCATTGGCTTTCTGAGCAATGACGGAAGGCCATTGGTGGCCACATATGCAAAGAGACTTTACAGTGTACGTTCGCAAATGCAAGAAATGCCAACTTCATGCTCCTATGGTCCATCAGCCTGCCAACGACCTAAGATCACTTTCCAGCCCATGGCCATTCGCCCAATGGGGAATGGACATCGTAGGACCTCTTCCTATCGTTGCCGACAATCGCAAGTATTTGTTTTTCGCAACTGACTACTTCACTAAATGGATCAAGGCGGAACCCCTGGCGAACATTCGTGATGCAGATATGATAAGATTCACATGGAAAAATATAATCACCCGTTTTGGCATCCCAAGGACCATCATCGCTGACAATGGAATGCAGTTCGAGAGCGGTTCCTTTCAGAGTTTCTGTAATGAGCACTGAACTAGACACCATTTTAGCTCGGTGGCTTATCCTAAGAGCAATGGCCAAGCCGAGGCTTCCAACAAGACGATGATCGATGGGTTAAAGAAACGATTAGAACGAGCCAAAGGCGCATGAGTGAATGAACTACCGCATATTCTGTGGGCCTACCGTACTACCCCATGTCGAGCAATGGGGGAAACCCCATTCTCACTTACGTATGGAATGGAAGCAGTAATCCCATTGGAAGCAGGCTTACCCACTATGAGGTCCACCCTTGTCGACCAGGGCCAGAATGATGCAGCATTGCTCGCCGAGCTTTACCTAGCCGACGAACGCCGAGAGCTTGCCTTAGTGAAACTAGCGAGCTATCAGCAACAGCTCGCAAAGCACTATAACAAGAAGGTCAATCCAAGGGCATTCCGAGTTGGGGACTATGTCCTAAGGAAAGTCCTGGGCAGCGCAGTAAAACCATCAGACGGTAAGTTTGGGCTAAACTGGGTGGGGCCATTCAAGATAACAAGAGATGATCTACGAGGAGCCTATCACTTAGAAACACTGGAAGGCAGAGAGATACCCCGAGCATGGAATAAATCCAATCTTAAGAAATTCTATTTCTAGCTTTTGCCTTTTCTTTTGTCCTTTATCAGACTTGTGGAAACGAAAGCTCATTTTCATATCATTAATAAAAGTTGTTTAGCAGTTGCATTCTACGAAGTTTCAATATACGAACTTTATAACTCCCACAACCTTTCCAAGTGACAGACACATTAATCATTACACTATAGCAAGGTGATCACCCTCCTCAGGTTTTCGTTATGAAACACGAAAAACCTCTTAGCATTACCCCTGGAAATACATGAAGCCCTACAGGATATCCTTAGGCAATATGGCTAGATCAAAATTGGTCGCCAAATAATGTTTGGTTAACAAAATCCTGATCGGATAGAGCATCCAACACCAGGCGTGTCCTCGTTAATTGCCACACTTAGGCCTAAGGAAGTGTGACGACACGACCTAAAAGGTAAAGTGGGGAAGAATGGTATCTCATAAACATACTGGACTGGAGGGACACTTACGCGATAATGCAAACTTACAAATCTAGTCGGCTAAGAGAGGCCCAAGGTTATTAAGCAAAGTCTAAAAGATGTGGAAAATATGAAACACTTGTTTAGTCGACAAATTCGCCCAGAACATAAAGTTTATATTATTTCATCACATTTACAACAAATACAGCCCATGTTTAGTCGGCGAACTCGCCCAAAACATCAACATCACATTACATCATTACATATGTATACAGGGTTACTACTGGCAAAATCTCAATGAGGTCGAGGCCTCTGAGCAATATAATCAGTCACCTGGGCTCTTTGACCGTCATCAGGATGGGGAACTAGCTCCTCCTCAACTTCATTCGCATTCGACTCCAATAGCTGTCGAGGGATGGCATCGATAGGGATCCACTGATCATCTCTCCGGAAGGGGTTAGGCATTAGAGTGGAAGGAGAGATCTCATGACGATACCAGAGCACTGAGTTCCTTGGGACTTGTAGCTCCTTCAGGGCACTCAACCATCCCCTGATAAAGGCGAGGTCTTCAAACTCTGTCAGCCTCGTCGGAGCATCTAGCCAACCTTGGTCGTAACTATCGGCCCATACTCATCGAGGTCCTCTCTTAAACAGGTGCCTCAGCCGAGTGACGTCACTTTGGAGCCCAGCAGCAGTCACGTATGCTCATCGAACATCATCACGAAGCTCTTCCATTTACCTATATGGACTTCTTGCATTTATACCAGCTCGCGGAACAGTTGACGGGGTAGAACCTCGCAGCACCGGAGGAACATCGCTTGGTCCAGCTCCAGCTCGTGATGAGGAGGAACCTCGTAATACTGCAGGAGCAATGCTCGACGCATGCTCCCTGAGTCGCGAGACTTCCCACCTCAAAGATTCATTCTCCTGCTGAAGAATTTCTCCAACCTGGTTGATCTCAGAAGCATTTAGAAGCCTTGCCCTCAGGGTATTCACCTCTTCTTGGACTGAGGCACCGACTTCTTCCATCTCTTGGAGCCTATCTTTTAGTTTAACAATGAGCTCAGTCTGCTCTATAAAACGCTTGTTCCTCAATCGCCGTGATTTGCAAATCCTCACAAAGGTATGACAAACTTCAGGACTTACATCAGGACCAAGCATTCTTCCCAATTGAGAAGTGGTTGGTATATAATCATTAACATCAACCAACTACAGGCCATAAAAGAGCAGTAAAGGAAAAAATAAATCAGTGCACTGGGGAAAGAAACCTTCTCATTTCATTAATATGCAAAAGGATCAGAGTACATCGAGAAACAGAAAGGAAAATTATAAACAAAAATACAAGAGTAACCCTAAGGGTAAATTAGCTGGCGACCTCGGGCTGCCCAGAAGAAGATGCCTGTTTCCCCTTGTCAACAGCAGTAGGAGCACCTCCCACAGCATGAACAACCTCTGTCGCCTGAACAGGAAGGGCATTAGTAGGAACTGACTGGGAGGCAGGGTCAACACCTGCGATGGCTGGGGCTTCATCCACAATTAGCTTTGGGCCTGGATCGTGCTCATCGAATAAGAGAGAGGCAACGTCCACACCAGCAGCTAAAAGGGCCTTGTTCCAGCCCTTCTTGAAGTTCAGACGGCTGATGTAGCCTATCTGAACCTCAGCATCTTCATACGCGATAACCCACCTGGAGTTATATGAGTCCTCCTTAACGATGGCTACCTGAGACTCCATCTCCTTTAGCTGCTTGGTCAGCACTTTGTTTTCCTCCACAACAGCCAGCTTGCTCGAGCAGACCAGATCCTAGGCCTGTCGCAGTTCATTCAGCTCTTTGACCACTGCCTCCCTTTCTCGGTTAGCTTTGACAAGGGCCAGATCATAGGACATTCAGGAAGCATCAGCAGCCTTCAAGCTAGCATCGAAATCGACACTCCTCACCCTCAAAGTAGCATTTTACTTATCCAGCTCACCATTCTTATTGATCAGGTCGTCGCGAGAGCTATAGAGCACAGCAAAATCAGTCACAAACTGCAAGTAAAAGAAGATATTAGAAGAAGGAAACAGATAGAAATTGACAAGCATTAGATAAGAGAAATAGACTTACCAAGGCTAGCCTCTGGCTCGCTTACAGAGCTAACTGGTCAGTCCCCATTTCCTTTTGGCGATCAGCAGGAAGGACTGCTCGCTCGAGCAGTGCAGGGGCCAACTGGGGAGAAGTGTCAACCGAGGCACCCTCGGGCAACGCGGACACATGCACTAAGGCCTGCCCAGCCTTTGCCCTCGCCTCCATTTTTCTCATATCCTCTTCCTTTTCCTTTTCCTTATCTATCCTCCTCCTTTCCTCGACCTTCTTCTCTTCTTCCTTCTTCCTCTCTCTCTCTCTCTCACACCTGCTCTTCTTCTCCTGCTCCTGAGCAGCAGATCGAGAACAAGTAGGAACAACCCCACTACTGGACTTCTGCTTCTTTAACCTTTGAGCAAGGAGCACATCATCATGATCTTCATCACGAATCGGGTTTTTCCTTGGAGGAACTATTTCCTTGCTAGAGCTGCTAGATGTACTTGAAGGATCTTGGGCTTCAGAAACTTCTTCTGAGCTAGAAGAACTATCACTACTAGAACTCTCCTCATCGGGACCACCTTTAACACCTCCCCTAATATCACTCTCAGAACTGTTATCCTCCTCATCCAGCTGAATGGGATCAGCAGCAGCTTCTTCGGAAGTATCAAACTTGGGAATGCTATCCATCGGCCTCGCTATAAAACTAGACCCAATGTTTTTGTACTCGAGCAAGAAAGAAGCAGACCGGGGATATTCATCGTCAGCTAAGGGCTCCCTGATTTTCCAAGATTTAACCAACTCTGAAAGTCGAACCTCGCTGAGGGCAGGCTCTAAATTCTTCGACCTCGCTGAAAAGAAAATAGGAAAGAGTCAAAAAGATCACACATTAACAAAGAAATTGAAAGGACAGAGCAAAGACTACCTATATACTCTTCCCCATAAAAGGGAACCGTAAACCTATCAGACCTCGACCCCTCAGTCTGGGGGGAGAACTGCCAATTTCTAGCAAGAAAGCCATCTTGCTAGTAATCCTTGTGGGAATCAGGTAAGTTTACTACCAATACCCTATCAGGACTCCTGGCCTTGAGATAAAGAACACCAGAGCTAGTTCGAGAAAAGGAGTAGCAAAAACAAACTTCGGCGAGCCCTAATTTGGTGCCATAAAGTTGATTTATTCTATGGATGCCATTGATTATCTTCCATACATTGTGCGAACACTGTGCAGGAATAATGTTGAAATAACCAAAGAAATGCAAGAATAAATCATTTGGAGGAAAAGTAAGCCCCCCTTGGGAAAGCAACAAGATGTGAATCCAATGAGCGCCCTCTATCTCTCTAACATTTTTAGGAAGAGAGGCGCACTCAATCTCTACCTACTCTGGGATATTATAAAATTTCCTAAACTCGGACACTGATCTATTACCTATCTTTGCCATTTGTAAACCCTAAAACTATAAATTCAAAGAAAGCACAGAGAGTAAGCAAAGGAGACTTATGAGATGAAAGTTTGACTTGGACAATGCAAGGTCACAAGCCCAAATGACGAGGGAGATCGAAAGCGAAGAAAATGAAGACCTGGAGAATAGGGCACAAATTGCTAAAACTCGCAGATGATGGAAGAACATTAAGAAGCTTGAAATGGTAACTATGAAACACTGCTCAAAATGACTTTTAAATGTTACTAATCATTGCGCACAGGACATGAAGTAAGTGCCACCTAAATCAGTCCTCAAACTTTGGGAAGAGTTACGTGATATGCAAAAGAGCCATTATGACAAATCATTTAAATTTATTGAACCCAACTTGCGGCCCAACAAATTTACGGGAAATTATGGGTACCCGTATTTGGCATTACGGGCCCGGACGAGTAGCCCAATTAGAGTGACCCAAAGTCTAGACCCCTTACCTAAATTGAATAGAATTACGACTGAGTCTTCTCCCTTGTTCTCGTAAAGAGATGTTTCAGGAGAAGATGGTAAACGTGGGGGAGTCCAACACCCCCACTCCCAGAAGACAAACATGTATATAATAAACTCTAAGTCTAGGGCAAAGGACACGCACTGTATTATCTGTAATCACTCCCCGGAGTATATAGAAATAATATCGACTGCACCACCATGGACGTAGGCATTCTTGCTGAACCACGTACATCTCTTGTTGTGTGATTGGCATTTTATTTTCTTTATTTTGCTTGGTGATCGTGCTTCTCTTATCTATTTGTGTTCAAAAAATTTGTCACCACACTAAGAATCTGGAAACCATATTATATATATATTTTTAAAGTTCATGATGTACTTAATCGAATACAAATATATGTTTATTGAAACTAATTGTATTCGATGACAATCAATGTGTAATGGTCTCTCTCTTGTCGTGATCGAGGCATTTATAAGTTGCTCAATTGCAATATCCATCGAATATAAAAATACGGTAAATTGTTTCATATTATTCATCAAATGCGTTGATTAAATGCACGTTTAGCTGCCCAAAAGCCGAAGAAGTTAAGGACGATATGTAACCAAGTAGCAAACGACTTAAGTAGACAATCTAGCTAAATAAAATACCCAATTGTGTTAGATTCTGATTATGACTTGTACATTACGTTTCAACATGAAACACACTTTTAACATTCATTCATCCATTAGCAAGTTGAATTTACATTAAATTGCTTCCATGTCATTTAAACATTTTTTTATTTCACGAATTAATCATTTTGATTGCCCATATAAGGAGTCATAGTTACAAATAATTCTCATAATTGTATCTTTCCACGATGGTCACAATTGAAATGCACGTGTACACCAACTAGTACAAAATAAAAAGGAAATTAAAGCACCTGGTCTAGGGCTCCTTTGTCAATAGCTAGCCTTTTTCTCTATAGCCACTAGAGAATCACTTTTCAAAATAGCTATAAATTGTACGACTTTATGGGTTGTCATGTGTCTCCCAGTTCAAATTTTCCCATTAAATTATATAAATTTATTTGTATGCACATCATTTCTCATAAATTCATTGCATGAGCTGAGACTTTTTGCACATGTTAAATGCTAATAAAATATTCTAATGTAATATTTATATCACTTATCATGCAATTACATTAATGTGAGAAGTTCTTCACGGTGCAAAAAGCGTAAACACAGATAATATATAAATGGATTTTGTATGAAATATAAATAATCCATAAATGATGAAAAACCCCTTCTTTAATTGATATTATATTAATGGTGAATAATTGTAAAAAAAATCTTGAGTTAGACCTAAAAATTTTCCAAACAAATTGGGTTATATTTGAGTTGAATCGCATGTGAATCTCTTCATTATCTAATATGTGTTTGATAACTAACCGAATCTAATTTTTCGGTAAAATTTTCAGAATCTCCCTACCATTACTTATTAATAACAATAAGGGTGTGTTTGATAGCAACGCTAGAAAATGAATTGAAAACAATTGATTTCCACGAAAAACTATTCTGGTTAAATATTTTCCATGAAAAACTATTCTGGGTGTTGTTTGATTGTATTTATTTTCCAACTAAAAAATTAGGGAATAAGTGCAGATCGACACAATTGTTTTAATAACAGTGTAAGGACGGACACTTCATCATTTTATCACAAAGATGATGGGGTTCAATTGATTTTACATTTTTGCATAATTCATTATGAGTGATATAAAGATCAAAACTGATACATATGTAATAAGAGGATATTGAACATAATCAAACCCTATAATAATAATTTTGTAATGAACAAAAAACACTACAAACTTTTGAATAACAATATTAGATTCATAACCAAAATGTAGGCCTTTATGTGTTTGTGCATACATGAATGTATAAAAAACAATCTGATTAATAAAGATGAAGTGTTTGTGTGTGTGTGTGTGTGTGTGTTGAGGTATTGGGAATTATTTGCGTTGTTGAAGTATTCTCAAAAATTGAAGACATGGTGTCTTATATTCTAATCAGCAATGAGGAGAGAGATAGATAGATTGAAAGACAGACAGAGAGAGAGTTGTTCGCGGAGGAAGTGAGAGGTTTTTCTATAGAAATGAGAAATAATGGATGAGGTTACAACACATAAGGGGCTGAATTTTACTTGGAATCCAATATCATGGAAAATTTTACTTACAAAAATGAAGCGGAATGGGAAATTCATTTCCAGCTTTTTTAGGGAAAATGGGTCACGTAACCTTTTTTTAGGGAAAACAATTTCATCGAAAAATTTGTAATCAAACACCTAAAAAGTTGGAAAATGGGTATGTTCCATGGATAATATGTACAATCAAACACACCCTAATATCTTTTTTTATCTAATATTTTCATTTATCATCAAAATGTATTCACAAATATTTTGGTGAATGTATGATGTGTATCTACTATTATAAAGCGATAACCATGAACATATGTTAGACTTTTTTCCCCATAAATACCCTCCTATTTTTTTATCCTTTAATTTTATGTAGGACTGTAATTTATCTCAACAACTGACTAAACCGACTACAATATCTTAGCTACCCACGATTCCACGTTTATATAAATATCTGTTTTACTACCTTTAACTGATTGTTTTACACATTTAGTCTCACCATATCACTTTATGCCCTACAAAACAATACGCATCTTCTAAAATTTCCAATCATCCATCGACACAAAGTTTGCTATTTTATCAATTTTTTTCTTGCACAAATTAACGTTGGTTTCTATCACCATGTTTGATTTAATTTTTTTTAAACATGTGATTCTTACTCCAATCGGTTTGCAGGTTAACATTCGGGTGTGGTTGTCGCAAGAGAACTCAAATTCCCTCCCTTTCATCTCTTACATATCTATAATGTGAACCCAAAGGTCATTATTTATGTTTTCATTTAAACATTGCAACTATGGTTGCTTTAGAGATCATAAACTACTGGAAAGGAAACCTAGATCCTCCTTATCATGTTTTTTTTTACCTCTTAAGTTTGAATCTGAACCATTCCCACTTAAGAGGTACCAAATAGTGTTTATTTTTTAAAATCATTAAGAGGCTAACGACTATTTTTTCAAAGGAGTGATTAAGAGGTAAATATACCTCTATAGTCTGAATCACTCTAAATATATCCAATCAGACATAAAAATAAACATATTTTTTAGATTCAGGTTTCAGACTTCAGATTCAGTCTTTAAATTTAGACTTCAGATTCAGATGAAAAAACAAACGCATCGTAAAAATTTATTTCCATCTCCTCATCGTATCTCATTATTTTTAGTCGGGCGTGAGCTGTTATTTTTGTTATAGTGAGAACTAAAAAATGAACAAACATCTAGCAAACTTTCAGTTAGGATCGTTTGATAGGGCTTATTTATCATGGCAAATGTGACAAATGGTGGCAAATGAAGGATTTGCCAACTATTTTGTGTGTTTGATGGCCCTTATTTCTCATGAAAAATATTTTATGAATACCCATGTCGACATGCAAATTTACCATCATTTTTTCACATTTGTTGGCAAAATTTGCTTACCTACATAGCAAAGAAAAGTTTTACCAAGAATTTGCCATCTTTTTTTACAAATATATTTTTTAACACTATTTTTTTTAAACTGTTTTTACTCTGCTAAAAATTATTTTTTTAAGAAACTATTTTTTTCATTAAAACTGTTTTTTCTAAACTGTTTTTTTTGTTACAACTGTTTTTCTTAAAAAAAGTGTTTTTTTCGTTAAAAACTTTTTTTATTTTGTTAAAAATAGTTTTTTTTAAATTGTTTTTTGTTAAAACTGTTTTTCTTTAAAAAATCGTTGTAAATTCATTTTTTGTTGTTAAATTTTTTTTTACCGTTAAAACCTTTTATTTTTATTTTTATTTTTATTCCTTTTAAAGTTTTTTTGCCCATAAAAGCTATTTTTTCCATTAAAACTGTTTTTTTGTTAGTACTATTTTCTTTTTGTTAAAAAATATTTTTCTTAAAAACTTTTTCCCGTTATAAACCGTTTTTATTTTATTAAAAATTATTTTTAATTTTCATTAATGCTATCAAACAATCCACTTTTTCCCTATGAAAAATTAATTCTATGAAAAGCTTTATGTGATAAATTATAGGATTTGTCCTCACAAATTTCACCATGGAAAATTTGTCAAGGAAAAATTTATCACCCAACCTATTTGCCACTTTTGTATCAAACAAACCATTAAACATGTGGTACTTCTTCTTTCTCTCTCTTTCTAGAATTCACTTCTCTCTCTTCTTATTATCTCATTGCTTTCACTCGATAATTACTATGTTATCAGCTTTGCTCCATTTCTGTTTGGTTTATTAATGGGTTTAAAATAATATGTTCCCCGATGAGATACGAGAGCTGAGATTGGGAGAGTAGGGAAATTGTACTTTGCATGTTTGTTTTCCAAGTGTACTGCGATGGGTGTTAAATTTTGAGAATAAAAAAAATATAGAAAAAAGAATATAATTGAAACCAAATAACCTGCTAACCTTCACCCGTGCACACCAAAATATTTTGCAATTTGTAACTATAGATCTAATATATTTAAACCCATTTCAATTTTTTCATTCTCTTTCTCTCTCTCTCTCTCTCTCTCTCTCTCTCTCTCTCTCTCTCTCTCTTTTTATACAGTTTCATATTCTTGTTTTCTTTTTTTTTATTGTACAGGAAGAGTTATAGATCATGTATCATAAATCAAAGTCATGAATCCAATCCTCGTAATCGAAACTCACTTCTCACATATTATCTTGAGTTTTATATTGGGATCCACATATATTTATGTAAAAGTGCTTATATGAAGACGCTCGGCAAGAATGGTCACAAAACAAAAATTCTCATTTTGCATCTTTATCGTCTTTATCCAATTTTGTCTTTTTAACCTATAACATGCATATAGGTGATAACAGGTCAAATAAATAAATCAAACATGCATACAAATACACGAAAAATTAATAAAAAATCCTTTCGGGCAAAACCACTTTTTCAGCGCTTTAGAGAGTATACAAGACTATCGACTTACATACCACTTGATACCCGCCACAAGTATAATGCGCACTGCCTTCGTAAATCTCTAAATAATACGGCTCATTTCGGAGTCGTCCAAATGCAGCCTTCCGTGCTCGGTATCCACTGATCAGCCTTTATCTTCAGTAATGATCCCCTCGAGAATCATAAGGTCAACCATGAAGATACCTCTCCACAAAGGTGTATGCAAGATACAAGAAACATTTTAGGGTTTCAAACAGATTCACAAAAACTATTTGGGGATGTGTGTTGTAAATCAAAAGTGTTTTAATAACACAAAACTATGAAAACTTTTGGAACAGATAGTCAGAAAGTGTTCCTTCAAAAGTCTTATGAAATTTGGAGTCGAAATAGGTATTTATTGACTCAACACAAATTTCGAGGCGGCAGCTCATTCGAAAGAAAATAAAACTAGTTTGAATGAGAATAACATCTCACTAGAACGAAAATCTATGTCGTTCGAACAAGAAGGTTGTCTCATTTGAACCAGCTTTAAACGACCTTCAAACGATATAAATCAGTGTTGCCTCGTTAGATGCTCGTTCAAATGAAAAATCCTTTTCATTTGAAGACTTCTAATGAGACTTCAAACAACCTTCAAAAAATCATATTTTTAATATATAACTTTAAATGTTCTAGCCTCAATTTTTTCTCAAAAATAACATCCTAAATAACTTTATGAAAATTTTAAACTCCTAAAAAATTTATACCTTGTTGAGATGTAGGAAGTCTTCAAATTTGGAGATGTTCGAGTTCAATTCGTCGTGATAGTCGTGACGATTTATAACGGGATATGCCAAACTAGCCTAAACTATAAAAGGGCTTATACAATGAATAATATCAGAAAAATTGTTCTTACAAATCTCCCCCTTTGGCTATTTTAGTGCAAAATAAATAAACATCAATCGAAAATCCCCTATAACAAAAATCATAGTACCCTTCCAAACCCTAGAAAATGGAATGCATAAGACATTGTTTGAAAATCTCCACTTATTCTTGCCTTTGGAAATTTTGTCTTCATCAGGCGTGTCTTGATTTCTGCTTTAAGTACCTACGCACATGAGACAAAGAAATATATCGCGAAGCTGCATCGATTTTGAAATAAAGTAAAACTCGTAAATAAATTCTCCCCCATAAAGAAAACTCATCAAATCTCACTTTTAATTTGCCCTTCTCCTTTATTTTTATCCGAAATAGACAAAGGAGTAGAAACATGGACATGAAATCAAAGCATCACGAATATTAAGAAGATATAATCACAAACGATATAAATCATACGCATGTAATGATAATCTCAAAGGCCATCAAAACTGACTATTTTTGTACTTTTCCATAATATTATTTTCAAAATAAATTCAACAAATACAACATACGATACCATATATTATATATGAAAAAATACCAAAGAAAATCCAACACACATATATAGGTATAAGCGGTCACAAAACATGACATAAACACATAAGTTTTACACACTAGCATAGTATCGATGTGTCTAAAAAAGTGGGATGGAATGACTGAGTGTGAACTAGATACAAATGAATTATAACCCAAACACTCAAATACGTTCAAGAAATTCTTAATTGACCATAAAACTTTATCAAATTACGTGTAGACACCACATTTTAGGACCCTCCTAAGTTTCTCCTTAGGTCCCTAGCACCTCCCCATTCAATACAAACCCTAGGTCATACTCCGAGTACCGATCTAGTGGCCATCAGACACTTCGAGCCCCATTTGACTCCGATCAACTCCATTGTCAAAGCAAAAGCTCAATGAATCTTCAAAGGTCTCAGAATCCCCTTTCTAACGGTCCACCCCATGCACGAATCGACATAATGGTTTGGACGAACGATCCATTTTACTACTAAAACTTGATCTAGACCGATTTTCCCCTAATCAAATCCATCGTCAAAGAGAAAGCTCAATGGATCTTCAAAGGGCACGAAACCCCTTTCCAAAGGAAGATCATGTAGTCCATTTTACTACATGGATTACACCCATATGTCTCCCTACCCTAAAGCTCATCATCAGCCAGGTCCTTAGATAATGAAGGTTAAGGACGAGAAGCTCCTACCCTTTCACGCCCACCTAGAAGAGCTGACCTCCCATTTCTAAAATATCACCTTCCACTACTTTCCTTGAGCGAGGAACAACTTAGCTGATGTCTTTGCTACCTTAACCTATATGCGTCCAAAAGCAAGTTAAATCGACCCACTGCTACCATATTGATGTCATCACAAAAGAGGACTCTGATATGTCCGAGTGCTGGTATGTACCCCCAAGATGCCAATAAGAAAGATAGAGTGACCCTCCATAAACTGGTTGCCCTGTACATTGTTTGTGATAAAGCACTGTCCAAGAGAAATTTCGACGGAACCCACTTACACTGTATTACAGGGGCTGGCATTGAAGAGATGATACAAAAAATCCACAGCGGCGAATGCGAACCCCATATGAATGGCCATATGATTGCCAAGAAGATTATCCAAAAGGGTTACTATTGGACTACCATGGTTAAATATCACACCGCTTATGTTCGAAGATGCCTTAGATGCCAATAGTTTTTGAATATCCAGCACTTGTCTCCGCAGGAATTGTACAACATGACTTCTCCGTAGCCATTCTCCACATGGGGCATCGATATCATAGGAAAAGTTACACCCAAGGCCTTCAATGGTCATGAATTCATCCTGGTTTCCATTGATTACTTCACCAAATGGGTAAAAGCTGAGTCATACGCAGTGTTGAATGCCAAAAGGGTATCCAAATTCATCCAAAAGAATATTATCTGTCAATACGGGGTTTCGCATGAGCTAGTGTCAGATATTGGGTTACATTTCGAGGCAAAAGTCACATAATTTATCGACGAGTACAGGATTTAAAGACCCAAACCGTCTGCCTATCAACCACAAATCAATGGTACAGTTGAAGCCCCCAATAAGAATCTCAAAGAAATCATCAGTAAAATGACTGAGAGTTGCCGAGATTGGGTCGTTCGAATCCCTTTACGCCCTTTAGGGATACCAAACTTCAGTTCGAGCATCCACTAAGGCTACCTATTACTCTATGGTATATGAAATGGAAGCAGTCCTACCCATTGAACTAAAAATACCTTCGCTATACGTCATGCTTGATAGTAAAGTCAACGAAGAAGACTGGTATCAAAGACGACTTGACAAGTTGTCGCTCTTGGATGAAAGGAGACTAAAGGATCTATATAACATACAGGGGTACCATTTTAAATTGCATAATCTTTCAATAGGAGAGTTAAGGACTTTGGTGTCCTTGATGGGCACTTATCCCTCAAAGAAATTATAGAACCCGTCTGGTACCCTAGAGGGAAATTCAAGCCAAATTGTAGTACCCCGTACATCGTGAAAAAAATTGTTCGGTGGTGCTGTTATGCTCAATGACCTGGATGGAGAATAAATGGCATGCCCTGTAAACCTGAACCGTCTCAAGAAATTCTACCCTTAATCCAAAATCTTAGCGCGCTATCACTCCTCTCAAACCCCTTCAATTCTAAAAAAAATCTTCATTTCCTTTTAGTCAGAACTATGCGAGGCCTGATCCTCTAAAAAAACCTTTTTCTTTCAAAAATGAAACTCATAAAATTTTCAAAACCCCCAGAGGTACGTAGGCAGTTATACACTTTACATGGGCATGCTCCACTTATTTTTCATAAAATGCTATTCTTTTCTTACTTTCGAGAACGACAATTGATTTTATCATTTACATGAGCAAAAGGATTAGCATGGCTTAGCGATTGATATAGATAATTTAAATATAAAACTCATCAAGAGGCACAATAATATAATTAAAATCCTTTTTTATTCCATTACGGGAAATTCGGCACAATTATAGGAAATATCAACGTAGGGAGTCAAATAACTACCCTCGCCAACCGAATTGTCCTAAAACAAATCAAACCAAACTATCCCTAGAAACAAACTAACCAAACCTTCCCAGATTTATTCCCAACAACCAAACACATAACCATCACAAAAGCTTCACAAATAAACACCAGAATCGCAAAAGATCCTATCCGTAGCTACTAGAAGACCCTGCCCCATCATCATCTGATCTTTGAGGTCCCCAAACTGCCCCTGCCTGGATGGTATACCAAAAGCGCTCCATGGAACAATAAGCTCGGACCAACTTAGAGAAAACCCCTATGCTCCCACCATAGTGTCAAACATAAAAAATCATCTATGTCCAGTCTATTTGGATAAGATCTTAGCCACTACTTTCTTCCACAGCCATTTCATATAATCTCTAGATACATGCAAAACCCTGCCAATAGATTAAGAAGGATGAGTTTATGACCGACGATTCTCCCATAGATATCCAATCGCATGCGCAAACATTCAGCCAAATCCTCTACAAGAAAGAAATCCAGGGTACAGGAAGGCATAATTTGCTCCCATCCGACTTAACGTAGGAGCCACCAGGAGAAATAGAATGAGGTATGTCTGGCCAACGAACTGAACGTACCGGTATACACCTAGTTCCAGAATGGGTTATAACTCTCCCCACCAGGGCACCAACCAGCACAGACATCGAGCTCATTACTCCACAAACCAGTTTACCCAGTTCTCTATGGATGAGCCAAAGCTAATGAAATAACGAGTGAGGAAATTTAGCACAATTATCAAGGGATATTTAGGGGGACCGCTAAACTAAATCTCTGATCCAGCCATATAAACAGCATAACTAAAAAATCAAAACAACCCTCCCGTCAGGCATCAAGACCATTCAAGGTCTCTGCCAGTATCACCGTCACATGATTATGATAATAGGGCACCCATATTGTGATTGCAGCCAATTGGAAGTCCAATAGTATGTCCTTTATCACCAGTAGAAGCCTCGAAGTAGGGCCCAAATCAATAACTCTAGCAAAACCAACATTAGTACAGTCTTTTCAACATAATAGATTCAGCACAATCCAACAAGGGCGACAAGCTCCACTTTACAACCAAGCTTTTTAATTCCTCATCCATATACCAACTAAGCCTCCAAGGCTTTCCTCTACTAAAAAATTCCAAAAAAAACTCATTTTTCCCATTTTTTCCAAAAATAAATCCTTTCAAAGGGAAACTCTTTGTCACTTTTCCTCCAATGCCTCTCTTTATTCCAAAAAAACAAATTCTCCTACTTTTTGTCAAAATAAAAACTCAGCAAAAATTAAAATGTATATAGATTAAGCCACTAAATTAAGACAATCAAACAAAATATTCATGCCTTTTTGCCTTTTTTTAAGTCTCTTTTCAGGTACAATGCCGCTACATCAAGAATGTGATATGGTTAATGCCAAGCTCCTATAGTCAACGATGAATTTGTAAAAAATCCCGAAGGGAAAGAACCAGAATTGGATGTCACCTCATCTGTCCCACAACCCTCTCTCCTTGGTACCAGACGTACCTAAACTCATGCGCCATCAACCACCGCATCCCGAGGAGCCATCCCTCAAAGGTAAAATGTAACCAACATCCCCAACAAAGATTCAGCAATCCTACCCAACCCCCTACCCCACCTCCGGCATCACCCTTAACTTACAATCCACCTCTATATGAAAACCTAGTATCAATCCCCAACAGCTGTTGGACCCCATCCCGATCGGCACCTATCCCTTCCCTTCCTAAGGAAGCCTAGAAGGTCGCGCCACTATCGATTGACAATCCCTGCCACCCTCCAATCGGCAGTCACCCTAAAACTTCGTATAAAAAACCCTAGAAAATTCCAAAAAAATCCAAAATTTTTATAGGAAATTCTTAAAATTTCCAAATTAATATTGGAACATATCTTTACTAAGAAAACCATTTTTCAAGCTCCTAAATCCCCAGTCGAATTAATACCACGTTTTATACCCAGCTTAAACCCTAAAAATTCGACCCGCATCCCAAAAACTCACTACAACTCCCCAGCAGAAATCAAATACTTCTCCAGCAGTGCTATGTATCCTATTCGAAATTTAACTTTTTCCTAGAAAATTTCTAATTTACCCAATCAGAGCTAGAATCCCTAACCGAACATCTCTCCCCAATAACACGTTCCAAGTGAAATCCAAAACCTCAAGTTATCAAATGTTTCCCCAAGTGCAATTTCCAAACTAAGAATTTTGGCTCTTTTCAAAAAGACATAATTCCCAGTAGAGTCTCAGAAAAGGTAAATTTAAAATTCCCCAGGAGAGTTATTCCCCACGCCTCCACCTAAGGTCCTCAAAATTGACCTCGACCCTCAGAATTGGTCGCTCCTACTCAAGGTCCTCATAATTGACCTTGACCCCCAGAATTGGTCGCTCCTACATAAAGTCGTCAGAATTGACATCGACCCTTAGAATTAGTCGCGCCAACTTAAGGTCCTCAGAATTGACCTTCACCCTCAGAATTGGTCGCTCCAACTTAACGTCGTTAGAATTGACCTCGACCCTCAGAATTCCTCAGAATTGATCTCGACCCTTAGAATTGGTCGCTCCTACTTAAGGGCCTTAGAATCGATCTCGACATTTAGAATTGGTCGCTTTTACTTAAGGTCCTCAAAATTGACCTCGATCCTCAGAATTGGTCACCCCAACTTAAGGTCCTCAAAATTAACCTCGACCCTCAAAATTGGTCGCTCCTACTTAAGGTCTTCATAATTGACCTTGACCCTCAGAATTGTTCGCTCCCACGTGAGGTCCTCAGAATTAACCTTGAACCTTAGAATTGGTCGTTCTTACTTAAGGTCCTTAGAATTGACCTTGACCCTCAGAATTGGTCTCTCCCACTTAAGGTCTTTATAATTGACCTCGACCCTCAGAATTGGTCGCTCCTACTTAATGTCCTCAGAATTGACCTGGACCCTCAAAATTGGTCGCTCCAACTTAATGTTCTCAGAATTGGCTTGTACCCTCAGAATTAGTCGATCCTACATAAGGACCTCAGAATTGACCCCGACCCTCAGAATTGGTCGCCCTAAATTAAGGTCCTTTGAATTAACCTCGACCCTCAAAATTGGTTACTCCCACTTAAGGTCCTCAAAATTGACCTCGACCCTCAGAATTGGTCGCTCCCACTTAAGGTCCTCAGAATTGACCTCGACCATCAGAATTTATCGCTCCTCCTTAAGGTTCTTTGAATTGAACTAAACTCTCAAAATTGGTCATCCCTACTAAAGGTTCTCATAATTGACCTCAACCCTTAAAATTGGTCACCCCTACTTAAGGTACTCAGAATTGACCTCGACCCACAGAATTAGTCGACAATGCTTTAGGTCCAACTAATTGACCTCGACCATAGAATCAACCATCCCAAGCATTATCTTAGGTCTTCAGAATTAACCTTAATACTCTAAAATGGTCATCCTCATCACTTTGATCTATATAATTGACCTCTTTCCCAAAATATCATGTGGCGTATATTCGACGACTTTCACTTGTTCCAAGTTCACTCGTCGAGGAGATCTATAGACACCATATTCTATGACCCCTAGGTCTCTCCTTAGGTCCCTAGAAACTTCCAAATTCACTTTAAACCCTAGGTCATACTTCGAGTATCGATCTAGAGGCCATCAGGAGCTCTCGGGCCCCGTTTGAGTCTGATTAACTCCATCGTCAGAGAAAAGTCTTAACAAATCTTTGAAGGGCTTTGACTCTCCTTTACAACGGTCTAAACCATCCACGTATCGGCATAACGGTTCGAATAAACGGACCATTTTACTATCAAAAACCGATCTCGATGTCACCGTACGCTCTCAAGCCCCGATTTGAGACCTATCAACTTCACTGTTAGAGCAAGAGATCAACGGATCTTCATAGGTAAATGAAACCCCTTTCTAATGGTGTGCCCCATGTGCAAAATGGCATAATCGTTCGGACGAATGATCCATTTTCCCCCGAAAACTAATCCGGAGGCCATGAGGCACTCCGCGGCTCCATTTGAGCAAAGTCAACTCTTTATACCGAATGATATTAAATGAATATTCAATGGCCCCTGAATAACCGTTCTAACTTTTCTCCCCATGCGCGGATCAGCCTTACGGTACAGATGAGTGATCCATTTTACTTTGAAAGGTCACCCGGTGCTTTTGGGCCCCGTTTGACTAAATTCAACTATTCAAACCAAGCGAAGCTCTTTGGAACATAGATGTACCTCGCACAAACTTTCCAATGGTCCATTCTGTGTACGATTTGGACTTACGGTTTGGATGAACGATCCATCGCCGTCCGATGATCTCCGGTCCAAATGACCGACAGGCGCTTTCGAGCCCCATTGACCCAAAGTTAACTCCCGGAATCTAGAGAGACCCAAAGGATTTTTGAAGGCATCTGAATTAAATTTTTTATGGTATGCCACATGCATGATTTAGATTTATGGATTGTATTTTACGACCATTTTTTCGAAAAATCTGTACGAGATTTCCAATTGGAAGGCCTATTTCCCTTCATATCGGTTGTATATCTAGGGTTACCTGCCGATAGGTAGGACAAGGACAATTCCGATCAGCAGTCCCCTACTCTATATAAGGAGAGAATGAGCTCACTTATAAAGGCACCTCATATCCATCAATATCAGTGATCTCAGCAGCATTCTTCTACAATCAGCGACATTTTCTTCTCATCAAGGATAAAGGTCAAGCTTCAAGTCTCTAAAGAAGGCCCAAACATCCTTCTGTCTCTTTAAATTCATTTATTTTTGCATTATTTATATAAATTCTCAATTTATCTTTTATTTTAGATCATACACATTAATGCCTCATCCTTTATTAGTTATATTGCACATAATTTATTTTTAATAAAAAAAATAAGAAAAAGAGGGTTACGCCTATAAATTCCAACAAGATTTTTTTACCACATTTTCTCAAAACTAAAAATATCTTTTCAACATACACACACATATAATAAACTCCCATTTGAATCTATGGGATAAACCCCACCCTTGTGTCGCATGCGAACTACGTGGATTTGATGCCTTTATAGGCTATATAGGCGTCCAGGTTAAAACTTGAGACTTGAGTCCTATTTTCATATTTTTCATATTTTCCTATTTTATCCATATATTATTCATATATATCATACTTGTGATTCATCCTTGCGTCTTATTTAACATATATTATCGTTTCATCATAATGATTAATATCTCGATAAGCACACACATCATATTTTTTAATTATTATTTTTGGAACATTTCTATGGATGACCTCACTCCATATTTTACATGATGCGAATCGAGAAATTCCGATCTCCGCTTATATATACATGCACACACACTTCACGGAGAAATTGAGGAAAATAGTAACACAAGCCCATGAGAGATCGAAAGGGCGAGATGGGTGCCTGACACCATCCTATTCTGTAACTTTGCCCCGAACCTCTGAACTATTGGTTTCGCAAGCATCAGTTTGTCTTTGATGCCGTTCTCTCGAGGTAGCGACATGTTCTTTTTCCCATTTTGTACAAAATAATAGGCCGGTGACTCTATCTCTTTACATCACCCCAAAACCGACGACTGTCGAAGCACTCCACGAAGTAGCGAGGGGTGCGTGACCTTTATCCCTCCCTCTTTAACCTCCTCCTGAAAGTCCTCGAGGTGAAAAAAGGGGAAGATCTCGGGATGGACACAATGGGTGAATGGAAATGGAAAAATCCCATCTAAAGTTCATTCTCGAAGTACAACGAATAGAATTGGCTCACTGGATTTGTTGTTTTTAGTGGATGGATTATGGGGTCCTAGGAATGCAATTAGACTTTTGGAAATTTAGAGGGAAGGTTAAGAAGTTCCTTAGGCTATCCGAGGATGAATTCATAGTGAGAAATTATGTATATAAGAGGGTGAACGTACTTGAGTGAAAATCATGAAATTGGGTTAGGATTTCGGGAATGATTACGCTAAGTGCTTAAGTAGAATAAAATATGGGCCAAAAGTATGAAGTTAGAGTATTAAGCATAAATAAGTAAATACTTGGAATAGATTGGGAAGTCGATATAGACTTTGGGATTGGTAGGTTCTGATCAACCCATGAAAAATAGTTGATGGAAGAGAAATCACTGGGTTGTTCGGTTCAATGGTTAGGGAGCTAAGCTCCTTAGAAAGGATTGACCGAGAAGGAGATCCCTTTAATTTTTTTTCCCACTTTTCTTCTTAATAAGCAATTGGCTCTTTGTTTGCTTGTTACCCAACTCTTTCATGAAACTCTGCTACCAGTTCTTAATATGCTTGAAATTATTCACAATAGTCGAATATATATATATATATATATATATATATATATATATATATATATATATATATATATATATGTGTGTGTGTGATTGACTTTATGAGAACATACCTACTTTGGTTATTCTATCGTTGGAGGTTGTTTGTAATTGGCGATTCACCATGGCGTTGACCAGTAAGTGTTAGGTCACTTTCCCAAGTTATAGTACTATTGCATGAGCACTATCCGTATGTGAGTATAAATGGGCTTTGAGTCCGGTTGGGATAAATTTATATGGTTATGACCCACGAATGTATGTTTATGATTGCCTCCAATATGTGTTTGCAATTTTTCGACCCAATGGCCCAAGAGTGTTACGTGACATACCTAGATCCTGATAGCATACTAGGGATACATTCGGAAGGCCAGCTCGGGGATACTATATATATCTATATCTATATATAAATATATATATATATATATATATATATATATATATATATATATATATATATATATATATATATATATATCTGTGTGTGTGTGTGTGTGTGTGTGTGTGTGTGTGTGTGTGTGTGTTATAGAGTGTTATATGTATAAGTGTACCTAAATGATTGTGTGAACACCCAATATTAACTAATGTATAGTTATGTTTCCTATGTAACGGTATGAATACATTGGAGAAATACTTCGTTATAGCTTATGTGATAACTACGTGATAAATAAAGTAAAGTAAAATGCGAGTAGTATAATTGGGCTAGAGTTTTAGCTTATTGGATGATGTTAAGAGGGGTTAGACTGGTTAGGTGGGTTAACATAACTAGGTAATTAAAATAAATGTGTTAGATGTGCACTGTAGATGAAGGGTGAGGATAATCTCATGTGAGTGAGACATCAAATGAACATGAATAATTCTTGCTACATAATTATTAATGCATTTAAATACTTGCAACTGTTTTTAAAATGTTTTAGGCACTGACTCGTATCAAAAATATTTTCAAAACCTTTTAGGTGCTCAGCCATAAGGTCATCAGGAATAGCTTTTCATTCTAGTTAGACGATGCTGCAGTAGTTGTGGATGCATGTAGGATTTTCTTAGATGCCTCTTTCCATTCCGTTTAGTTAGGATATTATTCTGGTATTTATTTTGGTCATATCGCCCACTGTTGGACAACACACCGTTGGACAACTTTATTATCAGACTTTGTTTACAGTATTTTATTTAGCATTTTGGATTATTTTACTTGGGGTTCACCAAGATTTTATGCTGTTATTTATATATTTATGTTGTCAGTACTCATTATGTTCAGTTATTGTGGACGTTTATCTTATATGGTTGAATGGTTTAATGGAGCATGTTAATAAGTTTTAAAATTTTGACACCGAACTTAATTGGTTATTAGTTAATTAATTAGTTTTTGACAGTGATGCTAAGAATGAAAACAAATATGATTTCCATTTAATTTAATAATGGCCTAATCAACCGGTATTAGAATATGCGAGGTGTCACAGATGGTATCAGAACATCAGGTTCTAGAGTCCTTAGGATCTATACGGACTTGAAACATTTTCAACATTGTGCTTTCTTTAATGTAAAACCCTATGCTTAGGACAGTTGATTCACATTACGCTTTTACGTTCTTCTGCTATAGTATATAGTTAAAGTGAATCTCATACAATTTCGACTTGGTTTCTGATGCCAAACAACAAGAGAGGATGACTAGCTCGGGCCTCTAGGAGGACCACAAGAGGGGAGGCTCAACTGGAGCCACAGACCACTCAGGGGACTATAACCGTAATAGAGGTCTCAGCTATTATTGCAAAGGCGGTTAACTCTGAGATGACTACCATGGCACATCAGTTTCCCAAGGCATAACTATAGCATCCAGTGGCACCAGTCGTTTGACCCCACCCAGCACCATTTGTGTGGGAAAGAGTCAGAGTGTCCTTCTAGAAGGGCCATCGGAGTTCTAGGGAAGAACGGATGTTATTATTACCAGCCAACGAAAGAAAGACATCTAGTGACATTTGCATATAGTTGAGTTCAATGACACTCAAAAGCAAATTTTGGCTACCTTTAAGCATGTAGGAGCAGCGTTGTAGTGGTGGGAGTAATTCTCCACATCTGAGGAGATAGATACCATGACCATTGGGGGTTTTAGTTACGGTTTGATTGCAAGTCCTTTTCATCTATAATTCAGACAGAGATGAGGAGGAAATTCCTAGATCTTTAAAAAGAGAGTCGAACTATGGCCAAATATGAGGAAGAGTTCACATGTCTGGCAAATTTTATGCCAGACGAGGTGAACATCGAGGAGAAGAGGTCCCTTAAGTTTACTAATGGACTCACTTAGAAGATTTTCCAGCATTTATTAGAAAATTCGACATTGAAGACTTATGCTGATATCGTCAGTGTCATACTTTTACACTGTCAAGACCATCGCTTCCATCCGAAGGGAATGAGAATGGTCGAAGAGTCTAGATAGTAGGGCAAGATGGGTGGCAATGCCAACTAAGCACCATAATAACAGGGTAGGCAACATGAGTGAGATTCCCAGCAGGGAAACTCGACTAAGAGATTTAGGCCGGATAACGATAGTTACAGGTAGGGCAAGCATGACCAGGAGAATCAGACTAGAGGCTAGTAGGTCCGTGAATATTAGGAACAGAGACAAAGGAAGACTCGTCAGGGTCTGTAGGGCCATAGGCTGGCAAATTTCACAGGGAGGTGTCTCGTATGTGGAGAGAAAAGCCATATGCAATGAGTTTGCCCTACTCAGACCAGACGACAGCAACAGGGTGCCCAACAGGGGCTACAGGTGCCATTACTACTAGCACCACGAGTAATTCTAGCATTACTGCCTCCGTAGGGGCAGAGGCCATATGGGCATGTGTATCACATTCGTGGACCGGTTGAATAGCCAGTGCCACTAGCAATTGAGGGTGTATTTTCTATCCATGGGCACATGGGGTGAATTTTGTGTGACGCGGGTGCATCACATTCTTTTATTAGCACTAGATTCGCGAGAGAGATGGGTTTAGTGCTTGTAGTGTTAGTTATTATTATGAGTATATACTTACTGTTGGGTAGCGGGCTCTCTTTCGTTCCATCTATAGGGGAACACGTGTGGACATTAGGAGGTTATGTTTGAGTGAATCTTCTCATTTTATAGAGATATGAGTGTCATTTTCTCATAGATATGGACTGGTTAGTGGTATGTAGAGCGATGGTGGACTGTTATAGTAAGGCTATCGTGTTCTCTATTCCAGGGCAAGATGTGTTTCTTTTACGATGCCTCATCCCGAGCGAGGGTCGAGCTAACATTTATGTTATAGGGGGGAGGAGACCTCAGAGAGTATAGTTGTCTCATTATATTCGATCCTTGTGTTTAAGGGGCCTTACTGATGTGATTTAGGGGATGCCAGGGGTTACAGCTGAGTCGAGAGATCAATTTATAATTGACTTACTGCTGGAGAATTAGCGATAGTGCGAACGCCGAATTGTATGACTCCTTTAGAGAGGTGAAAGTTGAGAATCAAATTTAGTAATGTTTGGAGACAGGATTTTGAGTGTGCCGGTAATGTGTCTCCGACCTATGGATCATGATAATCGATAAAGCTAAGTAGTAGTGTATCAAGGGAATTCCTTATTTGGATTTTTGTTACGAGACGTCCAAGCATGAAGCTTAGTAACTATCGAGAGTTGGCAGACGTTCAGACTTTAAGGCATTGGTTTAGTAGGTTAGTCATTGTACGTGCATAGATAACGCTTCAAGCAAAGATCTAGTATATGATTTAAGGACAGTGAAAGAAGGTATATAGAAATCACTAAGAGGATGTTTGTACCACTATTTGATAAGTGGGGTAATATAAAGAAGAATTGACTTGCGATTAGTAGGGTAATTGAGTCTACATTTACTGTATAATCACAAAGGGCAGGTTGGGCTTAATTTTGATGTAGGTAGGTTGCATCTGTGGTATTTATGTGCGTATGCACGTGATGTAGGGTTTATGGACACCCTGGTCAAATCGATGTTCAGTATCATCCGAGAAAGGAAATTTTAAAGGTAAATGCATTGAGACATGTGCCAATAGAATAGTTAGCAATAGTTTTAGATTAGTAAAGTGGATTAAACTTTGCTAGGAGAAGAGATAGCCCAAGCATTTATAGTAGTGATGATCGTCATACCTGAGATCACTCTGAAGGTCATGAAGGCACAATATGGGATCCTTCTTACCAAGTGAGGGTCCAACAGTTTTGGGAGTTAGAGCGAAGTCATACTCGGTCAGCTTTAAGGATGGCGTGTGCATCAATAGGAAGTTGATTGTACGAGACAAATAGGACATACGCACTTGTCATAATTTTTTATGTATCCCGAGAGGGGAATAAGACGTACCAGATGATAATAGAACCAGTACGTGTGGGTCGGTACGGAGTGAGACATAAAAAAGTTTGTCTTCAGGTGCACCACTCGTCAAATAGAGTTATTCCTAGACGACCAAATAGAGTTTTACAATGTTGAAAGATTCTAACGAGAGAATGGGAGTGTATACCGATGGAGTTAGTAACGTCACGAAGAGGTTAAGATTCCCTCTGGGTTATATGGATTGATTAACCAAGGTACATCGATTCGTATTAATTTGGGTGAATTACATGATAGAGCAGTAATGCCCCATTTTTTATTGCAGAAAGAGAGTGAGCCGGCACGAGTTTCGCTCAATATTATTTTGGGATTAAAATAAGATGTCTGTGCCCCATTCCTGTAGATTTTTCAGGAGGCTAGTGGATAGAGTTGCGGTTGAGTTGAACTTAACACCAGTAGATAGATGGGCAGACTGAGCAAGTGAATCAGATGCTGGAGGATATGCATACTAGGTTTTAGGGGAGGTTAGGACTAGTATCTTGAATTAGTGGAGTTCACCTAAAATAACTCATACTAGTTCATGATAGACATGGCGTATTTTGAGGCATTATATGGTCGGCCTTGTCATTCGCCCGCTTGTTGGTTAGAGATGGGGTATAACAAGATTATTGGATCGGATATGATCCAGGACACTTTTACAAAGATGAAACTAATTCGAGGTCGTATGCGAATAGCTCAGGATAGGCATAAGAGTTACACAGATGCAGATTGAAGACACTTGGAGTTTGAGGTGGGTGACCAGATGTTATTACGAGTGTCTCCCATGAAGGAAGTTATGCGATTTGGGAAGAAGGGAAAGTTGGCATCGAGATATGTGGGGCCTTTTTTTATTATTGAGAGGATAAGGCTAGTTGTGTGTAGGCTCGCCCTGCCAGAGAATATGCACGGGATTCACGACGTGTTTCATGTATCGTCACTAAAGAAGTACAAAAGAAGTGACATGGATTACTGGAATATCTCGTTAAAGGAGATTGATTTACAACCAAACATATCATATGAGGAGAGACTAGTTGCCATCCTCGATCGTAGCAAGCGTAAGCTTCGATCGAAGGTGGTACCATCAGTTTGTATTTAGTGGGTACATTATAATGCCGATGAGTCGACATGGGAGCATGAGGATGACATGAGGGAAAAGTATCTGGAGATCTTTGTTCTAGGTATGTCTAAATTTCAGGGACAAAATTCTATTGTTAGGGGGAAGTATATAACACCTCGTATTTTTATAGCATTTTAAATTACATGTGTGCACGTAATTTTAATTAAACCAAGAAATAAAGTGACTTAAACAAATATTCATTTTTGAATAAAAAGATTAATATTTATGTATATTCATTATGGCCATCCCTCCCCTGGGTCGACGTGCGCACAGGGTTCTCGCTCCCTTCCTCTGGGAGCTTTGGTCGTCGTCAATGTGGGGTGATATATAGAGATCGATTCTCCAGCCTATTTTGCATAAAACATAAAAAAATGTTAGCGTCTCGAGAGAACGGCATCAAAAACATGTTGATGCTTGTGAAACCAACAGTTTAAGGATTCGGGAACTAAGTTACGGTATGGGAAGGTGTTAGGCCCTTAGCCCACCCTTTCGATCTCTCATAGGCATGTGTTATTCTTCTGCTTAATAACTCCGTAAAGTGTGCGTGTGTAAATATAAATGGAGAATGAAATTACTCGACTCGCGTCATGGATAAAGGCAGAGTGAGATCATCCTTAGGAGTGTTCTCAAAATAGTAATAAAAACTATTATGTGTGCGTTTATCGGATCACTGATCGTTTATAGGAGGACAATGGTGTAGGTTGGATAAAATGCAAGCATGGATCACAAATAAATGATATGAAAATAATATATGAACAAAAATAGGAGAAGACTCGAATCTCGAGTTTTACCCAAGACGCCTACGTATGCTAAAAAGGCATCAAGTCCCATGTAGTTCGCATATAACACGGGGTGGGGTTTGTCCCATAAATCTAATTGGGGACTTTTTTATATGTGAGTGAGTGGAAAAAGGATGTTTTAGTGTGAGAAAATGGAATGAGAAATCCCTGTTTGGAATTTACAAGCAAACCCACTTTTTCTTGTCTTTGTTTTTTTTATAGAAAGTATAGTATCTATAATACTAATAATAAAACAGTTGGGTATTAATGCGTGCGATCTAATAAAAATGAAGTGCTAAAATAAGAATTAAGTAACTAATGCGAAAATAAGAGAATTTAAAGAGAGAGTGAAAGGTTTGGAACTTATTTTGAAGCCTTGAATTTGATCTTGAATGTTGAAGGGCTTCTCTTGTAAGCGAATGAAGGTGGTAGGAGGAGGGGGAAGGGAATTTTCCAAATTCGGTAAGGAAATGATAGAAATGGAATATATGGGAGGGGTTTCAAGATAGAAACCACGCTGACTTTGAGAGAATGTTGCTGAGATCACTGAGAGGGATGTTTTTGAGGTGCCTTTCGAAGTCAGATCATCCTCTACTTATGTATGGTCAAGGGGGTGACGATCGGCATTGTCCATGTCTTTCCTATTGGCAGAAAACCCCAGACACACTACTGATAGGCAGTGAAATGGGTTTTCCATTCGGCAGTCCTCTGCAGATTTTTCAAAAAAATGGTCATAAAACAATTCATAAGTTCGAATCGTGAACAAGATAAACCGTCAAAAAGGGTATTTAGAGCCCTTTAAGAATCCATTAGATCTCCCCCAGGTTTGGGATTAACAATAGTCAAATGGGGCTCAAAAGCGCTCGTCGATCCTTTGGACAAGAAGGAAACAGATTGTTCGCCTGAACCGTAAGGTCGATTCGTGTATAAGATGAATCATTATAAAGTTTATCCAGGGGCCTTCAATGTTCCAAAGAGCTTTGCTTGGTTTGAAGAGTTGACTAAGGTCAAACGGGGCCCGAAAGCACACAGTGACCTTTTAGAGTAAACAGGCCATTCGTCCGTACCGTAAGGCCTATTTACGCGTGGGAAAGGGGATTCAGAACCCTTAGAGAATCCAAAGAGCTTTCGCTCAAGTCAGAATGATGATCGAAAATGAAAAGGGGCTCGAGATCACCCCATGGCCTCCAAATCAGTACTCGGAGTATGACCTAGGGTTTATGGTGAAGTATGAAGTTCTAGGGTCCTTAGGAAATGCTTAGGGGGTCCTAGAATGCGGTTTATACATTCATATTTACTTGTGTGATAAGTAAATGAAAACATGTTAACTTATATTACGTCATAAGTGAGTTAAAACGATGGGTTTATTAGTATTTCATTCGCAACACGCGCATGGCGTCGTGTTGGTCATATGATAGAAATTAATGTTATATAACTCGGATGATAATTTTGAGTGCGCTAATGATTCAAAATGGATTGAAACAGTCTAAAATAGGTACCCAGGGATTACAATTGGGTATCGGGAGATTTTTAGGCTAAACGGAAGTCGTAAAAGGGTATTCAACTCATTTTACATATGAGGATTGACTCAATTTCAGGATTTAGGGTGTTTAGGTTTATATCTTAGTAAGGTGGATAGAAGGAGGTAGCTATCCATCCACCCAAGAGGCTATGAATTTGGGAGAAGAAAGAAAAGTGATGAGAAAATGGAGAATAGTGAAGAGAAAAAGGAATCCAGGGTGAAGATCAAGTGCTTCAGAGTTGAAGATCCTTGTCAAGAGAGGATTACAGGAAGAAAATTCTGAAATTCATCAGTCTCATCGCAAGTATTTAACTTTCTTTAATGTTATTTTTAGTTTCAAATATTCATGCAGAATTGGTATAGGAAAAACACATTTTGGGTTGAAAGAATAGTATGAAAAATATGATGTGATTAGGATGAAAAAGATAGGTTCTTAATTCATCTAAGAAATAAAAGTTTGAATCTTGAGATTAGGGTTTAAATAATGCATGAGTCTTGATATAAATTCAATGATCTTATGAATTAGATGTTGTTCAGGATAAATTTTACGTAAAAACCTGTTGAATTATATTTGGGAATGGATTTATATTCATATTTAGTGATTTCATGAAGGTTAGAACTACTATGAGTGAAATAAAAGGGAAAAATCATGTCTAAAGTTCATTCTTGCAGCCTAGCAAACCGAACTAGTTCACTGGGGGGAGCGAACCGATTTGCTAACCCAATCGATTCGATCTAGCTAATGAACCAGTTCGGTTTGACTGGTTGTCCTCCTCTTCCTTTTGTTGTTTTCATGGACCGTTTACGGATCGACATGGATTATGGGATCCAGAGAATGGATTTAGACTTCTAGAAATTCGAAGGGAAGTTTAGGAAGTGCCTTGGGCTAACCGGGGATAAATTCCGATTAAAAAATTATGTATATAAGAGGGTGAACGTACTCGGGTGAAAATCATGTAATCGAGTTAGGATTTGGGTAATTAGGGTAAGTTCTTAGGTAGAATAGCAGGTTGGCCACATTATGAAGTCAGAGAGTTACATATAAGATAGTGAATACTTAACAAAAATAGAGAAGTCGAGATAGACTTTAGGATTGGTAGGCTAGTGCTATAAGATACATTACGCAGTTGGCCGACTTTATATATATATATATATATATATATATATATATATATATATATATATATATATATATATATATATATATATATATATATCAAGTGAAACCCATTATATATAGATATGTATATGTGTGATTGACTTTATATGAACATACTTACTTTGGTTATGCTAACGTTGGAGGTTGCGCATAGTGGGTGGTCAACCCAGATGTTGACCAACAAGTGTTGGGTCATTTCCCCTGGTCATAGTAATTTTGCATGACCACTATCCATATGTGAGGATAGGTGAGTTTTGAGTCCGGTTGGGGTAATGTGGTATGGTTAAGATCCACAGATGTATGTTTGTGACTGCCTCCAGTATGTCTTTGCGATTTTAAATCGGTGGTGAGATTTTGACCCAGTGGCCTAGGAGTGGTACGTGACGTACTCAGAGCCAAATAGCATACTATGGATGCATCTGGGAGTCCAACTCGGGGACGCTATGTATATACATATAAAAGAGTGTTATATATATAAGTGTACTTAAATGATTGTGTGAACACAAAATATTAACTAGTGCATAGTTATGTTTCTTATGTAATAGTATGAATACAATTGAGAAATACTTCGTTATAGATTATGCGATAGCTACGTGATAAATAAAGTAAAGTAAAATATGAGTGGTACAATGAGGCTTGAGGTATGTATTGGATGATGTTAAGAAGGGCTAGACTAGTTAAGCAGGGTAGCATAATTAGGTGATTAAAATAAATGCATTAGGTGTGCACTATAGATGAGGGGTGAGGATAATATCATGTGAATGCGACACCAGATGAATAATGAATAATTCTTGCTGTATAATTATTAATGCATTAAATACTTGCAACTATTTTTTAAACGTTTTTGGCGCTGACCCGTATAAAAAATATTTTCAAAACCTTTTAGGTGCTCAGCCACAGGGTCATTAGGGATAGCTTTTCTTTCCAGTCAGACGATGTTGCAGCAGTTGTGGATACATGCAGGATTTTCTTAGACTCCTATTTCCATTCCATCTAATTAGGATGTTATCCTAGTATTTCTGCTGGGCATGTCGCCCGCCGTTTGGACATCTTTATTATCAGACTTTGATTAAAGTATTTTATTTAGCATTTGTATTATTGTACTTGGGATTTATCGAGAGTTTATTTATTTATTTATTTATTTATGATGTCAGTACTCATTATGTTCTGTTGTTGTGGACATTTACCTTATATGGTTGACTGGTTTAATGGATCATGTTAATAAGTTTTAAAATTTTGACACCGGACTTAATAGGTTATTAATTTAACTAATTTGTTTTTGACAGTGATGCTAAGAATGAAATCAGGTATGATTCCTGTTTAATTTAATAATGGCTTGACTAACTGGTATTAGAATAGGCAACATGTCACATAAGTTCATCCTAATAAAAGACATTGGACCAAACCTACTATTCTAATGTCATACTCCCTCTGTCCCAAATTAGTATTCATACTCCCTCAATCCTAATTAATATGTAGTTCATCATTAATCTAAATCATTAGTCAAGATGAATAACTATTCGCAACAAAATACTGTCAGCACCTTGTTGTTAGATAATTTTTTTATTCAAATATAAACTTAATAATTAAATAAATCCATTGATGAAAATAAATTATTCAATGTTTAAAATCATATGAGATGTCGTATAACAAGGTTACATGTATAACAAACTCTTATTCAACAATGATTTTTCCATACTCATTAAGTAAGGCCTCGTTAGGTTTTTTCTCTCCCACATTTCTATCATCTTGAGAATCTAAGAAAATCACACAAAATAATTGAGCATTTGTCAATAAATCATATAACTTGCAATTTATATACATGTAAAACAAAGAACTCTTATCTTCTGCCTTAATGACATCATTGCAATCATATAAATATTCCATTTCCATCTTCTAACTATCAAAAGATATGGATTCCCTTTCCAAGAACTAATTCTATGTCACCACCATTAGCACAATACATTGCCACAAGCATGCTTTCTTTCCAATGAAATATATCCTATCACATGAAATTCATACCAAAGACTTGGAATAACACCCTCCATCGCTAGTTTGTAATAAATAAATAAAACAAAATACCTAGCAATACTAACTCCTCCCCTTCTTGATGATTGGTTAACTGGACAAGATAAAGATTGTTGGATTCATCAGAATACATAAATTGGTTTCATGATATAACTTATACAAAGGAACCACTCGAAGAATACCTCCTCTACTTAGAAACTACTCTCCATGTGTCAGTGATACCATGTCATTAAGCATTAGTGTTTGAATTAACTTACATATGAGAGGATTAGTGGGTGACCAATATTCATCTAAATAATATAACTTTTGATTAAATAAGTTTTATTAGATGACATAATAAATTCACATCCAATCAATGGCTAAGTTTGTCTCGATTAAGTAGTGACAGTTCAAGTAGGGTCAATTGTAAAATGTGGGTTATTTATATTCTTGGATATGCCATTAATCATTATTTCTTGCATAGAAATACAAAGCTAATCATTTAATCATGCAAGCAGTTATGAAAAAATAAGGAAGGAAGGATTGAAGAAAAAAGATGTAGTGGTTTACATCTTTAGGTATATAAATGCAACACTTGCAAAATCTCACATTCGACATCAGTGTCTGTATCCTTGAATTCCATGTCTACCAGTAATTGCTTAGCATCACTATCATATTCAATTTCAAACTCTTTCCTCTTATAATTATATCCACTCAACTCTGTCATAGAAGGCCCTTCATCCCCTGAGTTCCAAGTTTTTTTTTTCTCTCCAACAGTTCTGTCTGGATGAGAATCAAAGAATATCACATATAAAATAATCAAGCACTTGTCAACAAATCATATAACTTGCATATTATATACAGATAAAACAAATAACTCATACCTTCTGTGGATGCATTACCATTACTAGAACTTGCACTAAAACCTCTGGTGTAAAAGAGTGATGTGTCAATACATGCATTATGATCTGTCATTCTCTCTCACACTCATAGACACATACGGATTAATGAATCTGATACCACTATTGAAAACCAAAAAGACCTTTTTTGTTATCTTTTATATTATTGTAAGGACATTGTCCGTCACAATTAATTATATCATATACCGTTACAAGTAGTTGAAGGATTGAGAATCTTACATCTACAAAGACGAATCCGAATTTCAAGAAGATTTAAACATTCAATCTCAACAAGGATAAATTTGGTAAAATGTGTTGAATTTCCATTTACATTTTACATTAAAAGTGTTGGTATATTTTTATAAAAGTTAAGATGATTTTTGAAATTATTTTAAATATTTTTTTAATTTTTCAAAATCATAAAAGGTTTGGATAAATTTTTCTGATCTCGTGAACAGTTTTAAGTTTTAAGGTTTCCAAAATATTTAAAAGACTGAAGTTTTTTGGGACACGTGTATGATGTCGTTTGAATGACATCGTACCTCGTTCAAACGAGATCGTATGTCGCTCAAACGACATCGTGTCGTTCGAACGAGATGTTATTTAAGCTGACACATCATCGCCTTGATTTTTAATATAAATTGAGTGTCAGACTTCTCGATTTTCGTGTGGAGAAATACTAGTTTTCACAGATTACGTTTTGATACTATTTTCCAACCATTTGAGGGTTCATAACTTTTATTTTACAATTCACAATCCCGATTGCTTTTGTGTGAGTTGTCTTGTGGAACCCAAAAGCATAGTTTGCTACTGATCATACTTTGTCGGTAAATCTCTACAACCGAGGGCTACGTGCAATTTTGAAGTGAGTCTCGACGGAGTTTTGCGACTGCGTGTCATTAGGGAGTGCTACGGTGTTCCTGGGTTGAAAACTGGACTGAGTTTCATATAGGTTCGCTGAGTGTGGACTTATTGCTGATGACATCGACCGACGCCTGTGGGTATTCAAGTGTCAAATTGTATTTCATTATAACCTTGTAAGTTGTGATTTACAATTATCAAAGGTTTTGCCCTGAGAGGATTTTTTCTGAAATCTGTGTCGCATATTTTACTTGTGTTTGTTTGACACATGCACGCACGTAGTTGATTGTGTCTAAGGGCTGAATTGATTTGATTCATAAATTGACACTAATTAAATAAGTTTGTGATTGGGACTTGCGAATCAATTCGAATATTTATCACACGTGGGCATTCTCAAATTGGTATCAGAGCAGGTTAAGCTAATTTATCGCGTATTCCTATTTTCCGCAAAAATTGTGTGATCTTGATTTTTTTGAAAAAATCTAATTTTTGAAAGTTTGTTGCAATGTTTCCAAACAAAAACTTATATAGTCGGTTGCCAATTTTTGACGGGTATAATTATGCTAATTGGAAAGCCCGAATGAAATCCCATTTAAAAGCAATCGATGAAAGAGTTTGGGTCATTTGTGAAAGAGGTTGGAATCCTCCCACTGTCACTGCAAATAATGTCACGAATTTAAAACCTGTGTCAGACTTAACTGATGATGAGTTTAGGTGGAGAACTTACAATTCATGAGGTCTTAGTGAAATTTTTCGACACGTCACCCCTGATGAGTTCTGACTTATTATGATGTGCACCGCGTCTAAAGAAGCGTGGGATATTTTGTAACTCACCCACGAGGGCACTAACGCTATCAAAGAGTCTAAAATTCAAAATTTGACCACTCGATTTGAGACAATCACTATATTAGAGAATGAGCATTTTGACGAGTTTTATGCACGTTTGTCAGATATTGTCAACACTAGTTTTAACCTAGGTGAGCCTATACCTAATGCACGAGTGGTTAAAAAGATTTTAAGATCGCTGCCTAAATGTTTTATCCCTAAAGTGACTGTTTTAAATACCTTAGGAATTTTGAATCGTCTGAAATTAGAAGAGTTGGTAAGAGACCTCCAGATGTACGAAATTGACATGTTTTCCGACATTGTCAAACCTAAGTATAGAGGGATTGCACTTAAAGTCCAATCTAAGAAAACGAAATTGAGTTTTTGTGAGTCCGAGTCTGAGGACGAGTCTACTTTTGACATGGCCCTGTTTGTAAAGAATTTTAAAAAAGTTCTCCAGTTTTTGAAACAAAATTCTTCCAATAAAAGATTTTCGAAGAAAGACACGGCCAAAGAAAGCGGCGAGAAATAGAAAGAGGGTGAAGAGAAGTTTAAAAATTTTAAATGTTTTGAGTGCGAGGGGAAATTCCATAAGTCGTTTGAGTATCCCACTGGGATTAGGAGAGAGGGGAAGAAAATTGTCATGCTAGCCACCCTTAGTGATAGTGAGGGAGAAGAGAGAGATGAGGAAGATGAGTTCGGTAAAGGTTTAGGGCATGGTATGTGTGTTGCCTTTTTATCCAGTCACGAGAGCACACCCACTTTGTCCCATGTCGATGAGGACACTTGTGCATGTGATACCCCCGAGGAGGTTTTGAGTGTTTCTAGCGAGTCTGAGAGCGAGTGCGCTAGTGATGATTAGAGTGAGCTCCATACTGCATTTCGAGAGTTTTACGCCGAGACCTTAAAGACTAAAAAATTGAATAACAAGTTGGGTCTCAAGGCGAACGATTTGGAGAGAGAGATTTAGAGTTTGAAGGAGTTCGTGGAAAAATCAAGTCAACCCGGGAAAGTGAAGGTTTCTTTGAGTGAACAATTGATTGTTTTGAATAAGGAAAAGAGTGAGCTTATAGCTCGCATGTCACAATTAGAGACAGATCTTAAGCATGCCCTGGAGGCTAAAGTCACTTTGGAGAACATATCTAAGAAGATGAGAAAGATGGTTCTCAATCCTGTTTTGGGAAATGGTGAGAGTTTAGGAATAAGTCATGACAGTGTGTCTACTTCTTTTGTTGCACACGAGTCGATTCCTACTTTAGAGTTAGATTCACATGAGTCTTGACTCGACCCACCTAGGCGTCCCGTACCTATTAGGAGAGCACGTCCAAGATATTTTTAGAGAGGAGTACCTAGGCCGATTTATGTTTGCTCCCATTACAAAAAGAGAGAACACCTTAGGGAGTTTTGCTTTAAATTGGGCTATGTGCCACATTTTAGTCCTACACATGTTACTTTTCTTGCACATAATGATAGAGAGTTTGCACATATTCGAGAGCAAGTAAAGTTTTTGGTCAAGACTTCTCATGATTTGTTGGAGTTGTTTCAAAAGATATCACTGTCTTTGGAAAACTCCACTGCACCTACCGATTGAGTTCTAGAAATGTTTGCTAGCATAGGTTGATTTGCATGATGTTATCTTATACCTATTGCTAGTATGACCATTTGTTTTATACTTTGTTAGCATTTTTGTTTGCTTTTCTTATTTTTGGTACTGTTTTAACACTGCTTTGGATTTGTTCCCCAATTCCAAGAACTGTTTTCTCGAAATTTTCTCACGGACAAAACTGCATGATATACTGATTAAATTGAGAAAATTTTCTTTTCTCGTTCCAACGAGAATCCATCTAGCACGAATTCTTATCGCGAGATCCTCTATCGTTTAAATCACACGGAGTCTTATTCGAATGACCTCTGGAATTAATTCTCTATTTTCAGTTCTCTGTTTCATCTTATTGTACTTATTTGGCGCCGCTGGGTTGTTTCTGAACAGTGTTCGAAAAATACAAAAAGATTTTTGTTTTTAAGAAATATTTTGAAAAATCCAAAAAGAGTTTTGTATTTTGTTTACACCTTATATGAATTAAAATTTGGGATGACCAAGTCACAACTTCATGCCATATCCATGTGAATATTTGACAGTGTTTTGAGACAATATGTTGTGTCATTCATGTGCTTTACAAAGTTTGGAGTCTTTGAGATGATATAGTGTTACTGCCTACATGATTGACTCTATTCTCCCTTTATTTCACACATGCACGGATTTGTTTGACTTTTGTGCTTTTCTATCACATGTTGGTTAAGTGTTTCCATCTCAATTATGTCTATACAACGAACCAAATGCAATAAATCTTAACAAAAAGTAGTGCATGATATAAACCGTTTGTGAGATTGTGTGATTTTTTTTTGAAAAATGGGGAAGGGATATGAAAGGTTCTCATTTATCCTTTACGATTAAGCCACCATTTAAATGGACCTAAAAAGTGAGGAATTGAAAATTATCTGGGGTCCGATGAGGTTTAAAAGAGCCCGAAAAAATTACAAGGCAATAAAAAGAAAATTATGCCAAAAATGGGGCCAATAAGTTTTTTAGTTTCATCACCTCATAAGAAAAATAAAATGCATTATATTTTAATGAGGGAGTTTGGATGGAATTTTCAACGGTTTGCACGTCCTTGAAAGTCATGAAAAAACATTAGATAGTTTTGGACGTTATTGGTGTGAAAATCATTTATACTTTGATTTGTTGATATGATTCAAGCGATGTCATCTAAATTCAACAATTTTACACCAAAGGACTATTTTTATGTTCATTCATTAGAAGTACACTTATGGGTCTTGCACTTATGATATGACTGAGTTGATTTTCCTATCAAATGTGTTCACACCCATTCATTTCATTTTCACGATTTGGTTGTCTTAGTGTAAATTCATGGTGTGTGATTTTTGTAACATCATTTTTGCATTTTTATATAAAAAAATTTGAAAAATCAAAAATAGTTTGCTTGCCTTGGTTTCCCATGACACCCCGATTTGCTTTATGTGATTTATTCTTTTTCTTGTCTATTTCGAACAAATAAAAAGGGGGATAATGAATTATGATATTATGGGAAAGTTTATGTATGGGGGAGGTTTGATTATGCTTTCATGTTTATGTTGTATATCAATTCAAACTCGATACGTCACGAAGTTTTTGCTTTGTCTCAAGGTTTTGAAGAATTTATTGTTGAAGCATCGTTTGAAAATTTAGAAGACTTGACAGTTTATCTTTCCTCGTTTAAGTTTATGGGAGGGTAGATTTGTATAGGTCATTTGAGATTGATAATTGAAATATTTTTATTTTGTACCAGCATAAATATAGGGGGAGATTTGTTAGACACACTGCCTAAAAAATACCGGGCAATCAATCATGTACCAAATTAAAACAAGAGTCTCATATGGTTCATTCTTAACATCACTGTCGAAAACCAATTTAATTACTAACAACCTATTCGGCTGGCATCAAAATTTTATTTAACTAATCTTTTTAAACAAACCATTTAAATAAGACATCCACGTAGATTTTATATAAAACTAAAAATGAAACAAAAGAACCGAACACTCGGTTTAACATAGTACAACCAAATCGAATAGCTGTAAATCAAAATGCGGTAAAAGAATAACTGAATACAATTGGGCTATCGGCCTGAATGATACTATGATGCTTCCTATCTAGATCACAAGAATATAAGTGTCTAAAAGAAACCTGCATGCATCCACAGCTGCTGCAGCATCGTCTGACTTGAAGGAATCATCATCCAAGCGTTCCTGTATCTGGACACCTATATATATATATATATATATATAGCAAGAAAGGGGGAAAATAGAGAAAACGGGTCAGAGCCCGAGTTGGGAAAATATTTTGCAAGTGCAAAAATGCAGTATTTTAAAATATGTTTTATCTCACTTTTAAGTTGGTATCGCACTCCCTTGAGATACCCCTCACCCCTCTTCTAATAGTGCACACGTATCGCATTCTTTTAAATTAACCTAGTAGCTACCGGGACTAACTAATCCGTTCAGCCATCATCTCAAAATCCTAGTACCTGAGTCCTAAGGGCTAAACCTCTCCCCATTCCCAACATTGCTCTACGTTCGTGCATGGGGTATCTCGTGAAGCGAAATCCAAATAAGGATCCCCCCCGATACACTACTACCTGGCAATGTTGATCGTTGGGATCCATTAGGCCCTCAACACATGATGCGTATATAAGGTTTATATATATATGACTACTACCTATTACTCCTTTTTACATAAATCCAGATATAAATCTACCGGAAAGGAATAACTCTCATCTTCCTTCCATTCTTATATACGCTTACTATATATGATTATTCACCTTCATACACAAACAATATATTATACGCAACAAGTATATAATATTATACCTATCACAGTATAATAACCATCCCACCGAGCTATAACCTTAGGATGTATTCTCATAGAGCCTGTTCAAATCCAGGTTTACTCACTATACCATGGTACCAAGACAGACTTACTCATGGTCATGGTAAAAATACACAATGGTGGATGCGGTCATGTTCCCTCTGCAAGTGGAGTACACACATCGCAATCGAACGCGGGACGATATGACCTGGGGATATACTCTCCCTGCTCCTCAAGCCAGGGGATTCACCCACATCGCCCAACCTCCCTGGATTGTACTAGATAAAAATATATATAATCTGGTTGTCCCAACCCTACGCCAAAGGAAAGCCCATGGAACCAACCTCTAAGATATAAATATATCAATCACACACAGATATATTTATACGTATCATTATATACATATATATATATATATATATATATATATATATATATATATATATATACTATAACAACTTCTTATATATATAATCTACGTTACTTCTCAATACATATGGCTATAATTGCCAAATTCTCGTAGCAATAGCCAATAATCCCAAATGTTCCCATTCGTAATAGTATATGAGTATTTACATACTTAAGATTTAAACCCAAGGGAAATCTCTTACTTGGATATAACCCATATCCTAATTTCATCCTAATCACGTCCTAGGATTTCTCAATTACAATTGGACCATGCTATCCTAACCGCATAGATATACTTACATACACCTGCCAAACAGTTTTCTCGAATGTCTCTCGTCCTAAACAATCGTAGTTTCGTACCCCGGATTGCCCCCCTAACTAACCCAAGGATTTTATACAGCTCCTCAAGTCCATTAGGTCATAACCCTCTATAATACTCTAATTTAGAAGGCCCCTAAGTTTAAAACCCAAAAGAAAAGGAAGTAAAAAAAATCAAATTCTTCGACAAGAAACAGAGTGCCGATCGACCGGCCCCTGACCCCCGGTCGACCGGCCATAGGGGCGCGGTCGACCAGCCATACCAGTTAGGTCGGCCAAAGTCCATTTTGGATGAAATCCAAAGTTCCAAACACCCAAAATATCATCCCAAACTCCATTCTCATGGTTTCTAATCTCAACCAACCACACTACAAACATCTAAACCTTGATTTACAACTAGCACATCAATTATTCGGGGGATTAGACCAATTTTCTTAGATTTAAACCCAAAAATCCTTAAAGCCCTAGTTTTACCATTTCCCCCATTTCAATTCATTTCTACCCTCCATTATCTTGGATTTAATACTAGAAATCATTAAGAGTTTACACCACATCAATATGTAAACTCATACTCAATTTCCCCAAATTTATTTTTACGGTTACTAACCCAAAATTTACTAATTTTCTAACTACGATATGATATGTGCAAACTAAATTTAAATAAAGCAAGTAAACACTTGCCTGAAGGATAAAATCCGACGACCTCGAGTCGAATCTCACGGAGTTCAGCTAGAGTTTCCTTTTCTTTCTTCTTTTCTCTCCTTTCTTCTCTTCTCTCTCTTTTCCCTCTTTTCTTTTCCTCTTTCTCCCTCTCTCGTGCCTTTTATAGGAGAGAATAAGGGATTATCCCTCATAAATCCAAAAATGACTTGTTTACTCAATTGCGAGTCCCTATTTGTCCAAAAATTTCCGAAATCCAAGCACTACTCCCGGATACTCTATTTTGACTATCTCAGCCATTCTAAAATCAACCACGCACTCGAAATCTCCATCCGAGTCACTTAACTGCAATTCACTAATTAAACCCAACACGTCATAACATGAGTTTTTCAAATAAAATATTATCCTTTGTCGCTTTACTCAACTGCGACACCTAATTAAAATGATCCAACTAATTTACTTAGTATCAAGAGTAAATGTAACACACACCGATAATAATCAAATGTTCATAAATCCCAAAGTTACTATTCATATAATTTCCCCAAATCTCCAAATTACGCCCACTTATGAAATTTAATTATCCCTAAAAGTGCGGGGTGTTACAATTTGTAAGGACATTTTTCATTAAAATTAATTATGTCATATACCCGTACAGGTTGCTACAAGTCGTCGAATGATTGAGAAGATTACATCTACAAAGACAAATTTGAATTTCAAGAAGACTTCAACATTCAAGCCCAACAAGGATAAATTTAGTAAAATGTGTTGAAGTTCCATTTACATTTTACATTAAAAGTGTTGGGATATGTTTATAAAACTTAAAATGATTTTGAAATGACTTAAATGTTTTTTAATTTTTCAAAATCATAAAAGGTTTGGATCAATGTTTCTGCTCTCGCGAATAGTCTTAAGTTTTAAGGGTTACAAAATATTTAAAAGATTGAAGTTTTTTGGGACATGTGTATGATGTCGTTCGAATGACATCGCAGCTCGTTCAAACGAGATCTTATCTCGCTCAAACGACATCGTGTCTTTTGAACGAGATGTTGTTTAAGATGACACATCACCGCCTTGATTTTTAATATAAATTGAGTGCCATACTTCTCGATTTTCGTGTGGAGAAATACTGGTTTTCACATAATACGTTTTGATACTATTCGCCAACCATTTTAGGGTTCATAACTTTTTTTTTACAATTCACAATCCGAATTGCTTTTGTGTAAGTTATTTTGTGGACCCCAAAAGCATAGTTTGCTACTGTTCATACTTTGTGGGGAGCTATCTACAACCGAGCATTGCGTGCTATTTTGGAGTGAGTCTCAACGGAGTTTTATGACTGCATGTGATTAGGGAGTGCTGCGGTGTTCCTTGGTTAAAGACTGGACTACAATTCATGTAGGTTCGTTGAGTGTGGACTTATTGTTAATGACATCGACCGACGTCTGCGGGTATTCAAGTGTCAAACTGTATTTCATTGTAACCGTGTAAGTTACGATTTACAATTATAGTAAAATAAATAGGTTTAGCCTCGAGGGGTTTTTTCCTGAAATTTGTGTCGCATATTTTACTTATGTTGGTTTGACACATGCACGCACATAGTTGATTATGTCTGAGGGTTGAATTGATTTGATTCATAAATTGCCACTAATTAAATAAGTTTGTGATTGGAACTTGCGAATCAATTCGAATCTTTAGGCATTCTCAATTATGAAATACTAAAAGAGATAAAGACTAACTTGATAACCTGTCAAGCCTATTTTAGAAACAAGAAGCATCTTTTGCATAACTATACGTCTCATTTATTTGATGGGGATTTGATAATATGAGCGCTCAATCATTTATAATTTCACAAGAATCATTTTACTTTTCACCCAAGCCAATATATATTTCACTCCAAACTAAACTGAGGACCTTATTAAGTAAATACCAAATCTACTTGATTAGGAAACCTGAAATATAGTCTCAGGTACTGAAAAAAAAATGTGTTAGAAAATCTATAACCTGGTACAAGAGAATATTGAGGTTATGTGCACAATTAACTAAAACTAGCTCAGTTTAGTTTTAAGAAGATTTTATAAACATAGTGTGTAAGCTGTGCTATCAAGCATGAGGCTCATTTTTACTTTTCCCTGGTAGACTAAGTGTAATTGGATTATAAGTAGCTGAATTAATCAAATTTTCTAGAAAACACACACTTCATGTGTGTGCATATGTGTGTATAGTTAACTCTTAAAATATCTCAATTCAATATACATCAACCCACGTTAGTATACAGGAGCGAGAGCAACTAAACATCAATGAATTCCAAAAGTGGTTCTTAAATCATTTCCAAAACTGGTTTACGAACATGTTATTTTCAACAGTTAGTAAAAGAAGAATCAGGAAACTAAACATCCTTCTAGCTCACAAATCTGACATGGGTGTTATTATAAACAACGGAATATCTTAAAAGGGACAATTCCAAACATAAGAAACTAAGCACAATTAGTTCATCCAAAAATCAGCTACGAGGGATAGAAAACAAGCACCAATAGGTGCATCCAGACAGCAAAAGGTACCAATCCGGACATCAAAAAATAAGAAAGGGTCGTAATATGTCCACCAAAAATACTACTCCAAAACACCATTTCCTAAAAAACACCACCTAAGTACACAATAATTGTACAAAACACCAAACATACACAACACCACATTAGTATTATCCCATATAAAAACCCAAAAAAATTTAAACATCACTTTTTCTATTTCCTCTCACTCTAACTTCCCTCCCAAACCTTTCAACCTTTCAACTTACTTCCATTTTCTCTCAAACCTTCCAACTTACCCTCAAGATTTAATTCTCATATGTTATACCATTAAAACTCACTTTCATTACTGTCATTTTTGTCATTTTATCAGATATATGCTCTCATTTTGTGTATCAAACCCTATCATACAAACTACATATAAAACCCCCATTATAAACCCATTTAACCATACTAAATTGAACCCTAATATTAACACTGGTAATATATTTCATAAAAAATTATAAAAACAAGCTTAATTTATACAAATCGGAATAAAATACCCGAGTTTGCACCTAAGGCAGCTCGTTGCTGAAGGTGACAGAGATTCACGGTGTCTTCAAACTGTGGTATAACACATACGGACACATCCCACAAGGTGTTATTTTTTTCGGCCTCTTCTAATAGTGGTGGGTTATTTCATGGCCACTGCCCACTGTCTGTAGCAACATATTTCATATATAAATGAACAATTAAAAATAAATTTCATATATGTGTGTGTGTGTGTGTGTTCTCTAATATGTAAATGAACAGTTGATAACATATTTCATATTTCATATATATGTAAATTAACAATTAGTAACATATTTCATGTTTCATGTTTCATATATATATGTATGTATGGTTTTGATATAAAAGCTCATATATATATATATATATATATATATATATATATATATATATATATATATATATATATATATATGATTTTGCAAGTTTAAACATGATGTATGCATTTATGTTTGTATGTATAATTTTATTATATAAATGTGGCTATATATTTATTGTTTCTTTGTTGGTATGAACTTATTAATTTGATTTTCATTTGCTAATATAATTTTGTTAATTTCATATGCAGGTCATGTAAATGGGAAGAAGTAGAAATCCTCCTACTTCATCCGAGTGAAAGAAAGGTTAGAGGTGGCAAAAGAAGTTCGACCACCCGTATGATCCTTGTCTAGTAGTAGTGCCAGTAGTTCAAGCAAAGGATATTCTCCTATGAAGTCATTGAATAAAGTGGTCGACGAAGTATTAGGTGGTTTAGTAATAGTTGGTGAAGGGGTACGCAACAGTCAATTGAGCTGGTTGTTGGTGATTTACTAGGGGTTGGTGAAGGGGTGAGGTAAAAGCGGAAGATAAAGAAGGAGAAAAAGAAGGAGAAAAATCACAAGAAGAATTAAGAGAGGAATCAATAAAGGAGGAAAGAGAGGAGGAAAAAGATGAAGAAGGAGAGGAGGAAAGAGATAAAGAAAAAGATGAAGAAGGATAGGGTTAAGGAGAGAAAGAAGGAGATGAAGAAGAGGAAGAGAGAGAGAAACAAGGAGACGACCCCAAAGATGATAGAGATGAGTCTTATACAACCGTCCACATCTAAAGTTCCCGAGAAGAAATCAAGAAAAAAAATAACCCACTCGGATTCACAACCTCTTGAGGGGTGCATGCAAAATAACACAATTTTTTTTAACCATATCGGTTATCCGATACGGAACCGAGATGAGGAGAGAGGCATAATGAAGTGCGTGTACCACTACAAAAAAATTACTGAGTGGGACATAGAGAAAGAAGATTAGCGGGTTATCGAGTTGGTGAAAAACTCGGGTCTTTAGGGTATGATTAAACACTCCTATCGATAGATAGACTATGTATTGGTGTTGGCGTTCATCGAATGGTGGCAACCAGAGAAGAATTCATTTCATATGTCGTTTCTGTGACATGACCATCACCCTTAATGATGTGTACCATCTCCTTTAAGTCTGGATAGTTGGTAAATCGATATAGAGTACTATTTTAAGAAAAGGTGAGGAGAAGGCGGACCAAATTAAATGGCTTACAAAATATATCGGTTGTACCGAGGAGGAGGCCTCGGAGGAATTTGAGTCTGTTTATGTCGGACGTTTTGAGTAGATAATGAATATGTGCAAGGGGAGGTTGAAGAAGCTAAGGGAGGATGTCACGAAGAAACATATTGAGCAGGCCGCTAGGGGGTACATGCATTTCATGGTCGGTTGCTTACTGTTCTCAAACAAATTTGGGAACTGAGTCTAAGTTTACTACTTGCAGTCATTACGAAAATTTAGGAAATGAAAAGAATATGCTTGGGGGATGAACGTATTGGCGCGTTTATATCGGCAACTAGGGATTGCCTCATAGGTAGGTGTTTGGCAGGTGGCCGGATATCTCCCTCTTCTCATGGTACGTATTTTAAATTTAACATATGCTTTTAATTTTGTTTTGTACTATATGAATTTCCTAATTAATATGTCAATTTGATTGTAAGCGTGGATATACGACCACTTTAATGTGGCGAGTGGTGTTAGAAATCAGGAGTTTCAGTATCGTGAGTCGTATTTACGCAAATGGAAGGCGCAAACGGTGTCAGATGTTGCCTTTGCACAGATATTGGAGCTAAGGAAAACCTTAGATGATTTAAAAGATTCAGACGTAAGTATTATTTGTTTTAAAAGCAATATTTGTTCTCCTTTTTTGTGTACTAACATTTGGAATTACTTTTAGGTTGTATGTGGTCCCTAGTTAGTGAGACCTACCCATTTCAAGAGGTTTCATTGTACAATGGTCTCCTAATTTGCTATGATGTCGGTGAACCCCATTACCCGAAGAGGGTCCTACACTAGGCTGGTTGTGTTCAAATAATCCCTAGACCGCCAAAGTGCCCTATATCAGATGAGAGGGGGACCGGGGCTTGCTACAAAGTAAAGTTTAGTATCGAGAAATGTTATCAACTTAACTAGGTAGACCATGTTCTTTCCTATGCCAGATCGGTTGTGGTGAGGACCATGCCTCGGGAATGTGTGTGTGGGTATATGTCTTGGTACCTAGAAAGATCACATCCATACATTCCAAATCTCGAGCATCTATTCGCAAGTCGTAGTTAAAGCACTTCGATAAAATGGTAAATATTTCAAAATTTCCTAAATTTATTTCTTTACATCAAGTATTGTCTAACACATTAGATGGTGATATGTATATAGGCCTAGGGGATAGACATAGCCATTAGCCTGCTCTAGGAGACTTTTGAAGCCGGCACAGACCAGGAGGTTTCAGACGTCCTTGAATTATCACATACAGTGCTTGACACCTTTCTTGAGGCCAAGGGAATGCATTCTCATAAAGAAAAGGGAAAGGCTATGATGCATTAAGAAACTCGAACCAAGGCACGTCACAATCCAGCCCCCAAGAGAAAAGCCCCCCGAAGAAGCGTTTAAAGAGAAAATAGACAGAATTTGTTGGAACAATTTCATTGTAAATGTATTTTTTTTTTAAAATTGAATTATCACAGTTGGAACAATTTTGAAACAAATAGTTTGTATGAACAATATTGTGTTATGTGTTTAAATGTGATTCTTTTTTGTAATCCTTTAATTATTCTTGTATCTTTTATTCATTGTGTTTGGGTGACAACGTGATTAATTATAAATAAATACTTGGTTCATTGTAAGTTACATTGTAAATTACCTTATAATACATTATAAATAAATACTTGGGTATGCATAAAAGGTACGGTGGGATCTAACCGTGGATAATTGGTATACAATGTGGTGCTACCGTATGTGTCCACATTACAGTGTGGTGTCACCGCTCTATAAATAACTATGGTTTCAAGTGATCGTGATATTTGGGTTACAAAATACTTTAACTTTCTGCATAAAACACACGGTGAGATCAAACCGTGGTTGGGTCAGTTACAACTAACAGGCACCGTGAATGTATGACATACGGTCTCAAGTACTGTTATATTTTGATTATAAAGTACTTTAACTTCCTGCATAAAACAAACGGTGAGGTCAAACCGTGGTTAGGTTAGTTACGACTAATAGGCACCGTGAATGTATGACACACGGTCTCAAGTGACTGTGATATTTGGGTTACAAAATACTTCAACTTTCTGTATAAAACACACGGTGAGATCAAACCGTGGTTGGGTCAGCTACGACTGAAAGCACTATGAATGTATAACAAATGGTCTAAAGTGAGCGTGATGATATTTAGTTTACAAAATATTTCAACTTTTTGCATAAAACACATGGTGAGATCAAACCGTGGTTGGGTCACTAATGACTGTAAAGCACCGTGAATGTATCACACATGGTCTCAAGTGACCGTGATATACGGGTTATAAAATACTCCAACTATCTAAATAACAAACACGGTGAGATGAAATCATGGTTAGGTTAGTTACGGCTGACAGGAACCATGAATGTATGACACACGGTCTCAAGTGATCGTGATATTTGGGTTACAAAATACTTCAACTTTCTGCATAAAACACACTGTGAGATCAAATCGTGGTGGGTCGGTAACGACTATAAAGCACCGTGAATGTATAAAAAAGGTCTCAAGTGATCGTAATATGTGGGTTATAAAATACTTCAACTATCTGCATAACAAAAACGGTGAGATCAAACCGTGGTTGGTTCAGTGACGGATCTTAGGCACCGTGAATGTATCACACACGATCTCCAGTGACCGTGATATGTGGGTTACAAAATACTACATCTTTTTACATTACAAACACGGTGAGATCAAATCATATTTGGTTCAGTAAAAATTATAAGGCACTGTGAATGTCTCACACACGGTCTCAAGTGACCGTGATATGTGGGTTGCAAAATCCTTCAACTTTCTGTATAATAAACACAGTAAGATCAAACCATGGTTGGTTCAGTAACGGCTCTAAGGCACCGTGAATGTATCACACGCGGTCTCTAGTGATCTTGATACGTGGGTTACAAAATACTACAACTTTCGGCATAACAAACACGGTGGAGTATAAGCGTGGATGATTCTCCTACAGTGTAGTGTTACCGTATGTGTCTGTGCACGGTGTGGTGTCACCGTTACAGAAATAACGACGGTTTCAATTGATCGAGGATGTATAATACATAGTAAGAAGAGACCGTATGTCAGTTTTATGCTTGATATTACCATCTTAATTTTATGTATATTACATGTGATTTAAAGATGAAAAAATATTGATTTATCAAGTGATAACCAATTGGTGGGCTCAATTCACATAAAACCAATAATTGCTATGTAATTGCATATAACAAAATTGGAAACCAATTTACATATAATCAATATTTGAATAAAAACTTAAAAAAGTTACGATCATTCGTAATACTTTTACGAATAACCAAGTTGCATATAATCAATATTTGCACAAAAAGTTACAATCATCTATAAGACTTTCACCAATAACCAATTTACATATAACCAATATTTGCAAAAAAAGTTACTAAGGTTTACAATCATCTATAAGACTTCATCAATAACCAATTTACTTATTACCAATATTTGTTCAAAAAGTTGCAATCATCCGTAAGACTTTCACCAATTTAAGCCACTGTCAAGTCCTCGCCTTCATCCGATAATATCAAGTATGGTTCATCTTTCATCGCAATGTCTTTGGGACATATATTCTAAAATTTTTATAACTGAAACTTGAACAAAGTAGACCACTTTACGGCATCTTGATGGGACCTCGATCTTCAGTGAGAGGCAATTGGTGGTATGGGACAAAACCTTATGCATTTCAAATTCACCCAATGAATATTAGATACATTAAGGATAAAGATGATGCGATTCTCTTCCATCGTAGATTTTGGCCCAACGTCGAATGGAACAAAAGTTAAGCATTGTAATTTAGATATCAACACAACCATTAGATTAAGTGCATTAGCCGCAAGATAAACCAAACTCTAGCATTATAAACCAACACTCGCTTGTGCATGAGTGTCTGAAAAGTCTAATCTCCTCTCATACTCCTTAATATCATAATAGGTCATAATGGTATACCCAAAACATCTTGTCCCTAAGTATCTCAGACAACAGAGCATTATGAATAGCATAAGAATGTTCTAGTCCATCCCTAACAACCACACCTTTGGAAATGGTCGTATATCCACCGTTCCCATCCAATTTGACATCATATACATAGTCCACAAATGATTAAAAGAACTCGATAACGTGCTTCATATATATCTTCTTCTCCCAAGACCATGTATCCAGTTTTTCCCCCGTCAACGTGGTCTTATTTGCAAAGATTTTTTTAAGATCAGTTGTGGACGGTATATCCTGCTCCTAAGCAGATGGGGTTCTTTTTATAAATATATCAGCAGACTTCTTCCCCTTAGGTGGCCTACCTTTTCGACGAATTTTTACGGTCTCGATCAAGGGCGTGTAGAGGGTTGAATAATTTTTTTTAACTTGCTTATCATCATCTTTTTAATGGCTTCACTAGCCTCAGTCCAACGTTTCTTAAATAATATCATCTAGGGAGTATATTTAAGCTCACGGTACCTAGAGATGTCCTGGATAATGGCAAGTTTCTTCCAATGACCATTTAGCGCCCAATGTGGAGTTGCTTGGCTAGCTTCTCACATTGGGACAACCCGTGAACACATGGTAATCCGTAGATGGTGCGAATTATGTGGGACCATCGTATCTCCGTATATTGGGTGTTAGCGACTGATATGCTCAACACCGATCTCATACAATCGATCTCCATAATAATTAGGTCCAAGGCATGGTGTGATGACCTACCATGAATCTCTTGTAACAATGCGTCATTATGGCCAAGCTTGGTGGGTTGGAGTGATTTCTAAAACTCTGTTTATTTTTGTGTGACTTTGTGGCCAAGCAATGTATCCATATCCTTCCACACCATCGCAAATAAATATATGATATTTGTTAAGTGTTTTTTCAGTTGGGAATGGGCACCCTCCATTTTGTTAGTTGTGCGATTGCCACGGTGGGGTACCCGAATAGTCCATGCCTGCACAAACTGAAAACGTAAAGGCATCTAGTTCTTCTGTATATAGCCAATCATGTTCGGGTAGTTTTGCCAATTTTGACAGAAAGCCACCCATGAATTCTTAGATTCGATCGGATTCTCGGACTCCATAATCCCAATTCAACCCTTTATAAATACCTTTTTATCCTGGTCTTTAATGTTATGTTTCAAATATGAACCTTCTATATTTTCTTGAACATGGAATAAACATAATAGAATGGTGGCAAGTGGAAACTCGTTTGGCAAAGCGTTTAGAAAGAATGTTGTTTGTCAAAGACAACAACTTGCGACAAAGATTCTGGTTCGTATAGTGATCGTAAATGTTGCAATACCCAGCTAAAATTATCCTCTTTCTCACTCTTCAGAAACGAAAATGCAATGCAAATTAATTTTCCTGAAGAAGTGACTTAAATAATCTCAAATAATGGTATATTTTACCTATTGGTCTTGTAGATGCAATCGATTACCAGTACACTCGAAAATCATTTCACCAACAAACAAGAGGTAGGATGTGCGAAAAATAAATCCTCCTCCACATCATTTTACTCATTCCTTCTGTGCTAGTGAACATAACTCTTCGCCATGAGCAAATGCATCAACTATTGCATGGCAGTGCGCCCTTGCATCTCAACATTCTTCATTTTTTTAGCGTTATAAATTGTTCTAATGGATGAAAAGTTATATTTTAAATTGTTCTAATGGATGGACAATGGATGAAAAATTATATTTTAATCTCTTTTTCAATGGCGATGCGCCCACACCTTTGTTGATCATCTCACTAGCAATGTTCCACTCTTATTATGAAAGTCGACCGGCATAAGGGTGGCCAATAAGTGTTTTAGACACATTGTGGTTGTGTAGCCCACAAATAACTTCCACCCCCCAATGGACATCATCGTACAGAATGCCTTTCAATCGAAAGGGACAATCACACTTTTGTGTTATAGAACACTGCTCCCTTTTCTTGTCCATCCCCTCCTCTTTTCTATTTCTATGAAGCTCGCTTCGCTCACAACCAAGTACGGCTTTCCCTTTCTAACTAAAATGGCCTTATCGAATTTCAAAATGATCACGACCACATAAAGCTTGTGACCAACTTGTTGGCACCAATCATTCATCTTGTCGTGATCATCAAATATCAGCACCAGATGAACATTATTAGCTGAAAGGACAATTTATATGGAGACGAAAAATCATATTCAGTACAATATAAATAAACTAAACATGCCTTCTCATTGGTGAATTCGACTGTATGGTCTTACATCAAATCCTTATTCTACTATCGTATCCTGCCAATGCATATAATCAAATTATCTCATACAATTATGTCATACATTAAAAATCTTAAATTGTTGAAATTAAACTATGTGATATAGTTTTTTTACCATAAACAAGGTGAAATATGGAAACAAATCGCACAAACATTTGGGTGAGGTTGATGGCGTTGCTCGTTCATGCATATTTGGTTCCTAGGTAGAATCATGTTGAGTAGATACACTCGATATAATAACATTGTCTATATCTTGCCAAAATGTATCATCAAGTACCGAGTCGTCTAACTTAGATGATAATATAATAATCAGTACAATAAGAATTGGCAATATAATAACAAAAAACAATAAAAACACATACACCGTTTAATAATTGAACTTTAATTTCAATATGGAACCCACGGCTCATTACAACTTCTAGAGGGATACAGACGGTGTAACGTGATCGTGAAAAGGAACACCACATTCTCTTACAAATGTGGTAGCCTCACCACGGTTATATGTAACCGTAGGTTATGATCTGACGGCCTCTTCCAACCGTGATTCAATTATTAACAAACATTGACACATGATCAATGGTAACCATGGTTTAAGATAATATGGTCACTTATGAATGAAAGTAACCATCACTTACGGCGAAGGGTGAAGTCAACTAATTTTTTTAAATCTTTTCATCATTTCAAATGTTGTTTTACAAATTATATACTATGTAAAGGTGTTTTAATACCTCAAAATCATCAAGAGAGCATTGAATGTTCTTAGTTTGAATAGCTTCAACAACAACTTTATTTTCCTCAACCATTATAATATAGCACCTTTAATCGTTATTTATGTATACAAACAACACAACAAACACCACAACAACACAACAAACACACGAAAATGGAGGTTTGGGGAGAAATGAACAAGATGATTTGAGCTAGGTTTAATCGTAGGTTTTTATGTTTTGGTGGGAGCAGAAGAGTTTTGATTTTTTATTTATTGTGGTGTTTTAGATTATGTGGTGTTCGTTTGTGTGTAATTTTTCATTTAATTTGGGGTATATTAGACATTTTAAAAGAAAAAAGGTACAACACTTTTGGGTGTGGTTAGTAAAGTTTGTATATAATTTTTACATGGTGTTTTGTAGTAATATTTTTAGAGCAAATATAATGACCTAATAAGAAATCACCAATGCAAGCTATAGCCCTAAACTGTCGTTATCACCACCAGTCAGAATGGGCGACACATCATCATAGGGAAACAAATTTGAACCCCAAAAAATAAGAACCAACAGTGCTGATCATCGCACTGATCGAAAAATAACACTAGCAAGATATGTAGAGACAGAAGATTCCAAGGTTGTCAAAACCACCGGGCAAGACGCATCTTCCGACAACCTCAAGTAGACCCACCATAGGACCCACAGTCATCGCCATACTCCTCAAAGAGCAAAAACCAACAAAGAACAAAAACCATATGGTACGAAGCCCACTAGAAATCATAAGGAGCAACCCAAATCACCGAAACCAACACTCATATCCGAATCACCGAGACAATCCATTGCAATCTTCAACTGTACACTGGAACCGGATGTCAAAAATAATTAGCCCTCTGGATCTAACATGAGTAATTGAGAATGCGATTTAAGGACATTTAGTGTGTGTTTTAGGTAAAGATAACTTTTTTTCAATTTTAGTTATTCCCAATTTTATCTTCTTAAACCCTAAACATGCATCTAAGTGCTTTAAACCATTAAACTAATAAAGCACGTAGGTAAAAGAAACAATTTCAGGAAAAAAAAATCCTTTCAGGTAAAACCTTATTTCACTATGAACAGTAAATTGCAACTTACAACATAGGAAAATATGCAATGAATCTACCGCGGCAAATCCACATAGGCACGCAACCTAACTCAGCAAAGGACTCTCGCAAGAACCCTCTAGGATCGTAACTCTCGTCTTCAGCAAGGCACACCCGCAAGCATCCCCTAATGATTGTAGTCGACAAATGTGTAATTAATGAAGAACTATCTTTCGATAAACACGTTCAAGATCACAAGCTTTGGAATTGCGAAATTTGATCTTTAATAAACTATGGATGATGGAAAACTAATGGGAATTTTTGCAAACTGTTCTTCTGAAAACGTCTACGAAAAGTGGTGTATTTATTTCTCACTAAAAAGAGTCCAACAAAATTGAAACACAAAAATCGAGGCGGCAGGTCAATCGAGCGACAACCCCATGTCGTTTGAACGACTTCAAAAACTTGATTTTCTTTCTATAAAAAATCCTAAAATTTTCTAAAATTAATTTTGACTCAAAAATATTTTAAAATAAGTTTTTGCAAATTACAAATTTAATTCCCAACATTTAAAATATTTAAAAATATTTTAAATCATCCATTATTTAAATCAAGATTTTAAATCACACAAATTCACTTAAGCATTCATACTCGAGTGATCTAGAACAAACTGAATGTGAAGAATTCAACTTGGCTTGATATCATCTTCAAAGATTTAATCAGTGATTCTTCAATTTCTAATGTTGTAGGCTTCAAGGAATCTCAATAAAAACTAGCCTAGACTCAAATTATTTTGTCCGAAATTAAGCCAATTACAAATAAATTGACTATGTTGGAATTTTGTTCCTAAAAATCTCACCCTTTGGCTATTTCGGGACAAACCAAAAAAATAAAAAATGAAATATGCTAAGTTGGGCAATCAGACTGAAAAACCTATGTCATATCCCATAAACTCACAATAATAAAAATACAGGACACGAACTGAAAACTGTAGAATCGACAAGGATGAATCTGAATCTATCTCCGAATGTGATATAGTAACAAAAATCTGGATCTCTGGAAAATAATCCTACGCACATGAGACAAACAAATAAATACCCAAGTGAAGTATGGAGGAAAATACATCAATATACCATGAATGAATAATACTCCCCCTACATCACATATCTCTCCCACTTTTTGCCCTGAATAGACAAGCCTTGGGATAAACAAACCATATCTAGCAATAATAAATGAATAATGAAAGCATGGGTAGATAAACAGTTGCAATATCAGCAAAAAAATCATGACAGTGGATATCAAAAGATAGCAGCAAATTGGAAAAACTGGAGCATATAATGAGCAACAGAGTAAATAAGATACATCTAATGCCATGATGGAATGAATAATACTGCATAATCTGAGAACATATATCCATGTCAAACATAATAAATGTGATGATACACAGACAAAAAAAATCCATAAGGAATAAGTACATCATATCTGAGAATAAATAGATACATCATCAAATAAAATCTCAAATACAATGGAACAGAAAAAATGTCTCAAATATAACTACTCATCATCGTCATCATCATCATCATCATCATCATCACCATCATCATCATCATCATCATCACCAGTGAAAGTGGCAGAATCATGTCGAACACTCGATGATCTAGCACCTCGGCTTTGCTCCCTACGTCACATCTCCTCGAAATAAGCCATCATTTGTGAGTCTCTAACAACATGTGACTCGATCTATGCATCAAACCGGGTCATCATAGTGTCGAATATCTTAGCCTGAGTAGCCACCTATGTCTGTAGAGTATAAAAATCATCCATTGTATGCCGTGCAGACATGGGGGAAAGGTTGAGTATAGTCAAAAGTGGAACCAATGGGACCAGTTGGCCGGGAAGTGCATCCAGCACCACCAGAAGAAGCTCCTTCAGCGGGTGGAACTCTAGCTCGAGTCTCCTCACTCAAATGACTCTCAGATCGAGTCAACATGACAGAATTAATAACTGATGCATCAGACTCGAACGAATCATCCTCCAAAATAGGAACCCAACAGATATACAAATATTAGTGTTGAGAATCCCATAAGGTAAAGCAGAACGAACAGGGGTGCGACCAATGATGGTAATAGACGACATCGCTTAAAGCATAACGACGGGTAGATCAATGTCCTACCCCTGGGATACAACAAACATGAAATAAACCATACCAAATCCGATATGAGTGTGATTAATCCTAGGGTAAATAGATGATGACACAAACTTATTAAATATATAGAATGTAGGGTGCAGCTGGTGATGAAACATGGTAGCCCCAGCCTGAGGAATCTCCCAGAAACAATGGCGGAGAGTATTCTCATATGAGGGACCATCGTTAGAAACTGTGGGGAAAACTACATCAGGGACGTGTGGAATCTGAAGCATTTCTACTATCATAGCAGCACTAGCGATGACAAAAATGACATGAATGGAAGTTTGAATCCTTACAGATGTGTGAGTAGCACGAAATAAAAACTCACAGACGATGTCCGGGTAAAAAATACCATAGGCGTCAAACATTGGCTCCCAACCCCAACCTATTAGCCAATGAGGAATGTCAAACTGATCTAACTCAGAAAATTAAAATACATGCTCCCTAACAATCGATCTAATGTTAAGTTCGAGTAAGCAGTGATGCTCATACTCCACTCTAGTAGCCCACCTCACCACTGATTAGGGAGGTCTATTAGCCCGAGCCCGAGCTCGTTGGTCTTGAACAGAGGTTGGATGCTCATCTATATGACCATAAGGGGCACCTCTACGTCTGAGTGTCATAGTGACAGAAAAAGGGATAACATGTAGTGTGTGAGAATAAATGGGTGCAACTGATCCTAACACAGAACACTACGAGTCCTATCTCCGTACAATAATCGAATCAAACCACTGCAAACACCAGCCACAAACATCAGTAACAATCAGATATAATTTAATAAATCCAATATGACCCCCCAAAAAATGACAGAAGTGTGGGTATCCCAAAAAAATCCTATGAAAATATATACCAATGAAATTTTTCCAAAAAAAAAATTCTTTGATATTTTTTAGATACACACAGGGGTAAAAAATAAAAAAATAGATATAAGCCCTCAAACGACACTAACAACCCCTAACCAAACAAAACATGAAATTTTTTTAGTTATAGCAACATAAACACCCTACACACTGATTTGATAGGAAAAAAATAACACCAACAACAATGTAGGAGTGCTATGTGGTTTAATCCCAAAATTTCAAAAACCCTATCTCAAAAGTGATTTTTGATCCCAAACTAGAATGAGAACGAATAATACACATAATCAGTGTCAAAATGGTGTAAATAATGTGTATATTCATTGTAATCACGGCTTGGAATCATTAATCATCAAAATCGAATGAAAAATACCTAAAACACATGGAAACCAAGAGAAATACCTGTAATCAATGAAAGACGATCACGAAGTATAACTCAGAGACGAAAACTGAGAGAAAAAAGACTTAAACGAGCTTCGATCAGGTACTATAACGACGGATGGAGCTTTTGCAGTTAAGAAGAGAGAGAGAGAGAGGGGGGGGATAATGCGAAATGGATAAATCGTTTGAACGAAGTGTTAAATGAAACCTTAACTTTGTTTGAAAGGGTCGCTCAAACGACGTACAACGTCGTTTGAACAACAAATATTGTCGCGCGATAAAATATATTAAACAACCCAAAAACTCATTCCAGTAGCCTCTCGCTTGAAGATCACATGATCGAAATTTCTTACAACATTAAGATGTTGCTCGAACGAAACCTAGTTGTCGTTTGAACGACATAGCAAATTCTCAATACTAGTTCAAAAACAATTAGTTTTGTCCAGTGAAAAAAATTTCTTAAAAGAGCAAATAGTAGCAAAAATAGACTCAAATAGAAAAAATAAAATAAGAAAAATAATGTGAGTTTCATGGTAACATAGTATCAATGTGCTCAAAAATGAATATAGAGTGAATGGGCATGAAGTACAACAAATGAATCATAACTCCAACACATTGAAATATTCACGAAGCTCTAATTGATAGAAAGTTGTCATCAAACATTATTTTAGCCATATGTAACAATTAATATTGAGCTAAATGAACTAAACAATCAACAAGCATACAAATCCATAATATTAACGATTCTACAAACAATAGCGTCATGATGCGATGTTTCAACACTAGGATTTGTTGTTCAAACCCGTTTAAATTTTCAACCAAGCTCACTGAAATTCATATAATCTTTTTTAAAGTCTTTTGAGGTTTTTATTTTTCTCAACTTAAAGAAATCCTATTGGCCCTATTTTGGCACATGATTCTTTTTATTGCCTTTATTTTTTCTTTAGGGATCTTTTAAAAGGTGGCTTTCATGACGAGTTAATTTTGTACTCTCGCAACCCTTTCTCGTGAAAACTCATTATTTTTCATTTATGCAAATTAAATCCTCACGATAAACGATTCTTACATGCACACCTCCTCCTAAGTTTACTTACGCATAGATGATATAATTGTGATAAGAATATCTCACCGAACTCAAATATCCATGAGATGTCAAACATTCATATAAACTCGTGCATGTGTATAAGGATGTCATATATACAAAGTCGAATCCAAATTCATATCAACTTCGAAACAACCCTATTAAAACAATGGTTGAAATCATTTAACTCATCAATAATTATGACCAAATGTCCTAGCCATATGGATAATGAAATGAAGGGGGTCCAAGCACTCCAATATGCCATATTAATCATGAAAAGCTCACACACAAAGATCGAAAATGTTTTTATGTTTTTCTACAAAATAAAGTATTTTTGTATTTTCAATAGGACTCAAATAAATGAAAAACATAATACAACTAGATGCACGTCATAGCCCTAAACAAGATATATCAAAAAGACGCAACTAGATTATGACAAACCGACGATTATGCTTAACCTAAAGATGAAACACGGGGAGAACCACAAGCAATGACTCATGTATCACCGAGCCTAATCCTTAAATCTTCAAAATCTGACTTCCTAACCCAAGTACGTGTGAAACAACGAGTGGGGGTGTTGGGAATTGGAATGAATTGATTTTTAAGAATTTCTAGGAGCATTCTTAAGATCATAGCAAAATCGTCTAAGATGACCTCTCCTAACACAATGAGTGAAAAAGTAGAAACGGCAGGGAGCGTTTGCTATATGGAGATTGCTCCTAATGTCCTAAGGTGGCTCTCTCCTAATGTTCCTAGGAAGCTCTCTCCTAACGACCTTAGGAGGCTCTCTTGCTTGCATGTTTTGGCATTGGGAATGGGTGCAACATGTTTATCGAATTTAATGCCACACTTATTATCTTTGATTTGGACTGTGCCTAAGATCTTATCTAACGTTTCAGACCTAGCTTTTAAATGAAACTTAACTTTACTCAAATCTTTCAATTTTTCCTCAACCTCACCTATCCTCGACTCAAGTAAACTCCTAAAATCCTCAAACTTAAGAAGATCCTTTTTCATAGACTCCATTAACCCTCGAAGACTATCCCTTTCACCCTCAATAGATTCTAGCTTCTCCCGTAGATTCTTCTCACGTGCCCTAAGATCCTCAATTAATGCTTCGAAATTGTTATTTTCTATGCCACGTTCTTTCAACTTGGCTTCTAACTTCAAATTTTCCTTCCTTACTTTCAAAGTTTCTTCATATAACTCATTGAAGGTAGCTTTCATGTTTCTCTTATACTCACTCTCATCCTCACTCACCTCACCCTCACTTTCTAGGGCATTACAACATGTGGTTGCGAAAGAATCATCCAAAGTATTATCTTCATGAGAAGATATGTCGTTGTCACTCACATAATTAGCCATGAAAGTGGGAAGGTCTTGATTACTAGCACAAAAATTTTCTTTTTCCGGGTCACTCTCACTAAGGGTAGAAACACGATTTATCGGTTTATTAAGATTCTCCCTTAGTTTAGTGGGGCAATTATTTATCCTATGGCCAAAACCCTCATGGTGAAGACACTTCTCACAGTCATCATTTTTAAAGTTTTTAAGAGCAGACTTCATGCGTGATTTCCAATTAGACCCTTCAAACATGTGAGTTCTAAAATCACCAAAACCTCGGAAAGGCATAGCTAAAGACACAGTATTATAAACACAGTAAAATAATACAACAAGATCTGATACCAATTTGACAATACGATTTAAGGCCCTTTAGTGTGTGCTTTAGGTAAAGATAACTTTTTCCAATTTTAGTTAATCCCAATTTTATTTTCTAAAACCCTAAACATGCATCTAAGTGATTTAAACCATTAAACTAATAAAGCATGCAGGTAAAAGAAATAATTTCAGGAAAAAACCCATTTCGGGTAAAAGTTTTAATTCACTATGAATAGTAAATCGTAACTCACAACATAGCAAAATCAGGAATGAAGATACCACGGTAAATCCATATAAGCACGTAACCTAACTCATCAAAGTACTCCCACAAGAACCCTCTAGAACCAGAGCTCTCGTCTTCAGCAAGGCACACCTGCAAGCATCCCCCAATGACCGTAGTTGGCAAATGTGTAATGATTGAAGAATTATCTTTCGATATACACGTTCAAGATCACAAGCTTTGAAATTGTGAAATTTGATCTTGAATAAACTCCGAATGATGACAAACTAATGGGCATTTTCGCAAACTGTTCTTCTGAAAACGTCTTGGAAAAGTGGTGTATTTATTTCTGAGTAAAAAGAGTCCAGCAAAACTGAAACATGAAAATCAAGGCGGAAGGTTGTTCGAGCGACATCCCCATGTCATTTGAATGACATGTGAATGTCGTTTGAATGACATACTATGTCCTTTGAACGACTTCAGAAACTTGATTTTCTTTTTATAAAAAATCCTCGAATTTTCTAAAATTAATTTTGACTTTGAAATATTTTAAAATACGTTTTCGCAAATTATAAATTTAATTCTCAAAATTTAAAACATTTAAAAATATTTTAAATCATCCATTATTTAAATCAAGATTCTTAATCACACAAATTCACTTAAGCATTCATACCTAAGTGATCTAGAACAAACTTAATGTGAACAATTCACTTGGCTTGATATCATCTTCAAAGCTTTAACCGTAGATTCTTCAACTTCTAATGTCGTAGGCTTCAAGGAATCTCAATAAAAAAAACTATCCTAGACTCAAATTGTTTTATCCGAAATTAAACCAATTACAAATAAATTGACTCTATTGAAAATTTGTTCCTACAGTAACCCATTGAAAAATATGGCTATCCATCTTTCTCACACTCATATTTACCTAGAACATTCTGAATACTGCACCAAATCACATATTTGACTTGACACTTTTTACAGATTTCAAAGAAAATTAAAATAAATTCCAAGTCAAATAAATCAAACCTACAACATTTGAGTTGAGTAACATTGCTAAACAAAATTCAAAACCTAAGATGTAACGACTGAAGATAGTAAGCCCTAACATATCTAACATGTAGTTAAATTAAAGAAAATACTATCAAAATCAACGATAATGGTAAAATGTAATGAAATTCAATTTTATACATCACATATTAATAAATATCAAATGATACACACACACACATGAGTACTTGTGAGAAAAAAATGAAAAAGGTCAATAATAAAAATCTCATGAAATATTCGTTCTTCTAGTGACCAAAACAACAGGCTCTTCATTATCTAAAAAATTATTGCTATAAAGGGGAAGCACTACAATTTAGACCTAATGATATGCATAACTTAGATAAAAAAAAGTCCACATAATAACAGATTAATTGATTTCTTCCACGAAGTGTCGATAAAGAACAAGAAATCCTTGCATCCAAAGAAGACTCATTTTTATGGTATAAGATTATGCACACAAAATAAATAGTACAACACGCACTATAATTGCTTGTAAATGGATTTCAAATGATTACACCCAATTGTCAACCTCATTTATCTCTATCGATTACTATTTCCAAAATAACATTTATTTTTCTCTTGAGCTTTTTATCATGTCACGAACCTTTTTTCTCAAGGTTGGAATATCATTCAAAGGCAGTGTTGGTGCCGCTAATAGGGTCTTAGGCAAAATGGGAGGCATGGAATCATTTGGCATTGATATAAAATAAAAAATGGAGACAATGAAAGGGAATGTTGAGCCAAAAGCATTTTTAACAAAAAAACAGTTCTACTCATTTCTTTTGTGTCTACGCTTATCACTATATTGATCGTAAAATATTCACTTTCATCGAAAAATTGAAATGAAAATGAAATGTGTACATAATAAAAAATTCAAAGGAAAACAATGAAAAAAAAATTGAAATCTCTTGTACAGTAGATGGTAACTGTGACACCCCGACTAATTAAATACCGGGTAGCTACTCCTTTATTAAATCAATACAAAATGTCAAGTTGATTCAGTTAATAACATCACTGTCGAAAACATTTTAAAGATTACTAACCACCTAGTATTTAAAAAGTAAGTTGCCAAATTTTAAGTTATCTGATTAACATGCAAAAAGAATGATGGAAGTACATCATAAATCCATTCACCATAACGAAGTAATAGAATAACCATCACATGATATAAATAAATCCGGAGGAAAAACTCCTCACAACAAATCCCACAACTGAAATAAATAACGAAGTACTGAATACTGAAATAATACATGCCAAAGTCTGAAAAACTGAAATGGAAATGTCTCTAATAGAATTTGGGCAACATGCCCTACAACTGAGGAATACTGAACATGGAATCCAAATGATAGAAGCGTCTAAAAGCAAATCCCTGTAACTTCCACAAACAGATACAGCTCGTCACCTGAATGAGGATCCTAAGCATGGTGTCCTTGTGGCTGGGCACCTAAAAATGGTTTTTACAAAAAAATAGATTTGAAAGCAAACGGGTCAGAGCCCGAATGTGGAGAGTATTTTAAAAACAACAAGTGCTATAATAATAATTAAAACAAGGAAAGCAAGATACATGTTAGGACGTTCTCTCACATGAAATACTCACCTCTCGTCTAACTGTGCACTCCTAACGTTCCTGTACCCATTCATATGTTTTCTCATAACTATCTAATTCCAAAGAGTTTCTAACACTTCTACTCGGTTCACGTTTAATTTCCAACCTTAACAATTAAATAGAGAGTTCTACTTTAATTCTCGGATTCTCAATTACTAACAAAACCATTTATTAATATCTGTCCCCTTTTATCGTTTCATAATATTACAATTACTATACCCACAATTTAACATAGCAATTTCCTTTTCATTTAACCGTATATTATTCACATCATAAATATACATTACAAGCACCCAAAGGCTAAGCTGCGGTGCACACATACTCTGCTATCCATCCCGGTACATCACGTACATAAGGATCACAAATTCCGAATCTCTCAGGAATTGTTGGAATAAACACCACACACAAAAATGGAGGCGAACATAATTCAACATATCCATGGTCACGTACATACCTACGCTCCATAGTCAGCTGGCTTATTAACTCACAAATAAGTCGTTCTCTTGAACTATGTCCTCGAGGTACCAATCTAAATCCGGGCAACACAAGGATAAGAAGGCCCTAAGCGAACGTAACCTCCCGTGATAGCAAGTATGGTAGGTATGTCATACATATAGGAATCATATACTAAGCATCACATATCTTAGATAATTCAATATTAATAAAGGTATACTCTACATCTTTATACCATTATTCCAAATTTGTATATTTTACGTCTCCCGATAATATAAAAGTTAAACTGTCGACACGTCTCACGTCGTAGTTTCTTATACTTAAAACCTATCTAAAATAGATTATTAAGTTCCTAATTATTCCCACGTATGGCATCTTTAATTCTAAGGTCCTTACTTCTGCCCCAAACCTCATTTCATCAAAGTATTCAAATTTACACTATTAACCCAAATATTTACTCACTTATCGAATTTCATTAGTTTTAGAATAATTCCTCAAATTGAATTCAAATTAAGGTCCAAATATCATAACCAAGCCTGCTGGTCTTCCTTAAGGTTAAGGGTATTCATATGGTCTCCAACAATATTAATCAAGGGTTAACATCATTAAAATTTAAATAGGGAAAAACTTTACTCATTCTGGGAAGGTCGATCGATCGACCTTTTCCTTCGATCGATCTATGGTGGTCGATCGATCGAGTGATGAATGTCGATCGATCGATTGCACCAGGTATGGTTACGGACTGCTTCGTTTTGTAGTTTTCAAATCAACCCAAAACATACTTTTAATGCATGAATCTCTAATATAACGTTATAGAATCATCATATAACCATCCTACAACATTAATAACGTTCTAAAACCAATAATTCATCATTCAAGGGCTTTGTATGGATCAAATCTTCATCAAGAATTCCAGATTACTATTTCTTTCAAGAACATTAATAAACTTCTTCAAAAATCCATTTTTAAAACATCAAGGGTCAAAATTCTGAGTTCATAATTCGTCCAGATTGTTACTACATGCAGTCCCTAACATAATTCATAGTTTTAAACTTCCAATTCATGGGTCTATATCATCTTCCAAGATAAATTCGATAATTCCTAAACATGGAAAAGCATAGCTTTGAATCAATTGTAATTAAACCACTTGCCTTAATCTTTCTCTGAATTTGATGTTGAGTCTTGAAGGCTAAGTTGTTCTCCCTCTCTCTTTCTGCAGAATTCTCTTCTCTCTCTCTCTCTCTACAAGTTTCTCTAAGGAAGATGACAATGGAGGTGTGGTTGGTTTTTGGTAAGTTGGGATTATAACTTAACTTCTCTCGTAGCCCATTAAGTCCCTTAGTGTAAGTAGTGGGTTTAGTGGATAAAGAAAGAGTCAGATTTTTATCTCTTATTTTCGTGGGTTTTAATTCCCAGATTTCCGAAATTACCAAAATGCCCCTATAAGTTACCGGTATGGCCCAATAATGCCCCGGGACCCAAACTTAACCCCCGGCTAGTGTTTTCTGACTATTTCGACCCTTCCGGACGCGTTGGCGCACTCAAAATGACCATACGGTTGATAAAAATAAAATTCACTTTTTAATTCAAATAATTATTCCTGACGCGACTGTCACGCGCGTCCCAACAAAGTTTCCCAAATTACCGTATTTCGATCTCGCGATAATTTCAATATTCCCAATATTCATATACTGCCAAGTATACACATTATAATCAAATACTAACTCACATCTCGTTAATATTTTTATCCGGATTAATTTCTAATTAATACACATTTAATTCAATTAATCCCCAAAAATAGATATCATGAAAATACGAGGTATTACATACTTCCCCCCTAATAACTGAATTTCGTCCCGAAATTCGGAACTAGAAAGTACCTGGTAAGAACAACTCCGGATAACGTTCGCGCATCTCATCCTCGCGCTCCCATGTGGACTCCTCGACATTATGATGTCGCCACTGAACACGCACTAACGGAACTATCTTTGACCACAGTTTCCGCTCACTTCGGTCCAAAATAGCAATCGGCCCCTCCTTGTAGGAGCTATCCGGCTGGAGATCGATGTCCTCCAAAGCAATGTGAGAATGAGACAAATCGTCTCTAAGATATTTCCTTAGCGAGGAAATATGAAATACATCGTGAATCCGATGTAAATGCTTCGGTAATCCAAACCTATACGCAACCGGTCCAACCCGCTCAATAATAGGAAATGGTCCCACATATCTCGGTGCCAACTTCCCTTTTTTCCCGAAACGCATGATCCCCTTCATAGGAGATACTCTGAGCAAAACTTGGTCCCCCACTTGGAACTCCCTGAAGAATCTCTTCGCATCAGCATAGCTCTTCTGCCTATCCTGAGCTACTCGAATGCGATTCCGTATCAATTCTATCCTTGCCGAAGTATCCTGAATCACTTCCGGCCCAAGTAGTTTGTTGTCCCCCACCTCCAACCAACATGCTGGGGAACGACAAGGTCTACCGTACAACGCCTCAAATGGAGCCATGCTAATGGTGAACTGGTAGGAGTTGTTGTAAGCAAACTCCACCAGTGGAAGATACTGCTCCCATCCACCCCCAAAGTCAATGATACTCATACATAGCATGTCCTCCAACATCTGGTTTGTACGCTCAGTTTGCCCATCGGTCTGCGGGTGATACGCCGTACACAACCGCAGTTCTGTGCCCATGGCCTCCTGAAAACTCTCCCAAAACCGTGAAACAAATATCTTGTCTCGGTCAGACACGATATTTAGGGGCACACCATGAAGTCTCACTATCTCTGAAATGAAGAGCTGGGCATACTGTCCCGCTGTGTAGTCTGTCCTTACGGGTAGGAAATGAGCGACTTTGGTCAACCTGTCCACAATTACCCAAATGGAGTCATGACCTCTCTGTGACGTAGGCAACCCCGTGATAAAATCCATGGAGATGCTCTCCCACATCCACATCGGGACCTCCAATGGCTGTAGAAGTCCTGTCGGTCTCTGATGATCCACTTTAACTAGCTGACAAGTGGCGCATTTTGAAACAAACACGGCAATATCTCTCTTCATCCCGCTCCACCAATACTGTCGCCTCATGTCTTGGTACATTTTGTCCCCTCCGGGATGTACCGCGAACCGTGAGCCGTGCGACTCTGCCATCACCTCGTGCCTCAATTCTTCCCCTTCCGGAACTACCAATCTCCCATTGAAGCATAATCCCCCGTCTGAGCTAACGGTATAGGACTCTGCTCCCTCTGCTAGTAATCGAACTATCTGCTCCTGACAGAACGAATCTTTTGCATGTGCCTTTACCACCTTCGTGACAATTTGCGGTGTAACGGTCATCACAGACATGAATGATCGGGCCACTGCATCCTGGTGTCCCAACTCCTTCCACTTGGCCTTCCACACCCCTGCCACCTCATCTACTGGCCTACGGCTCAACGCGTCTGCCACCACGTTAGCCTTCCCCGGGTGATACTGGATATCTAACTGATAATCTTTCACGAATTCAAGCCACCTCTGTTGCCGCATATTCAACTCCTTCTGCGTGAATAGGTACTGTAGGGACTTGTGATACAATCGAAACTTCTCCCCCAAAAGGTAATGTCTCTAAATACGAAGGGCAAATACCACTGCCGCTAACTCCAAGTCATGGGTAGGGTAATTCTTCTCGTGAGGCTTAAGCTTACGGGAAGCATAAGCTATGGCCTGACTCTCCTGCTGCGGTACACCTCCAAGTCCTTGTAAGGACGCATCGGTGTAAACAAGATACTCAACTCCCGGTCTCGACAATGCTAACACAGGTGCTGAGGTTAACTTGTCCTTCAACTCATCGAATGCCAACTGACAGGCATCACTCCAAATGAACGGCACACCTTTACGAGTTAGATGTGTCATGGGACCCGCTATCGTGGAGAAACCCCAAATAAACCTCCTGTAGTATCCTGCTAAGCCCAAGAAACTCAGGATCTCAGTCAGTGTCGTGGGCTGTCCCCACTCCCTCACCGCGGATACCTTCCCGGATCAACAGATATTCCCTTGTTGGAAATAATATGTCCCAAAAACTGGACCTCCTTTAGCCAAAACCCGCACTTCTCATATTTTGCATACAGCTCGTTCTGACGTAGCGTCTGCAAAACTTGTCCCAAATGCTCGGTGTGCTCCTCCTCTGTCTGGGAGTAGACCAGAATATCATCGATGAAGACAATGACAAACTGATCTAGGAAATCCCTGAACACCCTATTCATCAAGTCCATAAACGCTGCTGGAGCGTTGGTCAAACCAAATGGCATAACCCGAAACTCATAAGAACCATATCTCGATAAAAACGCAGTCTTCGAGACGTCCTCCTCCCTGATACACAACTGATGGTATCCAGATCGCAAATCAATCTTTGAGAAGAAAGAAGCTCCTCTCAACTGGTCGAATAGGTCATCGATTCGAGGCAACGGATACTTATTCCGTATCGTGACCTTGTTTAACTCCCGGTAGTCCACACACAATCTCAGTGAACCATCTCTCTTCTTCACGAACAACACAGGGGCACCCCATGGTGAAGTACTCCTCCGAATAAACCCCTGACCCAACAACTGCTCAATCTGATCCCGTAACTCCCTCATCTCAGCTGGAGCCATACGGTACGGTGCGCGTGCTATAGGTCTCGTATCTGGCAATAAGTCTATAACAAAGTCTATCTCTCGACTGGGTGGTAGGCCTGGTATCTCCTGAAACACATCGGAATACTCCCTGACAACTGGGATCGAATCTAAAGAAATCACAACCTCCTTAGAGGTATCCTCCTCTAAGTAGTATAAATGAGCGGTCGAACCTCCCTCTGGGCGAGGCATCGCCACTACAAACATCTCTTGCCCCGGAATGGCAAAAACAATGCTCCCACCAAAACAATCAATCATGGCTCTATAATCAGCGAGCCAATCCATACCGATAATCACATCGTGAACATGCATATCTAATACCAACATATCTGCAGGTAATACCAGACTACCAATCTCTACCCCCACTCCCCGGCATATAAAGAAAATAAGTTACCCACTCCCCAATAGTGAGTCCACACACGTTACTGTGCTCTCTGCCGTAGCTAACAACCCTAAGGCTTTCGCAAAATGTGTAGCTATAAAACAATGCGTTGCCCCCGTATCAAACAAAACCCGACCCATAGTACCATGGATAGGAAACATACCCTCAATCGCGGGTGGTGCCTGTGGAGCTGCTACCTGGTGGACGTTATAGACACGTCCATACTGTAACTGCCCCTGCTGTACAGGAACTGCTGGAATGGCTGGAAGAGCTGGCACCTGGGCTGGAGCTGGAAGAGCAGGTGGAAAAAGTGGCCTCTGTGGCTCATGTCGAGCACCCTGCTGCTGCTGCGGGGCCCTGCCCTTATCAGGACAATCCTGACGTTTGTGGCCAATCTTACCACAAATGAAACACTTCCCCGGGAAGTTTCCCCCTCGCTGTCCCTGATGCCCTCAGCCCTGGTGGCCGTTACCATTTCTGCCCTGGCCTTGCTGGCCCTGGTGAAACTGCTGATGTTGACAATTTTGACCCTGCTTACCCTGATGGCCGTTATGACCCTGCTGGCCATTCCAGAATCCTCCCTGACCGTTCCTGAAACCCCCTGATCGGAACCTCTTATGACCCCCTGCTGAGAACCCTGATCACTCTGCCTATACTGACCCTGAGCTGACTGTGCCCCGCTGGCACCATTTCCCCCTGTCCTGCCCTGATGGCTGGACTCTCCTGATCGCTTCCCCTCTGTCAAGTGAAAGCGGTGGTCCTCGCAATGGAGCAATGCAGCGTTAACCACATCAGAATAAGTGGCCAACGAAAGGTTCCCTAACAGATGCTGACGGATCCTCCATGTCAACCCGTCGGTGAATTTCTCAATCTTCTTCTTTTCTGTCGGTATCTCATCCGGAACGATATTCAACAGATTCGTGAATTGGGCCTCATACTCGGCCACAGTCTTAACCTCTTGTCGAAGGTTCATCAACTTCCTCCTCATTTCCGTGTGAACAGCAGACGGAAAGTACTTGCAGTCGAACCGCATCCAGAACTCCTGAATCGTGAGAGTATCTCTCTCCTCTGCGGTGGTAATAGATTCCCACCACTGTAGTGCAGATCCCACTAGCTTAAAAGTAGTCAGTACCTGCCTCTGAACGTCAGTGCACTCATACATCCTCAAGTGCCTCTGTATATCCTTTCTCCACTGACTCGAAACAACAACATCGGAGCTTCCAGCAAACTCCGGTGGATGTGCTTTCTGAAAAGCATCACGTACACGTTCCCAGGCAGACAGGAATGCATAAGGCTGAACTGGCGCGGCAACTGGCGCCTGAGGTGGTGCCTGCTGAACTACGGCTAATGCAACATTTACTGCTTGGGCTACTATAGCTACAACCTCAGCGGCGTTCATCGTGCCCTGAACTGGTGCGGGCTATGGTTCAGGCGTTGCATTCCTGGGAATCCGTGGTGCACGTCGTGCAGTTATAAAATTAAAATAGTTGAAGAACGTAGCATATATAAAAGAATACAACAATCCTAAAATATAGGGCTCTACATCAAAGAAAGCTCAGCGGAAACATAATAAGCCGTTCAGATCCTAAAGGACACTAGAACCTGATGCTCTGATACCACCCGTGACACCCCGACTAATTAAATATCGTGTAGCTACTCCTTTATTAAATCAATACAAAATGTCAAGTTGATCCAGTTAATAGCATCACTGTCGAAAACATTTTAAAGATTACTAACCACCTAGTATTTAAAAAGTAAGTTGCCAAATTTTAAGTTATCTGATTAACATGCAAAAAGTATAATGGAAGTACATCATAAATCCATTCACCATAACGAAGTAATAGAATAACCATCACATGATATAAATAAATCCGGAGGAAAAACTCCTCACAACAAATCCCACAACTGAAATAAATAACGAAGTACTGAATACTGAAATAATACATGCCAAAGTCTGAAAAACTGAAATGGAAATGTCTCTAATAGAATTTGGGCAACATGCCCTACAACTGAGGAATACTGAACATGGAATCCAAATGATAGAAGCGTCTAAAAGCAAATCCCTGTAACTTCCACAAACAGCTACAGCTCGTCACCTGAATGAGGATCCTAAGCATGGTGTCCTTGTGGCTGGGCACCTAAAAATGGTTTTTACAAAAAAAATAGATTTGAAAGCAAACGGGTTAGAGCCCGAATGTGGAGAGTATTTTAAAAACAGCAAGTGCTTTAATAATAATTAAAACAAGGAAAGCAAGATACATGTTAGGACGTGCTCTCACATGAAATACTCACCTCTCGTCTAACCGTGCACTCCTAACGTTCCTGTACCCATTCATGTGTTTTCTCATAACTATCTAATTCCAAATAGTTTCTAACACTTCTACTCGGTTCACGTTCAATTTCCAACCTTAACAATTAAATAGAGAGTTCTACTTTAATTCTCGGATTCTCAATTACTAACAAAACCATTTATTAATATCTGTCCCCTTTTATCTTTTCATAATATTACAATTACTATACCCACAATTTAACATAGTAATTTCCTTTTCATTTAACCGTATATTATTCACATCATAAATATACAATACAAGCACCCAAAGGCTAAGCTGCGGTGCACACATACTCTGCTATCCATCCCGGTACATCACGTACATAAGGATCACAAATTCCGAATCTCTCAGGAATTGTTGGAATAAACACCACACACAAAAATGGAGGCGAACATAATTCAACATATCCATGGTCACGTACATACCTACGCTCCATAGTCAGCTGGCTTATTAACTCACAAATAAGTCGTTCTCTTGAACTATGTCCTCGAGGTACCAATCTAAATCCGGGCAACACAAGGATAAGAAGGACCTAAGCGAACGTAACCTCCCGTGATAGCAAGTATGGTAGGTATGTCATACATATAGGAATCATATACTAAGCATCACACATCTTAGATAATTCAATATTAATAAAGGTATACTCTACATCTTTATACCATTATTCCAAATTTGTATATTTTACGTCGCCCGATAATATAAAAGTTAAACTGTCGACACGTCTCACGTCGTAGTTTCTTATACTTAAAACCTATCTAAAATAGATTATTAAGTTCCTAATTATTCACACGTATGGCATCTTTAATTCTAAGGTCCTTACTTCTGCCCCAAACCTCATTTCATCAAAGTATTCAAATTTACACTACTAACCCAAATATTTACTCATTTATCGAATTTCATTAGTTTTAGAATAATTCCTCAAATTGAATTCTAATTAAGGTCCAAATCTCATAACCAAGACTACTGGTCTTCCTTAAGGTTAAGGGTATTCATATGGTCTCCAACAATATTAATCAAGGGTTAACATCATTAAAATTTAAATAGGGAAATACTTTACTCATTCTGGGAAGGTCGATCGATCGACCTTTTCCTTCGATCGATCTATGGCGGTCGATCGATCGAGTGATGAATGTCGATCGATCGATTGCACCAGGTATGGTTACGGACTGCTTCGTTTTGCAGTTTTCAAATCAACCCAAAACATACTTTTAATGCATGAATCTCTAATATAACGTTATAGCATCATCATATAACCATCCTACAACATTAATAACGTTCTAAAACCAATAATTCATCATTCAAGGGCTTTGTATGGATCAAATCTTCATCAAGAATTCCAGATTACTATTTCTTTCAAGAACATTAATAAACTTCTTCAAAAATCCATTTTTAAAACATCAAGGGTCAAAATTCTGAGTTCATAATTCGTCCAGATTGTTACTACATGCAGTCCCTAACATAATTCATAGTTTTAAACTTCCAATTCATGGGTCTATATCATCTTCCAAGATAAATTCGATAATTCCTAAACATGGAAAAGCATAGCTTTGAATCAATTGTAATTAAACCACTTGCCTTAATCTTTCTCTGAATTTGATGTTGAGTCTTGAAGGCTAAGTTGTTCTCCCTCTCTCTTTCTGCAGAATTCTCTTCTCTCTCTCTCTCTCTACAAGTTTCTCTAAGGACGATGACGATGGAGGTGTGGTTGGTTTTTGGTAAGTTGGGATTATAACTTAACTTCTCTCGTAGCCCATTAAGTCCCTTAGTGTAAGTAGTGGGTTTAGTGGATAAAGAAAGAGTCAGATTTTTATCTCTTATTTTCGTGGGTTTTAATTCCCAGATTTCCGAAATTACCAAAATGCCCCTATAAGTTACCGGTATGGCCCAATAATGCCCCGGGACCCAAACTTAACCCCCGGCTAGTGTTTTCTGACTATTTCGACCCTTCCATACGCGTTGGCGCACTCAAAATGACCATACGGTTGATAAAAATAAAATTCACTTTTTAATTCAAATAATTATTCCTGACGCGACTGTCATGCGCGTCCCAACAAAGTTTCCCAAATTACCGTATTTCGATCTCGCGACAATTTCAATATTCCCAATATTCATATACTGCCAAGTATACACATTATAATCAAATACTAACTCACATCTCGTTAATATTTTTATCCGGATTAATTTCTAATTAATACACATTTAATTCAATTAATCCCCAAAAATAGATATCATGAAAATACGGGGTATTACAGTAACTAAATCCCCACGCAAAATATCTAAAGCTCATAGTAAAATTATACCCACAACCATCATTGGAGTTAAAGCCCTAAATGGTCTTCCTTTTGGGTATTATCATCAGAATAATTGTAGGCTTTGCATAGTTTAATAGATCTCAAAGTAAAATAACATAGATATTAAAACACAAATCATAGACTAATTTGTTCATAACAAACTCACACACAAAGCCCTAGCTTTAAGGGTCAATGTTTGGCTTTTTAAAACTCAAAGGGAGTCAATTTATAAATAAAATTAGATATTATTACATTCACTATTGACATGAAATAATGAAAAAACATATTTAGAGCATCAATTCTCGATACAATACAAACCAAAAAAGCAAATATTAAAGCGACCCATTTTACCATACCTTAAACCATTACACACAGCTTTTAAAGGTGCACATGCACCTCTTTTACCATACATGGCCATAAAACACCTTTAGTTGGTGCTTGGATGGAGTTGCGAGCACCACCGTAAATTTTTACTTTTACAACTAAGCATATGGAGAAGATGGGGTAGATTCTTTAAAAGAATGAAAAAGGTTTGTGCATACAGAGGAGTTAGCGCGAAAAAGAAATCTTATATAACCATGAATAATGAAAATAAGGATAGCAATATAAATTATTTCGACACTTAGACATTGGGGTTAAGTTCTAATCATGTGTTAAAATTTTCAATATATAACGGTTTTGAACACTTATAAATTTTATAAGTGCATAGAACCATTGCAAAATATATAAGTGTTCTAAACACTTATAATTCATTTCTTTATTTATTACAATATAGCAGATTTGGTGGCCTAATTTTTAGGGGTATTTAGATAATGTTTTGGGCTTATTTGAGGTATTAACTTAGGACCATATGATATCTATGAGATTATAGAGTTAAATAGACACATAACACTCATAAATAACATATTCTAAACATAAGACAAAACCTAACTCGTAGAGAATTTTTCGGGAGAACAAGAGGAGGAGATTTTTGGAGAATAAAAGGATCATCGAGAGGAATTAATCAAGAATTCAATCTTTCGATTTCAAACAATGAATAACTTTCTTTACTTCCGTATTATATTTAACTTATTTATGAGTGATTGCTTTGTTGGATTAACCTTGGAGTAGATACAAGCTAGGTTGAGATCTCTTACAGATTCATAGAATACCTTAGTATTAATGTTGTTTAATGATAAAACTATTTTAGATATGTTGTAGGTCTTATTTAATTTTATGATTCACATATTTAGGAAGAGAAATTGATGGTTCAGATATGTTTTAATGACTAAACTTGTAATTAAGAAGAACATATATAAAACACATGTTGAGGTGAATGTTTAACCCATATTTTGATGAATATGATTTAGTTAGTCTATATAATGTTATAAACTTGTTTAGGAACCATTAAGGTTGATTTTGAGATGATTTTGGAGTGATTATAGGGTATAAGAAACCTTATTTATGATATGGTGTGGTAAGAAATTGATTTTGTTTGGATTTATGGTTGATTTATGTCATGGCATCGTTTTGGGGGTCTAGGTGGAACCCACAACCGCGCAGGGAATAGGTCTGTAATCCCGCCTTTTACAAGTCATCGTTGTGTTTAGGTAGAGATAGGTGTTTTTGGTGTTTTTTCAAGAAGGTTAACATATGGACGTGAGATTTGACTTAAAATGCTCCATGGGGAATTTGGATGGTTGATTTAGGTTTCAATCCTACATTTATGTATTAAGATTCTAATTCTAGGGTTGAGGTTATATTCGAGGTACGTATAGTCTAAGGTATATGTTAGTTTAGTACGTAGTCATTAACGCATATTGGTGTATATATTCTTTAGGTATAATCTGTGGACATACCATGGGTGTGTGTATCCATGAAGAATCTATTGATGGGGATTTGATGCGATTGTTTCCCTGGATTGGGCAATACGTCCAAAGTTGTTGATACAAGTTGCACATATATCTATATCCTGATCCTACGTGTTATTGGTCAACTATCTCGCAAGTGGGAGCTAGAGGATACTTGATCTATCATGTGAATCTTGGTATGTGATTACACGATGGTGTGACGATGTAGTGATTTACCATTTTGTTTATGTGTGTATGTTCTGAAGTTCGTTGGGAGCGAGACTCCTACATATTGACGTGATAGAGGAACGAGTAGGTCCCTAAAGGTTGGAGACTTTGTGTGAGACTTACCTGTATGTAATTGGTTCAATGATGGAAATATTCTTATGACGATTTGAATTGTGTGGCTAATGTTACTGTGATGTGATTATTCTATGGATTATGAGGTAGGATATGTTAAAGCAGTAGACTAAAACCATGATTTATTTAGTATTTTTAGTTGTGAATTTATTATTTATTAAAATAATTTTTTAAGTTTTAATGACAATCATATATGGGCATACTATTTGCATTAATTTATATATTGATGGCGTTTTCTATTCTTAATAGTAGGTGATTTGGTGTATAGAGTATGACTTCCACATTGGGGATCAGATTACCAGTTCTTGTGGAATATAAGTTTTCTCATTTCACAATCTTAAATGGAATAGAACTCACCATTAGAAGGGATATATCACAATATTTTAGTAGGCTTATTTTAGCTATGTGGAACAATATAGTTTCAACTTATTGTGCTAGTGCACTTCATGTCCATTGAACATGACCACCTTGAGGTCATTATTTTTATCCTGATTTTATAAAACAATATACACCTCATAATTATTAGGGATGGTAATTTTCTCCAAAATTTCGGGTCCCCACAGTTACCCGAAAAAATCCCCCAAAAATCGGGGAACGGGTCGGATTCGAGGACTAAAAAAAATCCCTGAAAAATTTCGAGTCGATTTCGGGTATACCCTCGGGTCTCCACGGGGATACCAGAATTATTAATATATAATAATATATATTTATATTATAATAAATATATAAGTATACTGTATATAAACATCTAAAAGAATAAACCCTAACCTAATTAATTTTTTACTCACACCACTCATTTGAGTTCACGCCCCTCTCTTCTCTCTCAAAGCTCATCCCTACCTCCTCCCTCTTTCTCACGAACACCGCTCATCCTCTCCTCACAGAGCTGCCTCACACAGACAAACTTTTTGGTGTTGCTTTCCGCTCATCTGAATTCCATTTCTTCCTTTCCGATGTTGTTTCTATTAAGGTAAACAAAGTCTTACTGCCACACAGTCTTCTATTAAGGTAAACAAAGAAGTGAGAGTTGTTACTGGTAGTAAGAGTTGTTACGGGTTATGTCGGATTGTAGAAATAAATTTTGTTTGTCTCTAATGTTTTTGGGGTTTTTAAAATAAAGATCCGAGAGTCCTCCGTTCTAGAATCACCTCTGTTTAAATTAAAGATACATAGATATTAGTAAGATCATGAAAAGAACATGCTTTATTTAAATAATTGAGAAAAAAATAAATAGTTGTTAAAAATCATCATTAGAAACTAAACTCCAAAGATTCGTGGCTAGATTGGAGGAGTTCAAACAAAGTGATTGCAGAGTTTTTGAAAACAGATTGAGTCCCACAAAAAAAAAAACGGGTTCCCGTGGGGAACCAGATACCCGTTTTAAACGGGGAATGGGGCGGGGACGGGAAATGGTTTTTCTAACGGGGAAGGGGATGGGGACTTAAAACCCGGCCCCGACCCGACCCGTTGCCATCCCTAATAATTATTAGGTTTACTTAAGGCACTTAATCCTGATATGCTTAATGACACATGTAATAGTTATTTACTGCTTTGACTAATCTAATGAGATACATTATCGGATTAACAATTGAAGAGTGCATTATTTTGTATTGTTTATACCGAAATCTAGCCCCAGTTAGGCCCGCTGTACCATAAATAAATAGTTTTAGAGTCATTTTTGTTATTTAAAATAAAAATGCAAGTTTAAAATAATTCGAGTTGATAATGAAATTTTAGCAACCCCGGTGGTATATTTATACCCTAAATAAATAAATTCATTTTAGTTACTAGTTCTTATTAATATTGGACCTATTTGTGTAATTTTATCTTGTATGTCAACACGCATTTGAGATTTCAGAATGCACAACCCCCGACAACGGTGCCAAAAACTTGTTGTCAAATTATCAAATTACCACAAGTGCACAGGCTATACTTTTACTTATCGATGCATCCCCTTTGGGTTATGCAATACACCCGCTACATACCTTCTAGTGATGTATGATGGATATCGTTTCAGATATTGTGAAATGCTTTCTTAATGTTTTTATCAATGATTTTCCAGTATTTGGGTCTAGTTTTAATGAGTGACTTCACCACCTCACCCTCGTTCTGAAGAGGTTTAAGGAAAAGAACCTCACGCTTAATAGGGAAAAGTGTCGTTTTATGGTCAAACAAGGCATAGTTATAGGTCACATAATTTCTAAAAGAGTTATCGAGGTTGATAAAGCTAAAATTGATTTAATTTCTAACTCCCACCCCAAAAAACTGTGTGTGAAGTTCGATCATTCTTCGGACACGCTGATTTCTATCGGATATTTACTAATGATTTTAGAAAAATATCTCAACCTTTATGCAATCTTCTTTCCAAGGACATGCCCTTTGATTTCACTGACGATTACCTTCAAGCCTTTGAAAGGATAAAGAAGGAATTGACCTCTACACCCATTATGTGACCTCTCAACTGGATTCCTCACTTTGAGATCACGTGTGATGATTTTGACTATTCCCTAAGTGAGTCTTTTGGTCAACATGACGAGAAACTTCCTCACTTCATATACTATGCCATACGACTCTTAATGATGCACAATTGTACTATTCCATTACTGAAAATAGTTCATCTATGTTATCTTCGTGCTAGAGAAGCTTAGGTCTTACTTGATAGGATCCAAAGTTGTCATTTTCACCAATCACTTGGCCTTATGATACCTTTTATCTAAGAAGGATGCTAAGGCACGACTCATTAAGTGGATCCTATTATTGCAAGAGTTTGACCTTGAAATTAAAATAAGAAAGAATGTGAGAATGTAGTGGCAGATCACTTGTCTAAGTCAATCGTTGAATCATTAGGTAAATTATTTCCCTACAATGAGTCCTTCCCCGATGAGAAACTAAAGCTTGCCTCTTAGCTTTCATGGTTTGTCAATATTGTGAATTATCTTATGACAGGTAAGATGCCCCCACACTGGCCTAAATAAGATCGTTCAAAATTTCTTAAGGAAGCCAAAAATTTCTTTTGGGATAACCCATACCTCTTTAAATATTGTAGAGATCATTTCATTAGGAAATGCATCCCCGATCATGAGATTCATAGCATAATATCTTTTTGCCATGACCAAGCCAGTGTAGGTCATGTCAGTTCCAAGAAAACTGTTGCAAAGATTTTGCATCTTGGATTCTATTGCCCCACCATTTTTCATAACTCAAATGATTATAGTAGGAGTTGTGACCGATGCAAAAGGTTAGTAAATATCACACGTAGGAACATGATGCCCTTAAATCCCATTTTGATAATCGAGGTTTTTACTATTAGGGTAACAATTTCATAGGTCCATTTTTGAACTCCTACGGTAATCTTTACATCCTTTTGATGGTTGATTATGTGTCTAAATGGGTATAACCTATACCAAGTTGGACGAATGACCACCATGTGGTAATCAAGTTCATTTAAGAAAAAAATTTCTCCTATTTTTGTACGCCTCGAGCCATCATTAGGGATCAGGGAACCTATTTCTGTAATCGGTCCTTCAAGAGTCTCATGAAAAAGTACTCAGTCATGCACAAAGTAGGACGTTCTTATCACCTCATACCAATGGTCAAGTAGAAGTTTCCAATAGGCAAAATCATGAAAATCATCGAGAAAACTGTGAATCTGAATCGAAAGGATTGGTCCTTATGATTATTAGATGCACTATTAGCTTATCGCACTACCTACAAAACCCCACTTGGTATGTTCCCGTATAGGCTTGTCTACGAAAAAGCCTATCATCTTCTGGTAGAGTTAGATCACAAGTCTTATTGGGCCATTAAGACCTTAAATTTTGAATTACCTCCTGTGTAAGAGGTCCAAAAACTCCAACTCACTGAGTTGGAAGAGATTAGGAATGATGCATATGAAAATGAAAATTCTACAAAGAGAAAGTGAAAATGTTCCATGACAAGTCCATCCAAAGGAAATCACTCAAACCTGGATAAAAATTTATCTTGTACAACTCTATGTTGCATATCTTTCCCGGTAAATTGAGGTATAGATGGTCCAGTCCCTTTGTTAGTTGGACAGTCGACTTATATGGAGAGGTTGAGATAGAGAATTCCAAAAATGTGAAATTTTAAAAGTTAATGGTCAAAGGCTGAAGCCATATATAGAATTGTGAGATCGGGAAGTGGAGGACATTTTCCTCCAAGACCCGGTATGCCACGAGTGAACATGAAATTGGGTCATTGTTGCTTTATCATAGTTTTGTTTTTGTTTTTCTGTTTTATTCAGGATATGTATGTTGAAGAAATTCTCTCATTGTGGTAATATCTTTAATAAATTTTCACCCTTTTTCAATTTGTCTTTTACATTGAGGACAATGTAGAAATTAGGTTTGGGGTATTAAGGTCATTTTCTCCATATAAAAAGATTCAAAAATTTAAGAAGATTTCTAATATAATTGAGTTTTTGAACCATTTCTTAATATAAAATTAACTCACAAATCTCCCAGCTTGTAAAATTTTGACTCTTAGCCATATAATATGAGCGAAAATGAATATTAAGGAAAAAATTTAATATGCTTAATGAATAAATGCGGATATTTTAAACCCAGTAAGAAATTGTGCCATTCAATCGTTTTTGAGATATTTAAATCAATTTGATTTGTAAACATAATTAAAGAACACGTAATTAACATTTTATACGGATTTATATATTTAATGCATCAATATCCAATTCAACATGTTATTTGTTCTTTAATAGTACAAAAAAATTATGCATTATACATTAATGTTAGGATCTTAGATCAACATGATTATCACATACAATTATTATACGGAATATAAAAATGATATTATAATCACATACCACTATCATGTCACAAATAGAATGATTAACGGAGCAGTCGACCTTAACGACGTCCGATCGGATTGAATTTCATACCACGGATTCCTCTTGTATATGGCAAAAACATATTCCAATTTTAGCAAATTCCAACGGTTGGATCTTCTTTTATAGTCAAAAAAGTATTTCAAAAATTAACATAAATTGTAGTTTTTGGATTTCTCTCTCTTATCCTATTATTGCATTATGTTGTCATTTTGTGTGTCTGAATGATGAAAAATCAGTCGCTTATTTATAGGCAGTGACAAGACCCAAATCTTCAACAGTCACTTAATCTTAATCGTCCATCAGGCTAGATACCCAAGAGTCATTTTTACTCTTTTTATTTGGAGTACCCTTTCATTAACCAAAGTTACTCTTTGTATTAATATAATTATGGAGCACATCATGTAAAATTATTTTTTAAATAATTCTAACATTCTCCCACTTGGTCCATAACTATCATAAGGCGCCCAATAATCTTTGGCTTATCCTTAAATGGTTTTTTTTTAAGATCACCTTAATCAAACAAACCATTAATGGGAGTCATGGTGCTCACATGTTAATTCAAGAGTATGAAGCACCACAACATTATCAATTCATACAACAAGTTCTGTAAATTGGGTTATTCAATAATGGTCCAATAATGTCTTATATTTGGATTTGTTCTTCCCAACTACCCTTACCAATACTATTAATGATTTTAACAGGTTGTCTTCTTAGCTAAGACTAAATCCTTCTAGATTATTAATAATTATTCACTTCTTGTTACATTTTCGATAAGGTTTATATGTACATAAATAAGGAACCCACTAATATGAATAAGTAGTTTCACAATAACTACTACCATAACCGATACTAGTCATTTAAACTTAACCCACTAGGCTTAGGGTGTATTTTTTCTTGGTATCTTCATACGGTAATAATTCGAGGGAGCTAACCATTAGTTAAATTCTCAAGTGTTCGACTTATCTCTAAGTATTTATTTTATCTAAACTTACCTTGAATTAATTATAATAGCCTCATCGTATCATTTAGGGTCTTATCATCTATGTTCCAATACCAAAATGTTCCAATCATCTAGGCGCATCCCTTGTTTTTAATCTATTTATTACGTATAACGTTATTCAAAAGTACAACGTAAATCATCTTGTTCGTAAAGTTAACTTGTACTTTAAGCTATCGCCATGTCACGAATACATCCCGATTTAACTACATATATAAGTTCATAACAATATCATTAATATCTTGGAATAAGTCTTTATCCCTCACTTGGACAAAAATGGTCTCGCACACCCTTTCGTAGAAAAATCATAAATAATTATAAAAAATCAGAAAAATATGCGATCAGCCCCCACGCGATCGTAACAAAAAAAAATCTACAAATCAATTAATTAAGGAGGGAAAATCTCTTTGGTTTTCCCAGTAAGTCGAGAACAGGTTTCTTCCAACACAGGATTTTTTCAACAAAATTAATACGTGTCTCCAATCTTCAAAATGCTTCAAAAATGTAATATATAGGATGGATATGATCTTCAAAACAACATTGAATCATTTTAAACATGTTCAACATCTAAATCATTTTTAAACCAACATTAAATATTCAAGAATTCTCAAGAATTTCTAAGCATGCAAGTTCTAAAGTTTCATCTTAAATCTCAATAATTCCGTTCTTTTCAAAATATCATATCAATATTACAACATGATTTCTCCAATCAAATTAATAGATTGCATAACATCAATTCATATCTAACATGGGATTTATGGATCTCTAATTTTTATCAACTCTTTTACAATATAAAGAGCCTCTAGATATGCAGCCCTAGATCATGATTCAAATCCTATTCTACATGGATTGAATATTAATACAAAAAAGACCATTTTGAATAAGAATGGAAAGAAAATCCTTGCCTGAAAGGGGTGGAGAAACTCCCGTTTTCTTCCTCCTAGGGTGGTGCTTCCTCTTCTTCTTGGGTGGGTGTGTTTAGGATTCTTGGATATAACTCCCTAGGAGTGGGTTAAGTCTAAATAAATATTATTAGTCTTCAAATCCCGAGTTGGGCCATAAGCCACATCTTTGGACCCCAAATGAGCCAAAATACAATATTTACTTAGCTCAATAACTACCAAACTCATATATATATACCCTAGGACCATTCTTAAGGGTCCAAAATACTTTAACTAGCCCATAATGCCTCCCAAATATTTTTATCCAAAATATAATTTAATGGCAACGTGACACATGTAATTCTTCTTGTTTAAAAATAAAAATAAAAATAAAAATAAAAATAAAAATAAAAATAAAAATAAAAATAAAAATAAAAATAAAAATACAAATAAAAATAAAAATACAAATAAAAATACAAATAAAAATAAAAATAAAAATAAAAATAAAAATAAAAATAAAAATAAAAATAAAAATAAAAATACAAATACAAATACAAATAAAAATACAAATACAACTTAGATTCATTCAAACCACTAAAGTCTAATTCTAAAATTTATAAATAATAATGAGTCTAAATTACTCACAACCTTCATTAATTTATTCCACTTAATAAAATTAATTCCCACTAAGTTTTATTTTATTCCAAAAATTTACGAGGTATTACAAAAGGTTACCGAGGGGTTTTAGAATTGATTCCAAAATAACATAAGAAAAGGAATCTACGAATTTATCGTTTATTTTATGGTTTGTCTTGTAAGCATCCTTATATCAATTTCGAACTATGTTTCATAGCAATCTATTTTTTGAAAAATAAAACAAATTATTTCATTCATATCGAATGATACATTATAATTCACATAATAAAGCTTAAGATGTGTATATTAGATAATGGGTATTCATAATTTAATCTCTAACATTATGAGATTTTGCATAAACTTTATGCTTAATCCTTTTAATAACTCTTAAAGGTTTTAAAAGAGTTTTTACACACTAATTTATTAATAGTGTGTTCCTCAAGTAAAACTGAATTATAACGATTTAGCATTTTTAAGTGAAACTTAGTTTCTTCATTTTATTCTAAGAAGTTGTCAACATTAAAACGGATAAAACATGCAATTTTAGAGAAATAAAGTAATATAAATTAACGAGATAAAGAGCTCACTACATTAATGCTTGAGTTGACAACATATACATTAATAACATTTGGTAAATGTGGGCTTTTTTTTGTAACAACTTTATATATAACTGTATTGGGTACCATTTTATGTAATTTATAAGGACATGCTATCTAGGATAAGCTTCCACTACCTAATTGCATAGTTCTTTAATATTTATTGCAGTTACTCAAAATAAATTTGCGTGATGAAATAAATCAAATATACCCCATTAATGTCTTTACATATTTAAGTACGATGAGTTATTACTACCACTTTTATCTCTAAATTTAATATTCACAAGCATTCTGGTTGGGTTACTTTGGTGACTACCAAACTATCCATTATATGAATATTACATTATTTTATGGATTGTATAATAATTTCAACAAGTATTAATATTTTCAAAAGGCATAAATGGACAGTGTATTTATAAGATAAAGAAGGTTATGGACTCTTCAGAGCAATCGATTCCAACCTTAATAAACAAACATATTGCCCCTTAATATTTACTTCACCATTGAAACAGAACTCTTTGGATCCACTAAATCAAAATGTCTTAATCATAATAAAATCATTAATAATACGAACACTCAAAAATATATTCAGACTCTTTACAGCAACCAAAACATAGTATTTGAATGTTATCACAAAATTCAGCGTTTATAATTTATTAGATTAGACTATTTTAATTGAATCGTAACATAATCATGATATAAATATTGAGATGAATTATTAAAAGCATGCCTTAAAGTTTTATTCTTAGCATTTATATCACGATTAGAGTAGGATTCTACCAAAGTGGGTTAGTCTAATAAACTGTAAATGTTAAAGTTATGATAACTTTCCAATACTATGTTTTGGCATGCAATTAAAGAAGGTTATAGACTCTTTGGAGTAACTGATACAACCTTAACAAACAAACATATTGCCCCTTAATATTAACTTCACCATTGCAACCGGACACTTTAGAGAAACCACATCATAATGAATTAAAAATAATAAAACCATTAATAATCCAAACACTCAAAATCATATTCGGACTCTTTGGAGCAACCAAAACATAGTATTTGAATATTATCACAAAATTCAGTATTACAATTTATTAGATTAGACCACTTTGGTGGAATCGTAACCTAATCGTGATATAAATACTAAGATGAAAACCTTAAGGCATGTTAAAACATAGTATTGAATGTTATCATAAACTAAACATTTACAGCATGTAAACAAAATTAAAGAACACGTAATTAACAGTTTTATATTGATTTATAATTATTATGTGTCATACACTTATCGTTAGGATCTTAGAACAACATGATCATCACATATAATTATTATGCGGAACAAAAAAAATAATATTATAATCACATACCTCCATCATGTCACAAATAGAAAGATTGAAGGAGTAGTCGAACTTAACGATATCCGATCAAACTGAATTTCAGACCACGACTTTCTCTTGTATACGGTAAGAACATATTCCAATTTTAGCACATTCTAACGGTTGGATCTTCTTTTATAATCAAAATAGTATTTCAAGAATTAACATAAACTTGAGTCTTTAAATTTCTCTCCCTTACCTATTATTGCATTATGTTGTCTTTTTATGTATCTAAATGATGGAAAATCAGTCAATTATTTATAGGCACGGATAGGACCCAAACGACAGTCACTTAATTTTAACCGCCCATCAAGGTAGATACCCAATAGTCATTTTGACTCTTGGTATTTGGAGTACCCTTTCATTAATAAAAGTGAATCTTTGTATTAATATAGTTATGGAGCACATTATGTGGAATTATTTTTACATAATTCTAACATTCTCCCACTTGAGTCATCCTTAAATGTTTTTATTCTCATAAACAACTTAATCAAATAAACCATTAATGCGAGTCATAGTGCTCACATACTAATTCAAGAGCATGATTGCTTACATGTACCACAACATTAACAATTCATCCAACAAGGTCTATAAATTGGGTTATTCAATAATGATCTAATAATGCCTTATATGAAAGACTATTTCTATCACATTCATCAATTCACATTCATGTAAACTTATATTGCAAGATAGAAATTGAAATGTTCAGAATACATTTTAATTGATATCAAGTATAGTGCCAAAATTTAAGCACCAAAAAATCCACTAACACTTATACTTAATTAGCTAAATGCACGATTCATATCTTAAGCATGTTTCATGAGTGTTCTTTGGTGATAGCCAGTTAATTAGTGGATATTCTATGTTAACACTTAGACTAATGTGATCAACTGACACTTGTTGTTTCTGAACTTCTTCATTCACATATAGGTATTATCTCCTAATGTGCCTAGGTTCTTTAAAATACCAATCAGTTCTTCATAATGAAGATTGCAACGACATTATCATAATATTTTAATGACTTGGTAATAGTGTCGACAACTCCAAGCCACAAAATAACTTTTTTGCAGCCATAATCCATGAATTTTTTCCCCAAAGCATGCTATATATAATATTTAATTATATCTCACTCTTTCATAATATTGGTCACTAGGATAAAACAAACCTACTTAATCAAGAGAGAACAATGATCATAAGTGTGAGCATATAATATTTTAAGTATCTCATTACTTCATACTCTTAAACTATTTTATTTCTCTAATCTATCATTCATTAGTAAGAGAAATTCAAGAAATATATAAATTTAATCCCACTGATTTCAAAGTACATATTTACTTAATCAAAATACATAAAGTATTCTTAAAATACCATCGATGGGAAACTGATATAAGTTTATATATTGATTTCTCAATCTATACAGTTCTTTTCTTAAACTCTCATAAGTTTTCAAACTAAATATAAATCTTTCTCAAAAGGAGCTACTAAAGCTATAAAATTTTAACATTCTAAGATATAGGTGAAGATATTTATTTACACCCCTTTCTCTATTCGTCGTGAAAACTTTCGCCATAAGTCTAGCTTTATATCATTGATTATCATAATCGAATATTTTCTTACTCCTATGTCAAATTTATATTTTGGGATAAGTCTCACAATCATTCAGAATATCAATCTCATTTAAAAGCTTCTTAAAAGATTCATATCCACTAACCAAAAGAACAATTGCTTTGGATGTTAAAGTAATGACAAGAGTATCTTAACTTCTTTTATAACCACATTAGGTGATTTGATACTCCCACTAATTTCACCATTCTTTATAGAATTTGACATTTGACATGTTTGATGTCAAAAGTAATTAGTGTACCCTCTTTCAAGTGTAGACATAATTATAAATTCCAATTCTTTTAATGCATTCTACATCCATGCATGTACTAGAAATCCCAATCATGCGGGCCTGTCAAATTGGATAAGTGAAATGGAATTTATATAATACACTTTTGACTATATATATATTCATTTTTGTGTATCGACTTATTGCATTTGACTTGTTGTTTTATAATGACATGATCTATGTAGATCCACTATTTGAGGACTATAATCTCTCACTTGGGCCACATAGATCGTTCTAAAATCGTAAAACCGTAAGAGCTCAAATATGAGTGTCAAGATTCATAAGTAACAATCCAAATACAATCTAGTCTATTAAGAGTTTGATATTAGATTATGCTCCAAGATTAAAGAGTTTTAATAATAAAGCTACTTTGAAGTTCAACATTGTGATATAAGATAAAAATCATTTTTCTTGTAAAAGTTTCATAAAAAATAATTGTGTAAGCCACCAATGAGAATACCATAATTAAGAAAAATATATTCTCATATTAACTTAAAGATGTTTTATATACTCGAGAAAAATATTTTGAAAGATCACCGAGGGTTTTTTAAAATGATTCCAAAATAACATAAGAAACGGAATCTAAGAATTTATCGTTTGTTTTATGGTTTGTCTTGTAAGCATCCTCTTATCGATTTAGAACTATGTTTCATAGCACTCTAGTTTTTGAAAAGTAAAACAAATTATTCCATTCATATCGAATGATACATGATAATTCACATAATAAAGCTTAAAATATGTATGAGATTTTGCATAAACTTTAGGCTTAATCCGTTTAATAATTCTTCAAGGTTTTAAAAGAGTTTCACACATTAATTCGTTAATAATGGGTTCCTCAAGTAAAAGTGAATTATAATGATTTAGTATTTTTAAGTGAAACATAGCTTCTTCATTTCATTCTAAGAAGTTATTCAACATTAAAATGGATAAAACATGCAATTTTAGAGAAATAAAGTAATATAAATTAATGAGATAAAGAGCTTACTACATTAATGCTATGAGTTGACAACATGTAAATTAATAACATTTCGTAAACGTGGGCTTTCTTTTGTAATAATTTTATATATGACTGTAATGGGTACCATTTTATGTAACTTAGATGGACATTCTATCTAGGATAAGATTTCACCACCAAATTGCATAATTCCTTAATATTTATTGTAGTTACTAAAATAAATTTCCTTTGGAAATTTATCTTGATTGACGAAATGAATCAAATATACCCCATTAATGTCTTTACATATATAAGCATGATGAGTTATTACTCCCACTTTTAACTCTAAATTTAATACTCATAAGAATTCTTTTTGAGTCACTTTGGTGACTACCAAACTATCCATTATATGAATATTATATTATTATATGATGTAAAAATAATTAAAGAACGCGTAATTAACAGTTTTATATTGATATATAAATTTAACGCATGAATATCCAATTCTACATGTTATTTGTTCTTTAATAATACAAAACATTATGTATTATACATTAAAGTTAGGGTCTTATGTCAACATGATTATCACATACAATTATTATGTGGAATATAAAACAATATTATAATCGCATACATCCATCATATCACAAATGGAAAGATTGACGGAGCAGTCAACCTTAGCGATGTCCAATCAAGCTGAATTTTGGACCACGACTTCCTTTTGTGTACGACAAGAACATACTTTAGTTTCAGTGCATTCCAACGGTTAGAATTCTTTTATTGCCGAAACACTGTTTTAAAAATTAACATAAACTTGAGCCTTTGGATTTCTTTCCCTTATCCTAAAATTTCATTATGTTGTCTTTTTGTGTATATGAGTGATGGAAAATCAGTCACTTATTTCTAGGTGGTGACAAGAATCAAATCTCCAACAGTCACTTAATCTTAAACGTCTACTAAGGTAGCTAACCAAAAGTCCTTTTGACTCTTGGTATTTGGAATACCCTTTCATTAATCAAAGTGACTCTTAGTATTAATATAACTAGCATGTAACCCGCGCGATGCGCGAGCGCATATCAACTGTATTCCAAAATCAACTATTATAAAAATTCGAGAATCACGAAAACTAATATGAAAAAAAAAAATTAATCCAAAAATAAATAATGAAAAAAATATTTCAAAGTTTATAGATAAAAAAACTTATAGAAAGTATGAAGGACATGTAAAAGTGTGAAGGATTGAAACTTATAGAAAGTGTGAAGAAATCTTACTAATATTGAATAAAACATTTAAAAATATGTAAAATGCAAAAAATAAATTTAACCAAAAAAATCCAACCTTGATTGAGAAACAACAAAAAATTTCCTCGATATACATAAAAAAAGACTGCCAAAAAAAATTCTAAGCATGATAAAAAAGACAAAAAAAAATTCCAACAAAAAAAAATGAAGATTAACATTTTAGTGTGTTGTGGGGCCAAGAAAGAAGGTAATTGGATTTGGAGAAAATCTCATTGGATTTTGATGTCTTGACATTTTTTTGTGATCTTTTCCAGTGTCAATAAGAGATATTTGTGAGCCTTAGACAAATATATATTAAGCAACTTATGCAAGGTCAAATTCTCAGTAATCTGTAAGGTAATACAATCCTTTCTCATTTTCAAAAATCTAAAATAAATATATATGTAGTTTCAAGACCACCTTTACTCATGACATCCATCTAAAAATATTATATGTGGTTGTAAACTATCTAAGATCCCATAAATCAAATATCATATAATCTTTGAAAGATCTGCCATGATGACTGATTCTCACATTGGTACTACCCATTTCAACAGCTAACTCAAAGTCACCAAACATTCCCATTGATAAGTCACATCGCTCTTCTGCTATACCAAGTGCCTTGCAGACCTCGCTTCTACATCTTGCTAATGTCTTGAATTTCTCTGGAGTTGGAAGCATAATCCGGCATTCCTATTGTCATTAAGCCACAAAACTCAAGGTTTGGACAACCCAAACTTACATGTTTCGCGAGTTCCGTACAAAGATTCTTTGTGAGTTAACCGGGTAGATGATATGAATAACTCTCCTTTTAACCTTTCACTTTTAGGTATTAATGGTCATTTATAACTCTAATACTATCGTGTTAGAGGTATATAATAGATTATGGAGCACACTACCACATGTAAAAATAATTAAAGAACATATAATTAACAGTTTTATATGGATCTATAAATTTAACGCATGAATATCCAATTCTACATGTTATTTATTCTTTAATAATATAAAACGCTATGTATTATACGTTTAAAGTTATGATATTAGATCAACATGATCATCACATATAATTATTATGCGGAACAAAATTGATATTATAATCACATACCTCCAGCATGCTTCAAATGAAGAGATTGATGGAGCAATCGACCTTAGCGATATCCGATTGGACTGAATTTTTCAACCATGGCTTCCTTTTGTATACGATAAGAACATATTCCAATTTTAACCCATTCTAATGGTTGGATATTCTTTTATAGCCAAAATAGTATTTCAAAATTTAACATAAACTTGAGTCTTTAGATTTCTTTCCATTATCCTATTATTTCATTATGTTATCTTTTCGTGTGTCTGAATGATGGAAAATCAGTCACTTATTTATAGGCAGGGATATGACCCAAATCTCCAATAGTAACTTAATCTTAACTGTCTATCAAGGTAGCCAAGATTCATTTTGACTCTTGGTATTTTGAGTACCCTTTCATTAACCAAAGTGACTCTTACATGTAAACATAATTAAAGAATATATAATTAATAGTTTCATATGGGTCTGTTAATTTAACGCTTGAATATTCAATTTTACATGTTATTTGTTCTTTAATAATACAAAACACAATGTATTTTATATTAATGTTAAGATATTAGATCAACATGATTGTCAAATACAATTATTTTGCGGAATATAAAATGATATCATATTCACATACCTCCATCATGTCACAAATGGAAAGATTGACGGAGCAGTCGACTTTAACGATGTCCGATCAGCTGAATTTCGGAGCACAATGTCCTCTTGTATACGGCAAGAACATATTTCAGTTTCAACACCTTCCAGCGATTGGATCTTCTTTGATAGACAAAATAGTATTTCAAAAATTAAAAAAAACTTGAGTCTTTGAATTTCTCTCCCTTATCCTTTTTTTGCATTATGTTCATTGGTGATAGCCCGTTTATTAGTGGATATCGTATGTTAACACTTATATTAATGTCTGCAACTGAAACTTGTTGTTTATGAACTTCTTCATTCACATATTGGTATTATATCCTAATATGCCTAAGTTCTTTAAAATACCGATTTGTTCTTTATAATGAAGATTGCAGCAGCATTATCATAATATTTTAGCGACTTGGTAATAGTGTCGACAACTCCAAGTCACAAAATAAATTTTTCGCAGCCATAATCCATAAATTGTAGTCCCAAAGCACGCTAAATACAATATTTAATTGTTTCTCACCCTTTCATTATTTTATCCACTAGGCAAAAAAAACCTATTTAATGTAGAGAGAACAATTATCATTAGTGTCAACATATAATATTTTAAGCATATAATTATCTCATACTCTTTAATTATTTTATTTCTCTAACCTATCATTTATTACTAAGAGAAATTTAAGAAACGTATAAATTTACTTCCACTGACTTCAAGTTATATATTCTAAATCAAAATACATAAAGTATTCTTCAAATACCATTAATGGGAAACTGACATAAATTTATATAGTGATTTCTCAACGTATACAGTTCTTTTCTTTAACTCTCATAAGTTTTCACACTAAATGTAAGTCTTACTCAAAAGGAGCTAATAAAGCTATAAATATAAGTGAAAATATTTATTTACACCCCTCTCTTTATTCGTAATGAAAACTTTTACCACAAGTCTAACTTTATATCATTGATTATTAAAATTGAATATTTTCTTAGTCCTCTGTCAGATTCGCATTCTTGTGATAAATCTCACAATCATTTAGAATCACAAACTCATTTAAGATCTTCTTAAAACTATTCATATCCACTAACCAAAAGAAAAATTACTTTGGATGTTAAAGGGATGGGACGAGTATCATAACTTCTTTTATAACCACATTAGGTGATTTGACACTCCCACTCATTTCACCATTCTTTAAAGAATTTGACATTTGGGATTTTTTATTTCAAAAGTAATTAATGTACCCTCTTTCAAGTGTAGACATAATTAGGCATTTTAATTCTTTTATCGAGTTATTTCATTTGACTTTTTGTTTTATAAGGGCATGCTCTATGTAAGTCCACTATCCAAGGACTATAACCTCCCACTTGGGCCACATAGATCGTTCTAAAATCATAAAACCTCAAGAGCTCAAACATGAGTATCAAGATTCATAAGTGATAACCCAAAGACAACCTAGACTATTAAATCATCGGAACAAATCTAGAGTGAAAAGAATGTGACATTCAATTATGCCACAAAATTAAAGAGTTCTAATATTAAAGCTACTTTTAAGTTCAACATTATGATATAGGATCATAATCATTTTTCGGGTGAAAATTTCATTATTGCATGTTAAAATTATCTCCCCACGTGGATCAACGAACGACAGACACCTCCCGTCCTAGGTTGCCATGTAGTTATATTGAACGGCATCAAAGGAACCTAGTCGACTGGAAGGTTAACCAACTCCAGAATTTGAATCGTCAGGAATTGCAAAAATTACTCGACTAGAAAGGAGACCAACACAGAATAACAAGAGTCATATTAATTGTTTACAGATGTAAGTTCCTGAAAATATAAAGGCATTCCATCTATAGGGTTTCAGACCCCTATTAATAGACAATCTCCCTTTGCTCAAGGGGACAATCCAATTATTCTCAAGCACACCATACTGAGCTATTGTAATCAACATAGATAAAACTAACAGTGGACATAGGCTTTTTTCATAGCCAGACCACTTTAAAAATCTTTGTCTCTTGTGTGTTTAATTAGATTGATCTTATTATTTATCTGTGGTATAAAATTGGATCACTAAATTTTTGAACATCAACAGATTGATGTCGTCTGTGGGAACAAATGATTGTCATCATTCTTTACCTCATATATTTCTTTGTTAATTATTTGGTTTGAAGAATGACTACTGTTGCTGAAAGCAACTTAGCAACTACAGGCAATAATCCAGATATGTTTGCTCCCCCTGGTGAAACAGACCTCCAGAGGATCCTATTTAATGTTGCTAATGGATGGGACGCTAAGAAAGAGTCAGTTAGATAATTTCCTCGCACAATGCAAGGCAAATCCTCTAATCTAAGGAGAGATATGCGACCTCCACCAGCTAGGAATGAAATGAGTTACCATTATCGATCTTCTCATGACAGGTCATACCGTCCTGGCGCAACCTCTTCATTCTGATCAACGGATTATTATGACGATAGATCTTTTCCAAAGAGAGGTCTAATGTATTGGAGATGCTGAGTAGGGAGTTTACTTTTGACCGTTTAGGTCCCCAAGTAACCAAAGGTCATCACAAAGAGCAAGAACGTCATAATGAGCATAAAGAAGGTTCTCTAAAATCTAGAGCTAGTATGAGAGGCTCTGTTCATGGCGAGCAGACTTCTCAGGAGGAGAGTTCAGCACATAGGCACAACAAAGCCATTAAATATTTTTTGTCAAATCCAAACCACAAGAACATTCTTGGAAGGTATCTATGCAGAGACTGGAAGATCGACTAGAAAAAATGGCCAAAACAAAAAATCATTTGCAAAGGAGCTTTGTTAAAGGCTCACATTTTGTCCAGGCTATTGTAGAGTACCCCACAACTTCCAAATTCAAGCCATCGATTGTCACTCCTACGTATGATGGGAAAACTGATCCAGTTTTATACATTGAGAAGTATCAAGCTGCTGCTGACATTTATTCTATCCCCGATGAAATGAGGTGCAGGGCTTTCTCTAGTTCCATCACAAGTCCAGCCCAAATATGGTCCAATAATCTGCCTAGAGGTAAAATTTCCAGTTTTCATCAATTGGCCAAATTATTCATTGATAACTTTTTCTCTGGACCAAATTGATTAAGAGTGTTACTCATCTCTTGACTGTGCACCAAAAACCAAGAGAGACTACCCGAGATTATATAATATATTTTAATAATGAGAAGCTAGAAGTGGTGGATTATGAAGAAAACATAGCCACTACAACTTTAACGAGTGGGTTACTGGCGAAAGATATTTATTACTCCCTTGCAAAAAAAAAAATAGGACTATGACATAGTTAATGGCTAAGGCTGAAAAGATCATGAACGCCGAGGAGACCATGGCAACAAAAGAAGCACAAGAAATCAAGGTTGAGGTACAGAAGAATAATTAGTTCAAGAAAGATAAAAAAAATAAGAAGACTAACAGGATCAAGAAGTTTGATGAGTATACTCCACTCACTAAGGGTGTTCACCACATACTGGAGGAAATCAGGGCAACAAAGATCTGAACTGGCCTGGGAAACCGAGGACGCCTCCCGATAAGAGAGACAAGTCTAACTACTATAATTTTCATCGCGATCGTGGACATAACACTGATAGTTGCATAGACCTTAAGAATAAAGTTGGCACTCTTATTTGATGAGGAAAGTTGGCGAAATTTATTATTCAGAATGGTAGCCGAGATACCAGGAGAAGGTCTGAATCATCCGATCGAGAAAAATATGACACAAAAAGGGCATGCTCTAACAACTATGAGAATGACCCCGACCATTCGAAGAAGCCTAATGAGCCAGAGATGGATGTAGGTATGATTTCCTTTGGTTATCATTTTATCACAGGAGGAGACACGGGTGAACGAAATGGACTTGCTGAAAGAAAGGTGTACTTAAATGAAACTAAAGATTTTCCCACTATTAGGTAGATTAACATGTGTGAGAGTAGTCATGGTCGACTTAAAAAATTAACAAAGATAAATTGGTGATCGAATTCTCCAAAAATGATCTGAGTGGGGTACCTTATCCTCATAATGATCCATTAGTAATTACTTACAGAGTTCACCATGACAGAGTGGCCAGAGTTTTGGTCGACAATGGGAGTTCGGCTGATGTTATGTTATACAACTGTTTCCAAAGCTTAGGGCTACGAGACAGTAAGGTAGAATCGTATCACATGACTCTCATAGGATTTTCAAGTGAAAGGGTATATCCTTTGGGAACTGTCAAATTAGACGTGCTAGTCGGCACTTATCCCATGAGCAGGATGGAACAAATTTTCTTCCTTGTACTGGACAAAAATATACCTTCAGCCTACAACATAATCCTTAGCCAGGTAGGGTTGAAGCAAGCCAGGTAGGATTGAAGAAACTAGAGGTTGTTTCATCTACTTTGCATTAATTCATGAAGTTCCCTACCAACTATGGAGTCGACATAGTAAATGGTAATTAGATGGAAGCACGTGAATGCTATTATACCTCAACCAATCGATAGGAGATAAAGAGTGGCACGACTAATTTCCACATTGATACTTTGGATCCTCGTGAAGATGAAGACTTGATGAAAGGATAGATCCTGAAAGAAACAGAAACTATTGTGCTAGACGATGAGAAACCAGAAAGGACCAGCCACATTGGCTCAAGACTAACGCCTTTTATCAAAGAGGAATTAATTACATTCCTTAGAAATAGGAGGAACGTGTTCGCTCGGAGTCATCAGGATATGCCAGGGATTGATCCCAACTTCATCTGCCATGAACTTAACATTTACAAATAGGACAGACCAATAAAAGCAGAAGCGCGGAGTTTTTAGCCCAATGAAGAATATGGTCATCCAAGAAGAGGTAGAGAAACTATAAAAATAATATTTATTGAGGATGTTAAATATTCGACTTGGTTGGCCAATGTAGTAATAGTCAAGAAAAACAACAACAAATGGTGAATGTGTGTAGATTTTATTAATCTTAACAAAGCTTGCCCAAAAGATCATTTTTCGTCACTAAGGATTTATCAATTAGTAGATGCTATAGTAGGTCATGAACTGCTTAGCTTCGTGGATGCCTATTTTGGTTATAACCAGATTAAGATGAAGCCAGAGAATAAGGAGAGCACATCCTTCATCACCAGATGAGGAACTTACTGCTATAATGTGATGACATTTAGGCTCAAGAACGCTGGGGTAACATAACAGAGGTTGGTAAACAAAGTCTTTGAAGACCAAATTGGCAAGAAGATGGTGGTGTATGAAGATGATATGCTCATCAAAAGCAAGCTCGCCACTGACCACATTGCTGATCTGGCCCAAACATTTGACCAACTGGAAAAACATCAAATGAAGCTCAATCCGACCAAGTGTATATTCAGAGTATAAGAATGTATGCTTTTATGATATATTGTGAATCAAAGGGGAATTTAAGCCAACCTAAATAAAATAAAGGCTTTACTGGAGATGCAATCTCGACCAGTAAGAAGGATGTGCAAAAGCCGATAGGAAGAGTAACAACCCTAAATCATTTTGTATCTCGAGAAACAAACAGATGTCTTACATTATTCAAGTTGCTTAAAAAGACCTTTGAATGGAACTACAAATGTGGTAAAGCTTTTTTGGACTTAAATAAATATTTGGGTTCACCTCCACTGCTCTCCCAACCAATTTTGGGCAAGAAGTTGTACTTATATTTGTCTATTTCAGAGTATGTTGTAAGTTCATCCTTGATCCGATTAGAGGAACATGTTTAAAAGCCAGTGTATTATACCAGTAAAGCGTTCTAAGGAGCAGAGATCACATACCCATGCTTGGAGAAATTGGCATTGGCACTCATTAAAGTCTCTCGAAGAATGAGATCCAACTTTCAATTCCACACCTATGTAGTGTACACCGATCTACCTCGACAACTTTTCATAAGCTTGAAAAGTCAGGAAGGCTAATATCTTGGTTCGTTGAACTAGGAGAGTATGAAATTGTATATAAGCCCAAAACTTCACTAAAAGTACAAGCAGTGGAAGATTTCATAGAAGAATTCACTTATGCAGAGATACCCAGTGCACTGAGTATGCTTACTGAGAAGACTTCTCCAAAAAAGAGCTCTGCTCAAAAGCAAACTAAAACGGTTGCCGACCAACCAGAATCATCAGTTATTAAAGAAAAAGCTTTCCGATTAGCTGAGCAAAGTAAGAAGGTTTTCAAATACGAAATATTAACGGATAACGACTTCAACAGTGACGTCCCAATTTGGAAATTATTCGTAGATGGCTCTTCGTTCACGTCTGAAAGTGGTAATGGACTCATCCTTAATAGTTAAGATGACTTGGACATAGAATATGCATTGAGATTTCAATTTCAGGCTTTGAAAAATGAAGCCGAATATAAAGCATTAATTACTGGTTTAGAGATAGTCTCATCATTAAGTGTCGAGCAAGTGATAGCGCACAGTGATTCTCAGCTTATTATCCATCAGTTACTTGAAATATATGGAGTTAAAGGGGAAACAATGGTGAGATACTTGAATAAGGAAAAGGAAGTTATTTCTAATAGTTAAGATGGTCCTAATTATAAAAGTGTACAAATCTCGAGAAGATGCTCTTGCTCGGCTAGCATCAGCAACTCTAATGGAGCTCAACAGAACCATCCCAATGGAAATACTCACTAGTAGGAGCATTGATGAGGAGGCAGTCATCATTATTTTTTATAGAATTGGGGCCTTCCTAGATGGATCCAATCAGGGACTACATTAAGAAGGGACTGTTACCGGCCGACCAAAAGGAAGTATTGGAATTGAGATATAAGGCAGCTAACTACATCATGGAGAAAGGTGTTCTGTATAAAAAGGGCTATACAATCTCTTTACTTAGTTATGTCCATACCACTAAGGTGAACGATCTTATTAAAGAGGTTCATGAAGGATCATGTGGTTCTCATTCAGCTGAAAAATCTTTGGTACAAAGGGTATCCACGCAAGGCTACTATTGGCCAAGAATGAAGATAGACTGTATTTCACTTACCAAGAGGTGTGAAAAGTGCCAAAGGTTTGCTATTATTCATATAAAAAAAGATGCTTACCTAACTCCTATTACTTCTCCTTGGACCTTTTTCCATTTGGGGAATAGACTTGGTCGGACCATTGTCGACCACCAAAGGAAGGTTCAAGTATTTAGTCGTCGCTGTGGATTACTTCACCAAATGGATGGAGGATGAGCCCTTGATTGATATGACCTCTCAAAGAGTGTTTAAGTTCATATTGAAGAAGATCATATGTCATTATGGTATGCCCTATGCTTTTATCACTGATCATGGTACCCAGTTGGATAATGAAGAGTTTAAGGAGTATTCCATTAGATCCAAAATAAAGAAGCTACATTTAGCACCGGGATATATACAATGCAATGATCAAACAAAAATCACTAATAAAACTTTGCTCGATGGGTTGAATAAGCACTTTGGTTATGCCAAGTGAAATTAGAATAATGAGCTGCACAATGTTCTTTGGGATTATAGAATTACACTAAAAACTGCAACATGAGAAACTCCCTATATATTGGCTTTTGGTAGTGAGGCAGTGGAAGTGAGGCAGTAGTATTGACAAAAATAGGTCTACCGACACACAGGGTGCTGAATTTTGATTCCCTCGGGAGTTATCTGATTAGGTGACTAGATCTGGACATGATTAAAAAATTCAGAGAAGATGTTTTAATTCGGATGGTTTCCCACCAACAAAGGATTGCTAGGTTCTATAATCGACGCATCAAGTTGACAAACTTGAGATAAGGAGGTTTAGTATTAAAGAAGGTGATTCAGAAGAACAGCAAGTTGGGGCCCAACTGGCATGGTACTTATCGTATCTCGACGGAAATCCGAACTGGAACATATCGCCTGGAAACATTGGAAGGCGAGGAGTTTAAAAACCTATGGAACGCTGATCATCTTTGCAAATATTATTAGTAATTTTGTTTTCAATGTAATCAGTTACTCAAGATAATGAAATTTCATGTTTCTCCTCATTATACTTCCCTTTTATGCTTTGTTTTTCGGAGTATAGTGTGGTACACCACCACCTTAAATTAAAAGCTAAAAAAGCTAAATTTAATTTCAAACTTTTCCAACTTCAGAAAAGTTCTTCGTCAAACTTTTCCAACTTCAGAAAAGTTCTTTATCAAACTTTTCCAACTTCAGAAAAGTTTATCATTAACAACTTCATGTATGATTTCATCTTCGATAAATCAAGAACTAAAAGTTAGTAAGATCTCTTATAAGACTCAAAGTCAAGCACAAGAGGTTTTACCCGACTAAGTTAAAATACAAGGATAATTATGCATTCCTAACACACTTGGTCATCACAGATAACTAATGTTACAACTTAGTTCAACAAAACTATTTACAGTTTTATATAAGAACAACATTAGTAGAATCTAAGGCATTACAATAAGATTCATTCACGAATTAAACATCTAACATTTAAAAAGGACATTTAATCAATAGGTCGATTAATTAGTCAATATACAGATTATCTACTCGGCAACAAGATTAATATCAACCACAAGCTCAAATATAAAGGACAATAGTGTATCAAAGAACTTCATTTCATTCAATGAACTTGAATTAGAAAACCAAGATCAACCTAGTACAAGAAAAAAGTTATTCTAGTAGATGCTTTCCATCAGCCTTGCTCATCCCAACAGGAGGTTCATTAAGGGTGCTCGAATGGTTGATAGACCTGAAATTTTTCCTTGTAGTACGCCTGCTAGTGCTCAATCGGTCAAGCAAATATCGAGGACGAACATATTCCACTTCTCCTTCTAGGCCATAATCCCTAAGGTATTTTCTAATCAGACACTGAGGGATGGAATCAAGAGGAATACAACTGACATCAATAGATAAGGGAAGATCAGGTTAATCCAGGAGTCATGGGTTATGCTACTACCATAGTTCATTGTTCTTAGGAATCTTCATCAAAGTAAGCAATTTAATCCAACCTCATTTATAGCCCTCATTCCTGGCCTACTCCATGTGATTATCCAAGTAAGTTATGGCCTTATCATAACCATCCATCCAAATAGCTCTGGGTTGCTTATGAAAATGGAAAGTAAGTCAGTCCATACTATCTTGAAGCTTTTTGATGGTGTTGTCTTTCTCCTTGAGCTTAGAAGCTTTGTCGACCTAGATTTTCTTAGTTCTCTCCCCATCAACAATTAGCCAAACAACTATCCCGTGCCTTGGGGTTTGGCCAGGCTTAGTTTTCTTCTTCTACAAAGATTTTAACTTCTCCAATAGCTTAGCATTCTCAATCTACAAAAATAAAACACCTTCATCCAAGCCAATGGTGGTTGATTTCTTCAAATTGTCAAGTTCATTCCTAAATGCATTATTTTCTTTCTCCAATACGGCAGTAATTGATCGGGCACTCTCCAGTTCTTAGTTCAATGCCAATTCCTTCTTATTCAAGGAATAAGTGATTTCTTGTAACTTTTTGTGAAAGCCCCAGCCTTCACTCAAGGCCATGTACTTAACCTCATAGTCAAAATGAAGCATTGCCTTAAAAAAATTTTGATCCTCCTGTATCTACTCGATTATCTCATAATAACCAGCATTATTAGCTACAGTTTTGTCAAGTGACACCCCGCTTATTAAAATAAGAGGTGGCCAGCCAATCAATCCAATAGAATAGGAATCTTAAATGGTCCATTCTCAGCATCACTATCGCATAAAAGATAATATGTGATAACCACCAGACATTTTAAAAACGGATGTTATAAGTTCACATAAAAAGATGTTCCGAACAAATACTTAAGATTTACAAAAAGGTTAATAGATATTGAACGATTAACAGTATTGTTGATACCAAAATTAGTATGCTGATATAGACGAATAATAAGAAGACACGTGTCGATCTACGTGGCACAATAGCAACGAGGAAGTTTATTTCCCCGACCAAGTCATACTCACTCCGAGCAGCAAGTGTACTCCGAGGAACTCCAACACTCTGAGGAACTCCTGAACGACGAACAACTAAGGCGGTCCGAGCTGCATCTCGGCCACAGCATTAATTGCCAGATAATCAACAGTTCAACTATTCATTGAATGCTTATCATACAGACGTATACTCTTAAAGGGCATTAATTGTTTACCCTTTCACATGTACAGCCTAAGGGCTATAAATACATTGTATCACCCTCATTCTAGGGGATCGGATTTTCTTGAGATAATTACATATCGAGAACTCCAAAACACTTGGCAATAACAGAAAACAGTGGACGTAGGCCATTCTTATAAGGCTGAACCACTTTAAAATTCTTTGTCTCATTTACATTTATCTGTGATTAAATAATTAGAAGCAATCTAATTTTTTACATCAACAGATTGGCGCCGTCTGTGGGAAATGACTGTTGTTATCGTTTTTCACCAAAAATCATTCATCATCAATGGCTGATAATCCTGAATCCAGCAATCGAAATGCTGGGAATGTTGGGAATCCTCCAAATCCTTCTGCACCATCAATTGCTCCAGATCTGGCTGGAATTATGACGAATCTGGCTCAAGGACAAACCGCCATGCAAGAAACAATGCGGCAACTCATACAAACCCTTCATGGCGGAGTACCTGCACATTCAGGACAAAGAAGTGGTCAGAGACAAACCTATTTACTTTCTTCACGATCCAGGCATACTGAGTCATATCGCAATGAGGGATCTGATGATTTCTCTTATCAACCTGGGCGAACTTCATCAATACGGGACACAGATACTGAGCAACGTATTACTCTCTCTCTAGAGAGACCCAGTGACTTGGAAAAATTAAGCAGGGTATCTCCTTTTAGCCGATTAGGCCCTAGGAGGAATAGGAGTCCACCTAAGGCCATGTCGAGGAGTTTTCGACGACCATCAGATCTAAGAGAGGGATCAACACAATCACGACCAGTTGCTCGTCAAGATAGATCTCAGGAGGCCACGTCAGAACAATCAATTGCTCGAACTAATAGGCTCGAGGAAGGAAATGATGCGTGGAAAGGTTCCATTCAGCGGTTGGAGGATAGATTGGGAGAAATGGCTAAGGCGAAGAATCCCCTACAACGAACTTTTGTTCAAGGGACACCTTTTGTCCAGGCCATTGTGGATTTTCCTACACCGTCAAAGTTTAAAGCCCCTATGGTGACCCCCAAATATGATGGAAAGACAGATCCTGTTCTGCACATAGAGCAGTATCAAGCTGCTGCCGACATCTATGTTGTCCCCGACGAGATGAGATGCAGAACATTCTCAGGAACTCTTACTGGATCTGCCCAGATATGGTACAACAATCTTCCTCGGGGTAAGATTTCAACTTTCTTTCAATTGGCGAGTTGTTCATCGGCAATTTCTGTTTTGGAGCAAAGCCAGTAAAACGAGTAGCACACTTGTTAAGTGTTAGACAAAAATCTGGTGAGAGTAGTAGAGATTACATAACTTGTTTCAATAACGAGAAGCTGGAAGTCATAGATTATGAAGAAAAGACAGCAATCACTGCCTTGATGAGTGGGTTGTTGCCTAACAAGTTGTATTACACTTTGGCCAAAGATCCACCTACAACTATGTCAGAGTTGATGGCAAAAGCGGCCAAAATCATGAATGCCGAGGAGGCTATGGCTGCGAAGAAGAATATGGATAAAGAAACCAAGGTGGAAGTCGACAAATCTAAGAAGAAAGAGCATAAAGGCAATGGCAGTGACAAGCATTCCAAGAATAATAAGTCGTCATGGGAAGTCCTGAAGAAATTCGATAATTATACTCCTTTGAAAATGGGTATTAATCATGTCTTGGAAGAAATCAAGAATAACGAGGAAGTAAGGTGGCCAAAGAAACTGAGGTCGGACCCTGACAAAAGAAATAGAGATAAATATTGCGAGTTTCATAAGGATCATGGTCATATGACTAAAAATTGCATAGCCCTGCAGAATGAGATTGAAACGCTCATTAGACGAGGAAAGTTGTCAAAGTATGTTGATCGTAGAAATGAAAAAGGAAATGAAAACCGAGCAAGAGAGAGGTTTAGATCTCCTCGTCGGGCAGAAGAAAACAGGAAAAGGGATCATGAAGATGATACAGAGGATGACCCCGATCTTCCCAAAAGGCCAAGGCAACCAGAACGCGAGGTATTTTCAATACGTTTTGGAACATTTGATTGTAATGTTATTACAGGCGGAGATGCAGGAGGAGGAGATCTTACTGCAGAAAGAAAAGCTTACCTCGGTGAGGCTCAAGCTTGCTCATACATTCAACGGATAAATTTCGCTGAGGAGGATCGCCCGAGGAAGATAAATAAAGAGAAGCTAGTCATTGGTTTTTCAAAAAATGACCTTGCAGGTGTTCTTTACCCTCACGACGACCCTTTGGTGATCAAAATGAGGATGAAAGAAGTAGTGATTTCAAGGGTTCTGGTAGATAATGGTAGTTCGGCAGACATCATGTTCTACTCATGCTTTGACAGTTTAAATTTAAAATTATCTCAATTGGAGCCTTATCACAGACCTCTCCTGGGTTTTTCTGGCGAGAAGGTTTTTCCACTTGGGACGATCAAGTTGGATATATTCATTGGAACTTGGCATGCTTGTCGGACAGAAAGAATACGCTTCTTTGTGATGGATAAGAATGTGCAATCAGCTTACAACATCATCATGGGAAGAGTTGGTTTGAAGAAGTTCGAAGCAGTTCCATCTACAGTACATCAGTGCTTAAAATTCCCAACAAATTTTGGAGTAGGAGTTGTGAAAGGTGATCAAAAAGTAGCTCGAGAATGCTATTATTCATCTGCCGAGCAAGAGGAGCTTGAAGAGTCAAGGAAAAAGACTACTACCTACCAGGTGGATGAAGGTACAGAAATTGAAACACTGGATCCCAGAGATGAATCCCAACTTGTAAAAGGACAAGTGGTGGAATCTACAGAAAATGTTATTCTGGACGATGAACATCTTGAACGAACAACTCAGATAGGTTCGTCGTTGGATGCTTCAATAAAACAGGAGTTGATAACTTTCTTGAGAAACAGAAAGAAAACTTTTTCATGGAGTCATGAAGACATGCCAAGAATAAATCCAAGCTTCTTGTGTCATGAGCTCAATGTGAATACGGAGATCAAGCCTGTAAAGCAGAGAAGAAGAGTATTTAGTCCCGAGAAGAATCAAGCTATACAAGAGGAGGTCGAGAAGCTCCAGAAAGCCCAATTCATTGAAGATGTGAAATATCCAGACTGGTTAGCAAATGTGGTGATGGTAAAGAAGAAAAATAATAAATGGAGAATGTGTGTTGATTTCACCGATCTCAACAAGGCATGCCCAAAGGATCACTTTCCATTGCCCAGAATTGATCAACTAGTGGATGCTACCTCGGGACACGAGCTGCTCAGCTTCATGGATGATTACCCTGGCTACAACCAGATCAAAATGAAACCTGAAGACAGGGAAAGTACTTCTTTTATTACCCCTAGGGGAACTTATTGTTATAATGTTATGCCTTTTGGTTTGAAAAATGCAGGAGCGACATACCAGCGGCTGATGAACAAGGTTTTTGCCGAACAAATCAGTTGCAATATGGAAGTCTATGTCGATGATATGCTGACAAAGAGCAAGAAAGGTGTTGATCATCTAGTTGACTTAGGTCAGACCTTTGATCAACTGGATAAATACCAAATGAAGCTCAACCCGACGAAGTGCACATTTGGAGTACGAGAAGGAATGTTCCTCGGGTACATTGTTAACCAACGAGGCATTGAGGCGAATCCAGAAAAGATCAAAGCTCTTTTAGGGTTGCGATCTCCAACGACGAAGAAAGAGGTGCAGAGTCTTACAGGACGAGTTGCAGTGCTCAACAGATTTGTATCCCGAGCAACTGATTGATGCCTCCCATTCTTCAAAACACTTCGAAAAACTTTCGAATGGAATGATGAATGTGAAAAAGCCTTTCAAGACTTGAAGAAATATTTAGGATCACCTCCACTGTTGTCCAGGCCAGTAATGGGAGAAAAGTTGTACTTGTACCTGGAAGTATCAGAGAATGAAGTCAGCTCGGCATTGATCAGAATGGAGAATGGAGTCCAGAAGCCAATTTATTACACAAGTAAGACTTTCCGAGGTGTAGAGATCAGGTACCCAAAGCTGGAAAAATTGGCATTGGCATTAATTGAGGCAAGTAGAATGATGAGGCCATATTTCCAGGCCCATACCATCGTCGTGTATACCGACATGCCATTAAGACAAGCCCTTCATAAGCCAGAAAAATCAGGTAGACTGATGTACTGGGCAATAGAGCTCGGTGAATATGATATTGTGTATGAACCCAGATCATCATTAAAAGGGCAAGCTGTAGCAGATTTTATAGCAGAATTTACTTATCCTGATACCCCCGAGGAACAAAAGTTGCTCGATGATGAACCTGTGGATGTTACAGGATCAACAAACACAAGCTCAGACCAACTCTGGTTGGTAAAAGGGCTTGTGGATATTGAAGGATCATCAAATTCGAGCTCAGACCAACTCCGGTTGGTAAAAGGGCGAGAAGAGATGATCGACGAGGAGCGAGAAATATCAGGGGAGGGTGAAAGGAAACAACAAATATTTCACCGAGGAACTTTGTCAGATAAGAAATTTGAAGACGAGTTACCTACATGGAGATTATATGTAGATGGGTCATCTTGCACAACAGGTTGTGGAGCAGGGATTGTTTTGAACAGCCCAGACGATATTGACATGGAATACGCCCTGCGATTCCAATTCAAAGCTTCCAATAATGAGGCGGAGTATGAGGCCATGATAGCAGGTCTTAATTTAGCAAAGATTATGGAAGCACAACAAGTGATGGTATTCAGTGATTCTCAATTAATTGCGAATCAGGTGATGGGAACATATGCAGTTAAAGGAGAATTAATGGTCAAGTATCATGAAAAGGTGATGGAGTTGTTGGCAGAATTTGATGCCATTCAGTTGATCAGAATACCAAGAATGGAGAATGCACGAGCAGACGCACTGGCCCGACTAGCATCAGCTACTCGTATCGAGCTGCAAAGAACGATACCAATTGAAGTATTAGAAAGTCGGAGTATAGATGAAGACCTGACGATGAATATTATTACCCTTGATTTAGGACCATCTTGGATGGATCCCATCAGGGCATATATTGAGGAGGGAGAATTACCGGAGGATAAGCTCGCTGCCAAGAAATTGAAGTTTAAAGTTGCTCGGTATGTACTAACTAGTGGTGTTTTGTATAGACGAGGAATTATGGCAGGTTTGCAAAGATGTGTACATCCCTCCGAGGTGAAAGAATTGATTGAAGAGATCCATGAAGGGTCCTGTGGAGCCCATGTAGCAGGTCGGACACTTTTACAAAGGGTGATGATGCAGGGATACTACTGGCCAATGATGAGGGCTGATTGTATAGCCTATGCTAAGAGATGTGATAAATGCCAACGTTTTTCCTCTATCCGACGAACTCCACAAGCATTGTTGACACCCATAACTTCCCCTTGGCCATTTGCTATGTGGGGAATTGATTTGGTTGGACCACTGCCAACGAACCAAGGAAGATTCAAATACCTCATCATCGCAGTGGATTATTTTACTAAGTGGGTAGAAGCTGAGCCACTTATTGATATGACATACGAGAAGGTGTACCAGTTCGTTTGGAAGAACATCATCTGCCGATATGGTCTCCCTCATGCCTTCATCACAGACCATGGAACACAATTTGATAACGAGGAGTTTGCCGCCTATTGTCATCAGTCAAATATTTTGAAGGTTCATTCAGCACCAGGCAATCCTCAAAGCAATGGATAGACTGAAGTGACGAACAGAACATTACTAAATGGTTTGAAGAAGAGGCTAAGTGAGGCTAAAGCTAATTGGATTAATGAGCTACAGTCAGTATTATGGGCTTACCGAACAACTCCCCGAACAGCAACTGGAGAATCACCATATATGCTGGCATTTGGAAGTGAGGCCGTAATACCTGTCGAGTTGGGTCTTCCAACACACAGAGTGCTGAACTTCAATTCCCCAGTCAGCGACTTAATGAGAAGATTAGATTTGGACATGCTCGAGGAGGTTAGAGAAGAGGCAGCCATTAGGAATGCTGCTTACCAACAACGAACATCTCTGTTCTACAACAAGAGGGTAAAAAAATGCGACTTAAAAGAAGGAGATTACGTGCTAAAGAAGGTCATTCAGAAGCACAATAAGTTGGAAGCAAACTGGCATGGACCTTACCGAGTTACAGAAGTTGTTCGACCAGGAACTTACCGAATAGCAACTCTAGAAGGAGAGGAATTTAAGAATGCATGGAATGCTGAACACCTACGCAAGTATTATCAGTGATGTAAAATGTAAAGCAGTTCCATTAATATGAATAAAACGATGATATTTCGCCATCTTCTTTTTATTGAAAGTTTTTCGGGGAATACTAGTGTGCAACACTACGCTGCTCGGCAGTAAAAACAACACGATAGTTTAAGCTCGGACCAACTCCGGTTGGTAAAAGGGCGAGAACAAACCATACTCCTTTGGTTAGGAGGCGTACACTAGCTCAGACCAACTCCGGTTGGTAAAAGGGCGAGTGGACACGATAGTTCGAACTCAGACCAATTCCGGTTGGTAAAAGGGCGAGAACACGACATTCCTAAAAATACCAGCTCCGGTTGGTTAGGAAACCATACTCCTTTGGTTAGGAGGCTGACACTGGCTCAGACCAATTTTGGTAAAAGGGCAAGTGGACATGATAGTTTGAACTCAGACTAACTCCGGTTGGTAAAAGGGGGAGAACAACATTCCTAAAAATGCCAACGTGTTTGGCTAGGAAGCAAAATACTCCTAAAAATGCCAATCTTGGTTGGTTAGGAAACAAGATATGCTCTCAAATGCCAACTTATGTTGGTCGGGAGGTAAGATTATTACAGAAAATACAAAAGTTCCTCGAAGAACAAAATATTCCAAACTGAACCAAGTATGGTTGGTCGGGGATAAAAATCCACTAACTGTAGTTGGTCGACGAGGAGAAAATATTCCAAATAGTACCAAGTATAGCTGGTCTGGGATAAAAACTCACTAACTATAATTGGTCGACGAGCACAATTTAACAACCTTGGTTGGTCGGAAAAATTTTAAACATTTTTATACTCATTACTTTATTATTAAGTGATCGAGCAACATTACTAATACTTGTAATTTTTTTATTACTAAGTTGGTCGATGAACCACACAATATTGTTATGCAAGCACAAATATAAAGTGTTTGACAAGTACAAGACAATAGCAATACAGATTTTCAAACAAAAATGAAAGTCTTTCATAAAAGTCAAAATAAATTACAAGTTACATTGATAATTACATGGATATGTATACTAATTGTTACATCAAAAATTCCTATTCTATTGGTTTTTTCCCCTCAGCTTTCGATACAGGTTCCTCGCCAGCAGGCGGATCATTTAAAGACTGAGGGGAATTGATGAAGTTCAAATCCTTCAGCATCCTGACGTTCATCACATAAGGTCGATCTAGAAGATGCTCGGGACGAGATACCTCGATTTGAGAATGAAGATTGTAGTCACCGAGGTATTTTGCAATTAAGCTCCGAGGAATGGCACGAGCAGGGATCCATTCCATGTCCAAATTATACGGTGGCACAGGCAAGTCAAGTACCCCAGGATCATAATAGTCCCACAGATAGTGTCCTTGTTCGAGCTTCAGCACGCCCAAGGCATTCAGCCAGCCTTGTTTGTAGCCCTCATTATTGGCATTCTGGATACGATCATCCAAATGGAATAGTGCTTCGTTGTATCTAGCCATCGAGAACTCCCTGGGCTGTTTGTGAAATTGAAATGTTAACCTTTCAAGCTTCTCGTGAAGACTCTGGATGAAAAGTTCATTAGTCTCCAACACTGATTTCTTTGAAGAGAGTTGTTTTTCCAGTTCTCTAATTTTCTTTGACATGTCAGACAAAGCTTGAGTTTTTGCCATCAATTGGAATGCTTGGTTTTCCAACGCTGATTGAGTACGAGCTTCTTCAATAGTACGACGAAGAACTCTTGATCGTCCCCGAGCAGGTTGAGTACTTTGTTCCTCGACAACATTCTGAGCAACTCTTCCTCGTCCACGAGAACCTCTTCCTCGTCCCCGAATAGCAGTAGAAGGCCCAGCTCTTCTTAAAGCCTCTAACTCTTCTCGCAACTTGGCATTTTCCACTTCTAAAAATGAGAATCCTTCATCGGTGACCGGTACCCGGGCAGTGGAAGATGAAGCAGCAGACCTCAGCTGAGCTAGTTCTTTTTGCAGATTATTGTTTTCTTGTTCCAATAGCTCAGCGATTTTCCTGTGCGCTTCGACATCTGCTTTCAATGTTCTCTCTCTCACTTCATAGCCAGCAAGCATCTTGTCATAGCCTTTGTCAGCACTAAGTTGTTTGATTTTCTTCTCATACCCTTCGTGCAAAAGAGCTGAAGACTCTTTATACTGCTACTGAAGTTCATCGAGAGTACCTTGCAAGTCTTCAATCATTTCATAATAAGCCACATTTTTTGCTACAGCACGATCAAGAAGACATTTCAAGTATTGATATGCCTCCACTGCTTGGTCTGAAGCATCTCGACCAAGAATCTCTACAATCTGGGAATTGTCCAAATCAGTGTGGCCATCCTTAAAATATTCATTACATTGTCGAAGCAGAGTTGTGTCATGGGCAGACAGCAATTCCATTCTAGCCATAAACTAGTAAAGAAGAGAAGGCAAGAGTTAATAAAAAAGCAGACAGAACATCAACAACATTGAGAAACAAAAAGGTGATTTTTTATTACATCATAGAAAGGAATACAGTGTTCAGAGTACAGAGTACAAGTGACAAAAGAAAAATAAATACCGAACAACTTCACACCTTTTCCTTATCTCCCAAGACTTTCTCGGGAGGCTGGGATGAGGAGCTCGGTTGCTCGGTGGAAACAATGAGTTGGTCAGCTAGGGCTGGAACTTGTTTAGGAGGAGCAGGCAGAGATGAAAGCTCCTCGTCGGCAGGCTGAGTAAGGATTGGATCACCCACTACCATTGAAGATTCTTCAGAGGCAGCTTCATCCTCTTCTTCATCTTTAATATTTGGGGGAGGACCAGGGAGATGTTGTTGAAACAATTATGAGTCCTCATCAACCTTTAATTCTTGCAGGGCAGCCAGCCAACCATCTCGGAAGTATTTCAAACTCCCATACTGCACCTGGGACATCATTGCTGCTACCCCCCTATTCCACCCTTTGTCCCAACCAGTGCGGAAATATTTTTTCACCACCAACTTTCTTTTTATTTTCTCCGAGGAGATCTTCTCGGATAGAAGATCCTCGGTGGCTTTCAACTTAGCTTCCACCTCCTCCTTCTGACGATTCACTTCTCGCAGAAGAGACAATTCTTCTTCTGCCATTTTCATCTTGTTTTCAAGCTCCCCAAAGCTCTTGAGCTTCTCGTCATACTTCTTTTTCTCTCCCTCCAAATCTTTCACCTTATTTTCCAAACCCTTGGAAACTTCAACGAGCTGCACCTTCTCTGCCTCAACTGCATCCAACTTCTTCTCCCATTCAGCCTTATCCTCGTCATACTTTTGACGGGACTCCTTCAAAGATTTGGTCAAACTTAGTAAAGCATCTTCCACTCCGGACGAGGAGCTAGAAGCCTTGATCGCTTCATCCTTCTTCACAATGGTGTTAAAGCAACTCACCAGCTAAAAAAGGAGATAATGATAAGTCAGCACAGAGATACATGTATTGTTGGAAAGAAAGAAAATTCAGAATATGAGAAACTTACTGAAGCAATTTGACGAGTAGCCAGGGATGTAAGAACATCCCTAGACATATTCTCCTCAATTCCTTGGACTTCAAGAATGGTCCAAGTCTTCACCGAGCTCATAGCTGAGCTCGGAGGAATAATATTTGGAACACCAGCTCCACTAACTTGGAGCTGGGGAATGGTTTCAGCTAAATTGACCGAGGAGGATTTCTTCAGTCTCCTCGGTGGCATTTCAACAGTTTCAACCAAAGAAGAGCTTTTAGTTGGGGAGATGGTGACCACTTCCACGGGTGCTTCCTTCTTGCTCGGAGCCGCTGGGGGCTTCTCGGCAGCCTTCTGAGGAGCAACAGAAGGGGAAGCATCTACTTTCTTTGTCACCTTTGGGACGTCAATCTTGTTTCTTTTTCCATCTCCAGCAGAGGTAGTCTCCTCAAAGATAGCAGGAACTCTTCTTTTGCCCATTTTATGACTCAGAGGAATGTGATATTCTGGAGAAGAGTCCTCAGGAACTGACACTGGAGCACTAGTGCTGACCACAGGACGAGCAGTAAAGGATGATGTATAGCTCCTGTATTGCAATAAATATGAAGCAGACCTGATGTGCTCGTCTGCAACTTTCTGATGCAAACTCCAGATAAGTTTCAAATGCTTAATCTTAACTTCTGATTCTTTTGGAGTCTTTCTTTTGCTGTCAACTGCAAACAAATACATATTTAAATGTCAATCACACATTTATTCAAACATAATGAAATCATAATTTCAGAAATAAAATAAAATGAAAATAACCTATCCCATTGCCATATGGAGGGCATCTGGGACCTTGATATACTTCATCTCCAATCAAAGGGGCATGTTGCCAATTTTTGATAACTACCCCATGTTCAAAATAATCCCTATTAGCATCAGGGAGGTTGACTACTAAAGCCCTATTCAAAAATCTAGTTTTTAAATAAAAAACATTATCTAAAACAGCCCATCTATAACAATACATAATCTCAGGAATTCCTATACGGGTTCCGTGAGTTTGATTTAACCTATACACCCCATTAACTATTCTCCATGTGTTGGGGGCTATTTTTGCAGGAACAACATCGAAATAATGACAGAACTTTAAGCACAAAGGGTTTGGTGGAAAAGAAAATCCACATTCAGCAATAAAGAGGCTGGGGAACCAATGTCCCTCAGCCAAACGAAAATAATTTGAAGGCTCAGAAAGATCCTCCAGAATTACCCAAGATGGAATAGAAAAATCAGAATGGAATTTCTCAAGAGATTCAATAACATAAACCATGGCGAATAAAAGGAATGAAGAAGAAGGAAGAAGATCTTACAAGAAAAAGGGAGATCTGTTGACAACGAACGAAGAAAAGGATGAACGCACAAGAGAGAGAAAGACTAAGGAAAACTCGAAAGCAGAAATTGGAAAAGGTAGAAGATGATGGGATTGCCTATGAAGCTTAAATACTTTGCCTTGGGAAACGGCGAAAGAAATGATTACAAAAAAGAAACTATTACGCTACCGGCGGCTAAAAGGACAAAAAGTGCGCGAAGATCGAAGCGCTTATAAAAATTCAAAAAGGCGGTAAAAACCAGGAAGGTCATTTAATATTGCCATATACCGAGAAAGAATGTTCCATATTCCTCAATGTTCGAAATATGAAACATTGGGGGCTTCTGTTGATACCAAAATTAGTATGCTGATATAGACGAATAATAAGAAGACACGTGTCGATCTACGTGGCACAATAGCAACGAGGAAGTTTATTTCCCCGACCAAGTCATACTCACTCCGAGAAGCAAGTGTACTCCGAGGAACTCCAGCACTCCGAGGAACTCCTGAACGACGAACAACTAAGGCGGTCCGAGCTGCATCTCGGCCACAGCATTAATTGCCAGATAATCAACAGTTCAACTATTCATTGAATGCTTATCATACAGACGTATACTCTTAAAGGGCATTAATTGTTTACCCTTTCACATGTACAGCCTAAGGGCTATAAATACATTATATCACCCTCATTCTAGGGGATCGGATTTTCTTGAGAGAATTACATATCGAGAACTCCAAAACACTTGGCAATAACAGAAAACAGTGGACGTAGGCCATTCTTATAAGGCTGAACCACTTTAAAATTCTTTGTCTCATTTACATTTATCTGTGATTAAATAATTAGAAGCAATCTAATTTTTTACATCAACAAGTATGATAACATATACAATATATAACCGAATAAGTTATCGGTTAACAGACTGATACAAAAGAGATCACATAAAGTGTAACAGTAATTAGGCGAATTAAGACTGCGGTAACACGCCCTAATATAATAGATGGATCATAATCTATGATGACCAAAAGAATTGATGCGTCTAGTATAAAAAATCCTACAACATCTGCAACGTGATGTAGCTCCTTTAATACTGGGAGGGAAGTTCAGAACGGGCGCCCTTATGGTGGGACACTTGTATATAACAAATAACCATACAAAGATAGAGCAAAATATAAACGGGTTAGGATCCCGATTTGATATGATTACATGTGAATAAAATGCATGACAGTTATAGATACAGGATTTCATAAATAGGTTAAAATTGCTATACATTCTATTCATAAGCTAAACCACCTAATCATAAATGAGAGTAACCTAATTACATACATCTTCATTGTTTATAATTTTCACAATGATTTAACCTTACAAGACATTTACACATGAAGTACAATTACCATTAGAGCTAATTCGCCATTCTATTCATCCCTTTCAATTAAACCCCAATAAGGTGCTGATAGTTAGACGCATACAACAACAATTCTAAGACCATCCTTTCGGGAATTACCCCCACTGGATATGTTCCCTAAATGCTTATCATCTTCCAGGGCCTATAACTAAGACCACATGGGAACCTTAAATCATACGCATGGGAAGCGGCCATTTACCTTCGAGAGCGAGGCGTAACCATACCCGGAATTACTTCACTTCGAATAAAACAATCACAATGTACCCAACGATATAATGGCCTAAGGATTTTACTCCCCCCGCATACATTCGCTAGGGAACTCACCTCATTCGCGTAACTTCCCTTATAATAGCATTTAGAGGGGTATGTACATATATGCTATAGTCACCAAATATATATATATATATATATATATATGTGTGTGTGTGATAACGCTTAACTTCGAAAGCATATATGTAAAAAGGAACTATCACTATAAAGTATAACCACTTCGTGATAGTCCATAACAATCAAAATAACAAAATGTCACCTTGCTATCCTAAGGTATTAATCTCTTCATATTAGGTCATAACCATCTATAATACATTAATGAAGAAGGTCCCTAAGCTTTAAATCCAAAAGAAAAAGGGGTATAAAAATTCTAAACTTGGGCTCAAAATAGAGTACTAGTCGACCGACCCCTGACCCCCGATCGACCGCGTATTTGGATTTTGCCTTGCGAGCCAACCAGTAGGCTTTTTTCCTTTGGCCCGATCGATTGGCTTCCTGGCCGCAGTCGACCAGTCATACCAGATATTTCGGCCATACCCCATTTTTCTACAAAACTTAACCTCCAACTCTTCTCCTTTCCTTTTTCTCACCAACCAACAGCATTCATAAATCATCCATACATGATAACTAACTAGTATTAATCCCAAGAACCATATTTTTGTCATCAACCTAAAGATCTATGGCATAAATCATCAAAAATCCCTAAATGGGTGAAACTCAAGAACACTAACCCTAAATACAAATTATTCAACACAATCATACACATATGCAAGTTTAATAACTTGCCTTGTTTTGGGAGTCTCGGATTCTTCCTCTTTAGTGCGATTCTAAGCTCAAATGGGCAATCTCTTCTCTTTCTCTCAAGCTCTCACTTATCTCTATACTTTCTAGGTTAAACACATAAATGAGCCATTAATGCTCTTGCAAGACTAAATACCTAAATATAACTCAAATACATTAAGTCCAACATTAAATGCTGCTACACACTTAAAATGACTCGTAACTCCTATTTAAGTCATAAATAGCCGGAAAGTACCATCGAAACCTAAAAACAGCCTTAGCACTTATTTTGACTATCTCGACCCTTCCCGGACTAACCGTGCCCTCTAAACTGACATCTGGGATATCGTTCATTAATTCCTATTCCAACGTCATATTAAATTCCTAAAAATGATCCACTTAGAATATAACCATAACCGTCGCTTTAATGCACAACGACGCAACATATGCTTAATATTACACTATTTACATTCACGAAACAGTAAATATGCAATACTCATAAATATTAACTCTTAAATCACAAAATTCAATATTTAATTCAATTTCTCATTTAGTTTAAATAATTATCCCATACGGACAATTAATATAAAAATAAATGCTCAAAAGTAAGGGGTATTACAAAAACTTGCGATGGCATCGAATCGTTGAGTAAGTTTTCTATCGTGTCCTTGTATTAAATTTGCATTTATTGAACCTGTGGCTAGGTCATCCGAGACTTTTCTGTTGTGAGTTTTTCTCGTACATCGCGGCATTGTGGTTGTGTATTTTATCTTGCGAATTCTCACCTAGATGCATGCTTAGATTTCACAAGATGAAATCAATTTAATCACGAAAGGGATTTAATTTGTGCTTAATTAATTTGGGTTGCGTTGGTTTAAATTTAAGTTTAATTTGACAAAATTCATGTGTTAGTTTAGTTTGTGTTAATTTGAACTTGATTTGAAGTTTTGTTTAAGAAGAAAAAATTTAATTTGAAAGAAAATTAAAATTTTGAATTTTCAGGAAACCATCATTAACAGTTTTGACAATAAAAAATTATTTCATAACTACCAAAAATTGCCCATAATTCCTCTGTAACCATCCATCTTCATTTTTGTAGAGAATGACACGTATCCTATAGGGGTTATAATATAACCAACAACTAAAAAAATAAAAATATACGAATGGTTACATATAAATCTTAAAAATGGGACTAGATACTTAAGATAGACTAATTTTATAAAAGAACTCTTTTAAAAACTCTTCTGTTATATCTGTTAAAAAAACCACTTTTTAGAAAAAACTATTTTAACTATTTTCCCTTTTTTCATTTATATTTATTGAAAATACAGTTTGACTATTTTTTTATATAATTTTTTTTTTAAATGTACAATTCTATTAACTTGTTTTCTTTTATTTATGTTTATCTTCTTATTGTATGTTTTTTTACAAGTAGGTTTAGTTTCATTTCTTTTATTTTTTTCTTTTTTGCCAAAGATAGTTGGTTAGTGTCCATATTTGGTACGCATGTTGTGGTTTCTTTTGTTTGGTTTTCCATTTTTATTATTTTTTGGTTTGTTTTGCTTTTAGGTTTAGGCCCACGATTTTCATTAAATTGTTTTATTTTATTTTATTTGTTTCTTTTAGTTTGCGAATGGGGTTCGTAGGTACTTTAGTTTAGTTTTTTATTTGTATTTTCCTTTTTGCTTTCCTTTATGTGATCCGTAATCAACAAATATTTTAAAAGGCCTTTTATTGATTAGTTAATTAAAAAAACTTTGAACTCTTTTCAACAAATTTTTTATTTAAAAAGGGGGTTTCGTGAGTTCGAAAAGAGTGAATTCCTCCCCTTTATTTTACAGGACCTTTTAGAGAGTTTTTCAACCTCAAAAGACCCCAAACTTAGGTTTTGATTTTGGATATTTTTGATTTTTTAGAAAAAAAATCTTTTGGCACATAAAATCAAATATTTTAATGATATTTTTCTGAAACAAAAATTGCTACAATTTCATTTAAAATCTATGGAGATTTTGCCTTTGGTCATTATCAAAGCTTGAGGAGGTTTTTAAGATCGGTGCACCGATTGATTTGAGTTGCGATCCACTACACGTTTACGAGGTCGATGAGCTAGGCATCGGTACGGTGGAGATTCATGTAGGCACATTGGTTCAATAAATCGGGGGATACTGACACCTAAGGGTTGGGATTGTCAAGTCGAAGCTTTGGTGAAGATTGACATAACTAGTAATGCGGAGGTTTAAAGTGTGAACGACGAAGATTAGTGGTTGCGATTAAATAAGTGTTGTAAGTCGTATCTGTAATTTTTTTAATTCCTAGATTTTTATAATAGTAGACTTGTGTGTGCGTATAATTTTTACTGAAATGGTTTCAAGTTAAATACCATGTGATTTTGTTTTTTCACCTTAATTAATTGTTAATAACTTTGCATATACTTTAAACCTAATTAATTAATTCGGTAAATTGTAAAATATACCTCCCAATTAATCTTACCTAATAAAACCTATGCATCTCTTGTCTTATGAAGACTTGCGCCCCCCCAATTAAAAAAATTAAATAAATAAATAATAATAATCTTCTTCAATTTTTAAGACATGTCTTCCATATCTAACTTCAAATTGGATGTGAAAAAAAGCTCGGTCTCAGGTATATAGATTTGTTCAACAAAGCTATATTGGAATCTTCACTCTTGTATATTGACCGCTTAAAGTACTAGATCTTAATATGAAGAAAGTCGTTATTACTTCCCTTTATGCCAAGTGGTTCACTAAACACCAATTTTTGAGAGTCAAAGTCTCTTAAAGTACTACCATTCCCCAAATCCCTTTTGTTTTCAACGTTGGCTAACATGGTGAATAGTTTTATATTCTTCTTCTCTATTTTCATGGAATCATAAAAAAGTTGAGAATATAGGTTGATGATATTTAAACCATCCATATTAGTATTTTCATTGAAAATCACTCCCTTTCAATACAGGAAAATACCGTGTTAAATAATACTTATTTAACTTTTGAAAACCTTTCATAACATACCATCGTGTTAATCATGGGTCAAACCTTCTTAGGCTGCCCGACAACCCATTTAATCTCTACACTTTACCTTTCATTTTCTTTATGGACATCAATCTATTTACACGTTTCTTGTCCACTTTAACATTTTCCGAAATATTTATTACTTCATTTAATTTGGGTGGTTTCTTTAACATTTTCACCACATAATCCATTTTTTGACATTTTTCGTATTCCTTTATCTTTTTCTCAAAATCTTGCAATAAACCACGTACTTTGACGGGGTTCACACCGTCGACGATGCCACCATATGCCCTGGACGGTGATTTTGGGTCTTTCACCCCAGGTCTCCCAGCCCTCCTTTATTATTTAGGTGTCATCAGAGTACTTATTAATGTGTTTTGATATTTTGAAACTAATCACATTATTCCATTTTTCCTTTTTACCCGACCGAAGACAAAACCCGGGATTTCACCCCAATTTGAATTACATTTTAAAAATCATCATTCCATGTCCTTTACACTTTAGCATTGATTTTATTCCAAAATCATGTTCATTTAGGACAAATTTGTGTAACACCTTTTACAAAAAAATTATTTCATGAAAATGTTCCCTTTTAAGTAAAATTACCATTTTACCCTTCTATTTCCAAACTTGTCCTTTTCTTTCAATTTCATAACGGTTAATCTCCCAAAAAATATCATTAAGTTATACACAATAACTTCTCAATGTTTTAATCCATTAATACTTATTCAACAATTTTTCTAACCATTTTCCAAGATAGGCATTTCTTCACCTTCTTTATCAAGAAACCCAAGTTTATTTAAAGACTACTTATGTACTAAAATACCATTTCCTTTTATTAGCACATGTAGTCTTAATTCCTTATGCTTATCACATTTTCAATAACCTTTTCACATACATTAAGGGCTAAAAAAACATCTTTATTTCATGTTTAAACCTAAATAAATCTTCATTAAAATTGTTTATATGTTGATCATCAAAGTACTACAAGTTTATAAAATCATATTAAACTAGCATGTAACCCGCGCAATGCGTGGGGTGACATACAAATAATTAAGATAAAATATATCAATATATAATAAAATAAGCGACAAACATGATTAATATTATGTTTAATGTAGTATACCGTTGCATTATAAAATTGAACTAAAACAACTGAGTAATTGATGCTTCGACTCGAAAACTTACAAAAGAGTTAACAACAGACAAAACCAATCAAAACTATAACTTAGCCACATCTCAAAAAAGTAAATTAATAAATAAAATTAATTTGGACAAATTGTAACAATAATATTTTTGTCTCATACGCATTGAAAATCGTATTAAGCCATAACGATACGAAAACACAACAATAATTTAGTGCAAGAACTCACCATACAAATTGTAGTAGCAAATCAAAAATTGAAATATTATAGAGACCCTCTTTGTAATAAATACTATGAATTTCCATTCTACCCCTTATCAGATTCAATGTTTGACGGCTTTGGAGAGTTTGAGGCAATATAGTACACGTTTGAGATAGCAACATAGTACATGTTTGAGGCAACTAAAGCTTATAACAACGATTACCTCCCAATCATTAGAGTAAACAGTTGCAAACCCCCAAATTCAGCACATAGTTCAGTAAAACAAATAAAAAATAAACTTATCAGTCACCATAACTCAAAATTTGGCTGCAAATCTTACTTGTACTTAAATGATGGTGGGCTTGGAGCATCAAAGCTCTCCAAAACCTGTTTTGCTTTCAATGCATGTCTCCTATTTTTTTTTCACCACCAAATAACCTTCCAAACCAAGAGGAAGAAGAATCCGATAATTATGGATCTGACGGTAATGACACGTTGACTAGAGCTTGACGCAGGATTTGATCCATTGAAAATCCAGACACCGACAATTAACCCTAAAACAAAACCCATCTCCTCAAACAACGAAATCAAACCCAAAACAAAAACAGAAAAAAATAATAAAATTTCTATCAAAATTTACCCCCGATTTTTCCAAAATTTCTATCCAAAACAGTGATTTGTTGTATATTTTGTAAAATGCTAGCTTATTTGGTCAAACTTTAGAGTCAATTTTAATTAAGACACATATGTTAAAGGTGATGTGTCTTAATACCAATGTGTTCCTTGTAGCAAGGAGATTAATTTGGTATACTCACTTGTTCAAAATAGTGAAGTAATGAATGAAAAATTTGGACTTAAAGTGACCCATTTGAGTTTAAGCTAGATGGTGTAAAATAGCTAGTGGGTTTGTCCCACATTGGAAAAGTGGTAGAAAAGCTTGGAGTTAATATACACAAGTTATGGGACTAAGGCTTGGATGCCTTGGGCTATCCCAACTCTTTGAAGGGGAGATGGCCTACACTATGCATGTGTTGGGCTTGGGCCAAAAGCCCACACGCGCGCGCGCGCCGCCGCCGCCGTCCGTCCGGCCCGGGTCGTGGGTCGTGGGTCTTTCTTGAGCAACTATTAAATTTTTTGGACAAATTTTAATTGACCTTTGGGCTTTAAAATTTATTTTCTGATCCAAAAAATCTGAATTAATTATTTTCCGCATTAATTAATTATTTAAAAAACATTGTCGTTTTTAATTATTTAAAAACGCTGTCGTTTTTAATTAATTAATTAAAACGTTAAGTTGAGAGATGCAACTGTTCAAACAGTCACATCTGTTCTGGGAAAAGCCATGAGTTGCAACCCTTCACCACTTATAAAAAGGACCATATGCAGTCCATTTAAAGATTAGAAAATCTACCCGAATTCCCTACTACTGTCCTTGTTCCCTTCTTACTGCTTGAGAGTAATTCGCCATTGTTGGTTCGTGGGACTGTTGCACTGAAGTGCTTCTTGCGACAGTCGTTGACCGTTTCATCCTGGGAGGCAGACGCCCGTTGTATTTTCCGTCAGCACCGTAGCGGGGGCGTATTCTGTCTTAAGGAGAGATAGTTTAACTTTCGACTCGGTCAAAAATCTGCAAGTGATTGTGTCAATCACAAACTGTATGTTCTTCTTTTCTCTCTTTACTGTTGCTGTTTATATGTAATTTTGTTTATTTATTTAGTGAAATATTACGTTTTGTAATCCGGGAAACAACAATCTTAAGACAGAATACTTTCTATATTTTTTTTGTGTTTTCACTAAATAAATAATTTTCTTAATTGAAATTTGTTTCGCAACGTTTTACTTGTTTTATTTACATACTAAAACGTGTTTACATTGAATATATCTTTTCTTACAATTTTAATTTTGAAAAAATTTATATACATTTCCTAAATTGCTTTGTGTTATTCAATAACAGAATAATGGCTACTGAATCCTCTGAAAATGTGATGTCTGTTCCTCAAAATGATGTTACGGTTAGTATTCCTAATACCGTTCCTACTCATTTAACTTATGGAGAAAAACCCGAAAAGTTTAATGGTACTGATTTCAAACGTTGGCAACAAAAGATGTTGTTCTATTTAACTACCATTAATCTTGCGAGGTTTATTAACGAAGATGCTCCCGTGGTTAATGAAAATGAAACGGATAAGACAACTTTGCTAGCTGTAGAAGCATGGAAACATTCAGATTTTATTTGCAAAAACTATATCCTTAATGGATTGGACAATACACTTTATAATGTATATAGTCCAATTAAAACCGCTAAACTGTTATGGGAGTCTTTGGATAAAAAATATAAAACCGAGGATGCCGGCATGAAAAAATTCGTGGTCGGTAGATTTCTCGAGTATAAAATGGTTGATTCAAAGACTGTCATAAGCCAAGTCCAAGAGCTTCAATTAATTTTTCATGAAATACTTGCTGAAGATATTGGACATGTTAATTATAGTACTTTAAGTAAATTAATTCACTTAGAATTAATTCCTAAATTTAGCATTGATACAAGTCACAAATGTGAAACATGTGTAGAAGCTAAATTAACTAAAACACCTTTTCATTCAATTGAAAGGAATAGTGAACCTTTAGATTTAATTCACACCGATATATGTGATTTAAAATTTGTTCAAACTAGAGGTGGGAAAAAGTACTTTATTACCTTTGTGGATGATTGCAAAAGATATTGCTATGTCTATCTTTTAAGAAGCAAAGATGAAGCAATTGAAGCTTTTAAGCAATACAAGATAGAAGTTGAGAATCAACTTGGTAGAAAGATTAAAGAATTAAGAAGCGATAGAGGTGGTGAATATGAATATCCTTTTAAGGAAATATGCTTAGAAAATGGTATTATTCACCAAACTACCGCACCTTATTCTCCTCAATCAAATGGGATTGCGGAACGTAAAAACCGAACTTTAAAAAAAATGATGAATGCATTATTAATAAGTTCGGGATTACCCCAAAACATGTGGGGGGAAGCATTGCTTTCAGCTAATTACATTCTCAACAAATTGATTCATAAGAAAACAAAAAAGATACCCTATGAGTTGTGGAAAGGACGCAAGCCTTCCTACAAATACTTAAAAGTGTGGGGGTGTCTTGCAAAAGTGTTAATTCCTGAATCTAAAAAGGTGAAAATTGGTCCAAAGACTATTGACTGCATATTCATTGGTTATGCACATAATAGTAGTGCATATCGGTTTCTTGTGCATAAGTCTGACATTCCTGAAATTCATGAAAATACAATCATAGAATCTAGGAATGCATCATTCTTTGAAAATATCTTTCCTTGTAAGAATACACAAGAAACAACTTCTAACAAAAGAATGCTTGAAGTTACAAATGGTGAACCTCGAAATATTAGTGAGGAAGAACCTAGACGTAGCAAAAGAGCTAAGATTTCAAAATCTTTCGGTCCGGATTTTCTAACATATATGTTAGAAAATGAACCTCAAACGGTTAAAGAAGCTCTATCCACTCCGGAAGCATCATATTGGAAAGAAGCTATCAATAGTGAAATTGAATCCATTTTGCAAAATCATACATGGGAACTGGTGGATCTACCACCAGGGACAAAACCGTTAGGGTGTAAATGGATATTCAAACGGAAAATGAAAGCTGATGGAACTATTGATAAATATAAGGCTAGACTTGTAGCTAAAGGATACAAGCAAAAAGAGGGAATAGATTATTTCGACACCTATTCACCTGTTACAAGGATTACATCCATTAGAATGTTAATTGCAATAGCAGCAATACATAAATTGGAAATACACCAAATGGATGTTAAAACGGCATTTTTAAATGGTGAATTAGATGAAGAAATATATATGGAACAACCGGAAGGTTTTAGATCTCCTGGAAATGAAAGGAAAGTATGTAAACTTGTGAAATCATTATATGGGTTGAAACAAGCACCTAAACAATGGCATGAAAAATTTGACAACGTCATGAAGTCAAATGGTTTCAAAATAAATGAGTGTGACAAATGTGTTTACATCAAAAGCACTCAAGCGGGACATGTGATTGTATGTCTATATGTAGATGATATGCTAATAATTGGTAATAATAATAATGTTATCAATTCTACTAAACAAATGTTGACTAGTAGATTTGAAATGAAGGACATGGGATTGGCTGATGTCATCCTAGGAATTAAAATTATTAGAACCCCTCAAGGAATTAGCTTATCTCAATCACATTACGTTGAAAAAATACTTCAAAAGTATAATAAATATGATCAAAGTCCAGTGAGAACACCTGTAGATCCAAGTCATCACCTCTTTAAAAATAAAGGTGAAGGTATATCTCAATTAGAGTATTCTCGTATAATTGGAAGTTTGATGTATTTATCAAACTGTACTCGACCTGATATAGCATACTCAATTAGTAAGCTCAGTCGATATACGAGTAATCCCGGGAAAGATCATTGGAAAGCCTTGATAAGAGTTCTTCGATATCTTCGATACTCTTTGGGGGATGGTTTGCACTATGAACGATATCCAGCTGTACTTGAAGGCTATAGCGATGCAAATTGGATATCTGACTCAAATGATTCAAAATCCACAAGTGGATATGTTTTTACCCGTGGAGGTGCAGCCGTATCTTGGAAATCCTCGAAACAAACGTGTATTGCAAGATCCACGATGGAATCTGAATTTATTGCTTTAGATAAAGCTGGGGAAGAGGCTGAATGGCTTAGAAACTTCTTAGAGGATATTCCAATATGGTCAAAGCCCGTGCCACCTATCATAATACATTGTGATAGTCAATCGGCAATTGCTAGGGCTGAAAATAATAACTATAACGGTAAATCACGACATATACGTCGTCGACACCAAACCGTTAGACAATTGCTCTCAAATGGAATTATTTCTGTTGACTATGTAAAGTCAAAGGAAAATATTGCGGATCCACTAACTAAAGGTATACCTGGAGAGCAAGTTGCAAGTTCATCACGTGGAATGGGCCTAAAGCCTGTAAAATTATAAAGAGTCGTCTTAATGGAAACCCAACCTAAATGACTGGAGATCCCAAGAAATAGGTTCAAAGGGACAACCTAATTATGATGACTCAGTTTGCACTGAGAAGTAATACTTTAATTACTTCCTAACATTCCGAAGATGAGTCAGTGCACAAACTGTCGCGTGTATAAGGATAAACCATGTTTTTAATGATTTCTATATCTTGAATGTATAGGTCAAGTGGGGTATTAGCAGGATACTCTTTATAGAAATCACCTATGTGAGTGAGAAGGGGCCGCTTCTATGAGAATAACGAAGGCTATTTCTCTAGCACACTCATGAAACCAGGAGGTGTCCAAGGCCAAAAAGGACACAACAATGAGAACCAATAAGGTTGGAAAGACATTGTGTGAATACTATTGTCTCAGTTTACACAAATGGTCGATCAATTCAAGACATCAAGTTCATTGATTGGCTAGTAAGCTCGATAGTATCTCACTAGGAAAGATTCAAAGCCACAAGCTATCTTTTTTCGATGCAATGTTTTTCCTAGAACAACTCTCTATTTGCATCTATATTCGTTTGATTCTTCCAAATTTCATTCATGTGGGGGATTGTTGTATATTTTGTAAAATGCTAGCTTATTTGGTCAAACTTTAGAGTCAATTTTAATTAAGACACATATGTTAAAGGTGATGTGTCTTAATACCAATGTGTTCCTTGTAGCAAGGAGATTAATTTGGTATACTCACTTGTTCAAAATAGTGAAGTAATGAATGAAAAATTTGGACTTAAAGTGACCCATTTGAGTTTAAGCTAGATGGTGTAAAATAGCTAGTGGGTTTGTCCCACATTGGAAAAGTGGTAGAAAAGCTTGGAGTTAATATACACAAGTTATGGGACTAAGGCTTGGATGCCTTGGGCTATCCCAACTCTTTGAAGGGGAGATGGCCTACACTATGCATGTGTTGGGCTTGGGCCAAAAGCCCACACGCGCGCGCGCGCCGCCGCCGCCGTCCGTCCGGCCCGGGTCGTGGGTCGTGGGTCTTTCTTGAGCAACTATTAAATTTTTTGGACAAATTTTAATTGACCTTTGGGCTTTAAAATTTATTTTCTGATCCAAAAAATCTGAATTAATTATTTTCCGCATTAATTAATTATTTAAAAAACATTGTCGTTTTTAATTATTTAAAAACGCTGTCGTTTTTAATTAATTAATTAAAACGTTAAGTTGAGAGATGCAACTGTTCAAACAGTCACATCTGTTCTGGGAAAAGCCATGAGTTGCAACCCTTCACCACTTATAAAAAGGACCATATGCAGTCCATTTAAAGATTAGAAAATCTACCCGAATTCCCTACTACTGTCCTTGTTCCCTTCTTACTGCTTGAGAGTAATTCGCCATTGTTGGTTCGTGGGACTGTTGCACTGAAGTGCTTCTTGCGACAGTCGTTGACCGTTTCATCCTGGGAGGCAGACGCCCGTTGTATTTTCCGTCAGCACCGTAGCGGGGGCGTATTCTGTCTTAAGGAGAGATAGTTTAACTTTCGACTCGGTCAAAAATCTGCAAGTGATTGTGTCAATCACAAACTGTATGTTCTTCTTTTCTCTCTTTACTGTTGCTGTTTATATGTAATTTTGTTTATTTATTTAGTGAAATATTACGTTTTGTAATCCGGGAAACAACAATCTTAAGACAGAATACTTTCTATATTTTTTTTGTGTTTTCACTAAATAAATAATTTTCTTAATTGAAATTTGTTTCGCAACGTTTTACTTGTTTTATTTACATACTAAAACGTGTTTACATTGAATATATCTTTTCTTACAATTTTAATTTTGAAAAAATTTATATACATTTCCTAAATTGCTTTGTGTTATTCAATAACAGAATAATGGCTACTGAATCCTCTGAAAATGTGATGTCTGTTCCTCAAAATGATGTTACGGTTAGTATTCCTAATACCGTTCCTACTCATTTAACTTATGGAGAAAAACCCGAAAAGTTTAATGGTACTGATTTCAAACGTTGGCAACAAAAGATGTTGTTCTATTTAACTACCATTAATCTTGCGAGGTTTATTAACGAAGATGCTCCCGTGGTTAATGAAAATGAAACGGATAAGACAACTTTGCTAGCTGTAGAAGCATGGAAACATTCAGATTTTATTTGCAAAAACTATATCCTTAATGGATTGGACAATACACTTTATAATGTATATAGTCCAATTAAAACCGCTAAACTGTTATGGGAGTCTTTGGATAAAAAATATAAAACCGAGGATGCCGGCATGAAAAAATTCGTGGTCGGTAGATTTCTCGAGTATAAAATGGTTGATTCAAAGACTGTCATAAGCCAAGTCCAAGAGCTTCAATTAATTTTTCATGAAATACTTGCTGAAGATATTGGACATGTTAATTATAGTACTTTAAGTAAATTAATTCACTTAGAATTAATTCCTAAATTTAGCATTGATACAAGTCACAAATGTGAAACATGTGTAGAAGCTAAATTAACTAAAACACCTTTTCATTCAATTGAAAGGAATAGTGAACCTTTAGATTTAATTCACACCGATATATGTGATTTAAAATTTGTTCAAACTAGAGGTGGGAAAAAGTACTTTATTACCTTTGTGGATGATTGCAAAAGATATTGCTATGTCTATCTTTTAAGAAGCAAAGATGAAGCAATTGAAGCTTTTAAGCAATACAAGATAGAAGTTGAGAATCAACTTGGTAGAAAGATTAAAGAATTAAGAAGCGATAGAGGTGGTGAATATGAATATCCTTTTAAGGAAATATGCTTAGAAAATGGTATTATTCACCAAACTACCGCACCTTATTCTCCTCAATCAAATGGGATTGCGGAACGTAAAAACCGAACTTTAAAAAAAATGATGAATGCATTATTAATAAGTTCGGGATTACCCCAAAACATGTGGGGGGAAGCATTGCTTTCAGCTAATTACATTCTCAACAAATTGATTCATAAGAAAACAAAAAAGATACCCTATGAGTTGTGGAAAGGACGCAAGCCTTCCTACAAATACTTAAAAGTGTGGGGGTGTCTTGCAAAAGTGTTAATTCCTGAATCTAAAAAGGTGAAAATTGGTCCAAAGACTATTGACTGCATATTCATTGGTTATGCACATAATAGTAGTGCATATCGGTTTCTTGTGCATAAGTCTGACATTCCTGAAATTCATGAAAATACAATCATAGAATCTAGGAATGCATCATTCTTTGAAAATATCTTTCCTTGTAAGAATACACAAGAAACAACTTCTAACAAAAGAATGCTTGAAGTTACAAATGGTGAACCTCGAAATATTAGTGAGGAAGAACCTAGACGTAGCAAAAGAGCTAAGATTTCAAAATCTTTCGGTCCGGATTTTCTAACATATATGTTAGAAAATGAACCTCAAACGGTTAAAGAAGCTCTATCCACTCCGGAAGCATCATATTGGAAAGAAGCTATCAATAGTGAAATTGAATCCATTTTGCAAAATCATACATGGGAACTGGTGGATCTACCACCAGGGACAAAACCGTTAGGGTGTAAATGGATATTCAAACGGAAAATGAAAGCTGATGGAACTATTGATAAATATAAGGCTAGACTTGTAGCTAAAGGATACAAGCAAAAAGAGGGAATAGATTATTTCGACACCTATTCACCTGTTACAAGGATTACATCCATTAGAATGTTAATTGCAATAGCAGCAATACATAAATTGGAAATACACCAAATGGATGTTAAAACGGCATTTTTAAATGGTGAATTAGATGAAGAAATATATATGGAACAACCGGAAGGTTTTAGATCTCCTGGAAATGAAAGGAAAGTATGTAAACTTGTGAAATCATTATATGGGTTGAAACAAGCACCTAAACAATGGCATGAAAAATTTGACAACGTCATGAAGTCAAATGGTTTCAAAATAAATGAGTGTGACAAATGTGTTTACATCAAAAGCACTCAAGCGGGACATGTGATTGTATGTCTATATGTAGATGATATGCTAATAATTGGTAATAATAATAATGTTATCAATTCTACTAAACAAATGTTGACTAGTAGATTTGAAATGAAGGACATGGGATTGGCTGATGTCATCCTAGGAATTAAAATTATTAGAACCCCTCAAGGAATTAGCTTATCTCAATCACATTACGTTGAAAAAATACTTCAAAAGTATAATAAATATGATCAAAGTCCAGTGAGAACACCTGTAGATCCAAGTCATCACCTCTTTAAAAATAAAGGTGAAGGTATATCTCAATTAGAGTATTCTCGTATAATTGGAAGTTTGATGTATTTATCAAACTGTACTCGACCTGATATAGCATACTCAATTAGTAAGCTCAGTCGATATACGAGTAATCCCGGGAAAGATCATTGGAAAGCCTTGATAAGAGTTCTTCGATATCTTCGATACTCTTTGGGGGATGGTTTGCACTACGAACGATATCCAGCTGTACTTGAAGGCTATAGCGATGCAAATTGGATATCTGACTCAAATGATTCAAAATCCACAAGTGGATATGTTTTTACCCTTGGAGGTGCAGCCGTATCTTGGAAATCCTCGAAACAAACGTGTATTGCAAGATCCACGATGGAATCTGAATTTATTGCTTTAGATAAAGCTGGGGAAGAGGCTGAATGGCTTAGAAACTTCTTAGAGGATATTCCAATATGGTCAAAGCCCGTGCCACCTATCATAATACATTGTGATAGTCAATCGGCAATTGCTAGGGCTGAAAATAATAACTATAACGGTAAATCACGACATATACGTCGTCGACACCAAACCGTTAGACAATTGCTCTCAAATGGAATTATTTCTGTTGACTATGTAAAGTCAAAGGAAAATATTGCGGATCCACTAACTAAAGGTATACCTGGAGAGCAAGTTGCAAGTTCATCACGTGGAATGGGCCTAAAGCCTGTAAAATTATAAAGAGTCGTCTTAATGGAAACCCAACCTAAATGACTGGAGATCCCAAGAAATAGGTTCAAAGGGACAACCTAATTATGATGACTCAGTTTGCACTGAGAAGTAATACTTTAATTACTTCCTAACATTCCGAAGATGAGTCAGTGCACAAACTGTCGCGTGTATAAGGATAAACCATGTTTTTAATGATTTCTATATCTTGAATGTATAGGTCAAGTGGGGTATTAGCAGGATACTCTTTATAGAAATCACCTATGTGAGTGAGAAGGGGCCGCTTCTATGAGAATAACGAAGGCTATTTCTCTAGCACACTCATGAAACCAGGAGGTGTCCAAGGCCAAAAAGGACACAACAATGAGAACCAATAAGGTTGGAAAGACATTGTGTGAATACTATTGTCTCAGTTTACACAAATGGTCGATCAATTCAAGACATCAAGTTCATTGATTGGCTAGTAAGCTCGATAGTATCTCACTAGGAAAGATTCAAAGCCACAAGCTATCTTTTTTCGATGCAATGTTTTTCCTAGAACAACTCTCTATTTGCATCTATATTCGTTTGATTCTTCCAAATTTCATTCATGTGGGGGATTGTTGTATATTTTGTAAAATGCTAGCTTATTTGGTCAAACTTTAGAGTCAATTTTAATTAAGACACATATGTTAAAGGTGATGTGTCTTAATACCAATGTGTTCCTTGTAGCAAGGAGATTAATTTGGTATACTCACTTGTTCAAAATAGTGAAGTAATGAATGAAAAATTTGGACTTAAAGTGACCCATTTGAGTTTAAGCTAGATGGTGTAAAATAGCTAGTGGGTTTGTCCCACATTGGAAAAGTGGTAGAAAAGTTTGGAGTTAATATACACAAGTTATGGGACTAAGGCTTGGATGCCTTGGGCTATCCCAACTCTTTGAAGGGGAGATGGCCTACACTATGCATGTGTTGGGCTTGGGCCAAAAGCCCACACGCGCGCGCGCGCCGCCGCCGCCGTCCGTCCGGCCCGGGTCGTGGGTCGTGGGTCTTTCTTGAGCAACTATTAAATTTTTTGGACAAATTTTAATTGACCTTTGGGCTTTAAAATTTATTTTCTGATCCAAAAAATCTGAATTAATTATTTTCCGCATTAATTAATTATTTAAAAAACATTGTCGTTTTTAATTATATAAAAACGCTGTCGTTTTTAATTAATTAATTAAAACGTTAAGTTGAGAGATGCAACTGTTCAAACAGTCACATCTGTTCTGGGAAAAGCCATGAGTTGCAACCCTTCACCACTTATAAAAAGGACCATATGCAGTCCATTTAAAGATTAGAAAATCTACCCGAATTCCCTACTACTGTCCTTGTTCCCTTCTTACTGCTTGAGAGTAATTCGCCATTGTTGGTTCGTGGGACTGTTGCACTGAAGTGCTTCTTGCGACAGTCGTTGACCGTTTCATCCTGGGAGGCAGACGCCCGTTGTATTTTCCGTCAGCACCGTAGCGGGGGCGTATTCTGTCTTAAGGAGAGATAGTTTAACTTTCGACTCGGTCAAAAATCTGCAAGTGATTGTGTCAATCACAAACTGTATGTTCTTCTTTTCTCTCTTTACTGTTGCTGTTTATATGTAATTTTGTTTATTTATTTAGTGAAATATTACGTTTTGTAATCCGGGAAACAACAATCTTAAGACAGAATACTTTCTATATTTTTTTTGTGTTTTCACTAAATAAATAATTTTCTTAATTGAAATTTGTTTCGCAACGTTTTACTTGTTTTATTTACATACTAAAACGTGTTTACATTGAATATATCTTTTCTTACAATTTTAATTTTGAAAAAATTTATATACATTTCCTAAATTGCTTTGTGTTATTCAATAACAGAATAATGGCTACTGAATCCTCTGAAAATGTGATGTCTGTTCCTCAAAATGATGTTACGGTTAGTATTCCTAATACCGTTCCTACTCATTTAACTTATGGAGAAAAACCCGAAAAGTTTAATGGTACTGATTTCAAACGTTGGCAACAAAAGATGTTGTTCTATTTAACTACCATTAATCTTGCGAGGTTTATTAACGAAGATGCTCCCGTGGTTAATGAAAATGAAACGGATAAGACAACTTTGCTAGCTGTAGAAGCATGGAAACATTCAGATTTTATTTGCAAAAACTATATCCTTAATGGATTGGACAATACACTTTATAATGTATATAGTCCAATTAAAACCGCTAAACTGTTATGGGAGTCTTTGGATAAAAAATATAAAACCGAGGATGCCGGCATGAAAAAATTCGTGGTCGGTAGATTTCTCGAGTATAAAATGGTTGATTCAAAGACTGTCATAAGCCAAGTCCAAGAGCTTCAATTAATTTTTCATGAAATACTTGCTGAAGATATTGGACATGTTAATTATAGTACTTTAAGTAAATTAATTCACTTAGAATTAATTCCTAAATTTAGCATTGATACAAGTCACAAATGTGAAACATGTGTAGAAGCTAAATTAACTAAAACACCTTTTCATTCAATTGAAAGGAATAGTGAACCTTTAGATTTAATTCACACCGATATATGTGATTTAAAATTTGTTCAAACTAGAGGTGGGAAAAAGTACTTTATTACCTTTGTGGATGATTGCAAAAGATATTGCTATGTCTATCTTTTAAGAAGCAAAGATGAAGCAATTGAAGCTTTTAAGCAATACAAGATAGAAGTTGAGAATCAACTTGGTAGAAAGATTAAAGAATTAAGAAGCGATAGAGGTGGTGAATATGAATATCCTTTTAAGGAAATATGCTTAGAAAATGGTATTATTCACCAAACTACCGCACCTTATTCTCCTCAATCAAATGGGATTGCGGAACGTAAAAACCGAACTTTAAAAAAAATGATGAATGCATTATTAATAAGTTCGGGATTACCCCAAAACATGTGGGGGGAAGCATTGCTTTCAGCTAATTACATTCTCAACAAATTGATTCATAAGAAAACAAAAAAGATACCCTATGAGTTGTGGAAAGGACGCAAGCCTTCCTACAAATACTTAAAAGTGTGGGGGTGTCTTGCAAAAGTGTTAATTCCTGAATCTAAAAAGGTGAAAATTGGTCCAAAGACTATTGACTGCATATTCATTGGTTATGCACATAATAGTAGTGCATATCGGTTTCTTGTGCATAAGTCTGACATTCCTGAAATTCATGAAAATACAATCATAGAATCTAGGAATGCATCATTCTTTGAAAATATCTTTCCTTGTAAGAATACACAAGAAACAACTTCTAACAAAAGAATGCTTGAAGTTACAAATGGTGAACCTCGAAATATTAGTGAGGAAGAACCTAGACGTAGCAAAAGAGCTAAGATTTCAAAATCTTTCGGTCCGGATTTTCTAACATATATGTTAGAAAATGAACCTCAAACGGTTAAAGAAGCTCTATCCACTCCGGAAGCATCATATTGGAAAGAAGCTATCAATAGTGAAATTGAATCCATTTTGCAAAATCATACATGGGAACTGGTGGATCTACCACCAGGGACAAAACCGTTAGGGTGTAAATGGATATTCAAACGGAAAATGAAAGCTGATGGAACTATTGATAAATATAAGGCTAGACTTGTAGCTAAAGGATACAAGCAAAAAGAGGGAATAGATTATTTCGACACCTATTCACCTGTTACAAGGATTACATCCATTAGAATGTTAATTGCAATAGCAGCAATACATAAATTGGAAATACACCAAATGGATGTTAAAACGGCATTTTTAAATGGTGAATTAGATGAAGAAATATATATGGAACAACCGGAAGGTTTTAGATCTCCTGGAAATGAAAGGAAAGTATGTAAACTTGTGAAATCATTATATGGGTTGAAACAAGCACCTAAACAATGGCATGAAAAATTTGACAACGTCATGAAGTCAAATGGTTTCAAAATAAATGAGTGTGACAAATGTGTTTACATCAAAAGCACTCAAGCGGGACATGTGATTGTATGTCTATATGTAGATGATATGCTAATAATTGGTAATAATAATAATGTTATCAATTCTACTAAACAAATGTTGACTAGTAGATTTGAAATGAAGGACATGGGATTGGCTGATGTCATCCTAGGAATTAAAATTATTAGAACCCCTCAAGGAATTAGCTTATCTCAATCACATTACGTTGAAAAAATACTTCAAAAGTATAATAAATATGATCAAAGTCCAGTGAGAACACCTGTAGATCCAAGTCATCACCTCTTTAAAAATAAAGGTGAAGGTATATCTCAATTAGAGTATTCTCGTATAATTGGAAGTTTGATGTATTTATCAAACTGTACTCGACCTGATATAGCATACTCAATTAGTAAGCTCAGTCGATATACGAGTAATCCCGGGAAAGATCATTGGAAAGCCTTGATAAGAGTTCTTCGATATCTTCGATACTCTTTGGGGGATGGTTTGCACTACGAACGATATCCAGCTGTACTTGAAGGCTATAGCGATGCAAATTGGATATCTGACTCAAATGATTCAAAATCCACAAGTGGATATGTTTTTACCCGTGGAGGTGCAGCCGTATCTTGGAAATCCTCGAAACAAACGTGTATTGCAAGATCCACGATGGAATCTGAATTTATTGCTTTAGATAAAGCTGGGGAAGAGGCTGAATGGCTTAGAAACTTCTTAGAGGATATTCCAATATGGTCAAAGCCCGTGCCACCTATCATAATACATTGTGATAGTCAATCGGCAATTGCTAGGGCTGAAAATAATAACTATAACGGTAAATCACGACATATACGTCGTCGACACCAAACCGTTAGACAATTGCTCTCAAATGGAATTATTTCTGTTGACTATGTAAAGTCAAAGGAAAATATTGCGGATCCACTAACTAAAGGTATACCTGGAGAGCAAGTTGCAAGTTCATCACGTGGAATGGGCCTAAAGCCTGTAAAATTATAAAGATTCGTCTTAATGGAAACCCAACCTAAATGACTGGAGATCCCAAGAAATAGGTTCAAAGGGACAACCTAATTATGATGACTCAGTTTGCACTGAGAAGTAATACTTTAATTACTTCCTAACATTCCGAAGATGAGTCAGTGCACAAACTGTCGCGTGTATAAGGATAAACCATGTTTTTAATGATTTCTATATCTTGAATGTATAGGTCAAGTGGGGTATTAGCAGGATACTCTTTATAGAAATTACCTATGTGAGTGAGAAGGGGCCGCTTCTATGAGAATAACGAAGGCTATTTCTCTAGCACACTCATGAAACCAGGAGGTGTCCAAGGCCAAAAAGGACACAACAATGAGAACCAATAAGGTTGGAAAGACATTGTGTGAATACTATTGTCTCAGTTTACACAAATGGTCGATCAATTCAAGACATCAAGTTCATTGATTGGCTAGTAAGCTCGATAGTATCTCACTAGGAAAGATTCAAAGCCACAAGCTATCTTTTTTCGATGCAATGTTTTTCCTAGAACAACTCTCTATTTGCATCTATATTCGTTTGATTCTTCCAAATTTCATTCATGTGGGGGATTGTTGTATATTTTGTAAAATGCTAGCTTATTTGGTCAAACTTTAGAGTCAATTTTAATTAAGACACATATGTTAAAGGTGATGTGTCTTAATACCAATGTGTTCCTTGTAGCAAGGAGATTAATTTGGTATACTCACTTGTTCAAAATAGTGAAGTAATGAATGAAAAATTTGGACTTAAAGTGACCCATTTGAGTTTAAGCTAGATGGTGTAAAATAGCTAGTGGGTTTGTCCCACATTGGAAAAGTGGTAGAAAAGCTTGGAGTTAATATACACAAGTTATGGGACTAAGGCTTGGATGCCTTGGGCTATCCCAACTCTTTGAAGGGGAGATGGCCTACACTATGCATGTGTTGGGCTTGGGCCAAAAGCCCACACGCGCGCGCGCGCCGCCGCCGCCGTCCGTCCGGCCCGGGTCGTGGGTCGTGGGTCTTTCTTGAGCAACTATTAAATTTTTTGGACAAATTTTAATTGACCTTTGGGCTTTAAAATTTATTTTCTGATCCAAAAAATCTGAATTAATTATTTTCCGCATTAATTAATTATTTAAAAAACATTGTCGTTTTTAATTATTTAAAAACGCTGTCGTTTTTAATTAATTAATTAAAACGTTAAGTTGAGAGATGCAACTGTTCAAACAGTCACATCTGTTCTGGGAAAAGCCATGAGTTGCAACCCTTCACCACTTATAAAAAGGACCATATGCAGTCCATTTAAAGATTAGAAAATCTACCCGAATTCCCTACTACTGTCCTTGTTCCCTTCTTACTGCTTGAGAGTAATTCGCCATTGTTGGTTCGTGGGACTGTTGCACTGAAGTGCTTCTTGCGACAGTCGTTGACCGTTTCATCCTGGGAGGCAGACGCCCGTTGTATTTTCCGTCAGCACCGTAGCGGGGGCGTATTCTGTCTTAAGGAGAGATAGTTTAACTTTCGACTCGGTCAAAAATCTGCAAGTGATTGTGTCAATCACAAACTGTATGTTCTTCTTTTCTCTCTTTACTGTTGCTGTTTATATGTAATTTTGTTTATTTATTTAGTGAAATATTACGTTTTGTAATCCGGGAAACAACAATCTTAAGACAGAATACTTTCTATATTTTTTTTGTGTTTTCACTAAATAAATAATTTTCTTAATTGAAATTTGTTTCGCAACGTTTTACTTGTTTTATTTACATACTAAAACGTGTTTACATTGAATATATCTTTTCTTACAATTTTAATTTTGAAAAAATTTATATACATTTCCTAAATTGCTTTGTGTTATTCAATAACAGAATAATGGCTACTGAATCCTCTGAAAATGTGATGTCTGTTCCTCAAAATGATGTTACGGTTAGTATTCCTAATACCGTTCCTACTCATTTAACTTATGGAGAAAAACCCGAAAAGTTTAATGGTACTGATTTCAAACGTTGGCAACAAAAGATGTTGTTCTATTTAACTACCATTAATCTTGCGAGGTTTATTAACGAAGATGCTCCCGTGGTTAATGAAAATGAAACGGATAAGACAACTTTGCTAGCTGTAGAAGCATGGAAACATTCAGATTTTATTTGCAAAAACTATATCCTTAATGGATTGGACAATACACTTTATAATGTATATAGTCCAATTAAAACCGCTAAACTGTTATGGGAGTCTTTGGATAAAAAATATAAAACCGAGGATGCCGGCATGAAAAAATTCGTGGTCGGTAGATTTCTCGAGTATAAAATGGTTGATTCAAAGACTGTCATAAGCCAAGTCCAAGAGCTTCAATTAATTTTTCATGAAATACTTGCTGAAGATATTGGACATGTTAATTATAGTACTTTAAGTAAATTAATTCACTTAGAATTAATTCCTAAATTTAGCATTGATACAAGTCACAAATGTGAAACATGTGTAGAAGCTAAATTAACTAAAACACCTTTTCATTCAATTGAAAGGAATAGTGAACCTTTAGATTTAATTCACACCGATATATGTGATTTAAAATTTGTTCAAACTAGAGGTGGGAAAAAGTACTTTATTACCTTTGTGGATGATTGCAAAAGATATTGCTATGTCTATCTTTTAAGAAGCAAAGATGAAGCAATTGAAGCTTTTAAGCAATACAAGATAGAAGTTGAGAATCAACTTGGTAGAAAGATTAAAGAATTAAGAAGCGATAGAGGTGGTGAATATGAATATCCTTTTAAGGAAATATGCTTAGAAAATGGTATTATTCACCAAACTACCGCACCTTATTCTCCTCAATCAAATGGGATTGCGGAACGTAAAAACCGAACTTTAAAAAAAATGATGAATGCATTATTAATAAGTTCGGGATTACCCCAAAACATGTGGGGGGAAGCATTGCTTTCAACTAATTACATTCTCAACAAATTGATTCATAAGAAAACAAAAAAGATACCCTATGAGTTGTGGAAAGGACGCAAGCCTTCCTACAAATACTTAAAAGTGTGGGGGTGTCTTGCAAAAGTGTTAATTCCTGAATCTAAAAAGGTGAAAATTGGTCCAAAGACTATTGACTGCATATTCATTGGTTATGCACATAATAGTAGTGCATATCGGTTTCTTGTGCATAAGTCTGACATTCCTGAAATTCATGAAAATACAATCATAGAATCTAGGAATGCATCATTCTTTGAAAATATCTTTCCTTGTAAGAATACACAAGAAACAACTTCTAACAAAAGAATGCTTGAAGTTACAAATGGTGAACCTCGAAATATTAGTGAGGAAGAACCTAGACGTAGCAAAAGAGCTAAGATTTCAAAATCTTTCGGTCCGGATTTTCTAACATATATGTTAGAAAATGAACCTCAAACGGTTAAAGAAGCTCTATCCACTCCGGAAGCATCATATTGGAAAGAAGCTATCAATAGTGAAATTGAATCCATTTTGCAAAATCATACATGGGAACTGGTGGATCTACCACCAGGGACAAAACCGTTAGGGTGTAAATGGATATTCAAACGGAAAATGAAAGCTGATGGAACTATTGATAAATATAAGGCTAGACTTGTAGCTAAAGGATACAAGCAAAAAGAGGGAATAGATTATTTCGACACCTATTCACCTGTTACAAGGATTACATCCATTAGAATGTTAATTGCAATAGCAGCAATACATAAATTGGAAATACACCAAATGGATGTTAAAACGGCATTTTTAAATGGTGAATTAGATGAAGAAATATATATGGAACAACCGGAAGGTTTTAGATCTCCTGGAAATGAAAGGAAAGTATGTAAACTTGTGAAATCATTATATGGGTTGAAACAAGCACCTAAACAATGGCATGAAAAATTTGACAACGTCATGAAGTCAAATGGTTTCAAAATAAATGAGTGTGACAAATGTGTTTACATCAAAAGCACTCAAGCGGGACATGTGATTGTATGTCTATATGTAGATGATATGCTAACAATTGGTAATAATAATAATGTTATCAATTCTACTAAACAAATGTTGACTAGTAGATTTGAAATGAAGGACATGGGATTGGCTGATGTCATCCTAGGAATTAAAATTATTAGAACCCCTCAAGGAATTAGCTTATCTCAATCACATTACGTTGAAAAAATACTTCAAAAGTATAATAAATATGATCAAAGTCCAGTGAGAACACCTGTAGATCCAAGTCATCACCTCTTTAAAAATAAAGGTGAAGGTATATCTCAATTAGAGTATTCTCGTATAATTGGAAGTTTGATGTATTTATCAAACTGTACTCGACCTGATATAGCATACTCAATTAGTAAGCTCAGTCGATATACGAGTAATCCCGGGAAAGATCATTGGAAAGCCTTGATAAGAGTTCTTCGATATCTTCGATACTCTTTGGGGGATGGTTTGCACTACGAACGATATCCAGCTGTACTTGAAGGCTATAGCGATGCAAATTGGATATCTGACTCAAATGATTCAAAATCCACAAGTGGATATGTTTTTACCCTTGGAGGTGCAGCCGTATCTTGGAAATCCTCGAAACAAACGTGTATTGCAAGATCCACGATGGAATCTGAATTTATTGCTTTAGATAAAGCTGGGGAAGAGGCTGAATGGCTTAGAAACTTCTTAGAGGATATTCCAATATGGTCAAAGCCCGTGCCACCTATCATAATACATTGTGATAGTCAATCGGCAATTGCTAGGGCTGAAAATAATAACTATAACGGTAAATCACGACATATACGTCGTCGACACCAAACCGTTAGACAATTGCTCTCAAATGGAATTATTTCTGTTGACTATGTAAAGTCAAAGGAAAATATTGCGGATCCACTAACTAAAGGTATACCTGGAGATCAAGTTGCAAGTTCATCACGTGGAATGGGCCTAAAGCCTGTAAAATTATAAAGATTCGTCTTAATGGAAACCCAACCTAAATGACTGGAGATCCCAAGAAATAGGTTCAAAGGGACAACCTAATTATGATGACTCAGTTTGCACTGAGAAGTAATACTTTAATTACTTCCTAACATTCCGAAGATGAGTCAGTGCACAAACTGTCGCGTGTATAAGGATAAACTATGTTTTTAATGATTTCTATATCTTGAATGTATAGGTCAAGTGGGGTATTAGCAGGATACTCTTTATAGAAATCACCTATGTGAGTGAGAAGGGGCCGCTTCTATGAGAATAACGAAGGCTATTTCTCTAGCACACTCATGAAACCAGGAGGTGTCCAAGGCCAAAAAGGACACAACAATGAGAACCAATAAGGTTGGAAAGACATTGTGTGAATACTATTGTCTCAGTTTACACAAATGGTCGATCAATTCAAGACATCAAGTTCATTGATTGGCTAGTAAGCTCGATAGTATCTCACTAGGAAAGATTCAAAGCCACAAGCTATCTTTTTTCGATGCAATGTTTTTCCTAGAACAACTCTCTATTTGCATCTATATTCGTTTGATTCTTCCAAATTTCATTCATGTGGGGGATTGTTGTATATTTTGTAAAATGCTAGCTTATTTGGTCAAACTTTAGAGTCAATTTTAATTAAGACACATATGTTAAAGGTGATGTGTCTTAATACCAATGTGTTCCTTGTAGCAAGGAGATTAATTTGGTATACTCACTTGTTCAAAATAGTGAAGTAATGAATGAAAAATTTGGACTTAAAGTGACCCATTTGAGTTTAAGCTAGATGGTGTAAAATAGCTAGTGGGTTTGTCCCACATTGGAAAAGTGGTAGAAAAGCTTGGAGTTAATATACACAAGTTATGGGACTAAGGCTTGGATGCCTTGGGCTATCCCAACTCTTTGAAGGGGAGATGGCCTACACTATGCATGTGTTGGGCTTGGGCCAAAAGCCCACACGCGCGCGCGCGCCGCCGCCGTCGTCCGTCCGGCCCGGGTCGTGGGTCGTGGGTCTTTCTTGAGCAACTATTAAATTTTTTGGACAAATTTTAATTGACCTTTGGGCTTTAAAATTTATTTTCTGATCCAAAAAATCTGAATTAATTATTTTCCGCATTAATTAATTATTTAAAAAACATTGTCGTTTTTAATTATTTAAAAACGCTGTCGTTTTTAATTAATTAATTAAAACGTTAAGTTGAGAGATGCAACTGTTCAAACAGTCACATCTGTTCTGGGAAAAGCCATGAGTTGCAACCCTTCACCACTTATAAAAAGGACCATATGCAGTCCATTTAAAGATTAGAAAATCTACCCGAATTCCCTACTACTGTCCTTGTTCCCTTCTTACTGCTTGAGAGTAATTCGCCATTGTTGGTTCGTGGGACTGTTGCACTGAAGTGCTTCTTGCGACAGTCGTTGACCGTTTCATCCTGGGAGGCAGACGCCCGTTGTATTTTCCGTCAGCACCGTAGCGGGGGCGTATTCTGTCTTAAGGAGAGATAGTTTAACTTTCGACTCGGTCAAAAATCTGCAAGTGATTGTGTCAATCACAAACTGTATGTTCTTCTTTTCTCTCTTTACTGTTGCTGTTTATATGTAATTTTGTTTATTTATTTAGTGAAATATTACGTTTTGTAATCCGGGAAACAACAATCTTAAGACAGAATACTTTCTATATTTTTTTTGTGTTTTCACTAAATAAATAATTTTCTTAATTGAAATTTGTTTCGCAACGTTTTACTTGTTTTATTTACATACTAAAACGTGTTTACATTGAATATATCTTTTCTTACAATTTTAATTTTGAAAAAATTTATATACATTTCCTAAATTGCTTTGTGTTATTCAATAACAGAATAATGGCTACTGAATCCTCTGAAAATGTGATGTCTGTTCCTCAAAATGATGTTACGGTTAGTATTCCTAATACCGTTCCTACTCATTTAACTTATGGAGAAAAACCCGAAAAGTTTAATGGTACTGATTTCAAACGTTGGCAACAAAAGATGTTGTTCTATTTAACTACCATTAATCTTGCGAGGTTTATTAACGAAGATGCTCCCGTGGTTAATGAAAATGAAACGGATAAGACAACTTTGCTAGCTGTAGAAGCATGGAAACATTCAGATTTTATTTGCAAAAACTATATCCTTAATGGATTGGACAATACACTTTATAATGTATATAGTCCAATTAAAACCGCTAAACTGTTATGGGAGTCTTTGGATAAAAAATATAAAACCGAGGATGCCGGCATGAAAAAATTCGTGGTCGGTAGATTTCTCGAGTATAAAATGGTTGATTCAAAGACTGTCATAAGCCAAGTCCAAGAGCTTCAATTAATTTTTCATGAAATACTTGCTGAAAATATGGTCATAAGTGAAACATTTCAAGTTGCTACGGTAATTGAAAAATTACCCCCTTCTTGGAAAGATTTCAAAAATTATTTGAAGCATAAACGAAAAGAAATGGGACTTGAAGATTTAATTGTTCGGTTAAGGATAGAAGAAGATAATCGTAAATCTGAAAAGAAAAATGGTAACCATGCTATGTCTGCAAAAGCAAATATTGTTGAGGATGGACAAAAATTCAATAAAAAGAGGAAGCACAAAAATGAAGGCACAAGTCAACAAGGCGGTGCTAAGAAGTTCAAAGGAAAATGTTTTAATTGCAACAAAGAAGGTCATAGGGCCAAGGATTGTCGCAAACCGAAAAAACAAGAGAACTTCAAGAAGAAAGCACCACAAGCCAACATGACAGAAGTTGATGCATTATCCGACGATGTTTCCAATGTTTCTCTCTCCGCAGTTGTATCTGAAGTAAATTTGGTGGGTAATACCAAAGAGTGGTGGGTTGATACCGGCGCTACACGCCATGTATGTTCCGATAAAAGCATGTTTACAACCTACCAACCAATTGCAAATGGAGAACAATTATTCATGGGAAACTCCTCCACATCGAAGGTTGAAGGTAAAGGCAAAGTAGTGCTGAAAATGACTTCGGGGAAGCATCTCGCACTCAACGATGTATTGCATGTGCCTGACATTAGAAAGAACCTTGTCTCCGGTTCCGTGCTAAGCAAGAAAGGATTCAAGCTAGTCTTTGTTGGAGACAAATTTGTACTAAGTAAAGATGGAATGTATGTAGGGAAAGGATATATGTGTGATGGGATGTTCAAATTGAACGTCATGACTGTTGTACCTAAAAGTAACAATGATAATAATAATATGATATCTTCTGCTTATATGCTTGAGTCTATGGATATGTGGCATGGTAGACTTGGACATGTTAATTATAGTACTTTAAGTAAATTAATTCACTTAGAATTAATTCCTAAATTTAGCATTGATACAAGTCACAAATGTGAAACATGTGTAGAAGCTAAATTAACTAAAACACCTTTTCATTCAATTGAAAGGAATAGTGAACCTTTAGATTTAATTCACACCGATATATGTGATTTAAAATTTGTTCAAACTAGAGGTGGGAAAAAGTACTTTATTACCTTTGTGGATGATTGCAAAAGATATTGCTATGTCTATCTTTTAAGAAGCAAAGATGAAGCAATTGAAGCTTTTAAGCAATACAAGATAGAAGTTGAGAATCAACTTGGTAGAAAGATTAAAGAATTAAGAAGCGATAGAGGTGGTGAATATGAATATCCTTTTAAGGAAATATGCTTAGAAAATGGTATTATTCACCAAACTACCGCACCTTATTCTCCTCAATCAAATGGGATTGCGGAACGTAAAAACCGAACTTTAAAAAAAATGATGAATGCATTATTAATAAGTTCGGGATTACCCCAAAACATGTGGGGGGAAGCATTGCTTTCAGCTAATTACATTCTCAACAAATTGATTCATAAGAAAACAAAAAAGATACCCTATGAGTTGTGGAAAGGACGCAAGCCTTCCTACAAATACTTAAAAGTGTGGGGGTTTCTTGCAAAAGTGTTAATTCCTGAATCTAAAAAGGTGAAAATTGGTCCAAAGACTATTGACTGCATATTCATTGGTTATGCACATAATAGTAGTGCATATCGGTTTCTTGTGCATAAGTCTGACATTCCTGAAATTCATGAAAATACAATCATAGAATCTAGGAATGCATCATTCTTTGAAAATATCTTTCCTTGTAAGAATACACAAGAAACAACTTCTAACAAAAGAATGCTTGAAGTTACAAATGGTGAACCTCGAAATATTAGTGAGGAAGAACCTAGACGTAGCAAAAGAGCTAAGATTTCAAAATCTTTCGGTCCGGATTTTCTAACATATATGTTAGAAAATGAACCTCAAACGGTTAAAGAAGCTCTATCCACTCCGGAAGCATCATATTGGAAAGAAGCTATCAATAGTGAAATTGAATCCATTTTGCAAAATCATACATGGGAACTGGTGGATCTACCACCAGGGACAAAACCGTTAGGGTGTAAATGGATATTCAAACGGAAAATGAAAGCTGATGGAACTATTGATAAATATAAGGCTAGACTTGTAGCTAAAGGATACAAGCAAAAAGAGGGAATAGATTATTTCGACACCTATTCACCTGTTACAAGGATTACATCCATTAGAATGTTAATTGCAATAGCAGCAATACATAAATTGGAAATACACCAAATGGATGTTAAAACGGCATTTTTAAATGGTGAATTAGATGAAGAAATATATATGGAACAACCGGAAGGTTTTAGATCTCCTGGAAATGAAAGGAAAGTATGTAAACTTGTGAAATCATTATATGGGTTGAAACAAGCACCTAAACAATGGCATGAAAAATTTGACAACGTCATGAAGTCAAATGGTTTCAAAATAAATGAGTGTGACAAATGTGTTTACATCAAAAGCACTCAAGCGGGACATGTGATTGTATGTCTATATGTAGATGATATGCTAATAATTGGTAATAATAATAATGTTATCAATTCTACTAAACAAATGTTGACTAGTAGATTTGAAATGAAGGACATGGGATTGGCTGATGTCATCCTAGGAATTAAAATTATTAGAACCCCTCAAGGAATTAGCTTATCTCAATCACATTACGTTGAAAAAATACTTCAAAAGTATAATAAATATGATCAAAGTCCAGTGAGAACACCTGTAGATCCAAGTCATCACCTCTTTAAAAATAAAGGTGAAGGTATATCTCAATTAGAGTATTCTCGTATAATTGGAAGTTTGATGTATTTATCAAACTGTACTCGACCTGATATAGCATACTCAATTAGTAAGCTCAGTCGATATACGAGTAATCCCGGGAAAGATCATTGGAAAGCCTTGATAAGAGTTCTTCGATATCTTCGATACTCTTTGGGGGATGGTTTGCACTACGAACGATATCCAGCTGTACTTGAAGGCTATAGCGATGCAAATTGGATATCTGACTCAAATGATTCAAAATCCACAAGTGGATATGTTTTTACCCTTGGAGGTGCAGCCGTATCTTGGAAATCCTCGAAACAAACGTGTATTGCAAGATCCACGATGGAATCTGAATTTATTGCTTTAGATAAAGCTGGGGAAGAGGCTGAATGGCTTAGAAACTTCTTAGAGGATATTCCAATATGGTCAAAGCCCGTGCCACCTATCATAATACATTGTGATAGTCAATCGGCAATTGCTAGGGCTGAAAATAATAACTATAACGGTAAATCACGACATATACGTCGTCGACACCAAACCGTTAGACAATTGCTCTCAAATGGAATTATTTCTGTTGACTATGTAAAGTCAAAGGAAAATATTGCGGATCCACTAACTAAAGGTATACCTGGAGAGCAAGTTGCAAGTTCATCACGTGGAATGGGCCTAAAGCCTGTAAAATTATAAAGAGTCGTCTTAATGGAAACCCAACCTAAATGACTGGAGATCCCAAGAAATAGGTTCAAAGGGACAACCTAATTATGATGACTCAGTTTGCACTGAGAAGTAATACTTTAATTACTTCCTAACATTCCGAAGATGAGTCAGTGCACAAACTGTCGCGTGTATAAGGATAAACCATGTTTTTAATGATTTCTATATCTTGAATGTATAGGTCAAGTGGGGTATTAGCAGGATACTCTTTATAGAAATCACCTATGTGAGTGAGAAGGGGCCGCTTCTATGAGAATAACGAAGGCTATTTCTCTAGCACACTCATGAAACCAGGAGGTGTCCAAGGCCAAAAAGGACACAACAATGAGAACCAATAAGGTTGGAAAGACATTGTGTGAATACTATTGTCTCAGTTTACACAAATGGTCGATCAATTCAAGACATCAAGTTCATTGATTGGCTAGTAAGCTCGATAGTATCTCACTAGGAAAGATTCAAAGCCACAAGCTATCTTTTTTCGATGCAATGTTTTTCCTAGAACAACTCTCTATTTGCATCTATATTCGTTTGATTCTTCCAAATTTCATTCATGTGGGGGATTGTTGTATATTTTGTAAAATGCTAGCTTATTTGGTCAAACTTTAGAGTCAATTTTAATTAAGACACATATGTTAAAGGTGATGTGTCTTAATACCAATGTGTTCCTTGTAGCAAGGAGATTAATTTGGTATACTCACTTGTTCAAAATAGTGAAGTAATGAATGAAAAATTTGGACTTAAAGTGACCCATTTGAGTTTAAGCTAGATGGTGTAAAATAGCTAGTGGGTTTGTCCCACATTGGAAAAGTGGTAGAAAAGCTTGGAGTTAATATACACAAGTTATGGGACTAAGGCTTGGATGCCTTGGGCTATCCCAACTCTTTGAAGGGGAGATGGCCTACACTATGCATGTGTTGGGCTTGGGCCAAAAGCCCACATGCGCGCGCGCGCCGCCGCCGCCGTCCGTCCGGCCCGGGTCGTGGGTCGTGGGTCTTTCTTGAGCAACTATTAAATTTTTTGGACAAATTTTAATTGACCTTTGGGCTTTAAAATTTATTTTCTGATCCAAAAAATCTGAATTAATTATTTTCCGCATTAATTAATTATTTAAAAAACATTGTCGTTTTTAATTATTTAAAAACGCTGTCGTTTTTAATTAATTAATTAAAACGTTAAGTTGAGAGATGCAACTGTTCAAACAGTCACATCTGTTCTGGGAAAAGCCATGAGTTGCAACCCTTCACCACTTATAAAAAGGACCATATGCAGTCCATTTAAAGATTAGAAAATCTACCCGAATTCCCTACTACTGTCCTTGTTCCCTTCTTACTGCTTGAGAGTAATTCGCCATTGTTGGTTCGTGGGACTGTTGCACTGAAGTGCTTCTTGCGACAGTCGTTGACCGTTTCATCCTGGGAGGCAGACGCCCGTTGTATTTTCCGTCAGCACCGTAGCGGGGGCGTATTCTGTCTTAAGGAGAGATAGTTTAACTTTCGACTCGGTCAAAAATCTGCAAGTGATTGTGTCAATCACAAACTGTATGTTCTTCTTTTCTCTCTTTACTGTTGCTGTTTATATGTAATTTTGTTTATTTATTTAGTGAAATATTACGTTTTGTAATCCGGGAAACAACATGATTTCCATCAAAGAAATCAGTGTCATCACCAAAGCAAAAGTTGTAATACAGAGAGATGATGGGTAAATATCATTACACGAGTCCCCTCATATCTTCAAGATTATTATTGTGAATGATTTAAGAGACGTATGGGGTATAAGGATTGAAGAGACGATTGGTAAATATCATTACATCAGTCCACTCTCTTTTTTAATAAATGATGGGATATGAAAAGATGGAAGAGAGAGAAGCCTTGGCTCACACGGAAGAGGAAGAGGTGGACGTTGAGATTTGAATAGCTTCAGTAGATTAACATCTAGGATGGTGAAGTCTTGGATACTAAATCGTAGCTGAAGAGTGAGATGAATTCGTTCGTATAGATAGGTCATTACACTTTCATTAAACTTTTTAATAATATAAAATAGTGATATGCAATAAATGATCGTCATTAAACTATCTTTATATTGTTTTAGAAGTAAAAAATAGATGGGTGGAACACGTGATTTATTCTAGAAATTCGTAACACTTATAAATAATACTTTTCAAAATTAAAGGACATTATTATTTCTTCAAAACTTTAAAAAATGTCCCGTTTTGGTATAAAACCTTCATTTTTTCAAGAGCTAAAACTTAATTTACCAAATATCTTTAGCAAGATAAAAATGTAAATTTCAAACATTTTTACTCCATAAAAATGTTAGCTCCCAACTTCTTGAAACACACCATTTTCTTAGATGTCCCATGTCTCTATTTCAAGAAAACCTTAAAATATTTTCTTATGATTGATTCGCAATAAAATAATATTTTTCTAATATTGTTATTTCATAAAAATGTTTAAACACCAAGTTCTCTTGAAATATCTCATTTTGTACAAAACCATTAAAACCCTTTTCTTACAACTCATAAGAATATCAATCTTATATCTCATATACTACCTATTCTTAGTTTCTTTAGACAAGACTACTACATTAAAAATAGAGTCATAAATCTAAGAGTAGAATATTTCCCACCTAAAATGAAGCTCTAACAATGGAAGGCTTGAAATGTCTAAGAAGATGGTAACCTCACACCTCCTAAGGTGTCCTTAGAGAGGTTTCCTACTCCACCAAGCTTGTCTCCATGAAAGCTCTATCAATAACCCTCTCTAAACTCCATGAATCTCCCATCTTCATCTTCTTCAAAAAACCCCTAATAACATTCCAAATTCGTAGCTCCACTCAATAATGGTGAAAATGAGTGTGGTAGACTTAAATATGGTGGGATACAAGAAGAATAAGGTGGTATAAGGTGGAATAATGGTGGTGGAATGGTGGTTTATGGTAGAGAGTGATGGCAAGATGTGTACAAATGGTGGAAGACCCACCCCTCTCTATCTCTTCTTTCAACTCTCAAATACCCAAAATAAACTCAAAAACCCTTATATAAACACCCCCCACGCTAAAATCCCTATTTTTTCCAATATGGGCATACCAGAACTCGACAACTCATCCATCCAACGACCCAGAATAAGACAACACACAAGCAAAACTAAAAAGTCAATCGTGCTCATTCGAAGGAGAATCGCCCCTTATTGAATGACCTGGACCTTTTTTAGTGGGATCTCATTCGAACCTCATTCGGTCCCCTACTTCAAACGACCTTGATTTCTCGCTCGAACGACTAAAACTCATTCGAATAACCATTCTTCATTTTCCTCCAAATTTTTATCCCACAATCTTCCAACAATCACAATCAGGATCCCAATAGTCAATTGCAACTACACACTCAATCATAATGATCCAAACCTCAAGGTATTCATATTATTACAACTTATGCGGGAAAATTAATAAAATATTAGGGGGGTATTACATAATAGGTTATGTCCTTTTAGGCCTATGTCAGCTTTTACTCCTATTAGTTTTATTATATTATTTTTGTTCGCTAGTGAGTTGTACCCATGTAACCCAATTGGTTCAAAATAATTCTGGTCGTCCGATTTAAAGCCATAGATTTGGTAACCGATATAACCTTAGGATCTCTTGGTTAATTGATTTTAGCCAAATATTTTAATCGATTTCAATAATTATCATTAGTTAATATTGCAAGTGTAGGTTTCCCCCCCTTAAAGGATCATTACTTAGATCTGTAGCCAATCATTATAAGCTAAAATTGTTCCCATAGGGTTAGACTCAGTTTTGTTACCATTTAAGATTTAGTTTGTTTAAGAATTCTGGGTTGTTATAAAACTAGTATTAGTTTGTTGTAATTCTTAGCTTATCCTTTAAGCATGTTTCTCAGCCATTAGATTAGAACCCTTTACGTATTTTTAATCCCAACCCTATATTGGAAATTTGTTTCTTGACTCTTCTTCACTCTAATATATATACACTATTATAATCATTGTTAGGGTTGGATTTTCAGTCCAGCCACAGTCTGAAGTGAGATATTTTCTTAGAGAGAGTATGTATAATTATAAAGAAAATATTCTCTGAGAAAGAGAGCACTATTTTAATTCACACATTATGCTGATTTTATTTTTATATTTAATTTTTGTGTTTAACTCTCAATGAACTTACACAACACGTACTCTTATGAAGACTTTGATTTTTAGTGTTATAGTAGAGTGTTTTATGATTTAATGCTCAAATCTATTTTTTTCAAAAACTCAACTCTCTTAGTTATGATTAGATCCGAAATTTTTAATGATTATTTTTATGATCTAAAAATTCTCGGTTTTGTATTATATATTATATGTTGTTAAAATTACAAATCTCTCCGGATCTTGAATGTTTTAAGAATATATATATATATATATATTCTCTTATACTTTTATTAATACGAACCATTGAAAACTAAGCTTAAATTAATGCTTAATCTATTTAGTTAGCTTTTGGGTGATATATGGTTGTATATTGTAAAAATGATTTTCTAGATTCACGTTTTAACACTTCTCTCATGAAATTAGATTTTATATTTTTAAGAGAGAGAGAGAGAGAGAGAGAGAGAGAGAGAACACATTTTAACGTGAGAATAAATTATTTGTGTGTCTTCATGCTAACGTTTATGTTGAGTATTATAATATTACTTAAAAGGAATTTTTATAGAATTCTAATAATGATATTATTTGAATTCTTTCTTGATTATTGCATGTTTTCGTTTTATGGTTATTGTGATAATTTATCTAATGTTGTTAGAAAAAATATTTTGTTTAGACATAGGCATATTATATTTTTCGTTCATGATATTTGTTGAATATCTTTTTATGAAAAGAAAAATGTTAAATCAATATTTTCAAATTTATGCTTGAATATGTATGTATCTTGAAATCTATGTGAATCAATATTGAGAATTAATATTTGAAAATATATTTTGTAAGCTTTTTAGAAAACTTAGTTTGTTGATATTTGCAATCTTGCTTTGCAAATGTATTTGTTTAGTTACTATTTGTGTGAGTTGAGTTCTTACATATTTACTATTTTAGAACATTTTCACTACACTACACTTGTTGCACACTACACAACACTTTGTTCTATTTTAGTTAACAATTTGGAGAGAGGGATTTTTTCAATTGACTAATGATCGATGAAAGTTGAAGGTTGATTGTTTTACATCAGCAGATCAGAAAAGAAAACCTAGAGTTGGATCTCAATTTCGGTATATGTTTCTTTTCCTTTTGATTGCATTTTGATTATACATGTAACCTAAAATCTCTTTGTGTAGGAAGATTTTTATTTTACTTCGTAGAGGGAGTCGTGGATGTTTTTTTAATATTTAAAATTTTACTACGTTAAAATTAGGGGTGGACAAAAAAAAGACCGACCCGAATGAACCGAACTAAAAATTAAGTCTATTTTGAAACCCGTCCGAAAACCAGTTCACAAAAACTAAAAACCGATTAAACCGCTCCAATCCGCGGTCCACTATATTAAAAGACGAATTTGGACTGGATCGGACCGATTCCCATATATATATATATAATATTAAAAATAAAGTTATTGTGTTTCTTACGTATAGTTTTAGAATTAATGTATATAACTTACGAATTTAATTTGAAACTTTATATATTTGTATATAAATTTTTTTATTTGGGTTAAGAAAACCCATGTAAATATCATTTGGAGTTTCGAGTGTTATTATTTTTTTAATTTTTGTATATATATTTATGAGAAAAATAGATAAAAACATTCACAAAAGGTATATATATCTATATAATAAGTTATCTTGGTTTTTGAAAATGTACACATTTTTAACGGTCCAGATCGATGCCACCTCCTTACATATTTTTACACATTTTAATGGTTTAGATCACATCCCATTCCTTTTTACAAATCTACCCCTCACTTTTTTTGTTTCCCCCCTCTTTTTCTACCTCTCAAACTAACCCTTCAATTCAAAATTTGGGCATTTTCGGAATATCCTCTCAAATTAGACACCCCACCACTCCCGCTCATACATTCTCTACGGTCTCGACTCCCTCCCTCACACTCTTCACGCTACACACACTCACCCATCGCCCTATCTCATCCTTCTTCTCTCTCATCCATCCTTCCTCTCTCTTCGGTCTTGACTCCCTCACTCACACTCTTCACGCTACAGGTCACTCTCTTACACACACACTCTCTCTCACACACACACACTAAACACACGCACTTATTTTGATTTCCGTTAAGATCTGTTGTTTTTGTTTACAAATTTTGTTTATTTTGTTTTAGATTTAATTATGTGTATGTCTGTGTTATTTATTTTGACTTTCATAGGTGACCTGATTGTAATATGGACATATTCATGGATCTTCTGATGATATATTTCTAAGAAAATAGGTATTTAGGGCCTTTATGTACTTTATTACTATTTGGTGATGATTTTTATTTTATTGTTTGGTCAAGGATGTTAACAATCATCTATGGATATTTTGATTTATTTTTGTTGATTTTGAGTTACAAGTAATGTATACACATCTATTTCTCAAAAGAGGTACTTTTTCAGACTTTCATTTTTGAAATATGTGAACAATTGTTTTGGGATTTGTAATTTCTTTGCTGATAATCCCTAATACATTAGGGGTTCTTGATCTTCTAAGTAAATTAATTGATTACAAATTTTGTTTATTTTGTTTTATATCTGATTATGTGTATGTTTTTGTTATCTATTTTGACTTTTATAGGTGACCTGACTGTAATATGGACATAATCATGGATCATCTGATGATATATTTCTAAGAAAATAGGTATTTAGGGCCTTTATGTATTTAATTACTTTTATTTTGTTTTATATCTGATTATGTGTATGTTTTTTTTTCTTTTTTGACTTTTATAGGTTACCTGATTGTAATATGGACATAATCATGGATCTTCTGATGATATATTTCTAAGAAAATAGGTATTTAGGGCCTTTATGTATTTGATTACTTTTTGGTGATGATTTCTATTTTATCATTTCAACGGATTTGGTTGATATGTAATGGTAGGTATTTTGATTTTCTTACATAAAGTTATATAGGTCCATGTGTATTGCAACTTATTTCATGCACCATATCTTCAAAACAAAGATTATTGTGTATAAACGATTGAAACTGTTTCTATTTGGTCTAATTTAAACCGGTGTAACTTTTCCTAGTCGAGTCATTGTGTTGATTTCAATGCTTTCATGAAATATGTGGAATATGTGGAATGATAGGAATATGAGGTACCATGTTAGCACGACACGTGATACTCTAAAAGTACTTTGTATGCACTGCTAGGTTTATTTATGGGATTAATGGATTTTGTGATTTGAATATAACGATTTAGAGTTTATATTTTGGTAATGAAGGTCTTTAATACGGATTTTCTCGATATTTTCAAAATATACTAAACTGTATCCATATATCGTTTCAGATGTTCATATAGTAAACTGATGCAACTGATGTTTTTACATGTCTTTGGAATAGGTAGGGCTTAAGAAGACGTATGAGCGGCCTGAGAGCCTCGAATGCACGAGACGGATAAGTGTCCTTTGTGAATTTTTCGTTGGAGATAATTATTTTGAAATTCAATTTCCCCTATTATCAACAACTCACTGCTGTCGCTGGGTACGCATGAACCACGTAGTGTGCGATTACTGCACCGACAAATCACGCTACCCCGTTATCCCATCCGAGTGTTTGGCAGGTATTTAATCATCTATTTTCACTACATTACACTATACATACATACATACATACATACATACATACATACATACATACATACATACATACATACATACATACATACATACATACATACATACATACATACATACATACATACATGTGCCTATTTCAGTACACCTTTTCACTACATCACTTTTTGGATGAATCTTTGGCACCTAAAATTTACAATTGTGATATTTTAGTATGCATTTTGTTGATGCTAACTATTAACACTGAAATTATTTGATGTAATGATTGTAATCATTTCTGCATCTCTTGCATTTGATCCCTATAGGTATCTTTGCTTTTGCTTTTGTTTGTGATATTTGTAAGTTTTTTTGTTGTCTTCATTATAGCAATTCATAAGTTTTTTCTCTTGCAATGGTGTTTGGTTTTGTGATCTTACTAAATTTTTTCATGTATTATAGCAATGCATAATGTTATCATACTTCAATTCAATTCATTAATATAGTCATTTTTTTTGGATTTAGGATGATCATATCCACGAGGTAATTTCGAAAGAGGATGCATTGATGTTTATGTTATTTTTTTCAACCTATAATACCATAGAAATGGCATGAACTCACTATTATATTGTATTATTCCTTTGGTTAATTATTTTTCTCATTTTCGCATTGTGAAGAATGCAAATAACTCTTCAATAGTAAGTGAATGGAAACCTTTAAATAAAGGAAGTTATTCCGGCTACGGTTCCCACGAGGTGTGCTTTGAATTAATTATTTGATGTCAAAACTTCAATTATTCTCTATTGTACGGGTATAACATTTACTAATTAGTTTGTGCCAACTGTGCTGTCATCGCAGAAACAGGTGTGGGTTCAAAAGTCATGTTCGGGTTCTTAACATGTTTTAAACGGTAAGGTTCAACTCCCAATGTGTCTTATGTTTGGAATGAAATACCCATTAAATGCGACACTAGCAGTGGCAGTGGAGGTGCAATTAAAATATTTAGAACATATCACAATGGCATTGTGATATTCTGATATTTGCCATGGTGATATTATCAAATGTGGGCATCTTTTAACATTGTGATATTTTCAATCGATTTTTCTAATGTTTGTATTGTTATTTCTTTGTCCAGGAATGATTTTTCTAATGTTTGTACTGTTATTTCTTTATCCAGGAATGATTTTTCTAATGTTTGTGACTAATTCCTCCTCAAATTGGGCATTTGAAGCGTCTTAAGATACTGAAATTATTCTCGCAACTCAAACTTTGACATCAAATGCGAATCAAATGCCGTTCATCGGTTTGGGGAAGAGTTCACATGAACTATTCATCTTGATTGGCAATCGCTATGAACCATGGGTGCGGTTAAGGGTGCTGGGTATGGATTCGGCAAAATAAGGCACGGGTGCTTCATAGGCGATCGACGAGGATGTAATCTTTCGGTGCTCAAAATGAGGTAGAACTCTTTGGAACCAAAAGACATACACTAGGATTGTGGCTATGAAAGCAGCCAGAAGATTCAACAACTGTCCAAGATTCGAAGGAAGATTTCTCAAGCAGATTCGAAAATCCAACACACGAACACACGCGCCCCCTTCCCGTCCCCTCCCCCTTCCCCACTCACACACGCACACACGCGCACACAAACACACACACACAAACACACACGCATGCACACACGCACACACGCACACACGCACACACACTGCAATATGCATATATGCATATGCATATATGCACTGCATATATGCAGATTGCATATATGCATACACGCACACATATTTTCCCCTTCACCTATATGTGTTTCTTAAAAGTAAAAGTTAATAAAAAGTTTTCTTTGATGAGGACTTTGTGTTTTACATAGTGCCAAAATGAATATGTACTCATATATTGAGTAGTTCAATCTCATAATATCATTTACTTCGACATTTTCATACAGACCTGCTAGAATTATTTTTTATACGATGGGCAATATTTTATTTATAACCACTATTCATAGGTTAAACGATTCGATTTTTAATTTCAGTTTAAAAAGAAGCTTAACAGTGGCAGAGGAGAGTACATCCTCACATTTTGTTTACTCTCTATGTATGTAGAATGGTGAAGTATTTCGAGCAAAAAAGTTTGTGTTGACGCTTGCATAACTGCGATCTTGGTAAGAAATTGTTATATCTTTTATGTTGTGGATATTTATATTTATAGTCTCTTTGAAATTTACAAGAGTTGAAGAACCTATTACAGCTAATTAAAGCTGAACAAAATAATACAGAGAGTTGTATACAGAAAAATCAGCAACTAAGAACCATACAAGAATCTAGCTTTATCAAGCCAAAATAGTATATTTACAAATTACAGAGCACTAAATGATATATGGATTCTTGAGATAATGAATATTGGCTTGATATAGTAATTCAAAGTTTGCATAACATGCTCTAAATTCTTTTTCTTTCATGTTTTGGCTATATATTAAGCATCAAATATAAAATTTTAATAATGATTTCTAGTTTAGTTTGTTTTCATTCATAATCCCATTTTTCTTCCGAGACTCGATGTGTCCCAGCATAATTCGTTTGGAATATTGATTTTAATTTGTCTTTTCTTTACATATTTAGGACTTTAATTTCAATGATGGCGCACTTCAATGTGTGATCCAAAATTTGGTAAATTTTCACATCTAATCTTCATCAGTTTACATTTTGATGCTTCATAACAATTTGAAACTTCTTAAATCTTATTATAGGTTATAAAAATTTGCAACTCCTTAAATCATATTATAGGTTATAACAGTATTTTCCAAACATTAATACACATCAATTGAGCTCAAACCATTGGTGAGATGGCCATGACGTTTCTTCTTACGAATGGCACTTTGAGAATGCACTGGAAATCTCTTTTTAAATACAAGCACTGCATTTAATATGATAGATTGTGTCAGTGCATGTAATTCAACTCATTTTTGGGGTTTTTGTTGATGGTGATGTAAAATATTAAGACCTTTCACATGACAGGTGTTTAACCTCTTGGATTTGCATCAGGTTCTTTTTCTCTCTCTGAGGTGGATGGTGATGTTGATTCAAGCAAGGGAGAATCTTAGAAATAGGCTTCCATCAGGTATCATATATGTTAGTAAGCTAAATATTTTTTACTTTTTATAGAGATCATGGCTACAACTATGGTATTCATATTTATGCATACATATATATGCAATATGCATATATATTCCATCTGCATATGCATATATATGCAGTGCATATATGTGCATACATATATATGCAATAGTTTATATTTTTTCTATGATTTTTATTTTACTTCTTCTCTTTTGTTGTTTGTTGTTTGTTGTTTTAACAACCTGAGTCTGTAATCGGTTTTCTCCTACTGACAAAACAACGGCGTTTGATTAAGGCCTCAAACAAAAACAACGGCATTTTCCCCCGACAAGTGCAAACATAAGCCAGCAAGAATCCCGCCGACAAAGCCCCCCGACAAGTGCAAACATAAGAACTGCATATATATGCATACATATATATGCAATCTACATATATCTGCATGCATATGCATATGAGTACGTGCAAAAGCCCCCACCCACCTGTTCTCCCTTCACTTCCCCCGCAGATTGCATACATGCACACACGCGCCCCCTGCCCCGTCCCCTCCCCCCATTCCCCACTCACACACGCTCACACACATAAACATGCACACACACGCCCCCTGCCCGTCCCCTCCCCCCACTCACACGCACGCACACACGTGCCCCCTGCCCCATCCCCTCCCCCCTTCCCCACTCACACATGCACACACGCTCACACAAACGTGTACACACGCGCCCCCTGCCGGTCCCCTCCCCCCTTCCCCACTCACACACGCACATACGCGCACACACATACAAACGCACGCACGCACGCATACACGCACACGCTGCAATATGCATATATGCACTGCATATATGCATACACGCACACAAGCGCCCCCTGCCCCATCCCCTCCCCCCCTCCCCACTCACACATGCGCACCCAAACACACCCAAACACGCACACACGCGCCCCCTGCCCCGTCCCCTCCCCCTTCCCCACTCACACACGCGCACACAATCACACACACAAACACACGCACGCACACATGCACACACGCTGCAATATGCATATATGCATACACGCACACACGCGCCCCTTTCCCCACCCCTCCCCCTTCCCCACTCACACACGCACTCATGCGCACACAAACATACACAAACACGCACACACGCGCCCCCTACCCGTCCCCTCCCCCTTCCCCACTCACATGTACATAAACACACACACAAACACGCACACACGCACCCCCTGACCCATCCCCTCCCCCTTCCCCACTCACACATGCGCACACAAACACAAACACACATGCACGCACACACATTGCAATATGCATATATGCATTACAGACACGCACACACGCGCCCCTTGCCCCATTCCCTCCCCCCTTCCCTACTCACATGCGCACACACGCGCACACAAACACAAACACGCACACACGCACCCCCTGCCCGTCCCCTCCCCCCTTCCCCACTCACACACGCACACACGCGCACACAAACACACGCACACACGCTGCAATATGCATATCTGCACTGCATATATGCATCTATATATGCAATATGCATATATGCAGTGAATATATGCATACACGCACATAAGCACACACACACCCCCTGCCCCGTCCCCTCCCCCCTTCCCCACTCACACACGTCCCCTCCCCCTTCCCCATGTGAGGATGAGATTTATAGACTCCATGCCATATATGATCATTGTGTACCTACTATGGTAGTTAGGTTAACGTACAATGTTTTTGGGAACTCGAAAGTTGAATTGCTAACGTACAATGTTTTTGGGAACAAACTAATTTTCTTTTCTTTTCATTTCAGGCTTTAATCCAAGACCAATCAAATATGGACTTAATCTTCCATCGTCGCTGTAGCCCGCTACCTAAATCTGCCTCAAACTTTCGCCACTGTAGCCCGCTGCCTAAATCTGCCGAATTTGGGATCTTTTTTAATTTGTTGGATTTGTTGTTACCCCTTAAATAGGGTGGATAGTCCAATAAACAAAGGAGACTATGCCCAATTTTTTTAAAAAATTGACACTTTGTTTTTTTGAGACACAGTTAATTTGATTGATGAATATTGTATATTTCATTTTATATGTGAATTTGTTTGAAGAATTTAGACAATTTGGATGTTGGACTATTTGTTATTTGTTAAGCAGGGTGAATAGTTCCATAAACTAAGGAGATTATGCCAAATTTTTTTAAAAATTTGACACTTTGTTTTTTTTAGACACATTGTGAATTCGATGGATGAATATTGTATATTTCGTATTATATGTGAATTTATTTGATGAATCTAGACTATTTGAATGTTAATGGACTATTTGACATTGTTTTAAAATTACACTTCAAAATTTTTGCGTTTCGCTATTATATACTTTGAAAAATTGTTGTCATTTCGCGATTACGTACTTTGGAAATTTCGTCATGCCTTTAGGCACGGGCATACGCTAGTGTGTGTGTGTGTGTGTATATATATATATTAAATAGAGTCATGACCGAATTTTACCCCGGAGCGAATCGAAAAAAGCCTGGATCGAATTAGTAGGTTAATCGAATTAATTGGTCCAGTGTCGGTCCAAAAAAATTGAGGACCGAGTATTCAGTCCGGTCCAAAAATAGGCAAACCCGGACCGGGCCGGACCGTGCCCACCCCTAGTTAAAATCACGTATGTTATTCTTCTTTGCCTCATCTCCTTTTTTGTGTGATTTGATATTAAAAATGTTATGATTTAGAATAATTCTTTATATAAGATTTATTTAATTGAAATGTAATATAAATTAGATTTTTGTTATTGATTTTAGAATAAATCATATTTAATTGATTTAACTTCCGTGTGTCTTAAAATGTAATTAGGTCAAATAGTGAAGTTTTTCTTATTTTGAATATGTATATGTTATTAGAAAAACTTGCATGAAATCAGAGTATTGCGCGCATGGGCAAATATTTTCAATTGGTATCATAGGGGGTCGCTCCAAATATAAGATTTGACAGTCTTGAGTGTTAATCCATTTATTTTATGATCTTATGATTTTATGTTACAACGGATATGATGTTAAATCGTTATATGTATGACCTCATGGATGACAACATATGTTTTTTTCATCTCCTTTAATTGTTCTTATCATATATTTAATATTTAGGACCCTTATATGATTTGAAAGTCTAGTAATATTTTTTATTTGAACAAAAGCATTGTTTAAGGGGGAGTGATAATTCTTATTTGTTTATTTCTCTAGTTCATGTTGACCTTATTAAATTTATGTCTATAATGCCTATTACCCTTGATTATTGTTTGTTTAAGTTTCCCTGAAGACCAAAGGATTATGTGTTAATTGATTAATCTACCATATATGCATGTTTTCCTGTCTTAATCATGGTAATTACATGTACTCTTAGATTTTAGTGTACAAATATTTAATAATGTAAAAGATACATCTTAAAATCATTTTGATGTAGGCGTGACACTTGATTAGACCCATTAATATGTCTCGTGGTAGTTATATCTTATTCTTCTCCATGTTATCATTTTATTATCCGTTGTCTGTTTGAGACAAAAAGGGAGAGAGAGTAAATCATTCTTACTAGTCTTGATACTTGAATCATATTAATGATATAACTGTCGTATATGATTTATCATTTTCTTTGATATCTTATACTTGTTCTTTTGAGTTTGGTTGTTCAAGTTTTATGCAGAAATTTAAATCACAAGAAGGTGTCAGGATAATTTATGTATAGTTATGTCTTGAATTTTTTTATTTTTATAGGATTTTAAAGTTGGGTAGATTAGTAATTATTATATAGGACTTAGGATTTTTTTTACCTAAGAGTACCCATGATGTACTCGAAGGGTTTTGTCACAAATATCTAAAGAGGGAGATTGAAACATTCCAAATAGTTGACTTACTTGAATCTACAATATTTAGGTTTTTACGCTAGTTTGGATATTGAGTCAAAATGTATTTCTAGATTCAAGCCACTCTATGGTACATCTTGTAATGCTCATCAACTGTCCAAGACTCCTCAAGACCCGAGACTCAACTCAACATGCATATCTGAGTAAAGATATAATACGAGTGGGTGAACTTATTGTCTATTGCACACTTTGACACATTCACGCTCATGCATTCATGTTGATATTATTGATAGCATTTAAAATATTTTTTTAAGTGAAATTGGAATATCCTATTTTAAAAATTATTTTGAAAAATTAAATTTGAATTAATTTTTGTTGAAAAGTAATTTTTTATTTTTTAAATAAATTTTGAGAATTATAATGAAATTTGAATAATTTTTAAACAATTGTTTTGTTTATTAAAAAGTCATTTCGTTCTCGTATAGTTAAAGTAACACAAACTGTGTTTTTTAAACTCTCTAATTCTTTATGCAATTATAAGCCATTATAGGTCTAGTACGAGTTTGCTACTATTTGTCAATTATGACTGATTTGATTGGGTAGAAACTTGTGACTCTTATGCATTAGCTATTTGTTTGTTCCTTACATATATTTGCATGAGCACATGCACTATAGGTTCTTGGCTTTTTTGATCAGGCATTAGGATTTAGGTAACACATTAGTTACCTTTGGATAATATTCTATCCTTAGGACTATTTGATTTATAACCGAATTCATTAAGTTCTTTGGGGATCTGAGACTACCGCATTGTACCTATTATAACTATTTCTTTATGTAGGGGTGGCTGGTTCCTTTAATTTTTGCCCACTCTTTTACCACTTAATTTGGGCATCAAAGACAAAATTTTCTACCCATAGGATTACAGTTGTACCAATAGGTTCTCGACACCATCAGATTAGTTTATGACCATTAGACATTTAGGTTATTTAGTGCATTTAATGCCTTGGACCTCTTAGGAATTTTTGATTAATTGTTGGTTATTACATTCGTTCGACATATGAGTTATCCCTCTTATTTAAAATTTTAAAATGAATTTTCCTTTTGTTAATATTTATAAGGACATATTTCTGTCATTGTTCGCTAGAATCTAGGTCTTGTCTGTATCGTTCTTGATCACATAAGATATGGCATATCCCATTACATTGGCACGTCTACACGATCATCCACGACGTCCACAATCCGAATCATTAGCAAAGTGCATCGTCAACATGCACCACTCATCTTTAATGTGCATCACGTCCTACTTCAATTGTTCTCCACTACTCCACATCTTTATGGTATATTCTTTATTTGGCGTTCTTAGTTTTTTGCAAATATTTTCTGGGAGAATTTTTTTTATTTTATTTTATCAAAACGAGTCTAGAATTTTAATAAAAACTATTTTTCTCCTTATGTCATTAGAACGTCATGGACTTGTCGTTCGAACGATATGCCGATGTCGTTTGATACATCGTTTGATGGATTACATCGATTAGATCAAACAAAGGCATACTATTAAAATTTTTAAGGTCGTTATAAGGTCCCTTCTAGTGAGATGCATATCTCGTTCGAACAACCTCCTGACCTCATTCTAACGACATAATGCCGCCTCGAAATTCGTGTTTGCCTATTTAAACCTAATACCTGTAGGTATTTTTGCTAGACTTTTAAAACCTAATGTTTTACAGAGCTACTGCACAAAAGTCTTCTTTTAAAAGAGGCCAAAACCACTTATGATTCACATAAACTTCCCAATCAATATTTTGTGAATCATTTTGAAACCCTCATAAACCCTTATTCCATTTTTGAAGTTGCTCTTATGGATAAGGTGTCTCACCTACTGGACTTGTAGTTCTCCTGAGAACTACTATTGAAGAAGATGAACCGAAGCCTGTGGGATTTTTGTCTATCACTAACTGCATTTCTCTATGTACATATAAGTTACAATTTGCATATATAGTGAAATAAGAAATGGTTTTTTCCTGCGGGGATTTTTCCTGAAACTAGTCTTCTTGATTGCTTGGTTTCATGCTTATATTATTTACTACTTTCAATCACATAGTTGCATGAATTAAGGTTTAAAACTGGTTAAGTTGACATTTATTTAAATAAGTTTGAGACTTTGAATCGCAGCGCACTCTCAAATTGGTATCAGAGCCATTTACACAACTTTACTATGTAATTGATTTTTCTCAAAAAAATTTGTGATATAAATTTTCTAAAAAATTAATTTTTGAAAAAGCTAAGTTCAAATGGATAACTTATATGATAGAATGCTAACTTTTTATGGGTCCAATTATGCTTATTGTAAGGCTACAATGAGATCTAGTTTGAAGGCTATTGATGAAAGAGTATGGATTACATGTGAAAGATGGTAGACGTCACCCACTATGGTTGTAGGTAATGATTTTAATCCTAAACCTGTGAATTTTTAGATTGAATAGAAGAATTTAGATGGAGTAACTCTAATTCATATGGCCTTAGTGTTATTTTCGTATCCGTCACACCCGACGAGTTTCGATGTATAATGATGTGCACCACGTCAAAAGAGGCAAGTGATATCCTACAACTTACACACGAGGGCACAAATATTGTTAAGGCATCTAAATTACAAAATTTGACTACTCGGTTTGAAGCTATAACCAGGCTTGAATCCGAGAGCTTTGATGAATTTTATGCTCGCAAGTCGAATATTGATAATTCATGTTTTAATCTTGGTGAAAAAATTCCTAACACTAGAGTAGTCAAAAAGATTTTAAGATCATTGCCTAACCTCTTATCCTGAAAGTTATTGTGCTTAATTCTTTAGGAATGTTAGATTCCCTTAGGTTAGAAGAACTCGTAGGAGACCCTCAAACTTACGAAATTGACATATTTCCTAAAATTATAAAACCAAACGAAAAAGGGATCACACTTAAGGCCCAGTCTACAAAGAGTGAGAAGACGTCCAGAAAGAGAGAGAGAAGGTAGATAGAGAGAGATATGAGGTGTTGTCTGATTCTGAGTACGACTTTGATTTAGATGATTTAATCCTTTTGGTAAAATTTTTTAAGAAGTTTCTCAAACTTAAAAATAATGGCACATCTAAAGATAAAGAGTTTTGAGAAAAATAAAAGTGGGAAGAAATATGAAAAAGATAATAAGGACCCAAAGAGAGAGGAAGAAAGGTGTTACGAATGTTATGGGAGAGGTCACAAAGTATATGAGTGCCCAACTAGGTTAAAACGCCAATGCAAGGGCAAAGATGCCTTAAATGCCACCCTTAGTGACGATAGCGAGGTTGAGTCGGTGGATCTAGGAGAATAATCACCGCATGAATGTAACTTCACCGTATTCATGGCTATTCTGTGAGTATGTTTAGTGAACTTCACGACGATGAGGAAGCTACTTCACAAGGACACCTCAATAGTGAGAACGACGGGAGAGAGGATGAGGATGCAGTAAGTAAGAACGAGAGTGACCTATAACGCGCATACGCCGAGTCCTTTAAAATAAAAAAGCAATACAAAGGGTTAGAAAATAGGATCATTGCGCTAAATAAGGAGTTAAGAGAGACGGGAGAGAGAGAGAGTCCTCCGTTAGAGAGTCTTTGAGATAGAGAGAGAGTTTTTGAGAAAGAGAGAGGGGGCTTGACCAAACAAGTGGCTAGTTTTACGAGTGAACTCCTTGCATCCGGGAGACTAAAAAAAACTTGAAGCCCTTGTATTCCAAATCAAAAAATATCTCAAGATAGCTCGGGAGGTCAAGGTAAAGATTCAGGATACATATGGGAAGATAGGAAAAATGTTCCTCAGCCCCGCTTTAGGGTTTGGTGAGAGGCAAGGAATAGGTTTCGATGATGATTCCACGTCACATGTCGCATCGGAATATATTCCTGAGTTAATTTATAATCCTTGTGGCCCTCAACCAAAACCCCAAAGAAAAGTTTGGACAAGAAAAACAAACCAAGGTCGGCTTAAGACTACTTATTTCTGCACCTATTGCAAGAGAAAAGGCCACCTTAGGGATTTTTCCTATAGTTTGGGTCGAGCTCAACGTATACATACTTCATCGCACCACTTTAGCGATTTTACTAGCCTTAGAGAGCAAATTGAGTGTCTAGTCGCCACTTGTCATAGTTTGATGGAAGTGTTCCAATGAATGTCTTTGGCGTCAGTGGATACTTCCAACATCCCGACTAGACCCAATAACGACAAGGATAAATAAAAGGTCAGCACTACTTGGGTGTCTAAGCATGAAGAGAAAGCCATTATTGTTCATGTTGCTCTTAAGGCTTATAATACCTCCTAGTGGTATTTTGACAGTGGTTACTCTAGGCATATGACTGGTGACGTCTCATTTTTTACCAGCCTTGAGGATCGTAAGGATGGTAGATTCACCTTTGAAGATGGGAGTAAATCTAACATTATAGGACGTGGCACATTAGAGATACCTGAATTTTCAAAGCTAAATAATGTTTTGTACGTCAAAGGTTTAAAACCAAACCTTATTAGCATTAGCCAGTTGTGCAACGCAAACTTTGTTGTAAAGTTTGACCGAAACGAGTGTAATGTTTTTTATCAAGGCAGTAAACGTTTACTGTAAGGGGTGATGATAGAAAATAACTATTATGGGATTATGCCCAAGTCCTCATTTGTGTGCAATAACGCCATGATCTCTTCTATGGATCTTTGGAATCAACGTCTAAGTCACGTTAATTTAGAGATTTGGAGCGTTTAGCGAATAAAGACCTAGTACATGGCTTTTCCATCGCTTAAAATCCAATTTTGATCCTTGTCAGTAGAGAAAATAAGTCTATAGTCCCCATCGAAAGTTTAATTCCATTACTACTTCACTTGTACTTGAGTTGATTTATATGGATCTTATGGCTCCTACTCGCACTGAGAGTTTGGGTGGTAAGAGCTATATCGTTATTCGATAGTTGGTTTCCTGAGAGATATATCCAATGATGAGTTTCTTACTACCAATGTCCGCGTCTTACAAAATCAACACGGTGTCACTATCTATAGAATGCGTAGTGACAACGACATTGAATTTAAAGAAGTAAAGGTGGATCATTATTGCGATAGCCTTAGAATAAAATATGAATTTTTGGTCATGAAAACTCCTCAGCAAAATGGGATTATTCAGAGGAAGAATCAGAAGATTCAAGAGATGGCTAGATCCATGCTTCTCGATCGTAGAGTGTCTAGGAGGTTTTGGGCAGAGGCGATGTCTACCGCATGCCACGTGATGAATAGGGTATATATTTGTCCACACACACTCCAGACACTATATGAGTTGTGGATAGGGAAAAAGACCAACCTTTTATATTTTTGTGTCTTTGGGAGTAAATGATATATCCTGAGGGATAAAGAGCAATTAGAAAAGTTTGACTCTCGAAGTGACGAGGGAATTCTGTTAAGATATTCATCGACGAGCAGAGCTTACAGGGTTTTTAACCTGAATAACTCTAAGGTTATGGAATCAATAAACATCACTGTTAAAGATGATGAGCTACTGATATTTTTTTCCTAACCATTTGAATGAGGATAATGCACCCCCTAGTGATGATCCCATTGTTCCTCACATACCTAGGATGAACCCTACTCCTGATTTAGGGGACACACCTACTTGGGTTCACAGGAGTCATGACCCTTCCTCCATTCGAGGAGATCCTACTTTAGGTGTCAAGACTCGCCCTCAACTAGAGAACGTTGTTAGCTTTATGTGCTACACGTCCAAAGTCGAGCCCATGAATATTAAAGAAGCACTCAAAGATGAACACTAAATATCTGCTATGCAGGAATAATTGCTTTAGTTTAGAAAGAATGATGTCTGAGAACTTGTCCCCCGACCTAGTTAGACAAATGTGATTGGTACTAAGTGGATCCTTAAGAATAAATGGATGAGAATGGTACCATTATTCATAATAAGAATATATTGGTCACTCATGGCTACACACAAATTGAGGATGTAGACTTTGAGAAAAAATGTTCTCCTGTTACGAGACTCGAGTTCATCCGCTTACTACTCGCCATCGCATATTATTTGCACTTCAAGTTATATCAGATGGATGTCAAGAGTGCCTCTCTGAATGGCATTCTACAAGTGGAGGTTTACGTGGAACAACCGAAAGGGTTTGAAGACCCTAATCACCCTGGACGCGTCTATTATTTGAGGAAATCCCTATATGGTTTACAACAAGTACCCCGTACTTGGTATGAGAGTCTTACTTCCCATCTCTTAGCTCGTGGATTTAAGAGAGCGGGAGTAGATAAGACGTTATTTATTAGGAGAGAAAAATATGCTATTTTGGTTGCCCAAGTCTATGTGGATGAAATAGTCTTTAGATCCACGTGCTCCCGCCATGCTTTGAGGATGAGATGGAGAGTGATTTCAAGATGAGCATGGTTGGTGAGCTTACATTCTTCCTTGGTCTCGAAGTTTTCAACTAGAGGATGGGATGTTCATCTCTTAATCCAAGTATGCAAGATACCTTTTGAAAAAGTTTAGGTTAAACTCCGCTAAGCACTCACGCACCCCTATGAGTACATCGACAAAGCTTATTAAGGACACTCCAGGTAAATATGTAGAGTAAACCTTGTATTAGAGTATGATAGGTAATCTTCCCTACTTGACTGCCAATCATCCCGACATAACCTTTAGTGTTGAAGTCTATGTGCGATATCAAGTGTTCCTGAAAGAGTCACACTTATATACTCTTAAATATATTATCAAATACGTGAGTGGGACTCTCTCATATAGCATTTGGTATTCCTTTGACACCAATGATCGTTTATTCACCTATTCGGATATCGATTGGGCTGGGGATGTACATGGATGTAGGAGTACTTCAGGTGGGTGTTTATATTTTGGTACTGCTCTTGTCTCTTGGTTGATCAAGAAGCATAACTCTATCTCTTTGTCCAATGCGGAGGCTAAGTACATCACCGTCGGGAGTTGTTTCACGCAACTCTTATGCATGAAGCAAATGCCAAAGGATTATGGGATTTCACAGGACACCATGACTATATCCTGTGATAATTTGAACGCGATACACATATCCCTAAATCCAGTCCAGCATTCGCTAACGAAGCACATTAGGATACACGAGCATTTTATCCGAGATCTATTAGAGGAGAAGGTCGTGTCCTTGAGCTTTGTGACCACCGACTGCCAGTTAGTCGATATCTTCACGAAGCCTTTAGATACTCTTAGATTCGAGAGTATAAGGAAGTATTTAGGTATCTGCACAGTTGACTGAGGGTTGGTTACTTTCTCTGGTATATGATGATTTTTCACCTTCATATTCTTGATTCCTATTGCTAGATTGTATTATTTATATTATCCTCGTATTATATATATATTTTTTCATATTTCAGATTAAAAAAAATCGATCTTTTAGAAAAAAATTTGGAAAAATACAAAAAGATTTTTGGTTATTTAAGAAAAGAGAAAATGTCAAAAATATTTTCTATTTTTAAGAAAAATGAAAAGGGCAAAAAGATTTTTCTTTTATAAAATTGTTTTGAAAAGTACAAAAATATTTTTGTAGTTTGTTTACAACTTATATGGATGGACATTTAGGAATGTCAAGTCACAACATCATTCCATTATCCACATGATTTTTTGATAGTGTTTTGAGACACAATTTCGTTTCATCCATATGATTTATAATGTTTAGAGTCATTGAGATGTGATTAGTGATTACTTTCTACATGTTTGACTCATTGGTTCTTTTAATGCATACATGCACGGATTTATTTAAGTATTGTACTTGTCTATTAAATGTTGGTCAAAATGTTTGCATCTCAATCATGTCTTTAAAACGAACCAAATGCGATAAAACGAGATAATGAAAGTAGTGCATGTAAGAACCATTGCCTGAATTGGAAAAATTGAAATTTATATCTTCGATAAATGTGTTAATTTAAAAGCAATGGGTCGGGCTGCAAAAGAAAAATATATTTGCGTGAATAGCTACCATTTGCAAAATAAAAGATCCTAAAAGATTAAAAGCACTCAAAAGAAAAAATATAAAGTGCTAGGCCAAAATTTAAAAGAACATTGATGCTTAGCTACATATGAGCATTGATATCTTCAAAACAAAAGAGTTGAGTGAAATATTCTTTATATGAGTTTTAAGGAAGTTAAGTTGAAGATCAATAGATTTGCATGTCCTGAAAAAGTCTCATAAAAGCATTACATAGTTTTAGACATTATTGGTGTGAAAATCATTTTAGACATTGATTTATTGACTAGATTGAGTCAATTTCATATGAATTCCACATTTTTACACCTAAGGACGATTTTTAGTCCATTCATTAGGAGTATTAAAAATTCATCGTGCACATATTTTATGATTGTTTGATTTGATTTTCCTATCGAATTTGTTCACACCCATTCATTTACGCTTTCAGGACTTGGTTATCTTAGTGTTAGTTCATGGTGTGTATTTATTTTTTTTTTAGAAAATTTTTGAGACATTCCAAAAATAGTTGTTTATTTTTTGTGACACTCTCTGAATTTATTACTTATGTTTATTTTCCTTGTCTATTTAGGACATCATAAAAAGGGGGAGAACGAATTATGGGGGAGTGGGAAAGTTTGATGATTTGTTTGTGCTTGGTTATTTATATTTATTATTTATGCATATCATTTTATTATTTCAAACTTTTGCTCATCATGATTATTTGATTCTGGTCTCATGTGTTTAGGTTCATTTGAAGAACATATTCATGATACACTTGATGAAAAGAAAGAAAGTTAGAGACTTTATTTTTATATAATTTGAAGATTTCAAGACTTATATTTTGATGTCTTTCCATTTGAGGGTTTTGGGGGATATTAGAATATTGTATATCTTAGATTTTTTGGGGGGTTGTATAACTCAGATGTTTTTTTATGTATGCACCAGCATAGCCATAGGAGAAAATTTGTAAGGACATATTTCTTTCATTATCCTCTAGAAATTAGGTCTTGTCTGTATCGTCCCCGATCACATAAGATATGACATATCCCGTTACATTGACATGTCTACACGATCATCCACGAGATCCACAATCTGAATCATTAGCAACATGCATCGTTACCATGCACCACTCATCTTCAACGTGCATCACGTCTTACTTCAACCGTTCTCCATCGCTCCACATCTTTATGGCATATTCTTTATTTGGAGTTCTTAGTTTTTGGCAAAAAAAAATTGGGAGAATTTTATTTGGTTTTATTTTATCAAAACGAGGCTTGAATTTTAATAAAAAATATTTTTTCCTCATGTCGTTAAAACAACATGGCCTTGTCATTCGAATAACATGTCGATGTCATTTGATACATCATTTGATGGCTTATATCACATATGGATCAAAAAAGGAGTACGATTTTAGTTTATTTTGAGGTCGTTAGATGGGTCTTTAGAAGGTCATTTATAGCGAGATGCACATTACATTCGAACGACCTCCTGAAATCATTCTAACGACGTAACGCCGCCTCAAAATTCGTGTTTGTCTATCTAAACCTAATACTTATAGGTATTTTGCAAGAATTTTAAAACCTAACTTTCTGTAGAGCTGCTGCACAAAAGTCTTCTTTTAAAAGAGGACAAAACCACTTTTGACTCACACAAACTTCCCAATCAATATTTTGTGAATCACTTTGAAACCCTCATAAACACTTATTCCATTCTTGGAGTTGCTCTTATGGAGAAGGTGTCTCCACTGCTGGACTTGTTGTTCTCGTGGGAACTACTGCTGAAAAAGATGAACCGAAGCCTGCGGGATTTTCATTTGTCACTGTCTGTATTTCTCTATGTACACATAAGCTGCGATTTGCATATATAGTGAAATAAGAAATGGTTTTGCCCTGTAGGGATTTTTCCTGAAACCGATATTCTTTATTATTTGGTTTCATGCTTACATGATTTATTGCTTTTAATCACGTAGTTGCATGAAGTAGGGTTTAAAACTGGTTAAGTTGACATTTAATTAAATAAGTTTAAGACTTTAAACTGTAGCGCACTCTCAATATTGACCCCTGAGATATAAACACGTGTAAAGTTTTTAGCTACATCTCATGTTAGATTTAATTCTTTAAGACGCTAAATTTCCCTCAGTGTTTTTTTTATGTTAATTAATTAGTTTTAACTGATCAAGGAGATATCACTTAATTGGTTTTGTCTCCTTGGTTTTATACATGATTATCCTCACCTGTTATATGTTGATCTATTAGTTCATGACCTTATTATCTAGCCTTAAGATTTGTGTTAGCTGAATGGCAATAATATCCTGTGATCAATTCCTTTTTGAGATATTTGGTTATGCCTATAACCCATTAGGCAATAGGTTATGTCCTTTTAGGACTATAGAAACTTCTACTCCTATTAGTTTTGGTTTATTATTTTTTTTCGCTAGTGAGTTGTACTTCATGTAACCCAATTAGTTCAAAACAATTCCAATCGTCCGATTTGGAGCCATAGATTTAGTAACCGGTGTAACCTTATGATCTCTTGGTTAATTGCTTTTAACTGCTTATTTTAATTGATTGCAACTATTATCATTAGTAAACATTGTGAGTGTAGATTTTGTCTCCTTGAAGGTTCATTACTTAGATATGTAGCCTATAACTGTATCATTAGAAGCTAGAATTACTCCCATAGGTTCTTTTTATTTTTATTCATAGCTGTTAGTGCCAGTTGTACTATTAGACTCTGTTTTGTTACTATTTGAGGTTTAGTTTGTTTAAGCAGTTTGGGTCATTATAAACCAATATTAATTTGTTATAATTGTTATATTATCCTTTAAGTTTGTTTTTCATCCATTAAATTAGAACCCTTTAAGTGTTTTTAATCTGAAACCTCCTTTTGAAATATGTTTCGAGACTCATATTTGCTTTAGTATATATACCATATTATAATCATTATTAGGGTTGGAATTTCAGGTTAGTGATAGTCTAGAGTGAGATAAACTTAGGGTTTCTTAAAGAGAGTACAAAAAATTAGAGAGAAAATATTTTGACAGAGAGCATTATTTTAATTCGCACATTGTATTGATTTTGTTTTTATATTTACTTTTTGTGTTGAACTACCAATGATCTTACACAACACATACTCTTATGAAGAGTTTGATTTTTAGTGTTGTAATAGAGAGTTTTATGATTTCATGTTCAAATCTATTATTTTTTAAAAACTAAACTCTCTTAGTTATGATTAGATCCGAAATTTTTAATGTTTATTTTTATGACCTAAACATTATAATTTTTTTGTTATATGTTATATGTTGTTAAAATTAGAAATCTCTCCGGATTTTGAATGTTTATTGAATATCTTATATATATAGATTTTCTCTTATACTTTTGTTAATATGAACCTTTGAAAACTAACCTTAAATTAATGTTTAATCTTTCTTGTTAGTTTTGGGGTGATAGATTAATGTATATTGTTGATATATTATAAAAATAATTTTCAACTTCATGTTTGGTTACTTCTCTCATGAAATTAGATTTTATATTTTTAAGCAAGAGAGAGAACATATTTTAGTCTGAGAATAAATTATTTATGTGTCTCCATGATAATGTTCATGTTGAGTGTTATACATATTACTTAGAAAGTTTATTTATAGGATTTTAATGAAGTATTTTGTTTAGACATATGCATATTTTGTTTTTATTTTATGATATTTGTCGAATATGTTTTAATGAAAGAAAATTATTGAAATTGATTTTTTTGCAGATTTATGCTTGAATGCTTATATATCTTGAAATCTATGTGAATCAATATTGAGAATTAATATTTGAAAATATGTTTTGCAAGTTTTTCAGAAAACTTAGCTTGTTGATATTTGCAATCTTGTTTTTCAAATGTATTTGTTTGGTAACTATTTGTGTGAATTAAGTTCTTGCTTCTTTTGCATTTTAGAACATTTTCACTACACTACACTTGTTGTACGCTAGACAATATTTTGTTATATTTTAGTTAACAATTTGGAGAGAGAGACGTTTATAGTTGACTGTTGATCGATGAAAGTTAAAGGTTGATTGTTTTACATCAGCATATAAAAAAATGTTACATATGATTTATTTCATTGATTTAGAATAGTTCACCATATAAGATATACATAATTGAAATTTAATATAAATTAAATTGTCGTTATTGACTTTAGAATAAATGAGATTTAATTGAATTTAACTTTCGCATGTCTTAAAATATGATTAGGTCAAGGTTCTAAAAGGGTCGAGGCGTAGATGTCAAGTCTCAAGCGTTAGGAGCCTAGGCGAAACCTAGGCGTAAAAATGCGTTTTTTCTTTTTTTATTATTTTAATTATTCCAAGGCTAGTAATATAATAAAATAATACATACCTTGAATTTTGAAAATATATCCATATGTTTGGTAGCCATCTTTCTCATGTTCATGCTCCATAACCAATATTTGTCAACTAATCTTTTGTTTTTTAAAAACAAAGTGTGCTTTAAGCCTTTTACCAAGAATAAGGCGTAATAAGACGTAGGCGATGCGTTTCTCTCAAACCTCAAGCATGAGCGGGCCTAGGCGGGTCTTTTAGAATAGAGGGTCAAATAATAAAGTTTTCTATTTTGATTGAAACCTAAGGAGGTAAGATTTTGGGAGTGATGAACCCGATAATGGCGATGTTTGGTTTTGTGTGTTTGATGATCCTAATTTGGGTTTAAGGTGGCGGTGTTGTCGGGGTAGGTGTTTGGTCAGTGGTGATGATAGTGGCTTGACAAGTGGGTTAGGTCTTCTGTCATGTTTTTGAGTTTTAGAAATTAGAGTTAAGGTTTATGATTTAAGGAAGAAGATGAAGTGTGAAGGAGATGAGAGACTCACAAAAAATGAACGAGTAAATTCAAATTTCAGATTATGGATGCTTTTTAATTGAGGACTAACACCGTTCAACTCTAGGGGATTATATATAATCTAATAACATAATATAATTTTGGTGTCTCTTTAGAGATGATTGACACCTGTCCTGCCTTTAATGCTCATTTAAAAGACTCTCTTATAACTCATTTACAAGACCCGTCTACTCAAATTCTCCCATTTTTACAAATAACCTTCTCTGTTCTTCCATTCTTTGCATCCGGTCTACTCATTTTCCTACGTTTATCCTCTTTATGGAAACGATGAGTCTCTCAATGCCCGGAGCCTCTCAAATCTCACCCACCAATTTAAGAGGACAACACCCTCGAGCCTCTCAATGCCTCGAGCCCTTGAGTTCTCTCTATCTCTAATACTTCTATCTCATATTTCTTCTCAGACCATTTATGGGTTTGGCATAAGCGTTGGAGATATGAGACTTCATGGGTTTGGCAGGAGCATTGGATACTTTGAATACCCATAAACCCTCACAGGTATGAGACTTCATGGATTTTTTTTCTTTTTCTTGATTTGGTTTATGCATTGATGGATCGAGAAAAAATTTCTGCTTTTGGAAGGGGCGTATGAGCTGGATGGACTCCTATTTATTGTCCACTGCTATTAGCCATCTTTTTTCAAGATCTCACTCGGTTAGACATTTTTTTTCTTTTTCTTTCAGCTTCTCAGGAGGTAAAGGTTACTATGCGTGTGTGGCTCCTCTATCAACGGATCTCGGCATTCTCATGCCATAAGGTTTGGGTATCTATTGGGAATTTTTTTTCATGTTGATAATTTGGCTTCTTGACCTATTTAATCATGTTTTATTTTTGGGTATTTTTTGGCTTATTAATCTATAAAAACAAATGACATTTTGTTGTGTATTTTTTAGCTTCTTGAAGTTTTTATTGTACTCTGTTTAGTTCTCCCCCCTGACATTTTCAAGTCTCCTTCTGAGTCGTAAAGAAAGTAAAATAAGGGATTTGCAGAAATAAACTGATGAAATCTTCAACCTTTCATGTAAGTCTTGCTTTATTAATTTAATCTATATATTTAGATACATAGTAAATTCTAGATGTTTTTAACACCTAATACTTCATGCTTTATTTTTTTTGTCCAACATATTAGATGATATTTCGGAGAGTTGCGTAGTCGGCGGTAAATCTTCGGTGAGTTAGCTAGATAGAGGCACGGTGAAAAATATTGAGATGATCGTGGGCATCGGTAAGTCTTTGATTTTGATTATCTATTGACCATGTGTAAATACACAACTTTAATAGTGGGATTGACATGGGTAATGTGAATGAAATGCAGTTATGGTTAATGTATACTGTATTTCTACATAGTACGTGATGTCTTTGCTAATTGTCATAATGCAGTTCGGTGATTCGAAAAATTTATTATTTTATTGTGTTAGTTTGAACTATTCTTATATACTTAAACTGCCATGTTTTTGTGTAATGCGACATATTTACATCCTCATCCTCAATTATGGATTATGTTGGTGAATTGAAATATTGACTTCTATTATTAGACATCTCTCAGTATATTTTTTATCCTGACTATCACATTTTTTATTAGACACCTCTCAGTATATTTTTTACCCTGAATCTCACATTTTTTTTTGTCTGAAAAATTGTTTGCTCTATTTATATATTGGTGTTCGTTCTACATAATTTTTTTTATTTTTTTCATCATTTTTCTTGATCTAACTTTATTTTTTGTTCTTTTCTACATGTACATAATGTCATGCCGAAGGATAATGGGCAGGTGTTTGTTCTTTTGTACAGGTGAAGATCTGGAGACTTAAGAAGGAAATTGGACTTTCATTCTACATGATATTTTGTGTATTACTTTTTTGAGCTATAAAATTTGAATTATAATTAGTTGGAGATTGTTTGGTCTTTAGAATGTAGTTTGGTTTTATTTTTCTTTTTACTTTTGAGATCCTGACCAAGAACATTCCATCTTTGGTTTCAATAGTTTTAATGTTGTTTGGCAATGTCTTTCTTTATAGTGGGGCTACTGGACCTGGTTACATGGATGACATGCTTCACGTAATTTTGGTGGAATGAAAATTTATATTCAAAAGATCAATTCAAGGTTAGACGTTTAGGGTGTTCCTTCAATTTAAAGATAATGAGTTGTGTGTGTCTGTGTGTGTGTGTGTGTGTGTTCTATTCTTTTTATTTTTTTATTTCTCCATCATTAAATATTCTCCTTTCTACATTTCAATTTTATATACAATTATTTGTTTCTCATCAAATATTCTACAAATGAATTACATATATTCGTTATTCTTTTATAAATATTTTGCATTAAAAGTAACTCTATTTTTATGAGTATATTGGTATTGCATTATATAATAAGAATTTCAAAGAACCCGCGCATCGCGCGGGCTCAAAACTAGTTTTTCTAATTTGAAAGGATAAAGTGAAGTAAAAAAAAAACATATATAGATCTATGTCAATTAAAACAACTAAAGTAAATTGTAGGTCCCACTCGAGGAACCGGTTTGAAAAAGAAGGTAGAGTTGAATACTATGCAACTAGACAAAACAGTCCCACATCGGCTAAACGTATGAAGAAAGGCCTGTTTATGGAAGTGAGGTTGAGAAGGAGTTATCGTCCCTTCGGGGACATCCGATAAAATTGGAACGATACAGAGAAGATTAGCATGGCCCCTGCGCAAGGATGACACGCACAAATCGAGAAATGGTCCAAATTTTTTTCAGTTCTCTACACTCCTTTGATTTCATGAGTCGATAATGTTCTAGGGTTCCCCAAAACAACCCTTTTTGGTCTCATCCTATTACCTTCAACCAGGTGAGCAATTTACTATCTCTAATCTGAGCTCTTCTCTTGTATACTGGTAGTAATTTTTTTGCTTTCCATGCTTTAAGTGTTGGGAATTTTTTTTTCCGGATCTTATGTAGGCATTTTTTGTGGCTATATGTGAACAGTTTGATCGTGTTCCCACTATTTTTATTTGATTCCCGTTATATTTCGTTCCATTTTATCTGGAAACATCATTTTTTTAAGCTTGTGGTTGATCTTTGGATTGATTTCTTGGATACCAAATTGTTAATGAACCCATGGAATATTATTTATGTGATGATATTGTGGTTATAAATAAATATTTGGGTCTTGTTGATTTCAAACCTAAATCAGATGATTTTACTGCATTTTTTCGCTCTGAAAAAGATGCAAAACTGAATATCATTATAATTGCGTGAGGCTAACTAAGGGCCTGTTTGGTTCTCTATTCAGAAAATTCGATTTAAACACTGTTTTTAAATACAGTTTTAAAATTCAGTTTTTTGTGTTTATAATTATTGGTGTGCGTTTGGTAAAGTTGTTTTTAAATACAGTTTTTTGAAAATTTGACAAAATTGACAAATATGTATATTTATATCATACATATGCGTGTGTGTGTGTGTGTATATATATATATATGTATGTACATATAAACATACATAAAACTTTCATACATACATGATACATGAATGTATACATACATACATACATCATAAATTATATACATGTACATTTAATAACATGTATTTTTAGGTATATTTAATGAGGTATGTTGTGGAGTTTATATATATATATATATATATATTTATAATGATGTCGCATATATAATTCACTATAAAATTATATACATACATGAATTGATAATATTTTGTAATACATATGTACTATATGTATATTTTATATTATTCCATACATTAATAATATATGTATAAAACTATATATAAGTATCATGTATCTATTGATAATATTATTTAACTTTATATTATTCCATACGTAATTTTGTGTATATGTACATATATATTTTTTATTTATAAGAATTACACACATTAATGTATTATGTATGTATATTATATATTAAGGTATAATTGCTTTAAAATATTATGAATGAATAATTCTGAGTTGAAAAATAAAAAAAACAGATGTTATAAAACACCCAAAATCTGTTTTCTGAAAAACTTGATTATAACACAGGAGTATTATAATTCTGTGTTTAAAAACAGGTTGCTAAACGAAGATTTTTATCAGAATTGTATTTAAACACAGAAAACAGAATTATAGTTGCAAACCAAACAGGCCCAAGTTTTATGATTAAACATTGAGGGCCGTATGTATATATGTGAACTTAGTATTTGGATAGCAACTCATTTTGGAATGCATTTCACGGAAGGGTCCAACTTGAGAAACGTGTGTGCTCGCGTTCAAATGATCAAACCATATATAAAACCCTTTTAACACAAACAAACCCTAAACATGCAGCAGTATGTGATTGAATAAATAGATAATCTACGCAAGAACATTCAAACACATGCAATTAAGGAAAAATCCCCCTCAGGGGCAAAACCATTTATTTTCACTATAATTTGTAAGAAAACGGCTTACAATCGGATTACAATGAAAATACAAGTTGACTAAGAATTACCCTCGGGTATCGGATTCTGTAGTCGCGGCTGGAATTATCCCTTTCCAGTAGGGCTGCAATGAAGAAGAACGGTCTCCTCCACAAGGGTTGAACAAACCAAAGTTGTGTTCTTGGGTTGCAAAAGGATTCACAAAGGTTTGGCAATGATGTGTGAATCAAAACATGAGTCTTGGGACTCAAAAATATGAAGACTAGATGTATTTGGACTCTCAAATTCGTCTCCTAAAGTCTTGCAAAACAACTCCCCCGAAGTTGGTATTTATAGGAAAAAATATGAAGAGTCCCACGTTCTTAAAACTCTAAAATTCTATCCAGCGTACAAAAAAAACAGCATTCTTTAAGGAATTTTCTCTATCTTCAAAAGGTCATAACTCCTTTACCGTAGCTCGGATTGAGGTGCCGTTTTTTCCAGTATCTTCGTTGCGGCGAGCTCTTCAACTTTCTAGTTGACCAGACCTCCGAACTATGGATGTGAAATTACGAAAATGCCCTTGAACTCTCCTATTGTGCCTTTTTTTTCACTGTTTTGACTTCCCTTGTGTACCACTTGCATTAAGTCCCTAAAATCTTGGAACGTGAAGTCATTGAGGCAGATGTGGGATATATTAGTGGAGATAATGCATGCTTGATTCCCGGAATTCGGATAGAGGCCGACATGTGAGATCGTGAGGAGACGTGCCAAATGTAGCGGCGTACGATATAAATAAATGAAACATTTCGGACATGTGAAAAATGTCCTTACACAACTAATTTACACGATAACAACATTTGAATTTTTAGGGGAAAATTCTCTAATTCTCATTCATTTTCAAAATAGTATTACTGTTACAAAAAGTATTTGTGAGCACATGACATATGATATGATCTCTTCAAGAATTATTTTGTCCGTTTATCCGTTTGAGGGTATTGTTGTCCATCTACACTATTAGTCGCATTTTCTTAATTTTACCTGGTTTTATGCGAATGGCTTTCATGCTATTACCGCTGTCGATTTGTTCACCCGAATCCAGTCTTTAAAAGAAAAAAAAAATTACTTGAATGTTGAGGAGATTCTTGTATGCCTTTCATGCATCCCATCCATATATGATCAGGAAGGTATTGATTTATTAGACGTATAATATGAGGTATTCTGGCATTGTTCTAATTTTTCGGACAGTATTACTACCTAAATAGTTGCTGGTTCGATAATTGATTGATTGCAATTAAATTCACCATAAATGTTACTGCCGTCCCAAATTAATAGCTGTTTTAAAATTTTCATCTCTTTGAGGGGCATGCATTCAACTTGAACTAACACTCTAAATTTAAAAGACTACTTAGTAAAATTATGGAGGAACTTTCCAAGCTATGCCTAATTTAGAAATTTTACATGTTTGACTTTCAATGAGAATTACGATTGAAGCATGCCCCCCCCCCCAAAAACGTGGGATTGTGAAAATTTTCATTACTTCGTCTTTCTTTTGCATATTGCATCTGACATACCATGACATTGTATAGTCATAATTTTCTGATCCAGATTGAAGAATTTTTAGATTTCCCGTTTCATTGAGGCGCACCTGTTTTACACACCTTTCTGAACATTTGCAGTGCAATTTTATTTTTACACACCTTTTTGTGATTCTCTTATTAGAGTAAAATGCACTTCATATGAGTTTTAGTTCCATATGTTGCAAATATTAGACAACTAATCTTGGTATACATTTATATTACAAAAGTTTTAGTGAAACTCTACTCAACTAGAGTTAGTATTATCTGTTTACCCCAGAAAACCTCTCTGTGAAACATCAAAGGAGAGTTTACATTTCTTCCCCTTCTACCTTAATTTTCATTTTTACTCGTTAGACACATTTACCATTCCTTTAGCTAGTTGGTGTTACATATTTCAACATCGATCGTATAGTTTTACTCTGAAGCAGCACAAAATACTTTCTCTGCATAGCCATTGACCTTTCCGTTCCCCCATTTGAAGATATATATATATATATATATATAATTGTTGGGGTGGGGTCGTCTTGGATAGTTTAACTGAGATGCCTTCCAAATTGAGATTGCTACTCTCCAGTCAACATAAATAAACTCTGCAATGATGTTGCTTGCATTAACCACAGGTTTTTCTACCTTCAATTCATCTTGAAAAGTTCTCTATGGATGAAGTGTTTGTAAATATCATTTGTAAGTGTTTGTAAATATCATTTGCAAGGGGACATCTGAGTTGGTGCAAGGGCTATTTCTCACTCTTAGTCCAGGCCTGGAACCCTTTTGTTCTCGTTCCTTGAAAAAACTAAATAATCTAACGACGTTCTAAACTGTATCCAAAGATATATAAAATATTATTGAAGCAGATACAAATATCATCTCTTGTAATTTTAAAGTTGGAACTTGATCGGAGAGATGAGAGAATGGAGCGAAATTATTCTACTAGTAATTGCAAAAGAGTACTAACAAAATTGACACAAAGGTTAAACACCAGGAAAATGTGATACGGATAAGTCTCTGAAAACTGACTACATTCTGATGTGAATGAAGAATAGGGGTTATTTTTAGTAATTTTAAGGTTTTCTTGTATGTTTGTTATTTCCTTTTATTTCTTTTATTAGATGTATTTTCTTTTATTAGTTGTTTGTTTGGTATTATAGAAGAAGGAAGGTTAATTGTCACTTAAGGGCATAATTGTAATTAGATTGTTAGCTTAGAGGCCAAGGAACCTCCTTCCTATAAATACCTCTTTTGTAGACTCATTTGAGTCATTCTTCCATATTTTGAGATTTGATTAGAGAGAGTTTGGGAGAGAATTATCTTTTCTTGCTCCCATTGACGTCATTTATGTCACATTCTTTGGTCTGGTTCTACAATGAATACACTTTGACTTTTGCTGATGATATATGTTGAGATTTTTTTTTACTTGGTGCTCTTTTTGTTTCTTCTTTTTGGCTATATGTACTTTGGGATCCAATAGTTCTACATAATGCACTTCAGGGCCTTGAGTTATCACTACTTGCATTTTGGGTTCATTTTTACCTTTTGAACTTCTTTTGTGAAAAAAGTGTCCAAAAACAATCTTTTAACACGTTGCGAAATAAGGTGCAAATAACGAAAAGTTGACCCCTAAGTGCATTACGAAGAACTACCCCAAAATTCCAAACAATCCTTTTTTTTTTTGTTTTTCTGCATTTTTTATTTCATTTTTTTTTTTGTCTTTTTAATGTCACTTTTATGTTGATACTTCTGCAGTGAAAGGGCAGCTTCAGGGGTCAGGTCTACTGGAACAAATATCAAGATCTGGGTTATCTTCATTGACTTAATTATCATCAATTGAAGCAAATGGAATCTAAAAAACAAGCGGAAACATCCTTTACGCAGTTGGGTGGTTCTGATGGGTCTATTAGCCAGGAGTCAAACCCTGTAGCAAAGGTCAAGAAACTGCTGTTTCGGCGAATGTTGGTCGGGGTTAGTGATGGGAGATTTTTCTTGGGCACATTTTACTGCCTTGATAAACAAGGAAACATTATCCTTCAAGACGCCATAGAGTATCGTAGCACCAGACGTTCCTCTCCCTCCCCAATGGAACAGCGGTGCCTTGGTCTCATTCTCATCCCTTTCTCTTGCAGAGCATCTTGTCATGTGGATTGTTCCATTGAAGAACAATTGTCACTACTTGCACTGCAGGAACACAAGTAGTGTTGCTTCTTGCTATAGAATCTGATCGACTGAGACTGTATAATTTATTCTGATCTATTTGTTCTTGGTTAAGAATATTAGCCACTTTTGTTACTTCCAGAATATAACACTTTAATTACCATAATTATTTCTCTTGATTTGACCAACTACTTCTTGGTGTATGACGTCTTGTGGTATGCTCCCTTGTGAAAACAAAAATGGAGTTGAATTTCTAACATGATGTGTTTGAGCTTTATCAATCTCGGCTCAAGCGCTTGGTTAAATTTTAAGAAATTACCTTAAAGGCTTAAATATGTCTACTTTTCGGAAAAATTGTATGATCATAAATTTTCTCAACGGTTTACTTCGTGAAAAGTTTAGCTTTTGTTGTCCTTGTCTTTCTATAGGACCATCTCTAGGGTATGGGGGCAAATATGATGCCCCAAAATGCGAAATTGCAATTTTGCCTACCCAATTTTGCTCCGAGTCAATTTGTAAATGTGGATTTCCAGTGGGAGGATGGTCCCTGCTGTAGTTCACTTGCCGCCAATGTTATAAAAAATGCTAGGTGGTTGTCGGGCGGCCAGGGGTCCTCTAGTGTGTAGGCGGCATTCTAGACGTTTTAAAAAAAAATAATTATATAACTAATATACAAAAAGAATGTTCAAAATAGAGTAAAAACAGGAGCTGCAACCACTTATTTGCCACGTGTGGGCAAAATTAAGTTACATATCATTTCTCTTTCTTTTCAATGCTGTCTTTTCCATTCTCCGTCACCTTCTCTTCAATCTCTCTATATCCCTTCCTTGTCCACCATTAATGAATCATATTAACTACTCCACTTTACAGAAGAAGATGAATGTATACGAGTCTCTCTCACTATGATGATTTGTTCATGGAGAGGTTTGTACTTGACTTTTCAATATCTCAACAGTATTTACCTCTCTTAACATCCCTTCAAATTTCATCCAAATCCCAGCAACTCTGTTAAACCTCTCGACTCCTCCTTCCTCATTAATCTAAAATTCCTCACACTCACACAAGCCCTCAGAGTCGAGGGTAAGTGCTCCTAATTGGGAGATTTTGGTCACGAAAGGGGTAAGGTTTCAGCCATAGTTGATAGCATTGATACACTTTTATAAAATCGAAAAGTATTTGCACTACAAAAAAATAATTAATTGGGACTGATCTATTAGGGATGGTTTTATAAGGCCGTCCCTAAAACTCACTATTTGGAACGACCATCAAATCCGTCCTATGTATACATACTATTAGGGACAGTTAGATCCATCTGTCCTATATAATTTATAAATTAGGTTATAAATAGGATAGTTAATTGGTGTTCCTAAAGTGTTGGTTCTTTAAAACATTTAAAGGATGGTTGTTTGCCTAAATTATAGACGGTTCCCTCTTTCCCCAAAATAATTCCCCCCCCCATAACTCGATTACCCCCATTCTCTCTCTCTCTCTCTCTCTCTCTCTCTCTTCCTCCATTCTCACTCGCATCACTTTTCTTCTCCCTCCCTCCTCGCGATTGAAGCGATGGTTTGGTCCTCCCCGCGATCGAAGCCAGACTGGTTCTCTTCCCCCTCCCAGTGATCGAAGACGACATTATCTTTGGTGAGTATCTCCACTGCCTCTATCCCTACTCAAAGCAAACCCACGCCTTCTTCGTGAGAAACCTGCAAGACCCTCTTTGGGTTTTGTTTAGGTATACAACTTTTTGCTTTCAAATGTATCTCAAACTTATTTTCTTTATTACTAAATTTTTTGGTTAACCTCTATATTCCTGGTTATACGAACGGTGGAAATCGCTTCACTTTCCATAGTCATTAATATGATAAGCCTTTTTGTCACCAGGGGTGATGGAAATTCTTTGTTATTTTTCTTTTATTTTTCCTTTTATTTATTTTTTCTATTTTTAGTTCTTTTAGGCATTTGATCCTTAATTAGTCTCCAAGCATGTTTGGGACTAATTATGCATTCTTTTGTTTTTACCCTATCTTTTTAGTCATTTTAGCTAATTACTTGATAAACAAGTAATCATTCCCATGCATGTAATCTCATTTGTACTTACTTTTTCCATTCTTGAAATATAAGACAACTTTTTATTCTCTCTAAAATTAGGATTTGATATTTCTTTTTAGCCATTGATGTGTAGTTTATGTCAAATTGTTATCAGAGTGGGTGTCGCTCAAATCATTGGTGTATTTGTGTGTTAGTGTGTGTAGATTATCAAAATCGTACACTACTCTCTCGATGGCTCTAAAGAAATCCAAACAACAACAGTGGGGGATTCAAAAATTGAAGAAAAGCGATCAAGAATGGAGAAAAAGCATTCGAGATCTCATCAAGAATGTTGACTCTCACTTCCACCTCATCACCAACCCCCCCACCACTATTTTAGCCTCTCAAAATCCTAGTTTTGCCACCCATGTCTGCCCTAGCCCTGTCCAAGTTCCTACCTCCTGCCCACGCAACAATCGCCACCACGCGGCAACCAGTCGCCCCTTCGCTCATCACCAACTCATCCCAAACTTCCGACCAAGCAAATCACTTGCTGTCATAGCCCTTCGCAGCCCTCCCCCGATTGCCTCCAACCCCAGAAAACCTGCCCTAGCTTTCACCCCCTTCCCCAAACCTTAGAATAGCTGCCGCAACCATCCTCCCCTGCGCGGTAGCCCATTGTTCATCCCCGTCGGCAGTCGCTAGTCCCTTTGGCCCACCCAGCCTGCTACCCGACCACCCCTGTTCAGCCCCGAGCAGACCCTCTTCACCTCGCCGGGGTTGCACTATTGCGAGCAGCCATTCCGATGGGTTTTCCGACTTAGGTGAAACCTGTCCACACCCCGGGTAGCCCCAACTTGATTTTTCGATCCATTTCGGCACCAAATGAAACCCTAAATCTGCCTCACCCAACTTCTACCCCAAACCCTCAACCCGTGGGCCCCTAAACATTTGTTAACTCCTAAACATCAAGAAATTTATGTTTCCGTCTCGATTAACTCCCGAAGCTAAATTCAAGATTATCGGTGGCTAGTTTAAGATTGGTTGCTCCACCAAATCATTCTCCCTCTTCGACTCACCCAACCGGGTCCAATCAACGATGAAAACTCCCCTCCCAAGCCAGTTGGTTGCAAGAAAGACAAACGACGAAATTCGGTTGTGTATTGGAATTTTTTTTGACATTTTTGATGAGGATAGTTGGGTGACTAGCACGTACTTTCACGAGTGGGAAACATTTGATTTAGGAGTTTTTTTTTCAATCTTTGATCGAGGGGAGGATGATCTTGATGAGGATGGATCGGTGGTTGTCTCAATGTGATGAAACGATGATCTTGGGTTATGTGATTGATGGTGGGTATGTGGACCCATTTTTGGTGACATTTGATATACGGGTGGTGGATATTTTTCGCGGTTTAGTGTTAAGAAGGCTCATCATGGGACTCCGGGACCGAGATTTTGTTGATTGGTCATGTTTGGTTTGTGTTCCTATTCAACATGGAATTATTACAAGCCGGTACAATTGACGCTTTCGAGGACTACTCTCCTTTCTAATAGAGAGTTTTTTGATGGTTGACTTGCTTTCTTGCCGTTCTTCTTCTACGCTCGAGGACGAGCTTTTCGAAGCCAGGTTGAGTGATGGGAATTTGTTGTTATTTTCCTTTTAATTCTTTTTTTATTTTTATTTTTAGTTCTTTTAGGGGCATTCCTTTGTTTTTAGTTGGTCCTTTAGTCATTTTAGCTAATTACTTGATAAACAAGTAATCATTCCCATATAAATATCCCTTGTAATCTCATTTGTACTTACTTTTCCCACACTTACTTTGTGCCCACATTATTAGAGGTGCTTTGGTACTTTTGATTCTCTCTCTAAAATGAGGGTTCGGTATTTCTTTTTAGCCATTGACGTGTAGTTTACGTCAAGGGGTGTGATAGAAATTCTCTTCAGTTATTCTTTCAGGCAAAGACAACATGCCCTTCAGATCCTTAGTATAAAATGAACTTGGTGTTGTTTCGTATCATATGAAAGAGTAATGATATTTAAGTATTGGGAAATATTTAGCGGTAAATACTTTATGGTTCATCACTTTTGTTTGTTGTTCTTAGGATGGCTTTTGTTGGATTTGTCAAATAAAAAGAAGGCATGGTTTGATAGTAGCTATATATTATCAGAATAGGCGTATACAAAAGGCAATTGTGCACCTTGGATTGGCCTTTGATGTATGATCTGAAACATGAAGCTTATAGTGAAAAATGAATAAAATTATACAATATTTTAAAGTTGTAAATTCTGGTTAAATTGGGTGCGTAGATTGGGTGTATTGTTCTATGCATCATGGAGAAATTAATTATAATTTTTCACCTTTCATTTCTTTTCCATGTAGGAGTAGAACAAATTCTTTGGCCAGGGTCTGTGGTCTTTTTCTAAATCATTACTTATCCTAGCAGTGGTTAATGAAACTGTGAAGCACTATTCAACAAAATTTCATGTTCGCACGCTACACGAGGTGCATTGGTACTTGCATTAGACATTTCATGATGTAAAAATATGATATGAATACGCCTAATTCGCAATTTGAAAGTAGTAGAATGGATGACTTACCCAGAATTGTTAGTCAAAGTTTCCACGTGATTTGAGTCCTCAACTCCTTTCCACCACAATAAGGTGTCGGGTTAAGGCACTAAGGCTAATGGTCATATATTCAATATGGGCAACCCTAACAATGAAGTCACAGTCAGGCAACTTGCTGAAATGATGACTCAGGTGAGAGTGACGCAACAGAATCTAGTAGTGCTTTTGATGAAAAATCTCCTGTTATTATTAGTCCTATAAAGTCTCTAGTCGTCATGAATATCTGTAGGAAGTTTAGAGACATTTTGGGATGCATACATGATTGAAGATGTTTTTTTATTCTTCTTATGCAAGTCATGTGGAATATGATCTCCATTCATCTGCGAAAATGGTCTTGGTTCAATATTTTGAAACCTTTTTGGACGAGGAAGGGAGGAAGGTGTTGATTCTTTAGACGATGACCAATCGAATGAGGTAATCTTAGAGTTACGATTTAGTATTAATTTATTATAAACTCTGTGTGGTTTCTTCTAAGGAGTGAGATATCTTCCAGCACTTGACTGCCTTTTCCTTATGGACAGTGTTTATTGTGTTCAAAAGTTGTTTTGTTTGTATGTCAGCATGAAAAGAATCATCTTCAACTTTGCAAGTTACCACTGATTCCTCTGTCCAACGAAGCCTTATAGCTGGGCAAGGTTCTTCTGATGCACGTTCAAAGACAATTCTTCTGACAATTCTCACATTCCAACACAATTAGCAAAACAGAGTAACCTGATTCCTGTTTTTGTATATGAACATTCCATGTCTAGTGCACTTAGAAAAATGTGCACACATTTAGATGATATGGTTATTGATGAGATGCACCCACCTGTATTTGTGAACAACTATACAACCCTTGTCCCACCATGGATTTGCAATTTCCGGTCTTCCATTACAGATGAGCATTTCAACAAATGTACCTGAGATAGCAGAAGTTGAAACTTTGGCATTTATTTTTGAACATTTTATTGTGTTAATTTTACTTTTCTATTCGTTGTGTTTTTCAGTATATAAGATCATTTTTCCTATATATTTTTTTGGTTGATATTACAGCCAGGTCTCAATTTAACCGGAGTTCTGCCTGCAGAATTCACAAACCTTAATAATCTGCGAGAATAGTAAGTGATGCACTTTATTGTAATAGTAATGAAGTTCTTCAACTTGTAACATTTCTTGATTTGGGAGTTTGAAGTCTATCCTGTTTTCAATAGCATTCAGTATGAGTCTGTTTTGCTTAATTTGAAAAATAAGGACAATTGGGGATTAATTTGATTATTATGCAAATGTGGACTTTGTGCCCACATAATAAATCATGTGGACACACTTCAAAATATTTATACGTTTTAAGTTTTCTAACAATGGATTCAATTACTGACCAAAGCTCTTATTTTAAGTTTCGTTTTTAAGTCATCCTACGCACAATACACCATTTGAACTGACGATGAGGCAACAAGATATTAGTTCTAATCTTAATATGAGTAAATGTTTGGGTATTTATAATTTCCTTTTGATTTGTATTGTGATTTTTTTAATATTTGGATGGGTTAATGTTTTGTTAAGCAACAAAATGTTGAGTTAAGATCCTTTCTAGTTCTCTTAGGCGTCTCTAATATTGTTTTCCAACCTCCATCTTCATTATTTTCATCTACATATAGAAGCATAATGTAACACCCCACGATTTTTTAGACTGAGAAATTAAATTTTTGGGAGAAAGAAAATTTATTTAAATTGAAGAATTTTAAATTTGGAAATTGAGGTCAAAAAAAAAATTGAGGCTGTTATAAAGTATTCCAGATGACGATTTGGAGTGCGCTATTGATTCCGGATGCATCGAGATAGTCAAAATGACTGTCCTTGGACTTTATTTCGGTTCCGAAATATTTTTAAGTTAGTTTGACTCGAATTGGAGTAAACGAGTCATTTAAAATGTGTATTATCGTTTAAAACTGGAATTTATGTTTTAAAGGCTTAAGGATCAGCCTATCTCATTTCTGTGAAAGAGAGAAAGAGAAAGAAGAAGAAAGGAAGAAAGAGAGACGAGAAAGCTTGGAGATTCCAGCTCGTACGCGATTTCGGGGATGATTCAACCCCTACAATTCTGAGGCAAGTGTTTAATCTTGCTAAATAATTCATTTGTGTATCATATTTCATAATTTGTGGGCAAAAGAATTGGATTTTGGATATATATGTCAAAACCTAGATTTTGTAGAATAAATCTTGCATTTGAGTTTTATAAATGGATTTGAGGTTATATTATGTGTAGGGATGATTTATAGGATGATTTCTATGTTGGAAAATATGTTAGGGTTGAAGATTGAGGATTTGTAGATGATTAAAATTGATTTTGGGAAATTTAGGTCTTGGTGAGAAAAGAACCATTTCGTAACCTGTTGAACAAGCCGAATCGATTCGGTCCCCTTCCGAATTGATTCGGACCTAAGGCAAATCGATTCGGCCTGGGACAGTCTCTCAGGTTCTTTGGATCGAATCGATTCACATTTGGAGCGAATCGATTCACCCTTGAGACCGAATCGATTCGGACCAGGCCGAATCGATTCGGAAAAAGGGTTGGTTTGGTGAGGTTTTTCTAGAGTGAGTTTTGACCCATTTCGATTGGGTTTATTGATTTGGGACATTATTATATGATGTGAAAGATAAGTTTGGGAGATTTATTTGGAGTTTCTTACAAGATATGATTGTGGGGACGAATTGAGCTATTTGAGGAACTTATGCTCATATGCATTGGAGTTATTGTATCGAGGAAGTAGGGAGACCTCATTAGGGATGGAAGTTCTGTTCAGAGGTCAGAAGTGAGCTTAGTTATGACTTGAGGTTGAGGGCTCCTTGGGAGAGTTGTGAGGGTATGGCGTGAATATTCTAAGCCGACTTTTGTTTCGAATCCTTATAGAGATAGGATTCATTACAAGATATGATTGGGGACCAATGAAATGTAGATGTCGCGTGAATGCGTTAATGTTAAGGGTTCATAGGAGCAATTGAACCGTAGGCGGAATTGAGAATAATTGGATTGTACTATCAACGAGAATAGGTTGTGTTGAAATGGTAGTCGAGCGAGTTACTATATGTCTATGGGGGGTTAACAATGGAGATTTCCATACTTGATCGGACCATAAAATAAATTTAAGATTAATCTTGAGGCTTGCAGACTATTAGATATGTGTATACCCATAGTCGGGATTATCATTAGATTATCGATGTGCATTCGGATATTGATGGTATGTATAGTGATTATTACATACGTTAAACGGTGGGTTAGTAAACTTAATGTTGGATATATTGGAAGACTATTCATATCATAGGGGCAATGGTTGAATATGCTTCAAGTGAGGGATTGTATTTATATAACGATTTAAGTTAGTACACTTGGGGACGACGGCTAGTATAAACAAGATTATGTACACTTATAGACGAGTTTATAAATTTCATGCATACGGACGAGAGATAGTATGTATAGATATAAATATATAGGTATGTGGATAATTCTATATGGGTGTATATATGGCATGAATACATTGTATGTGAAGGTTTGATTATACGATGTGATCATATGGATGTATATATATAGTGTGAATGATATATATACTTATTGTGTGAAGCATACCCGACATATGCTATCATGGGAGGTTGCGTGATGAGGGTGAGCCCCTGACTTGAGGAGCAGGGTTTGGATAGTACCCAAGTCATATTCGTCCATTTTTATTTGTGTGATTTTATTTTGGGGGTGAGAAGTCTTGGGTATGAGTCGTTCTCACTTTCCGGTTAGGAACTATGACCCCCTCCCATACGTTAGGATTGATTTTGTCTCCATGGCGGTGTGATAATAGTCCGATAGGTGGTGACCCCGGGAGAAAGTGAGTAATTCCTGGAAGATGATAGCATGGTGCAATATTTTGGTATCCTATAACCGTTTATGTTATGTGGATTGCAAAGTGTACATTATATGTGTTATGTATACGTGGTTATAGAAATGAATGATTGCTTATATATATTTAGAGTAAAATATATATATATATATATATTTATTTATTTATGAGGGGTTAGAATGGAAAGGGTTTTTGGGTTATGTTAAGATGGTGGTTCATGTGGGTATAGACCATACATACAATTTAGTAGATTGTCCTTAATTGGGCCGGGTAGCTTAATTAAGGTTCCAAGACGCTATTAGGTGTGCGTTGCAGATGAGAGGTGAGTTTGAGGTTTCACGAGAGTGCGAATCCACTTTAATTATGAAATATTGCATTTATATTTATTATGCACGATTAACACACTTGCTACAAATATTTTTACACCTCGGGTTCTGACCCGTTTATATTTCTCTTTTGCTATATATATGTATGCATATTATACTACAGGTGTCCCACCGCAAGGATACTATGGATGCTTTCCTATTCAGTGTCTTGGGAGCCATAACAGATGCGGACTGTTGCGGGATTTAGATTGTAGTCGCTTTCTATTTCTGTGTAAATCTAGATAGGATTCTTTTTGTATATCGGGTTTACACCCAAGCGTTATTTGCAGCTATTTATAGTTCTTCTTTATGGATGTTGTACTGTCTGTGACCCGATAACTTATTCGGGTATATTTCCTTGTATGTACTCGTTTTATTTTAATGTTAATACTTTCTTTTATCTTGGTAATTGTGTACATTCGACCCTTGCTAGTAGTTGCATATTGTTGGTTTGATTTCTGTTGTATGTTTTATTTTAAAAAAAAATTGGCATCCGCTTTTATAGTTTGGGTAGTTAGCCTTTTCTATTTTAGTATAGTCTTTTGATGCTTAGAATGAGCCATTTGAGATTCCTGATTTACTGTAGTATAGGGCTGGCCACCTGTTATTATTTTAAGCGGGATGTCACACATAAATCTTCTATTGTAATATATTAGGACTTAAAGTGTTTATGTCCTTTACTCTAAAGGCGTAACATATTAATGTGAGACATTATCTTATTTCATTGATATTTACTAATCAAGTTTCTTTATTTTTTTTTATTTAAAAGGTCGTATGGATTTTTTGGGAAATTTTCAATTGCATTTTTTTCTTATTTCCAGTACCTTAAACTTATTACATTTTATTAATTTGTTTGGCTTCCATAATGCAATACATTTGATTAATTTTGACAAAGTTTCTTAGGATTATGTGACTAATAGAATTAATTCACTTTAAATCTAAATGATTAGTGAAATATTTTTTTTCATTTTAGGTATGACTTAGAAAGACAGCTTGTAAACACAAAGTCATTGAATTGTTGCACCCTCATTCGCACTCCGTTAGAGGGAACATGAAATGGCGTGCCTTGAGGTTGGATACAAGGAACTCCTTGCGGGTTTGAAGGCGGTATGTCACTTGTATATATGAGAATATTTACAGGTCTATTGATCACACTTATACCAATTAAACTATAACTCAGTGCACTACTTTACATCTAAAATGTGTTCATATCCCATATTCCATGATTTGTTTTCATTTCTTATTTACTAGCTACCAATTATTATTGTGGACAGATTCGAACTTTGGTCTTTGAATGGCATGTGTATGATTGTAAGGGTAGAAGTCGACTTAAACCATTTTTTTAGTTCTCAGTATGAATTTTTCCATGAAGGAGATCTAAGAGGTGGAAAAGAGTTCATAAGAATATTACTGGTAAAGTACATGAAGGATTAATAGTTTTCTACACCGGTTATGGATCGGTATTTACTTTAATGTTACATGAAGGAATAATAGTTTTCTATACCGGCTATGGATCGGTATTTACTTTAATGTTACCTGTCATGGGACAACACCAACCAATTAGACTCATAACATAGTTATTCACTTGATTGCCTTGGGATGTAAAAACTAACAAAATCTCTTTCGCCAAGCCATTACTTCTAAAGGCAAAAAGGTGAGGTGGGATATCATTTTTTTCAAAACAAAAAGCATTGCGGTCAATCCAAATATGCCAAAGAGTAGAGATAAAAGTACCATTTAATTTGAGTACTAATTTGGGCAGTGTCCCCAAACATTATTACACACCCAGTCGTAGAAATCAAGAGACATACCTGAGGTCCAATGAGCGCTAGGCATAGTGCAAACCTGAGCTCCATTGAGCGCGACGCATAATAAAAATCAAGAGACATACCTGATGATCCTATTAAGCATGGTAATAATACCTGATGCATCAATCCATTCTACGAAGGACATATTTAATGTTCATCGCCTCAATCTGCAGGTGACATCCCTCCTGCTGTGACCACTTATGACAAAATCATGTTAATGTAATCTTTTTGCGGGTTATTATAATTTTCTCACTTTTATGGACGGTTTTGAGTTACACCCCTAATTTTGACAGTTTGTAGTAGACCCCCAATTATGGTTTTAGTGACAATTTGCGACGAGCATTTGTGACACCTTGTGAGCTTTTGGGACACTTGAATGTAAAATTTTTGTTCTCTTTATAATTCTGGGGGTTGTAACTTTCAACTAAAAAGTAGTGTAAAGTCGTTGGCCCCCCTTCCCCCCGAGGGAAGATCCATATGTAAGTTATTATGTGCTGAGATTTTTTGAAATTAGTAATAGAATGTGAAAAATCTAAAGTAAAACAGTTTAGCACTATTGACAGTTTGTAGTAGACCCTCATTTAAAACAATTTTGTTACAATTTATTGAACTATAAAATGCAATGATTTATGAAATTGTCCGGGTGTTGCTGCTTCATTCTGCTTTTCTGGTCCGCCAAAGGTAAATTTGAACATAAACAACAGTGCATCCAAGTTTAGGAAGAAAACGCATAAAATTGATGGAAGACGTAATGGATTCAATGATAGTAACCCTTATGGTAGGAGAGGTGGTAATGATACGCGACAGTTAGTAAGATATTAGCATTATCAATAGCGACAAAAATGCACTGTCATGTACTATTTTTTCTTGAGGTTTTGTAGTTGCAAGCAATATTCTTTTCAAACATATAGTCGTGGAATAAGATTTTTTATTTATTTGTCCTTGGCCCAAATAGAAAGAACAAAATAGGAGAAATCATGCTTGTTACTCGGATTGAGTAATACGAAACTAGAAAATTAATGCTATGGGTTTATATTTCTGGATTTTGCTGACCTCAATATTTGCTTGCCTTGAAAAATTTCCATCTATAGATGTGATGGACACTAGTGTGTAAAGTTTGGGAGTAGGAACAATATTGTTACCTATTCAAATGCCCACTCTTGGAAGTTGCGAATATCTACAAGCTTCCATTTGGCTATTGGAACAATATTGACGCTTTTATGGATTGTTTATTAAATTGTAAATTGCTACATCTAGAAGTACGCACTAACAGTACACAAATTGTTGTACACAAATTGCACGATGTCTTCGACTTGCCTTTTCACATGGGCAGAGATCAAACAGAAGAAAGTCTCTGGGCTAAGATTGCTTTTATAAAGGTAGCAATTTCTATCCTATTTTTATCTTCCATCTTGTTGTATCTTCGAATCAAATGCGTTTGTGTTTACTAGCTGCATTTATACGACCCGTGTAAAAAATTCCCGACACAAAAATATGTTGTGTCAATTTCATTTCATTTGATATTGGTTAGTCTACGGTTTCTAGTATTGTCATCCCAACTCCCAAGATTTGTATGTAGAGTTAAATAAGTTTTTGCCTGATCCTTGTTTGCTCCTCTTGATGGGAAGAGCTGGTGGTTTAGTCTAATAGATGTTGTGATGTATGTCGTCAAATTCCATATGTTAGCAATCTAAGATTTTAAAACAAGGATGTGTGAGTCACATTTTACATATATACAAGGTGTGCGAGTCACATTTAACATAGATACATGGTGTGGGAAATAGTTACATTTTGATGGGTCTTGGAGTATCAGTATATGTCAGCATTTCAAACATCTTAAATCTTGCATTATGTATGTGGAGAAAATGTAGAGAACAAAATGTTAAAGTTTGACACTACATATATACATCCATTTACTCATTCAATTGTATCTTTTAACATTTTATTTGTTGCAATTTGAGATTAAGCTAGGCCGTGCGGGCTGATGAATATTTGTGTTAATGAAATTAATTTATGTGTTCATTTTGGGCCTTTGTTGTGTTGTTGAGTTGAATTATAATGTTAAAAACTGATTGATTTTCATGAATAAACAAAGAAAAATCTGTTGAAATATTCTAAAAATAACAAGTGATTTAAAATAGTTAACATGAGGATAAACGGATTATCATAGTTGAATATTATACAAAATTATGTTTATTTTCTCTTCCACGGATTTAGACATCATTTGGTTCAATGTGGATATAATTTGGAATAGGTGTTGGAAAATTATATGACTTTATTGATAAATTGCCCCCCTTGTATTTTGCACATTTATATGACTTTACACCAATTTTATTAGTTTTACTACCAGAATCTTATGAAGTGTTATTCATTTAATAATTTCAAACCAGACTAGGGATGGCAACGGGTCGGTTCGGGGTCGGGGAAAGCCTCTCCATCCCTGTCCCCGTTATAAAAACCATTCCCCGTCCCCGCCCCGTTCCCCGTTATAATGGGTTCGGGGATCCCCGTCCCCGTTTAAAACGGATATCGATTTCCCCGCGGGGAACCCGTTTCCTTTTTTTTCTTTTAAATCTAAAAAAAAATTACAAATTTTAAAAAATTTACAATTAAGTATATCTTTAAAAGTTAAAAAAAGGACCCAATTATGAACAATACTCAATAGCAACAATACTCAGCAGCAACAAAGTACTCAACAGCAACAATAATCAATAATAACAAACAACAATAAGGGTTGCTCTAATACCTTACAATACCTCAAATCTCAACAATAATCAATAGCAACAATACAGTACAATACCTTAAATCTCAACAATAATCAAAAGCAACAAAAATGCACGAAATCAATAATCAACAGCAAAAAATAATGGATGAATTCAATAATCGAAATCAACATTATGTTGGAGAACCCAGTTAGAAATGATTTAACTGTTAGAGAACCCAGTTAAATCTCAACAGCAACAATATGAGATTAATATACTTAACAGCCACAATATGAGGAAGTAGAGCAGGGCCGGCGTCGGGAGGGAGATGAGGCGGTCGTAGAGGGCTGAGGGATTCGTCGGCGTCGGGAGGGAGATGAGGTCGTAGAGAGATGAGGGAGATCGAGGGTGATGAGGTGAAGGAGAATGGCGGCACTCGCTAGCCTAGGGCTTTCTACTGAAAGCCAAATGATTTCTTATACTTATATATATATATATATATATATATATATATATATATATATATATATATATATATATATTTTAATATATATTAATAAATCGGGTATCCCCGTGGAGACCCGAGGGTATACCCGAAACCGACCCGAAATTTTTCGAGGATTTTTTTAACTCCCTGAATCCGATCCGATCCCCGAAATTTCGGGGATTTTTCGGGGATTTTTTTTCGGGTATCCACGGGGATCCGAAATTTCGGGGAAAATTGCCATCCCTAAACCAGACATACAGATGGTGGTAAAAAATTATTGTGATTGACACAATTTTATAAACTTAACTATCCAACAAGGATGTTTTTCTATGTCACACATGTTCTTACAATGTTATTACTGATAGGGCACAACCTGCTGTAAAAACTTTGTGAGATAGATGCTCCATATTACATTCAAATGATGTATTCTGAAATTGTCCTCCTCTCTGTACATTCTCACACTTCGTTCTTTTAAATAGGTCTGAAAGTTTCTAACATATAACTTCTTTACACAATTAACACATTGACATGCACTTTCAAACTTGGTAATGATATAACTGGCTTCAAATAGGTATATAATCGTACATTCTTATTTTTTTTTATTCATCTCTGTCGATGCAATTTCTTGATCACCAACCTTTGAAAAGGATTGATAATTTCTTATATTGATCTTATATAGTTGTAAGTTCTTGGGTGGGAACGCTTCAAAATACATTAAGGGTCCGTTTGATAGCAAAGTGTCAAAACATGCGGCATGGCAAATTTTGCCGTGCCAAATATAATTTCGTATTGTTTGATAGATTTTATTTGCATGCTGGAAAATCTTGTATTTTCCATCTTTTTATATTTGATAGACACAATTTGCCTAATGGAATATACCTATTTTCCCAACTATGTTGTTTGATAGCTAAAATTTGTCACGGTAAATGAAAACTTTGCCAATAAAATTTGACTTATTTTGTAGTTTTCCCACTTATGTGTTATACCATTTTTGCATACTTATTTGTTTTCCTTTTGAAGATTATCATTGTAATTTTAGACGCAAGTAGTGTTAAATACAAACGTGGTTTCACGATTTTTGAAGTTGTTGATGCAGTTAATTTGATAAAGGAGGATGAAACAAAATAACTTGAAGTTGGATGAATATACTTGTATTTGGAGAAAAATACTTAAAGTTGGATGGATATACTTGAACGTTGATGAAATAATTTGGACAAAATTACTTGAAGTTCGATGAATTGAATTTGATTTTGGACAAACTAACTTTCATGTACTTTTGTAGTTTCATAAATAAATAAACATCTCAAAATGGCGGGTCATATATTTTCCTAATTTCATTATAACATAAAAACTGTACAGTTGCTTAATCCCTAACTGTCCATGATCACATATTACAAATTTTCATTATCTATTACTAACATGCATTGCTTTGGATTTTCATTATTTGTAGCTCGTCATAGTACGTACATTTCTATCCTTTCATTTTCCCACCATCTAGTTTACTATACAATAATAATAGTATAATGTTTTATAATCAATACCTTATTTGAGAAGTAAAATTTCTCTCTGACGAAAAATGTTTTTCGTACTTACCGAATTGTAGTCAACCCATACTCTTTCATCTGTTGTTACGCCATCGTTATTTATGTCGTAAACGAAACCATTGACCCGCAATAGCTCTGAAATTTAACATATTCCTTTTTCAGTGCTTTCAATCTGGATCTCACGTTCTTTTCCACCATGTGAATATGAGATCCTTCTTCGACACTTTGTATTATGACTTTAATTTGTGTGGAAGTGAATCCATTGTCTATCTTTTTATGCCCCGAGCACAAAGAGAATTGGATAAAAAACCCATCCATTAGCTCACCCCATCACATATTCGATTTCTTTTGATTCACCATGACTTGCAAATATTTCACATCAACTTGTTTCTCCATAGTATTTTTATTTGATTTTAGTGGGAGAAATGGGGCACGAGTTCGGTCCTACTGCATAGCTGTGCATTATATTACACACTAAAATCAGTAATCTACCTTGATAAGTAAACAAATACACACACCAATAAACACATTGACTGTAATGTTCTTTGATTGTGTAACTAGAGTAACTAAAACCAAAGCAAAGCTTCATTCAGCGCACTACTTTGTTCAGTAAAATAGTTTTTGTTCAGCAAAATCATAATGGCTTTGTTCAGCAAAATAGTTTTTTCAACAAACCATTATAGTAATATGCTATTATAATGGTTTTGTTCAGCAAAATAGTTTGGAATTTTTCAGTAAACTGGTATTATAATGGCTTAAAACCAAAGCAAACTAATTAAAACTACAACTATAGTGGACCAATACAATCGCATTAGAGGACCAATACACCAGCTACTATAATGGCTTTGTTTAGCAAACTATGAAAATAAAAGCAGATTTCCACTGTATTCTTTTTCTTGGTCCATGCACGCTCGACTGTGAACGTTATATGCTCATTCATTGGTACTTATGTAACATTGAGGGGGAGGAGTAATGTCATCATCATCATCACTTTCCTTGTCCCCCATGCATTCATCCTCAACATCAATAATCCTCAAGAAATTATCAAGGGAGCAGCAAGCTACAACAATCTTTTCTTGAATTTCAATCCCGTGGAATGGTTGATGCCTAAGATGCGCAAACCCTTTTTTCAATAACCCAATTGACATCTCAACTACATTTCAGAGAGAGGAATGCCTAAAATTAAATAGCCCTTTACTATTCCCGGGTCGTGGTCCATCAATGTCCCTACGATGATAACGAGCTTTTCGACACGGGGAGAAGAAGCCAGATACCAAAGGGAATCCAACATTGGCGAGATAGTATTTACGTACGCATATTTTAAATAAATTCACTACTAAACCTATTCAACATTGTTACTAAAAACCGCGATGAAAGTTACTCATATTTCAACATACCTAGTGTATATGCGATGAAAGATACTTGCACCTTATCGTTGTATTGCACTTCGAAGTAGATGACCATCATGCGTTGATCCCTCCCAACCAGTGAGGACATAAAAGAATTGCATATCAAATGTATATGCGACAAAAACAATTTGGTAAAGTGCCCCTTTCCTATTGTGATACCTTGCTTGGCCAGTCGTTTGAACCAAAGCAGATATGTGCATACCGTCTATTACACCTACGACATCCTAAATGGATTGAAATGAGTTTAAGAAGAGAAAATTCATTAGTAAATGAATAAAAATAATTAATGAAACTATCCTAACCTCGAAGTAATGATACCTTGGTAGGTCCTTATCGTAAGGAGAATTTATAGGGGTGGCATTAGTAACGAGATCTTTGAACAAGTTGAGACATGATCGTAAAACTCTATAGAAGTAGTAACAAATGGTTTGACCGATCTAAATAAAGTCAATGAATCAGAAATGTATCGCTCGTCATGTCCCACGGTGTTAAGGTACATGGAAACTTTTTCCTTAACCTTAAATGATCGATTGTCAGTTAACCCATACATACGTAGTCTAGTAAAAAATCTTTCAAATGATCCTATGTTCATCCTAAGTTGTGCATGGAATACCTGATCATTAATGTTAAACAAACGATATAATGTTATTTTGCAATCAGTGTCCCAGTTTTTATGGGGAGCCCTATGAAGGAGATGGTTACGACGCCTCATATACTAGAAAATTGAAATTGCTCACAACAGCAGGGTCTAGAACAATCCTCGTTGTTGTCGCATGTGGTTTGAGACATTGCTCGGCATTGAGTAAGTAAAATCCTATATCAACCAAAAATAATTAAAACTTATGACCAATTTAGTTAACATCTACTAATTTTGCACCAAAATATAAAACTTGTTAATCCATTAATAATATGGATTGCTATAGTGCAAAATCCAACATCATGGGAAAATAGTCTCATTTATATAACAATCGAGTGCGTGATTAAAATAAAAAGATACATATCAGGAAAATAAGTATATACCCGATGAGAAGCATTCTGAAGAATTTGTTTACGAAAAAACCTATTTTTTGTGCAATGATTTTACAAAAAACAAATTATAATCACAGTGATCACAATGACAAATTGAATGTTTATTTATTAGAAATAATACAAATCTTTTTTCTATTTCGATTTAGCATTACAAACCCTGGTGATAAAGAATGTTTGAAAATTGAGGAGTGAAACTATAGCAAATAATGTGGAAAGCTAAACATAAAAAACATTATACTAAAAACAAAAAAAAAAAAACTTATATTGGATACATTTACACAACTGATAAAAACTTGATAATTAAAAACACTAGAAAATTGCTTTCTCACAATGTTCTGTATATAAATGCTCAGATCGAAACATATATATGAGGAACATGGTGAATAAATCAACTACTTTTTTCCATCTTTATGTTGATATCTAGGTTTAAACTAAATTTAGGTAAAAATAATAGTTCCACCTAGAAAAAAGTATCAGCTCAAATTCGATTAGGATGGGAACAAGAACCATTAACTCTTGCTTCTTAAAATGCAAAAAATAATAAAAATGAATAAAATGGTAAAACTAAGGTTTCGAAAATACCTATGCTCCCTAACCCTAAACATCTTCTTATGTTGAAGATGTGGTTGTCTTCGATACCCCTGATCCTCCATCATTTCGTTGTTTCTCACCTTGGTTCGCATAAATGACAAACTGCCCATTTTTCAAGGCATTCGTTTCTCTGTGTGTGTGTGTGGGGGGGGGGGGGGGGTCTTCGAAGAAAGAAATTCTCCAAATAACAGGCAAAGTGGGTCATGTGAGCCCTCTTTGATAATTCGATTCCAAGAAAAAAATTATGTATCAAATGTACCAAGAGTTGGAAATTAAAATGGAATAGGACATTTTCCAAGGCAAAGAGGTCCTACTAAACTGGGCTTAAGTGTTTGCCATTATTCAAACAAATTTTGTTCGCACTTCACTCATGTAAATAGGAACGGACATTTCACGCCATTTTCAAGATGATGAATGTATATTAAATTCATTAGTCCAATTTTTAATCATAAACGTTACTAAATTATGTTCATGTGCTTTAATGCTTCTCATCGGAGTGCAATCAGATTTTAAAATTCTAAGAAAAGTTGGCTTAAATTTAAAACATGGATGGATAATAAAAAATGATTGCAATTTGGTGTTTTTCAATATATATAGTTGCAAAATTACTGCAGCTCTCCATTTGGGTAAAAATACAGAGAGTTTTTTAGTGATATTTCAAATTTATTTTATGATATTCCAGTATTTCATACCAATATTTGATCATTAATTTAGATATAGAATTATATGGATTCTTATTTAGTTATAATTTATGCCTACACGTAATTTTTAATGTAGTTTCCAACCTCCCGCTCATCACCCAAGTTGAAAAGTACTATGTTTTTAATATGTATAGCCTTAACAAAATTATTCAACTATCAGTTGTGACACCCCGCCTACTTTAATCACGGGTGATTATTACTTTATCAAAATAAATAAGAATTTCATTTGGTTCATTCTTAGCATCACTTTCAAAAACTATTTAAATTACTAACCACCTATGTTAAACTAAGCCGGTGTCAAATTTTTATTTTGTCATTGACTTAACAACATGCGAAATAAAACTAAAAATAACCAAACCATCCACACACAATAATAGTCTGAACAAGCCACGACAGATATATAAGTAAATAAGACCGAATAAACCATCGGTTTCCAATATAAATAATTCAATTACAATATGAAGTAATTAAAATGGAATATCAATAAAGTCTGATAAGTAAACTAAAGTAGTAAAGAGTCTGCAGGGGAAACATGCCCAACTGAAATACTGAAATGAAACTCCTAACTAGGAATAAATAAGCCGAAGCGTCTAAAGCGAATCCTGCTAGCCTCCACAATACTGCAGCTACGCATCCTGAAAAGAATCATCAATCTGGGTGTCCTTGTGGATGGACACCTGAAATTGTTTTGGAAAATATTTTGACATGGGTCAGAGCCCAAAACCATTTGAAAATATTTTGCAAGTAGTTAAAATGCAACAATTTAAATATGCATTAACACTTTTCATACTTAAGTGGGTGTTGCACTCTCTTGAGATATAACTCACCCCTCATCTATTGTGCACACCTAACGCTTACCTTCTAACCCAACTAGTTATACTACCCCACTTAACTAGTCCCGTTACAACATTTCTAGTGCTTTAATATATCCTGAGTATTTCCTTCTTTTACTCCCTAAGTTACTTTACCCTTTAACTGAGTTAATCTTTTTCACTTTAATTGATTATATAATATGCACACTAGTTATATAAATACTACATTCACACCTTGTATTATTAACCCCTATATAATTTATCTATACTATTATATACGTATGAATATACTACAACAATCACACACATGTCGCGTATAATAACCATCATTTCGAGTACTAGCTCTCTGAATGCTTGTCTCTAAAATGTTATCATCCTAGGTATGCTCACTCTAACCCTGTTACCATAAATCATTTAACTCACACCGAAATAGATAAATAAATCGAAAACATAGTGGAGGCGGTCATATTTCGTCGAGAGTGAGACTGAAACATACCCAAAGCGTCCCATCTCAAAAAATAAATCACACAATAAAAATACCGGATGATATGACCTGGGGATTATACTCTCCTGCATTCACTGGATAGGGAATTCACCCATATCGTGCAACCTCCTATGATAACACTAGAGGGGTATCTATTCATAAATATCTAACACCGATATTCATAAAGCACACAAGTATATATATATATATATATATATATATAATTAAATTAAATTCGGCTAACTCGTGCCTAATTCCCGTAGCACTAGACCATAATACCCGAGCCTTTTTTCTCGACTCTTATTATATTTAATTTCACATCCATTAAATAATTTATGTAGCTTCACTTGCTAAAGTACCCGAACTCACCCAACCAGACCGCATTTAAACATTTACTAATTTATTTCACTCAATTCATTATTTAGGTTCCTCCTTTTTCTCACCTTTCTAGGCTCATATACATCTATCCATAATCCCTAAGTAAAATAATTCCATGCATCCATACCCGGATTTGATTTCTAACTAAAGAGTTCGATCTCGGAGACCCTTTCGTAGAAAATTCATAACTAATTAAAAAAAATCAGAAAAATACGAAACTAGCGGCCATGTATTCGTAATGAAAAGATCTATCTCCATGTCCAAAACCTAGGGTAGTTTGAAGGAGATAATAACCTATTTAGATAGAGATACTAATGTCATTTTAACGACAAATCCAACTCGTTCGAACGAGTTTCTGACAAATCAATCGATCGACATTCTTAGGTCAATCAATCGATACCTGAACATGTTTTCTTCTCTGAAAATCGTTTTCCTCCATTTTTAACTCTCAACCTCCATGGATTCACCCAAACCTTCAACCCAATTGTATCCAATGTTTGTTACACATCTAAACAGGTCCTAACCCTAAAATAAATAATCAAACATCATTGATTTCTATTAAGATTCATAAATTCCACGAGTTGGGTTTTGTTCATAAATTTCATTCCACCATCTCATTAAATTCAATTCTACAATCCAAATTGATGAAATTACCTACTGGATTTTGAATATAAATCAGATTTCAACATCACTACATCATATTCCATCATTTATTGAACATTAATTTTACATCTAATGCCCAAATCCCCCCAAACCCATTTTTTCATGTGACAACCCTCCCCAAAACGAGTTTGTCTACACCTACCATGATATGAACATGCGTTTTTACAAGTTAAAACATAAGCAAGTTAATTACTTATCTTTCTAGGTTCGTAGGGTCTGATTACACATTGTAGAAGACGGATCGATGATCGCACACCCAATTCCTCGAATTTGGCCTCTAAAGTCCATTTTTTTCTCCATTCTCTCTTCTCTCAATTTCTAGGGTTTGGAGTTTGATTAATGGATGCATCTAACTCTAAAACTTAGGTTAAATATCCCTAATCCCTAAATTAGGCTAACGGGCCAAGCCCAAATTACCTGAACACCCCCATATGGGCTCGGTTATGACTAAAAAGGCTCTGAGACCTAATTACTACCCTGGGGTACACTATTTTGACTATCTCGACCCTTCTGAAACTAACCATGATCTCAAAATAGCTATCTGAGTCACCATATAATAATTTCTTATCTCGACCTCATATAGTCTACACTCGACTCCCGATGAGATATAATACTGTCACGTCACTGTCACTCGCTATGACGTAAAATAATCATTTACTATTCACTTAGTGATAATATTGAATAAATATTAATCATTATCTCTCACTATTAATATTTTAAATAACCACATAGTAATTAGTTCACACCACTACACCAAATCTGCCCATTTGTCAAGGTCATTGACCTTGACAAATTCACCTTGTCAAGGTCAATGACCGTGACATTTCGAGGCGAGACAAATTTTTTTGTCACGGTCGTGTCACGGTCATTGACCTTGACAAAAAACTCGCGTTTTGTGTCACGGTCGTGTCAAGGTCAATGACCGTGACACGTTTGTCACGGTTCTAAACCGTGACATAACCGTGACCCCAATTGTCACGGTCATTGACCGTGACACGTCCGTGACAACTTTTGTCGCGGACTTGTCACGGTCAATGACCGTGACAATTCTGGGCAGAATTTAAAAAAAATCTGCTGGGCAGTATGACCACCGCCACTGCCCAGCAGTATATTTGTACCTGTTATAGCAACGTTGTACCTGTTCCAAACATCATATATCCAACACAAACTAAAGATAATGCAATTATATATTCATGACGATATAATCCAAATATTCAAAGTAAAAATAATATACATGACGATATAATCCAAATTTAATTAAAATGGACAAACTTAAAAATAATGTTACTACACTTGGATAAAACTGAGGAGGTGAGTAGGCCACACGACATACGAATTGACGCACCCACTAATATACGTCGTGCCGCATTGTTCGCACAACCACAATAGGGAGTTCTCCTTCCCGGGTATGACATGCGTGACGAGCACCCTGGATTCCATCTCTTGAAGCACACGTCCATGGACTATTCCACCCTCGACGATATTCGGGTCCCTCAACCCCCGCCCTATCCGCTGGCCATCAAATACGTCCAATATGAACACGCTCGGCCAACCAATTGTCGACAATGGTCTGTTGGAGGGCGTCAAATAGGGAAGTGGATCGTCGAAGTACGAACGTGTCGGTGATCAAGTAGTGAGGTCCACATCCTCGTCATCCTGCGCCTCGTCCTCCCGTACCTCCTCCTCCACCGCCTTCTCCTTCCCTTTCCCTTTCCCTTTACGGTCTCCACCCAACGTACGCTTCATGAATGCGTACATATCTTGGACCGTCGCCTCCAAACGGGACAGCTTCACGTCGTGTGAATCCACCGTTCGAGACAACCCGATGTCGCTCGTCTCCAATTCGATGATCCTAGATTTGGCCACCCGCGAGCTCACTCCCCTTGTCCTCCTTTTGCGATCAGAGCCAAGCACTTGGCTGAGTGCGTCTGTGGACAAAGATGCCTTGTTGGCATCAGACTGCGACGCATGCACTTCCTTAAGCTTTGCCTGAAATGACAAAAAGCTCATGATTAGTAAAATAAGTAAACTAAAAAATTATAACGTAATTAACAATAATTAAACTGTCGGATTACTTACAATCGTGGCCGCGACGCTCGGGGACACCTCCTTGTCCTTCCCCTTCTTCGTCCGAAGAGCCACATAAGTATCGAGCCTATGTGGCTTACCCCCTGGCCCACTCCCTACCCCCTGAAATAAAATAGAGTAAAGTAAAATTAGTATCGGCCCCGTAAAGTAAAATAATATCCAATAATATATTTCTGTAGTTATAGATAAATTAAATCTTACCTGCATCCTATGCTCCACCTCAGCGTAAGAGGTCCGGCCAGAGTAGTGCACGTCCATCTTTTTAGCCCGATTGGTGAGATGCCAATTGTCGATCCTCGCTCTCATTGTCAATGAACTTTTGCCATTGTGCCAATGAGATCGGCTCCTTGGGCGGGACGGATCCGCGCCATTGTAAAATGGACTCTCGTGTTTTTCCAAAGTAACGTGTCCGCATATTTTTCTTCCACGTCTTGTGTTGCTCCCTCAACTGCTCCAAGACGGAATCGCGTAGCTTTGGATCCAAGTTGAATTGTTCCTGTCCAACAAATACAATGTTAGTTGCGCATAAATATAAATATAAATATAAATATAAATATAAATTGAAATATTCATATAAATATTACCTGTAGTGTCGCCCAAACAGCTAACTTGAGCTCATACGGCACCTCCTTCCAAGTCATAAATCCCGGGCCGATGACCGTCTTTAGCAGCTCGAGGGATCTCGCTAAAAGCTCCGACTTGTTTTCGACGGTAATCCCAAATTTTCCATATTTGGGGAGCCTAGCGGCGGAGGAGCCCTCGTCGCCTCCGCTACCACCGAACCCAGACGACATCATCATAAACAACATCATCATCTTCGCCTTAACATCTGAAGGAGACATTTTTGCTGTAAAAAAATGTTATTAGTACAGATAAAAAAAAATGTTAATAGTACACATTTCGTTTTACCTAATTGAATTAATTGAATTAATAGTACATATAAAAAAATGTTCCATCTATATTATAACGTATGTGTAAGTTCCGTCAATACCATTTTGTTTCAATTTTGTAATATTATGTTTTTTCCAAATATTTAAAGAGTTATTAAATGGGTGCCCCACCCCCACCCCCACCCACCGCCACACACACACGCTCACCTACGCACCTACGCACACACACACACACACACACACACACACACCCCACCCCCACCCCCACCCCTACCCACCCCTACCCACCCCACCCCTACATATATGTTAGTTGATGCCATTATATTTTTACCCTAATTAGATTCTAAGGTTATCTCGACCGATGAACTATTTTATACCCCTTGATAGACTTATATGTTTTTTTTACCCGACCGATGAACTATTTTATAATCCTATAGAATTAAGTTTAGAATCAAGGAATTGATCAGATATTCATTAAAATCGGTTAGTAGAAAATTTATTTAACCAAGAGGGTATCGAAAACATAACGTGGGGAATCATAATATACCGTAATCAACTTTAATAATAAGAACACATTCTTTCGAGTGATTTATAAATAATTAAATTTGAGTGCAATCATGATTATTTAGTGGAATGAATAGTGATTAAATAAATAAAGGATATAAATTAGACGGTTATAAATTGGGATTTCCTAGTATTTACTTTGAATCCAGTTTATTTATTGATCTTTGGTCCCTAGTATAGTCATTGCCCAAGTAGTAGGAGCGAAACTCTATAAAACCCTAGTTTAGCTAAAGCCCGAGAGTGGGCGGCCGCCCACCCCCACCCACCGCCACACACACACGCACAACTGCGCACCTACGCGCACACACACACACACACACACACACACCCCACCCCCACCCCTACCCACCCCTACGCACCCCACCCCTACATATATGTAGTTGATGCCATTATATTTTTACCCTAATTAGATTCTAAGGTTATCTCGACCGATGAACTATTTTATACCCCTTGATAGACTTATATGTTTTGTTTACCCGACCGATGAACTATTTTATAATCCTATAGAATTAAGTTTTAGAATCAAGGAATTGATCAGATATTCATTAAAATCGGTTAGTAGAAAATTTATTTAACCAAGAGGGTATCGAAAACATAACGTGGGGAATCATAATATACCGTAATCAACTTTAATAATAAGAACACATTCTTTCGAGTGATTTATAAATAATTAAATTTGAGTGCAATCATGATTATTTAGTGGAATGAATCGTGATTAAATAAATAAAGGATATAAATTAGACGGTTATAAATTGGGATTTCCTAGTATTTACTTTGAATCCAGTTTATTTATTTATCTTTGGTCCCTAGTATAGTCATTGCCCAAGTAGTAGGAGCGAAACTCTATAAAACCCTAGTTTAGCTAAAGCCCGAGAGTGGGCGTCCGCCCACCCCTTGTTTTCGGAAATTTTTGTACAGGTATGCGCAAAAAAAATAATATTGGGGCCTATGTGTAAACTCTAGGATCGGAAGGTGTATCTGTTTGTTAGTGTTTTAAAGCTAAGGGGCAGAGTATGTAATTTATTATACTTAAATAGAAAAACACGGAAGAAACATTTTACCAAAACCCTAAACATTTTACACGCTCTCTCTCATCTCCCCGCCTCTCACTTGTTGTCATCACTGATTGTTCAAACGTTACCACAAGGGCGGACCATCGTGGATTGTTCTGGAACATCCATTAATTGTGCAACCCAGAAGAGGAGAAGGTTTGATATAACAGTTTTATAGAAATCAAGATGAGTCTTCAATTTGGTATGTGTGAATGATGAAATTTTGATCTTTGATGTTTTTAGAGAACTAATCTAAATGGTAGAAGTACCAGGAAGAGAATGTTTTTCAGGTAAGTTATTTGTTAAGTATATAAAACTTTTTTATTCAAATGTTTAATTTTTTTAAATTAAATGTTAAAAAGTATTTTTGTATTCCTTCAAAGGTTTAAATCATTCAATGTTAAGAGTATTTTTGTGTTCATTTGTAAATATCTAGGAAACTAACACTATTCAATGTTAGGAGTATTTTTTTCTCAAATCTTTAAATGTTAGAAATATTTAGTGGTATGTTAGAAATTAGGGGTATTGTATTTTTGTGTTCAATATTTAGGGGTATCGTATTTAGGGGCAATGTTAGAAATATTTAGGAGAGTTTTCAAATTTCAGTGTTATTTTTTCAGTTAATTTTCAATATTGAAGTATAATTTTCTTATAATTTCAATGTTAATCCTAAAAAAATTGCATTTGGGCTACCGCCCCTGAACCCCTACATTGCTCGAAAATTTCGCACCCCCTTACTAAAAATCCTGGGTCCGCCACTGCACTCCACCCCATCCCCTGCCCCCCTCCACCACCCCCTCCCCCACCACACACCACCACACACACACACACACCCCACCCCACCCCACCCCCTGCCCCCTTCACCACCCCCTCCCCCACCACACACCACCACACACACACACACCCCCCACCCTCCCCCACCCCCTGCCCCCCTCCACCACCCCCTCCCCCAAAACACACCACCACACACACACACACACACCGCACCGCACCCCACCCCACCCCACCCCCTGCCCCCTCCACCACCCCCTCCCCTACCCTGCCCCACCCCGCCCCACCCCCTGCCCCCCTCCACCATCCCCTCCCCCACCCTGCCCCACCCAACCCCACCCTGCCCCACCCCCCACACACGCACACACATACACACATATATATATACACATACACACATAAATATACACACATATATATATATAAATGGAAGAGAGAGAGAGAGAGAAATTGGACCTGAAAGTAGAGAGAGAGAGAGAGAGAGAGAGAGAGAGAGAGAGAGAGAGCAGCGTCGAGAGAGAGGGAGGGAACGGTGGGAGGGAAAAAAGAAGGGGGAAAGGATTTTTGCTGGAAAAGTTGTCACGGTCGTGTCAAGGTCATTGGCCGTGACAAGAATTGTCACGGTCAATGACCGTGACAAGCCCGTGATAATTAAATTTGTCACGGCCTTGTCACGGTCAATGACCGTGACAATTAGTTGTCACGGTCGTGTCAAGGTCAATGACCGTGACATAAAACGCATGTTTTTTTGTCACGGTCAATGACCTTGACAAGGCTGGCCGGCTGAAAGGTGACAATTTGCCCATTTTGGTGTAGTGCACATAATAATTAATTCAATTAAATTATGACACACATGTAATAAAAAATACCTAAATTAGTGAAATTATAAATACTCAGAAATACGTGGTATTACAATAGAAATGTCTAATTAGAACAAAAATAAGTCAAAGAATGAAAAAAAACTACTATACCATTAATATTAGAGGTTCTAATAAATTAGTCATATATCTTGAGTCAAATTTTATTTTAGTCCAGTTGAGTATTCAACTATTAAATAAGTCCTTTTATCTTAAATTAAGAAATACATATGACCAAAACACTCCAACATTTTAAATATAACTAAAACCTAAAAGTAACTAGCAATATTGTTACCACCCCACTACCTGTCACTGCCACCACCACTTGCTACAGTCCCCCCTGCCACCACCACCACCACCACCACCACCACCACCACTGCGATAAAATAACTATCGTTGTTCGTACAACCACCACAACCTATCCACCATCACTGCCACTATTTTCACCACAATTAACATTTTTTAAAAGTTTTTAAGAAGAAGAATAAGAAGAACACTTACTATAAATAGTTACTCAAAGTGTAAATATTTGTTATCATGAAGGAAAAATGAATAAAAAAGAAAGAAAAAGTGAAACAAATCCATTCATAGTAAATATTTACTCTTTGTGTAAATATATACTATCATAACAAAAGTTCACTCACAATAAATATTTACTTTATTGTAAATATTTGGTATCATGAACTATTATCATTTGCATACATGTTAATCTAGACATTTTTCTCCTTGTTATTCTTATTTTATCCATGTTTTTCTCCTTCTTAATAAAGATCTACTTTAGAATGTATATAATAATTCTCTTAGAGTGGAGTAAATATTTACAATCTAAAGTAAATATTTACTCAAAATATTTTTATATGCATAACACAATACTAGATCCAACAGAACACACAAATTTACCAGGATGTCTCTCTCACCAATACACACACATATACACCGAACAAACATATACATACCGAACATGCATAATAAATATTTCTTGTGAGTGTACATGTTTACTAACAAAGAAAAATCAAGTAAAAGTAAATATTTACTCTCACAACAAAGTAACTCTAACTACATCCTTGGAAATGTGTGACACCCCGCCTAATTAAATACCGGGCGATCACTCCTTTATTAAATTAAATCAAGGTAAACAGTTGGTTCATTCTCAGAATCACTGTCGATAAAATAAATTTTCCAAATTAACACCCTAAATAATTAAGCTAAGTGTCAAAACCATTTTCATACATAACCTTCAAAATTTTATTTAAAGAAAAAGATTTATTAATTTAAAAACAACATTTCTATAATTAAGAATCACACCACAACAAACCTGGAACACAAACTAATTAATTTAAAACATTCGTAAATCGAATGTCAACATGCGAAATATAAAGTAACACAATACAAACTGAATAAGTCCCATAGTAACAATACTAGAAATAACTGAAGTTCAAATGTCCCAATAACAAAGAAATGATGGAAAGGGCTACACATGCCCAACTAAATGAAAGTACTAAGAGTGGATCCGAATGAACGAAGTCGTCTAATCAAGAGACCTGCAACTCCCACCTAAGCTGCAGCGCGTTCCTTCCAAGAGATCCTAAGCAAGACGCCCTTGTGGCTGGGCACCTGTAATACATACATATATATACAAGAGAGAGAGAGAGAGAGAGAAAAACGGGTCAGAGCCCGAAAGTGTGTTTGATTTAAAATACGTTTAGCAAGTATTTAAATTGATACAGGCCAATGCAACAACATATTAGTACGACACTCTCTTGAGAAATTCTCACCTCTCTTCTAATGTGCACTCCTAACGCATTAACCCTCCTAATGGTTATCTCATCATATAACACGCTATCTTTCCCCAATGATTTAGCTTAACTTAGGTATTTCGTTGGATTCAAAATTTAACGGTACAATTGTTTGAAAAGAATATTTCAATTAATAACCAAAGTTCTCATTTTAACTTTATTAGTCAATAAAGTTTTCCAGTGTCATATTATACTTTCTCAAAACAAGTATTTACAATTTGAGTCATCAACCATATCCTACATATCAATTCACAGTAGGTAGCTTCCAAATTTCAGAATTTCATATATATTAACTACTCGTATAATATATATATAATAACAGCACCCCAAATAAACTATGGTGCGGGCATACTTTACTGTCCAAAACCCTATATCACTCATATTAAGGGGAATACAATCGGAATCACTCTCGAATTGTATTAACATAAATACACAAACAATATTGAGGCGAAGAATAGATTCCAAGTCTCTAAGAGGATGGCACATGCCTGTGTCTCTTAGGACCGTCTGAACTATCACATCGATAGCCTGTACCAATGATATCTATCTTCTAGGGTACAAGTCAATATCCCCCATAAAGGTCCCATAGAGATAAGACTTGTCCCAGCGCGGTAACCTCAGGGATAACAAGTAGCGTGGGCACGATTTTCACAAGTATATAATATATGTACACACAATCATATAAATATACCATTTTTATCATATTAATGTAGGTTCTTCTCATCACCCATAATTACAACATTTTTCCTTAATTTCACATTATTAGTATTACGTATAAGGTTTCATCTCAATTCTTAACTCGAAGGGTTTTCCCACTTAATACGTGACATTCGTGGACTCTATCCTTCCAAGTAGAAAATTCAGTAGGCATACCTCTATTTACTATCGTAGCTATTCGCCACAATCTCTCACTTGAAATACGTAGTTTCATCGTTCATTATATAATTATCCCAAAAACAAGATTCTCGTCTTATAATAAAGTTCTCAACACTTATTCATATGTCCTACTGGTCTTTCCTATCTCCCAAAACATTTCATTAAGAATACCCACGAATTATTTCTTGATAAATTTAATTTAACTAATTAAACAAGGGAAATAAGAGTCTGCCAGGAGGGGTCGATCGATCGAGGTCTGGGGTTCGATCGATCGAACCTTCGATCGATCGAAGCTCTAGGCTCGATCGATCGATCAAGCAGGTCTGCGAAAATTCTGCAGAAATGCAGTTACGGGTTTCACCAAATTTCTTCATCCAAAACCATGTTTTTCCATTCCAATCGTCCCAAAAATCCTACTACTATCATTATAACAATATACCAGATGTTTTCAACGTAAAGCATGTGTATATCTAACATTAAACATGGATAATTAACCCAAAATTCATCTAATCATCAAGAACCCTAGAGTTTTTCTTAATCAAGGTTCTAATATGTGTTTACTAGAATTTCCTTCTAATATATCATCAAAATTTCGTGGGTTATATTCCCCTACATGGCAAGGATTCCAAAATTTCATTATAATCAATACTACATGCATTTTCCTAACACAAATTGGGTTTTCTTCCATAGTTTTCATCTCTAATCAATCATAAACTAATATGAAGATTGCACTAACAAAAATACGCAAGTTAAATACTTGCCTGGGATTTTCAGAAGTCCGATTTGCAGATGAATCCGGTGTGGTTGCGTTCCCCTTCTCGCGATCTACGCGTTGGTGGTGGCGGCGGTGCAAACCGGTGACTTTTTGGCCTTGAATTGCCTTGGAGCTCTCTCCTCTCTTCTCCAATGGCAGTCACTTGTTTTCTGAATATTCTAACCCTAAAAGACTAACCTAAGTGGCTGATATAGGTTGCTGAATTTCGTGGGTTTAATTACCCAAAAAGGTGAAATGACTAAATTGCCCTCCCGGGGTACCAATTAGGCCTAAAAACGACCCGAGACCCAAACTAAACCCCCGGGTACACTTTTCTGACTATCTCAACCCTTCCGGACGCGTTGGCGCACTCAAAACGACCATACGAACAACTTATAAAATATTCACTTTTTATTTAACAAAATTAGTTCTGACGTGACACGGGCACGTCCCGACTTAAATTTTCGAAATAGTCATTTAATTCACTCATGACATTCAATATAACCAATATATTATATTACTTTGCTCATTAGTAATATTCAACAAGTTTCCCATAATTACTAACTCTCGTCACGTTAATAATTATAACATAATTAATTTCCGAATTTTTATTAAATAAATCATTCACGTTAAATTTAATAAATCCCGAAATTTATATAGCATAAAAAAATACGGGGTATTACAAAATGTCCTTGTTCTCCACTTTGTTCTTTATCTTCTTTTTTTCCTTGTAAATATCTATTTGGAGTTTAAATATTCACTCTTTAAGTTCCAATGTAAATATTTTCACTATAAGTAAATATTTACTTAGAGTGCCTATTAATTATAGTACACAAAAAGTCATCACTAGAAAAAAAAACATCAATAACACTATGTGATTGTTTCTCTCTTTTCTATTAAAACACAAAATCACACACACACACACACACACACACACACACACACACACATAATCACAAATATATATACACTCATACACACATGCACATACATATATACACATGCATATACATATATTCACATGCAACATATACACACATTTGCACATATACACGCACACCCATCCAAATATACACATACGCACACTCGTTCATACACACACACAAACACACACACACACACACACACACACACACATATATATATATATATATATATATATATATATATATATACATGCACACGCACTCACACATATATATACAATAAATCGGAGATTAATATTTTCATTAGACAAAAATTGAGCTGGAGATGGGGAAATGGAAAGTGATGGTGTGTTATTTAAAATGGGTTAGATGTGGAAGTTAGGGTTTATAATGGGTACTTTAGACATTTTAGTTTAAGATATTTTTAAAATATGATTAATATAATTAAAATAAAGTCAATTGGATTTAAGTGGAGGTTGACCAAATAGATAGAACTAATTTATAATTTACCCTTAATATTAAGGGAATTATAAAGATTATATATTCAAAATAACTAAAAAACAACTTTATAAAAAACTATTGTAAAAAAATTAAAATTAACTTTTAAGGGAAAAAAAAGCTTTAAGAAAATATATTTTGGCCATCCAGCATATTAAAAGACCTTCCAACGTACTAAACGACATCCCTACATATTAAATGACCTTTAAGCATATCAAACAGTTGTTAAATCCAACACCTTTCTTTTAACCTTTTTTTAGTAAAACTACAAGGTCTACCACTTTCTACATTCTAAGCGGCCTTCCAGACCATTTGTTTGAACACTACTTGGCGTCGGACCAATAACTATTAACGACTAGTTTTTTACCCAACTCTATAATATATCACATAATTTCAATTGTTACACTATCACCTTCATTATTATGGCTTCATTTTAACAATCTTTTAATTATTGTTTTTGGTAAGATTGCATTCCTACATTTTTTTTAAATCACAAAATAAGTAAATATTAAATATAACAAACATAAATATAACACAAACTGAGGGGAGAAAAAGGCTTGTGGAAAATCAAGTATCACGTGTACCTCTTCGGCGTCCCTTGGTTATCGCATGAGACCCCACTTTTCTGCTCCATGAGTAATAAAATTAGGAGCATTTCGCTCCCAATTTCGGAACGTAAAGAGATTTTTCCAAATATAACGACTCTGGAGCACTAAAATCACAAAATGAGGCAACAAATATGCCAGTCGATATATTTGTTAATTGTCTAAGGCGAGCCCTTGTAGTAAGACTTTGCAATTATAAGAAACATGGTATTGTACAAGTACAAACCATATATTTTGTTTTTAGCAATATAATTGCTTACATTGTTTTTGCTTAAGTTTAGTCAAAGAAAATAAACGATTGACTCAAATTCATAAATTTTTCTTGATCATCAAATATGGAATTAAAACTTGGAGATATTAACGAATGATTAAATTCCTTAAAAACTACTTTTCTAAAACAAAAGGAACATTAAGTCAAATATTATTATATAATTATCTCAACCAACAATAACTCAAAAAATCATAGTTTCATTTTTACATTGATAAACAATCATATAAGATATCACTATTTTGTCATGAGTAGATTATCATTAAAAACCCTGAAGTTATCGATCATTTGTAGTTTCTTGTACGATGCTTTAAAAAAATTAAATCCTAAAGTACAGTATGTATTAAATTGAATCATTGGCCGCAACTCTATTTGTGAAACTTACCGGAACACTTAGTTGGTACTCTTAAATTGAGTATTGAATTGGAATATTTACCCTACATTCGGTTGGGAAACTTTGCAAAATTCTCAGTTAACAATCCTACATGGCGCCCATATATTGTGCCATAAAATTAGAATTAGAAATAGCTTTTCCCCGCGTGAGGTGTATATTCGTGAGGGTTATTTGATCCACCATTTTTCTATCAATGCATATATATATATATATATATATATATATATAGAGAGAGAGAGAGAGAGAGAGAGAGAGAGAGAACATAGAAGGTGATGTTCTAAGTTAACCACAAACAAGTGCATGGAAGGAGATCATCGTACAATTCTCAAGACGTCATGGACGTATTTGAATCATCGCTGAAGATTTTGAGGTAGCCAAAATTCAGGATATACTATGGTTCAACTCCTCATAGTTTCATTCCCTTTTATTTACCTCTTATTAGTGTTTTTTCTTGAGTTTTTAGGCTAACCATGGTTATGGATTTTTTTTGTTGGTTTGTCCCACTCGTGGCAGAACAATAATTCCTAAACTATCAACCAATATAGTTAATAGTAGATATTATAAGAGTTAAGGCTCATGTTTGTTATTTTGACAACGCCATTGGTTTACGAGTCGATAAGGAGACGATCAATACCTTTGGATACCATACTCTCTAGAACAACCTTTGTGACCTTTTCTCTGAAGTGGAGGTCATTATCTGATATGAGTTCAATGGGATGTCTTTGCGTCGAATGATGTTATTGTGGACGGACTTTGATTTTTTTTAGCATTAATGACAACATATGATTTGAACCTGATCCACTTGGTGAAGTAGTTAATCGAGATCAAGATGAATTTGCGCCCATTAAATTCCTTATGATTCACTTTTTCGATGATGTTAATCACCTGGGTCGTGAAAGGTCATGGACAAGTCATGTTGTAAATATCTTTAAGAGGAAAATGTTGAAGATTGGCAAACTTCTAACATTTTAGGCATGTTATTAGGTATATGGCACAATCGTGTTACATTATGATCCAATAATATCCTCGGTGACTGATCTTCTTAGCCGGTATATGACCATTAATGTGAGGGCTTCCGTCCCCATTGTGGATTTTGTCCATGAGTTCCTTAGTTTTAGACCCTATTATGCACTATAGTAGCACCTTAAAGTTTCTTTTGAAGAGAGTGTCATTGTAGATGATGAATTGTGAAGATAACCTCCATAAAGTATTGTGATCCTTTTAGCATCCCCCAATGTTATTTTTAAGTAGATGACATATATAACAATACCACAAACCGATTTTGTATGGGTCTTTATTGGTGGATAACTCTATATGATAACACTAGGATGAGTTTAATTGGTTCTGCACAAGGATAGGGATGATAGCTGCGCCCTCGAGAATTTTAATAATTGGATTAAATGTTTCCAATGCATCAACAAAATTGTACAACAATCAATGAAGTAATGGAAGGATACATTTAAAGTGAAATGCAATCTCTTTTATATGATAATGAAGGGGCTGAAGTTTTTTGTCCTTGACTTTCGGAGGATTTGTGCAACAATGAAAGATAAGTTTTCATTAATGCCATCACATTGAATGGTTTTATCAAGTGTAATCTTAAACTTGACTAGGCAATTATCATACTCTCTTCTGCTGTTGGTGCAATAGAAATCTAGCTTGATGGCAATTGGAGTGTGCTAGTCGTCAAAAGCAAATAATAACATCCTAATTCCATAAACATTATTGTGGGTTGCATTGGCGAAGAATATTTTCTAGTTTTTTAGACAATTAATACCTTTTCAATTAGGAATTTTGCAATCCAGACGTCAGAATCAATGAGTGTGTCATCGTCTAGATAATCAGAGATGGCCTAATGCTTGATGGAATTATGCGTGGCATAGATGATGTAAAATTATCCAATAAGATGAGTTAATTATCTATATGGATGGACTAGGCTAAGGGTACTTTAAGGTATGTATACGATAAACTAGTTTGGTTCGAAAAATCTAGCATGTAGAGCTAGAGTTTCTAAGTGACCCAACCTACAGCAATATGTGCTTTCCTGTTTAGTACTTAACCAACTTGCGATGCTATAGTAAATGACACGTTCTTTGATGCACTCCTCAATGTACTAGGCGATATAGATCTTGCGAGTGCTAGATACTATTAGGTAAATGAGAAATGATAGACTCGGTTATAGCGACATTAGCACACGTGGTTATGTGAGGTATTGATTGATATTATGGAATTCGTGTTGGGATTATTTGTTTCAGACCTTGGTTAAGTTCTTCCAAAGAAATTTTAAGATAAGTTCCCATATATAGATGTGAGCTAACTAATGAAGTTATGATGCAATGCAAATTTCCCAGTAATCCTCGTATCTTTGTCTCCATCCAAGGAGGTAGAATATATAGTAGTGTATAGACAAGTAATACCCCATATTTTAATATAATTTATATTGGTCATTTATTTGGACTATTATTTCTTGTGTGCATGGTAGTGGTGTGTGCATAATAATTGTTTGACTTATCGTGACATTTAAATACATGGTGTTGTGGAATTTAATTGGTGGAATTACTTTATATGTGAATGACTCTTAACTTAATTATGACGTGATGATTTATTTTTCTGTTGCGATTTACTACTACTAGACTAGGCTCTGGGGATATATAGGCCTAGGGACCAAATAAGGAAATTGCAAATGTTTTATTGCAAGTGTTCAAAACCATTGCAAATGGTGCGTTGCAAATTTTTTGGAACGATTCGAAACACTTGCAAAATGGCATTTGCAATGATTTATTGCAAAATTATATCCGCTACAAAACAATTTGCAACGGTCATGAGCACTTGCAAATGAAATTTTTATAAGTGTATAAAATCGTTGAAAATATTTAATTTGCTTTATAAATGTTGCAAAATTCAGTTATCATTTTTTTTGCAACGATTCTGAACACTTACATAAATTAATTATGTATTTTTTTATAACGGTTGAAAACACTTACAAATAGTAATATTTAAGGAAAAAATATTTCTTTTGTAAGTGTTATGACCGTTACATAAATTAAAATATTAAAAAAGTTAAAAATTATCCACCACATGCCACCACCCTCACATTGATAAAAAGAAGTGGAATACAACAAACAACGGATTAAATCAAGACTATGAATGATTAAATCTAAAAAATAAAAAAATGTAAAAGGCAAGAACAATTTGAGAAAAATAATCAGAATACAACAAACAATATATTGAATCAAGAACATGAATGATTTCATTTAACTTGATGACTATGACAAAATATCTCTACCTTGTCTACTAACAATGCAACTCTTAAGGAGGGAAAAATGAAATTTAACACGCAAAATAATAAACATTTTCTTAGTGTTATATCTTCTTTCATTGAAGCTCCATAATTTCTATTCTGGTTTGTTAATGGAGACTAAAGACATGCTTTCTGGGTTTTGTCACGAAGTGTTGGTCATATTATCATTTTTAGCAAGGGAAGTAATGAATCTTAATGATGTCTTAAGTTTATGGTATCACATTATCAATAACTTATTTGATACAATACACAAATCCCCTCTTTATAGGAGTAATATGGATATCTTTGCTTACTCATAAAAAAATGGAGTTAAATGAATTACTTGCTGAAAAAAAAATTCACACCAGACAGTGCAATTTTTAGGTAACCCAAAATTACCTTAACAAATCAAGAGTTAGGGCCCAAAGTCCTAACGATCTTAGTCATTGCATGAAAGAAAATTTTCACATATGTATTAACATGTCGAAATTACGAAATAAAGTCCAAAACAAATAAGTATGTGTGTCTGTTTTCTTTGTAAATTACAGATCTGAACTGAGATTAAAGGAAGAATGCCAAAATAAAATTCAAACAGCTTACCTAATCTATCGTCTTTGTCCATCGACCACACGTACATAATGAGTGATAATCTATAACAAAAGGAAAAAAATACAAAATTAATGAAATGCCATATAAATGACAGACCAAAAACTTCACATTATGGATGATAGTCTAAGATAAAAAATGAGAAGTATTCAATGCATGGAATACAAAAAAACTTATGCGTGATAAAGTACATTTTTTCTTGAGAGAATAAACAATTCATTTATGCGGTGTTGAAAAATGAAAACTTACGGTTCCATTCCAATCGCTCTTGCCAGCTTCATTCTCTCTTCCAAAAGCATTATAAATAGTTATGCCTCTTCGAGAAGAGGAAATATTGAAGAGGAGAAAAGATCAAAGTCAGTGCATATCCTGACTAAAAATTTTACAAAAAAGAAATTAAAAGGAAAACATGAGAAGGTTGAATAATCAGCTCTATCATATCTCACCAAGAACACTTCATCACTTACTCGACAAAAACTACTATTTATCAAAACAACAAACTAATATCCATTTATATGCATTGCTCAAATGTTGTGTTCCATGAAAAACACATCCCAGCTAAACTGTCATTATTATAACTTCCAACACAAATCGATTGGACTGAGTTCTAGAACAACGAGAACACAACATGTAGAGTATATTATAATGTCAAAATTAATCATGATTAAGTAATGAAGTTGTAACACCCTGCATTTTTATAGCATTTTAAATTACACATGTGCACATAATTTTAATTAAATCGAGAAATAAAATGACTTAAATAAATATTAAATAGCAAATAAAAGGATTAATATTTTTGTATATTTATATTTACGTGTGTGAGAAGTAAATGAAAATATGTTAAATTATATTACGTCGTAAGTGAGTTAAACCAATGGGTTTATTGGTGTCTCATTCGGGACACGTTGATAGAGTCGTGTCGGGGATGAGATAGAAATTAATGTTTGATAACCGAGATGATAATTTTGGGTGCGCCAATAGTTCGTAATGGGTCAAAATAGTCCAAAATAGGTACCCGGGTGTTGCAATTGGGTTCTAGGGGCTTTTTAGGCTAAACGAGAGCCGTAAAAGTGTATTATGGTCATTTTACATATGAGGGATGACTCAATTTCGAGATTTTGAGTATTTAGGTTGATATTTAAGTAAGGTGGATAGAAGGGGACAACTATCCATCCACCCAAGAGGCCAGGGCTTTGAGAGAAGAGAGAAAAGTGAAGAGAAATGGGAGAAAAGTGAAGAGAAAAAAAGAATCTGGAGTGAAGATCAAGTGCCTCCAGGTTGAAAATCATTACCAAGAGAGGAATATGAGAAGAAAATCCTAGAAATCCATCACTCTCAAGGCAAGTATTTAAATTTCTTTAATTTTATTTGTACTTTCAAATATTCATGCAAAATTGATATAGGAAAAACACAATTTTTGGGTTGGGAGAATCATGCAAAATTAAGTTTTAATTGAAGTAATTTTTGAAGATGAATCTAATGATGATAATATGATAAATCTAATGCGATTAAAATAAAAAAAGGTTATTTATTGATAAAAAAGAAAATTTTGAACCTTGAGATTAGTTTTTTAATAATACATGGATCTTGATATAAATTCGTTGATCTTATGAATTAGATGTTGTTTGGGATAAATTTTACGTCTTTCCTTAGGTCCCTAGCACCTCCTTAATTCACTATAAATCCTAGGTTATACTTTGAGTACCGATCTAGAGGCCGCCATCGAGCAATCCCGAGACCCGTTTGACTTTGGTCAACTCCATCGTCAAAGAAAAAGCTTAATGAATCTTTGAAGGTCACTGATTCCCCTTACCAACGGTCCAACCCATGCGCGAATTGGCATAGCGGTTCGGATGAACGAGCCATTTTACAGCTAAAAATCGATCTAGAGGCCATCGGGCACTATTGGGCCCCGATTTGACTCCTATTAACTTCACCGTTAGAGCGAGAGGTCATGGATATTCAAAAGGCACTAAAACCACTTTCCAACGATCCACCTCATGTGTAAAACGGTAGTACCATTCGGACGAACGATCAATTCCCCCCCCCCCCCCCCCCCAAAACTGATCCAGAGGCCACCGGGCTCTATTTTACTAAAGCCAAATCTTCAGCTTGAACGAGATTGAGTTAACTGTTGAAGGCAACTATATACCCTTTCCAACGATCCACCCTGTGTACGAATCATCCTTATGGTATGGACGAACGATCCATTTTACTTTAAAAGGATACCGGGATCTTTCGAGCCCCATTTGACCAAGATCAACTCTCTTAACCGAGAAAAGATCTTTGTAACATCGAAGTACCTCGCACAACCTTTCTATCGGTCTTCCCCACATGATTCAAACTTATGGTTCGGACTAATGATCCATCGTCGTCCGACGATCTCCTGTCCAAATGATCAATGGGCCCTTTCGAGCCCTGTTTGACCCAAATTTAATTCCTGGACCCAGGAGCGGACCAAAGGATTCTCAAAGGTCTCTGAATTAAATTTCTAACGGTATGACCCATGCATAATTTGGACTTACGAATTGCATTTTATGATCATTTTCTCAAAAAATCTGTACGAGACTGCCATCCATTTTCCTGCCTATCGGCAGTGTGTTTAAGGTTACCTGCTAATAGGCAGGATAAGGACAATGCCGATTGATAGTCCCCCTACTCTATATAAGGAGATAATGATCTCACTTCGAAAGGCACCTCAGATCCATCAATATCAGTGATCTGAACAACATTCTTCTACAATCAGAGAAATTTCCTTCTTATCAAGGATGAAGGTCAAACTTCAAGTCTCCAAAGATGATCCAAACATCCTTCTCCCTCTTTAAATTTCATTAGTTTCGCATTAGTTATATAAATTCTCAATTTAGCTAAATATCTTTTTTACACACACACATATAATAAACTTTCATTTGAATCTATGGGATAAACCCCACACTTATGCCGCATGCGAACGACGTAGACTTTGATACCTTTATAGGTTACGTAGGCCTCTTGGGCTAAAACCCAAGACTTAAGTCCTATTTTCATATTTTTTCTATTCTATCCATATATTATTGATATATATCATACTTGTGATTCGTACTTGGGTCTTATTTAACATATATTATCATTTCATCATAACGATCAATATCTCAATAAGCGCACGCATCATATTTTATAATTATTATTTTGGGAATATTCCTGTGGATGATCTCACTCCATCTTTTTCATGATGCGAGTTAAGAAATTCCAATCTCCGCTTACACACACACACACACACACACACACACACACACACACTTCACATAAAAATTAACACAAGCCCATGAGAGACCGAAAGGGGGGGATGGGTTCCTAACACCTTCCCATTCCGTAACTTAGCCCCTGAACCTCTAAACTATTAGTTTTGCAAGCATCAATTTGTCTTTGATGCCTCTCTCTCGAGGCGATGACACGTTCTTTTGCCTATTTTGTGCAAAATAGGATGACAACTCTATCCCTTTACATCACCCCAAAATCGATGACGATCGAAGCACCCCATGACGTAGTGATGGCGCGGGACCTTTATCTCTCCCTCTTTATCCTCCTCCTGAAAGCGCTCAGGGAAAAAGGGGGAAGATATCGGTATGGCTACAGTGGAGACTCTGTTGGGGATTAAATTAAGAGGGATAGACTCTATTTGCATGGGTGTTATCATTTTATGCTTGTGTGCGTATGGAACTACCTGTATGTTCGCTTTTTACCTCTATTACTCCTTGTATATATCTACCTCATGTTTATGTCACATATCACTCACTTTTCACTTCACACACTTGTAAATGCTCTCCATGTATACCGCACACTACTTGTACTTGTATATAGGGTCACTTATACTCACATGCTTCACACACCACTTAGAATATCAATGCTTAGGTGTCACCAGCACACACCTCCACTTATCACACTTGTATATATCCATGCTCACTTATACTTATCACACACCACTAATAGTTGATCCATGCTTAGATTCATTACCACACACTCACTTGTAGATATTCACACATCACTCACTCTCACATATCCATGCTTACTATAATCTTCATGCTCCATGCTAAATTTACTTTTCATGATAATTGTAATCTCTTCTCTATTAATATAGTGCTCATCATGCCAAATAAAATACTCTCTCCATAATATATTAATCAAGAACCATGCATCATGCACATTACATCACTAAGAGCATGGCTATATTGACAAAAAAGTATCTCGTATTGGGGGGTCACTTTGTTATGGGTGCTGATCCGTCAGGTCGCAGTTAGCCTAAGAAATATGACTCTCATCTTCCATTGGCCAAGTACATTTGACGTGTATCGAACGGTTCCCCTCGCATCGTATGGTTTGATCGAAGACATGATGGGAGGTATATAGCAGGGAACTCATTCACGTACGTCGAGTATATCAAATTATCTCTCACACGTACTGCCCCCATGAGGTATATAGTTAGTGAATTCACATACACTTAGGTATATCAAATGTCTTGTCCACACGTACCGATTTCCCTCAAAATCAAGACATATATTGTGGAAGTCATGCCATGGGGGGGGGGGGGGACCTTTCCACTAACCCAACAACTGCATACCCTCATATAGGCATCAAACCTAGGGCACTCATATTTATTCTGCCGGTTATAACTCGAAATTCTGCCGAAATGCCACCAAATTTTCACGCAATTTAGTCTTTTTCCAAAACGGGACCCTGTTCATGAGCCTGGTAACAAAACATAATAATAATCATGCTGAGCCTCTTTTCTCATTTTTCCTCCTTCCTTACCAAAAGTGTCAAAAATATTTTTCCTCCTCTTTTATTAAAATACCCCTAAACATTTTTCCTCCTCTTTTATCAAAATAACAAAAAATATTATGTCCTCCTATTTCCAAAAAAATATCAAAAACATTCTTCTCTTTTCCTATAAAGGATTCTTCCCTTTCTATATTAAAAATAAATTCGAATCATTTTCTTTCTCAAGTCGATCGCATGCCCTACCCTTGGCCTGGCTCCCTATGGGCTTCGGTCTTACATTGAGCCTCCCCGAAGCTCCGTCAGTTCTCCCTCTACTTCTTACAAGTTCGGAATATACCTTCACCAACTTTCCATGGATAACGCTAACCAAATACTAAATGTGCAACCTGATTTGGTGACGGTCCTAGTCCAACTTATCGCCAAGATTGACAACTTTCAAACTGAGGTTGATGAGATGTAACGAAATCGGGCCCCTATTCCCAAAGAACCCTTGGTTCTCTTCCCTCGCGCTATGGGTCCGCCTTCACCTGAGCCTATTTGGGTCCTAGAAGAATATCAAAATGCTCCACGTGCCCCTCTTGCCAATGGGCCACCACAAGCCTATCTCCTTATACCGAATCTTGCCCAACCAGGGGCTAACCTGCCAGTGATGCTGATCCAAAGGAAGAAGAGCTAAACAAGGTCAAGGAGGACCTTAAGCTGTTGACCAAGAAGTTTAACTAGGTCTGAATCTTCGATAATTACATAGATTACACCCACATGTCTCCCTACCCTAAAACAAGGCTATTAAAAAAATTCAAGATGCCTAACATTGAGAAATTTGAGGGTAGAGGAACCCCAATTGTTCATCTCTGAAGTTACGACCGAGCCATGACTCTCCTAGGTTCCTCTGAGGAAAGAATGGCCCAAATTTTCCAACAGACTTTGAAGGACATCGCTCTTCGTTGGTTCCTAGCCCTCGAGGAATCCAAAATTCACAATTAGGAGGATGTTTCTCGTGAATTCATGGCACAATACAAATACAATAAGGAATTGGATGTTACATGCCATGATTTAGAACTTCTCAAGAAGAATCTTGGATAAACTATCAACAATTTCATATCAAGATAGAGGGAGAAAGTGGCCACCATTACCAATCGATTTTTCAAAAAGGAACGAGTTACTATTGTGAAGAAAAACTTCTTACCCCATGTTCGAGCGATGATGGGAGGATAATATTACCCCCATTTTTGAGCCCTTCGGGAAGCAAGAGTGGAGAGTGAAGAAAGTATTAACAAGATAGAAGCTAAGCCAAAGAAAGTATCCAGACAGTTCACTCCAAGAAAATATGAGAAGCCCGCTACAGTTTCAACCATGAATAACATCTCACAGCGTGCTACCTCTTGGGCACCAAAAATTCGTGCTAACCCAGTAAAAAAAGAAGACACCGAGATTTATTCTCCCCTCTCCAAAGTCTACCAAGCCTTATTGAGCCAAATATCATCAAGCCATTGGACCCTCGTCCATTACCAAACCCACTTCCCAAAAATTTCAAACCCGACGCCCATTGTGATTTTTATCAAAATGCTGGCTATACCACTGATTAGTGCTTCCATTATCAGAATGTAATCCAAGGTCTAATTAACCGAGGTGTTATCCTCCCAACAGCCAAACCTAAACCAAAAACCACTCACAATCCACTCCTGAATCATGCAAATTCCATCTTCCTAGAAACTGATTCAAAATTTCACCCCTCTACCCAAATTATTCCTAGTAAATCATCCATTATACCCATATCTTCACCTAAACCCCTTAAAGTTCGCCCATATTTTTTCCTAAACTCTACCTGTTTTGCCGACTAGGCCACGTTGCTTCTTATAAGAGTGTGCATTGCCATTCGTACTCATTTTGGGGGAAATGATATGGAATTGCTTGCGGTACTGGACCAACTTCTAGAGTTCGGGCTGAAATTACCCTCAGAAATGACCATTGATTGCCAGAAGTTTATCACACTATTCATGTAAGCCCAAAAGTGGGCTCGAGAGTCAGATAATTGGGTGGTACCCGTTGATGAAGTCAGTATGGACGATATAGTTCAGATCATGGTAGGCTTATTTTGATAGATCAATGAGATTTGTAGTATGTTCAAGTTATTCGATGCCTTAAAGCTAGAAGGGTGATTGGTCCCTTCACTTTTGCATCTCTCCGTTGAGTGGGAGGATATATATGAAGAAACCGTAGAGGTTGTGGAATGCTATGATTTCTCATGGAAAGATGACATTGTTTCCACCAGATGGGGGGATGAGTTTGATAGTTCAAATGAAGATCTAAGACAAAAACATATCAGTCCGATAATCAGTGTATGTGGGATGATATCGTTTGAAGATCTGTTAGGAAAAATCAACAAAGTGGTCGTAGAGCTCAAGATAGATGAAGAAATGGGGTATTTGTTCTTCTCCTCTTCCTTGAACCATATGATAAGATCTGGGAGGCACTACTAGAGTGCAAATCCTCAATCATCAATAATAGATAAAGGAAATGGTATCGTTAGGGAACTCCCCATATCGAAAATGACCATCGAGGAGAGCAAGATCTTTAACCAGTTGAAGAAAACTCAAACCAACGTCACCTTGCGGGGATTCTTCATGTCTTCCCAACTACACTGAAATGCCTTGATAAAATTACTTATCGGGTCCACAGTCCCTCCTTCCACCGCTCCACAAGAAGTCATGAATTTGATCAGGTCCTTAACCTCTATTAGAATGATTTCCTTATCTGAAGAAGAAATCCTAATGTTTGGTCCAAATCACATTTATGCCCTTAACATCTCTGTTGAAGTAATGTGGAAGATAGTCCCACTCTCACTCATCGACAACGAATGAGCACTCAATGTTTGCCCGTTAAGAACCTTCAAGTGCCTGGGTTTGAAAGTGAGTGACCTTGCTCCAACTTCTGCCATAGTGTGTGCTTATAACAACACTCGTTGAGAGGTGATGGAATCCATAAAAAATATAATAGGGGCTGGCCCTATCAATCCCGTTATCGAGTTCCAAGTTATCAACATACCAACTTATTTCAATCTACTTCTCGAACGACTGTGGCTTCATAGTATCAAGGGGTATCCTCCTCTCTTAATTAAAAACTAAAGTTCTTTGCCAACGGACAAGCCATCACCATCATGGGAGACAATGATAATACTGAGAATGCAAGCACCAATAACCAAGTACTAAAGATACAACATGGGGCGAAAGTCATGCTTCTGTCTGTCCTACGAGCCGAACCACTTCCACTCCCAACAGGGGATGATTTCAAAGATAGACTCTGTCCAGAGCACATCCCTTACAATAATTTTAACGTGGTATAGATTTTTAAGAATATGAACTTCATGCCTGGACTAGGGATGGGATGATGACAACAGGGGACGCTGGAACCCATAGTACTGAAGAATGCCTTTCCTCCATGTGGCTTAGGTTATCAACCATCATCAGAGGAACTCGGAACGCTTCGCCATCCCCGGTTGAAGAGAAGTTTATAAAATACTAAGTCTATTTCAAAGGACTCCTTAAATGGAATATTCATCAAAGAGGGTGAATATTTTCCCTTTTATGGATTTCCCAAACCATGGTATGATCATGTGGACAAGAAGATGAATCCAAGGATAGAGATATTCTTCCAAGACATCTACTCAACCACTCATTGAGAAGACTACAGCCGTTACCAAGGTTTTTGAGGGAAGTAACTCTAAAGACTCATTTAATTTGCAGATACTGGGGCTGACACTCTGCATGATCCACTCAAGCACTACATCATCGAAACTGTTCACTCTAATCAAGACTCCTGATGCACCTCTCCTCAACTGGAATGCTATACCAGTTCCACCCGCTTAAATGCAACCTAACCCAAATGTTTATCCTATTTCTTCCTTTTTGTCGTTCCCCCTTTTTCTGATAACAATGTAATCGTGACCTCTTTTGACGAAGTTCTCAATGCTATTTTTCTTAAAAATGAAATAAATAAAGATTTTGAGTATCTTGTTTTTCCTTACATTAATTGTCTTGATTATAATCAAACTCTTAATGATGATGATTTTATAAATAAACAGTTCTTAACTGATCTTAATAAGGTTAATAACAAACAACATAACCATGTTCAAATTAATGAAGATGTAACTGTAAGGACACAAATTTCCAATTGAGTCCATATATAGTTTTGGCTCAATTCCGGACAAAAACATTTATTCATAGGATATTATTTAATTGTAATATTCAAGACCTATGAAGTGTTTGTTGAAGACGTAGCGGCAAAGAGTATAAAGCATCATCAACATGCCGTAGTTTATGTGCCTCGTTTGTACGTCATCAACTTAGTTCCATGCTCCCAAGGTATGAATGCAATTATATTTATATATGAGCTTGGAACAATTTGTATTGGGTGTTAGGTTAATAAAAACTGCATTTCATTTTCAGAAAGAATCAATTAGAAACTTAAAAATAAGTATATAAAAGTTTCTGGGCCAAAATCGCATTTTATAAACTTTCTGGACGTTCGTTAGAAATGTCGTTCGAACGAGTTTTTTCGTTCGAACCAGATTTCGTTCGAACGAGTTTTGTCGTTCGAACCAGGTTCGTTCGAACGAGTTTTGCCAACGACCCTAACTGGACAGTCGTTCGATATGTCGTTCGAACTAATGTTCGTTCTAACGAGGTATCTAACGAACTTCTAACGAGCCCAGGCTGGTCACTCGTTAGAAGTCTCGTTCGAACGAGAATCAAGTTCGTTCGAACGAACTTCCAGCGGGAACAGTTATTTGGCAGTTTTTTGCAGTTTTTCCCCACTCCTCCACTTGGTTTTCAACCAACCTTTTTCATACTTTATTATGTGCGGGAAACACATTTTCCAAGACAACTTTTCCAACCTTGTTTATCTCCTAGAGAGAGTTTGAGAGCAAAATGAGTTTTAGGAAAATGTTCAAGTTTTGAGTGTAATTCTTTCAAGAAAATTTTTATACACACTCTAGTTTACACCCAATTGTTTATCCAAGTTGCTATATAAATATTAATTGCTTGGAGATTATTTTGGCACCGGTTTTTCTCTACACCGAATTGAAGAGAAGTTTGTTTCATTTCTACCCATTTGGAGAAAGGCTCCATGTTAGGGTGACAGTGTGCCTAATTGCCCGATCGATGAATTCCGAGACCACGGTGGAGCTCCGTTGGTTATCCGCTAATTGGAGGTTGATACAAGAAGGAGCATCACGGCTTGAGAGGGTTCGAGTTTAGGAAGTAAGTCTTTTGTCTTGTATTTTGTAATACCGTTTTTAGTGGATTTGAGGCTAGGGCCGTCCCGAGGTTTTTTCCCGTTAGTGGGTTTTTCCTCGTACATCGCGGTGTTGTGTGACTGTTGATTTTATCTTGCTCTATATCACTTAGAACGCATGCTAGATTAATTTCAAGATAAAATTTGGTTTTACATTCACACTAAATTAAATTGGGACTTTAATTTAATATTGGGTAAAATTGATTTATTCAAGTCACTTGCATTAATTTGGTTTCGCCTAACTTTGGATATAATTTGGTAATTACGACTTAGGCAAATTCTAGGACTTGAATTATGTTGTAATTTGTTTTGAAGATATTAAAACTTGGCTGTTTTATTTGAAAGTTAAAACCATCTCAACGCTTCCGCATTTATTGAAAAGGAAATTAAATATTTTAATTGGGACATCTTGGTCTTTCAGTAACTATTGTTATCAATCTCGGTTCTAGTAGCCAACTGCATGAGATTAGGATAGGGTCCACCCTTAACGAGCATGAGTGCGTGCAACTTGAAGAATTACTAAAGGAATTTATGGATGTCTTCGCATGGTTCTACGATGACATGCCCGACATTGATCCGAAAATAGCTCAGCACGAGATTCTAACTCTCTTGGAATGCAAATCGATCAAACAGAAACTGCGAAAGCTTCGCATCGAATGGTCACTTACGGTTAAAGAGGGGGTGGTCAAACAGTTGAATGTAGGCTTCACCCGGGTGATCGAATATCCCATATGGCTATCCAACATTGTCACCATACCAAAATTAGGAGTTAAAGTTCTCATACACATTGACTACATAGATTTGAACAAAGCATATTCGAAATATGATTACCTACTACCCAATATTAGCATGATCGTGGACTACATGGCCAGTCACGCTCTCAAGTCAATCGTTGATGGGTTTGCTTGATATAATCAGATCAAAATGAACCTTGATCATCAAGAAAAACCCGCATTCATCACCCCCTGGGGAACCTTCTGTTACACAGTTATTCCATTTGGTCTTAAAAATGCAGGGGCTACCTACCAAAGGGCTACCACAACCATCTTCACTACACCAAAATGGGCAAATTGTCACCTTTCAGCCGGCCAGCCTTGTCAAGGTCATTGACCGTGACAAAAAACACGCGTTTTATGTCACGGTCATTGACCGTGATAAGGCCGTGACAAATTTACTTGTCACGGACGTGTCACGGTCATTGACGGTGACAATTCTTTAAATAATTGTCAAGGTCAATGACCGTGACAATGTTCGCAGCAAAAACCCTTTCCCCCTTCTTTTTTCCCTCCCGCCGTTCCCTCCCCCTCTCTCTCTCTCTCTCGACGCTGCTCTCTCTCTCTCTCTCTCTCTTCCATTTATATATATGTGTATGCGTATGTATGTGTATATGTATATGTGTGTGCGTGTGTATATGTGTGTGCGTGTGTATATGTATGTGTATGTGTATGTATGTGTATATGTGTGTGTATGTGTGTGTATATGTGTGTGTGGTGGTGTGTGTGGTGGGGGAGGGGGTGGTGGAGGGGGGCAGGGGGTGGGGTGGGGTGTGTGTGTGTGTGTGTGGTGGGGGAGGGGGTGGTGGAGGGGGCAGGGGATGGGGTGGGGTGTGTGTGTGTGTGGTGGTGTGTGGTGGGGGAGGGGGTGGTGGAGGGGGGCAGGGGGTGGAGTGGGGTGTGTGTGTGTGTGCGCGCGTAGGTGCGTAGGTGTGCGTGTGTGTGTGGCGGGGGGAGGGGGCAGGGGGTGGGGGTGGGGGTGGGGCACCCATTTAATAACTCTTTAAATATTTGGAAAAAACATAATATTGCAAAATTGAAACGAAATGGCATTGACGGAACTTACACATACGTTATGTACTGTGCTCTTACGTTGAAAATTATTAGATAGAAAAAGAAAAATATAAATTGAGATAACCTTAGAATCTAATTAGGCTAAAAATATAATGGCATCAACTAACATATATACACAACACTAAAAGTAGACATCAATTTTATAAATAATTGATAATAGTTGGATAATAATTGGATAATAAACATCGGGAGGGGGTGGGGGTGGGGGTGGGTGGGGTTTTGAATATTATTTACATTTATATTTTTGGATATTATATACATTCAAAATAAATAATTGATAATAGTTGGATAATAATTGGATAATAGTTGATATTTTCATTCAAAATAAATATTTCATTCAAATATATTGGATAATAATTGATATTTTCATTTAAATTGATAATAATTTTATTCATGAAATTAATTCAATTGATAATAATTTATATATATGTTTGTGTGTATATATATGTGTGTATGTGTGTATATGTGCGTGTGTGTGCATGTGTGGTGAGCCCTTCATATTTTAAAAATGTTGTTTTTATTCCTATAGAACAGCTTAGATAGTGTGTGTGTGTGTGTGTGTGTGTATGTGGTCAATACATGAATTTATTTTTGTATTTGAATTAACCCATTATATGAAACATACTTGAAATTAAATATAGTGCGCATAGATACTAGCATTCTAGTTCTTATGCGTACGCATTCAATAGCCCTTAGACCCGTTCGAGAGTCATTACCCCTGTAATGAGATCTCTCGAATTGTCCCGTTTGGACAGTTTGAGACTGTATAATTTCTGTATAATATTCTTATTGGCTTAAAGTTGTTACTTTTGGAGGAAGTTCTGCAGTCGTATCTTAATGTTCTCTGGGTACATACTAGATTGACAAGTGTGACTGTTATTTTAATTGACCAATTGAAATAACACTCACACCTGCCAATCTACGTCGTGTATTTGGAGAACTAAGGGGATATGCTGTCGAATTTTTTTTAAATCGTAACAATGTGCATGAGCTGTTAAGTATATTACAGAAAAATGCATTCTTGAATGGGATAGGACCACTTACACTTTAATAGGATAATTAAATGATGGGATAATTAAATAAAACATACTATAAATCTAAGTTTTGTTTACCTATAATAGGTGTTTAGTTGTGGTAGCTGTGATGGGATATCCGAAATACAAAGAGTGGATGGGTGAGACTAATAGAATGGGGGATGTGTTTCGCAGAGGTGCTAACGAATTTGTGAAATATGCAAAGAGATGTCATAATGATGAAGAGTTTCCGTGTCCGTGTGCTAGGTGTAAGAATGGTAAGGTGTTTGAGTGGAAAACTGTTGAACTACATTTGTTAAGATCGGGTATGCAAGATAGTTATCGATTTTGGAGTTTTCACGGTGAATTGAAAGTTCCTTTTGTCCCCGACCAACCTTCACAACAACCTTCAACAAGTAGAATAGATGAAGAAGGGGACGACGTAGATCATAATATGTTAGAGGATTTAGTTGATGATGCGTACGGAGTTTATGAAGCTGAGGAGAATGAGGTTACTGATGATGTAGAAGATTCAAGTGCTCGTGAAGATAACACGATAAAACTTGACGATGACTACCAAAGTTTAAAATTTAAGGCGACCCAACCGTTATACTCTGGCTGTGAGAAAGATCAAATAACTTTACATGCCATGGTTGGTTTGCACAGTTTGAAGACGCAGTACGGTTTGTCTGGCAATAGCGTGACGGGAATTCTGAAATGGGTGAAGGGCTTATTACCCAAGGTGAATACACTTCCAAATAGCTATCCTGTTATGAAGAACAGTTTGAAAGGTTTGGGAATGAAGTATAAATCTATTCATGCTTGTGTGTATGACTGCATACTATACCGAAAGGAGTATGAAAATCTCGATCGTTGTCCGGTATGCGATGAACCTAGATAAGTCCAATCTACTAGTAAGGAAGGCACAAGCTCAAAAGTGCCTCAAAAAGTATTGAAATATTTTCCCGTTGGGCCTAGATTAAAGCGATTTTTCACAGTACCATGGATTGCAGAGGCAATGACTTGGCATGCTAGGGCAGAAGTAGGGGGTAATATCATGCGTCATCCTATTGATTCTACTGCCTGGCGGAGGATGAATTATGAGTATCCCGATTTTGCTCGAGAACAACGCAACATTCGTTTGGCTATATCAACAGATGGTTTCAATCCATTTGGAAATCTAAGCACCAATCAGAGTGTATGGCCAGTGATCCTAGCCCCACTCAACCTCCCTCCTTCACAGTGTATAAGACCTGAATTTTTGATGATGGCTTTATTGATACCTGGGCCAAAGGCACCAAGTGAAGACATTGATATCTACCTGTCTCCTTTGGTAGAAGAATTAAATGAGTTGTGGGAAGAGGGTGTGCAATCATTTGACTCTTTTAGAAAAGAAGAGTTTACGCTGAAAGCTATGTTGATGTGGGCAATTCATGATTTTCCAGCTTATGGGACATTATCCGGATGTGTAGTACATGGTTATTTGGGGTGTCCTATTTGTGGAGAGGAGACTGAATCTCTTCGTCTATCCTCTAGCTTAAAAAATGTATACCATTGCCACAGGAGGTTTTTACCCCCAGCTCATAGTTTCAGATTTGAGAAAGGTTCCAATTTTTTATTGGGCGGAGTTGAACATAGGCTAACGCCGAGACAACTTTCGGGTTCAGAAATTGAAAGTAAATCTTCTGAATGTGGCCCAAATATGCCAGGTAAGAATCCCAAATTTAAGAATGTCAAGCATAAGAAGACCCCAACTGGGAATGAAACTGAGATAAGAAAAGCATGGTCTCGAAGGTCAATTTTATTTGACTTGCCGTATTGAAAGAAAAACCCGGTGCGCCATGTATTGGATGTGATGCATGCAGAGAAGAACTTCGCTGAACATATTGTGGGTACTTGCCTTGGGGGGGAGTCATTCGAAGGATGGAGAAAATGCACGAAAAGACCTTAAAACGTTAAAACTTAAACCACAACTATGGTTGAAAGAAGATAGTAGGGGAAGGACAATAATTCCCCCTGGTGCGTTTACTTTGACGAGTGAGGAAAGGAAGGTGCTTCTAGACACAATATATAATTTGAAGGGCCCATCTACTTTTTCGTCCAACTTGCAAAGGATTGTGAATTATGTTACTCATGATTTACATAAGTGTAAGTCCCACGATTGGCATGTGATCATGCAATTGGTTCCTCTATTGTTTAAGCACTGTTTCTCCAAGCACAAAGATTTGCGTAGGGCTATTATGCAAATTAGTATTACCTTCTCCCTCTTATGTGAGAAGGTAGTGAATCGAGAACACATAGTGGCCGCAAAATTGGTTGTGAACGAAGCGATTTGTGTATTGGAGAAGTACTTTCCCCCAGCATTCTTTGACATAAGTGTTCACTTGTTGGTACACCTATGCGACGAGGCACTTCTTTGTGGTCCAGTTAGATATCAGTGGATGTATCCGTTTGAAAGATTGATGAAAGTTTTTAAAGATTACGTCAAGAATACGCGATATATTGCAGGATCAATTGCAGAGGAATACATCACCGTGGAGTCATCAATATATACTCGGGAATATATGCCTGATTCGACCAGCGTTGATGACACTGATGAATTACTCGATGATGGTGGTAATGTGATGGGAAAACGAGTGAAATTAACGAGTTTGCAACATGAACAAGTAGCTCGTTATCTATTTGACACACATGAAGATGTCCAAGAATGGAAAAAGTAAGTTTCGAATATTATAATGTTTAACATTATTTTAGATTATTTTATACATGATTAATTTTGTAATATGCAGTAAATATGAAGCCTGTGAGAACAATAAAAGACGAAAAACAATGGTACAATCAGACAACGAATTTAGGCTATGGTTGACACAAGAGGTAATTATAATGAAAACAGTCGTTATATAACGTTACATTACACTCAAATTTTACCACTAATATAATTAATTTATCTATATTCTCAGCTCCTAAAGATGGGTGATGCGACATCAAGGCTTGCTCGTCTAGCCACTGGACCCTTGTTCGTGGCACAAGAGTACAAAAAGTATCGATTGAACGGTTACATTTTTGGCGCTAAAGTGTACGAGGAAAGTACAAATGTACAGAACTCGGGAATTTCATACAAGGCTCTTACTTTCTTTCGAGCGAGCGCAAAAGATAAAAACCTCGTTGAAGCTGAAATGACTTACTATGGTGTAATCCATAATATATTTGAATTGGATTATATAAGCTTCAAAGAGGTTGTATTTTACTATGAATGGGTAAGAGTTGAGGATAAAAATGCTTGTAAAGTTGATCCTGTCACCAATTTGATCATGGTTGACTTGTCCAAGTTGAAGAGCAACGACCACGTGAGCGAGGAGCCGTTTGTTTGTGAATTTCAAAAGGTTAAGCAAGTGTTTTACTCGGAGTATATCAACAACGAGCCGTGGTCAATTGTCCAACACGCGCCAAGGCGTCTAAATAGTAGTGTGGATGACTTGGCTGCTCCTACCGAATATCAATCCATTTTCGATGATAACCCGAATTTGAAACAATTTTTCAATTTGTAATAAATATTTCAATTTGTATCGAAACATCCATTTTTAATGCTTTTACTTGATCTGCACTTTATCATTTTCACTCTTGTGTAGTGTGCGTGTGTGGAGAGGATATTAATACATAAATATTCCAACTACATCTAAGTTTTGTTTATACTAATCCATGAATATACGCTTCTTACCTTTAATAGGTGATTAGTACATAGTTATTTGGGGTGTCCTATTTGTGGAGAGGAGACTGAATCTCTTCGTCTATCCGAACACTAAGAAATGCCATAATCCTATGGAGCGATGCTCTGCAAATTCCTCCCAACCGTTATGTAGCCAAACATCACCAGTTGAAGTTGTCAATTCCACTTTCCATACCCCACCACTTGGAACTTCTAGCAAAACATGGGATACCATTGAAAGGTGGAATTGACAACTTCAACTGCTGATTTTTGGCTACACAACGGTTGGAAGGAATTTGCAACGCATAACTCCATAGGATTATGGTATTTCTTAGTGTTTAGATATGAAGAGAATTATAATTGACACGATTGCCCGTGGTACATTAGTTGGAAGGAGGTGCCATATGAGCTCAAGTTAGCTGTTTGAGTGACACTACAGGTAATGTATTTATATTTATATGTCAATTTCGATTTCGATTTCGATTTCAATTACGATTTATATTTATCTATATTTGAGGGGCGGATACTAATTTTACTTTATTTCAATTCAGGGGATAGGGAGTGGCCCTAAGGGTAGTCCACATATGCTCTATACTTATGTGGCTATTCGAACGAGAAGGGAAGGATAAGGAGGTGTTCCCGAGCGTCGCGGTACAAAATCTCTTTTCCATGCAAATAGTTTGTAGATTTGAGATAAAATGATGGTGATGTTGTTTATTTTTAAATAGTTTCCTATTTGAATATATATTTGCATTATCTTTAGTTTGTTCGGATATATGATGTTTTGAACAGGTACAACGTTGCTATAACAGGTACAAATATACTGCTGGGCAGTGGCAGTGGCCATACTGCCCAGCAAATTTTTTTAAATTCTGCCCAGAATTATCACGGTCATTGACCGTGACACGTCCGTGACAATTTTGTCACGGACTTGTCACGATCAATGGCCGTGACAATTTTTTACAAAGGGTCACGGCTTTGTCACGGTTATAAACCGTGACAAACGTGTCACGGTCATTGACCTTGACACGACCATGACACAAAACGCGAGTTTTGTGTCAAGGTCAATGACCGTGACACGACCGTGACAAAAAAAGTTGTCTCGCCTCGAAATGTCACGGTCATTAACCTTGACAAGGTGGATTTTTCAAGGTCAATGACCTTGACAAATGGGCAGATTTGGTGTAGTGCTTGCATGATCTGATACTGTGGCCATTCCCGATAATCACGGCGAGAGAGAAGATATGGTGAGAGGATCTCGATCCCGTGCATCCCTCTCGAGAGCTCTTCGGTCGTCGTCGACGATGTGTGAGGTGAAAAATGTAGAGAGATGGAGTCGCCAGTCTATTTTACTCAAAACAGACAAAAGAAGGTGGAGCCATCCCGAAGGACAACATCAAATACATATTGATATATACGAAACCAAAAATGATTCGAGGAGGGTTCGGAGGCTAAGTTACCGAATGGGAAGGTGTTAGGCACCCATTCCACCCTTGAGGGCTCTCATGGATTTATTGTTAGTTTCCTCTATTTCTCCGTGATATGTGTGCATGTGTATATGTAATGGAGATAGGAATCATCGACTTGTATCATGGAAGAGATAGAGCGAGTCATCCTAGGAATGTTCCAAAAATTAATATAAGAAAATAGTATTTACGCGATTGTCCTTGCATTGATCGTTATAATGGAACGATAACGCGTATGGAATAATACGCCACTAAGATCAAATATCTGTATATGTAAATATGTAGAATCTAAGATAATTAAGTTAAAGAATTAGGAAAATAGAAAAATGGAAAATTGAAACAAAATAGGACTCGAGTCTCAAGTTTTACCCCGAGACTCCTACGTAGCGTATAGAGGCATCAAAGTCCACGTAGTTCGCATATAAAATGAGGGGTGGGTTTTATCCCACAAATCCAATCGGTGACTTCTCTTATGTGTGTGTGTGAAAAGGTGTTTTAGTGTGAAAAAATTATGAGAAAAGTGTGAGAATTCCCGTTTGGAATTTATGAGCAAACCCTATTTTCTTATTCTTAGGGTTTTTTTATATGAAAAATAAGAGACGTGCAATAATACTAAATAAAAAGTGTATTAGGATAATACAGAGATGGAAAGATAAGTAATAAACAAGTTAATGCGAATTTAAGAGAATTTAAAGAGAGAGTTGAGAAAGTTGGAGCTTCTTGAAAATCTTGAGCTTGATCTTGAATGTTGGAGAGCAACCCTTGCACTTGGATGATGATGATGGGTAGTTAATTCACTAAGTTTGGTGAAAAAGATGATGAAAAGTGAGGGTTGGAAATAAATTTGGATGTAGAAATCACGCTGACTTCTAGAGAGTTTTTTGAGTTCGGTAAGAGTGATAGATCTCAGATTTTTTTTGGGTGCTTTGCAATGAGGTCAGGCCCCCCTTTTTATAGGCCCAGGGTATTTTCGATCGGCATAGGTCTGGTCCTACCAATCGGCATGTGTCTTTAGGCACACTGCCGATATGTAGGATTTTGAACCTGCCGTTTGGCAGTCTCGTTCAGGTTCCTTCGAAAAAATGGACGTAAAATGCAATCTGTTGATTCGAATCGTGCACGGGGCATACCGATGGAAAGATAATATAGAGATCTTTGAAAGTCCTTTGGACTACTATCAGGTTTGGGAGTTGACTTTGGGATAAATGTGGTTTGAAAGCATTCATTGGTCCTTTGGACGGGGGATCGTCGTATGCAAATGGATCATTTGTCCGTATGGTAAGTCAGAATCGCGCACGGGGCGGACCGTTCGAAAGGTTATGAGATGTACTTTGACATTCTAAATAGTTTGACTCGATTTGGAGAGTTGACTCTGGTCAACCGGGGCCCGAAAGCGCTCGATAACATTTCGAAGTAAAACGGATTGTTCGCCCGTACCGTCAGTCAGAATTAGGCCCAGAACGAACCGTTGGAAAGGGGTTTCAATTACCTTTGAATATTCATTTAGTTTCGGTCGAGATGAAGAGATGACTTTTGTCAAATGGAGACCGAGAGCATTTGGTGGCCTCCTAATTAAGTTTTATGGGAAAATGGGTCGTTCGTTCGTACCGTAAGTCAGAATTACGCAAGGGGCAGACCATTAAAAATGGGTTTTAGTGGCATTTGAAGATTCAGTCAGTCTCGATCGAGCTGAAGAGTTTGAATTTTGGTCAAACGAAGCCTCGGAGTGCCCGATGGCCTCTAGGTCAGTACTCGAGGTATGACCTAGGTTCATAGTGATGAACGGGGTGCTAGAATGGGGTGTCAATAGAGCCCCTCGATGGGGGAGTTTGGAACAAACGATAACCGTCGAATAGACACCTCATGGTGCCTTTGAAAGTGGTCGATTTTGTAGTCCTAGGGAAACGAGGATGACCAATTCAGAGGGTCGAGGCCTATTCTGAGGACCTAAGGAATGAGGATGACCAAATCAGAGGGTCGAGGCCAATTCTGAGGACCTAAGGATAAGCATGACCGATTCAGAGGGCCGATGCCAATTCTGAGGACTTAAGGGACATACTAGGGATGGTAGAAAAGGAAGTGGCGACCAACGATTGAGGTCAATTTCGAGGAACTAAAGTAATACTGGGGATGACCGGTTCTATGGGTCGAAGACAATTATGAGGGCTTAGGTTGTGATGACCAATTCTGTGGGTCAAAGCCAATTCTGAGGGCTTAAATTATGATAACCAATTCTACGGGTCGAATCCAATTCTGAGAGCTTAGGTTGTGATGACCATTTCTGAGGGCTTAGGTTGAGATGACCAATTCTATGGGTCGAAGCCAATTTTGAGGGCTTAAATTATGATGACCAATTCTGCGGGTCGAAGCCAATTCTGAGGGCTTAAATTATAATGACCAATTCTGCGGGTCGATGCATTTTTTGAGGGCTTAAATTGTGATGACCAATTCTGCGGGTCGAAGCCAATTCTGAGGGCTTAAATTTTGATGACCAATTCTGCAGGTCGAAGCGAATTCTGAGGGCTTAAATTGTGATGACCAATTCCACGGGTCGAAGACAATTCTGAGGGCTTAAATTGGGATGACCAATTCTGCGGGTCGAAGCCAATTCACGAGGGCTTAAATTATGATGACCAATTCTGCAGGTCGAAGCCAATTTTGAGGGCTTAGGTTGTGATGACCAATTCTGCGGGTCGAAGCCAATTCTGAGGGCTTAAATTGAGATGACCAATTTTACGGGCCGAAGACAATTTTGAGGGCTTAGGTTGAGATGACCAATTCTGTGGGTCGGAGCCAATTTCAAGGGCTTACGTTGTGATGCTTTCGAGGAACTCTGTTGGGGAAATCACCTCGTGATTTTGATTTGAGCTGGGGGACTGATTGCTGGGGAAACTTTTGTATCTTCTAAAGACTTTGCGGGGAATAGCTAATTTGATGCTGTGAATTCCACTGGGTAAGTGATTAGGTGATCCAGGGTTTTGTTTTGCTCGGGGAAATTTGAAACTTTTGTTGTAATGGTTTTTGAGGATTCCACTGGGGAATGGGAGATAACCTCAAGTTAGGGATACTTTAGGGGTCCTTTGGGGACGTTGTCAGGGAGAGATCCATTTGGTTTTTGAGGGTTCCACTGGGAAGTAGGGGTTCATCTTGAGGGAGTGTGAGAGAAAAATAAATTTTCTTGGTGAAAATATTCTATATCTTCCCTGGGATTTTTAGGAATTTTCTGAGGATTTTTCAGGGTTTTCTAGTATTTCCTGGGATTTTTCGTACGAAAATTAAAGGGGGTGCCGGTCGGCATGATGTGAAGGGTGACATTCGGTAGTGGCACAAACTTTTGGACGGCCTCGAGAAGGTGGAAGGTCAGTGCCGATTGGTAGTTGGGGGTGCAGTGTCAATCGACATGACCCTTGGCTTCCCATTAAAGGGGCAGGTTCCCCTCATTTTTCACAACTTCTTGCTTTCTCTCTCTCTGAGATTTTCTTCTGTGAATCATCTTAACATTTTGAAACCTAAAATTGGCCACTTTTGTGAGCACTACGACACACAGGGAGTGTTTAGCTGCTGATGACTGGGCGAATGTGGAGTGGAGGGCCAGGGAGCCTCTTGCATTGGGGAGTGAGAACTCTTTTGATGCGTTTGAGCCGGTTGCGGATGAGCGGACTTTACTATGGGAGCCGTCGCGTCATATCACTTCTAGGGTGGTGAACCCTGGTGGTTATGTAAGTACAAAATGACTTTTGACATTCTTTTTTGGTGATTTCCTTTTTACTTGGATTTTGGCAAGGTTTTTCTTTGACAGTCCGATGTTTCTTTGTCGACTATGCGTGCCCGCGGGACGACGGGGCTTAAGGATGTCTAGGAGCACCTTCAACCCGTGGTGTATTGGGTAGTATTATCAGCAGGCTTTGGGAGGCTGGCGTCTGTGCTGGATGAGACACCTCATTCAACAGCAGTCTTATGTGCTTTGAAGGAGAGGTGCTGGGACACTACCCATACCTTCCATTTGGGCTTTGGGGAGGTGACTGTGACTCCCATAGATGTGCAGCAGTTAATGGGGTTGGGTTGTGATGGAGAGAAGATAGAGGAGGATCGCTCTTTGCGGGTGAGGCCGGAGGTAGTGCAGGAGGCGCTAGGTGATGTGGGGAGGATAGTATCTGGGGACTCTATCTCTTTGTCTCTACCGAGGGATGTTTTGCTGAGTAGGGTGATTGGTGTGGAGGATGGGCTGCAGGTGAGGTAGATGGCCCAGTTGTTTATTTTTCTGGTGTATGGAGGATTTCTGGTGGTGCCGAGCGACGACGTTATCCACTTATGGTTTTTTTCCATACTTGAGGATGTTTTAGAACATCCCTCTCTATGATTGGGGGAGCTGACTTTGGCGACCCTTTATTTTTCTCTAGATGCATTTAGCCGGTGCTATCGGTAGACTTTTACTAGAGCCACATATCTTCTTGAGGTATTCTTTAGTTTGCGCATTTTCCTTTCATGCATTCGCATTTTCCTTGTGCGTCTCTTTTTTATCGTGGATTCTTGTCTTTGGCAGGCGTGGTTCTATGAGGTGATTGGGTGTAATACCCACCTGATTGCTTTGAACGAAGATACTGTTGGGGACTTTTGTCAGTTGTATCGATGGCGAAAGGCCAATCGGCAGTCGAGGAAGTCTCTTTCTCTGCAGGCAGTGCATCAGGTCTTGAATGGCCTGACTAGTGATAGGGTAAGACCTTTTCCTTCTTCAGTCTTGGTCTTGGTATGCTCTGATTCCATTTTGACTTATATCTATTGGAGATCTTTCAGGTGACCTTTTACCCTTAGGGGGCGGATGTTCAGGACACGGGGTCGACTGGGGTGAATGCACAGATAAGGCATTTGTTGGCGCATGAGTTTGGCCACTCTTGGTATCTCAGGGAGAGGGTGGTCCGACAGATTGCCCAGGAGGAGGTGGTGGTGCCACCTGCGAGGCCCCAAAATTTATGAGGCGAGAGCGAATGTTGCCAGAGGATGCTAGGATTACAGAGATGATTGACGAGTCCTATTTATTCTATACCGGCATGGCTGTGTCGTATGATTATATGGACTTTGTGATGAGTTGGCTAATGGCTCCCAGCATATATGATGCGCTGCCTCTCCCTCATGCGGGTTCGAGTCGGCCAGAGGGGACCCCACAGTGGTGGTGGTCCGTCGACATCTGTGGAGGTGGTGACTTCGAAGATTCCCTTTATGCGATTGCATACCCCTTCATACAACATTCGGTGGGCTGATGGAGGGATTGTGCCTATGTTTCATCGTCCTCATGCGATGGACCCGAAGGAGTTGGGCTTGACAGAGGAGGTCCTTCATCCTGTGGTATACCTTTCTGTACTTCTTTTTTTTCTTCTTTTGGTCTTCTTTGTTTGATACCGATTCTTCCTTTTCTTGCAGCATGTCCGGGTGTCCACCACTTGGCTGAGGGACATTAGGGACTGGACATCTTCGGTGACTTTCCATATTCGGGATGCGGTTCCTGTTCCTTCTTGCTTGGTGTTATCTGCCTCATCTGGAGAGGAGTCTGGTTCAGGTAGCGGTGGTGCGTCATCTTGCCGTAGGGGAAAGAGAGCGCGTCACAGGGATGGAAGATCTTAGAGAGAGAGAGGGGAAGGGTAGGTGAGAGAGAGAGAATATGGGTTCAGGCTGAGTCCTGTTATTTTTCGGCTTTTCTTTATTTCCTGCCAAATTGATGTAATAGAAAAATATCTATGCAACGCAATAGAGTTTTTTTATTATCTTCTGTTAGTAATGAATGAATGAATGCATATGCGCTTTTTACTTTGCTGCTGAGACCGTAAAAAGGAAGTTTTTTGGAAATGAAGGAAAGTTTATTTATTTAAAATGAGAAATCACATAAAAATGGAAGGGGATTTTGAAATTCTGCTGAGAATATCAATTTATTTTTATTGAGTTTTCTAATTTTGACAAAAGAGAAAAAAAAGGAAGTTTCTAAAATAGGAGGTTGCTGACCGGCTAGCCTCTTGTCCTGCCTATCGGAAGGTCAGTCCAGTCCCATCAATTCAAGGTCTTGATTAGTTCCCTCTTTAGCTTTTGGTTCCTTGTGGGGGAGGATTCCCTCCGATTTCGGCAAGGGTTGTGTCTTTTGTGAGGGTTTTCAAGTATAAAAGGGGTAGGGGTGAAGTATTTTTCATCACACCTTCACATTCTTGCTTTGTTCTTCTGTGAGATGGCTCTCCCTAGTGGTGTTGAGTTTGCCAACTACGTCGAGACTTTGGAGGCGATGTGCTCCTACAACGTCGACTACAATGCTTTCAACATGGGTCGATTCTCTTTATGGCGTAATCGGCCCATAGAGTGGAACATGCTGATGGTGGCGGTACAATTTTGGTACCCCGAAGACCATGTATTTCACTTTGGCTTGGAAGAAGTATGTCCGACTTATGAGGAATTTTCTGCCATGTTGGGGGTAAACTCTAGTGTGGTGACTATTATGCCTGAGTTTTCTCGGTCTCCTCGGGAGCTGTTGGCTGGACTTCTCCACGTCTCTCCCTCGAAGGGTAGACCTTTGGTTACTAGAGGAATGATTTCCCTTTCGACGATGCTGCGATCAGTGCATTTGCAAGAGGTTGGTCATGCTAGATATGCCGGAGCCATTGTTCTGGGCTTGGTTTCAAAATTGCTACTGGTGACTGGGGAACTGCTGGAGGACCCATAACTTGCAGCCATTACTTCATGGATGTCATACCGTCGCAATCCTGTGGCGGTGATATTGACGGAGACTTTTAATGGCCTGGATGCATGGAGATAAGTTCGTTCTGACTTTTTGAGGGGTAGCCCTATGATGCCGTTCATGTGGTTGTTCGAAAGATTACCCTTGGTGACTCCTCCGAAATATCCTTTGTCGGTTATTCCTAACTTCTTTTTGCACTATTTCATCAGTGTTGGACTGGATATCGAGAGCTGGTAGAATTGGTTTATGGAGCATGGGGCTCTAAGTCTGCGCTGGTCAGTGCCTTGGTGGGGACAACTTCTACCTATTCTGGAACTGGGGGAACACCCGTACGTTTGGCTGGTTGGTCTCAGATAGACCTCTTTTTATTTCCCTTAGGGGCTTCTGCGCTAATTTGGCTGGGGGCAGATTGTGCCACCTCGGACACTGGATTTCTTTTCGGTAGAAGATCTGACAGAGCATCTGCCCATACGGCTTGGATCTTTGTGGGAGAGTCGACGTCCGTCGACCCGTCCTTCTCATTCTGTTGGGAGAGTCTGGCATATCCTCGAGGATTATATAAAGTGGTTGTGGAGAAGACTAGTTAGCAAGATGTCGATAGAGGAGACTGGATAAAGGTGGTTTATCTTATCTAATACCATGGAGGGAGGTGTTGTGGTTTTTCTGAAGCTGGTTCGAGCTTATCGGTCTATAGAGCGTCTGCGGCACTCTATTCAGGCAGGGGAAGCTTGGGGACCCCAGGATGTAGATAATGATGGAGCGGGCTCCTCTGGTAGTTGTGGGTAGGACTCTTGGGGAGTTTTTTTGTAATTGGGAATAAATTTGGGAGTTTATTTGGCCTTTTAGAAGGGTAGGGGAGTTATCCGTCCCTTTTCTTATGTACTTGCACTATAATTTATTATTAGTGAAATAAACAGGTTTCTGATCATCTAGCTGTGCCTTTAATGAACTTGTATTTTGAATTATTTATACCAATCGCTAAGGCATGCATAATCCTTTTATTTAAGTATATGTTAGAGTGAATTGTCGTTCTCAAAAATAAGAAAAGAATAGTTTTTTGTGAAAAAGAAAGGGTCGTGATCATATAAGATGTATGAGCTGCCTACGTACCCTGTTTTTTTTTTTAAGTTTTAATTTTTCTAAAGGCAAATGGTTTTTGTAGAGGATCAGGACCACGTAGTTCTGGGTAGAAGGAAATGAAGATTTTTTTTAGAATAGAAGGGAGGTGAGAAGAGTCGTAGCGCGCCGAGATTTTGGACTATGGGTGGAGTTTCTTGAGATAGTCCAGGTTGAGTGGACGAGCCATCTCTTCTCCGTCAAGGTAGATGAGCATAGTGACACCTCCTGACAAGATCTTCTTTACAATGTAGGGGCCACTCTAATTGGGCTTGAACTTCCCTCTAGGATCCCCAATTGGTTATATGATTTCCTTAAGGGCTAAGTCCCCTTCTCGGACACCGCAGTCCTTGACGCTCTTATTGAATGAATGCGCTATTTGGTGATGGTACCCTTGTAAATGATACAATGCTTTCAGTCTCCTTTCGTCCAAGAGTGACAGCTCGTCGAGACGGCTTTGATGCCAGTCCTCCTCACTGACTTGGATTTTGAGCATGACATGAAAAGTATGGATTTCTAGCTCAACGGGTAGGATTGCTTCCACGCCGTAGACTAGATAGTAAGGGGTAGCCCCACTAGAAGTTTTGATTGAGGTTCGGTATCCCCTGAGGTCATAAGGGATTCGGTCGACCCAATCTCGATAGCTTTCAGTCATCTTGTTGATGATGGCTTTGAGGTTCTTGTTAGTTGCTTAGACTGCACCATTGTTCTGAAGTAGGTAGGGAGAAGATTTGTGTCTCTGAATCCTATACTCGTCGACCACTTCTGTGACTTCTACCTCAAAGTGCAACCCGTTATCTGACACTAGTTTGTGTGGGACCCCATATCGATAGATGATGTTCTTACTGATGAATTTGGCCACTTTCTTAGCGTTTAGAACTGCGTATGACTCGGCTTCGACCCATTTTGTGAAGTAAACAATGGAAACCAGGATAAATTCATGCCCTTTGGAATCCTTGGGTGTAACCTTCCCTATGATGTCGATGCCCCAGGTGGAGAACGGCCAGGGAGAAGTCATGTTGTATAATTCTCGCGGAGGCAAGTGTTGAAGGTTGGAAAACTGTTGGCATTTGAGGCATCTCTGTACATAGGCGGTGTAATCCTGGACCATGGTGGTCCAGTAGTAGACTTGTTGGACGTTCTTCTTGGCAAGCGTGTGACCATTCATGTGGGGCCCCCATTCCCCGCTGTGGATTTTTTGCATTATCTCTTCATTGTCATTCCCTATGATGGAGAGTAGGTGGGTTCCATCGAAGTTTCTTTTGAATAGTGATTTATGACAGATGATGTACTGAGCATCCAGTCTTTGAAGGGTTGCTCTGTCTTTCTTGTCGGAACCTTCGGGATACCTACCATGCTCGAGGAGGTGCCAAATATCATATTACCAGTAATTGGCTATCTCAGGATCTTCTTTGGTGATGAGATCAATGTGGTAGCAATGGGGTAGTTTATCTTTCTTTTGGACTAGGAAGGGGGTCATTGTTATTCCTTCGGGCATGTTGACTTTTGAGCCTAAGGTAGTAAGGGCATGAGCTTGGTTATTCTTTGATCGAGGTAGGTAGTGGAAGGTGATATCTTGGAATTAGGAGGCTAGTTCTTCTAAGTGGGCACGAAAGGGTTGGAGTTTCTTGTCCTTAACCTTCCATTTTCTGAGCACTTAACCGACGATGAGGGCAGAATCCCCGTAGACATCTAGGCATTGAATACCTTTCTTGAGAGCAACTTTGAGGCCTACCATACACACCTTGTATTCATTCATGTTGTTAGTGTAGGGGAAATCCACATTGATAGTGATGGGAGTGTGGGAGTCATCTGGGGCAATCAGAAGTATACCAATGCCATATCCCTTTTTGTTAGCAACGCTGTCAAAGAACATCTGCCATCGAAGGTCATCTTGAGCGGTGCAAATGATGTTTTCATCTGGGAATTCGGAGATCTAGACATCAAATTCTTCCACGGGGAGTCAACGAGGTAGTCAGAGATGGATCTTCCTTTCATGTCTTTCTGTGCAACGTACACGATATCAAACTCGGCTAGTAGCATCAACCATCGGGCAATTAGGCTGGATAAGGTGGGTTTCTCAAGTAGGTACTTGATGGGATCTATTCGGGATATAAGTTTAATGGGGAAGGTGAGCATGTAGTGTCGCAACTTTTGGGTGACCCAAATAAGCGTAACACATGCCTTTTCCAAAGCAGTGTAGTTGACTTCATATCCGGTAAATTTGCAACTGGCATAATAGATGACTCTTTATTTATGAGATTCTTCAAGATATTGGGCTAGTAAAGCCCCAACTGCAGTTTCAATTATGGTTAGGTATAGGAGTAAGGGGAGACCAGGCTGTGGTAGCATGAGTACCGAAGGTTAGGTCAGATATTGTTTGATTCGATCAAAAGCTTCTTGGCAGGCCTCGTTTCAAATCTTGGTTGAATCCTTTCAGAGGAGTTTGAAAATAGGTTCGCAGACGGAGGTTAGCTGGCTAATGAACCGGCTGATGTATTCTAACTTCCCAAGGAATCCACGGACTTTTTTCTCCGTTCGGGGAGGTAGCATTTCGAGTATGGATTTTAACTTGGCAGGATCTGCTTATATCCCCTTCTCACTGACCATGAATCCTAAGAGTTTCCCCTTGGTAACGCCGAAGACACATTTATGTGGATTGAGTCTCATCTAATACCGTCGCAGTCATTCAAAGAACTTTCGGAGAGCAGGAACATAACCTTCTTTAGTTTTGGATTTGATAATCATATCATCCACATATACCTCGACTTCTTTATGAATCGGATCATGCAGGATGGTTGTGGAAACCCTCTAGTAGGTAGCCCCAGCATTCTTGAGACCAGATGGCATAATAGTGTATCAAAAGGTTCCCTACGGTGTGATGAACATCATTTTTTCTTAGTGATCTGAGTGCATTTTAATTTGGTTGTATCCAACAAACCCGTCGACGAATGACTTGAGAGCATGACTGGCTATGTTTTCCACGATCATGTCAATATTGGGTAGCGGGTAATCATACTTTGGAGAGGCTTTGTTCAAGTCTCGATAGTCTACACATATCAGAACTTTCCCTCCTGATTTTGGCACAATCACTATGTTGGCTAGCCATGTGGGATATTCGATCACACGAATGAACCCCACGTTCAGCTGTTTGACCACTTTTTCTTTGACTTTGAGCGACCATTCGGTACAGAGCTTTCTCAACTTTTGTTTAACCGAATTGTAACTTGGAAGAGTGGGGATCTCATATTGAGCTATTTCAGGATCAATGTCGCGCATATCATCATAGGACCATACGACAACATCCATAAATTCCTTCAGTAAATCTTCTAGTTATGCGCGCTCATTCTTGTCAAGGGTAGCCCCTATCCTAATCTCGCACAATTGGCTACTAGAACCGAGGTTAACAACAATAATTTCTTCTTCATTAACTTGAACGCGGTTATGTTGTTTTTTATTAACCTTATTTAGATCAGTTAAAAATTGTTCATTTGCAAAATCATCATCATCATCATCAACAGTTTGATTAGAATCTAAACAATTAATGTAAGGCACATCAAGGTACTCAAAATCTTCATTTATTTCATTGATAGGAAAAACAGCATTGAGAACCTCATCAAAGGGGGTCTTGATTACATTAGAGCAAGGATAGAAAACAGAAGAAGAGATTGGGTAAACATTGGGGTTACGTGGGATTTCAACAGGTAGAACTGGCGTAACATGCCAGTTGAGGAGTGGTGTATTAACAGCTTTAATCAGGTGGGATGGATCCAGTGATGTAGTGCTTGCATGAACTATGCAGAGTGCCGGCCCAAGTCTCTGTAAGTTGAACGAATCCTCAGAGTCACTTTCCTCTAAATCTTCGGTATCTTTGATGGGCAGTTGTACATGGTGTTGGGAACTTTTGACCCATAGGTAGCTGTCTTAGAAAAATATCTCCATCCTAGGCTTCATCTTTTTATCTGTATGGTCATACCATGGTTGCAGAAAGTCGTAAAAGCAAAAGTCTTTGCCTTCTTTAAAGAATCGTCCATTCAAGGAGTCACTTGGGATGGTCTGGATGCAGTCTACTCTTCTCTTCGATCGAGACTGGCAAATAATTCTGAGCTCTTATTTTAATGGTTGATACCCCAAACCACAAGGAAGGAAAGCTTTTTTAGTATAATGGGCTCAATTATCCCTTACTGTCTTTGTCCTAACCCCAGTCCGAGCATGAAGTGCATGTTTTTGAACATTTGAATCACATTGACATTGCTATGAGGATCGTATTCTGGACAAACCCTTTCTCTGAAATCATCCCATGTCGGGAGTAGAAGTGGCTCAACTCAGAATCCTGATAGGAGCATGTCATTTGACCTGTGTTGTATCTTAAGGATTGGATTGCTGGTACTTGCACCCTCGGTATCGTTGTCGTCGCCCAAAATGGTGATGACTCATTAGTCGGTGAAGAACTTCAATTTCTGATGGAGTGAGGAAAACACACCCTTGATACTGTGGAGCCAAACAGGTTAAAGCAAGCCGCGATGTCAATAACTTGGAATTCAACGACAGGGTTTATAGGGTCATCCCCTATTACAAGTTTTATGGATCCCATCACTTCCCGACGAGTATTATCGTAGGCACGTACAGCAGCGGAGGTTGGAGAGAGGTCAATTTCCTTCAGTTCTAAGAATTTGAAGGTTCTTAATGCGAAAACATTCAAGGTGGATCCATTATCGACAAGAGAGAGTGGTATGGTCGTCCCCATAACTTTGACGGAGATGGTGAGAGTATGATTATGGTTTGTCCCAATTCTGTGGATTTCTTCTTCGAAAAAGGATAGCATTCGGGTAGAGGTCAAGGATCCAACTAAATTTATCGTTTCTTCTAGTGTGGTAGAAGGTGGAACTGTGGGTCCGGTGAGCAACTTGATCAAAGCATTTATGTGCAGCTGGGAAGACATGAAAAGCCCCCATAGAGTGATGTTATCTTGAGTTTGCTTCAGTTGGTCGAGGATATTTCTCTCCTCGAGGGCCATCTCTGGCATAGGAAGGTTTTCAACACCCTTCCTTTTATTATTAGCTGGTAGTAAGCTTGGGATCTAGTAATGCCTCCCTGATCTGGTCATGTGATTTACTGAAGAAGGGAAGAATATGAACCATGTTTCCTTGTCAATCTCGGATTGTTCTGCCACCTTATTTATTTTTTTGAGGAGTGCTTCAAATGATATCATCCCACACATGTCGGCTATCGGGCCAATTTTCTCTGAAGCTTGCTATCTATTTGAATCTTCAAATCCTTCCCCCCATCTCGTGGAAATAATTCTATATTTCCATGTAAAGTCAATGCATTCCACGACTTCAATGGCTTCTTCGTACAGGTTCTCCCATTATGCGGGGAGATGTAAGGGTGAAGGGACTAGGTACCCTTATAACTTCAAAGTATCAAGTAACTCAATCATACTACAAATATTATTGGTTTTCCTGAATAATTATGCCAAGATCTGGATAACGTCATTTAGGCTGACTTCATCGGTAAATACCACCCAACTGTCTGACTTTTGGTCCCATTTCAAGAACAATGTATTGAACTTTTGGCAATCAATGATCATCTGCGAGGGAAGTTTCAGCCCGAACTCTAGGATTTGGTTTAATACTTCTGATAATTCCATACTTCCATTTTCAGAATAGGTACGAACAACGATGCATGCTTTGGTAAAGAGTGACAGTGCCTGATCAGTGAGGCTAGCAGGGTGTAGGAGGAAATACGGGCAAGTTATGAGAGGTCTGGGTGAGTATATGGGTGTGATTTGAGTTGAGGGATTAAATTATGGGTTCTCTTTTAGGAAGATGGCATTGGCATGATTTGGGAGTGGGTTGTGAGTAATGTTTGTCTTAGGATTGGTGGGTGGGGCAATGGCACCCCGGTCAATCAGACATTGGATTATGTTTCGATGGTGAAAGCATTGGTCAGTGGTATGGCCCGCAATTTGGTGAAAGGCGCAATGGGCATAAGCCTTGAAGTTTTTTGGGAGTAGATTGGGAAATGGACGGGGGTCCAAGGGTTTGATAAGGTTTCAGCTTAACGGGGCCTGATAAACTTTGGAGAAGGGAGCATGGAGCTCGGTGTATTCCTTTCGGGCTGGGACAGGGTGGCTTTCTGGTGCCCACGAGGTGGTTGGTTGAGAGATGTTGTTAATGGTGGAGACTGCAGCACTGACAGACTTATCATATTTTCTGGGAGTGAACTGTCCGAACACTTTCTTGGGTTCAACTTATGTTTTAGCAAAACCTTCCTCGATTTTTACTCCTACTTCTTTGAGAGTTCGGATGTGGGGATAGTATTGTCCTCCCATTGTTGCTCGGACATGGGGTAAGAAGTTCTTCTTCACTATTCTGACTTGTTCTTCTTCGGATGGCCGATTGGTCATGGTGGCTGATTTTCCCCTCCATAGGTATACGAAGTTACTGACTGATTCCCCAGAGTTCTGTTTGAGCAACTCTAAATCACGGCGGGTGACCTCAAGATCTTCATTGTATTTGTACTAAGACATGAATTATCGGGCTACATCCTTCCAGATATGGATTCTGGACAACTCAAGAGACAAAAACCATCGGAGGGAGCGATCCTTAAAAGTTTGCTGAATTAATTGGGCCATCACTTCTTCAGAAGCCCATAGGAGAGTCATAGAACGGTGATAACTACGAAAATGAACAATCGGGGGTCCACTCCCTTCGAATTTCTCGATATTTAGAATCTTGAATTTCTCAGGTAACCTCGCTTTAAGATAAGGAGACATGTGGGTGTAGTCCATGTAATTTCCAGAGATTCTGACTTGGTCTAACTTCTTAGTTAGCATTTTGAGATCTTCTTTGACCTTGTTCAACTCTTCCTCTTTTAGATCCATGATCATAGGCAAGTTAGCCCCAGGCTGGGCAAGGTTTGGCATAGGAAGCTGGGCAGGCGACGACCCATTAGCAGTAGGGGCACGTGGAGCGTGATGATACTCTTCGGGAACCCTGCTAGGCTCGGGTGGACCCATAACATGAGGGAACATGGGCTCGAGCTCTTGAGGAACAGGAACCTAGTTTCATTGCATCTCTTGAACTTCAGTCTGGAGGTTGTCAATCTTGGACACGAGTTGAGCTAAGACTGCCATCAGATCTGACTACACAACTGGTACTTGATCTGTGTTCTCCATGGAAAGTGGATGGATTCCGGACTCGAAAGAAGTAGCATGGGAATGAACGGAACTCCAGGGTGATTTGACTAAAGACCGAAGCCAATAAGGATCCAGGCCAAGGGTGTGCAATCAACCTGAGAAGGCGTAAAATAGAATTTATTTTTGAAGAAGGAATGAAAATATTTTTGACAATGTTTTTTTGAGATCGGAAGACAAAATATTTTTGGGTTTTTGATAAAAAGAGGAGAAATGTTTTTGGATTTTTGACAAAGAAAGGAGAAATATAACTATTTTTTTGGCATTTTTGATAAAGGGAGGAGAGAATGAATGGCAGACGGGTCTCAGCATGATTATTATAATTATTATGTTCTCTCTTGTATTAGGTTTACCTAAATGCAAAAAGGAAATGCCAGATGGGACCCGAGCTTGCAAAAATTGGAGTTTGAATTAAGATATGAAAAGGTTGGACTTGTTACCAAGCTCATGGAAAGGATCCCATTTTGAAAAAGATGAAATTGCTCGAGAATTTGGGTGGCCTGCTGGCTCGTTATTTCGACAGAGTTTCGGGTGGAAACTAGAAAATTAACATGAGTGCCCTAGGTCTGACGCCTATATGCGCGTATATAATTTTGTTGGGTTAATTAGAAAGGGTTTCCCCCTTTGGCATGACTTCCACGATAGACGTCTTTCTTTTGAGGGCAGTCGGTACGGGTGGACAAGCCATTTGATATACCTGAGTGTACGTGAATTGCCTCACGATATACATCATGAGGACAATACGTGTGAGAGAGATTTCGATATACTCGACGCACGTGAATGAATTCCTTGCGATATACCTCCCGTCATGACTTCAGTTAAGGGGTACGATGCGGGGGAACCGTTCGATATACATCAAGGTATTTAGCCAATGGAAGGTGAGAGTCATATCACTTAGGCTAACTACTCCCTACCGGACCAGCGCCCATCACGAAGTGACCCTCCAGCTACGGGACAAAATTTAGTTAATAGCAATGCTATTCTGTGGAGTAGTGTGCAAAATGTATGATCTTTTTATCAGTATCTTATGGAGAGACGTATATTTCATTGATGAACAACATGCTAAACAGGGGGTAAGTATGACTATGAGAAGCAAATCTATACTAAGCATGGATATATACAAGTGTGAAGGTGTGTGCTAGTGAGCAGAAGAGAGAGGAATATATAGATAAACAAATACTCATATAAACAGAGTTTAGCCCTCAAAACAAAGTCCCCAGCGAATTTGCCACTGTGGTCATCCCCTATCCTTGCGGTGAGAGAGAAGATATGGTGAGTGGATCTCGGTCCTGCGCATCCCTCTAGGGAGAGCTTCAGCCGTCATCGGCGATGGTATGAGGTGAAAAATGTAGAGAGATGGATTTGCCAGTCTATTTTACTCAAAACAGACAAAAGAAGGTGGATCCATCCTAAAGGACAGCATCAAAGACATACTGATGCATACAAAACCAAAAATGATTCGAAAAGGGTTCGGAGGCTAAGTTATGAAATGGGAAGGTGTTAGGCACACATTCCGCCCTTGCGATCTCTCAAGGATTTGTTGTTATTTTCCTCTATGTCTCCGTGATATGTGTGCATGTGTATATGTAATGGAGATAGGAATCATCGACTTGTATCATGGAACAGATAGAGCAAGTCATCCTTAAGAATGTTCCCAAAAGTTATATTAGAAATTAGGATTTATGCGATTATCCTTGCGTTAATCGTTATAATGGAACAATAACGCGTATGGAATAATACGCCACTAAGAGAAAATATATGTATATGTAAATATGTAGAATCGAAGAGAATTAAGTTAAAGAAGTAGGAAAATAAAAAAAATTGAAAATTGAAACAAAATAGGACTCGAGTTTTACCCCGAGACTCCTACGTAGCGTATAGAGGCATCAAAGTCCACGTAGTTCGCATAAAAAATGAGGGGTGGGGTTTATCCCATAAATACAACCGGGGACTTCTCTTATGTGTGTGTGTGTGTCTGTGTGTGTGTGTGTGTGTGTGTGTGTCTGTGTGTGAAAAGGTGTTTTAGTGGGAGAAAATTATGAGAAAAGTGTGAGAATTCCCGTTTGGAATTTATGAGCAAACCCTCTTTTCTTGTTTTTATTTTATATGAAAAATAAGATATGTGAAAAAATACTAAATAAAAAGTATATTAGGATATGTGAGATGGGGAGAAAAAGTGCTAAGTAATAAAACATGTTAATGCGAATTTAAGAGAATTTAAATAGAGAGTTGAGAAAGTTGGACCTTCTTGAAGATCTTGAGCTTGATCTTGAATGTTGGAGAGCATCCCTTGCACTTGGATGATGATAATGGGAAGTTAATTCACCAATTTTGGTGAAAAATATGATGAAAAATGAGGGTTGGAAAGGGATTTGGATGTAGAAATCACGCTGACTTCTAGAGAGGTCTTATGAGTTCGCTGAGAGTGATAGATCTCAGATTTTTTTTGGGTGCTTTGCAATGAGGTCAGGCCCTAGTTTTATTGGCCCAGGGTATTACCGATCGATATAGGGATGGTCCTGCCAATCGATAGGTGTCTTTAGGCACATTGTCGATAGGCAGGATTTTGAACCTGTCGTTTGCTAGTCTCGCTCAGGTTCCTTCAGAAAAATGGACGTAAAATACAATCCGTTGATCCGAATCGTGCATGGGGTATACCGCTAGAAAGGTACTTTAGAGACCTTTGAAAGTCCTTTGAACTACTCCCAGGTCCGGGAGTTGAATCTGGGATAAATGTGGCTCATAAGCGCTCGTCAGTCCTTTGGACCGGGGGTCATCGGACGCAAACGGATCATTTGTCCGTATGGTAAGTCAGAATTACGCACGGGGCGGACCGTTGGAAGGGTTATGAGATGTACTTAGACATTCCGAAGAGTTTGACTCAGTTTAGAGAGTTGAATCTGGTCAACCAGGTCCCGAAAGCGCTCGATGACCTTTCGAAGTAAAACGGATCGTTCGTTCGTACCTTAAGTCAGAATTGGGACTGGAGTAGAACATTGGAAAGGGGTTTCAGTGCCCTTTAAAGATTCACTCAGTTTTAGTTGAGATGAAGTGTTTACTTTGGTCAAACGGAGCCCAAGAGCATCCGGTGGCCTTGTGATCAAGTTTCGAGGGAAAATGGGTCGTTCGTCCGCACCGTAAGTCAGAATCGTACATGGGGCAGACCGTTAAAAAAGGGTTTTAGTGCCCTTTGAAGATTCATTCAATCTCAATTGATATGAAGAGATTAAATTTTGGTCAAATGGAGCCTGGGAGTGCCCGATGGCCTCTAGGTTAGTACTCGGGGTATGACCTAGGTTCATAGTGATGCAGGGGGTGCTAGAATGGAGCGTGACATAGGTTCATAGTGATACACATTGAATACCTAGATTTGAATAAAACATCTTCGAAAGATGATTTCCCACTACCCAATACTAATATGATCGTGGACTACATGGCCAATGACGCTCTCAAGTCAATTATTGATGGGTTTTCTGGATATAATCAGATCAAAATGCACCATGATCATCAAGAAAAACCCGCATTCATCACCCCCTGGGGAGCCTTCCATTGCACAGTTATTCCATTTGGTCTTAAAAATGCAAGGGCTACCTACCAAAGGGCTACCACAACCATCTTGAATGATCTGATACACAAAGAGGTCGAGGTATACATGGATGATATGATCATCAAGTCTAAGACTTGGGAAAGTCATTTTTTCTCTCTCCGAAAGTTCTTCGAATGGATGCAGCGATAACAGATGCGACTTAACCCACAGAAATATGTCTTCGGCATCATCAAAGGAAGTTTTTTTGGGATTCATGGTTAGCGAGAAGGGGATTGAAGTAGATGCTGCCAAACTGAAAGCCATACTCAAAATTCCACCAGCCCGAATGGAGAAGGAACTTTGGGTATTCTTGGGAAAATTATATTATATCAGTCGGTTCATCAGCCAGATGACTTCTATTTATGAACCTGTAAGAGGGTACTTTAGATAAGATGGAGGTGTAACCCCTATTTGAGTATGGTAGTGATAAGCTAATTTGGCCAAAGCTTTGGATTAATGATAGGACATACAAACACAAACCCAATTAAGATAAGACTCAGTTTAAACTCACAAATCTCTCGTGTATAACTCAAGAAATAGTAATGAACTTTAGAAGTAACTTAGCTAGAGGGAGAGAGAAGTAAGCACCCTAGATACACCTTGGTAGGTAGGTAGAAACACACCTAACACCCTTAAGAATCTATGTCAAGTATTAAAATCTTCATAATAAGTAATAATTGTGAGTGGGTAAACCCTCTGGTTTGCAATAACTCCCTCCTCTCTGTCTTCTCTCTAGCAATAACTCCTTAAACTCTTAAAAGATCATGCTCTCCTCAAAGGTGGTTGGGGTCCTTAAATAGCCCCCCACACCACCCCCGAGGCGACTCAGTCATTAAAGACTATAAAAGACATCCCTCATACTTTATGTCACAACATTAAATGCCTGATGCACTAGTTGTCTCCACGTCATAAACATTAAATGCCAAGACATGCCTTTTTCCTAAACACTGTGTGTCAGGGGGCTGTTGTCATAGAGATGGCTCACCAACTGCCTGACAGCCCCAAATACCACGGTGGTTTACTCAAGTGCAGGTCTGACATTATTTAGCTGGCTAATGACATCACCTACAGTAGATGTGACATTAAGTAGAGGGTTGTTTGGTTCACAACACAACGTACGATGGAACTCCAAGATGCTTTGCCCGGGGTTCCATGGCCAGGGTCCTTCGGTGTTTTACCAAGTGTATCTAAGATGGTCAGGACAAGCCCCAACAGTGCCTCACTTCTCAATCCTCCAAACCAAGTCCCTCTAAAGTTCCCACGGCGAGATCATTCGATAGAGCATGAAAGCTCTCCCAGTCCCTACCAAGCCTGGTCTCTCGCAAGTACCGTTTGACCTCACACAAACTCATTATTAATCTCATTACAACATTATAACCGTTATAGCTTAGAGTCAACATAAACAGAAATGCAATATCACTAATACTACAAGCTAAAGTATGAGTTGCCATGCCAAGCTGCCTCATTGAGTTGCCACGCTTGAGTTGCTTCGGTTAATTATTCTCAAACACTTTTTCCAATTAAGGAATTATCCCTAATCTCAGGATTACTTTCAAAACCCCTATACATTTTCCCCTTCGTGGAGAGATTTGTTGGAACAAGAAATGTCTGCATGAAACTTCTCAATCCGATGAACCTTCTCTGCATGAAAAATTCTGGCTTCTTTCTCTCGTTAGAACCGCAGCGATATAATCTCCTGGAAAAAGTAAAATTTCTCCGATGTACCTGAGCCGAAGCGCCATTGTCATTGGGGCTTGGGTGAAGGGACATCGTCACTTTTTCCTCATGTTGAGCCTCAACCATTCTATCTTTACTATTTGAAATTCTCCCGAAAGTCCTACTAACCTTCTCAAATACTCGTTTGGACTCGTGGTAAGTGAAATTCTTCCCCGTGATGATTCACTATGTTCGAAAAAGCAGAAATTCTCCCCGATGTAACTGAGTCACAATTCAAACATCATTTGGACATGTGACGAGGGGACATCATAGCTTTTTTGAACCGTTGGGGGAATGCCTTTGTTGGGAGAGTTGGATATGTCTAACAAAAGTTCTGGCTCCAAAATTTAAACTTACTGGAGAAGGCAACCCCCTTATTTTCCCCAAGCGTCACTTCATAAATGACATGGCGCTGTCTTTTTAACTGTCAAGACCCTTCCCGAGGTGCCACATGTTCATTTGAAACGATTATAGGCGGCCCTGCACGTGCCATGGTGGGAAACTCAAATGACAGGTTTCCAAGGTTTAAAAGCTTCAAACGTCTCTTTTATTCAAACCCTTCTCTTTTCTTCTCTTCTTCATCTTCTTCAATCTCCCCGCCTTCTTTTGAGAGAGAAGATCTGAGCGAACTTTGTGCAACCTCCATTGTTGCCCCTTCTTTACTCAGTCTCCTCCTTCTCTCATATTTTGCACCACCACCTGCGATTGTGCTCCTCTCTCCTTGTTCTTAGCCCTCATTACCCGGTTTTACCACTCATCAGCACTTTCTCATGGATTTTTCAAGTATTTCCAAGGTTGCTGCCACTACTCAGCCAGGTTCCCCCTCTGTCGCTACTGGCGCTGCCACCGCCCTTAGCGGAGCTGCCCTGGTCGCTACTCGTCAAGAGCAACAACGCTTATATCGTCGGGCGCCCATTTTTGAAGAAGAAGATGATAAATTTTCTGAGGCATGCGAGACCTGCCATTTCTCATCCAAGTTCGATCCATTACTATTGGGTGATGAAGAAGTGGATTCGTCGAAGTGGGGCTATCTTCCACCCGAGGGGACTCTGCACTTCTGTCTTGACCGTGGTGACTTTCCCTATTCCTAGATTGACTTCGAAGCACCTGGGGGGTTACCGGCCCATTTTACTGCTTGGCACACACATATGCAGAGCTCCCACGCTGCTGCTCTTGCAAAGGTTGGGCTTCATCCCGTATACTGGTTTGGGGCGTTAACACTCTCAAATCACAACGCGGCGTTACAAGTGCTAGTCTCCCGATGGAATATCATAACCCACACCTTCTTCGCTGTGTGGGGGGAGTTTACTGTTACAGTGGAGGATGCCTGTAAACTCCTTGGGTTTGAGCCCATGGACGAGTTCACCTACCACGATGAGCCTTTGGATGCTGAAGAGGCGACTGATTGAGTTGAACTGGATCAAATCTGTCATAGTTGCATCGGTCCCTCAAATAAAGCCACATTTTCCCCCCTTATCAACTATTTTTTCAAGGCTCCAACACCGAAGGATGCTAGTGATGTAACGGGTCGCGATATAAGTACCTCCCTAAAACTACCAGCCTACATACTTGTACTACTTTCACGCTTGTTTCTTACTGGAAAACCCAACGATCATCCCAGGAGTGACCTAATAAACATTTTCGTTCGTTTGGCTAGAGGGTTCAATCTACCTCTGGCCGCCATCGCCTTGGGGTCCCTCTACACCTGGTTAGATCAAACCTATATTGACATGGAACGATCACTGGGCCGTTACAACTTGGCGAATTTTTCCAACACCATCATCTTAACGGGCTTCCTCTACACCCGCTTTCCTGCTATTGCTGCGAAGTCAGTTTTCCTGCCCGTGAGCGAAGGTATTAAGCCCCCATGCCTCCTATGTTTTCATAAGAAGCAGAGCCGAAAGGAGATAATGGAGGTTTTTGATTGCTCAGACTCCTTCGTACTGAGGCCATACAGTGAGACCACCTTTTCCCATAGTTGGGACTTCTTTCCTATTACAGCCACAACGGTCAAATTTAACCCGATTGTAGAATTTCCCTCACAAGCCGTAGTGCTACTTTTCACCCGAGGTTTCTCCCCTCATATACTGAATGGGGATACACCTAAGAGCCTTACAACCCTGATAGATATAGCAGACAGTTCGGGTTCGATCAGGGGGGCCCTCAACCTGTGTTCCAGGATAACCACTCAAAGGCCACCTTCGCTGAAGCATGTACCTTTTATACTGCAGCCACGGTGCTTGGTGTGACATCCACTATCGACGGTCGTGTCACCCTTCCTAGTGCTACTAGGAAAGGAGATATATCCACTTCTTTTGCCACCAAGTTCCATTTGGAACAGTTGGAAATGATTCGCGAGTTCATTCAATCCCCCCCTCAATATCCCCCAGTGATTTCCTTCTCTTATTTTGGACTGGGTCTTAAGGGGAACTCTGTTCTTGGGGTTGAGTTTCCCTTAAGTAAAACTATTAAAGATTCTCCCCATAAACTACCCCCTCATTGCCCAATGATCCCAACTGCCACCCCAAAACCCAAGGCCGCTGCGGCCCCCAAACCATCTGTCCCCACGACCGAAGATGCCACGGGAGAAGGGGGTTCTGATTTACCCGCCAAGAAAGCCAAGAAGACCAAGTCTAAGAAGACTAAGGCCCAAGGTCAAACACAAACTCCATTGGAGGCATTCCCAATTACCTCCGTTCCCCCTCCCATGTCTCTGAAATTGGCTGAAGAGATGAGGAAACGGGTGGAGGCCGAAGTTGACTGAATAAACGTTGAATTCCAATGGCGTGCAATTGTCGTTCCTCCTCCGAGTACGTTCCCTGTGATCGTGGTTGATCCCATGGAGCCGAAGATAAAAAGGAGGAGAAAGACGAAGGTACCTAAAACTGGTGGTGCAACGAGCTCCAGGAAGAAAACGTTGGGTACCAAATCCCAGAGGAAATAGACATATGAGAGGCCTTCCTCCCCAGCTCCTTTGGCTGCTGCCTCCTCGCCACCTTCACCAGTGGTTATACCCTCTGGTTCTCCCTCTAGTTCTGAGGTATGTGTGCATTCTTTATTTCTCATTCTTATTTTCTTAACATAGCGCCTTTACTTATTGTCTGATGACTTTAGTGCAAGGATTTGAAGAAGCGAGGGTCAGTCCTTCCAGTCCGTCAGTCCCGCAGTGAGCCGTTTCGTGGGGGGGGGGGGCGTTGCAGTACTCCTCTAGCCACTGCCACCCTTCCATGTTCTCCTTTGATAAGCCTCACCTATTCGCATCGTTCATCCTCTCATCGGGCCAGGGATGCCGCCACGGTTGCTGCTGAGATATATGACCCGTCCGAGGCAACTGTTCCATCTTCCTCTGAGCTACCCTCGGAGAGAGAGGTCTCTCTGCCCCTTATTGTGGTCGAAGAGAGTTCCCCACAGGTAAATTTCTTCCCAAGACTTACATCTTTTATTTGTCCCATTGATTTATTCATCAATTCTAATATGTTGGGCTATTTTAGGTGGAAGTGACGTCGCTGATAGCCAACATTCTCCTTCCTCCTGCATTGTCAAGACCTATTACAGCAGTTCCTCTTTTCAGTGCCATAACGGGGGTAAGCTAGGTGCATTTCTGTCTCTTATCCTTTTTGCGATTACTACTTTTATCTAACACTTATCATTACATTTGCATCTTTCTCCAAGTTTTTCTCCGCCTTTTGCGTTGTGTGGCCTTATCCCTTCTCAGGCCCAGGTTGATGCAGTTGCTCTCGTTAGGGCATCTCTCGAAGGTCCAACATCTCCTTCTGATGATATGCCCGTGTTGGACATAGTACCCTATGCTGGCGAGGGGAGTATGCCTACCTTTGAGGATTTTGCAGCCGTAGGCTCTGTTGAAGCTGCTGAGGTAACGAGCCCGCCTCCCACGGTTTCTAGCATTATGGCTCCCGTGGTTGCTACTAATCTCACTCCTGCTGCTGAGGTACTTCTCTAATTTCTCTGTATTTCCCATATTCTCAAACTCCACCTATATAGGTGACTTAATCAATGAAAACATTTGTTTAAGATTTTTTCACAAACTCCACCTATAACGATGACTTAACAACGAAAACATTAGTTACGATTTTTCATATACTCCACCTATAACGGTGACTTAACAACGCAAACACTTGTTAAGATTTTTCCATGAACTCCACCTATAATGGTGACTTAACAACGCAAACACTTGTTAAGATTTTTCACAAACTCCACCTATAACGGTGACTTAACAATGAAAACACTTGTTAAGATTTTTCCATAAGATCCACCTCTAATGGTGACTTAACAACGCAAACACTTGTTAAGATTTTTCACAAACTCCACCTATAACGGTGACTTAACAACGAAAACACTTGTTAAAATTTTTCACAAACTCCACCTATAACGGTGACTTAACAACGAAAACACTTGTTAAGATTTTTTTCATAAACTCATTATTTCTCCTACCTGTTCTCAGGTTGCTCGGGAGGATTCTCCATAAGTTCCTTCGTCAATTACCTCCCACATCGTGAACGTGTCTCCTCTGAAGAATCGAGCCATAATGATCAAGGTTCCATGTCAGGTGCTGCTACGGAGAGCGAATCTGGGTGCGAGTTTCCTCAGCCCGACTTGGCTCCTCCCGCTTTTTACTTGATGGTACTCCAATTTTCTCCCCAAATGCCTGCTAACCATCGTTTGGTCATCGAGAAACTTGTGAGATATCATCCTGAGACCTTCACGGTGGACTACCTACGTTCAAACATCCCAGTTATGAGCCATGGGCTTCAAGGCATGGCCACTGTTATTGCTGAAATTGTCAACACTCCAACTGCCAATGTTACCAGACCCCTCCTCAACCAATTCCTAGGTTATCTAAGGGAGTTGGGTCATGACGGGTCTCGCTTTGACTGGCTCATCGTGCATTTGAAGACTTTAAAGAGCCAGCGGTTAGACAGCCAGAGGGAGCTCATATGAAAACATCAGGAGGAGCAGCGGGATGAGGAAGCTAAGTTGGCTGAGCTAGCACCTCTCCTCGGAGCCATTGACAAGGAGGTGGAGGACCTTGAAGAAGCTCTGTGCACGGCGAAGTCGAAACGATAGAAACTCCTGATTAAGCGCACACAGGCACGAACAAGGTTGGAGGTCTCTATCAATGCTCAACGGTCTTGCCAAGCATCTTCTTCGGGCCTCCTTGGAGATTTCTTTTCTTCTCTTGATTTGTGGTTCCTTCTTAGTGAATGAACTTGTGTATATATTTTTTTTCCTTTCTTCTCATGTAATTCTTGGGCAATAGCTCCCAATTTTGTAATGCCCCAAAGTTCATGAATGGAAAAAGATACTTATTCCCATGCCATTTATATGTGTTACAACTGTTTATATAGATTATGGAATACGAAGTTCTATAATTCTTTCATCTTTACTTGAGGTATAATAAAAAGAACTTGCATACTCATCATAAGAAATAACTTGTGTATTTATAACAACAGCCAATTACATCAGTGATCAAACATAACTGCCTACACATGATAAACCTTCAACCACTTATTATTAATCTTGAATGGTTTATCTTCTTCCTGTTTTGAAATTAAACAATAACCTGAATCATGATCCTCCTTTACGATGAAAGATCCCTCCCAATTCACTGTAAACTTAGGTAGGGGAAACCCCCTAATATGTTTCACTGCTGCCTTTAATAGGAGGTCTCCCTCCACGAATTTCCTTGGTCTCACCAAGTTATCATATTCCCTGGAGAGCTGCTTCGTGTACATTTAAAAGTGCTGCATCGCATTATCTCTGTGTTCATCTAATGCTTCTAATTGCACATGTCTATTCTGAGGGAGCATGCTTCTTTGCAAAGCATATCGAGCCGAGGGAACTTCTAACTCCACCGGGAGAATTGCCTCCGCCCCATAAATAAGAGAGAACATTGTATATCCTGTAGGCTTCCTCTTAGTCGTCTGATAGGCCCATAAAACGGCTGGTATCTTGTCATCCCACGATCTTGGGAAATCCTCCATCGTTTTAGCCAAGATATTGACCAAAGTCTTGTTAGTCACTTCGGCTTGACCGTTCCCCTTTGGGTATGCCACCGTCGAAGTGTGATGGATAATGGAGTATTTTTCTGTGAGCATCGTTACCTCTGAATTGACGAAAGGGGTTCCGTTGTTTGCAAGGATAACCTTTGGGATCCCAAAATGGCAAATGATGTGTTCTCTAATGAAGTTGATCACTACTCTTGTTGTTTCCCTTTTTAGCGGTATCACCTCGGCCCACTTTATGAACACTCTGTTGCTACTAGGATCCATATCTTCCCCCTCGAATAAGGGTGTATTGCCCCTACCAGGTCGAACGCCCAAGTGTGAAAAGGATAAGGCGTTTCTAGGGAGTGTAAGTTCACTAATGGGGCATGGATCATATTTCCATGAAGTTGGCAAGCCTTGTACTTTCGAACGAACTCAGTAGAATCTTTCTCCATCGTTGGCCAATAGTACCCCAAAGTCATTAACTGGTCATACAACTTGTCCCCTCCTATATGAGCTGGATCGTGCGCCAGTTTGAGAACCTCAGCCGCTTCTTCCTTCGTGATGCAACGCAACGGCCTATTGAAGTATCCCTTTCGATAAAGTTGCCCCTCCTAAACATAGAATCTTGGGGCTCTTCGTCGAAGCCCCATCACTTTAATTTTATCCGTTGGGACAACTCCATCTTTAATGAAGTCAACATAGGGCTGTCTCCAGTCAGCCTGAGCCTCTACGAAATGACATGAAGCTGCCTCGAAGAATAATTGGCATTTGTCACACTTCCGTTGTAACTCGGTTGCATCCTTCTTTATGCTAGGCCAGAAATATCCCTCCCTTTGCATTCTTCGGTAGATGGGTATCTCAGTTATTTCGCAATGTTCTATGTGTATTTTCTTTAATCTCTTCCCTGCTTCTTCTGGGCCAATGCACCTTGACAGCCATCCTCCTGCATTTCTGAAGTAAAGGTTTCTCGAGTTTATAAAGTACTGGGCCAATTCTTTGAGCCCCGTCATTCCTTCACCAGACTCCAGTTGCCTCTTAATCTCTCCCTTCTAGTCTTCATCCTCTTCCATCGGTAAAATTGATTGTACCATCGAAGGAACTGTTCTTCATTGAATCACGACAGTAGTTGTATTGCTCCACATGATCATCTGCTGGGCAATGGTGGCATATGTGTCTCGGTGACGGTTCATCGTTCTGGGCTACCTCTTGATCTTGGTCCGATGGAACTGGCCAAGGAGCCTCTGAATAATCGTTCTGTATGGTGTCAGGCTCATGTATTTCAACACGTATTCTCCATTCACTTATTGAACCATCAAGTTTAAATCCCCCTTGATGCAAAGTGAACGGATCCCTCTTTGAAGAGCCTCTAGAAATCCCAACACCAGTGGTTTATATTCTACCTCGTTGTTAGAGCAAGGGAAATCTAACTTGTAAGAAAGTTAAATCTCCTCCATTCCTTTCAAAAGAATAACCCCTGTTCTTCCTTTATTTTCTGTCGATGACCCATCAAACTGCATTGTCCATTCCTCGTCTATTGCGTCTAGGTGGTTGGCCTGCAAATAGTCTCCTGGGATGTCTTCTTTGGGTGGCTCAAAGGTTCCCGAAGGGAAAATGGCCAACAGATCAGCATACGACTGGCTTTTAATTACGTAAGGAACCACGCACTTCAAGTCATATTCGAAGAGGATAAGGAACCATCTAGCTGCCCTGCCAATCAATATAGTTCTTGCAAGTAAATACTTAATGGAATCACATCTAGTTACAATATGAATTGTAAAAGACAACATATAATGTCTAAGTTTTTGCACTACAAATACTAAGGCTAAACAATGCCTTTCTAAGCTACTATATCAGACTTCTGGTCCTTGGATGATCATGCTGAGGTAGTAAACTGGTCGTTCTTGCCCATCGATATCTTGTGCTAGCAAAGATCCCACGGACCTTATGGTGGATGTGAGGTATAGATGTAACGGCATTCCTGCCCTTGGTGGAACCATGGTCTGTGGTGAGATGAGCAGCTTCTTCAGTCCGTCAAGAGACTCCTGGTGAATTGCCTCCCATTTTAACTTCGTGTTCTTTCGCATCAGTTGTATCAGTGTGTGTGTGTTATCTTGGCTAACCCATGCAAGAATCTCCTAAGGTGGATACTTTACCGAGGAAACTCTTCAGCTCCTTCACCGCTCATGGATATGGCATTTCTAAGATCGCCCGCTACTTATCCTGGTCCATCTGCACCCCTTGTCGGTTAACCACGAAGCCTAGGAACTTCCCACTTGTTACTCCAAAAGCACACTTCAATGGATTCATCTTTAATTTAAACTTCCTGCAACGGGAAAACACCTTCCTAAAATCTCTCAGATGGGACTCCTCCTTTCTCGACTTGATGACCAAATCATCCACATAGAATTCCATAAATTTGTGAAAGAAGTCATGGAAAATGGCCATTATTGTTCTTTCGTAAGTCGCCCCAGCATTCTTGAGTCCAAACGGCATCACCCTGTAGATGAAGTTGCCCAACAGGGTTCTGAATGCTATTTTCTCTGCATCCATGAGGTCCATCTTGATATGGTTGTACCCTACATACCCATCCATGAAGCTATACATATCTTGACCTGTTGTTGCATCTATCAGGCTATCGATGGAGGGTAGAGGGAACTTATCTTTGGGGTAGGCTCTATTCAAATCTCTGAAGTCCACGTAGATCCTTATTTGGTTTTTGTCTTTCTTCCCCACTGGGACAATACTGGATAACCAAAGTGGAAGCTTTATCGGTGTAATGAACCCTGCCATTAGTAAGCATTAAACTTCTTCCTTGATCTTCAAATCCATCTCAGGCTTGTACGTTCTCGTTGCTTGTTTTACTGGAATGGCTGAAGGCATCACGTTTAACTTGTGATAACTTACTTCCTCATCTAGCCCTTCCATCTCTGTGTACTTCCATGCGAAGACGTCTACAAATTCCCGAATCAACTCAACCAAGGCCTTCCATTTCTCTTTACCAAGATCCTTCGAGATGAAGATGGTCCTTGGGTCTTCCCTTTCTTTTGCCAGGTTAAACTGCTCTAGCTCTTGTGCCTGTGGCTTCGGTCGATTCGCCATGTAATCTGGTTCCTCGGCGACTTCGTCCATAAATTCATGTATGCTGGAATTGTCTATCGCCATATATTGTCCCCTTTGATCTACCAGAAAGCATTCATATATCGGGTCAACCTCATCGTCGACTTCCTGGGCCACCCGTTCACACCGTTATAATCAATACACCGCCTTTCCTTCCTCGGAAACGACCTTCTTGCACTCTCTACCGGTGGGAGTGACTGCTTAATTCTTCTTTTATCTAGATGCTTCGGCCACTCTTTTTTCTAAGAACCGATTCAGCACGCTTTATCGTTGGGCCTCGTGCTCCATCGGATCCACTCTGGGCCTCATCCTGTCTTTGAGCTGCTTCGAGATGCCTTGGGCCGAGGGATCGCCTAGTGAGCTTCTTCGGTCGTTACTCTTGCGTTTCTTGCAACATCTTTACTCTGCTCGTTCAAGGGCCCCATCCTTTCTCTAATCGAGGGAACCCATGCTTCCTCTGTCCTTCTCGTTAGGACCCGGACATCTTCTTCCAACTCAGTATAAAACACTGCATCCACTAAGTGAGCTTCCTCGATAGAAAAGGGACTCTTTGTAGCCCTAATTATCACCTCTGTCCCCTTGATGTTCACCTTAGCACACTGGTGGTACCTAGAAGGAACTAGCCCTTAGTTCTGAATCCACACCCTTCCTATTAGCAGATGATAGGAAGTTGCACTCTCTATCATGTGGAACTTTATATGGGAACTCAAATTTCCCATCACAATCCCCACATTAACATACCCAATGGATTTGGAAGATTGGTTATCATAACCCGAAATTACCAAAGGCATGGGGACCAACCTTTCTTCTGGAATATTGGCTGCATGAAAGGAGTTAATTGGCATAATATTGATGGACGCTCCCCCATCCATGAGAGTCCTTACAAAACTAACTCCGTTGACACTGGCAGTCACGTACAATGGCCTGTTATGAGGGAATCTCAGAGCCCTATCGGCATCGCTGAAGGTCACCTCTGATAGGAACCTCCTTACCAATCTGGCCATGGGTCCCTTCTATTTCAGCGAAGGGACTGCGTCTTTCCTTGCAATATCTATTATCACCTGGGTTATTTCAAGTCTGCTCTCTTTTAGTATCCCTACTTGTTTAAAGAACCAGGTGAACTTTGGGGATTTTGAGACTACACAACACTCTAGACCCGAATCTACTTCCTCACCTTCAACACTGTACACGTCCTCCACGTCTTTGGCGCTTGCTTCATCATAGGCCAAAACTACGTTGGCCATTCCCTTAGTACAGGTCCTCCACCTCTTCATCGTAGGCCACCACGAGATTGGCCCCATGTGCTGGTAGTGGGTTGTTATTGACATTCTATGGAGGGATTTACAATGTTCCTACCTTAACATAATTGTCAATAATTCTTCTTAATGTGAAGCAACTTTCTGTTGGATGCTGGATCCTCCGATGAACCTGGCAATACTTTGTATTTGCCTTCGTTGCTGCATCGGGCTCCCCAACGAGAACTTACTTTGGCTCATAGACCGTTCCCCCTTGGACCATCGCGTTGTAACAGCTGACATCTTCTTCTACTTTACATGGCAATGGTGGTGGGTCTTCCCTGTCTCTTTCGAACTTCCTCTTATTGTCCTTCTTCGGTGCTTTGCCCCTATCCCCCCCCTCGGTGTACCCTACCCGTGGGGGCTAAGACCTCCCCCCCCCCGCGGGTTGTATCGGCTGCCTAAACATCATGGGCACCACCACCGGATTGGGTCGCACCACCAAAGTGATATTTCTCGTTGCTTTTAAGAACGCCGCAAAAGTCCCCTCGCGCGTCTCATTAATAAGATGGAAGATGTACTTAGGAAGCGGCCCTTCAGCGCAGATCTGCAGTAACTTGGATTCTTTGGCCTCCTCCCTCACATCGAGAGATCTTTCTCTGAATCTTTGAACATAGGCCACCACTTCTTCCCCAGGTCATTGCTTCTCCCTACCCAGTTGGGTCAAAGTAAACTCATCTTCCGCCAGAAAGAGCATCTGGATAAACAACACGTGCATCTCTTCCCATGTAGAAACGTTGTTGGGAGCCAAATGGGAATACCAGGTATATACCTTATCGGTCAAGGATTTAGAAAACTCCCTCAACCTAAGACTTTTATTGTTACAATGCGCCCCCAAATTTTCAACAAAGCGCTTAATATACTCCTTCGAGTTCCCACCTTTCCCGTGTATTTTTCAAAAATAGGAGGAATATAGTCCTTCAGATAGGGCTCGTCGTTGTATTCCTGGGGATACAGTGTTCGAAAGTCATCAAAAATTGAAGCTACCTCACCAGCAGATTGCGAGGAAGCCTTCATGAACTTCAGCATCTCCTTTCTCATTTCCTCTATGGGTGATGCTACTGGGGCAACAACCAATGGTACCATGGGGTGAGCGCCCATTGCAGCTGGAGAAAGCGCCATGGTTAGGGCCATTGATGCTCCTGATGTTCCCCTTGCTGGATTCACGATAGAGGGTACGCTCGTTGGGACTGTTCCCGCTGCACCTGCACCTGGCGGGGCCGTTGGAGCTACCCCTGGTGTTACTAAGGCATTAGCCTCCAATCCTCCCAGCATAGTTGAATCTACTGGAGTTTTACAAAAACTCATAAAACTTGCTCATGAGGAGCGCGACCTAAGTGGGTTCCATCCCCGCACTCGTGGAAGCTTATGTCACCCCCGGAATGCCTGACATCTCCAAAACCGGAGGTACTTCCACTTGAGGAGCCCCATCCTTTAGGGCCTCCAGTTCTCTCGCGGCTTGTTCTTCATTATGCTGGATGTCATCAAAGTTGAGCCTTCGATTATCATTATCTTGCGCCATACTCCTTACTTAGAAGAATGCCTCCCTAGCAGAGTCACCAAATGTAAGAGAGTACTTTAGATAATATGGAGGCGTAACCCCTATTTGAGTATGGTAGTGATAAGCTAATTTGGCCAAAGCTTTGGATTAATGACAGGACATACAAACACAAACCCAATTAAGATAAAACTCAGTTTAAACTCACAAATCTCTCGTGTATAACTCAAGAAATAGAAATGAACTTTAGAAGTAACTTAGCTAGAGGGAGAGAGAAGTAAGCACCCTAGATACACCTTGATAGGCAGGTAGAAACACACCTAACACTCTCAAGAATCTCTGTCAAGTATTAAAATCTTCATAATAAGTAACAATTATGAGTGGGTAAACCTTTTGGTTTGCAATAACTCCCTCCTCTCTATCTTCTCTCTAGCAATAACTCCTTAAACTCTCAAAAGATCATCCTCTCCTCAAAGGTGGTTGGGGTCCTTAAATAGCCCCCCACACCACCCCCGAGGCGACTCAGTCATTAAAGACTATGAAATACATCCCTCATAGTTTATGTCACAACATTAAATGCCTGATGCACTAGTTGTCTCCACGTCATAAACATTAAATGACAAGACATGCCTTATGCCTAACCACTGTGTATCAGGGGGCTGTTGTCACAGAGGTGGCTCACCAACTGCCTGACAGCCCCAAATACCATGGTGGTTTACTCAAGTGAAGGTCTGACATTGTTTAGATGGCTAGTGACATCACCTACAGTAGATGTGACATTAAGTAGAAGGTTGTTTGGTTCACAACACAACGCACGATGGATCTCCAAGATGCTTCGCCCAGGGTTCCACGGCCAGGGTCTTTCGGTGTTTTAACAGGTGTATCTAAGATGGTCAGGACAAGCCCCAACGGTGCCTCACTTCTCAATCCTCCAAACCAAGTCCCTCTAAAGTTCCCACGGCGAGATCATTCGATAGAGCACGAAAGCTCTCCCAAGCCCTGCCAAGCCTGGTCTCTCACAAGTACCGTTTGACCTCACACAAACTCATTATTAATCTCGTTACAACATTATAACCATTATATCTTACAGTCAACATAAACAGAAATACAATATGACTAATACAACAAGCTAAAGTATGAGTTGCCACGCCAAACTGCCTCGCTGAGTTGCCACGCTTGAGCTGCTTCAGTTGCTTAATCTGAAACACTTTTTCTAATTAAGGAATTATCCCTAATATCAGGATAACCTTCAATCCCCCTCTACAGAACCCATCTTCAAACTCCTCGAAAGGATTCAATGAAAATCTGGAATGAAGCTTGACAGGAAGCCTTTGACCAAATCAAGCAATATCTAACCCGACCTCCGGTACTCATGCCACTGTAGTCTGGTCTCCCTCTACTACTATAGTTGATCATAACAGATACCACGACTGGGGATTTGCTAGTGAAATACCTTAAAGAATCCCACAAAGAAAGGTCCACCTACTACGCGAGTCACAAATTGACCAAATACGAAGTCAACTACACTGACTTGGAGAAAGCACGTGTCGCCTTTATATAGGTCACTCAAAAATTATGGCACTACATGCTCACTTTTTCCATTAGATTTGTATTCCGAATGGATCCTGTCAATACTTTCTTGAGAAACCTGACCTGTCTAGTCGAATGGCCCGATGGTTGATGCTACTATCCGAGTTTGATATTGTGTATGTCTCGCAAAAAGCCATAAAAGGAAGAGACATTTCTGACTACCTTGCTGACTACCCTATGGGAGAAACTGACATTTGGATATCTGAATTCCCGAATGAAGATTTCCTTTGCACCTCTCAGGAAGACCTCCGGTGGCCAATGACCTTTGACGGTGCTGCTAAAAGGAAAGGATACAACATTGGGATACTCCTGATCACCCTTGATGATTCTCACACTCCCATTTCCATCAAGCTAGATTTTTCCTGCACCAACAATATGATTGAATAAGAGGCATGCAGCGTAGGACTCAAAGTCGCTCTCAAGAAAGGAATCCAATGCCTAGATGTGTATGAGTATTCATCCCTTATCATCGACCAGGTCCTTAGAAGATGGAAGGTCAAGGATAAGAAGCTCATACCCTTCCACGCACACTTAGAGGAGTTGACCTCCCAATTCAGAGATATCATCTTCCACTACTTGCCCCGAACAAGGAATAACTTAGCCGATGCCTTTACTACCTTGGCCTCCATGGTCGATATGCCCGAGGGAATAAGGATGTCCCCTTCCCTAGTATAAAAGTAAGATAAACCGACCCACCACCACCATATTGAGCTCATTACAGAAGAGGGCTTCGATATGGCCGAGTGCTGGTACTATAAAATTTGGCGCCTAATCAAGAACAATAGATACCCCCAAGATGCCAACAAGAAAGATCGAATGACCCTCTGTAAACTGTCCAGTATAAAGTCTGCGATAAAGCACCATTCAAGAGAAATTTTGATGGAACCCACTTATACTGCAGCACATGGGCTGCCATTAAAGAGATGATGCAGAAAATCCATACCGGGGAATATGAACCCCACATAAGTGGACATATGCTTTACAAGAAGATTATTCGATAGGGTTATTATTAGACTACCATGGTTAAAGATTGCACCGCCTATGTTCAGAGATGCCTTAAATGTAAATAGTTTTCTAATCTTTAGCACTTGCCTCTGTGGGATTATACAACATGACCTCTCCCTGGCCGTTATCATAGGGAAAGTTACACCCAAGGCCTCCAATGGGCACCAGTTCATCCTAGTTGCCATTAATAACTTAGCCAAGTGGGTCAAAGCCAAGTTATACATAGTACTGAATGCAAAAAAGGTAACCAAGTTCATCAAAAAAAATATCAACTACTGATATGGGGCCTCGTATGAGCTAGTAGCAAATAATGAGTTATATTTCGATATAGATGTTACAGAATTGGTCGACGAGTACAAGATTCAAAGACATAAATCTTCTCCCTACCGCCCACAAACCAATGGTGCAGTTGAAGCTGCTAATAACAACCTCAAAGAAATCATCAGCAAAATGATCGAGAGTTATCGAGATTGGGCCGATCGAATCCCTTACGCCCTCTAAGGCTACCATACTTCAGTTCGAGCATCTACTGGGGCTACCCCTTACTCCCTAGTATATGACATGGAAGTAGTCCTACCCATTGAACTAGACATACCTTCGCTACATGTCATGCTTCAAAGTAAATTCAACGATGAAGACTAGTATCATAAACGACTTGCCGAGTTGTCGTTCTTGGATGAAAGGAGACTAAAGGATCTATACCACATACAAGGGTAGAATTACCTAATAGCGCGATCTTTCAACTGGAGAGTTAAGGACCTTGGTGTCCATGAAGGGGACTTAGCCCTCAAAGAAATCATAGAACCCGTCTGGGACCCTAGAGGGAAATTCAAGCCCAATTAGAGTGGCCCCTACATCATAAAGAAGATCTTGTCTGGTGGCACCGCTATGCTCATTGACCTTGATAGATAACAGATGGACCGTCTAATCAACCTGGACCGTCTCAAGAAATTCTACCCCTAGTCCAAAATCTCGGTGTGCTACGATTCCTTCCATCCCCCTTCTATTCTAAAAAAAATTCATTTCCCTCTACTTTGAACTACGTGGAGCCCGATCATCTAAAAACCTTTTTGCTTTAAAAAATAAAACTCAAAAAAATTTCAAAACCCTAGTGGTACGTAGGCAGCTCATACACTTTACATGCCAAAGGTCCCTTTCTTTTTCACAAAATGCTATTTTTTCTTAGCTCCTAGAACGAAAGTTCATTTTATAATTATCATGAACGAAAGGATTACGTATGCCTTAGCGATTAGTATAGATAATTCAAATGTAAAACTCATCAACAAGAAAAATAATATAATTAAAATCCTTTTTATTCCATTTTGGGAAATTTCGGCACGATTACATGAAATATCAGCGTAGGGAGTCAAACAACCACCCCCGCTAACCTAACTGTCCTAAAACAAATCAAACCAAACTACTTCTAAACAAACTAACCAAACCATCCCAGTCATCCAAAACTTCACAAATATCACCAACTTCACAAAAGACCCTACCCATAGCTACCAGAAGATCCAGCCCCATCATCATCTACATTTTGAGGCCCCTAAACTTCCCCTGCATAGATAGTATGCCGAAGCCGCTCCATAGAACGGTAAGCCCGTACCATCATAGAGAAAACCACTATGCCCCCTTAATAGTGTCAAACATGGCAAACCATCTCTGCCCGGTCCCTCAGCCAATATCTTAACGACTACACTTTTCCACAACCATTTTATGTAATCTCTAAAAACATGCCAAACCTTACCAGTAGATTGGGAAGGACGGGTTGATGGATAACGACTCTCCAACAAAGAGCCCAACTACACGCGCATGCCTTCCATCAAATCCTCTACAGGAAAGAAGTCTAGGCTATGAGAAGGCACAAATTTCTCCCATCTGACTTGATACAGGAGCCGTCAGGGAAAATAGAAGGAGGTCTGCTGAAGGCCGACTAACCGAAGGTATCGGTATTCCCCCAGTTCCAGAATAGGCTGTAACTCCCCCTACCAGGGCACTGACCAACGCAAACAACGGGCTCCATGATCTACAAACCAGTTTATTCAGTTATCAATGGTCAAGACAAAGCTGATGAAATAGAGCTGAAGAATTTCAACACAGCTACTAACGGATATTTGAGGGGGGGGGGGGGGGGGGGAGGGACCGCTAAATTGAATCTCTCATACAACCACATGAACAACATGACATAACTTCCTCTCAGAAAATTAGAACGACCTTCCTGCTAAGCATTAAGACTGTTCAGGGTCTCTGCCAGTATCACCGCCATAGGATTGCAATGATATGACATCCATACAATAATGGTGGCCAACTAAGGGTCCATCAGTAGGTCCCCAGTCACCAGCAAGAGCCTCAAAGTTAGGCCCAAAGTAGCAACTCCAGTAAAACCAGCATCATTACAGTCTATTTAACACACCAGATCCAACACAATCCAACGAAGGCAACAAGCTCCACTTCATCATAAAGCTTCTTATTCCCTTATCCATATTCCAACCGAGCCTCCAAGGCCTTCCTCTACTAAAAAATTCCCCAAAACTCATTTTTGCAACTTTTTCTCAAAATAAATCTCTTTATAGGGAAACTCCTTACCACTATGACTCCAAGGCCTCTCTTTATTACAAAAACACATTCTTCTACTTTTTTAAAAATAAAAACTCAGCAATAAATTATAGTGCATGTAGAGTAAGCCACTAAATCAAGATAATCAAATTAAATATGCATCTCTTTTTACCTTATTTGAGTTAATTTTCAAGTACGATCTCGCTACATCAAGCATGAAACTTGGTCAACACCGAGCTCCCCTGATCATAGACGAATCTATAAGAAAATCTCGAAAATCCGTCCTTTAAGGGTAAAAGTTCACCAACCCCCAATAAAGATTCAACAATCCTACCCAACGTCGCCTACATCGGTGTCACCCTTAGCATACGATCCACCTCTATTTAAAAACCCTCACAATCAATCCCCAACTGCTATTGAACCCCATACCGACCGACACCCTCCTCTTCCCCTTCCTAAGGAAGTCTAACAAATCATGCCACTGTTGGTTGGAAACCCCTACAACCTGCCGGTCGGCACCCCCCTGAAATTTATTACAAAAAATCTCAGAAAATTCCAAAACTTTCCTAGAAAATTCCTAAAAACCGCCAAATAAATATTGGAACACTTCTTTACTAAGAAAATCATTTTTCAAACTCCCAAATCTCCAACAAGATTAATACCATATTATTCCCCAGCGCGCTCGCAAAGCCCATTGCAACTTCCCAGCGGAATCTAAAAAGACTTCATCCTCAGTAGAAATAAAATGCTTCCTCAGCAGAGCTACCTGCTTTCCAGCAAAAATTCCCGAATTTTCTCCCAGAAAAATTCCAAATTCCCCCCAAACAGATCTAGAAGCCTTAACCGTACATCTCTCCTCAGTAATACATTCCCCAGCAAAATCCCAAAATCTTGAGTCATCAATTATTTTCCCAAAGTGGAATTTTCGGACTAAGAATTTCAGTTGCCCCAACAAAGCTATCTCTTTCCAAAAAGTCATAATCCCCAGATAAGAGTTTGTACTCAGTAAAGTCTCAAAAAATGTAAATTTAAAATTTTCCCCAAAAGCTATTCCCCTCGCTTCCAACTTAAGGTACTCAGAATTGACCTCGACCCTAAGAATTGGTCTCTCCAACTTAAGGTCGTCAGAATTTACCTTGACCCTCCAAATTGGTAGCTCCATCTTAAGGTCCTCAGAATTGACCTTGTCCCTCTGAATTGGTCACTCCAGCTTACGGTCCTCAGAATTGACCTCGACCATGTCGTGGGGTAGGGGAAGTCACGTTTTTTTTTTTAGAATAGGAAGGTTTTTATTTTTATTTTTTATTTAAGTGGAAAAATGTTTTGTGTCACATTTATAATTTTCATTAGAAGCAGTTTATTAAGTTTACTTAAATTAAAAGGTTACATACTTTTGGTATAATGTAGTAAAATATGGTTTGAGTTTTAGTGTGGTGTTATTGATTCAAATTTGGGGTGCCTTTAACAACACCCTTACTATAATACTAAGGGAGGGTAGTGGATGTTCTCCTGTTAAAGTCAACATAATCCCCCCCCCCCCCCCCCCCCAAACCAACTCCTTTAGAGTCTTGTGAGTTCTTCAATGTAGTTCCAGCCCAATATACCCTAAATACTTGAAGGATAGTGAACACAATAAATCAGATAAATGAGTTGTATGGAACTTAGTTAGTGATCTCAGAGATTGGTTATTGTTACATGTGGGTGAGGACGAATAAATATACCTTCTATCTGAAGGAGAGGAAGGCAGAGAGGATCTTTGTATTGAACCTACCAGATTCTAATAAGGATTATTAGTCTCATGGTTTCATTGTAAGGAAATGGCAACACCTGCCTATTCTCGAGTGTGGTGAACCTGATAGGGACCATAGTTGCCCCAATTGGGGACAAGAAATAGGTTTAATATTATTTTTTATTTGGCTCCACCTATTTGAGTTGTAATGATGTTGTTGTTCCTTTACTTCTGTAGAAAAATCCAAGAAGAGAGAAACCAATTAAGCACACACTAACTTTGATAAGCTGAGCAAATTTTGGAAACTTAAATATCCTCTAACTAAAAGTGTCGAGCATCCAAAGTTAGCTTCACTGTTTTTAAAATACACTTCAACCACCGCCTCCTTTGTTTCCCAACCAGTAGACAAGAACCCAGAAATCCCTATTTGGTTCGATGAGGAGAAGTCTTCAATCGAGAATACTTTAGGCTCGTTTGTAATTGTGGACATCACATCCATTCCCACCACAACCCCTTATGATTTTGAGGAGGAAATGCAGTTGAGGAAAATGAATCCAAACTTGCTAAAGGGGGCCTTATCCCATATTTTTCTAAATTCTAAACCTTATCCACAAACCGATAAGCATGTCGGTGGCTTATTAACCACCAATTTGAGTCATCATGCTTCTCATACCCTTTCCTTGCTAATTTTTTTTGGTAACTATTGTTCGGATTATCCCTTCAAATTTTTTATGTGCTAACTTCCTTTGATCCACACTTGTCTTGTAGTTTTTTATGGATTTCTTTGAGCTATTAGGTAGGAGGGATGACCAGGAGAATGCCAATGTTGATTTAGTTCATGCTTTGAACGAGTTTCGAAATGCCTTAGGTATTGAAAAGTCCTACCCGCTGAGATGAAGGATAAGTGATCGGGCGTGAACAGTGTGTTCATGTAAGGACACTGTCATTGTTTTCGTTTCACCATCGCAATGCAAAAAAACCTAAGTTCTAACTACACTCAAATGGAGTATAGCGATAAGTTCGGGTATAAAAAATCCATAGGGAATGTCGTATAGATTTTAACTAATTTATTACTTCTAAAATAAATTTGTAAAAGGTGATGGGTTTAAAACGGGAAAAGGGAAAAAAAAAGAAATTAAAACTAAACAAGGAAGATAAAACGGGATTAGGGTCACATCCCCGTTGTGGGCTAAAACAATGCATTAATAGGATTTTGGTTTGAAAACATATAACCTAGCATCTTTAATTAATTATAAACATCACGCGTGAAGAGGATTAACCCAAAAATATGAGATAAAACATTTAATAAAAAATGGTCACACGTGGATTAAATTCGGATTATCGCTATAAACACTAACGTTGTGTGACAAAGAAAGTTAAACGCATAATATTACAACTTTAATACACGAGGTTTCAATATAATGCATTTTGAACCAAAACCTAGATTTCAAAGCTCGAGACACATTAATGGCAGAAACATGACCCCAACCCTTAAACTAGCAACTACACATATTGAAAGACAAGAATATACCTAATTAACCAACACAAACAATAAATAAATGAACAAAACTAATTTTCTAGGCATATAAAGGAAAGACACATTAGAAATAAAGCTAAAACAAGAGGTAGATGACAATAACTAGTAAAACATACTTACATAAACAAATGGGCAAACACCCAAAGTGGGAGGAGGTCCAAAGTTCCCAAATACAAACCCTAAAACTAATTAAAAATGAAAGATGTGTCTCAGAATGAGAGGATAAAACTATATATACAAAACCCTAGATGGAAAATTTGTAAATAAAGAAAGAAAGAAAAACAAGGCCGAATATATTCGGGTGCCAAACCGAATTGATTTGGAAAGGAAAATCTTCAAAGCGGCTTGAAAAGAGAATCAATTGGGAATATATCCAAATCGATTCGAAAATGAAATATTAGCCACTATCTTCAACCAAATCGATTCCACAAAGGGCCGAATTGATTCAGACTTGCTACATTTGGATCCTTCTCCTATTTGTGATTTGGTTGGAGTTCTCTTTCACGGAAAATGCAGTAACTTCTTCGTTAGGATTCGAATTCGAGCACCGTTTATGGCCATATGAAGATGAAATAGAGGGATTTAACTTTCGTGAATACATTGGGCTAGATACCCAAATGTTGAAATTACTAAAATGCCCGTGTACATGCGGTTGTCAAAGGAACTTTCCCAAAATGCTATTGAACTTCACACTAAGGACCGTAATACCTACAAAAGCTCAATTATACCTCATATAGCATGTTAACATATAAAAATAAGGTTTTCTAGTTAACAAGCATATATATAAGAATTAAGGTACACGAGGGGGCTAAAATGCATAAGAATAAAGGGTGAATAAATGCAATATTCGTGCTAAATCACACCCCCTAACTTACATATTGCTAGTCCCTAGTAATGAAGTAGGAAGAAAAAATAACTACAAGTAAACCAAAAGATAGGAGATGTATATAATAAAAGATAAAAATCACTTTCGCGGGAGAACAATTGCATTTGACATATTCAATAAGCTGTTAAATCCTGTAGGTTACCTTAATGGACAAGTGTTGTCTCGTGAGGGTTTTCAGGGATTAAACCCACAAACATTATATGGTTTCCTCAAATTGCATGCCTAATCACATACGACAAGCCCAAAAATAACGAAAAAAAATTCAGGCACATTATTTCCAAAGTGAATGAATACACACGAAAGTCCGTTGTTATTAACACTATGGAAGGAACTTCATAGAATTAAAACCTTAAAAGTGGGAGGGGAGTGAGCATATGAAAAATATGATTTGGCAAAAACTTATATAAACTGGATAATAAACATTAAATCATGCATAAATCAATCCTCACCGAATATTACTCTCAACAAATGAAATCACTCAGAACAGAAGGTAATACACTGGACATGTGGTCATAAAGAGTAAATGTAAATGGAAACTAGGTCGCGCACATGTTGCAAATCAAGAACATTATATATAAAAAAAACTTGTAATCTCAATGAAAGTTATCGCTTATTAAAAGAGGCAAAATGTATTTTCACAGATTGTTAGACTTTTGAATTGAATGCACCCTAGGATCACATAGGACTTTATAGGGTTGTAATTTAGGCTTGGGGTTAAGGCTATGAAACGAAGGGAATATATACGAATTCAAAGTTGTTCGGGGATGTAAAACTTGGGATAATGGAAAATTGTGGGCAATTTCAAAATTGGAAAATGATTTCCATAAAAAGCATTGAATATAACAATGGAGAGAGTAAAAAAAGGTTATTGAAAACTATATACAACATATACAATTTTCTCTTTGTTTTCTTTTCTTCTTTTTCTCTTCTTTTTCTTTTTTTTTTCTTTTCTTTTGTTTTTCACTACACTTTTTTCATCAGTTTTTCACTCTCACGTGCTTAATTTCAACCATGTAACACAAACATCATTCAATCCCAAGTATCATTCCAAACAAAGGTAATATGTATGGTTTATAACTCCAAGGTGGAGTTGGTTATGGGATTTTAGGTTATGAAACGAAAGGCAATATTAAGGCTCAAAGGGGTTGATTAGGGAAATATATAAGGTGAGGTCAAGGATAATATGGGTGATATAACAAAGATGGCCTATGATCGTTTCCTAAAATAACTATATTCTAAAGTCAAAATAACTTTGAAAATCATGCTCAAGTAACACATTTTAAAAATGAACTCAATTAATGAATGATCAAATGAAAGAATAGATTACCAACGAATTTAACGTTTTCAAGGAGGAAAGAGTAGTATATAACACTCACAAATGAAAGTATGTTTCGAATCTCACTTATGTAAGTATATACAATGCAATAAAAGATTACCGAGTTATAAAAATCTTAAACCAAATCAATAAAACAAGAAAATCGCACATGCTCAAGGCTTAAAGTTTAATTTATGAAGTTATTCAGAATATCAATGATTTGAGGACTAAAGTCTAATAACTTCTAAAATTGAGAACATACATCGTTGAATTGTCAACTGGATCGGGCATTTATTAAAATTTATCATCAAAACAAAGGCAAAATGCCAAACAAAGGAGAAAAAAGAAAGAAAATATTTTTGAAAATTTTCAATTTTTCATCAAAAGCAAGCTCAGTGAATAGCATGTGATCAAATCAATGGAACTAAATAATAAATGGGAAGAATATCCCACAACCGCTAACCTAAATGTTGCATTGCCTCAATGCAAATCGAGAACAACATAAAGAGAGGAAAAGAAAGATATTGCTCAAAATGGTGCGATCCCCGATTTGTACAAGTCCACTGAATCTACAAAACATGTTAAAAACAAGCATAACAAAAAGAATAACAAAATGTTTAACTAATTACACTTGACCAAAAGTAAAAGAAAGAAAATTAAGAAAAATAAAAAACTAACTATTTACCACATACTATTTTAACTTCTATCTAACTATACACTAAAAGTCAAAATTTTTGAGGGTGTGCCCAAAATACGATTTAACTTTGGAAGATCAACGACGGACCCTCCCTTGAAAGCATGCCTCCCAAAAAATAGGAATTTCGGTAGAACAACGGAAGGCATGTGTAAGGCAAAAGAAAGGAACCATCACCAATTAAAAATTTGAGACGAGTGAGGGGGAATTTTGATGCTAAGGGGAACAAGACCACATTGATCTCAAAAAAATTAAAATCATATCCCTAAGGTTTTTCAATTGGAAGGTGAGGTGGGGAAAGTGCAAGAGAATATCCCATGAGATGAAGCATCTCAAAATAACATTCCTGATCAAGAATCGGGTCAAAGTCCTCAAGACTTTCAACCGATTCTTATAATGAATTTAATGGTTAAAAAATAATAGGGAATAGAGGAAAGGAAGGACCATCAACCTCCGTACAATCAAAAGAATTAATAAGAGGTTGAAATTCGAAAGTGCTTGGATCACTCTCGACTATTTCTTCCTCAAAAAGGGGTGGAGGTGAAATGCAAGTTTCAACCTCAACTGACCTTTATGAAAAAGAAATAATCTCATCGAGTTGGGCATTAATTTCTAAATACCAAGCTTTTAAACACTCGAATTGGTCATTCGATTGCTTTATTATTAACTCCTGATCAAACCAACAATAAGACATAACATCTTCTTGTGAGGTTTGCTCATAGCTAACGGATTCCCTGCTACCCAAAGTTTCCTCATAAGGCGATGATGGATTAATTACATATTATTTAATTTCACGCACAAATCGCTCATTTTCAAGAATTTGTAGGCATTATCTCATAGTCTGGGCAATATAACTTGGAAAACTATTCTCATAACAATTAAGGTTATCTAAAGAGTTATAGTGAGACATTTCAAATTAGGCAATGCAACAAAGCGACGAGCACCAAAATTTTAATTTCTCAAAACAATCTAGCAGAAGTTAAAATGAAAGGGGAAATAAAGAATATAAATATGAATAAAAGAAATATTACGAAATAGTAAATCAAATAAAATCTATAACAAACACTCCTTGACGACGGTGCCATTTGATCGGGAAAGGATACTGTCATTGTTTTTGGTTCACCGTTGCATTGTAAAAAAATCTAAACTCTAACGACACTCAAATGGAGTATAGCGGTAAATTCAGTATAAAAAATCCACAAGGAATGCCGTATATATTTTAACTGATTTATTACTTCTAAAATAAAGGTGTAAAAGGTGATGGGTTTAAAATGGGAAAAAGGGAAAAATAAGAAATTAAAACTAAATAAGTAAGATAAAACGGGATTAGGGTCACATCCCCACTGTGGGCTAAAACAACGCATATATAGGATTTTGGTTTGAAAATATTTTACCGAGCATCTTTAATTGATTATAAACATCACGCATGAAGAGAATTAACTGAAAAATGTGAGATAAAACATTTCATAAAAAATGGTCACACGTGGATTAAATTCGGATTATCACTATAAACACTAACGTTGCGTGACAATGAAAGTTAAACGCATAATATTTCAACTTTAATACACGAGGTTTCAATATAATGCATTTTGACCAAAAACTAGATTTCAAAGCTCGAGACCCATTAATGGCGGATTCATGACCCTAACCCTTAAACTAGCTACAACACATATTAAAAGACAATAATAAACCTAATTAACCAACATAAATAATAAATAAATGAACAATACTAATTATCTGGACATGTAAAGGAAAGACACAATGGAAATACAACTAGAACAAGAGGTAGAAGATAATGAATAGTAAAATAATACTGACATAAACAAATGGTCCAACACCAAAAGTGGGAGGAGGGCCAAAGCTCCCATATACAAATCCTAAAACTAAGTACAAATGAAATATAACTCTCAAAATGAGAGGAGAAAACTATATATATAAAACTTTAGATGGCCAATTTGTAAATAGAGAAAGCAAGAAAACAGGGTCAAATCGATTTGGGTGTCAAATCGAATCGATTCGAAAAGGAAAATATTTGAAGCTTCTGGAAAAGAAAATTGGTTCAGTATATATCCGAATCGATTTGAAAATGAAATCTTGACGACTGTCTTTAACCGTATCGATTCGGCACAGGGCCGAATGGATTCGAACCTTCTATATTTGGATCATTCTCCTATTTTTGATTTGGTTGGAGTTTTCTTCCATGAAAAATATCATAACTTCTTCGTTAGGATTCGAATTTGTGCACCGTTTATAAGGCGGAAGAAATGAACCATCGCCAATTAAAAATTTGAGAGGGGTGATGAAGGATTTGGATGCTAAGTGGTACAAGACCGCATTGATCTCAAGAAAATTAAAATCACACCCTGAAGGTTTTTCAATTGGAATGGTAGGCGGGACAAGTGCAAGTGAATAGCCCATGAGATGAAGCATATCAAAACAACAGTCCCGTTTAAGAATCGGGTCAAAGTACTCAAGACTTTCAATCGATTCTTGTGTTAAATTTAATGGTTTGAAAATATTAGGGAATAGAGGAAAGGAAGGACGATTAACCTCCATACAATTGAAAGAATTAATAAGAGGTTGAAATTCGAAAGTTCTTGGATCACTCTCGATTATTTCTTTCTAAAAAATGGGTGGAGGTGAAATGCAAGTTTTAACCTCAGTCGACCTTTGTGAAGAAGCAATAATCTCACCGAGTTGGGCGTTAATTTCTAAATACTAAGCTTCAGAACTCTCGAATTTGTCATTCGATTACTTTATTATTAACTCATGCTCAAACCAACAATAAGACATGACATCTTCTTATGATGTTTTCTCATAGCTAATGGATTCCCCTCTTCCCAAAGTTTCCTCACAAGGCGATGATGGATTACTTACATATTCTTGAATTTCATGCTCAATGCGCTCATTTTTAATAATTTGTAGGCATTCTCCCATAGTCTTGGGAGTATAACTTGGAAAACTATTCTCATGACAATTAAGGTTATCTAAAGAGTTATAGCGAGACATGTCAAATTAGGCAATGCAACAAAGCAACGAGCACCAAAATTTTAATTTCTCAAAACAATCTAGCACAAGTAAAAAAGAAAGGGGAAAAAAGAATACAAATATGAATAAAAGAAATATTACGAAATAGTAAATTAACTACAATCTATAACAAACGCTCCCCAGCAATGGCGCCATTTTGATCGGGCATGAACAGTGTGTTCGTGTAAGGACACTATAATTATTTTCTATTCACCGCCACAATACAAAAAAAACTAAACTCTAACTACACTCAAATGGAGTATAGAGGTAAGTTCGGGTATCGAATATCCATAGAGAATGTCGTTTAGATTGTAATTGATTTATTACTTCTAAAATAAAAGTGTAAAAGGTAATGGGTTTAAAACGGGAAAAAGGGAAAATAAGAAATTAAAACTAAACAAGGAAGATAAAACGGGATTAGGTTCACATCCCCGCTGTGGGCTAAAACAACGTGTAAATAAGATTTTGGTTCGAAAACATTTAACCGAGCATCTTCAATTAATTATAAACATCACGCATGAATAGAATTGACCAAAAAATACGAGATAAAATATTTAATAAAAAATGGTCACACATGGATCAAATTCGGATTATCGCTATCAATAGTAACATTGCGTGATAAAGAAATTTAAACGTATAATATTACAACTTTAATACACGAGGTTTCAATTAAATGCGTTTTGACCAAAAACCTAGATTTCAAAGCTAGGGACCCATTAATGGTTGAAACATGACCCCAACTCTTAAACTAGCTACTACACATATTGAAAGACAAGAATAAACCTAATTAACCAACACAGATAATAAATAAATGATCAAAACTAATTATCTCGTCATGTAAATGAAAGACACAATGGAAATAAAATGAGAACAAGAGGTAGAAGATAATGAATAGTAAAATAATACTTACATAAACAAATGAGCAAACACCCAAAGTAAGAGGAGGTTTGCCCACCCAAAGTGGGAGGAGGGCCAAAGCTCTCAAATACAAACCTTAAAACTAAGTATAAATAAAAGATATCTCTTAAAATGAGAGGAAAAACTATATATACTAAACCCTAGATGGCAAATTTGTAATCGATTTGGAAATGAGATCTTGTCCACTGTCTTCAACCGAATTGATTCGACAGAGGGCCGAATCGATTCGGACCTGCTACATTTGAATCGTCCCCTATTTTTGATTTGGTTGGAGTTCTTTTTCGTGAAGAATGATGTAACTTCTTCGTTATGATTCAAATTTGCGCACTGTTTGTCTCCACTCGAAGATGAAAGATAGGTCTTCAACTTTTGTGAAGACTGTAAGAGGGCAGTCCCCTTGTAGCCTGGGAGTATGGTAATACTAGTTGAGGTGTAACCCCTATAAGTATGGAAATAAATGATAATCCAAAAACTCTTTAATAGAAAAAAATAAACACACAATATCCTATTTGATCAACACACAAATTGGACTCACAATACACTCGTGTATAACCCAAACAATAATAAAGGAAACTCAGAAACAACTCAGTCAGAGGGAGAGAAGAGTAAGTACCCTAGATACACCTTGGCAGGCATCTAAAAACACCAAAAACCTCAGAAAGATCTTTGGTAGCTATTAAAAGCTTCACTATAAATGACAATGGTGGGTGAGTAAGAGCTCTGGTTTGCAATAACTTCTCTCTTTGATCTCTTTTCTCTCTAGCCCATAAATATCTAGAAAAGAACCCTAAAAAAACATCACCTCCTTCAAAAGTAGTTGAGGCCCATAAATAGCCCCCCCACACCACTCCCGAGGTGCCTTTATCTTTACAACTATGAAGGGCATCCTTCATACTGTATGTCACAAACATTAAATGCCTGATGGACTAGTCAGATCCACATCATAAACATTAAATGCCAACACACGACTTTTGCCTAACCACTATACGTCAAGGGGCTGTCATCATAGATGTAGCTCACCAACTGTCTGACAGCTCCCAAAACCACGGTGGTTTACTCAAGTGCATATTTGAAATTTCTTAGCTTGCTAGTTTCATCACCTAAAGTAGATGTGACATTAAGTAGAGGGTTGTTTGGTTCATAATCAACGCATGATGGAACTCAAGGTTGCTCCACCTAATATGTCACGATCAAAGGTCTTTCGGTAATTTATCAGGTGTATCTAAGATGTTTAGTGATTCGTATCGAATATTGCATATTTCCGCCCGTTATCTTTATGCATTCTAGCACTTTTACGGTCCTAAATGCCTATAATTATGCTCATTAACCAGACAACCTTGGATTTGGATATATACATACTTTGCAGGGGTTATTTGTGCTTTTGTAGGTATTGGAACGCTAAAAGTGAGGTTCGGTTGTATTTCGGAGAAGTTCCGTCGTTGAATGCTACTACAAGGGCAATTTGGTCTTTTAAAACTCACTATTTTTTATGGAATGAATTTACCAACATGTATATCATCAAATTATCTTTCCATGGCCACTGACCGTGCGTCATTCTGACTCCGTATGTGGAAGTTATGCCCATTTCCGGAAGGTTTTGGTATTTTCTTCTACTACAAGGGCATTTTGGTAATTTCATACTGCATAATTTGGAGGGTTTCAAAACAGAATCATGTAGAGAATTGAATTAGCTTCGCGTCGGTTTCGACCACGCCTCATTTCGATTCCGTATGAGGGAGTTATAGCCGTTTCCGTGCAACGCCTCAAAATTGGTTCAAAGTGGAAAAGTGGGCTGCCTCCAGCCCAAGGCAAATTCCAAAAGTGCGGTCGACCGGTCCCAAACATGAGGTCGACCGGTCCCATCAGATATGGACGAAAATTGACTTATTTTGGGTTTTTTGGGTTGGTTTTGTTGGGGGTTTATTTTGGGGTATTAAATGAATGTTTGGGGCTTTTCTTTGAGATATATATCTTGTTTTAGTTAGATAAGGTTAGAAGACATTTTGGGGGTTTTGTTGGGAGCTCACCCTCTCCTCCATTTTCACTTGGGTTTTCACCCATTTTATGTAAGAACTCTACTATTCATTCTCTTCTTTGTTGTTTTCTTTCTTTGTTAGCTAGTTTCCATACTTTGTAGTTTGTTTAATTATTGTTATTTATTGTTTTCATTAGTTAATTAGTTGCTTTAATTAATTAGTTAGTTTAATTAATGTCATTAATTATGTGTAGTGGCTAATTTAGTCTAGGTTGTGTCGGATTGAACTCATTCCGGGTTGACATGTTGCTTTGCTTTGGTGATGGTGTTTACGGGTCTATTTCGGGTGCGTTGTCCTAGTTATTACGCCTAGGAGATTTGATGGGGCATATCATGTATGTCCCGTGCTTACGACCTTTCGCGCGTAATTTCCGGGGTATTTGTTGACACCAAAATCGTATGTGGCTTTTATGCAAATTTAGGGGTGTGACAACCCTTGATTTACTTAACTGTCGAAACGAGACGCAACCTTAATAACTCGTCGACCCATGTAACCATTTTATACTAATTAACTCGGGTGAGGGATATTCGACGCAACCTATAGTTTTTATTCTCTTTATTAATTTAGTTTAATTTCCCTCGCCTAGATTAATCTTTCCCTTTCATGCATCTTTTCTTTTAGTTTGTAATTCACCTTTTCCACTTTTATTTCGGAATATTAAACCTTATAAATTCTAACAACTCGTCTCTGTGGATTCTCGATACCCGACTTACCGCTCTACTTGCCCCGCAAGTGTAGTTGTAACTTAGGTTTTTGTATTGAGTTGGCGAAACGAAAACAACGATTAGCGTCTTTACACGCGCTACTTTTCGCGCTTAATCAAAATGGCGCCGTTGCCGGGGACTAGTTTGTTTTAGACTTTATTTGATTTAATATTTCATAGTATTTTCTTTCTATTTGTATTATTTGCTAACTTTTTGCTGGACTTCCACATTTGAGCACTTAGAAACGCTCGAATTTCCCGCGCGCACCTATTTTGTGGAATTCGCCACTTGAGCCATTTTTGGGGTAAGCATGTCTTATTCCAATTCTTTTGGTAATCCTTGTTATAATTCTCAAAATTTTCGCAAACCTATAACTTTCGGTGAATACTTAGAATCCCAAAAATTTGCAAATTCAAATATTACCTTGGGCGAGTATAACGAAAGTCAAAATTTAGGTTATTGGAATTTTGATGATGATGATAATGATTTTGGGCCTTTACCTCCTTATAATAGGAATTTTGAAACGAATTGCAATAGTTTTCAAAATTCCTATAATAATGAGTTTTCGTTTAAGTCCGATGGTAATTTTCAAAGTTCCCATTCTAATGCATCCGCACCTCAACCTATGAATTTCGGTGAGGGTTTGCGTATGTATGAAAATGAGAAAATTGAAAATCGTTATCGGGAAGAAAATCGTTCGTGGGAACATGAGTTGGATTTATTATTTGAGTCCGACGACGATTTTGCTTCCGAGACTTTTGAAGTCGAGGAATGTTTTGAACCAAATGAGGTACTTGTACCTACTTTGGAACAAGCCATTCTAGACTTTGCCCATCTCGTAATAGATATTGAAAGTGAGGATGAAAATGACGTAATATCTATTTGTAATGAAATGATTTCTTCTTTGGCCCCCAAAGAAGAACATTTCATTGAAAATGATATTATTTCCTTTGAAATTCCAACTTCATGCGATGATGATTCATCTCATGAGTTTGAATTTCTTTCATCCCCATTTTCATTCTCTATTACCCCACCGAAACAAGTACCCGATGATTCGGTTTCAAACTTTAATGTTTTAAACCCTATCGCCGATGAGGAATACTTGCTCGAGTCGCCCTCCACGATCGCATCTTTGCCTTTGTGTGCGCCACCTCCCATTCCAACTTCAAAATCCTTGGGAGGATATTCGGCTTTTCTCGGTCCCCACTTGTTTTTGTCACCCTTGCAATCCAAACCCCCCATCGTCCCACCAAAACTTTTAATTGGCGATGGTTCATTTCTTTCGCCTTACACAGGCCTTCCGTTGTCAAAACGGAATTCATATTTTTCGGAGGGCATGCTTGTATGTGAGGGTACACCGGTTATCCTCCAAAGTCAAATCGTTCTTATGGTGGACCCTCAGCTATTTAGACTTCTAGTGTATAGTTAGTGTGGAGCCTAAATAGTAGGTTGTATATAGTTAGCTTTTTTATTTTTTTTTCTTTCCTTTTTAATTTAGTCTAGTGTAATTAGTTAACTCTTTGTTATTTGTTTTTGCTATACTCGGTACTAACTTGTTTTGTAGATTCTTGGGACTTGTTCTTATGGGGATCGCTCCAATTTTAGGTAATATCGCTCTTTTCCTCTCTTTGACTTGGTTCTTAATTCACATTGAGGACAATGTCAAGTTTTAAGTTTGGGGGTGTGGGATATTCTATCCATTTCTTCATTTAGTCCATGTTTTTGCTCACATGTTAGTTACTTAGTATGCTTTTCTTAGAAAAATTCAAAATTTTCAAAAAGATTTTCTTTGTTTTTTCTCCTTTTTTGGGCATTTTGCCTTTGTTTCCGATGATAAATTTCAATAATTGCCCGATCCAATAGACAGCCCAATGACGCATGTTCTCGATTTTAGAAGTTATTAGACTTTAGTCTTGATTATTCATATTATGAATAACTTCATGAATTAAAACTTTAATCCCATGAGCACATGCACTTTTATGGTTATATTGATTTGGTTTAAGATTTTTATAACTCGATAATCTTTTGTTGCATTGTATATACTTACACCGAGTAAGCTTTGTACCTTTCGTCGCTTGTGAGTGTATACACTTTTCTTTCCTCTCTGAAAACGTTGAATTCGTCGGTAATCTCACTATTCTTTCATTTGACCGTTCATTAATTGAGTTCATACTTGAAATGTGTTACTTGAGCATGATTTTCATATATTGTTTTGATTCGAGAATTGCGTAAACTTTAGGAAATGATCATAGGCATTCTTTGTTATATCACCCATATTAGCCTTGACCTCACCCTTATATGTTTACCCTCGTTAACCCTTTTGAGCCTAAATATAGCCTTTCATTTCATATCCCATTCCCATAACCAACTCTAAATTGGAGTTTTAGCCCATACATATCACTTTCCATACCTTTGTTTGGAATGTTACTTGGGATTGAATGTTGTTGTTGTGATGTCGGTTGCAATTTAGGCATATGAGAGTTTGATAAGTAAAGAAAAGTGATGTGAAAAAAGTGAAGAAAAAGAGAAAGCAAAAAGCAAAAGAAAACAAAAGAGAAAATGAGAAAAAGAAGAAAAGAAAAAGAAAGAGAAAGTTGTAAATGTTGTGTATAGTGTTCAATAAGCTTTGATTACTCTCCCCGATGATATATCTAATGCCTTTTTGGAACTTATTTTTCCAATTTTTTTATTGCCCGCATTTTCCCATTATCCCGAGTTTTCATCCCGAACACTTTGAATCCGTACATATACCTTTCATTTCGTACCTTAACCCCAAACCTACATTACAACCCTATAAAGTCCTATGTGATCTTAGGGTGCATTTAATTTAAAAGTCATAATAGTTTTGATAATCTGTGAAAATGCATTTCGCCTCTTTTAGTGTGCGGTATCCTTTCATTGAGATTACAGTTTTTCATTTTATATATAGCGTTCTTCATTTGTGACATGTGTGCGGCCTAGTTTCCATTTACATTTACTCTTTATGCCCGCATGTCCCGTGTATTACCTCCTATTCCGAGTGATTTCATTTGTTGAGTGTAATGCCCATGAGGATTGAATATATGCTTGCTTTAATGATTATCCGGTTTATATAAGTTTTTCGCCAAATCACACTTTGCATGTGCTCGCTCCCCTCCCACATTTTAAGGTTTCAATTCTATGAGGTGCATTCTATAATGTTAATAATTGAGACTTTTGTGTGAATTCATTCACTTTGCTAATAATGCGTATGAAATCCTTTTCGCCATTATTGGGCTTGTCGTACGTTGGTTTGGGCATATTTTGAGGAAACCATATGATGTTTGTGGGTATCATCCCTGAAAATCCTCACGAGACGACACTCGTCCACTAGGGTAACCTAGGGGTTTAACGGCTTATTGCATATGCTAAATCCAATCGTGTTCCCTACGAAAGTGGCAATTATATTTCGATGCATATATACATTTTGTATTTCCTTCTGTGAACTAGTTTTGCTAGTTTCATCACTAGGGACTAGCAATGTTTAAGTTAGGGGGTGTGATTCGTATCGAATATTGCATATTTCCGCCCGTTATCTTTATGCATTCTAGCACTTTTACGGTCTTAAATGCCTATAATTATGCTCATTAACCAGACAACCTTGGATTTGGATATATACATACTTTGCAGGGGTTATTTGTGCTTTTGTAGGTATTGGAACGCTAAAAGTGAGGTTCGGTTGTATTTCGGAGAAGTTACGTCGTTGAATGCTACTACAAGGGCAATTTGGTCTTTTAAAACTCACTATTTTTTATGGAATGAATTTACCAACATGTAGATCATCAAATTATCTTTCCATGGCCACTGACCGTGCGTCATTCTGACTCCGTATGTGGAAGTTATGCCCATTTTCGGAAGGTTTTGGTATTTTCTTCTACTACAAGGGCATTTTGGTAATTTCATACTGCATAATTTGGAGGGTTTCAAAACAGAATCATGTAGATAATTGAATTAGCTTCGCGTTGGTTCCGACCACGCCTCATTTTGATTCCGTATGAGGGAGTTATAGCCGTTTCCGTGCAACGCCTCAAAATTGGTTCAAAGTGGAAAAGTGGGCTGCCTGCAGCCCAAGGCAAATTCCAAAAGTGCGGTCGACCGGTCCCAAACATGAGGTCGACCGGTCCCATCAGATATGGACGAAAATTGACTTATTTTGGGTTTTTTGGGTTGGTTTTGTTGGGGGTTTATTTTGGGGTATTAAATGAATGTTTGGGGCTTTTCTTTGAGATATCTTGTTTTAGTTAGATAAGGTTAGAAGACATTTTGGGGGTTTTGTTGGGAGCTCACCCTCTCCTCCATTTTCACTTGGGTTTTCACCCATTTTATGTAAGAACTCTACTATTCATTCTCTTCTTTGTTGTTTTCTTTCTTTGTTAGCTAGTTTCCATACTTTGTAGTTTGTTTAATTATTGTTATTTATTGTTTTCATTAGTTAATTAGTTGCTTTAATTAATTAGTTAGTTTAATTAATGTCATTAATTATGTGTAGTGGCTAATTTAGTCTAGGTTATGTCGAATTGAACTCATTCCGGGTTGACATGTTGCTTTGCTTTGGTGATGGTGTTTACGGGTCTATTTCGGGTGCGTTGTCCTAGTTATTACGCCTAGGAGATTTGACGGGGCATATCATGTATGTCCCGTGCTTACGACCTTTCGCGCGTAATTTCCGGGGTATTTGTTGACACCAAAATCGTATGTGGCTTTTATGCAAATTTAGGGGTGTGACAACCCTTGATTTACTTAACTGTCGAAATGAGACGCAACCTTAATAACTCGTCGACCCATGTAACCATTTTATACTAATTAACTCGGGTGAGGGATATTCGACGCAACCTATAGTTTTTATTCTCTTTATTAATTTAGTTTAATTTCCTTCGCCTAGATTAATCTTTCCCTTTCATGCATCTTTTCTTTTAGTTTGTAATTCACCTTTTCCACTTTTATTTCGGAATATTAAACCTTATAAATTCTAACAACTCGTCTCTGTGGATTCTCGATACCCGACTTACCGCTCTACTTGCCCCGCAAGTGTAGTTGTAACTTAGGTTTTTGTATTGAGTTGGCGAAACGAAAACAACGATTAGCGTCTTTACACGCGCTACTTTTCGCGCTTAATCATTTAGGACAAGTCCCAATGCTGCCTCACTTCTCAATCCTCCAAACCAAGTCCCTCTGAAGTTACAACATGACTAAGTAAGATAACAAAGCTAAAGGGTGAGCCCTTTTGGCCATTTACATCGCTAGAAGATCTCCCTGGGCTGCCACGCTGAGCTGCCTCGCTGCGTTATTACCTTGACTCTATTGAATTAGTTGGGGGGATTATCTCTAATCTCAATTTATCTTCAAGCCCCCCTTACAAAGACATTGTGCCAGATTTCCAAATTCTAAAATTACTAAAATGCCCTTGCGCGTGCGGTTATCGACAAGACTTTTCCGAGATGCTATCGAACTTCACACTAAGAACCATAATACCTACAAAAGATCAATTATACCTCATATAGAATGTTAACATATAAAATGGAGGTTGTATGATTAATGAGCATAGATATAGGAATTAAAGTACCCGAGGGGACTAAAATGCATAAGAATAAAGGGTGAATAAATGCAATATTCGTGCCGAGTCACTAAAATGGAACTTACCAACCCAGCATCCAATATTATTAAACTAGAGAAGGTTTAACATGAGTCTTCACAATCATATTTCACTTCCTTAGAGGCCACAAATAAGGCTTACGACCTGGGGTGGGATGCTGCCTTTGGTCAATACAAGAAATGACTGGACTTCATTTCCAATTCTTTATTTGAAAAATAATGGGATGAAGCCTTGATTAAGGTCAGGGGCCCCTCTGAGTTTGAGATCTTCATTGAGCACGATCCAAGTTCTCCCCCAAACTTGAGGATAAGGAGGCTGAAAGAACCGATAAATGTAAAGGCCAAGTAAGCAAAGTAGACTACTGATCAAGATAAGACATTGGTAAAGACATGTGACAATTGAAAAAGAGGGTTTAACGAATTATCTTAGCTTAGGATTTTTTTTCTATTTTGTATATCCAATCTTTATGATGATCGCATTGTAAGGGCTTAATGAAATGACTGATTATTTTGGCATTAATGTATCTTTTTCAACTAACTTTTATCTTCTCATTTATGCTTATTTGTTCTGTTTCTAGTTTCTGAATGCTCTTTTTTTTTTAAATTTATGTATACTAATAATAACTTGTCCTTGGTGTAAATAGTTCAAGGGAATGAAGATATATAATTCATTATTAGTCGGGATGCTTTTGGTCGTGCTTGAGAATCCTTTTCTTCTGTTCAACAATCACTTCAAAAGATGAAAAGTGCTTATGGCGAGCAAACCCATGTGGTTGTTTTTCTTCCAACTGAGATCAAAGATATCGAACATATTATTGGTATGTTATATAATGAATATAATTTTTTCAGTTAGGCCGAACAAGATTTCTAGAAAAAGAAGGTTCCTCGAGTGGTCTGGGCTGCTGGCTATGATGAAAGCTAGATGGATGCCCCTTTGCACTTGGATGAAGCTAGACATGTAACTTATAAGCATGGTTGGATTAATTCCATATCTGTATTTAAGGTCCCAAAAGACTTTTAATTTTGGTATTGGTACCGGGTGGATTGCCTCATATTAGACTGCCACACGTTCCTCTTTAATTGATGAAGAATTATCTCTTGGCCATAACAGTGACGATGAGTTCGTACCCAATCCTAAAGATGGCCGTTGAGAAACCATTGTTGAGCTGGTGACTCACTGAAGATGATGGATGAATTTACTTATCTTATGTCTTTTTGTATAATGTAATTATGTCGAGCTACCCACTTGTTATTAAATTAATATTTTGTGAATGAAATTTTTAGTTAATTTCATGTTTTAAATTTTCCCATTTCCTATATCGAGCATGTTATTATTATTCAACTTACTTTTAGGATAGTGGCATCACACATTCTTAGGCTTAGAGGAAACAATGGTGAAAATACACCTGAATATAGGGCCATCTACCAATTCAGGATGTTAGTCGACCAAAGTTTGATCATTTATGGACTAAGGATCCCCCGTAGGTCTTTTCCTTGCTTAGGAAATTACTGATGTTTTTGTGTTTGTTAGTGAACAAAACATATAACCTTAAGATGTGATTAAGTGTAATACTAGTCAAGCTTTTAAAAGGAGTGATTAGAACTTGATCGAACAAAGTTGAACAAACTTATAATGATGATCCTTTTCCATAGTGATAATTTGAACTGAAAATATCTAAAAGTGTTTTAAAAATTAAATTTCCAATGTATGGTTGCATTCCATAACCTAGGTATCTCTTTAACCTCCATTGTTTCCAAATGTTTAGATCCTTCAACATCATCCTTGAGGTTTTGAATGGTCCTTCCCAATTAGGACCTATTTTTCCATTTGATGGATTCTTCGTGTTGTCGATAACCTTTATAAATATATAATCTCCGACCTAGAAGTTCCTCGGGTTTATGCCTTTGTTGTATTGTTTGGCCAACTGACGTTGATAGGATGCCAATTTGATCAAGTCTTGTTCTATTCTTTCTTCGACTAAGTCGAGCTTAGTCGTTATGATTTCTTTATTCAAGCTTTGATCGACAAAAATCATCCTCATGGTTGGCAAACCAGCTTCTAGCGAAATTATAGCTTCCATTTTGTAATTCGAAGTGAAGAGTATTTACCCGGTTGACCTCCTAGGAATTATTCGATATGCCCATAGGACATGGGGAAACTCATCCGTCCAAGAACCTTTTTCTTTCTCCAACTTCTTATTCCACCTATTGAGCATTATTTTGTTAGAGGCTTCAGCCTACCCTTTATTTTTGGGGTAGGCTACTGAAGTGTAGTAGTGCTTGATGTCGTGATAGTTACAAAATTCTTGGAATGGTTCGCTTTCAAATTATATTCCAATATCGATAATGATCGTTCTTGGTACACCAAAATAGGTCATGATATTCCTTCAGTAAATGTGATCATATTAATATCATATATGTTCGCCAAAGAATTTTTTTATCCATTTGATGAAGTAGTTTGTGCCAACTAAAAGATATTCTTTATTTTATGGTGCTACAGATAAGGGACCAATAATGTCCAATCCTTATCATGAGACAGTTTACAAATTGGTAAAAGGTTTAATGTTGCTAGTTGACAGATGAAGCATGGACGAGAACACTTGACATTTTTTACAACTTTTCACGTAGGAGACTACGCCTTTCTGCATGTAATTCCATCAATAACCTTCATTTATGGATCCAAATAACAAAGATTTACCCGTTCATAAATTCCATATATCCCATCATACAGCTCATAAAAGACTTGGTCTACATTATTGGGAAGTGTGAAGGATCATCTGTATAACATTCCTTCATGGGAGAGGGAAAATTGAGTGGATTTGACTTTGGTCTGGTGAGCCTGATTTTTTGACGAGCAACATATCTTCTTGCTGGTATGTTATGATCTGATCCAACCTGCTTGGAGCTCTTTGGATAGTGAGGACTTGTTCTTCAACCATTGGTTTCAAATTCTAGATTGGTCAAGGTATTCCACCTCTATTATTATTTAGAGATCGGAGTTAATGACTGAGGCTAAAGTGGCCAAGGCAACTGTATGCCTGTTGTTTCCATGGGGAAACTATTAGGTTTGAACTTTCTTAAACCTGGCGACTAAGTTCTTAATAACCTATAAATACACCGACAAGTGTTCATCCCTGCATTATAGTCTTATGATATTTGATTATATATTAGTGTTTAATCGTGGAAGACTTCAAGGTGACTTTCTCTAAGGGATAGAGTCTTGTTCAATTAGACAATAAAAGGCTTTTTATTCGACGTAGGGGTGGGCACGGTCCGGTCCGGTCTGGGTTTTGCCTATTTTTTGGACTGGACCGAATATTCGATTCTCAATTTTTTTTGGACCGAGACCGGATCGATTAATTCGGTTAACCTACTAATTCGGTCCAGGCTTTTTTCGGTCCGGTCCGGGGTAAAATTCATTCCTGACCCTATTTTATATATATGTACATTTTATGAATGTTTTTATCTATTTTTCTCACAAAAATATATACAAAAAAATAATACTCAAAACTCCAAGTGATATTTACATGGGTTTATAACCCAAATTAAAAAAATGTCTATACATATATAAAATGTTCCAAATTAAATTCATAAGTTATATACATTAATTCAAAAACTATACATAAGAAACACAATAACATTATTTTTACTATATATATATGGGAATCGGTTCGGTCCAGTCCAAATCGGTCTTTTAATATAGTGGACTACGGACCGGGTCGATTTAATCGGTTTTTAATTTTTGTGAACCGATTTTCGGACCGATTTCAAAATAGCCTTAATTTTCGGTTCGGTCCATTCGGGTCGGTCTTTTTTTTGTCCACCCCTAATTCGGCGTCATTATTAGATGTTTTAAAGCCAAGCCTTATTCCTTGCTTAGGAATGGTTTGAAATGGATTTACAAGGACAATTCCCACTTCTGGATTCTTTGAGTTAGAGTCTCCATCAATGTGGAGTGTCCACTTATTGATCTGATCAAACTCTTTGATGGTTACTTGGTCGGTGAGTTCTCTTTAGTCCCTCCCTGTGGTGAACTCACTGATAAAACATGCTAATAATTATCCTTTGATGGCACTTCTTAGTGGATAATGGATTTTATATATCACTAATTCCACCAACCATATATGTATCCATCCAGAGAGGATAACCTTTCTCAGCACCGCTTTGGATGGGGAGGAAGTGATAACTATGACTGAGTGAGATTAAAAGTAGAGATTCAATTTTTGTGAAGTGATCACTAGAGAGTAAGATATATTATCTAGAGGAAGGAAGTTTTTTTTGTGTCTTACCAACATAATAATAGTTTGGGTTTAACAACACATTGAGTATAAGTTAACTTCATGGTCAAACACCATAAGATACAGGTAAACTAGATCACCCAGATTTGGGACCATAAAAAAAATGGTCGAGATAGTAAAACTTTATTTCTTCAAGTGACTTTGAGTATCCTTTATTCCAGGACTAGTTCTTATCCTTCATCATGTTTGAAAAAATGGTTGACACTTCTCAAATGACTTAGAGATAAAGTGGTTTAGTGTTTCTAAGATTTTAGTTAATTTTTGTACACCCCTAATCATTTTAGGCGGCTAAACTTTGTTGATTGCATCAATCTGGTCAGGATTAGTTTTGATTACCCTTTTGGATAATTAGGTAATCCAAACTGTACCCCAAAGTAGCATTTGGATTCAGTAAGATTCATCATGTAGTATATGAAAACTTCAAACGTTTTTTCCCAATCTCACAGATGATTACTGTTTCATTTTCTTTTTACGAGCATATCGTTTACGTAGACTTCCATGGTTTTACTTAGTTATTATTTGAACAATTTGGTGACCAATCATTGGAAGGTTAATCTAGCACTCTTGAGTCCAAATGGAATAATTTTATAACAATAAAAACCAAGGGCAGTGATGAATGAAGTCTTCTCCTCACCGGGTTTGAACAAAAAGATTTGATGATAACTTGAATAACCATCAAAGAAGATCATTAGCTAATGGTTCGTTGGTGGCATTGACCAACTAGTTAATCTTAGATATAGGAAATTTATTATTAGCGTAGGCTTTGTTCAAGTTGGTGAAGTCTATGCGGACTCTACACTTCTTAAAGACAACTAGGTTAGAGAGCCATTTGGGGAATTGAACTTCTTTAATGGACCTTGCATTTAGAATTTTCCCACTTCTTCTTCTACTGCTTTTGCCTTATCAAGGTTGTCCATCCTTCTTTCTAGGTGATCGGCAAAAATATCAGATCCACATGAAGTAGATGGTACATAACTTCAGGATCAATCCCATGCATGTGATACGGTTGCCAAGCGAATACATCATGATTATCTTTTAATTGAGAGGCCAATGCTTCCTTTTTATGGTCAGTGAGGGAGATGTCAATAAGAATTGTTTCCTCAGGGCATGAGTCAGCGAATATGTCTTATTGAATTGGTTCCATGACTCTATTTATGAGGTCCAAACTTTTTCCTCTACCCCTAGTCTTTCATACTTTAGTTTCTATTTAGAAGGGCCAATCCCCTTTATGGTTGCCTCTCTCGTGATCACTCTTCCTTTTTTCTTTTCTTATTTAGGCTTGATGGCAGCGATAAAGTATTACTGAGTAGCAGGCTAATTGTAACTTATATCCATTATCTCCCCCACACACATCAGTGATGCATTTGAGGTTCTAGTGGTAGGTAGAGGGGACAACCTTCATGACAAAGAGCCAACATCATCCCAATATAGAATTGTAGGGGGATTCGATGTCTATTACTAATATTTTTATCAACTTAAATATATTCCCACTTCATACTTGCAATGCCACATTTTCCAAGGGCATATTATTACCTCTGGTGAAGCCGACCAAGTAAATGTTATATTCATTTAGATGTTCCATCTTGATGTTGATCTTGTTAACTAATTTTAGGTAATGGACCTCCGAGGATCTTTCCTGGTTGACTAATAGCTTATCCATATCCCAGTTGGCAATTCTAAGAGTGATTCGTGATGTGGTGTTATGACTCCAAACATGTCTTCCTTAGTAAAGACAATATGCTTTTCATAGTCAATGACTTATGGTCGTTTATTCTTACCCACTAGGGATTTAGCAAGATTAATCTTGAAATCCTCCATAACTAAAGTAACCGTCTTTAATTTCATTCGAACAACATTACCTTAGATCTTATTCAGATGTGAACAAATGTGGATGATCGCGAACTCATGTTCCATCTCATTATCTTTTGGGACATTATCGGGTTTCTGTATGAGCTCCACATTGGTCTTTATGCTCTTAGTTTCAACATAGTCGTCTAGATGGCCTACTTAGTCCAACTTTGCTAAATGGTATTTGAGAGCCTTATAATTCTCTATATTGTTCCCATGCTCCTTGTGGTAGGAATACCTCAAGCTAGTGTTTCTCTTCAATAGATCTGTTGTCATCTTCCTCAGTCACTTAAGATATTATTGGTATTTGATCTTATTTAAGATTTTGTGGATCGTCTCTTTAAAATGTGTATTGATCGCCTGGTAGGCCTTGGTGGGATCCACATTTTTGTTCCCTTTAGATTCTATCTTCTACTTATTGCCCTCATTATTGGGTGTGCTTTCTTTGTCCATGTTCTTGGTCGCCTTCAGCCGACCGCTGTCCTACTATGTGCCGGACACAACATCTTCTTATTTGTCATACTTTTTAATCTTGTACATAAGGGCGTCAGTGGTACCAGTCTCTTTCTTCGTGAGGAACTAATGTAGCATAGTTTTGCCCAAAAGACTGATCTTAAATAAAGCCATAACTACCTAGTCGGAGAAATCCTCCACTTTATTGTAGGTTTCCTAGTACTACTGAGCATATTACCGTAATGTTTTTTGGGATTTCTTCTTCATGGTGAGTGGTGAGTCCATCCTATTTGGATGGGAACTGTTGGTCATAAATCTCGTGGTGAAAGCCTTCACGCACTGCTTAGAGCTGGTGATCGTTCTGCGTGGTAACTTCTCGAACCATTTTTGTGTGATATCGCCCAGACTGGAAGGGAGTATGCAACACATGAGAGCCTACTTATTTCTCTATAGGGTCATAGCTTTCCATTACTGGCAAACAGAGGTAAACATGATCGATGGGATCAGTTTCCCCATCATAGATTTTAAATCTAGGAACGGTTAACTTCTTAGAAGGTTTAAATTCTTTTATTGATCTTGAGAAATGGGGATCCATCTAAAATATGAGGGCTCTCTGGGCCAGTTCCTTAGTGAACCTAGGCCCTCGATGAGCAGGGTGCTCATTAATCTCTCGTCGGATAAGGTCGTGGAGATCTCTCTTGCATTGACCTCATTCTTAGTTTTTTGTTTAAATATCTTCTGTGCTTGGAGTTCTCCAAACCACTTCATGAAATTTTCCTTGGATACGAGTTTTCCTCACTTGAGGGCTAAGGGTTCAGGCATGGAGTTTTCATTTATTCATGTGGAGATCCTGTTCCATTATTTCTAGGTGACATTTCAAATGAGCGTTCACTTCTTACTGGAGGCGTGTAGTATCCTTTTATTAGAGAAGTTGTCATCCATAGGAATCCAGAAGTTATAAGATCTAGTTGGATCTTTGTTGTTCATTGATTTACACAGTTTATTACTCCTAGGGACAATAAGGTGAGCTAGGTGTGTCACGAATTCTATAGGGATGAACCTCAGACCTAATTTGAGGTGATTCGGGTCCATTTTAATTATTTTGATGATAAACGATGATTGCGCGATTTGGACATAATTGATTGTTGGACTTTCTCATATGAGATAAAGGAAATCTTTTTCCAAATATGGAGACAATTGTAGGTTGAAAAATCCCATGGTTATGCAATCAACACAATTAAGCCGATAAATAAATAAAAGTTTGCAATCATGTAATAACACAGTATGTGCATTGTTTGGCAACGTGCCTACATCCATGGGGTGTTATCTCTTTTTATTGATCGATCATTGATAAACCAAATTACATTATCCTTTTTCCCATGGTTGTGGGTTAAATTTATAGACAACGATAATAGATTGATTCATTTGGGACTCCATGGTCTTAGATTGCTATAATGACTTGATTGGGTGAATCATTTTTTGAGATTTCCATTAGCTTCCCTCAATTCATTCTTATCTCTTTCACTTGTGCTTATTACTAACTCTATCAGACACATGTCAGCTACTCCTGACTGGTCGGATAATTTCCCCACACATATCATCCAATTGATTAGAAATATCCATCCCAATCAATTAACCTTTTCTGATTGTTACTTTTTTAAGCTCGTATTTTACCACTCCCTCTAACTTTCCTTTTAAAAGAGGATGTACCACTAGTGCCACTTATTCACAAGAAATGAGTAAGAATATATAAATATTTACAAAATCCTAATATACATGCATCTTTTGGTATATGAGAAAGCATACCCTCATGTGATATGGAGTGCTACTCGTTTGTCACTCCACGTGAGGGTGCACTGTCATTACTACCTATTGAAGAGAATATTTATAAAAATAGATAAGAATTGGTGCAAAAGAGTATATTATGTTCAGTGAAATATTTGAACTCCTTGAGAAATGAAATTTTATATGCATGAATATGAGATGGGGTGATGCATATGCCGCTCCGCTAGTAAATGAGGATCTAACCATAATGAATCTGTTACAGCAACTCAATATATATGATTAGTTATTGTATTAATACAAATGTGATTAATTAGTTATGGTAACCACAATAAAACATAACAAGTCATATGATAAAAATAAGAGATACTTGTGTCATTTTACTTACTTATGCATGTTAATTTAAAATTTATCCATACTCATTCTTCATCCATATCATTCTCATAATCATCACCATCAGACATAGATATATCAATTATATATACATCTACATATTTTTTCACACACGATATGTTTTGATCATGTTCCAACTCCTACATACTAAACCTCTAGACTCGATAGGCTTCTAATTATTCTTCCATGGTTGAATACCTATCAAACCTGTCTCTAGGCATCATTTGAATAACTACATGTCAATGTGGTTCCAAAGGGTCTTATACGAACGACATTTGTTCTTCTTGGGATGCTAAGATAAAAGGCTCATTGCTTGATCGATTATTGTTGTACAATAAGTGGTTGAAATTTATTAATGTAAAGTTGAACTCATCTACTCATTTCCCCAATAGATTTTATATCCAATTGCATTTGAATAGTACAAAATTTTTTCCATTAAAATACTGAATTTGAATGATGTCATCTCATTGTCCATAGAAAGTTACATCTCCAAACAGAGGGTTAGAGTCTATTCAATTATCATAAACTCATTTGTTATGCTTTTAAAATAACTCCATTATGCAGAGTTTTCAACGGATATCAACTTCCTTTGTTTAAAATTGAAACCCTCAAATAATATAAGACTTGAAGATATTTTCATTCTCCAACCAATGCCAAACTTAATATTTCATTGGATAATTCGACATGCTTTAACAATCCATCCACCTAATATTCAATAAATAAGAAATATACGATGTAGAGATATAAATGGAATGCTAAAAATGAATAAACCTACTTACAAAATCCTTAAACCACGTGTGGAAATATTCATTGTGAAGGCATTGCACAAAATGTTATCGTGAAATGTGAGAATATTGTTTTGTAAGTTCAATAATCTATTTTCTAAAAATAATATCGTGTGTCAAATTAGAAAGGGAATTAGATAATGTATTTTGTGTAAAATTATTTAAGGTTAATATAGAACCTACTTTATGAATTGTGCAACTGTGTTAGTGATATCAAGCCCATACGATGAACTTGTATACACGTTACTGAATTAAGTCAAAATTTTAGGCGTTCCCCCACATCACGCCCATAGTTATTACTAAACCATTTTCTACATCTACAGATTTTACAAAACAAATTAGTTTATATATCCGTGATTTAACAAAACTCAAAATAAATCAATTTGAATTGATTCTACATAAAACATATATATACTAATTACATACCATCACAGTTTGTATATGCCAAAATGCATAACAAATTAATTTGTATAGAATCGATTTGGATTAATTGATTCCACAAAACACAAAACAAATCCATTTGTACATGAACTGATTATACAAGCATATATAAACTGAATATATGTCATGTTTCGAAAGCTTGATTACTAAAAAAAATATCTACATACACTGAACATTTCAAAGAAAAATTAACAAACTCCCAAACAATGGTTTAAACCCCAGATTTGACACAAGCATACTACATAAATGTTAGTGAACTTTTAATTGTTTGTTTATAAATTACAAAATAAAAATTATACGACTAATTTTCAAATTATAAAAGTAAAAAGTAAATTAGATAATAAATAAGGACTTTGTAGTTTACAGTTTTTTAAAGAGGTACCTTTAACCTCGCTAGCTTCGGCGGACATTGATGGTAAGTAGTGAGGAGAGGTGGCGAGGTGGAGGAGAGGCGGTGAAGTAAAGACAACAAGGGATAGGGAATTGTTAAGGACAGGTGGCGAGGGGGAGGAACCGCCGAGGAGAGGTAATAGTAAAGATGGGGCAAAGGAGGAGATATGTGACCGGGCTACAGAAAAATTAGAGAGGAAAATAGGTTTTGAGCAAAGAAAGAGAGAAAATGAAAAAACAAAAGGGAAAAATGAAATGTTTTGTGGGATAGGATTGTGTTGTCCTTTTAGAGCTATTATAAAGGACAATATATTTTTTATATCCTAAAATATATTTTAAGTCTTATAGTTATGAATATTTTGATATAAAGGATACATAAAATATAATCTGTCCTTTTAGATCTATTATGAAGGACTTAAAAATTTTGTTTTCCCTTTTACCATTTGTAAAGGACAATTTAATAGTTATCCCTCATACTTATGTCCTTTATAATACTTTTATTTGCAGTATAGGAAGATGTTCAAGATTACCATATGTAGTATAAAGCTTATCATATGGCTCGTTGTTATATATTGGCCTCTATGATCAACGTATTGCAACACTAGCATTGCGGCCATCCCGATCGGTGCGACGTTTGTTCTGGGGGAAGGAGAAAGAGGATCCCCCGGGGTAAGAAACTGTGTTGCGGTATGCACCCTTCTCTTCGAAAAGGGGGCTTCGGCCGTCATCGGTGTTGGGTGAGATGTAAAGAGATAGAGTCGCCAAACTATTTTGCTCAAAGCAAGTAAAAGAATATGTTTCCACCTTAAGAGAGCGGCATCAAGGACAAAACTGATGCATGCGAAACAAATAGATCGGAGGTCTGGGGGCTAAGTTACGCAATGGGAAGGTGTTAGGCACCCATCTCGCCCTTTCGATCTCTCATGGGAAAATGTTAATATTTTCCTTTTTATCCCCCTGAAGCGTATGCTTGTGTTTATATAATGGAGAATGGAATCGCTCAACCCATACCATGGAAATGATAGGGTGAGGTCATCTGTAGGAATATTTCGAAAATAGTAATAAATGTAGAAGATAGAATATGAGCGTTCATCGTGATATTGATCGTTATTGGGAAAAGATACTATGTGTGGGATGAGACGAGAACAAATATGCTATATATATGCATGATGATAAAAATGAGGGATTTGAGAAACGATGGAAATGAGAGAAATTGGAAAAATAAAAAATTGGGCTCGAGTCTCAGATTTTGATTCGAGATGCCTACGTAGCCTATAAAGGCATCAAAGTCCATGTAGTTCGAATGTAGAATAGGGGTGGGGTTTATCCCATAGATTCAAATGGAATTTTATTAGGTGTGTACGTGCAGAAAATGTGTTTCTAGTTTTGAAAAAAGTGTGGTGGATAATTCCGTTCGGAAATTATGGGTGTAACCCTCTTTTGTTTGTTTTTGGGTTTTTCATGAGAAAATAAAGTATGTGCAGTATACTAATAAAAGCGTAGATGTTAATATGTATGAACTAGAATGAAACTAGATTATGAATCTAAGGTAACTTATATAAAACAAGAAATTAAAAGAGAGGAAGAAAGAATTGGAACTTTCTTGGAGCTTGAACTTGGATTTTGGATGAACTCCTTTGAATGTTGATGAGAGAGAAGGATATTTGCCAAATTGGGTGTGAAAAGGATTGGTATTTAGGCTTGAATGAGATTTCTCATATGGAACTTCGCTGACTTCGAGAGAATATTGCTAAGATCACTAATGCTGATGGGTTTTTTTCTCTTCTCTAGAAATGAGGTCATGGCCCTTATTTATAGGGTCAGGGGGTTCCAATCGGCCTACCCCAAGAGTAGCCTATCAGAAGTCCACCCTTGACACTATGCCGAAAGGCAGGGTTCAAGACTTGCCAATTGGCAGTCCCGTGTGTACTTTTCTAGAAAAATGATTATAGAGAAAAAATTATTGATCCGAATTCGTGTACGGGGTATACCATTAGAAAGGTATTTCAGAGGCCCTCGAGAATCCTTTGGATCGCTCCTGGGTCCAGGAGTTGACTTTGGGTCAAATGTGGCCCAGAAGCTCATATCGGTCCTTTGGACGGGAGATCATCGAACACAAACGGATCGTTCGTTCGCATGGTAAGTCAGAATCGCACCGGGGCAGATCGTTGGAAAGTTTAGGAGATTTACTTCAACATTCGAAAGAGTTTTTCTCGATTTGGAAAGTTGACCTTCGTCAACCAGGGCTCGGAAGCGCCCGGTGATCTCTTGGAGTAAAACGGATTGTTCGTCCGTATCGTAGTTCAAAATTGTGCACGGGGTGGATCATTAGAAATGGTATTTAGTGCCCTTTGAAGATTCATTCAGTCTCATTCGAGCTAAAGAGTTGACTTTGGTCAAACGGAGTCCGAGAGCGCTTGTCGATCCTTTGGACAGGAGATCGTCGGATGTAAATGAATCGTTCATCCGCACGGTAAGTCATAATCATGCATGGGGTAGACCATTATAAAGGTTTGGAAATGTACTTCGATATTCCAAAGAGCTTCGCTCGGTTGGGAAAGTTGACCTTAGTCAACCGGGGCCCAGAAGCGCCCGATGATCTATCGGAGTAAAACGGATCATTCGTCCGTACCGTAGGTCAGAATCGTGCACTGGGTGGATCATTAGAAAGGGTATTCAATTCCCTTCATAAATTCATTCCGTCTCGTTCGAGCTGAAGAGTTGACTTTGGTCAAACAGACTCCGGGAGCGCTCGATGGCCTCCGAATCGATTTTTCGGGGGAAAACTGATCGTTCGTACGAACGGTTATGCTGTTTCACGCATGAGGTGGACCGTTGGAAAGAGGTTTCAGTGCCCTTCGAATATTCAAAGAGCTTTTTCTCTGACGGTGGGGTTGATTGGGGTTAATTCGGGGCCCAAGAGAGACGGATGGTCTCTAGATCGGTAGTCGGAGTGCGACCTAGGTTTACGGTGGAAAGGGGAAGTGCTAGGAGTCTAAGGAGAGACTTAGGGAGTCCTATAATGTGTGTCTACAAGCATTATAACATGTCAAGTGATTACAATATCATTTTAAATCTCAGGAACATGTTTGAGAATTAAATCGTGCCGTAAGGCTCAATGTTATGACAAGGATGGTAAACATAATAATGATAAAAAATACTCTAATTCGGGACTTTGTTTTAAAGATGATATCCATCTTACGAGAATTGAGGTCCTTGGATTAAAATTCGATGGGGAAATCTAGATCGATTTCGTATATCAGTCACTCCTAGAATCCTTTAAGTAATTTTGTGTAAATTACTCTTTGAATAAAATTGATTCATTATTGTCGCAACTACTTAAGAAACTCTATGTTGTGGAGAATATCATCAATAAAAAGGGTGTGGTTTAAGTAGTTGAGAGATCATTTCCTTCCTCTATCTTGAAGAAAAAGGCTTAGGGACTACCTGTTATTATTGGAGAGAAAAAATTAAAAGCGAGTGTTACACCTGTAAATAGTCTAGACATTGTAATAGTCAATGTCTGGTCTACTTAACAAAGCACGAAATAAAATGATAAATTATCATTTATCATTGAGACATATTTTTGTTGGGGCGGTTATCCTAAGGTTTATTGATCATGCATATAAATCGAACCATTAAAATTTATCTAAATGTAAAACCCTAAAAAGAGGAATTATGGTTTTCCTTTAAGATCTCTCTTGTTTGATATCATCTCAGCACGAACAATATCTAATCAAGATTATTTGAGAACACAGGCTCAATATACCTCATGATATTTTACCGTATCACCAATATGAACTATCACGAACATAGTGTGGGGTCTTCCTTCGTGATCACATTTTGCTCACTTTTTTCTCTTATTTGCCTACCTTTATCTCTAATATAGATTAAGGATTTTAGTTTTAAGAGTGATGAACTTATGAGAACAAGAGAACCTTAAATGCATATATATAAACAATAATAAGGACCTTAAGGAAAGATGAGGACGTGGCTCCTAATAGGCCTATGAAACCTGATACAACCTGGATTCTAATCCTAGTCCATTATTTATAACTAACACCACTAAATAATCATAATTACAGCTCTACTACTTAGCCCAAAATTATATTTTGAGCTCCTTATTATTAATTACTTAATTATTCCCAATTAAGGTATACATACCCGTTCATAAAAAAGTACGAACTTCTTTAAGTCTTTGAGCAGTCCAACTTAACTTATTTGTAGTGCCATATTAACATAATTGACATGCATAGTTTGAAACATACAAAACTTATAAGCATATCAAAGGTTTATCTCCACACCGATATATGTATTCCATCCATAAAAGACTTTCACCATATATTAATCACTATTACCCAATCTATAAAGCTTATTGATCCAATATTGAATCTCACCCAATATGTCAAAGTAATATATATCTAATGCATGTGTCTTTCAGTTATATCAGTAATAAGAGGCTTAGGTAGACCTAATAATATGATAAGTACACTGTCTTATAAAATTCGTATAAAAACAATGACCTCAAGTTGGTCTCATTCAATACACACAAAGTTCACTAGAACAATAAGTTAAAACCATATTATTTCCCTTAATCAAGAGTGACCTACCAAAATATTGTACGACATCACTACCGATGGTGTGTCCAACTTCATCTAAGACTATGAACAATAAAAATTACATTCCAAAAGAACTAGTGATCTGATCCTTTGTGTGTAAGTCGTATACTACACATCATATCACCCACTAAACAAAATAGAATACATCGACAATAGATAATATAATGAAAACATTATGCCCATACATGATTCTCATTAAAACATAAACAAATGTAATATTAAATCAATAACTAAAACTATTATGTAAAGCAGTGTTTTAGTCTCCCACTCTAATAATTTTGTGGTTCAACATACAAAGACGGTATGTGTAGATATGGGATCCACTAGTCTTGTTTTCAATGTTTTGTAGGGGTCTCAAGTAATTAGGCATATCAATGCGGGAGAAATGTTTATGTTTATTGGTGATCAAAGCAGGGCAAGAGTATTAGTAATAGGAAATCTAGTTTTATAGTTATGTGGAGACAAAAATATAATATTAGAGAATATTTTTTACGTACCAAATATTTTAAGAAATTTAATTTTAGTACTAAATTTGATAATGAATGGATATTTTGTTTATTTTAAACAAATATTTTTATAAATAATGGAAAAACTTTTATTTGTTCTGGTACATTGAAAAATGATTGTATGTTATAAGGATTATCTCACCATTGCTAGTAAATATTGAGATTAAGAACTTAAATGGAAATAACCTAAAGAAAAGTATGCCTTCTAAGTTGAACCAAACATATTTTGGCACTTACTCTTAGGTTATATAAATATAAAAAGAATTCAAAGATTTGTCTGAAATGGACATTTAAGTTTATTATAAGTGGAGGAATTTTGTGAATCGTGTTTAAACGGTGAAATGACCAAAAGGGCCAGCCAAAGGATATAGAGATGAAGATGCATTATAATTCGTTCATTCTGAATTATGTGGTCTTATGACAATTAAAAAAGGAGGTGGTTATGAATGTTTCATCACTTTCATTGATTATTAATAAAGGTCTAGATATATTTACATTATGCACCATAAGTTTGAAGCTTGTGTACAAGGCTAAGTTGGATTATAGGCAAGGTAGACTAATCCAAACCCTACGATTTGATCGTGGGGGTGGCAACCTCTTGGGAGAGTTTAGGAAACTTATTGGAGGTGGTCATCAAATCCCTACTATTTGAACCGACTAAATTACATGCAAATAGTGTAGCGAAGAGAAGGAACATAACTCTCTCGGATATGGTTAGATCCATGATAAGCTATTTGGGCATGTCAGACTCGTTTGGAGTTTTGCATCCCATGGAACTATTGACTGGAACTTATAATAAAAGTTTGTATCTAGGGTACTAAACATATATGCTAAGAAAAAGACAAGGAAGTTATAATTAAGGAGAAATTATTCCTCTTTATAGGTTACCCTAAAGGCACCAATAATGGTCTATCTTATAGTACTAAGGATAAAAGGGTAATTATTACCACTAATTCATGGTACTTGGACGACAATTGTATAATGGAGTATAAACCCAAGAATGAGACTGTCTTATAAGAACTAAGGTGTCAAGACCGAGTAGTTATTTTTAACCACCTGCAAAGGAAGAAATATAACTTGATATATATGATACATTGCGTAGAGATAGTAGAAGCAAATCCAAGGATCAATATGTTTGTGCCACTAATACAAGATCACAAGTGAATCCACGTCATAGTGGGAGGTCAGGAGACAACCCGATATGTTAAACTTTGGTAAGATTCCAAGGGATCATGAACTCGATCCCAGGAACTACGATGAGGAACTCCAAGACAAGGTATCTAAGTTTTGGCTTAAGACTATGAATACTTAGATGGATATGATGAATTAGAATCATGTTTAGGAACTTGTACACTTACCTGATGGGATAAAACCCATCGGGTGCAAGTGGATCTACAAGAAGAAAAGAAGGATAGGTGGGAAGGTGGAACATTCAAAGAAAGGCTAGTTGCAAAAGGTTTTGCTTGGAAACAAGGGATTGATTATGAGGGGAATTATTGTTGGAAGCCTCGCTAAAGTCTATCAGGATTCTCTTAGCCATTAAAAATCGTATCAATTATGAGATTTAGCCAATGGATGTTAATATTAGGTTCTTGAACTGTAGTCTTGACAATTGCATCAACATGTTATAACTCGAGGGATTTATGAAGATCAGTCACGAAATAAAAATATGAAAGATTAAAAGTTTAATTTATGGACTTAATCAAACATCAAGGTTTAGGACAATCTTATTTGATTAAGAAATTAAATATTTTTGGTTTTAATCTATATTAATATGATATTTTTATGTATAAGAAGCATTATAAAAATGTGGTAAAAATGTGGTAATTTTTGTGAGTGATATTATCCTCAATGGGAATAATAGAGGTGTATTGTCTAGCATTAGAGGGTGACTTCCATCAAGTTCAAGACAAATGACTTAAGAGAAGTCGTTCACATCTTTAAGATCAAAATTTTTTTAGATCTAAAAATAAAATTTTAAGCTTATCCCATTATACATATCAATGATGTGATCACAAAGTTTAGCATCATAGGTAACCCAGAAAGTATTTATTCATTTTAGGCAGGGAATTACTTTGTAAAATGAAAAATTTCTTAAGGCGCCTGATTAGATAGAGAGATGAGGAATATATAACATGCTTTGGTGATGGGCAACCTCATATATTTTATGTCAGACCAAACATCTACTTTATCATAGGTACGGCCAATCGATTATAGTATAATCTAGGTAAAGAGAACTTTATGGCAGTAAATCACATTATTAAGTCCCAAAAATGGACTATAGATTATGTGTTAGTTTACTTAGCATAAAATCTTTAATATGTAGGGTAAATAGACTCTAATTTTCAGTCTAATAAGAATTCTAGGAGATTGAGCTCATGATATGAATGTACATGAGGAGATGGATCCATAAGTTGGAGAAAAGAAGGTTATTTTGTTCAGGAACGTCCTAACTGATTTGGGAGTGGTTCCTTTAGTGAAACTGAATATTAAACTTTATTTTGATAATAGCAGAGTAGTCGTTAATTTGAAAGAACCCATGACCCATTAGGGTGAGAACAAGTATCACTCGGCACTACGATTGTATGGAGAGACGACATCAATGTGACCAAGATTGTATCTCCAAATAACCTAGCGGAGCTTACCAGGTGATACTTTTATAATTCGTTTAGATGGAATGGGTCTAAGACTAATTGGGACATTGTTGGGGTTTTATTATTATAACAATGATTTATGAGATTTATTATTTGTTAATAAAGGATTATCATGATAAATTTGAAATACAAATAATTTTTAATGGGAATGCCTTATATTTTCTTATAAATATATTGTATATGTTTCTCAATTATACTCAGTATGAATTCTGGTGAGTTAATTTCCTCCCAGTCAAGGAAGATAAAAATTTTGGTTCTATTACCAATGAATAATTCACAATTTAGATAATGGTGTCATTCTATTAGTAAAGTTACGTATACGACTTCGTAGTTTGTCTTAACTAAGGGAACCTAGATAATGGATAAAAAACTTTCTTGAGAGTTTGAGGAAGATTGTACTAATTCGTTATCAATGTAATTACAAGACATGGGTGAGATTCAAGACTAAGTATTAACTATATTAGACTTGCACTATCTCAGAGTCTACAAAGGGTCCATAGATTCTTAATATCAAGGATATGAGGGATGGAATATTAACGTAGCCGTTACTTTGATTTATCGATGGGTGAGATTAAATTTATCGATTCAATATGCCCTATGAGTTGGGGAGTCATTTTGTGAATATTTTCGAGATCGTGTTTCGGAGGAATCCACTTCTAGTACAGATATTCTGGACTATAATACCCCTCGATAAACTTATAAATTTTGATTCTACCAGTAAACTTGTACATTGGATTATCTTGTAATCCGGTGGAGTACTAAATAAGTTAAGTTTGAGAATAAAGAAATGTAAGATGTTAGTGAAATTCGATTAGCGACAACTTAAATTTCACTAAGATAGTATTGTGACCTATCATGGGGAATCATATCATGTGCTATAGAACTTTGCATACAAGGACTCTTTATTCATAGAATTTTGAGATAATTAAATTGGAGTGAAGTTTTAATTATATAGTGGAATTAGTTACAACTATGAAGGGTTAAAGGAAAAGAGATATAGAGATAGAAATAGAAATAGAAATGGGGGGGGGGGGAAAGAGAGAGAGAAAGGGGGAGGGAAGGGAGAAGAAATCTCAAGTTCTTTAAAATCTTACTCATGTTTGGGCATTCACACACCTTGTTTGCTTCGAATGATCATATATTAGAATATTTACAATGGTTCTTCATCTTCTTCATCCTCTTCATTAACTCTAGTTTCGTTTTTGGATCACCTTCAAGATCCATAAAAGTATGGTGATCAAACCTTAATTTTAGTTCTCTAGATCTTAAATGTTATTAAATTTTCTAAAAATGATGAATCTAAGATCATTGGGAAAGAATTTTTTTTAAGTTAATCCCATCACATTATGAATGGGAAAATCGAACTTTAATATCACACATTAAAGTACGTGAAAACCTAACTCTAACCTCACCAGAACCAGGTAGTGAGTTATTATAACTCATTATCAGTAGACAACCAAGTTGTTACTTAGGTAAATACCCAAAAGGGGGTTGAATTAGGTTTTGACAAATTTGTTATCAGATAAAAAATTTAAATATTTATTAAGAAAAAATAAAGTATGTTGTGAGTAAGAATATATCAAATAAAGAAGAGAAAATAAGAGATTCAAACCCATAACCCTTATATATCTACATTATAGGACAACATTTTCAAAACTTCGTTAATGGATCTTCTTCACGGGTGCAGATAAAACCCTATAAAGTTTTAGCATTAAGTCTTCTTTACATGAATAGAATCCATAAATTTCAAATAAGTTTGACCTCCCACTCTAACCATAAAATACACTACTCTTTGTTAGCAAGTAACCTCTTATTTTACATGTAATTTATAAAAAATAATTTATGATTAAAAATACTACCACTCTCAAGTGTTTATGAATATAAATGCTACTCACACTATACTTGTATTAAATGATTGAATAAGTATTAAATCAAGATATTAAATAAGTATAAAGTGTTCAGTCGAGGTTTTAACACTCAAAAGAATGATAATAAAGTTATAGAGAGTTGAGAGAGAATTTATTCCTTAAAATATTTTCAAATTAATAAACATTGATCCTCAAAAATACAATTTAGATATCAATTTCACATCTCTCTAACAAATCTCCCCGTAAATGATCATTTAATTCCCCAATAAGCAAATTTGACAAAACCTAATAAGTTTGTGTCCGTTTTGTGCTATCACCTGTCTAGATATAGGCGTTTACTTGACTTGTCTAATGACATGCAATATTGATATTGGAAAATAGTCATTTTGTATACAAATCGGTTTACTTGGGTCTTTAAAATCACCGATTTCCTAATTTTTACAAATATTAGTTCAAAGATTAAAAATTGTAAGCAAATTAATTAAGTTACTTTATTTTTTGAATATGAAAGTTGCCAATTTTTTTATGTAGTTAACTTTTTCCAAATATATTATAAGGCATTATGGGAGAAAATGATTATTTCTCTCATACTACAATATTTAATACAATGATTGAATATGAAAATTCAACTACCAATACTTAAATCCCATCAAACGACATAAATTCACAAAGTATACATATTAGGGGTGCGCGATGAAACCAAAAATCCGATAAATCGAACCAAACCGATGGCATTGGTTCGATTTTTTAGACTAATGGTTCGGTTTCGAATTTGAAAAAAAATGATATTTTGTTTCGGTTCTCGGTTCGAAAAAATAAAACCCAATCCAATCCAAACCGGACCCGACACAAAACCCGACACCAAATTCGAACCAAACCGGGACTGAACCGTTTTATAATTACATATATATTTATAGATTTAATATATAATATATAATATAAATATATAAACTAAGTAGTAAAATACTACAAACCCTAAATATTTGGGCCGTCCATAACAAACACCATATATATACTAACTTTCTACATATTTCAGTCGCTCTACTCAAAGCCCAATATTTCTCTCCTCTCTCTACACCATACTCAGATCGGAGCTCAGATTAGAACGAAATGGGATCGATAAGAAGTGTTATCATATTTTTCATATCTTTTTTGGAACGAAACAAAATATTTACTGACTGAACGAATCAAAAGCTCAGATCGGAACAAAATGCGCTCAGGTCATATTTTTAATTTTGTTTTTATATTTTTCATTCTAATAATAAGCGTTCATTTTCGGATCCGTAACTGAGATCTCATTTCATTATCATTTCGTTATTACTAACACATGTTTCTAGATCAGAGCTTTATATTTCTGGTCCAGTACACAAACACATGTTTCTATAAGCGTTCGTTTTTTGTGCCATTTTTTTTTTGTTTTTTCTGAGTGTAATATAAACTTCATCTGATAAGAAGCTTAATCTGTTTTTTTCTTTTTGTGCCATTTTTTTTATTTGATACTCTACAAAATCATTTGTTTTCATTAATTTTTTCAGGTTTCCCGTATTGGTGATAATACAAATCCATGCACCTCTCTCAACCGATAAAACTAATTTAGATCTTTCACATCTTTGATTTAATACCCCTAACCCCCACCACCAGAACCACACACAATCTTCATGTTTGAGAAAATTTTCCTTATTTGTTGACAATAATGTTGAATACATCAATAAAGAGAAATTCTTACTCTATTTCAAAAAGAATCACAAAGGCATAATACCAAAAGTTAAAAATCTGATGTGTCGATGCAGTACATTTCTGTTTGATCATAATCATGTCAATTTTTACTTTTGAATTGCATTTCTAGGATAAATAATATTATTGCATATAAAAATTGAATAATAGTACACAAAAATTGAATAGTATTATTGGATTAATATGATAAAATATTAACTAAGAACAAATGTTGTTTTTAAGTTGCAAAAATATTTTTGAAATGTATTTCAATTTTTTATTAAAAAATTGTGAATAGAACTGAGAACCGATCCGAACCAAACCAAGAACCGTCGGTTTGGTTTGGTGCGATTCCAAAAAATATCGGTTTCGATTTCGGTTCCAAAATACTGGACCCAGACCACCCCAGTTCTAGTTCTGGTTTAGAAGTGAAACCGAACCAACCCGAACTGTGTGCACCCCTAATACATATTACTCAATATTAGTCTTTATACCATCATTCTTAATCATAATGAGTTTCTCTCTATGTTATCTAGATAATACTTTCATTTTATTCACGATCGAAAACATTAGTAACCTAACATCTAAGTGACTAAACCTCATTTATAAAAATGATTCGACCTGTTAACATGTGTCCTTTAAGCATATTGAGAGTGAAATAGGTGAGTGCTTAAGGTTCCAATTTCAATAAATAAATTTATTAATTAATTAGCACATGAAGCAAATTAAAGACTTTTTCATTTGAACTAAATTTTTATTTTCCAAATAAAATGTGACACCCCGCCTAATAAAATACCGGGTGATCAGTCCTATACCAAATTAAAACAGGAATCCCAGTTAGATCATCCTTAGCATCAGTGTCGAAAACTTTTTAAAACTTACTAACCACCTAGTATTCCAAAAACTGGTGCCAATTTTAACTTTTTGATTTAACAAAACAGTACATGCGGAATTAAAGTATAAACCATTCACACAACTGAATGAAAGTAAATAGAATAATAATTACACAACTTGCCGAATAAATCACCTGCCACCAAATAAATAATCCAAATACAATTATTCAACACCTGAATAAATTACACCTGAAAATTGTACCGAGAAGTCTGGGCTACAAGCCCCAAATAAAACTGAAACTGATACAAGATTTCCTACTCTAGGAATGAATGAATGATGCGTCTAATCCAAACTCCTGCTAGCATCCACATATGTCGCAGCTCCGTGTCCCTGGAATAGAATATCAATCCTGGCGTCCCTGTGGCTGGACACCTAAAAGGTTTTGAAAATAGTATTATAGCAAGGGTTAGAACCCAAAACATTTTGAAAATATTTAGCAAGTGAATTAACTGCAGTAATTTAAAATGCATGAATGCGCTTCATATTTAAGTTAGTGTCGCACTCCCTTGTGGACATTCTCACCCCTCCACTATTGTGCACACCTACCGGTTACCTTAACCCCACCTAGTTGTGCTACCCCGTCCAACTAGTCTTGGTATAACCTTCCCTTGCCATACTACTCTAACCCGAGTATAATGATTCTTGAATTTTAAGTTATTTCACCATTAACTTAATTAATTCCTCTTAAATAATAACATATAACCGTGACACAAGTTATATAAATTACATACGTCAAACACTGTATTATTCCCACAAATGATTAACTTAATTAATTTCTCATTAATTAACAACATATAACTGTAACCCGAGTTATATAAGGTAAATACATCACGCACTGTATTATCACCTACATATAATATTTACTACCATATTATACGTACCTTTACTAACATCCACACATATATCATACGCGTATCCATCCTTCCGAGTATACCCTCACCGGATGATTCCCTCTAGAATGCTATCTCACTAGGTGTGCTCACAAAACCTAGTTTTCCCCAAGTTAGAATCGCTCACCAACTTGGACCAAAATATAAACGAAATGGAGGCGGTCATATTCCTTCCCTGAAAGTGAGATAAATCCCTCACCCATATATACCGGACGCTATGACCTGGGGATATACTCGCCCTACTCCTCAAGCTAGGGGATTCACCCACATCGCGCAACCTCCCTTGATAGCATTAGAGTATATAAATTTAATAAATATCTAATCACTGATATTTAGTATCACGCAAAATAAATACACATATATATATATACTATCACGACACCGTATATATATATAATATAAACCCGGCTTTACCGTGTACTCAAAATCCCGTACACTGCCTGTAATTTCCTGAGTTTGTGGTCCGACTCAATGTAATTAATTTTCTCACTTAATAACTTTTCCTCTTCCCGAGTCTATGGTCCGACTCTAATATAATTAATTCACACCTTAATTAATATAATACTTTCCCCGACTCTATGGTCCGACTCTCCTTAAATTAATTAACACACATATTAATTTAATTCTACCCGAGTCTACAAACCGACTCTAATTAAATTAATTAGCACCCATATTAATTTAATCCTACCCGAGTCTACAAACCGACTCTAATTAAATTAATTAACCCACATATTAATTTAATCCTACCCGAGTCTACCAACCGACTCTAATTAAATTAATTAATACCCATATTAATTTAATAACTTGGTGTCACCCAACCATTATCCCCGGACTCTCTCACCCGGCCCTTACCTCCACATTTCCGAGTCAATGTTCCGACTCCAAACTAATTACTTCCTCTCTATAATTAATTTAACACCTTGATATCACTTAACCAATATACCCGGACTTACTCACTTGGTCCAATTTACATCTCATAATATAATACCCACATTTTTGCCTACAATGTGTCACACCTTTTATTTCTAGAATTTTTCCCAATTATATTTGCTTATAATTAATAACATACCCGGACTCGATTCACTTGGCCCGAAATTAAATATTTCCCGAGTCTATACCCCGACTCTAAATTACTTAGTTTATCTCCAAACTTAATTCACTACCATGGGTTACTTTACCAATATACCCGGATTCACTCACTTGATCCGTACCTCACTATTTTGGAATAAAATCTCTCAAATTCATCCGTTAAATGCCCCACATAAATTCATCCTAGTCCCAATTACTTTCCCCCATAATTGCTAGGAATAATTGTTTCATATTTATTTATCACTAAATAAATGCTTGGGAGTTAAATTTAATTACTTTCCCCTTATACTTCACCCAAGGCCGAACTGCCCAGAATTTTCCATCGTCGATCGATCGATGCCCCCGATCGATCGATCGACCCCTTCGTTACAGCTCCTCTTCTCCCTGTTTTCCACCATTAACGAATTTAAAGCTTTTTAAACCATAATTTAAACCTCTGTTTACATCATCCCATCATCTACACATGGTTAATCCACATCCTATTCATCATAGAAATCATTAAGATGATCAACTTCTCTAATTATCTCACAAATTTTCGAAATGGGTCTTTCTCCATAAAATTCAATTATCTGTTTTAAAACCCAAATTCCAGATTCGATTTCCACTCTTTTATGTTCTGAAATTTTCGTTCAAATCATATATACATATTCAGATATCAATCACCCATCTAAATCTTACTTTGAATCTCATTCAAGTGTTTCAAAAACAAAAACCCCATTTTGTACCCATTTACACCCAAAAACGAATTTTCATACACACATCACTATGATATGAATTGATTATCATGCTTTAAGAATCAAAACAGTTAGCCACTTGCCTCAAAGTGTTTGTAGTGTCTGATCCGTTGTTGTTGACCCTCAATTTGGCTCCAAAAAGCTCCAATTGCTCTTGATTTGTTTTCCCCCATTTTCCTTCTCAAGCCCTAGGCTTAGAATTTGATGGATGCTGATTTTCTAATCTCCCCATTAGGTTAAAAACCCTTAATCCCGTTTTTCACCTAATGGGCTTAATTAAAGTGGCCCAACTCACCCCGTGTGGGCCCGACTATGCCCAAAAATACCCCGAGACCCAATTACTACCCCCGGGTACTCTTTTCGGACTATCTCGACCCATCCGGACTCAACCGCGCAGTCAGAATTGACATCCGAATTAATTTATAAAAATCCTTATCTCACACCCCATTAAGTCTATACCGACTCCCGGCTGGGATAAGTGCATACCCCGTCATTAATACCCGAAATGACGTAATTAAATTATTACTATTGACTTAGTAAATAAATTTTCCTAAACATTAACCATTCACTCCCCGATTAATATTTAAATAAATATATTGTCATAATTAATTCAATTAAAATTACAACACACAAGTAATTTAAAATCCTCGAATTAATTAAATATTAAATGCACAAAAATACGGGGTGTTACATAAAATTAATAAGTTCAGATTATATTAAGCAAATAAAACCATTCACACATGGAATTTATAGTGAAACCCTCATGGGAATCCACTTGTACTGAATTTCATGACTATAGGACTAAACATGGACTCAGACAGATATTATTTATACAACAATGTTAACCAACATGATGTCTCTCCCATGTGTTCTACTCCTCTGCATCTGTACATACTAGCAATAGCCACTCTAGTCTAGGAACCATTTAGACACCCTCTAAAACCTCAGTATCCATCAATCTCGATTGGTGATGAGCATCCCACACTTAATCCAACATGTTATCTTCTTAGAAGTAGAATATCTCAAAGGATTTTTGTAAACTTAGAGTCTACTTTGATTGTATGGAGTTAGCAGACCGTCACAAATAAAAAGACAATAGCAAAACCAATATACAATTTTAAAAAAACTAGGCTTCGTTAATTAGAAAAGGCATTTAAAAGTGTTCAAATAGTTTAGTAGTGAAAGATATCTAAACAAACACATTTTCCAAGACAAAGGTCCTCGCTTGATTGAGGGATCCTCATTTGAAGTCTTCTTATGATCGAGGTCCACTTCTTGAAAAACATGTCCCTTTTCAAAACCATATTTAATCAAGGGTAACTTCATTCAAAATAGGTCACTAAATATTGACCATTGAATTTTTTTTGTTGAATATAGTTTAAATACTCTTTTTAAATTTTCTTTCATCATAGTTTTGTCATGTCACTTCCAAAAAATAAAGTACACTGCAATAAAATAGAAAACGTTTTAAGAACATAACCATTAATAAATATCCAATATGGAATGAATAAGTACAATCCTGATTGGTATTCTTTGTCACGGTGAATAAGCATTTTGTCTTGAATTAATATATCATTACAACTCGATATACTCGATAAAAGACTCTACCACTCAAAGATATAAGCTGGAATCAATCCAGTACAACTAGAATATAAGGGAGTGTAAAACATGTCCTTACAAATATCCCAATTTGGCTATTCTTGTACAAAACCCAAAATGAAAAATTACAAAAAATAGCAAATCAAATTGCCTATTCATTAATCAACCCATCCCAATCCCCTGAAGACTTGATAATGACGTATTACTTACTAAAACATATACCATTTTTTGTACAAATGATACAATATATATATATATATATCGACAGGAATTGAGACAATGCAATGCATGAATAAAACTACTATCCTTATCTATATACTCCCTTTGAATCCTAAAATCTATCACTTTTTATCTTGAATAGACAAAGGAAGAAAGAAAAACAATAACTATCACAAATCAATCCAATTAATTAAATAAGAATGTATCAAATAAAGCATATGATCAATGAATTAAATGATAGAAATGTATGGTGTAGTAGGGGATTATAAATAAAGTTCTACCTAGAGACAAACTTCCACCTTATGAAATTAGATGGTATGCTAGAGAAGGATTTATCAAAGATTAGTGATAACACAAAGAAATGCGGAGAGTCAACCAAGTTATTTCAAAGAAAAGGAAAAGCAGGAGCTCAATCGAATACCAATGAAGATGGCCAGAATAAGTTAATTAGAATCACCATATAATTTGTTAGTTTGATATGTATTTATGAGATGTATCGTAAATTTTAGTTATGTTGTAATATTTAGATGAGGTTACTCGATACCCGATTGACCAATTTTTCCAGGACCTGAGAGAGCTTTCATACTCTATCGAGAAACCTCCCTTGGGAATCTTTGAGGGAAATAGTTTGGAGGATTAAAAAAAAGGCAACGTTAATGCATGAATTAACCACTTTAGATAGTCCAGATAAAACTCCCAACTTTACCCGATAGAGCACCTTCGAGCAACCTTAAGCTCACTCGGTATCCCCCATTGAGTTTTGGCACCAAATTGAGTATCTTTGCAAAAAAATCTTAGTGATTTCATACAATATGTAGACATGTCAAGTCATCTTACCTTAAATAATGGTAGTTTGGTGAGAAGCTAGTTGGTTTGGTGCTGATGCACTGTGGCATCTCTTGACACAACAGCTAGTCACTCGAGATTTTAGTCAACATTTAATACATTTGGCATTAAAAGGTTCCACGAGTGTATTTTATACATTTGGAAGGATGACATAGCATTAAATGCACGTGTGATTCCACGAGTGTATTTTATAGCGCCTATATATACCCCCAGCTACTCTTTGATAAAGGAAAGACTTTTTAGAGAAAGAGATCATACTCAATCTTTGAGAAAAAAGATCATTTTAAGACAGTTATTATAAACCATAGATCATTTACTTCCCACGATTAATGATTTATCTAATTCTACTCAAGAACATAAGCATTTCTTGAGCTTTGATCATTGCTTCTTCATACCTTGGTGTTTGAGCTGCCTACATGAGGTGTATCTAGAGTGACTGATTTTCTCTCCCTCTAGCTAGTTGTTTAAAAGGTTCATTTATTATTTTAAACAGATTGTATTTATTGCTTTTCATTGAGTTGTACACGAGAGTTTGTGCATTATTCATTTGAGGTTATTCCTTATCATTTTGGAGTGCATCTATTATTGTGTTATCGCCATTAATACGGGTTATGCCTTAGTTTATCCTTAATTACCCTAGAACTCAGATAATTATTCTTTTACATTTTGCGACTCTATCATGGAGGTCTTATTTTAGCAACGACTAATGATAACATCAACCGCATTCTCAACTTTGATGGCATTTAATTCCAGGAGGAACAAAACCTCATTTGTACTCCTTTAGTTTCTCCAGTTAATGTTGCACTAACTATTACTATCATAGGAACCGTCACATCTGGATAGGCTTCCATGAGTTCCATGATGGACCTTCCTCAAATGACCCTCTTGATGGACAAGTTTATAAAGTTTCTACAAACTCAGCCTAGAATGGTCATATTTAGATCGATGATAGATCCAAGCTCTTTTACCACCCTAATGGCAACACCTAATATTCCTTCAAGTGGATCACCCCTTGTGCCTACAAGGATTACTGGTATCTTGGCAACCAACCTTGCTTCAGTTGCAATGCCACATTTTGAAGTGCCAATAACTTTCATTGTTCTACTTATGGTTACTTTGCCAATAGCCAGGCCAGTGGAAACAGTTGCTTCACATTATTTAACTAATGAGGAGGTTAAAAGGGAACTGATGAAAATGATGGCATCATCCTCTCAAAATATTGGTGATGTTGCCCCCATTTATGATGAATTCATTACTCCTTATCCAAAGGAGTATAGCGACAAACCTTACCCAAATAAATATGTTCCCCCAATTTTTTAGAAGTCCAACGAAAAGGGGGGAACCCGAAGTAGCACATTAAATGATTTATTAAGCACCTAGGTGATAATTACAACAATAAAAAGTTGTATTTAAGGGAGTTCTCCAAATCCCTCATTGATAAACTTACACTTGGTACTCTCAATTGGCCCCCAAAAATGTGGTAACATGGGAGGACACGCATCTCCATTTTGTTCAAAAAATTCTTTTTGGATGAAGATGAGTTTATGTTGACCCAACTTGCTCAATAGAAGCAAAGGAAGTGTGAATAGGTGGTGGTCTATATTAGAAAATTTAGGGAAAGCTATGCATGTAAGGGAAGATACAACAGAGGCCAAGAATTTTAAACGTGTGAGGAGGAATTATTGTCAGAATATATTTTTCATGTGATTAATGAGACTCACAAGGGTATATTTGCATTCTTCACAAAAAAAAATCTAGAAACATCGTTATGCAGGTTCATCTAAACCCTATCATGACAAATTTTGTGTTTAAGCAACCAATGACTCAAGTTGGAAGAGGAGGCCAAGCTCCTCGAGTTAACTACGCAGATGAAACTAAAGTAGCTCAAAGTGGAGGGAGACAAAAAGGAAGGATAATAAGAGGAATTTCAATCGGGAGGATCCACCAACTTTAACTTGCACCATCTAAGAAGCAATGTGTTGTTACCACAGTATGCCTCGAGAACAGATATTTAAGTTGACCCAACCTATTTCCATGTACATGGGAGAGTTTGTCATCCAACGGTATCATGCTTTACTCTCTAATGAATCATTAAAAAGCACGTATTAGTTGGGACTTTTCAATTTCCTTAAACTAATATTATTAATAACTCGTTGCTAGCACATGGGGTAAATATGGTGGTTTCTTTGATGAAGAAGCTGAGGATGAAATGACAAGAAGGGTCATAGAGTAAGAGGAGTTCTAACAATATGATGGAAGTTATTTGGTTAGAATGGAAAACGTGGACATTGCCTACAATGCACCATCCATAAGAGATAACGAGAAGGTTTATCAGACGGACAATCATGAGGTTGATCCTAGCTTGGAGAATCAAGATATTTCAAAATGAATAAAATTTGTGTGGTTCTTCAATCTGGTTAAGATGCCTCAATAGAGAAGAGTGGAGATCATACATGTAATTTTAGACATAACAAGGAAGAACTTTATTCCTTCGCTAAAATTGAGGGGGCCCGTGGCTGGGCTGGTATTAAAATATATGTTTGAAATCACTCTTTTAGATGTTAACATAACAATAAGGTTCCCCCACAATAGACCTTTGTATGTAACAATGAGCATCAATGGGATCAATTTTTTAAGGGACTTAATGGATGGAGGTTGCTCGATTAACATAATGCCAATTAGCTCATTTTATGCTGCTAATATTTTTTAGAATAGATTAATCTCAATGCCGCTTTCAATTTCTAGGTATGATAACCAAATGTCCAAGTTTATTGCTTATGTAAATATTGGGATAATGATAGGCAATATAACCTCACATATCAAGTTCCGTATGATTTAGTCTTCCACTTCCTACCATACACAAATAGGATGAGTTTGGATGCATAATCATGGGTTGGTACCTTCAATATGTCACCAATGTGCTAAGACTAATGTCAAAAGAATGGAGATCGTCATTCGAGCAACTAAGAAGCCATTTACCACATATGAATCTTATTTAGTAGATGCCATTTTTACAATGATCTTACTCAAGACATGCATATCTTAACAAGGCACATTTAAGGAGTTAGAGTTGCCACAATCAAGCAGAGATTGGGACCAATGGTGGATCGAAATATTAAAATGGAGGAGGCAATACAATTTGTGGAGGAGACAAGTTGGTTCAAAAACTCCAAACTATCTATAAACAAAAAAATAAGTGATTGAATGGCACCAAGGATTTATTCGATTGAGCACGGTACAAGATGCCAGAATGTGCTGACCAGGTTTTCTAGACCTGAGATGTAGGAAGCTAAGATGCAAGAAAGATAAAGGAACCTACACCACCACAAAGACAATGCTACTCAATGGTGGAAATGTGGTGTATCGCCTATGAAGGTGCGAGTGTGCATTCAATGAAGCTAACTCGATATATGAATGTCTTCTAGTAGAGAATCAAGGGTGAGAATGCAAAATATTAATTGCCTCTGTGGTTTTCATAAATTCCCTAATTTTAAACCAATTTTAGTTCATCCCTAAAACAATGCGACACAAAATTCAAGAAAAATCCCCGAAGGACAAAACCTTTATTTCTAGATTTTTGACAAGTTTACAAGACCATTGACTTACATATGACCTGATAATCTCCCACAAGTGTAACGCATGGTGTCTTCATCAAACCTTCAAAGCATCGGCTAGAAATCAGTCGTGGTTCACACGTAGTTATACCACAAGGACGTGTAGTCCAGACACGCAGTCTTCAGCAAAGAATCAACACATATAAGATCCCCAATGACACGCAGTCATAAACTTTATAGCGACTCACTCCACAATAGCACACAACTCTCGGTTGTAGAGATATCCCCACAAAGGATGAACAATAGCAAAGTATATTCTTTGGGTTCCAAAACAATTCACATAAATATATTGGGATTTGTGATTTGAAAAAGAAAAAAGGGATTAAAACCTAAAGGAAGAAGCCAAAAGGATTCTGCAAATCGCAATTATTCTGTTCTATAAAACGTTGGGACTTCTTCACCAAATACACCTCATTTATTGCGCTTATATAGAAAATCTAAGTCGGTGTGTCGTTCGAACGAGATCCTATTTTGTTCGAACGAGATCTGATGTTGTTCGAACGAGATATCAAATGACATTTCAGGCTATGTTTGTAGATAATTTCGATACGAACGCGTGGCCGCCAGTTTCATATTTTCCTGATTTTTTTTAATTAGTTATGATTTTTCTACGGAAAGGAGTACGAGAACAAAATCTTTAGATAAAATGAATTCAAAAAAAAATTAATAAAAACATTTAAAGCTCCGCTCCAACACTTATAAAATATTTTATGAAAAATAATCTCAATACTCTAAGTGCATTATTAAGGTACTCTAAAACATAACCTTACCAAAGTTAACCTTAGGGAGACTGTTTGTTGAAGAACCTTGATTATTCGGATTCATATTGATGTGACTGTTCTCTTGAACTTCTTTGACGGTGTAGCGCTATACGACATATAAATTGATAACGGACAAAAATGTCCCTACAAATCTCCCGCTATTTCTATGCCGGTACAAAATAAAAACATCTGAATTATCAATCAAAATATGACCTATAAAATCTACCATCCCATGAACCCAAAACTAAAAAGGTAAATGACAAGTCTTCAAACTTTTCCAATCTTCAATAAACTTCAAACATTCCTTGTCACCATCAGGCTGTGCAATCCAAAAATCTTCAATTATACCTACACACACGAGACAAAGCAAAAACCTCATGATGTATCGAGATTGAAATGATATAAAAATAAAACATGTAAGCATAATCAAATCTTCCCCATACTTAAACCCCCCCCCCCCCCCCCCATAATATCATAATTCGTTCTCCCCCTTTTTATTTGTTCGAAATAGAAAAGGAAAAGAATAAACCAAATAAATCAAATCGGGGTGGCAGGATAAAGAAGGAAAACAAATATGACAAACGTGCTCAATGCAGGATATGCTCAAAAAAATTCACAAACTATTTTGTATTATTCAATTTTTTTATACAAAAGTGTTACAAACAACACCATGAATTCATACTAAGATAACAAATCGTGGAAACGGTATGAATGGGTGTGAATAGATTCGATAAGAAATAAAACTCAATCACATCATATGTGCATGATGCATATTGTGTATTCCTAACGAATGAGAATAAAAATCATCCTTAGGTGTAAAAATGTTGAATTTAGATGACATCGTCTTAAATCAAAATAAACAAATCAAAGCCTACATGATTTTCACACCAATAACGTCTAAAAACTTTTTAACGCTTTTTCAAGACTTTTTAAGGACGTGCAAAGTCGTTTAAATTCTCCAACAAAACTCCCTCATATATATTTTCTTTTTGAGGTGATCTAAATTCTCAAACATTGGAGAATTGGTGAATAAACCTAATGGCCCCTTGTGTCATAAATTTCTTTTTATTGCCTTTAATTTTTTTCGGGCTCTTTTAAACCTCTTTGGACCCCAGATAGTTAAAATACCTCAATTTTTAGGTCCAATTAAACTGTGTCTTAATCGCAAAGGATAGATATGTACCTTTCGTAGCCCTTCACCGTTTTTTAAAATTCACAGAAACTCACGGCAAACGGTTTAAAACATGCACACCTTTTATTATCTTGTTTTATTGCATTTGGTTCGTTTTAATAGACAGAATTAAGATGAAAACAAGTAATCAACATGTGATTCGACAAGAAAAGTATTCAAAAAAACTCGTTCTCGTGTGTATCAAAGGAAATAATGAGTCGATCATGTAGGTAATAACACTTAATTACATCTTAATGACTCGAAACACTATAAACCACATGAATGACATGACATATATGTCTCAAAACGCTATCAAATAGTCACATGGATATGGCATGATGTTGTGACTTGGTCATCCTAAATGTCAATTCATATAAGATGCAAACAAAATACAAAAATCTTTTTGGATTTTTTCAAAAATTTTATCAAGATAAAATCTTTTTGACTTTTTCAAAATTTTTCATACAAAAATCCAATAAAAAAAGTACATGTCAACACACTAGCAAATATATATTATGAAACCACAACTAGTGTTGACAAAAATCATGCAAGCAGTCAACGATACGAAATAGCAAGTGCGAATCATATGCAAGCATGTGAGTCTCAAACCATCTAAAGTCTAGTGTATCCAAAAGTGATTTCCTAACCCAAACAGATGTGACACGTCGACACGGGTATTTGGGAACCAACAAAATATTAGACTTAGACTTCCTAGGACCCCTTAGAAGATGAAAACAAAAATGCCTAAGTTGTCCTTTCCTACCACAATGTGAATAAATGTAAACGAGTGGAACGACACCTTTGGGTTAACCTTTTCTAACGTCCTTAGGAATGGTTGGCCCTCTAAAAAAAATAATGGTTTCGGCTTTAGCAATGGAAGTATTAGAACATAATGAGCCATTACCATTACTATCTAAACTACTTGAATCGTTTAAATCATTTTTTAACTTCAAAATATTTTATTCAAGCAACAAATTAGACTCTTCCAAAGATAGAATTTTTTTTTCAAATTATCAATTAAACTTAATAATTTATTTCGCTCATCCTCAATTAAAACAAACTTATCCCTAAGAGTCTCTTCACGTGCCTTAAAATCATCGCTTAATTTTTATCCTCAATGGCAACCTTAGAATTTTTTAAGTCCTCCATTTTTTTTCTTCTAAAACTAGGACTTTATCATCACTCTCCTTTTTGGCAATTTTTAAAGAATCAAAGTCAATAAACAAATTACTGAAGTGTTCATGACAACTATCTCTTTGATTTTGAAACGATTGCAAATATTGAATATGATTACAAATTACCAATGTCTTGTTATTGATAATTACAACCTTCAAGAGTTTGTTCAAGATATTGAAGATGAATTGAAGTGCATCCAAGAGTCAGAGTGGATTGATTTGGTTGAGGGTGGATAAGAGGCAAGGCTAATCTTCTTATCAAAAGATCTAAAGGTTGCGAAGAATATGGAGATGATCTAGCTTATACAAGAGTAAAAATATGTCTTAGCATGGAAGTATACTGAGATGTAGTGTTGGATCAAGAATTGAGTTGGCACAAGCTCAATGCTATGCCCTAAACTATTTTGGTTAAAGTAGGCCACAAGAACATAAAAACTTGAGTTGGATCTCAGAATAAAGGTTGGGGTTGAACGGTTACTAGCATATAGATTTATTAAGCCAATTAAACATCTAATTTTTCTGTCTAACATCTTGCAATTGGAAAATAAAAAAAAAACAAATTCCCATTTGTGTTGACTTTAGAGATCTGAATAGATCTTGCCCTAAAGATGAGTTCCCTTTACCTTTAATTGATAGCCTAATCGATTCAACAGTTGGTCATGAGATTTACAACTTTATAGATGTCTATGTGGGTTATAACAAGATAAAAATGGATCTAACTGTTATAGAGAAGATGGAATTTCCAACTCCTTAGGGAAATTTTATATAGAATTCATGCCTTTTGGTCTAAAAAATGTTGGGGCAACTTGTCAAAGAACTATGATAGCCATTTTTCATGAGCTATTTCATGACATTTTGGAGTTCTACATGGATTATTTGATGATTAAATCATATGAATAGGATTGAAACTTGGTTGATTTGAGAAAGGTATTCAACAAGTGTAGAAAGTATAATCTCAAGATGAACCCACTCTAATATGCCTTTGGTGTAACGAGCGAAAAAAATCTTAAGTTTTTCGTTGATCGGCAGGAAGTTTAAATGAACCAAGATAACAATATATCCATCATTGAAATGCCATTTACAAATATGTAAAAGGTTCTAAATAGTTTCCTAAAAAATATTCCTTACTTGAGAATATTTACCCCAGGTCTATCTAATATCACTCATCCTTTAATGGAGATGTTGCGAAAGAGCAAAAAGTTCAAATGGGAGGAACCACTTCAGGAAGCATTTGACAAGCTTAACAGACTGCACATTTCACCTCAAATGATGATTCCTCCCAAAGCTAAACTATCTTTGTTGCTTTATCTTACCTCTACTATTAGGTCCATCGATGCATTATAGGCATAAGGGGATAATCGGCAAGAAATACCTATTTATTATCTTAGTAGAATTATTCTCAATCTCGAGATAAGATATAACAACATAGAGAGGCATTTCTTATCCTTAGTATTTTTTGTTGACAAACTTAGATATTATATTATAGCTTTTACTATTCACATAGTGACAAGATGTGATCCAATTGAGTTTTTACTGAAATGAACAATTTTGATCAGGAGAGCAGAAAGGTGGTTCCTCACTCTTTTTTAGTACGATCTATAGTATGTGGTTACTCGCGCAATTAAGAGACAAGCTTACGGAGATCATTTATCCAGTTAACTTAGGTTTATTCAAGAAACCTCAGGAATACATTCTAGGTGATGATTTACCAGCCAACCTTTGTGAGGAAAATTTGGAAGAATTATCCATGGAGGTTTTCATCGGCTCAAGGTAAAGGAAGAACTGGGGGATTTTGCCTAGAGGAAAGGAAAAGATACTTGGATTTTAATTTTTCAAATAGCAAGGAAGAGTATAAAGCACTAAATTTTAAGTTTCTCGAAGTTCTATGAAGAGGTATCCATTCACTTTGCACTGAAGGAGATTCAAACTTAGAGGTTAAACAAGTAAACGGCGAATATACATTGAAGCACCTTAGTCTATCCCCATATCGAACAATCATACAGAGGTAATCCACCAGTTTTATGAGGTTAAAGTGGAAAGGCATCCAAAAATGATGAACCAATATGATAATGGCTATGCCATAATTGCACCAAAGGTGGATATGGAAGGTGAATCTACAACCATGGTGATCCATCGAAGGACAGCTCCATTATTTTTTCTCCAACTATTTCCCACTGATGATGTCTCATATTAGAGAGGGAAAAATAAGGAAGCAAATGGAGACAAGATATGGAATAATGAAGCTTACTAAGTTTCGCGTAATTTTTCCTTCTTCAAGGAACTTTTAACTATAAGAATCCTAGGGGATTGTCGGCTAGATACACTGGTCCAGTGTGAGCTCAAAGATAGTTGAAGAAATATCATGGGGAGCATTAAGACACCAATAACATTTCTCTATACAAAAAAATTCAAAGAGAGGGATTTTTTTGGCCTTCGATGAAGCAAGACGCAACAGCAGTTCAAAGAATATGTGCTAAGTGTCAACCTTTTTTCCAACCACCTGAGTGCAACTTTTTGGAAGCCCAAAAAGATTGGAGGCAACCTTACAACGATTTCATCAAGGGGGGTTTTTCCAAAAGAGAAAGCCAAAGCTATAGGAATGAGGAGGAGAGCTCCGAGTATCTAACTGTTGGAAGAGAAAATATATCGACGAGGTTATTTCAACAGTCCATTGCATTGCATCACAATGGAGGAAGCATGATAAGTCATCATGCAAGCTCACAACCCAACTCACATCATAGAATCCAAATTGTATGATCAACTGATGACACTAGGTTATTATTGGACAAAAATGGAAAAAGGGTCATTCGAGTTTGTTAAAAAATGAAAGGCTTTCGAACTCCATAAAGACCTCATTCATGCCCCTTCAGTGGACCTTCATTGATTGGTTTATCCCATAGGATTAATCAAACCATCATCTAGAGGTAAGAAATGTATCATTTTGGCAACTGTGTGCTTTACAAAATAGGTAGAGGTGATACCTTTAAAAAGGGCAACAACAAGTGTTGTGGTGCAATTCATCAAAGAGTACATCATTTGTCAATTTGGCATACCCAAGGCTTTTTTTTATTATAATGGAAATATATTTATCAATAAAGAGGTATCAAATCTAACAGGTAGGTTTTCAATTATCCACCACACCTTGACGATAGCTTACCCAAAAGGCAATTGTAAGGGCAAATTTCCAATCGAGGCAATTTTTCAAAATTGGCATAATTCCTGACAAATCTGTGTGAGTCATAGGTTAGTCATTGAGTTGTGATCCCATAAAGCCTATGACGTGTTGTGTTGAAGATGTTGCTACAAAGCTTCGAAGATGACATCGTGTTGTGTTTAGTGCCCACTTTATCTTCATATATAGATCTCTTAGGTATGAATGCTAATGAATTTTGAGATGTAAGATTTTAATTAAGGATGTATTTTAAACTTAAAATTATTTTGGGACTTTGAAAAAAATATATTTTTGGAAACATATTTTTTTAAAATATTTTTTTAGTTATTTTTTATTTAAAAAATCGAGGTTATTTTAAACTTAAAAATTATTTTGTATTTCGCCAGTCGTTCAAATGAGATAAAGATTTTGTTCGGGCGAAAGGACTTTATCATTTGAAGTCTCATTAAAAGTTTTCATCAAATGAGCATCGATCGAAGGCATACTATTTTAAGTCGTGAGATGCATGTTCGATACTGGTTTAAACGAGAATGAAATCTCATTCAAACGAGCAGGATTCTCGTTAAAACAAGATTGCATTCTCGTTCAAACGGGGCCAATAGTTTGTTCGAATGAGAAGTCGCCTTGAAATTCATGTTTTTGTATTTAAGGATTCCTTTCACTCAGAAATCAATGAAAAAAATTAACAAATGTTTCTGCACCTGTTTACAAAAGTTCCCACATATTTCACATATCCTTAGTTTTCAAGATCCATATCTCATTATTCTAAAGCTACAGTGATCTTGATTTTGGCACCGAAATTTGCTCTTCCTATTTGAACAACTATTTTTGTGCGATGGACTCCATAAGTGATGATTCCGAAGAAGAAATGATGGACTCTATGTTCGGATTCTTAGACGGTGATAGGCTTATCAGTGGATACTAAGGTGCATGTGGACTCGTATATTGTGGACACTTGTGTGGGTTGATTCCTGCGTTACTGTTGTGGAGGAGAAGTTAAAAAATAGAAGAGCGTTAAGGCTAGTGGGTGATCAGTTCGTTAAGTAAGTCTTGTATACTCTTGTATAATTCCATATCATAGTGGATTATCTGGCCTAGTCGTCCGAGGTTTTTTCCCTGAGTGGTTTCCTCGTACATCAGCATCTTGTGGTGTGTTTGATTTATTGATTTATTTGCTTATTCACCTTAGATATATGCGATAGGGCTAACAAGATAAAATAGGGTAAATCAAATTGTTTTCACAAGATAAGTTTGTTGGTTCTAAGTTAAAATTGATTTTTAAAAAAAATATTGTCTTTGCCTAAAGAACACTACTTATGGGCCTTCTCAAATTGGTACTTGAGCTAGAACACTAAATTACTGTGTCTGTGATCCCTTACCTTTAAGCAAGAATCTTGGAGGGTTTGATGGTTTTAGAACACCTATGTTTGATGGGACTAATTACGCTTAGTGGAAAATGCATATGAAGTCGACACTTTAGGATATAAATGAGAGGTGTGGTTAGCTGTAGTTCAAGGGTGGTCACCACCAGTCACGAGAGATGGAGAGGCTATTTGCTTAAAACTTATTGAGTCGTGGACTGATGATGAACATAAATTAGGACAATATAATTCTAAAGGGATAAATGCTCTTTTCTGTTCTATCGCCCCAGAGGAATTTCATCGTATTATGATATGTGAGATGTTAAAAGAGGCTTGGGATATACTCTAACTCACCCATGAAGGAACTAGTACTGTTAGGGCTTCCAAACTACAAAACCTCACCACCCAGTTTGAGAGGATTAATATACTAGAGAGTGATACCTTTGATGATTTCTATGATAGATTATCCGATATAATCAACTCATCGTTTAACTTGGGAGAAATGATACCCGACAACCGAGTGATAAAGAAAATCTTATGGTCGCTGCCTGATAGATTCAATCCAAAGGTGACTATTTTAAACTCTTTGTGTATGCTTGACTCGACAAAACTTAAAGATCTTGTAGGTGAACTACAAAATTATGAACTTTACATGTTTACCTCCAAGCAAGTGATGAAGAAAGAAAAGGGCATAGATATTTTGAAATCCCTGAAGGAGGAAATAAAAGTTTTGAATGATGAGTCTGACATCGAGTCCTAATATGTGTCCATGTTGGCAAATAAGTTCAAGAAATTTCTTAAATCCCAAAAGAAATTGAAAGATGCAAAAAGGTGTGAGAAAGACAAGGACAACAAGGCCGATCACTTCCCTAAGAATCGGAGTGAGAATGTTAAAAGGGATAATTTAGAGAGATATTTTAGTGCTAAGGGTTATGGACATAGAGTGGCTAAATGCCCCATTAGACTTAGTAAGGAAGGTAAGAAATCGATAGCTTATAATGCCACCCTTAGTGATAGTGATCTGAAAAAGGGAGATATTTTCCCCATTGAGCGCAACTTTATCGCGTTCATGGCTAATCATGTGAGCGACGATGAGAAATCTTCCAATGATTATATTTCTTTGAGTGATAATTTCGAGTCCATGGTTAGCAAATCCCAAGTGAGTGAGGGTTAGGTGAGTGAGGGTTAAGAAGTAGAGGAAAGTGAGTTGCAAGTTGCCTTTCGTGAATTTTGTGCAGAAACAATGAAGGTGAAGAAGGCTAACTTAAAGTTGGAATCTAGCTTGAAAGAACGTGCCATAGGAAATGATAATAATACATTGTTTGAGGATCTGAAGGCACGTTGAGAGATTCTAGTGGGGTTAAATTTAATTTGGAGTCTAGGTCCGAAGAGTTGGATAGGATGTTAGGCACCATCCAAATAAAATATGACAGGTGTAGAAATGTCTTCGGTGATCGTATTGCTCACATTACCAAAGCTAAGATCATTCAAATGAGAGAGTCGTTTAGGAATATTATGAAAGGTCAACCTTTAGGTAACACTCCTCGTTGGTTTTACACTTGCACTCATTATGGTAGGAAGGGTCACCTTTCAGAATTTTGCTACGATTTTAAGAATGCTCCTACGAAGTCTAAGAATAGAGTCGCTTAGGTTACTAAAACCTCTATTCATCGTTACACGCCTACTTGGGTTAGGAAATCAGATTTAGAGGCTTTAGGTATTAGACTTGTTGATTCTTGTTTGCTTACATGTGATTCTCCCCATATTAGATCTCATGGCGTGTCAACCGTGTTTGTCATACTCTAGTTAGGCTTTTTGATATTTCTTTTCTAGGGTTATGACTTGTGCATATTTTTTATTTTTATCTTTTTTTCTTGAGTTATATTGAGAAAATATAAAAAGTTTTTTTTTCATATATTTTTGAAAAATAAGAAAAGGTTTTTCTTTTAGGTCTAAAATTTTTAGAAAAAAAACTCAAAAAGATTTTTTATTTTTGTGTCTTGAGGTTTTCACGTTTGGTATGGATTATTGGTGTACTTGAATCCCCTTCACTTCGCAACTTCCATATGGCTAGGACATTTGGTTATGACTTTAGATATATAGATTTGTCTTAAACATGATTTTTGTGAAGTTGTTTCGAACTTTACTTGCATTATGGATTTGATTGTGTATATGCCTCTGCACACAGATGCATGATATATTTTGAACGTTTAAATTCTCATGTACATTTGAGTTTGGTGAGACGTTCTCCTTTCAATCTAGTCATCTACGCATATTTATGACTTAGGGGAGTTGTGTATGTATGAATCATTGCCCGTGAGAATATTTGTTTATTAATAAAAAGATATGAGTGTACACGGGAAAGGGCTGCGAAGTTGACTTTGCGTTAAAGCCACCATTGAAAAGAACCCAAGAAAAAATGAGGGCAATAAAAGAGCAAAAAAATTGTCAAAAAGATCCAACTTAAAATATCTTAAGTGAAAACAAAAGATAGTACTTCAAAAGAATCATGAAAAAGATAAGAATAGAAAAATATGAATGTTTATCTTTTAGGGAAGTTTAGTTAAAGAACAACGGGTTTAAATAATAAGTCATAGGTTTAACGATCGTGTCATGACACCATTGATTGGTAGAATTGTCAAAATCTAGATTTGTGTGCATGGTGAATGTATTGTTCATTAAGTTCAATATATTATTGTCACGTGTGGCTAAAACATAGTTTGATAATATTTTGCAGTCAATGACAGCTTCTTAAACATATTTAAGTGTTTGGGTCATGATTCATTTGTTTTAGTTCACGCACATTCACTCCATTAATGTTTAGGCACATCAATACTATATTACCGTGTAACTCTTGTATTTTAATGTCGATTTTTCATTTTTTTGTTTATGTCAGATGGATGTTTCTCATGTTTTACCATTCTGAGTCTAGTCAAAGTGGTTTGAGAGGATATTTTGAGATTTTGGTGCCTCGTTGGAACGAGATGGTGAATCGTTCAAATGAGTTTTGGTTCTCGTTCAAAGTTAAATTCAAACAAACATCAGAGGAGCCCCCATTGTTTTGGCTCATTTGATAGTCGTTCGAAGCTTCTTCAAATGAAAACCAACTTTTGTTTGAACGACCTCCTGTTGAGTTCCAACGAGTTGCGTTTCTCGTTCGAACGAGCATGGTTTTTCATTTGAACAAGGTTAAAAATCTGCATTTAGGTTTTTACTGCCCTATTTTTGCCATTTTTACCCATCTTTTCTACACTTCGTCTTATCTCTTTTGCGAGCATTATTCGCCATTTTTTTTTAGTGATTTTCATCTTAAAAGCTTGGATTTCTCATGGATTATCGCTTAATCCTTCATCAATTTTATTCCATTCGGGTATTTCTTATCAGATTCATCCATTGTTTGTAGTTTTTGAGGATTTGGGGGGGGGGGGGGGGGGGGGGAACTTGTCTGGTTTGGTTTTCTTATCATGTATCTAAATTTGAATTTTTCATTTGTATATACATTATTATGAAAATCGTTTTAAACCGTTTTTGTTCAAAAAAATTCATTCTTTGGCGAGCTTTTGCTAATTTCTTATTTTTTTGGTTATTTATTTAGAGGTTTTTTTACCCCTTGGGTGTGGTGTGAGTCACAAAATATCAAAAATTATATTTTTTGTGGAAAATTAAAACTATTTAATTATTTTAGGATATTTGTGACACACACTGGTCGTTTTTACCTTTTTTATTGTGCAATGTTTGATTATTATTGATTATATCCTGATATTTGTTGTTTGTGGATTTGGTTTTCGCAGTGATTTGGATGGTTTTTTATGGAGATAGTTATTAGAGCTTGTGTGAGTTGGTTAGGCTAGGATTTAAAGCTTAACTTTTCATTCCCTACCCTTAGGGGTGGCAATTCGGGTTAGTTGTGTCATTTTCGAGTCGCGTTAATTTTTATTTTAGTATAAGTTTTGGTTACTCTTAAATCTATACAAGCTAATCGTGTCATGTTCGGGTCATTTCGGGTTATTACCATAAACGGGTTAGCGGGTCAAAAATTGCCAGCTCTACCTACCCTCCCTATCTTTTTTGTGATGGCCGGTAGTCGATGACGATGACGTTCTATCCATACGGGTCGTGTTGAGGGGCACGCAACCTTACCCCAAGCACAGGCCGCCCAAGCCAATCGGCCTCGATTATCTATGTTGGGTGAGTCGAGTTGATTATGAGAATTAATGCTCTCTGGGTGTTAATATCCCCACTATAATTTGTGAACGCATCTTTTGTATTGAGGAGTTTTTGATGTACCGTGTTCTAGGTTGGCTTTAGGGTCGAGGTTGGGAGCCTATTCTCTCTATGTACGATGTCATTTATCTAGACATTATTCAAGAGTTTTATTTTCGGGAGTCGGGACTTCTATGGGTTTATAATCGTATGTCAGAGGGGTCAACATCATCGTTACACTGGATCTCATTTCCCAGCTGTTACAGATTCCTCGAGATCTGGATGTTATCTTTATCGGACGTGTCACTGGTAGTGCTAAGCCCGACGACATTATTCAATATTGCTTTCGACAGATCCCGCCTCATACCTCTATCATGTTTCACCAATATGTCCATGTAGATTATTGAGTTCTTAATTGGTTTACATCATCTTTGGTCTATCCTAGAACCAACCATACACATATTTATTATGATATCGTTCACTTCATGTATGTTGTTAGTCAGGGATGGTGCATCGAAATCATTGTTGTCATTATGCACGTCATGTCCTACGTCCCTAATGTGGCACCCACTCCTATTCGGGTTGCACTTCCCTTTGGTGTCCTTATGACACGTATCTGCTAGGCTGTCCAGGTTTCTTTACTTCATGACGAGGTGGAGCAGTTTATCTTTTCTCCTATTGATGCAAATACCATTCGCAGATATAAGAGTCATCTTCCTGCTCTTGTTAGGCATGGTTTTTTAACTTTTGCATCATCATCTTCAGGTGGAGGTCACACATCATATCCTTTTGTCACCATTCTCACTAAGCCACCTTTTGTAGGGACAGGAGCGAGTTGAGAGTAGTGTAACCGATGATATGAGGAGGAGAGAGCGCAGCGTATTCTTTTACAGGAAAAGCTTACGGAGTATCGACATATGATAAAGGCCATGATGACTCATTTTAATGCTGAGGAGGAGCAGTGAACCTTACAGTCTCAGATTTCTTCCCTTCTTGATGAGATGAGGAGTGAGTAACGCCGAGGAGTAGGAATGTCACGGAGATGCATGGATAATGAAACCGCTGTGATGATTCCGATGATGATGATGGTAGTGGTGATGCTGGAAATTGCTGATTTTGATGTTGGTTTTTATCTATTTTAAGATACATTACTATTTATTGTATGTTAATTTTATTCCTTAAGTTTATGATGTACTTGATGACACAATTTCCATTCTCTTGTACTGTTGGAGATTCTGGATATATTTATTATATATATACAGTCTTAATTTCACTTCATTAAGGTTTTACGTTTTATGGATACCTGATCCCATTTATCTGTTATCTATTCACTCTTTTAGTCATATATTGCTCCTATATTGTTGATCTCTATGTTATACCATTGAGTTTCTCAGTTTATCACAAGATTACTCATTCTGATTATTGTATTTCTATGATACATATATTGACATGTTGTTCATTTATATTTTGTGGCTAAATTTGGTCCTTGTGTTTATTTGTCCCACTCTTTGTCTATTCCAGGCAAAAAGGGGGAGAGACATGTGATGTGGGGGAGTTTATACAACACTTTTTATATATATTTTTCCTCCATACTTCACTGGTATTTTTTTTGTTTCGTGTGTGCAGTGATTTCAGAGATTTAGACATTTTAACTACATCACATTCAGACATGTTCATGCTTCGTCGATTTTATCTATATTAGTCCGTATCCCGTAATATTCCTTTTAGGGTTTATGGGATGGGGTATAGGTTTTCGGTTTGACGATCCGACTTAGCATTTCACTATTTTTTGGTTTTGTCCCGGAATAGACAAAGGGGGAGATTTGTAAACACAAATTTCCAATCGAGTCAATTGTTTTCTAATTGGCATAATTCCGGACAAAACTTTGAGTCGTAGGTTAGTCATTGAGTTGTGATCCCACAAAGCCTATGGCGTGTTGTCTCGAAAAATCTTTGAAGAAGACATCCTGTCATGTTTATTCACACACTTAGATTTATCATAGATCTTTAGTGCCTACTTTATCTTTAGTGCCATGTTTAGTGCCTACTTTATCTTCAAACACTTAGATTTATCATAGATCTCTCAGGTATGAATGCTAATGAATTTTGAGATCTAGGGTTTTAATTAAGGATGTACTTTAAACTTAAATTGTTATGGGACTTTGAAAATATATATTTTTGGAAACGTATTTTTTTAAAATATTTTCTGAGGCCGTTTTGAACTTAAAAATTATTTTTTGTTTCGCCAGTCATTCAAATGAGATGAGAATTTCATTTGAATGAAAGGACATTATTGTTTGAAGTCTCGTTAGAAGCTTTCATCAAATGAGCATCGATCGAGGGCTTACTCTTTCGACTCATGAGATGCACATTCGATACTAGTTCAGATGTGATTGAGATCTCGTTCAAACGAGAAGGATTTTCATTTAAACGAGATAGCATTCTCGTCCGAACGAGGATAATTTTTTTTTCTAACGAGACGCCACCTTAAAATTAATGTTTTTGTATTTAAGGACGCCTTTCACTCATAAATCAATAAGAACTTTTGTTGAAAAATATTTCTGCACTTGTTTACAAAAGTTCCCACATATTTCACACACCCTTAGTTTTTAAGATCCAAATCTCATTATTCTAAAGCTATAGTGATCTTGATTTTGGCATCAGAATTTTTTGTTAATATTTGAACAATTATTTTCATGCGATGGACTCCATATGTGCTGATTGCAAAGAAAAAATAGTGGAATTCTTGTTCAGATTTGTAAATGGTCACTTTGTTACATTGGTGGATACCGAGGTGTACGTGGACTCATGTGCCGTGGACACTTGCATTGGTGGACTCCTACATTGCTACTATAGAGGAGTGGTTGAAGACTAGAAAAGCTTCCAGGCTTGTGGGTGATCAAATCGTTGAGTAAGTCATGTCTACTCTTGTATAATTTCGTATCATAATGGATTATCTGGCCTGGCCATCGGAGGTTTTTTCCCTTAGAGGTTTCCTCGTACATAGGCGTATTGTGGTGTGTTTAATTTATTTTCTTTATCTACTTAATCACCTTAGATGCATGATATGGGTTTAGCAAGATAAAATTGGGTAAATCAAATTGTTTTCATATGATAAGTTTGTTAGTGCTAAGTTAAAATTGAGAAATTTTTAAAAATATTGTCTTTGCCTAAAGAGCACTGCTTAGGGGCCTTATCAGCAATTGTCAAGATGAGGACACAAAAAAGACCTTGGTTAATATTTTAGCCAAGATGTGAGAAGAATTTCCTGGAGCGTGAAAGACTTTCCAGCCTATCAAACTACTAAAATGAAACTAATAGGCTTTCACCTTTTTCCTCAGTGTATGGAGCTAAAGAAAATTTTCTAATAGAGTTAGAATTATTTTCTCCCATATATGCCTTACCAAGCCGCATGTTTCCACGGAGTAGGCATGTTTTGCTAGAAGAACTAAATGAACAGGGAGATAGCACGAGCAACAAGTTCCATATTTACACGAAGCAACTCTTCAGAGCTTACTAAAATTTAGTGAAACCAAAGAAAAATGTGGAGGATGACTTAATTTTGAAATTTGTGGTGAACAAAATTAGTGGACTCCCTCTACCAAAGTTTGCAACAAATTGGGAGGGACCATATATTGTTGAGGAGACAGGTGATTCAGGCTATTATTTTATTTCATAGATTGAGGATTATAGGCCTTTCAATATTAACATTAAATAGTTAAAAGTTTATTATGTATAAAGAGCACATGTAAAAAATTTGGAGTTTGTTCTTACTTTTGTACTGGGAGAATGTGAGGAAACACGTTTGATAATTCTCGACAAGTTTTTATTATGATAAGTTTTTTTTAGGAATGTATTTTTTTAGTTTTATTAGATTTTATTTTTATGGATTGTTAATTTTTATTTTTATTTTCTTTATATTTAGAGTCTTTTTAGTTTAATGGGCTTCATTATTTTTATTTCCTTTTAGTTTGATTTTTATTCTTTTATTTTCTTTTGAGTTAGGATTTAATTTTTAATTTTATTTAATTTTATTTTTTTTAATTAGGTAATTTTTTCAAGGGTACAAGCACACACACACACACACACCACCTACCATACACCTCCACACCATAACCCAAACAGTCTCACTCACCCTAACTCCTTAGACACCACACCTTATCCACCCTCACCATCTTCCCCACTAAACCCATTTCTCTCTCCTCTCTCCCTCCATAACTATAACCTCCCAACAACCAGTTGCAAACCAAATCTCCCCAAACCCATAAACCAAAACCGCTTAACAATACCCATCCGACCTACCAGATCGATACCGACAATCCCAACAGCGAACCAACTTCGACCCATAACCCATTTGCTGAAATCTGAACCCAAGCCCATAATCGCTACTCGGACCTCCATTCCACCCAAACTCGAGTATACCCATCTCCGATAGATTCCCTTACCCTCTCTCCATTTAACTCGGCCTCGTTGATCAGACCTTCACCCAACCGACACTTACATGTTTAACCCATCAACCCAAGCTACTACAACTACCCTCCGGACCTGCTTGGCCACTGCCCCACCATGGCAGCCCCGACCCATTTCCCTAACCCGCCTTACTCAAGCCACTATTCGAAATACAGCGAATCCAAACCCATTTAAGCCCACATCCAGACCTTCAAAGCCAAAATCGATTTTAGCTGCCAACTCAAGATTCCAAACAAAAACCAAAACCCCGACGTGTCCAACACCCTTTTTTCCGTAATTACCCCAACTACCCACTTCCACATCCCACACAAAAACCCAGTTCGTACATCTACCACCTCTGTCCCAAACGACGCTACAGTACTAGATCCTCCCTTGCCTCATGCCTCTGATTGAAGAAGACTCGTGCCCTTTTAAAAAGGAGGATCGAACAGTGCAAGTGGGAGAAAGAGGGAAAAAATTCGGACCGTGGAGTTTTTTTTTATAGCTCCATTTTTTGGAGTACATTTTTAGTTGTAGATTGTACAGAAAAAATTAGTTCTTCTTTTATCATTTTTTTTTAAAGTGACTTGAGTGTGAGGTAGATTATATTTGTAAGATACAAATTGTGAGTTGAGTGACATTTTTTTAGTGTTGTAAAACTCAAATTTATTGGTAATTATTCATGTCAAGTTTGGGAAGTTAATATCAAACTCAAGAAGACTTGGTTTATTTATTTATTCTCATTCTATTTTTTTATTATGCCACTTATTGTGTCATTATTACATTTTATATGTAATAATACCAAAATGAGAGGCTAAATACCTCATGCAAGGGGTGAGATGGAATCCTTAACTTAATTATTTTTATTTTTGGTTTGTTTATTTATTATGCCCCTTTGAATATTAATATTAAAATTTTACAATTTTTATTTACGCCTCGAGAGAGGGTGAATTATTTTCAAGAGAAAAATAAAAATTTGGATTATAATATCTATTTATTAATTAAACTAGAGATAGGCAATTTTTAAATGATGTTTCGAATTTCTCTACTCTAAAAATGTAATTTGTAATGATTTAAAATACTTTTAGTAAATTTTCCCTAGCGGGTGATTTATTAGAAAATGATTAAATCTAATTTTTGTGAGTATGTGAAATTTAAATATTAATCTTCTAAAAGGACTATATGTAGCTTTACATTTGCAACGAAAGTTGATTTGTGAATTTATATATATTCTGGGGTATTTCAAATAGACAAACTAATTAATAAAAATAAATAGGCTAAGTAGTGAAGTTTAATCCCTTGAATTATCTCATAAGTATTTTCTCCTCATATTTAGTTCACTTTATTACTTTCTTTATTTATTAGTGTAGTTTTAATTTTAGTTCATAATTGGTAGTATAAATATCCCTTCAAATTTATTTTAAAAATCATACTTGTTTTCACTTTGCTCTTGTCCACATTAAGGAGCGCGGATTGACCCCTTACTTGATAATATACACTTTTAGTGTGTTTGTAGGTACCAAAAGGAATTTTTGATTGGTCTTCTTTTACTCTAAACGACATACACAAAAAAAGGCGTAATATCAAATGGCGTCGTTGCCGGGGAGTTGGGTTAAGATTATGGGATAAGTTATTTAGCCACACTTCTACTGCAAATTGCCTCGAAATAAGGCTTTTGAAACGTCAACTGCAAGCAAGCCTGCAAAATAGACAATTACGCGCATAAGATCCTTTTTGTCGAGAATTATCAATTAAAAATCGTCTATTCGGGGTATTATTTGAACACTTTTGGGTGCTTATCATTAAAAATGTATGCCTAAACCCACGCCGATCCCAATCCTTTACCCGAACCTCGTTTGTGTCTAGTTTGTATTTTTATTAAATTTTTTTAATTTTATTTGAGTCGTTTTTAATTTTTAAGATTTATTTTTTATTTTATTTAGAATTTTGTATATATTTGTAGGCTTTAATTGTGTCAGCTAATTTTTATATTTCTTTTTATTTAGGTGTAAGTTTTATTTTTTTTTATTTTTTTTGTTATTTCTAATTTTTCATTTTATTTTTATGATAGATTTATTTTGTCTTTTATTAGGAATTTAATTTTTATTTTTATTTTTTTGTATTTTTTTTTGTTTTATTTTATTAGGATTTTAATTTTTAGTTTTTATTGATTTTAATTTTGTTAATTGTTTTTAGTTAGTTAGTTTATTTTTTTTTAGTATTTTATTAGTTTATAGGTTAGTAAGTTTTTTTAGTTGTAACAATTTTTATTTTCATATTATTTTAGTTTAGTTTGATTTTTATTTATTTTATTTTTTTAGTTTATTTTAGGAAGTCTTAATTTTATTTTTAGATTAGGTACACCTAAACTACTCACTCATTCATACCTTACTCCCATACACCACACATATACCCCAAACAATACCCACACACCCATCTACCCACCATACACTACACCACACACAAGCCTATCTATCCTCACTATTCATCATCATCTACCCCACACTCTCTCTCCTCAAATTTACACCAAATCGATTTCTATCAAACCATCCCTTCCATATTCTTCTCTCTCTACATCCCACCAAACCCACACATCGTCGTCGTCCTGCCTTGCACAACCAAAACTTGGATCCCGGCGTCCTGGCCTAAACCTCTAAACTCCCTTACCCGCTATCCCACTTAAACTCGGGTCATGTTGTTAAATCCGGTGACCCCTGTCATACCAAAAACGTTTCAATGCCACAAACCGATCTAGCGCACCTACCCAATCCGGACCTCCATAACCTGCAATTCCTTTTAACCCGTGTCACAATCACCAACCCACCAACTCATGCTGATTTAACCCACATGTCCACATCCCTGCCAAAATAGTACCTGACACCCTTTTCCAAGCCCTGCTACAAACGACACAAAATCAAATTGTCTACAGTACCCCTAGTCTTATGCCTTGAAAAATAGAAAACCCTCTCTTCATTTGGAAGGGGGAGATAGTAGAGCATTTTTACAGATTTTAAAGAGAAGAGGGTTAAAAGCAAGCAGTAAATAGAGTGCAACGAATAGAAAAAAATTGTAGAGAGAGATTTTATTAGTTTAGTGCCAGAAAAGAGAGACAAAAACTTATAGCATCAAACGAAATTTTGTGTTATATATTGATTGATTGAATTTCTTCTCTCATACTCATGAACTCATTTTTTGTTTTATTTTTTGGATTTCCATTATAGAGTCTCCCATTTCAAGGGATGAAATGAAGCCCCCATGGATGCCAAGTTATCTAGTTTACTAATTTTATTTTGTTTGATTTCTTTGATTAGTAATTTTAATTACTACATTTGTTTTTTCATTGAGAAATGGAAAAGCATCCTTGAGTAAGGATTTAAGCTTGTGTTATAATTTTATTATTTTGATTCAAACTAGAGATAGGCTTTTTAAAATGATCAAAATTATAATATAACTTTCTTCTACTCTTATCTTATTTTGTTTAATTAAAATTAGTTGGGCAAATTTTCCCTAGCAGGTGTTACACTTGATTAATTTTAATTTATTTGGAGTAGAGTTGTAGAAATTAAAAATTACTTATCTAAAATAATATTTTCCTAATTCATTAGGATAATGAGAATTAACTTTTGAATTAGTTGAATATTTTGGAAATCAATCAAACTAAAAATAGTTCAAACCATATTAAATGTGTGAAATGGGGTTGGATTTACATACCTTGATCCCTTTTACTAGTATCTCTCATTTAGTTATCATTCACTCACTTTCTTCACACACTTTTTAATTACTTCTCTAGATTTTTCTTCTAGTTTAGTTGATCTTGTTCATTTAGTATTAGTTATTTCACCATCATATAAAACTGTTTTAATATTAAAAAAATCATTAAAAAAATTAGAAAAGAAAGAAAAAGCAAAAATATAGAAAATAACTAAAAAAATTTGATTACATTTCTTCTCTTATGTTTCACTCCATTAGGTTGGATTAATACCTTTACTAACATCTATACTAGTTTTGTATTATTTTGTAGGTAATTGAAGGATTTTTTTATTGGAAGCGCTTTGCAACAACAACACATACACACTTAGAAGCAATTTTTCTTTCTATCAAATGGTACCGTTTCCGGCTTTTTAAGCGTTGGACTTTGCTCAAACTTTGGCAATTGACTTTTCACGAAGTTCCGCTGCCGACTTTTCAAGTTGATGAGCGTTTTGAAGACTTGTACATCTGTTCATTTGTATATATATATTTTTTATTTTTACTTAGATTGTTTGTATCAGGATATTGAGGCCTTGTACATTTATTCATGGATCTTTGGACACCAATTATTTGTAATAATCAAAAACAAACAAACGAAAAGGGACACAGGACAAGGTAGAGAGAGAGCGCCCTTAGAGTGGAATTTTGAAGCCTCTCTACTTTGGGTCCGTAGGACTCCCAAGGATGACTAAAGTTGGGCGAACTTCCCCCCGGTCGACTCAACTTGGTCTTCACCTTACGTGTGTAAAAGTCGTAGGAGGTATATTTCTTTATCACTCGTGCATCTCCTGTTAGCGAGTCCATTTATTGTTTGACTATATGCTCTTATGTGACTTTTTTTTTTGCAAAGTCTTACTTTGAATGGTTTGATGAATTAATTAGACTTAAGATCTACACCCGGTCATTGAAACGAGTTGGGATTTCATCATCCACTCAATCACTTTACCGCACTTGCTTGTTACTCGTGCCATCACTTAATTAAAATCAATCAACTATAAAGCCAAGTAGGAACGCATTTTCCAAAGGGGATGTGTAAGACTCCGTGATTTTCTCGCCCGCGGATTAATAAAAATTTAACTACCCAATCACTTAATTAAAAAAAAAATTGGCTACGTGTTAGTTAGGATTTTCCTTCGCCTGTATGTTTCTAATTCAAATCCTTTGGTAGTCAGTTTTTGTGTGCTCCATTAGTGTGTGTTTTATACCGAGTCCACTTTTATCCCTTTTCACAAAAAATTCAAAGAGGTTTTTTATCTTTTTATATTCAAAATACCAAAAATATTTTCATTCTTTTTCAAATTTCAAAAAACAAAAAGATTTTCTTTCTTTTTCAAAAAAAAATAAAAAAAGGTAAAATAGTTTGGAGAAACCTTTTCTCCCCATCCACCCCGTCATGGCCAAAGAAAATCCTTTATGGAATGACTTTGACAATGTCACATATTCGCAGTGCACCTATTGTTCCCACGCCAATCACATGTCCCATGAGTTCCCGTACCTTCCTTATCCATCTGACCCCACCATGGAACATGTGTATCCATATGACACTATTTAGGAACACACTTCGGCTTATTATCTTGACATATCTAATACCGAGAGGTGTGAGCAACCAAATTATTCGTGGCAGATTGATCACCCTCCCACACAATATGAACCCCAACCCCATGTTGAGGATTCTCTCATGTTCCAACAATCGTCATGGAAACTTAGTAAACAACATCCCGATCGGTCCTATCACTACGCACCACATGATTATCATCCATTTGACCATCACGAAGGTACTCCTTTCGTGTATGATGAACTTGTCCCCGCTCCCCACATTTCCTATGAGTATTCTCCATTTAGTCATGATACTAGTGTGTTGTTTCCACCTCACCCATCCACAATTGTCCTACCATCAACCATCACTTCCCCACCATCATCCACATACGCTCTTGAAAGCCTATTGCAACAGTTTATCCTTGATCAAGAGCAAGAAAGTCAAGCTAATCAAAGGATTAAACAATGTTTAAATGAATTTGAGTGTGCGATCGAGTCGAATATTCCCTCATCTTCACCCATAGTTGATCCTGTGTGGGATGATGATGTATACTCTTATACAACTGATGTTGAGAGTGACCAGCCCTACCACCTAGAGAATTTTGAAGTTTAGGCCCCGTGGTCCGACCCCCAAGTTGATAATTGAGTTGACTTATCCCTAGATAATGAGGCTGATCCATACCCTAATAATCAAAGAACCTAACGTCGATGTTCGCCCTTCCCTGTCATATCCAAAAGAACCCACATTTGAGGTTCCCCCACCCGTTACATCCAAAACCGCGCCCGAATTTATACCTGTTGCACCCATTGAGTGTTTCCTAGAGATGCCCATTCATTAGAGGTTAGCTTCGGCCACGAGTGCTCCCCAACGCATCAAGATTTAATCGAAGATGGTTTCCACCACCCTTGCTATGGATCCTCTCCAGCGATGTTTGGCTCACTTTGAGTCTAATATTGATGTTGATTCATATATCTTGGATCTTAATGCCTCGTTAGACCCTTTCACCATTACGGATGGTGACACATTGGTGGAGAAGTTGACCACTACATGTTTAGATACCAAGCTCCTTTGTGAGTATTCCTTTACTCCTCCCCATGAATGTGTATCCCCAACACTTGAGTTCGATCACCTTCCTCCACCCACTGTCCCTCTTGAACCACCCATCATCCGTCCCATCCCACCTGACATACCACCATGTTTGGACCTTGTTCCCTTACCATCCTCATCTACCCATTTAGATCCTTACTTAAATCCACCACTCACATGAAGAAAATCTTTAGGGTTAAAAGCTTGTTTACAAGATTAATAACAAACTGTTATAAGTTGTGTAAACTCCGAATAAACTTTTTGGAGAAAACTCTTTTCAAAAAAACACAAGATGTGTTGTAAAGACTTTCTGAATGTATGGTTTGAATTGATATTTGGTTACCTTCTTTTTAATTTTTTATAAACATCTACTAAAGTTACCATGCAGTCCCAATCACAACAACAGTTAAGAAGATTCAAAGAAATAGACATAGGAATTTTAACGTGGTAAAACCCTTAAATGAGGGAAACATCCATGGTTCCCTCTACGGCACAAAACAAAAATTCACTAGAATAAAGAATCAAGTTACAACACTTAAGCAAACCACAAAGATCCTAAACAAAGTTCAGAATATACCTACTTGAGAATCTCCACTCCAAAGGTAATCTGAATTGGACCGATTTTTCTTGCAGCTTCTTTGCTTTTTCCTTGATCTCCTTCTCTTTGAATTGTGATTCCAATAACTCTTTCAAAATCCAAGATTCTCATAAAGAACCACAGTGTCTAAGTGTTCGTATGAGATAGTGTTTGTGATGTGCTACTACATGCAAACATACTACTCACCCTCTCAAGATTATACAAATTTTCCTAATAAATTAGAACAGTTCTAAAATAATAGGTTATTTCTAAATCTGATTTTTCAAGCCAAGACTTCTTGATCTTTTATTTATCCACAGATCTCAAGGATACCTTGCTCAGAAGACGGTTCAAGGTCTTAAACAATTTCAGTATTTTGAAAATATTTTTGAAATTGTAAACCTCCAATTGAGATACAAACTAGACTAGAAGTCTACTTAGTCAAAACATATTCAGACTTAACATGTAGAGACTGATTTAATATATTTTAACAAAAAACGTATTTTCTCAGATCTAGGGTTGTGATTTTAAAACTTTAATAGAAGTTCTTTGTGTTCTATTTCTTTTTGTACACACGTATTTCATAAAATATGAAATAAAAATCAGAAACACAAACAACTCAATAGATCGGAAAATACTTTAAAACTTAAAAGTTTTTATTTCAAAATTTGTTGAAACAGAATAGATCTAAAAGAGAAATAGAAAACAAAACGTGGATGTTCTCTTTTAGAAAAACTCAGTTTTAACAATGAAACTTAAGTCTCTCTTAGAGATCAGTTCAGAGAGAATGAAAGATTTAAAGAGGTCTTCAAACGAAAACTCACTACCAAAAACACAAACACCCTAGAATGATCTAACTCTCAAAAAGATGGGTTTTCTGGTGTATGGGGCTTTTTTGTTTTGGTGTTTGGTTTGGGAGAAAACACTCAGAGGTTTGAACTACGAAGAAACTAGGGTTTCTTCTTTCTAATCTCTCTCTTTTTTTCCCTCTCTTCTCCCTTCTCTCTCTTCTCTCTCTACTCTCTCTTATTTCTCAAATTTTATGAGATGGCAAATGTCTCAAAATATTGAGGCTTGGGTCCTTTTTATACTAGACGAAGAGGGATCCAATCCTTGAACTCCATCCAATGGCTGGGATTGAATCTTGACTGATTGACTTTAATCCAACGGTTCATCACAAGCGGTGGGTTAAACATTTGGTGATTGGTTTAAACAAGGTTCACGAGGATTAACTCTAAACACATGCATTACATTGATAAGATTGGTCCAAGGGTTAAGATTAGTTGTACATAATGAGTCTACGAGAAAGCACAAATCCAATCGATAGGCTTCTAACACGTGTACGAACTAGATGATGGCAAAACGCGTGTTTGAAAATAATTACAAAGCCAACCTTGAATTCTCTAGCGCTTTTGTATTCTACCCAGGCAAACAATCAGCAAGGAAATAAACTTCCAAAAATTCAAATGTTACACACAACACTTTTAAAAATAATTTTTAATTAATTCAAAAATCATTTGAATTATTTAAAAATATATAAAGTGATTTGAATTGAATTAAATTGATTTTAAAATGACTTGAAGTGTTGAAGAACCATTAATGCAAATAGGTGATATGAATGATGCATAGTGTGTGTCCTATTTGTTGTTATAAATAACTTCCCTTTGCAGGTTCTCTTGGACAGGATTTCTTCTTTGAGCTTGTACCTTTGAGAAGATGGAGTTCTCATAAAAATCTAATCTATTTTGTCTAGATATCCAAACAAGTTGTAACTCCTATATATGTAGAATCAAGTAAGTCAATATATAGTGTGTTCTCAATCTCCCCCTATGGATATTAAAGACAAAATTCCCTTGAGTATTCAGAACTCGTGGGTCAAAATGAAAAGAAATTCTATGTGTCCTATACAAACGTTCTAACTACCCAAAACCATCCTAAAACCAAAAATAAGGTGAAAAAATACATCACTCAACTATATACAGACCAATACCTTACAAAAGTACAATGGGTCTCAAAATGCCTGTAACAAGATAAACACTTTAATAGCATATTAGTTGAGTTAGAATCAGGAATAGATAAAAAAATCGCTAAACAATACTCAAGATCTTCTAACCCAATTTTTCTCAAATATACAAGGGATATAAATCACAAAAAAAAATAGAGATTAATTGAGAGTTGTCATGCCTATAGTTGTACCCAAATACTCAAAACATATGTTATCTAAAGGTTTTGTAAAGAGATCTGCGAGCTGTTTTTGAGTGTTCAGATATTCAATAATAATATCTTTGGATTCAACAAGGTCACAGGTAAAGTGATGTCTAATCTTAATATGTGATAAGCACCCAAAAGTGTACATTTTATACCCCGAATAGATGACTTTTAGTTGCTAATTCTCGATAATTTGGGTCTTATGCGCGTAAATGTTCATTGTGCAGGCTAAATTGTAGTTGCGGTGTCAAAAGCTATATTTTCAGGCAATTTTCAGTTAAAATGGAGCTAATACCTTGTCCCGTAAACCTAGCCCAAACCATGACCCCAAGCCTGTGTGTGTTTAGTTTGTGCGTTTTTATATTTTTTATATTTTTAGTTAAATTCGTTTTATTTTTAGGTTTATTTTTTATTTATTTAGTATTTTCTAGGTTTTGTTTTATATTTTTCTATTTTATTTTTATTAGTATATTTTATCTTTATTTTTATTAGTTTTTAGTTTTTTAGTAGGATTAGATTTTTTAGGATTTCATTTATTTTTTTTGTTTTATTAGATTTTACTTTTTTTAGGATTTTAGTTTTAGTTTAACAGATTTTATTTTTATTTTTGTTTTATTTCTTTTTAGTTTCATTTTTAATTGAGTCTTTATTTTATTTTAAGATTAGGATTTATTTTTAGATTTTTTAATTTTATTAATTTTATTTTTTTTAATTAGTTAGTGTCATTTGTAGGTGTCCAAATTAAACATACACACCCTACCTACATACACTCACCTAGATCTAACTAACCCCTCACTCATACCATACATTATAATACACACAAACACCTCCCTCACACCCAAACTCTTCCTCACCCTCACCTAAATTCCTACACCCTCACCACACACAACAACTCCCTCCATCATCTTCTTCCCCAACAACACCTTCCCTCTCCTCTTTCCTCCATTATTAACTAACCCCTCACCCACATCTTCCTCCACCTACACCCTAACACACCACAATCAAACCAAAACCCGAGTTATCCCGTACCTTCTTCCCAACTCGTCGACGACCCATTTCGTCGACCCCCCACGCAGCCACCTCCGGCCAAAGCCGGCGACCTCCCTTTCTACCTCATCGCCTTCCCACCTGCTCGCAACCCGAACCCAACGCCCACTAACCCAGAACCCGAGCCTCCCTTTCGTCCCTGAATCGATCCCCCTTGTCTCCCGGCGACCATTAACCCGAACCAACTCCTCCACTTCCATGTTCGTCCAGTCCCACTACAACCCATCTACTCGACACTATGAACCGCTCCGTTGCCATTCTTGGGAGCGTGAAGCACTCGGAGGCGATTTCAACTTGTAATTCATTTATTTTTTGTACCATTTTTATATTTTTAGAAGACTTGTATTAGGTTTATTTTATCATTGGTTGTATTATGGTGCATAGAGACACCTTTATTTTATTTTTCATTTTAAAAATTGTAATAATCGAAGACAAGCGTGATAGGGAAACCGGACAAGGTAGAGAGAGGGCGTCCAAGGCGAGGATTTAGAAGCCTCTCTACCTTAGGTCGGTAGGACTCCCACGGCCGACTGAGATAGGCGTGATCTCCCCCCGATCGACTCAAATTTGTTGGCACCCCACGACCTAAAAATCGTGGGAGGTACATTTCTTAAACCCTCGCGCCTCTCCTGTTAGCGAGTCAATTCTCTTGTGTGCTCTTGGGTGATTTTATTCTCGCATTTATTTTTCGAATGGTGTGATGAATTAAATTACTAAGCCCTACACCCGGTCACTCACGAGAAGGGATTTCATCACCCGACTCACTCGCTTACCATTGTGTGCTACCCTAGCCATCATTAAATTTAAAATTAATCAACTAGGTAGCCCACTAGGAGAAAATTTTACAAAGGCGATCACTCATATTCTTCCGTGATTTTTTTTATCCCCCGCGGACTTAATTAAAATTTGACTACCCTTTCACTAAATTTAAAGATAAAAATTGGTTATGTGCTAGTTAGGAATTCTCCTTGACTTCTGTGTGTCCAATTTATTTTTCGGTAATTAGTTTTAGTAAGTTCATCAAATTCAAAGAGTCCACCTATTTTGCCCCACATTTTCTTCCAAAAAAATCCAAAAATATTTTCTCCTATTATTTTTATAAAAAATCCAAAAATATTTTCTTTATTTATTTTTATAAAAAAATCCAAAAATATTTTCTTTATTTCCTTTTTAGAAAATCCAAAAATATTTTCTTTCCTTTTGAAAAAAATTAAAAAACTCCAAAAAATATTTCTCTCCACATGGCCGAAGAACGTCCCTTACGGGACTACTTTAGTCATTTTCCATTGTCACGCGACACGTGTGAGAGTGATCCCGAGCCGTCTCTTTATGATATTCTTAGTAGCCACCGCTCTCTCACGAGTACCATTGGTACTCTTGACCCATCTATGTACGTACCTCATTTTCCATCACCCTCGGTGTCAAGTGTCGACGTGTCACAAATATTATCGTGCACCCATTGTTCCTATGCCGATCACTTGTCCCATGAGTGTTCGTACTTGTCATATCCCTACGAACCCACCGTGGAACATGTGTATCCATAAGACACTGTTCCGGAACCCACCTCGACCTACTATCCCAATACGCCCAATTCCGAGTGGTGTGCATACCCAAGTTATTCGTGGAAGCACGATCACCCTTCCACGCAATACGAATACCAACTTTATGTTGTGGATCCTCACCCGTTCCAACAGTCGTCATTGCAACCTTGTGCACCCATTCACGATCAGTACCCTCACTATGCACCCCATGCGTATCAACCATTTGTCCATCACGAAAGCGATCCTTTCGTGTATGATGAGCTTGGCCCCACTCCACACACTTCATACGAGTATTCTCCGTATAGTCATGTCCATAGCGAGTTGTGTCCACCTCAACCACCGCCACCACCCGTCACTCCACCACCACCATCCACATCCGCTCTCAAAATCCTTTTGCAAAAGTTCATACTCGAGCAAGAGCAAGCCACTCAAATTTAAAATGAAGCCCTCTAACGCCTTGAACAAAGATTAAATGAAATTGAGTGTGAGAGCGCGTCGAACATTCCCATGGATCCACCTATCATTGCAACCGAGTGTGATGATGATGTATCCTCCTGTGACATGGATTTTGAGTGTGACCAACCCTACCACCTCGAGAATCTTGAAGTTGAGACCATTCCATGGTTCGGGCCCCAAGTCGATAATTGTGTTGACTTACCTTTCATTAGTGAGCCTGATATGATCCCGTCATATCCAAATGAACCCACACTTGAGGTTCCCACTCCCGAGATATCCAAAAATACGCCCGAGCTTTTATCTTATACCCCAATTGCATATGTCTCTGACATGCCCATATCTTTTAGGTTCGCTCCGGCTACGTGTGCTCACCATTGTACCGAGATAGCATCAGAGATGGTTCCCACCTCTCTTGCTATGGATCCTACCCCATCATATTTGGCTCCCCTTGAGTCGAATATTGATGTTGATTCATATATCTCTGATCTTAATGCCTCGTTAGACCCTTTCACCACCTCGGATGGCGACATAATGGTGGATAAGTTGATCACTCACTCGTTTATTTCCACACTTCCTCCTGCGAGTTCCCTTTTGGATCATTTCGCGTCTCGTGAGGAGTGTGTGTCACCTACTCTTGAGTTGGATCATCTTCCTCCACCATTTATCCCACCCGACCCACCCATTGTCCTTTCCACCCCACCACCTGGTTTGGATCTTGAATTTACACATTTCAAGTTTCCATCTACATTTTTAGATCCTCACCTAAAACCATCCTCCACCTTCCACGAGAGTTATGGTGCTACTCTCCACTTCCGTGACCCCGAGCTTGTTCCTCTATGCACACCGCTTCCTTGTGGTGTTGATTTTTCTTCTCAACAGCTCCCTGGCGTATCATGGCGCGACCATTATCATCGCCCATTCATAGAATGGTCGTGTGATTTATCTGAGGTCCAACCCATCACAATTCTCACACCATTTATCCTCCCTCACCAACTTGAGCACCATGCTTATAGGGCCCTTGTTGCCTTCACCTTTAATCTCAATAAGGCCCGTGGCCGATACCTCATAACCCTCACCCTTACCCTAATCCCCACCCGCCCATGGTCCACCGATGCTTTGCATCATGTGATGCACTTTGCCATACAGGTGAATTAACACTTTTAGTCATTATCCAACAAGACTGACGCTTCAGTCTTGTTTTGGGGTGATTATCATCACCCAATTCTTCAGCTGCCCCACGCTTTCATAGATCTTATCTTTAGGGTGATAATGGTTCGATCTGACTGAAGACATTAAACTTAGCGCTACCGGGAGGCATCCCGCGTTTCTTGTACTAGTCTCATCTTGTTTGGGGGTGGTGTTTCACACCACCCAATGCTTTATCATTTTCTATACATGTACACATTTTTTTATCATTTATTTAGGTTTATTCATTACTTCCTCTGTCCACTTCATTAGCGGTTGATTCTAGTAATCTCTTTCCTACCTTATGCTCTCAATTTTAAAAATTATTTTACTTAACATCGAGGACGATGTTCCTTTTTGTTTGGGGGTGGGGAATTTTATCAAAATCGTTCCTCTTTTGAAATTTTTTTATTTTTAAACCTGATTTTTAAAATTTCATGCAGTTTCTTTCATCTCACTCATTGATGTGAATTTTCAATCATCCATATTTTAAAGTCTAGGAATCAAGCTAGAGGATTTATCTTTTTATAAATTGCTTATGTAATACGTCCCAATGCATGTTGCGCTGTGAATTTCTACACTCAACAAAATTTGCGCACTTATCACGTCACTACGTTTAGAGTTGAGGAGTACTATAATTCTAAAGAAAACCTTAAGGATCACTAGTAGAGACTTTTAGCTTGTGAGATTTGTTCCTTTCACCCTTTCAGAGTGTTTTATGCAATCTCCGAGTCACAAGTTGGTTTAACTTCGGGTCCGCACTTAAATCGTTGTATGATCTCATTATTCTTCACTATATTTGTGGAGTGTGGAGCCCCAATTTTTTTAATCTCTTTAAAATAATAGATTTCCTTTTTATGAGATGGATATGCGGAAGCGTAAAAGGTGATGGTTCAATAAAACGAATTACCAAATGTTAATTTCTTCTTCAAATTAAAATAAAACACACGTGAAATAAGATGGAATTACACACACACTATTGATTTCACTTAAATGCATTAGATTAATCCATTAAACATTTTCACTTAAACATAATTAATTAATCCAAGTCCTAGAATTTGCCTAAGTCATATTTATCATTATTTCTAAATTAGGCAAAACCAGTTTTAACAATAGACTTGAATTAAATAAACAATTACCCAAATTTAATTAGCACCCAATTAAATCAAGTGTGACAATTAAAACTATTTTTATCTTGAATTATCCTAAGCATGAGTTCTAAGTCATTATACAAGATAAAATAAATCAATCACACTACGCCGCGATGTACCAGAAAAAACCCACAACGGGAAACAACCTCAGACGGCCCTAGCCTCAAATCCACTAAGTACGGAATTACATTTACAAGACAGATGACTTACTTCCTCAACTCGAACCCTCTCAAGCCTTGACGCATCTTCTTGTAAACACCTCTTCCTAGCGGATACCACGGAGCTCCACCGTGATCTTGGACTCACCAATCGGACAATAGGTACACCGTCAACCACACGTGGTGTCTTTTACCACATGAGAAAGCCGCAGCTAAACGAACTCTTCTTCTTTAAGGGATGTAGAAGAAAACCCAAACAATCTCTTCAAATCGGTGTAGAGATAAATCCGGTCCCAAACTCCAAGCAAGATGTATATATATGAACTTGGATAAATAAAACTATGGGTGAAAACTATAGTGGTAGATGAATTTGTCTTTGAAAATTCTCACTCAAAACTTGATCTTTTTCTCTTTATGTTTTTTTCTCTCAAAATACTCTCTAGGAGTTAGTATGGTATGAAAACGATACACCTTCAAAAATGATTCCCGCACATAGTTATGCTGTGAAAAGATAGTGGGGAAAGAAGTGGAGAACATGGGTAAAAACTACCAAAAACTATTCCCACCTGACATCTCGTTCGAACGAGACTTTTAACGAAGTTCTAGAGTGAACTCGCTAGAAATCTCGTTGGATATCTCGTTCGAACATAAGGTTTGTTCGAACGATACATCGAACTACATTTCAAAGGCCTATACTGGGAACTCGTTGGCAAACTCGTTCGAACGACATCTGGTTCGAACGAAAAATTCGTTCAAACGACATATCGAACGAACTTCCGGAAAGTTCATAAATTTCAATTTTAGCCCAGAAACCCAGTTTTAGATAAACGTAACACCCAAATAAACATGTTCCAAGCTCCTATATATATATAAATTCATTCATACCTTGGGAGCATGGAACTACTGTTGATGACGCACAAATGAGGCACATAAACCATGGCTTTTGATGAAGCTTTATACTCTTTGCCGCTACGTCTTCAACTAAACACATCATAGGCTTGAGTAGGTATACTTGAACACTATCCTATGACATAAATTTGTGTCCTTACAATTCTCCCCCTTTGGATATTCCGGGACAAAAATCAAACAAAAAATCCTAAAGGGCCGTCAAGCTCTACTAAACTAATAAAAGTCCCACCCAAAATAAAATTACAATGCTTGATCTCAAACAACCCAAAGGATCACAATCTTTGCTGGTGAAAGTTGCCACTTATAATATGATTCCTGCACACTTAAGCAAACACATTACACGCATAGGGAATATCAAAATATTTAATGCAAGTAAAGTAAGTACTACTCCCCCTAAATTAATTTTCTCCCTTTATCAACAGTGATCAACTTAGAAATACGTCTCCTCCTAAGATAAATCTCCCCCAAAGTAAGATACGATGATAATAAGTTTAGATACCATTTCTCCCCCTATCATTCTCCCCCTTTTTGTTCAGGAATAGACAAAGGTTAAAGAATAAAACATGTGATTGCATAAAGTGATGAGAACATTAAAACATATGGGCAACAAAGCACATAAAGAATTAAGCATGTGATAGCAACAAAGAATGCAACAAGATAGATACCAATTATGAATTAGAGCATATATGGACTAGAAGACAAGGCAAAGACTAAACAAAAATATCTAATATATGCATACATAAGATATAACTAATAGACGTAAGTACACATATACAGATATATACACACAAATGACACACACAAAATATAATATGAGTCTTTCACACTCGTAAGGCAAAAATATGTCATATGGAAACGGAAGTGTAGGGGTGTGAACTAGCAACAATTAAATTTAGACCCAAACACTTAAATAACGTTCACGGAGTTCTCATTTGATTGCAAATTTCATCACATTTGAATATAACCTCATGTGACAATAAAGATTGAACATAATGAACAAACATACACAATGCATACAAGCCTAGAGTTTTGATGATTCTACAAACCAAATAGAGTCATGATAATAAAGACCACTAGGATAAACGGACATTGTGCAAACCGTTGATATAGCATCCAACCTCCCTCAATAAGCATTTATATTAATTTTAAATGAATATATCAATCGAGCATAGGCCTTGGCAATGATTTTTCTTTTTATGCCATATTTTCTATTTTTTAGGCCTTTGAACCACGTATTTCTTTTAGGTCCAGTCAAACGGTGGCTTACAATCGCAAAGGATAATAAACCCATTCGGAGCCCTTCCCCGTGAACATTTTTTTTATATCTCACAAATCTCACGTGCAACGGATTTTGACATGCACTAGTCCTCCTAGGTCATAAATATGTAGATTACTAGATTGGTAGGAGAACATCTCACAAAGCTCAAATATAACATGTGACATTAAAATTTCAAAAGAGCTCGTGCATGGTGAGGTTTTGGAGTTTAGAAGCTTTAACGACACTTGTTCCTTCATGAATGAGTTGTAAAATATCCCAAGCTCCTTTGGCAGTCTCACACGTCATAATGCGTCGAAATTCATCCTGTGTGACAGCGCTAAACAAGGCATTTAGACCTCGAGAATTAAAATTAGAAAGTTTAAATTCACCCTCACTCCATCTATCGGCCGGTTTGAGAACACGTTCATTATCTACTAAATGAGTTGGTGGAGACCACCCGTTAACTACTGATAACCAAACCCTCTCGTGGATAGATTTTAGTGTCGATTTCATACGCGCTTTCCAGTACGCGTAGTTAGAACCATCAAAAATAGGAAATTTTGAGAATGGGGAAAATTCCATTTTAGCCAAAAATTATTTAAAAGATCTTTAACGAAGTAATTTATTATTTTTAGCTCTGATACCAATTTGTGGAGTGTGGAGCCCCAATTTTTTGAAAATTTTTGGCTTGATCACTGAGAACGACATCACTTTCGAGTTGTAGGAAACACGTGTCTTGAAATTTGTCCCGATCACTAGGTTCTCACCCATTCACTTCACCCATATTCCTATTTATTCCCCTCATCATCAATACACATTCCCCACCACATTCATATATCATCCATCATATTGAGAAAAAGAGTGTTGATTCCAAATGTTAAATGTCTTCATTGTTGGTTTGAAAAGAGGGAGAAAAAAAATATATATATATATATAGAGAGAGAGAGAGAGAAAAGAAAAAAAACAGAGAAAAAGAAAAGAAAAATCGAAAAAAAAAAGAGAAAAGAAAAGAAAGAGAGTTTGTAGTAAGTAATAAAGACATTTGTGCCTAAAGTGTATACACTGTTCTATCGCATTCATTTTTCATCCATTTCACATCGCATATTCATCACTCATCCATCACCATTCTATTCCCTCCTACCTTATACCATCTTTCCCATTTCATTTTCCCCTCACCCTTAAACATCCATATTTCCCCTAGGTGTTCTAGTAAATGAAAGTCAACGTGGTGAATAACTCGACTTTCTAACTATAGTGATTAGCATTCCTTTCATGATATCATTTTCTTTCTTAAATGGTCATTCTTTCTTATGTGTGTGTGAGACGTTTGAACTTACTTACATTTACTCACCTCCTCACACACAAGAGTAATACACTAACCCATATCTCGAGAGTTCGTTTGAGAGAGATATATCTAGTGAGATTTTGAAGTTGAAGCGTTGATTCTGAAAAGGCAATCTAGGAATTACTCTCATGATACTCGATCCGTTTTGACTGATTCACACACACACGTTGAGTTCTGGGAAGGATGTGCCTTGTGTATTTACTTAGCTAATACTTTTTGTACATTCTAGCTTGTATTTCTAAAATTATTTCTCTCATAATGGATTGTTCGATCATTCTATGTCTAATAAGAGATAGACATCCGTTTTCAAATAAGAATTTTGTGGGTATATTCCCTCCAAACCCTCACGAGATACAACTCGTTCTGTAGGGCAACCTATAGGTTTAAAGGCTTATTGCACATGCTAAGAGCAATCGCAAGTGCCCGCAAAAGTGGTACACTTTTGGTTTCTTATCTTTTTCTTTCTTTCAATCTTATTGCTCGAGGACTAGCAACGCTCTGTTTGGGGGTGGTGTGATAAGCACCCAAAAGTGTACATTTTATACCCCGAATAGATAACTTTTAGTTGCTAATTCTCGACAATTTGAGTCTTATGCGTGTAAATATTCATTGTGCATGCTAAATTGCAGTTGCGGTGTCAAAAGCTATATTTTCAATAATTTGTAGTTAAAATGGAGCTAATACCTTGTCCCGTAAACCTAGACCAAACCATGACCCCAAGCCTGTGTGTGTTTAGTTTGTGCATTTTTATATTTTTTAGATTTTAAGTTAAAGTCGTTTTATTTTTAGGTTTATTTTTTATTTATTTAGTATTTTCTAGGTTTTGTTTTCTATTTTTCTATGCTATTTTTATTAGTATATTTTTATTTTATCTTTATTTTTATTATTTTTTAGTTTTTTAGTAGGATTAGATTTTTTAGTATTTCATTTATTTTTTTAGTTTTATTAGATTTTACTTTTTTTAGGATTTTAGTTTCAGTTTAATAGATTTTATTTTTATTTTTGTTTTATTTCTTTTTAGCTTCTTTTTTAATTGAGTCTTTATTTTATTTTAAGATTAGGATTTATTTTTAGATTTTTTAATTTTATTAATTTTATTTTTTTTAATTAGTTAGTGTCATTTGTAGGTGTCCAAATTAAACACACACACCCTACCTACATACACTCACCTACATCTAACTAACCCCTCACTCATACCATACACTATCATACACACAAACACCTCCCTCACACACAAACTCTTCCTCACCCTCGCCTAAATTCCTACACCCTCACCACACACAACAACTCCCTCCATCATCTTCTTCCCCAACAACACCTTCTCTCTCCTCTTTCCTCTATTGCTAACTAACCCCTCACCCACATCTTCCTCCACCTACACCCTAACACACCACAGTCAAACCCAAACCCGAGTTATCCCGTACCTTCTGCCCAACTCGCCGGCGACCCATTTCGCCCCCCCCCCCCCCCCCCCACGCAGCCACCTCCGGCCGAAGCTGGCGACCTCCCTTTCTACCTCATCGCCTCCCCACCTGCTCGCAACCCGAGCCCAACGCCCACAAACCATAACTCGAGCGTACCTTTCCTCATGTGTCTCTCGGCGACCATTAACCCGAACCCACTCCTCCACTTCCATGTCCGTCTAGTCCCACTACAACCCATCTACCCGAGACCGTGAACCCGGTTCGAAACCGGCGGAACCCGCGAATCCTCAAACACGAATACCAGAAACCCATATCCACCATACCCACACAATACCTCAAGACCCATTACCCATTTGTCACACCAAAGACACGATTCTTCCATCTGCCAAATAAACCACAACACCAAACCAAAACCAAATAAATTTCCCCACATGCAATATAACCCACTTTTCCCCTTTACCAAACTACCCCCAACTACCTCTTTTTCCCCCATTACCCAAAATACCCCATAACCATATCAAATTTTGTCACCCACTTCCCTCACCCATATACCTTCCTTACCTCACACCTTTGCCATGCACATGTGCATTCCCAATTACCCAAATTAGCCCCTAGCTCCATGTTTTCCATGTATAATTAGAAGACCTCAACCCCATTATCAAGAGCTTTTATCATATCAATTTTGGAGAGAGAAACACCATTTTTTAGTTTAGCTTTTTCAGGTTAGAATTTATTTTATTTTATTTTTTTTAGATTAGTGAGAAAAATAAATTAGTGAGAAGCCATTTTTGAGTGTAGTTGTTAATGTAATTTTGGTTTGATCACACAAATTGGAGGGATGTAAATTGCAAATTCAAGGATTGGAGTCCAATTTCACTCAAAGAAATTTGGTTTGATTGTTCTTCTCTTCTACTTTATTTTATTAGTCTTTGATTATCATGTTTAATATTATGTTAGGCTAAATCCCCTTTCAATGGGTGGGGTGAACCTTTATTTGATGTTATTTTGATTTAATTAGTTTGATTACTTAAAAATTCCCTTTGAATATTAATTTTGGTCCCTCACCCTTAAATTTACGCCTCGAGAGGGTAAATTATTTTCGAGAGAAAATCGAAATTCTAAGTTATAATACCCATTTTAGATTCAAACTAGAGATTGGGGTTTCTTAAGTGTGGTATTATTCCTTGAATGTCAACTCTAAAATTTATTTTCTAGATTTACATAAATTTTAATCGATCGATCCTAGCGGAGGATTAATTAAAAGGAGTGTAGATCTATTTTCTAGAGTTATGGGGTGTAAACTTAATTTTCTAAAAGGTTACTATTAAAATTACATTTGCAACGAGAGTTGATTTGTAAGTTTGATATTAATTTGGGAGAATTCAATTAATTAAATTAATTAACTAGAATAGCTAAAATTTGTGGTGTAATCCCACTCCTTGATTGTTCTCAAATTTATTTACCTCACTTTATCTTTTATTTTTGTGTTAGACTTTATTTTCCATTTTAGTCACTCTTTAGTTTGTAATTTGATCTTTCATCTTAGTTTAGTGTTATTTCACCTCACCTAATTGTTTTAATATCTTTAAAAGTTAAAAAAAATAGAAAAAACAAAAGCCCAAAAAGAAAATAAAAGTGAATTACAATTGAGTTTGTCTCTAACTTACCCCCTTGATCTGGATTGATACCCTTACTTACCTCTACACTTTAGATTGTATTATTATTTTTTAGGAATTTTGAGGTTTTGCCTGACTTGGCTTTAAACAACGACGGCACACAAAAGTCATTTCTATCAATATGCTTAGTTCGTGAGTGCAGTACAAGATTTTTGGAAATATTAATGGCACTTTGGTTATCACAAAACATGGTTAATTATTTTTCGGTGAGACCATAATCACTAAGAATTTGTCTAATCCAGAGTAATTGAGCACAACAACTACCAGCTACTATATATTCAGATTCGTCGCTAGATAGTGAAATACAGTTATGTTTCTTACACGACCCCTTTGAGATTATTGCCTATGTAGTAGCAAGCACCAGAAGTGCTCTTACTATCGTCAGAACACCCAGCCCAATCGGCATCGGTGTATCCTACAATAGAACTAGTTGTATCATTTGTGTACCAAATACCAAATTTTTGAGTACCCTTTATATATTTAATAATCCTGTTTACACTTAATAAGTGAGATTCCTTAGGGTTACTTTGATATCTAGCACAGATACAGATAGCGAAGGATATGTCGGGTCTGGACGCGATAAGATACAACAAACTCCCTATCATACTTCTATAAAGAGTGGGATCAACACTTTTTCCACTATCATCCTTATAAAGTTCAGTTGACGTACTTATGGGGGTTCTAAAAATTTTACCATTTTCTAAGCCGAATTCTTTACACTACACCAAAATGGTCAAATTGACACCCTTCAACCGGTCATCATTGTCACGGTCATTGATCGTGATAAAAAACACCCATTTTTGTCATGGCCAATGATCGTGACAAGACCGCGATAAAGGCTTGTCACGGTAACTGACTGTGAAACCAATCCTATAATGTTGTCACGGTCAATGACCGTGACATGTCCGTGATAATTTTGTCAGTAAAAAACCCTTCCCTCTTCTTTTTCCCATTTATTTCTTTCTCTCTCTCTAAGCGACTGTACTCTCTCTCTCTATGATTTTGGTACGTTTTCTCTCTCTATTTCTCTTCCATTTATGTATATGTGCGTGTGTAAATGTGTGTGTCTGTGTGGTGTATATATGCGTGTGGGGGGGAGGGGGCAGGGTTGGGTACTTTGGGGACTGTGTGTGTGTGTGTATATATAACATAATTAAGAAAAAGTGTTGGCCGACTGTGTGTGTGTGTGTGTATATAACATAAAATTACTTTTTCTTCATCGCCGACACGTGCGGACTCTGATGATCCAGTCCCCTATTTGGCTCCCTTCGACCAACCGATGTCAACACTTGGTTGGCCGAGCGTGTTTATACAGGACATATTTGATGGCCAGCGGATAGGGCGGGGGGTGAGGGACCCGAATACCGTCCAGGGTATGCCAGTACATGGACGTGTGCTTTTAGACATCGAGGCCAAGGTGCTCTTAACACATGTGATACCCGGGAAGGAGAACTCCCCATTGTGGTTGCACCAACAATACGGCACAATGAATATACTAGGGTGTATTAATTCGTATATCGTGTGTCCTATCCAACTCCTCAGACGTACCCCAGACATGTAGTGACATTATTTGAATTGAACTGATTTGAATTGAATTGATTTATGTTGTTACATTTGAATTATATTGTGATGTATATTGTTTTGAATGTATATTTGCATTATCTCTATTTTATTTGGATATATGATGTTTGAATAGGTACAACTTTGCTATAACAGGTACAAATATACTACTGGGGAGTGGCAGTGGCCATACTGCCCAGCAGATTTTTTTCAATTCTACCCAAAATTGTCACGATCATTGACCGTGATAATTTTTTAAATAATGCCACAGGTTTGTCACGGTGCATAACCGTGACAAAACTTGTCAAGGTCAAAGACCGTGACATGACTATGATAATTCTAATGAACTTGTCATGTTCATTGACCGTGACAAGTCCGTGAAAACAAAAGTTATCACCCCCAGACTTGTCACGATCATTGACCTTGACAAGTTGGACTTGTCACGGTCAATGATCGTGACAAGCCGGCAGATTTGGTGTAGTGTTAACTAAATCTATAGCGTACTTGGATTGATAAATAAGAAGACCATCACTGCATTGTTTTACTTGTAAACCCAGAAAATATTGTAGTTCACCCATTAAAGAATCTGAAATTCAGTATGCATGATATCAGAGAAGTTCTCAACTTGCTTAGGACAAGTGGAACCGAAAATAATATCGTCCACATATACTTGCACGATTAAGACATGTTGATTTTCCTTTCTAACAAACAACGTTTGATCGTTTTCGCCACAAACAAAATTGTGAGAGACTAAAAAGGTAGACAGTCGCTCATACCAAGCTCTAGGAGCTTGTTTCAAACTGTATAAGGCTTTCTTAAGTCTAAAGACGTAATACGGGATTATAGGATCAACAAATCCTTTGGGTTGTTCTATGTATACTTCTTCAAATAAAATTCCATTTAAGAAGGTGGATTTAACATCCATTTGGAACAATTTGAATTGCATATGACAAGGGATGGCAAGTAAGAGATGAACTAATTCTAAACGAGTAACAGGTGCAAAAGTTTTATACAAATTAATTCCCTCAATCTGGGAATATCCCTGTGCAACCAACCTAGCTTTATTTCTAATGATCTCCCTGTTTTCATCAGTTTTGTTTTTAAAAATCCATCTAGTGCCAATAACCTTCGAATCTTTTGGTCTAGGAACAAAATTCCACACATCGTGACTCTTAAATTGAATTAGCTCTTCTTGCATAGCATTTATCCAAAATGAGTGAGTAAGGGCATCATTAACATTTTGAGGTTCCTCAAAAGAAACAAAACAAGAAAATTGTGCCACTTGTCGAAGTTGGGATCTAGTTCTAACTAGTTCTGAAGGATTACCGACGATGGTTTTAGTGGGATGATCTTTAGAAACCCAAGTGGGTATAGAAGGACTCTCAGGTGGAAGTGAATCAGTGTCATTTGGAGGATCAATGGATAAATTAATTTCATCCTCATCAAATGCTACTGGTTGACTTTCACTTTATCTTGCACTCGTGTCATCTACAATTACATTAATTGATTCCATAATAGTTTTCGTTTTATAGTTGAAAACACGCAAAGCCCTACTATTTTGGGAATAACCCAGAAAAATTCCCTTTTGTCCTCCGCTATCAAATTTTGAAAGTTGCTCTCTATCTTTGCAGATATAGCAGATACTACCGAAGGTTTTAAAAGATTTTAAGTTTGACTTTTTGTGGAAGCATAACTCATAAGATGTTTCTTTGGAATTTTTTCTGGGGTAGATATGATTAATAATGTGACACGCGATTTGGACGACTTCTATCCAAAAATATCTAGGGAGAATTTAGCATGTAACACAACCCTAGCCATTTCTTGTAAAGTTCGATTCTTACGTTCAGCTATACCATTTTGCTGCGGGGTTTTGGGAGCTCTAAACTCATGTTTATAGCCCTGGGTACACAATAATCAGAAATTCCAGAGTCCTTGAACTCTCCACCTCTATCACTCCTAATTCGAATATCTGGGTATCCTTCTCATTCTCAATTTTCAAGACAATTCTTAAGAATTCATTGAAGGTATCTGATTTTTGTCTCATAAAATCTACCCATGTATATCTCGTATAGTCGTCCACTATAACTATGATGTAAGAGTTTCCACATAAACTAACAGTTCTTGAGGGACCCATGAGGTCCATATGGATAAGTTTAAGAGGCTTAGTGTTTAGGACATCTTTAACGTTCTTGTGAGGGGATTTACTTATTTTACCTTCCTGACAAGGTCCACATACATGATTGAAAGAATTTTTAATTTTAGGTAGACCTCTAACTATCTCTTGGGAACTCAATCCTTTAAGGTTATCATAATTTGTGTGTTCCAATCTATTGTGCCAAAGATCAGAATCCTCTAATCGGGCAACATTACAAGATTCAGAATTGGGGATTACTGTGTAACAGTTTTTCGGGGTTTTGTTTCCTGTTAAGATACAATTACCTTTTTCATCAATAATTTTGCAATCATTTTTAGAGAAGGTAACTGAATTATTGGAGTCACAGAATTGTGATATACTTAAGAGATTGTATTTAAGGCCTTTAACTAAGATAACATCATTCAGTTCAGGAAGCCCATACTTACTCAATGTTATCTTACCTATGATCTGAGATGAAACACTATCTTCAAATATAACACTACCTCCAAGGTAGTCTGTCTTGTTTTTAATTTTGTTTCATCCCCGATCATATGTTTTGAACATCCGGAGTCCAAATACCATCCAGTTGAAGTACTATGTGCCTTTAAAGCTGAAATGATAATGTTTCACTTGAGTTGTGGTAGTAGATCATCTTTTCTAATCCAAATAGGCCTAGTTTTAAAACATTTGTGGCCTTTTGACTTAGAAAAGGTTTGAGGGGTCTTTCTAAATGATTTTTTCTTAGTCTTGGACCCTCCCTTTTTCTTTTTAGGGTTAGATTTGTTTGTGGCTTGTCTAGGAAGTACATAAGTATTTCTCAGTTTTCTAAAATAGTTAAAGTTTTAGTAGGTTGGGGTGTATAACCTTTTCTGGAAACATTCATCAAGAGTATGACCAAAAATATCGCAATAGGAACAGTACTAATGGGTATAGGACTTGACTTTCTTGCTAAAGTCTTTGGAAATTGTCTTGGTTCTATAGGGTACAGTAGTCCAGTCGTCATTAGTTTAGGTTTCTGTCTTTGGTCTCTAGCCGAATGACAAACGTATTTGGTCTGACTATTTTGTTTTAACTATTGATTGTACTGATTTTGTGTTGTTTGAGAGACATTGAGACTAGGTTCACCTTTTAAAACATTTTGAAAAGTTTGGCCTTGTTTATAAAATCAACATTTTCAGGAGAAACTTTGGTCTTACTTGTATGCACTATTTCTCCAAAGCCTAGGCCAGACTTATCTTCAGAGTCAAATTTGCTCCCAGTGACACTTTTTTCATAAGACTTAGTTTGTGTTTCAAAGTGTTGGCATTTTTTAAACACATTTGAAACCTTTTTAGTTCAATAAGGGTTGCCTTGTATTTTTGTTCAAATTTATGATTCTTTCGAGTCAAATCTTTTATTTTCAAGGCATAGTCTTCAATCTCAGTCTCAAGAGCAACACATTGGGTATTAAGTGTTATTCCTAATAATTTGGTTAAGTAAATCGATACGCTCACTTAAGGTCTTTATCATTTTTTCAGACGAGCACTCATCTTAACCGTTTTAGTGTATAACTCATGTAAATCGGGCAGATCATCATCAGACTCACTATGTGTATCGTGTGAAGTGTCCCCTGTGTTTTTGATAGGTTCTTTACTCACGCACACATTCAATTCGTCATCAAAATTCTCACTTTGACTCACATAATCTTTCAGCAGTTAGAGGAACAGAATTATCAGGAATATCATTAACAACATCAATAGTCATAAAAGATTCATGAGCAGACAAGCTTGCATCATCATTGTATATTATCTTAGTAAAGAAAGACATGCAGTACTCATTTATTAGGGTTGACTCAGTTTCATCCTCATCAGAATCACTAGACTCGCCCCATGTCTTACACATATTGGCCTTGTTATTGTTGTTAAAACTAGTTGGACATTTACTAGCATAGTGATCAAGTTTACCACAACGATGACACTTAACATCTTTTATGTCAGGTTTAGGTCTATTGGGGTCATAATTCATCCTATTGCCATAAGTGTGTTTGCTATTGTCTCTGTCATGAGTTCTGTGAGATTAATTACCTTGATAATTTGATTTGCCTTGTTTAGAGGATACAACATTTCTAAATTTCAAAATCTTTTTGAAATGCTTACTCATAAGAGCTACTTCATTGTCAAGGTTTTCCAAATCACAGTTTTCAAGACAGTCAGTGTCAAAATCTATAGTGTTCAATTTAGGCATTGGCAATGTAGAAGAAAACACAACATTAGAACTAGAAGCTTTATTATTCTATCTGGTCAATTGTTGTTTGAAGTCTAGTTCCAATTCTGGAGTCCTCAGTTTACTGCTAAGTAATTCCGGAGTCATATTAGGGTCATTCATTTCCTCAATAGCATATCTCTTGTTGTCAAATTTAGAAGGCAATGACCTAAGAATTAGGGTTGGCAATTTTTTATCCGATAACCCATTTACAGTAATAATCCGAAATGACCCGAATATGACCCGATTAGCTTGTATAGATTTAAGAGTACCCAAAACTTATACTAAAATAAAATTAATGCGACCCAAAAATGACACGACTAACCCAAATTGCCACCCCTACTAAGAATCTTTGAAACAATTTCCTTTCTACTATATGTTATACCATTTGCATGAAGTTTTTTAAAATATCAGTTAAACTTATGTAGAAATCATCAAAGGATTCATTGTCATTCATAATCAGGGTGTTATATTGCTGAATGAGCATTTGAGTTTTTCCATCTTTGACACGTTTATCACCCTCATGAGCAATGACTAAAGTTTTCTGTCCCTTTTTAGAATTAGAACGTATGGATATTATTTTGAATTCATGTTCGTTTATGGACATAAAGATGGCATTCTTTTCTTTGCTATTATCTAGAGACGATTTTTTATCTTCCTTAGTAAATTCACTAAGAATTTTCTTAATCTTTATTGGATCAGTGGTTGAAGTAGGTTTAGTAGGATGTTCAAACCCTGTTTCAATCATTTCCCAGACTTCATCACCCAGGTTTCCTTGAATGAAAGCAGTCATTCGCACTTTCCAGTACAAAAAATTGTTTCCATCAAATAGCGGTGGTCTGGATAGGTTGCCTAACTTCTCAAATTTTTCTTCCATATTCAGAAATATTTCCAGAAAGAAGTTTCGAAAATAATTTCTCAAGTTTCAGGAACACAAAAGGTGTTCTTGCTCCAATACCAATTGAAGAAAAGCTTTAGGGTTGAAAGCTTGTTTGCAATATTAATAACAAATTGTTATAAGTTGTTTAAACTCCGAATAAACTTTTTGGACAAAACTCTTTTCGAAAAAATACAAGATGTGTTGTAAAGACTTTTTGAATGTTTGGTTTGAATTTGATAGTTGGTTACCTTCTTTTTAATTTTTAATAAACATCTGCTAAAGTTACCAGGCAGTCCCAATCAGAACAACAGTTAAGAAGATTCAAAGAAATAGATGTAGAAATTTTAACGTGGTAAAACCCTTAAACAAATGAAACATCCACGGTGCCCTCTACGGCACAAAAAAAAATCACTAGAATAAAGAATCAAGTTACAACACTTAAGCCAACCACAAAGATCCTGACCTAAGTTCAGAATATACCTACTTGATATTCTCCACTCCAAAGGTAATCTGAATTAGACTGATCTTTTCTTGCAGCTTCTTTGCTTTTTCCTTGATCTCCTTCTCTTTAAATTCTTATTCCAGTAACTCTTTCAAAATCCAAGGTTCTCATACAGAACCACAGTGTCTAAGTGTTCGTGTGAGATAGTGTTTGTGATGTGCTACTACATGCAAACATGCTACTCACCCTCTCAAGATTATACAAATTTTCCTAATAAATTACAACAGTTATAAAATGATAGGCTATTTCTGAATCTGATTTTTCAAGCCAAGACTTCTTGATCTTTTATTTATCCACATATCTCAAGGATACCTTGCTCAGAAGGCGGTTCAAGGTCTTAAACAATTTCAGTATTTTGAAAATATTTTTGAAATTATAAACCTCCAATTGAGATCCAAACTAGACTGGAAGTCTACTTAGTCAAAACAAATTCAGATTTAACATGCAGAGACTGATTCAACATATTTTGACATAAAACTAGGGTTGTGTTTTTTTTCCGAATATTCCAATTTTTTCAATATTCGATCCGATATTTTCCGATTTTGGAACGTATGTAAGGTTTTCAATTTTCGATTTTTCTGAAAAAAAAACGGATCGAAAATTGGAAATAATCTGAATTTCCAATTTTTCCTATCCGATTTTTTTGAAACTATGTCGATCCGATTTTTTCGAATTATTTTTTATTTTTTTTTAAATATTTTTCGATTTTCAAATTTTTTAAACATTCTCATATGTCCCACATCGGCTAGGAGAGAAAGAGAGACCCAAAAAAGTCCTCTATAAAAGGAGAATATCCCTCTATCTTCTACACAAATGAAAAAAATGATTAAATCCTTATATATTTACATGTTGGTTTAAATCTTTTTTTCGATTTCTTTAAAATGAGAATTTTGAGTAATCGAAAATCCTATATTAATTTTTTTGAAATTTTGGAATTTCCAAAATTTCTGAATTTTTAGTATATTTTTTTAATTTCTGATTTTTTCCCGATTTTTTCCTGATTTTCCAATTTTTCCAAATTCGGAAACTTTTTTATTTTTCGAAAAAATTGGATAGGAAATCAGAAAAAATATTTTATTTCCAAAAAAATCGAATTTTTTTCCGAAAGGTCATTTTTCGATCCGATCCGACCGAAACACAGCCCTACATAAAACGTATTTTCTCAGATCTAGGGTTGTGCTTTTAAAACTTAAACAGAAGTTCTTTGTGTTCTATTTATTTTTGTACACACGTATTTCATAAAATACGAAATAAAAATCAGAAACACAAACAACTCAATAGATCTGAAAATACTTTGAAACTTAAAAGTTTTTATTTCAAAATTTGTTGAAACGGAATAGATCTAAAAAATCAGATCTAAAAAGAGAAACGAAAAACAAAACATGAGATGTTTTCTTTTAGAAAAACTCAGTTTCAACAATGAAAATTAAATCTCTCTTAGAGATGAGTTCAGAGAGAATCAAAGATTTGAAGAGGTCTTCAAATGAAAACTCACCACCAAAAGCACAAAAACCCTAGAATGATCTAACTCTCAAAAAGATAGGTTTGGTGTATAGGGATTTTAGGTTTTGGTGTTTGGTTTGGGATAAAACACTCAGAGGTTTGAACTACGAAGAAACTAGGGTTTCTTCTTTCTAATCTCTCTCTTCTCCCTTCTCTCTCTTCTCCCTTCTCTCTCTTCTCTCTCGGATTTTATGAGATGGCAAAAGTCTCAAAATGCTGAGGCTTGGGTCCTTTTTATACTAGACGAAGAAGGTTCTAAAACCTTGAACTCAATCCAATGGCTGGGATTGAATCTTGACTGATTGAATTTAATCCAACGGTTCATCACAAGCGTTGGGTTAAACATTTGGTGATTGGTTTAAACTAGGTTCACGAGCATTAACTCTCAACACATGAAGTACGTTGATAAGGTTGATCCAAGGGTTGACATTGGTTGTACATAATGAGTCTATGAGAAAGCACAAATCCAATCGATGGGCTACCAACATGTGTACGAACCAGAAGATGGCAAAACGCGTGTTTGAAAATAATTACAAAGCCTGCCTTGAATTCTCTAGAGCTTTTTTATTCTACCCAGGTAAACAATCAGCAACGAAATAAACTTCCAGAAATTTAAATTTTACCCACAACACTTTTAAAAACAATTTTTAATTAATTCAAAAATCATTTGAAAATTATTTAAAAATATATAAAGTGATTTTAATTGAATTAAATTGATTTTAAAATGACTTGAAGTGTTGAATAACCATTAATGCAAATAAGTGATATGAATGATGCATAGTGTGTGTCCTATTTCTGGTTATAAATAACTTCCCTGTGCAGGTTCTCTTGGACAGGATTTCTTCTTTGAGCTTTTACCTTTAAGGAGATGGAGTTTTCATAAATATGTAATCTATTTTGTCTAGATATCCAAACTAGTTGGAACTCCTATATATGTAGACTCAAGTAAGTCAATATATAGTGTGTTCTCACCACCCATGAACTTCATGATCCATCTTGTGAGTTCTTCATTCACCCTGCCATCCATGAGAGTATTTGTGGTGCTACTCCCCACTTTCGCGACACTGAGCTTGTTACTCTATGCCCGCCACTCTCTTGTGTTGTTGATTTTTCCCATCGACAGCTCCACGTCTTGACCATTATCATCATCCATTTATAGAACGGTCGTGAAATTTTTATAAGGCCCACCCCATCACTATTTTTCACCCTTTCTCACCCCCATTCAATTAGAGCATCATGCTTATAGGGCCCTTGTTTCCCTCACCTTTCAACTTAATAAGGCCCGTGATCGATGTTTATTATCCCTTGCCTTTCTCACCCTTACCCTAATACCCAACCACCCTTGGTCCACCGATGATTTGCATCGTGTGAAGCACTTTTCCATACAAGTGCATTGACCCTTTTAGACTTCATCCAACTTGTTTAGGGGTTATTCTCATCACCCCATTTTTCTACCACCCACGCTTTCATAGTTCTTATCCTTAGGGTGAGTTCCCTTTAGTCTGACTGAAGACATTAAACTTAGTATTATCGGGAGGCAGCTCGTTGTTTCTTGTATGAGTCTCATCCTGTTTGGGGGTGGTGTTTCACATCACCCTATGTTTTCCCATGCTTTATAGACTTGTACACATTTTTTTATCCTATTACGAATTCAGGTTCATCTTGGCTACATCTGATACACTTCATTAGCGATTGATTTTGGTAATATCTTTCCTCCCTTCTGCTCTCAATTTTAAAAATCATTTTATTTAACATCGAGGACAATGTTCCCTTTTGTTTGGGGCGGTCAATTATATCAAAATCGTACCTCTTTTGAAAAAAATTCAAAACCTGATTTTTAAATTTTTTTGCAATTCCTTTCGTCTCATTCATTGACGCAGATTTTCTATAATCCATCTTTTAAGTCTAGGAATCAAGCTAGAGGATTTATTTTTTTACTAAATAGATAATGTAATACATAACAAGGCATTTTGCACCAAGAATTTTTAGACTCAACAAAATTTTCTCACTTATCACGTCACTACGGTTTAGAGTTGAAGAGCATTATGATTCTCAAGAGGACCTTAAGGATCATTAATGGAGGCTTTAGCTTGTGAGATTTGTGCCTTCCACCCTTTTAGAGTGTTTTACACAATCTCCGAGTCACAAGTTGGTTCAATTTCCCTTGGGTCCGCACTTAATCGTTGTATGATCTCATTATTTTTCATTAAAGTTTTTTGGCTTAATCATGAGAACGACATCGCTTTCGAGTTATAAGAAACATGTGTCTTGAAATTTGTCTCGATCACTATATTTTCACCCATTCACTTAGCCCATTACATTCCCATATTCTTCCATATTCCCCACATCATCCATATATCATCTCATTTAGATATCATCTTTCATTTTTTAGAAAAATGGTGTTTTTCAAATGTAAAATATCTTCAGTGTTGAGAGTATAAAGGGAAAAAAAGAGAAAAAAAAACAGAAAAATAGCAAAGGAAGAAAAAGAAAAGAAAATTCAAAAAAAGAAAAAAATAAAGAAAATAAAGAAAGAAAAGAAAAGAAAATGAGAGTTTGTAGTTAGTTCTTTTGTAATAAAGACATTTGTTCTTAAAGTATAGAATACTCTTCTCACACATCCATCATCCATATATCCTACCCTACCTAATCTCATGCTATCTTTCCCATTTCATTCCCCCTCACCCATAAATATCCATATTATCCCCTAAGTGTTCGGGTAAATGAAAGTCAACATGGTGAATAACTCGACGTTCTCACTATATATTTATTAGCATTCTTTCATGAGATCATTTTTCTTTCTAGTATATTCGTTCTTTCTTATATATGTGTGAAATGTTTGACCTTGCTTACATTTATTCACCTTCTCACACACAAGAGCGATACACTTACCCAAATCTTATGAGTTCGTTTGAGAGAGATATATCTGTGAGATTTTGAAGTTGAAGCATTGATTCTGAAAAGGCAATCTAAGAATTATTCTTACGACACTCGACCCGTTTTGACTGATTCACACACACGTTGAGATCTAGGAAGGATATGCTTTGAGTATTCACTTAGCTAAACTTTTTATGCACTTCTAGCTTGTATTTCTCAAAATATTTATCCCATGATGGATTGTGCGATTATTCCACGTCTAATAAGAGATTGACTACCTTTTGCAAATAAAGAATTTTGTGGGTATATTCCCTGCAAATCCTCACGAGACAAAACTCATCCTGTAGGGAAACCTATAGGTTTAATGGCTTGTGCCCGTGAAAGTGGTACACTCTTCATTTCTTACCTTTCTTTCTCTTTATTTTTGCTTGAGGACTAGCAATGTTCCGTTTGGGGGTGGTGTGATCAGCACTGAAAAGTGTATATTTTATACCCCGAATAGACATTTTAATTGTTAATTCTCGACAAATTAGGTCTTTTACGCGTAATTGTTTGCTATGCTAGCTTAATTGTAATTGCGGTGTCGAAAGTTCTATTTCGAGTCAATTTGCAGTTCAAATGTGGGTAAATCACCAATCTCGTAACCCTAACCTAGCCCAGACCCAGCCTAAACCTTCCCGAATTCGATGTGTATTGAGTTTATACTTTTATTAATTTTTATATTTTTATTTTGACTCGTTTTTATTTTTAGGATTTAATTGTAATTTTTTTATATTTCTTTTTATTTAGTGTTGTTTTATTTTGATTTTTAGTTTTTATTTTATTTTTATTAGGATAAGTTTTTTTTAGGAATTTATTTTTTAGTTTTATTATATTTTATTTTTAGTTTTTATAGATTGTTAATTTTTATTTTTATTTTCTTTTTATTTAGAGTCTTTTTAGTTTAATAAGTTTCATTATTTTTATTTTCTTTTAGTTTGATTTTTATCTTTTATTTTCTTTTGAGTTAGGATTTAATTTCTAGTTTTATTTAATTTTATTTTTTTAATTAGGTAGTTTTTTCTATTGTACAAGCACACACACACCACCTACCATACACCTCCACACTACAACCCAAACATTCTCACTCACCCTAACTCCCTACACCCTCACCCAACCTTATGTTCCTACTCTTTATATAATATACACTGACTTTCTCTCTTTTATAGTCTCCTACATTCTAATATTAGAGTCCCCCCCCCCCCCCCCCCCTTTTAATGACATGCACCCCTTTTACTTATAACCCATGATTCTTTCTTTAGTTGAGAGATTTATTTTGAGAGATTTATTTTGACCAAGAATAATGAATCTCCTAATCCTAATTTTATGGAAGTGGTAATTGGAAATGGGTCTTCTTGGATTATGGGTTATTGGCATGGGTTATGGGTTATTGCCAGATGAGTTAAGTTAGGGCTAATGGGTATTGGGTTATGGATTCGAACTGGTTCATGGATTTTGGAAGGGGTTGGTAAAATGGGTCGCGTGTCAGGGTGTGGAGGTAGTGGTTTTGTGGTTAGGTCGGATTTCGGGTTGGTTGCAGTTTTAACAGGTCCGGACTATGGACATGGGAGATGATGGGTCACATAAAGGCAGCTCTGGGTATGGGAAATGGATTTCGTCAGGTGGGTTCGGTCCGACTGGTTGACAAGTCCGGGTCTTTGGGTTATAGGGGCAGGTCTCGGGTTTGATTTAGTTTGGTTCGAAATGGGTTTGTCACGAGTTGGTGGGTCGATGGTGGTTAATGGTATGGAAGTTGGGGAGGTTGGGTTTTGGTTGGGAACTCGGGGTTTAGAGGTGAGATGGGTTGGCGGGTTGGTTGGCCATGGCTACCGAATTTCGGGTTGAAGCAGAAATGTGTAATGGGTTGTTAAGGTGGGGGAATAAGGGTGTTGATGGAGGTTGGGTGGTATTTGTTTACGGAGGAGAGAAAATGTGACAACCCAGATATAATTATGATAAATTATATTTTAATCATGCTTATATTATGTGATATGAATAATGTGTTATTAGTATATCTAATGTTAAGTGATTATGTTTAGTCTAATCCTACTTTAATAAATCGTGAAATGTCGAGTTATGTACGAACACAAAATTTTGTTATTTTCGATAGAAATGTTCCTGTTTAAGACTAGTTTGGACCCCTATAACATTTCAAAAGACTTGAGGTGAAAACTATATAGTTGTATACATATGAGTTAGGTTGTAACACAACAAACGGTGCATCAAACGGATGTTCGAGTAAGAAGTTAGGCCGAATTTACGAACAAGGGGAAAATCCGTCCATTCCCTTTAAGTGGAAAATTGTCTTTTAGTAAAACAAGTGGTATAATTTGATTGGTGGGCATGGGAGGCAGCCTTGGCCGACTTAAACCTCTCACTTTAACTTAGTTCTTCAGAAAATATAACCCTAGGTTCAGTTTTGAGATATTTACGCTTAAGGAAAGAGAAAGTGGAAGTTTAAGGAAGAAAGATTACAAGAAAAGCTAGGAAAATTCCAAGAAAATACTTAAAGTGTTTCCAAGGTATAAGTTTGTGATTAATATTGTTTTAATATTGTATTATAATTATTTTAAAGTATATAAATCTTGAATTAGGGATTAAAATTCCATCACCCTTTGCGATAATATGTATTGGTTCATATGTGAGGTAGGTGGGGTTTATAGGCCATATTGGTTTGTATTGAAACCCCTTGTATTCAAACTTGCATATATATTTGTGTGCCTACTGGAATTCATAAATTCCAATTGGATATTAAAGTAGACTCATATATTCATATCATATCCAAAAATTAGAATTTAACTCCTTGTGGTTGGGCCCTGGGTTATGGGTTCAAGTTGGTGCATAGTTGCTGTTTGGATATTTAATTTCGGTATACCCTGAGTTTCGTTAAGCTTTTGACATAGCAAATGAAGTCAAAAGATTATGAAACTTTAATTATGTATTATTAAGTATGTTTATTGAAAATAGGTTGAAAATCATGGAAATTTATGGCGTATAAAAATTATGAAAATTCTTGGAAGTTGAAGGAACAATAAAGGAGTTTGTAGGGAAGATTTCTTGTGTTGTAAAGAAATGGCCATAACTTGCTCTTGGAAGCTTGAAAAATTACATCGTCACTTGTAACGGAAAGTATATTCAGATATGTTTTCATATTGATAATCTTGGACACCTGTATGTGTACTATTTATGAATATGGGATGGTTAAGTATGGAGGACAATAATTTGAGGCCATATTGGATACCTCATGAAAGAATATTTGTATCTGCACTTTTCAAAGAGTATTTTGAGTACATGTTTCACGTGTATATACATTGAGAAGTATGCTTTAATATTTACTTGGGTTTAGTTATAAATTCCTTATGAGGTATTTCCTACGGTTGAATGTCCATAACTTTATCAACATGTATAACACTGTTTTGCCGTTACACATGTTTTATGGAATGTGACTTGAGTAGAATTATATTGTTGTTGTATAGTCATTGAAAGTTACATAGATATATTAAAATAATACTTATGATTGAGATTCAGTACTGATTTAGTTGGATTAACAGGTGTAAGGTCAAATCAACCCAGTTCAGCTCCACCAGAAGGAAACGGAAATACATAGTTAACAACCCAATGTGAGTGTACTTGCTGAGTTGATTATGGATATGATGTGTATGTATTATATATTGAGATGATATGGCTTATTAAAAGTCATGAGATGTTGAGATGTTATGGCTTATTAAAATTCAAGAGATGTTGAGATGTTATGGCCTTATAAAAGTCAAGATATGTTGAGTTGCTATGCAATTCAGGAGATGTTAGGTTATTAAAACCTATGGATATGATTATTGCCTACGGGCAGGAGATGTGGGGTTTATCAACTCCGGATATGTATATGGCCTAATTTGGCATAGAGATGGATATATATTGAGATGTTGAGATGTTAAAATAGTACTTTTACTATATAGAGATGTAGTACATTCACTGAGTTTTTAAACTCATGGTTTTATGTGTTTACATTTTCAGGTTCTAAAGTTGCCACTGCCACGTCTAGGAGGTTGAGTGAATAATAGTGGAGTCTTGTTAGTTTTGTTTTATACACTGTACTAGTTGTAATTAAGTTACATGGTATTTGAGTTCTGTTTAAATTATGTCTCCTTAAAATGATTGAATTTTTAGTATTCCGCCTTTTAACCTTGAAGTTGTTGCAATATGTGTTACTAAATAAATAAATAAATAATAGATGTGGTTTGTGAACTATTTAGTTAATTATATCCTAATGGGGTTAGGGGGTGATAACTTGGTATCAGAACTTTTGGTTTTTATATTCTGGAGTTAGAGAGTCTAGATGTTGCAGTGGCAGAAATAGTGTGGTGTGGGTCATTTATATTAACTTATGAGAAATACTAACCACTATGTTAGAAATAAATATTGTATTCTTGTTTCTGTAATTGTGGTTTATGACAGATAGTAAGATATGGAAGGAGCAAATGTTCATGAGAGGGTGGATGAGGAGTCTTCAAATACAGTAAACCAACCAAATCCAAATAATGTAGAGGGGGATCCTGAATAGCTTACAGATATGCAGAAAATGGCTCGTGCCATGACTTTAATGGCAGAACAATAAAACTTGTTTATGGTGCAAAAAGCAGAACAACAAGCCAAATACTTGGAGGAGAAGACTTTGGATAGAAGAGAAAGATAAATACAATGAGCGGAGAAGAATACTTTGTATGAGAAGTTTATCAAATTGAACCCCCCAGCATTCTCAGGTTCTGTAGATCCTTTAGAAGTTGAGGCTTGGGTTAGAGACACAGAAACTATCTTTGGGGTGATGAATGTACCTGGCGTGCAGAAGGTGATTTTGGCTTCTTTCATGTTAAATGGTGAAGCTAAATATTGGTGGGAGTCTTCCAAACATTTATTGCTTAATCCGGATAGAGGTGAGGTAATTACTTGGGATTCCTTTATTAAAGTCTTATATGAAAAGTATTTTCCTCGCATATATCGGAAGCAAAAAGAGAGAGAATTTTTATCATTGACTCAGGGGAATATGTCGGTCAGGGAGTATAAAACTAAATTTATATCTTTGTCTCAATTTTCATTACATTTCTTACACAATGAGGAGGACAAATGCACCAGATTTCAAGATGGGTTGAATTTGGTTATCAAGTCTAGACTCACTGCACTTGAAATGGTAGATTATACTTCTTTAGTTAACAAAGCTATGATGGTTGAAGGAGATGTTAACGATGCAATAAATAATAGCGAACAAAGAGGAAAGAGGAGTAGATTTGATCCATCTCAAAAAAAGGAAGGCAATGTAGAATACTCAAAACAAGGGAGTCAAAGATTTAAGCGCGGTAGAGGGACTGGAAATTATGTTCAGAATAGGACACCAAGCAGTTTTAGGGGTGGAGGATCGATGGGTCAATAGAATAGACAACAGGAGAATGATAATGGGCAGTCTAAGCCTGTTACATTCTATTTTTGCAAAGATGAGGGCCATATCAGTCCAGATTGTCCCAAGTTAAAGGGGGTAGAGTGTTATCACTGTCATCAAATTGGTCATACCAAAAAGAACTGTCCTATGTTACTGGGAGGGATTCAATCAGCTACTACTAGTCGAGGTTCATCACCTGGAGGCATAGGGAGAGGAGGAGGTAGAGGACATGCTAGTGGATCCACGGTACCGGGAAGAATATTTGCTATGACGTTACAGGATGCTCAGGCTACTCCAGAGGTGGTGACAGGTACATTTTCTGTCATGAACAAACATGCTTATGTGCTTATTGATCTAGGTTCCACTCATTCATTTGTAGCACTATCATTTACCATGCATTTGGTAGACCATGTTCTTATCTAGATTGTGGTTTATATATTTCTACACCTATGGGGGGTGTGATGTTAGTGGAGCTTGTGTATAAAAATTGTGTTTTGTATGTGGGGGAGAGGGAGTTGACCATTGATTTAATTCCACTAGATATTCGAGATTTTGATATTATCTTGGGTATGGACTAGTTATCTTCCTACCATGCATCAATTGACTGTTTTTATGAGGAGGTTACATTTAATATGCCGAGGGAGGAAGAATTCAAATTTGCTGGGGAAAGAAATGTGGTTCCGAAGTGTCTTATTTCTTCCATTCGGGCAAGGAAATTGTTAAATAAGGGTTTTCAAGGATTTTTAGCATATATTGTGGATACAAATAGCGAATTGCAAAAATTAGAAGATATCCCAGTAGTTAAGGATTCTTCATATGTGTTCCCAGATGAATTACCAGGATTGCCACCTAGTAGAGAGGTAGAGTTTACAATCGATTTAGTGCCTGGTACAGCTCCAGTTTCTATTTCTCCATATAGAATGGCACCTGTGGAACTAAAGGAGTTAAAGGTTCAACTACAAGATTTTCTAGATAGAGGTTTTATTCGACCCAGTGTATCACCATGGGGTGCTCCGGTATTATTTTTGAAAAAGAAAGACGGAACCATGCTACTTTGCATTGATTATCTGTAGTTGAACAAGGTAACAATTCAAAAAAAATATCCATTTCCTCGTATCGATGATTTGTTTGATCAATTACAGGGTGCTAAAGTGTTTTCAAAAATTGATTTGAGATCGGGTTATCATCAATTAAGGGTGAGAGATTGTGACATTTCTAAGACATCTTTTCATTCTCGCTATGGTCATTATGAATTTTTGGTAATGCCATTTGGGTTAACAAATGCTCCTGCAGTGTTTATGGATTTAATGAATCGGGTATTTCATCCTTTCATAGATTCGTTTGCTATTGTCTTTATCGATGATGTTTTGATATACTCACCTAACCAAGAGCAACATGAGAAACATCTAAGAGTTGTATTGCAAGTTTTGCAAGATTGTCAATTGTTTGCTAAGTTTAGCAAATGTGAGTTTTGGTTAAATCAGGTAGTATTTCTGGGGCATGTTGTTTCGGGAGATGGAATTTATGTTGACCCTAAGAAGGTAGAGGCAATTGTGCAATGGGAGAGACCAAGAAATGTAACGGAGATAAGGAGTTTCCTAGGATTGGCTGGATATTATAGAAGATTTATAAAGGGGTTTTCATCTATACCCTTACCGTTGACTAAATTAACCTAAAAGGAAGTGAAATTTGTGCGGAGTGATGAATGTCAACACAGCTTTGAAAAGTTGAAAAATAGGCTAATATCAGCTCCAGTTCTCACCGTTCCATCTAGTGGAGAAGGTTTTGTGATTTATACTGACGCTTCACATCAGGGTCTGGGTTGTATTTTCATGCAACATGGAAAGGTAATTTCTTATGCATCTAGACAGTTGAAGACGCATGAACGTAATTATCCTACACACGATTTAGAGCTTGCAGCTATTGTTTTTGCCTTGAAATTATGGAGACATCATTTATATGAAGAGACGTGTGAAATTTTCACTGACCATCAAAGTTTGAAGTATTTATTTACACAGAGAGACTTAAATTTGAGGCAGAGGCGTTGGAGACATCATTTATATGAAGAGACTTAAATTTTTTTCTTAATTAATAAATTTCTGACTTTTTAATAAATTTTTAGGTGTCTTTTTAAATTAATTTAGGGGTTAATATTTATTTTCTATTTTTTATTCATTTTCTGTATTTTTTTTCAGTAATTTTGTGCTTTATTGATTTCTCTTTTTTTCTGAGATTTTTTTATTTTCTGGTTTTTTTAAATTAATTCTGGGACTAATATTTATTTTATGTATTTTTTTTCATTTTCTGTATTTTTTTCATTATTTTTTGTTTTTATTTATTTTGTTCATTTTTTTAATTTTCTGTTCTTTGATTTCTTAATTAATAAGTTTCTGACTTTTTAATAAATTTATGGGTGTTTTTTAAAATTAATTTCGGTGTTAATATTTATTTTCTTTTTTATCCACTTTCTGTATTTTTTTCATTATTTTTGGGTTTTTATTCATTTTCTGGATTTTTTCAATATTTTGGGGGGTTTTTTCACTTTCTGTATTTTTTAATTATTTTTGGATTTTTATTCACTTTTTGGAAAAAAAAATCTTTTTTTTCTTTTATTCATTTTCTGGATTTTTTTCATTATTTTTGGGGTTTTATTCACTTTCTGTATGTTTTCATTATTTTTGGATTTTTATTCATTTTATGAATTTTTTTCATTATTTTTGGGGTTTTATTAATTTTCTGTTTTTTTTCTCATTATTTTTGGGGTTTTATTAATTTTCTATTTTTTTTTCTCATTATTTTTGGATTTTTATTCACTTTCTGGATTTTTTTCATTTTTTTTGGGGGGGGGTGGTGGGGGGGGTATTCATTTTCTAGATTTTTTCATTATTTTTAGGTTTTTATTCACTTTCTGAATTTTTTTCATTATATTTTGGGGTTTCAATTCACTTTTCGAAATTTTTTTTCCATTATTTTTGGGGGTTATTCACTTTCTGGATTTGTTTTCATTATTTTTAGGGTTTTATTCACTTTCTGTATTTTTTTTCATTATTTTTGGGTTTTTATTCACTTTCTAGAATTTTTTTCATTATTTTTGGGTTTTTATTCATTTTCTAGATTTTTTTTTCATTTTTGGCGGGTTTTATTCCCTTTTGTATTTTTTTTTCATTATTTTTTCGGCTTTTATTCACTTTCTAGATTTTTTTTCATTATTTTTGGTTTTTTATCACTTTCTGGATTCTTTTCATTATTTGGGGGTTTTTATTCACTTTTTGTATTTTTTTTTCATTATTTTTGAATTTTTATTCATTTTTTGGATTTTTTTTCATTATTTTTAGGATTTTATTCACTTCCTGTATTTTTTTCATTATTTTGGGGATTTTATTCACTTTTTGGATTTTTTGTTCATTATTTTTGGGTTTTTATCAATTTTTTTGGTGTGGCAATTTTTTTCCCTGGAAAATGAATAGAATCAAATACCAAAAAGTCCCTCAAACATTTTTTAATACACATTTAGTCTAAGCGTTTTATTTTGTATCAAAAAGTCTCTTATTCTCTTATTTGTAAAGGTCCGCGTCAGCGGCATAGTGAAGGACCTTTTGGAGCAAAATAAAAACGCTTGGACTAAACGTGTATTGAAAAATATTCGAGGGGCTATTTAGTATATGCTCCAAAAGATGGAAATGACTCCATATATTTCATTTTCCATGGAAAATTAGTATTATCAAGCACACCCTAAGATCAAATTCTCAAGAAAAATGATAGGCTGACTTTTGATTGAGACTCAAAATTAGGACTCTTGCTAACATGGCGTGTCATCATTTGTTGATTCCTTATGAACGTGCGTCCGCGCCAGTAGCACTAACGAATCACGACACGCCATGTCAGCGAGTCTCAATTTTGAGTCCCAATTTTGAGTTGCTGTAGAAGGACCCAATTCTCAATCTATTGAGAAAATATATAAAGCTCGCATGTAGTCGAATGGCAACTGATATCAAATGACAATTCTGGCCCGTAGGCGTAGCCCAACGCAGAAAATATAACAAATCACATTTTATTCATTATAATCAGGAAGGTGCAAAGCCTGTCAACATATTCACAGCAGTAAGCAAACACACCAGGGAAAAACTGTAAAACAAAAAATATATTTCTCTTTGTACGTATGAGCACACCCCTCTCCCCCTCCAAACCAATTTCAATACTGCTTTACTTTCGAAGAAACTGAGTTCTGCTTTGCTGCTCCCAACAAAATCATACATGAAGTGGGTATGCTTGTAACAAATGAATCAATTACCAGCTCTCTTCAAGTATGCTAATACGCCTAACCCGGCAACTAGGGCCGCCCCTGCTGCCACAGCACCATATGCTGAAGCCCATGCATCTGCCTGCGCATAATCCATACCTCCAGACCCCGAACCCCTTCCATGACCAGGTGTACCCGAATAATCCAAATGCAATTTTAAACCCTGCAGGTCAACCACTTACCTGTAAGATAGATAATGTTCTCCTACAGACGCACATCCATAAAAGGAAAAAAGTAGGAGGAAATAAAATCAGTGATCCTACCTTCAAACCGGCTAACCTTGCATGGTCAACAGCCGCAGCTAGATCGTTGTCTGATGCAAGTACAACCTTGTCCTGGTCTTCATCTTCATACTGCACAATGTAATAAGCATAAAAAAACTGGGGCAAGGAACAATGAAGAATCCAAATTGGAAGATATATGATGTCAAGATGTATACCAGAATATGAGGCAGGTTGTCACGGTCAATTTCATTTCCTACTCTCTGGATTATTGCAGTTATGAGATCTGTCAAACTTTGAGTATCTGACCTCAATGCAAACAGGGAATCAAATCAACATTCATTATTCATGAAACTTGGATGTTAATTGTGCCAATAAATTAGGAATCGAATCGGGTGCAATTATAAATAGCTTTTGTCGTAACAAGAAGCATACCACAATTGAACCTATGCATTCGGCCTTTTCTATCTTGAATTTTGAAAGCGAAAGTATTAGGAAGATGGGATGAAGGAAAGGGAAGAGATCTCCCTGTCTCTGCTTCCGAAGCCAATTTGAAGGAACCCTCGCTGAGATGTCCGGAATGATACAAGTAAACCCACATAAATGCTTATAAATCGAAAGGAAGCAGAAGAATAGTAAAACAACAGAACAGTAGGATCATATAAATATAATTATCAGCACCTGTGTGTCTCATCCTCCTCATCTGCAGGACTTAATGCCATGGCAGAATCCCAGAACATTTGCGTCATAGTGCTCGCAGCCTCATTATTGACTCCAGAAGAATTTCCCACCTAATTAATTTGAGGAACAATGTAATCACATTATTCTCTGAAACATAACAAGGCAAGTTTGACAAAGAATATAGAACTTTGGACAAGTTCCTTGTGATACATATTATATTCCTCTTTTCATAGTATAAAATCATTATTGACTTCAGCAGCAAAAGAATAAACGAGTGGTACGAATTTCTTAAAGCTGAAATATCTACAATAAGATTTTGTTTGAGCTGTCTCTAAGATTTAAAGGATGGTTAGAGTGAATCTAAAACAACAACTATTAGAACGTAAAAATTAGCAAGATTTCCTCAAACAGGAGAGAGAAAACAACTGAATCTTTATTTTTATCATCTTTTACAGAGCTCCTAAAATACCTTACTTTTAACAGTATTAGGAGAGGTTGATATATCATACTTCTATTCCCCAAAACTCATGGAAGATTAGGTTCTAAGAAATCAAACCTATTAAATTTTTGTTTATCCTAGAGATAGAAATTTGACTTACTGTGGATACAGCAGCATGAGTAATATGAAGTACATCAATAACAGCAACTGCAATTCCATCTGCATCAAACCATCCACATTCATAAGACAAATTATGAGAAAAAGTGTAAAAGAATTATTTTACAAACTTTCAGCCCAGTTGTGATGAAAAATTTACCTCTATCAACAACAGGAAGATGTAAAAATTTCCCATCATGCATAGTATGTAGAGCATCAACAATGGGAGTATCAACTGTTGCACATTCCGGATTTGGAGTCATCACCTATATATTATATTAAATGAATTTCACAAGATCAAGAGTATGTTCTTTTTCATTCAAAAGAAAAATATGAAAATTAATATGCTCTCTGGTATTGGTAGATAAGGTAGATAACTAATAAAAACTTTTTTTACAAACTAAAAAACTGAATAAATTATTTAGAAATTTGAATAAAAATATTGGATTTTAATTATCAAAACACGACGAACACAAAATCCTGTCTCATGTAGACAATTACGATACCTTCTCTACTAAAGTGGATTGGGAGGGAAGATTCTGTGATATCACGCGCATCAAGATATCCTTTGAGCTGGCCAAAACAAAAAAGGCCCATATTACTTAAAAGGCAAATAACTCCATCAAGTTCGTAAAAAAATTGCAAGATCATTTCTTCAATTACATTATGAATTATATAATTGAGAAGGAACTTACGTGAGAATTCCCCGTGGTTTATCATCCACTGTTACGACTGCAGAGCTCAAATGACATTCAAGCATCTTCCTTGCTGCCATTACTACTGTGTCTGTCGGTGAGACAATTACAATCCTGGAAATGCCACAATCAATGGAACAAATGTACATGTATTGTGTTACACTAAGAAGTTCACCTACAAATAGCCAAATAAAATACCGCATACAATTAGAAATAAAAAAGTAAAGATATTACCTACTTTGAATTCTCGGAAATGATCGTAGACAAAGAGGGCTTAAACATCCGCTCTCGAAGTGTTTCGATAAATGAGTTGGGACCTGTATAACGACCATTATGTGAAAAATTGAAGCATACAGTCAGGGTACAAGGAAAAAAGATTGATATCATTTTAGCAAAAGAGAGATCCAAAAAAACATTTAAGGCAATACTACTAACCAGAAATAGAGGCTCCCCAGTGTTTTTCAACACCTTCAACAGCAGCTGCTATAGCCTTTCCCTTTTCAGCTGCCCTTTCCAGGCGAGCAATAGCATCATATAAACATTTTGCTATATCAAGTAAAGCAATAACCTCTCCGTTCTCGACAACAGGCAAATGTCTGAATTTTCCTGAGGGCAAAATATCATGCAATGCGCAAAATTAACACAAACATTTCAGAAATTAAAGATGATGACTTTCAAATTAGATTAATGCTTAAAACACAAATGGGCACAAAATATTGTTCACAAAATGATGTGAAAGCAATTAATCCAATTATAGTTGGATGATCCATCAATATGCAGTAGATCACAACTGCGATCATTTTCTGTACAATGCTTTGCCCGCAATTAGCATTATTCTTCCAATTAATACTAACCTTGCACCATTTTTTGCAGGGCTTCCACCGCAAGAGTGTCTGACAGAACAAAAACTGGGTTCCTTGTCATAACCTTCGAAACAGGTGTGTCCTCAAGATTAAGCTCACGAGCAATAACTCTTGTTGCTATGTCCTTCAATTACAGAATTGACTACTCAGTAAAAAATATCAGATTTTAAGCGAATATCAACGAGGCAAGTGTATGTACAAGTGTTGTTTTGCTTAGTTTAAATATTGCACACGTGATTCAAGTCGAACCTTGTCTGTCAGGATTCCACACAGTAATGCATTTGAGTCGGTCAACAATAAAGCATCAACTCTACGTGCAGCCATACGACGGCAAGCCTCAAAAATACTCGTACTGTCTGGTACTGTCAGGGCCTTCGAAAGCCTCAAGCGCTTTACTGTGCGCTCTCCAGTAAGTCCCCTGTTGCAAATACAAGTGGAAATGGAAAATGACAATTTTTTAGGCAATTGAATGAACCTTTAACATCAAATTTCAACTTTTGTAATTGTAGCCTTGTGGTTTGGCAAGGTTACTTTGACTGCTTGCACACCTACTCTATTGGATACACAACCATGCCCCACAAAGGAAGACTAGGAAATACGATCAAACCGCAAACCCAAATTATAGCTAATATGATTTATTTATTTTTGTAAAAACAGAGAAATTCATTACACAAAAATAAATGAAGTTACAATTGGTGATGGACAAGCAGTCCACAGATTACAAAATGGCTCTAGTGAAAACCACAAAACAAGAAATCCTCCTATCACCCCTTTCTAATATGGAATCGACCAAAGAGTGTATCCTCTAAACTCTAAGGATGACACAGGCCATAATGAAACCAAAAATCTGATTCTCTATGAGTTGGGTTGTCATTATGGCGACTCTTGGTTAATTGAAAGGCTTTTATCCCTTTCCCCTCGATGACCGTTCCACTTGCTCTCGATTTAGCCTTTTGTAAGTGGATGCGTGATATTATCTTCATTTATGATAGTCAATGGAAATTATTTCAGTTGAGAGCAATTGTCTTACGGTGTTATGTCTACGAAAAATGTTATACATGGTATTTTGTGCCCTTACAATTTTTTATCGGCTATCACATTATATACATATTAAAGGAATAGGCTTTACTCAATTTGGAATAGAACTTAAGAAGTTACAAAACCATTTTGCTTCTTCCCCAACTCTATCCTACGCAATGAATTCAAATTCAATTGTGGATATGGCAATCGACGTTTATTTTAAGGATTTCCAAGATATGACTGCACCTCCAAGGGTAAAGACATGTTCAGTTGTAGCCTATGGATCCTTAGAATCATATATCCAGTTTCCATCACTATACCCTTCAAGTATTGTGGGATATCTTGTATAGTGCAGTCCAAATTTTATAGTTCATGACATACATCACTATACAAGAATATTCTAATGGAGATATGCTTTCACCGGTATAAGTAGTAAGAAGAATGTTCGCATCAAAAGATGTTTTCATTGGATTAATATTATACAACTTATCAAGTATTTTCTGATGTAATGCGATTGAGATAATGATAATCCATCAAATATTCTAGATATTTTAATTCCGAGTATAACATCTGTAACACCCATAATTCTACCAGATATTTGCATAACTTAACGAATAATTAGGTTTACGACCTTCACATAATTCATAGGGTTTAATAATATTGATATTTCTATCAGATATTTGCATATTATCAATGACATATTCGTTTGGAGTATTCTTGACGTAAATACATTTGTCACACTCATTAATTTTATAATCATTTGCCATCATAACATTGTCAAATATACTATCTCATTGCTTGGAAACTTGCTTTAATTTACAAAGAGATTTGACAAGTCTACAAACTATCTTTTTTGTTGTCCTCGAGCAATGAACCTTTTGCATTTGTCCATATGTATTTCCTTATTAGATTTATTGTTTAAGAAGGTTGTTTTCACATCTATTTGTTGTATTTCAAGTGCATTTGATGCTGCTAAAATTAACATAATTCTTGTTACCGGTGAATAGATTTCGAAATAATCTAGTCTTTCCAGTTGCTTGTAGCTCGTTGTTTATATTTGTCAATTAATCCAACCTTCATCTTCTTTTTGAAGATCCACTTAGAACCTGACGGTTTATCTCCAAGTAAAAGATCCACCAATTCCCGTGTGTTGTTTTGCTTAATAAATACAATTTCACTATTCGCAACTCCTTTCCGGTATGAAACCAAGGAGAGAATATTGCTTCCTTGAAAGTTTGTGAGGATCATTTTAACGAAAGGATGTTATCATCCTTTGCCTTAGACTATGTCAAGGTTCAATGCTAGCCTATGTTTATAGACTCATGGGTTATTTTCTCTGACTACTACTAATCGAAGCACGTCTTTTTAATGAACTTGAGGCACGTGTCATACCATCCCTTGATTCGATAAGTGTATTAACATGCAAGTCGGGAGTCTCGAATTAATGAACAAGAAATCAATAAGCAAGACTGTTGTTAGCATAACCAAAGAATACATGGTCAGTGATTTTCGGCCCTATATAAACCTTTTTAGGTTTAGAAATAACCATTTTGCTAAGCACCCCACGTTGTTAAGTATTTATAATTAGGTTTACGATCTTCACATAATTCATAGGATTTATAGTTACGTTTACACCTTTTCCATAATTCATAGGGTATTTTGTGAGTTTCCTTACGAGGCATTTTATTACGAATGTAATTGGATGAAAACAAAGGATCCACTTATATGTTCTAGGGTAGACCGGAACTAGTTAACATAACATTCATCATCTTCGCCAATGTTCAGTTTTTGCATTCATCAACACCATTTGATTGAGGTAAATAGGAAGAGGTAGTTTGGTGAATGATTCCATGTTCCGAACAAAATTGTTTGAAAGGTGAATCATGTTCACCACCTTTATCGCTTTGTAACACGTTAATCTTTATGATAAGTTGATTCTCAACTTCATTCTTAAAGTGTTTGAACACTTCTATCGCCTCAGTTTCGCTTTGTAGCATACTTCTATCGCCTCATCTTCGCTTTGTAGCATAAACACATAGCAAATATCTAGTGCAATCATCGATAAAAGAAATAAAATATTTTTTTACCATCTATAGTTTTCATAAAATTTTAAAATGTAAATTAATTCTTGAGGTTTTATACTCCTTTTAACTGACGAAAGGGTATTCTTGCCATGTTGGATTCTACATATTGGTATCACAACCTTTTTATAGAATCATAACTATTATACCTTGACCTGGAAGGTCATATATGGAATTATATAAGAAGACTCAAGCAAGTAGGTTGAAGATTTATTAAATATATTATTAATAGCATTCGTGGATACAAGAGTCATTACATTCATCGTAAAGCGCCCATTGCTCAAATAACCCTTTCTTACAAACATATCATTTTTGCTAAGGACAAATTTGTTTGTCCGACGCAAAGACTAACTAAAATCCATTCTTGCACAGCAAAGATATCTAGAGGTTAAGTTCTAGAGGATGTCGGGCACATGACGCAAATTGATGAGCGTGAATTTCTTGCTACTTAACATATTCAGCACCACCTTTCCACGTCCTTGAACTTTTTGTATGTGGAGAACATCCATTTGTTAGAACATAAGAGCAAAATCGTCTTCAGACTGTTATTCTGGATATTAAGAATTATACATATATAATGATATAAAGAAGTAAAACAGAATTTCAGGAAACCAGATTGTATAAAACAAATACAAGACTTACAAAAATTTTGCAATACAAAATTGACTAAAGACAAATAATCTGGGAGCAACAAATTCACGTTTTGTCTTTTAAGACAATTTTGCTCCCTCTATGGTGTCCAAGGTTGTGAGCAATCGTCTCCAAGATAGAATGGATTTCGCTCTTATGGAAGCAGCACTGAAATCGCACAAGAACCGACAAACACCGCAGTGTTTGCACGCGAACTCAAAGAATTATGAGAAGAGGAAGAGAAATAATGCAGGAATCAAAGTGAAGAATTACGGCAAAACACAGGTCAAATGGCTATTCGAAGAGTCACAACGTAAGTTTGAAGTGGCTTTTCAATGTACAATCACCTCTGTGATTTAATAAAACAGAACTAGACCCATTTGCAATATGGGACATAGGACCCATTTGCAAAACTGACAGGAAAAAATCTGAATCGAAAACTTAACGAATAATTCCAAATATAAATACTCAAAGAGGCCTTGGCCCAAGTTCAGTCGAACTGAGACAGGACGAGCGGGGAATGGTGGCACGCATGGGTACATCCAGAAGTCCACACGCACCTAAGTCTTTTTCCCTCCACAAAAGGAGGGTGCCCATGGGTTCAACCACGGAATGACAATGTAAGAAAAAATTAACCCTTCACATTCCACATATTCTTCCTATGTGGGGCAAAGTTTTTCCTTTTTTCTTATGTTTTATCAACTCAATTGGTTACTTTTGGAGACAATTTTCTTATTCAATACTCAAGGTGGCTTGACATGTAAATATACTAAGTTACACTCCTTCAATATGTGAGTGTGTATACGTGTGTTCCCGCAAAATTTGGAGTGTGCACACTCAAAATTATGCACACAGTAGCCAAAAAAATAATTCACAAAAACCATTTCCGACAATTTCTGTTATTTTAATGTTTGACCTAGTCAGTTAAGTTAGTTAGGTTGTTGCTGCACGTTCCTATTGTTTAGGAGACATTGTGTACTTTGAATTTTTCTAGGTCTATCGCATGATTCTAGGAGTAGTTGATTTGTGGGTTGCACTTTTCTTTCATTTCTGTTGCTCTGTAATGGCTATATAAGCCAACCTAGTTTGCTGAATAAAAGTGTGTTTTCCAATATTCTGAGTTAAGTCACATATATAAAACAGAGTACTTAACATCAGAGCCAGTCGAGGAGCAGCAGCATTCGACAAAGTCTGAAGCAGCAGCTATGGCAGCAGAAAATAATTTTCTGCAACCAGCAATCCCAAAGCTTGACGGGCACTGTGCCACTGGAGCTTGTTTATGGAAAAACTTTTACGTTCAAAGGAATATTGGGGCTTGGTGGAGAATGGAATTCCTGCAGTAGCAGATGGGGCAATGGTTACTGAAGTAGAGAAAAAGGTGATAGAAGATCTCAAGCTAAAGGACCTGAAGGCGAAAAATTAGCTCTTTCCAGCCATTGATCGTTCAATACACGAGACTATTCTGAACAAGGATACAGCAAAAGATATTTGGGAATCCTTGAAGCAGAAATATCAAGGGACAGCACGAGTCAAGCGTGCACAACTACAAGCTCTCCGAAGGTCCGGTGAATCTGTGAATGTACTTTGCTCGAACACTCACCATAGGCAACAAAATGAGGGTCCACGGGAAAAAATGGGGCATGTTGCTGTCATTGAAATTTTTTTGAGATCCATGACCTCTAAATTCGACTATGTGGTGTGTTCTATTGAGGAGTCCAACGATGTAGATACTTTATCCATAGACGAACTGCAAAGTAGCCTCTTGGTGCATGAGCAACGAATGTGTGCTCATGTGGTAGAAGAACAAACTCTCAAAATCACTTATGGAGATCAGTCGAGAGGAAGAGGACGAGGACGCGGTGGCTTCAGAGGAAGAGGAAGACAAAGCTTTGACAAGTCTACTGTCGAATGTTATTCCTGTCACAAGTTTGAACACTTCAAACATGAATGTCCAAGCAAAGTGGAGTACAACGCAAAACTAAACTATGCTGAGGCTACCGAAGAGATGTTACTGATGGCTTACGTGAATGCCATGGAAAGAAACAAGAAGGCATTATGGTTTCTCGACTCTGGGTATAGAAACTTTCTCTGACTTTGATGCAAATTTCAAAGAATCTGTAAAGTTAGGAAATAATTCAAGTCTGGCGGTAAAGGGAAAAGGCAACGTACGATTGTCAGTTAATGGAATCATATAGGTGATCACTGGGGTCTTCTATGTACCAGATTTGCAGAAGTTTGGGTCAATTACAAGAGAGGGGGCTTGCCATTCTTATTTAATCTGGAAAATGCACCCTGAGAGAGGCCTAATCATGGAGACAAGCATGACGTCAAACAGAATGTTCATCTTGATCTCTCATCCCCAGCCAAGTGAAAAACTCTGTTTCAACTCAACAACTGAAGATCTCTCTCATCTTTGGCATCGTAAGTATGGCCATTTAAGTCTAAACGGTCTGAAAACTCTGCAGGATCAGAAGATGGTACACGGGCTACCTCAATTCAAAGCCTCCTCTAAGGTATGCCGAGGTTGTTTAGTGGGGAAGCAGAAAAGAGATTCACTCCCAAAGAAGAGAACGTGGAGAGCCTCTCAGATCCTTCAACTAGTGCATGCTGACATATGTGGACCCATTACGCCTATCTCAAACAGCAAAAAAAGGTACCTGATAACATTTATTGATGATTTTAGCCGCAAAACTTGGGTTTATTTTTTAGTTGAAAAATCTGAAGCTTTTGTTAAATTCAAAAATTATAAAAATCGAGTTGAGAAGGAAACAGGTTCACATATGCACGGTCTTCGTACTGATCGTAGAGGAGAGTTTACATCGCAGGAATTCACTGGATTCTATAATGAAAACAGTATTCGAAGACAACTAACGGCACCATACACTCCCCAGCAAAACAGGGTAGCAGAACGTAAGAATCGGACCATTATGAATATGGTTCGAAGCATGCTTTTTGAGAAGAAGATTCCAAAAAACTTTCTGGACTGAAGCGGTTAATTGGACCATCCATGTTTTGATTCGAAGCCCAACTCTTGCAGCAAGGAATAATACTTCGGAAGAAGCATGGAGTAAAACCAAGCCATCTGTGGAGCATTTAAGAGTTTTTGGATCCATCTCTCATGTTCATATTCCTCTCATGTTCATATTCCTGACGCAAAAAAGAACAAAACTTGATATAAAAAGTTTGAAGTGTATTTTTCTTGGGAGTCAGTGAGGAGGCGAAAGCATAAAGATAATATGATCCGATTTCATAAAAGCTCTTAATAAGCAAAGATGTGGTGTTTGAGGAGAATGAAGCTTGGAACCGGGAAAAGAAGCATGCAGTAGCCATTATTCCTGATTTAGAGTGGGGAGAAAATGATAGTGAAGATGAATCCGAGGAAGATTCTATCATTCATGCAGGAGCATAAACGGAAATAGGGGAATTCTTCTACAGATAAATTTCCACGTGAAGACTCACCAAACCCTCCTGAAACAAGAGAAAGAAGGCCAACAGTTTGGATGAAAGACTACGTTAGTGGAGAAGCTTCTTCTGAAGAAGAGGATATGGCCCATTTGGTCTTGTTTGCTACTAATGACCCCATTTTATATAATGATGCTGTGAAGAGTGATAAATGGAGAAAAGCCATGAATTTGGAAATTGAGGCCGTAAAGAGGAATGATACTTGAGAATGAACCGACTTGCCTATTAAGAGGAACGAAGATAGGATTAAAATGGGTTTACAGAACTAAGTTCAATGAGAATGGAGAAGTTGAAAAATACAAAACTCGGCTCGTGGCGAAGGGGTACACTCAACAACATGGTGTGGACTATACTAAGGTGTTTGCACTTGTGGCACGACTAGATACAATCCGTGTGATAATTGCCCTTGCAGCTCAAAAAACATGGACAGTTTATCATCTAGACATGAAGTTAGCCTTCTTGCACGGGGAATTAAGTGAAGAAGTTTTCGTGGAGTAGCCTCGAGGTTATGAAAGGGGTGATGAGAAAGAGGTCTACAGACTTAAAAAGGCCTTATATGGACTTAAGCAAGCTCCACGAGCTTAATATAGTCGTATAGAATCTTATTTCATAAAAGAAGGTTTCATCAAGATTAAAGGAGGTAAAATTCTGATTGTAGGCCTTTATGTTGATGGTCTTATTCTTACTAGAAATAACAAATCCATGATTGATGAGTTCAAAAAATCTATGAAATTAGAGTTTGATATGACTGATCTTGGAAAGATAAGATACTTTCTTGGCATTGAAGTGATACAAAAAATAGATGGTATTTTTATCAACCAAAGGAAATATGCACGAGAAGTTTTGGAAATCCAATCCAGTCCAAAACCCAATTATCCTTGGATTCAAACTTGAGAAGAATGAGGATGGAGCCACAGTGGATGTCACTTACCACAAGCAGATCGTTGGAAGCCTCATGTATTTAACAGCCACTCGACCAGATTTGATGTTTTCAGTAGGCCTCATTAGTAGGTATATGGAAAGACCTACTGAACTTCATTTGGCAGCAGCGAAGAAGATCTTAAGGTATCTAAAAGGAACAATCAAGTTTGGGATGTTCTATAAGAAGGGAGGAAATGAAGAACTGATTGCATATACAGACAGCGACTATGCTGGGGATCCCGAGGACAGAAGAAGCACTTTGATATGTGTTTCTACTGAGTTCAGGAGCTATATCTTGTTTCTCAAAGAAACGGCCCGTAGTCACTCTTTTCACCACTTAAGCAGAATTTATAGTTGCAGCATCATGTGCATGTCAAACAGTATGACTAAGGAGAATTCTTGAGAAGCTTGGTCATATTCAGACTCAATCCACAATTATTTTCTGTGACAATATAGTTCAGCCATCAAGCTTTATGTGAATCCAGTGTTGCATGGGCGCAGCAAACATATTGATGTCCAATTTCTTCATGAACTCACAAAGAATGGAATTGTGAAGATGAAGCGTTGTCACGGTCAAGAGCCAATTGCCAACGTGGTGACAAAGCAATTGAAGTTGGATGCATTTGTGAAGCTTCGAAGTACGTTAGGAGTTTATCGAGAGTCTGATATAAACTCATTGCTAGGAGCATTCAGTTTAAGGGAGGATGTTATTTTAATATTTGAATTAGTCAGTTAAGTTGGTTAGGTTGTTGTTGCACGTTAGAATAATTCCTATTGTTTAGGAAACATTGTGTATTTTGAATTTTTATAGGCCTATCCCACGATTCTAGGAGTAGTTGATATGTGGGTTGCACTTTTCTTTCATTTCTGTTGCTCTGTAGTGGCTATATAAGCCAACCTAGTTTGCTGAATAAAAGTGTGTTTTCCAATATTCTGAGTTAAGTCACATACATAAAACAGAGTACTTAATAATTTCTACATCTCCTCGAAGCACCCCGTGGACTCCCAACTCCAAAATGGCATGAAAAAGTGAACAAGTGCTTGTGGACAAATACACTTTAGGTCTCAACCTTTGTATCACTTCACAAGTATTCACTTTGCCATCAGCTATAAACCAAGAAAACTCCAGCCCAACTAAATACATATTCCTTTATCTTTTAAACCCACTTGAATGGAACATTATCAATCTATCAACGTCAAGAAATCTGTCATTTCACTCTCCATGAAGAAAAATTCCAAGAACAACCCCAAGAGTTAATAAACAAGGCCAAGGAAGCTATGGATGCAAATTGGTAAGATGACACAATCTAACAGAAAAATGAAGTTTTATAGAGAGAATCCCCATCCAACAATCCTAAAACAAAGACATGATTACAGTGATCATTTATTTTTGTTGTTCATGACATGATTACACATCATGAACAAGTAGACAAGTTTTGATAATCAAATGGAAATTGAAAGAGAAAGAGAAATAAATGTGGGACCGCATAAAACCAATGGCAAAGAAGGTCCAATTATAAGACGGGAGAATCAAGTTTTATAACGTACATGGAACGGGAAGATGAGAGAGTTTTTCGGGAAGGATCATTTTCGGAAGCTTTCTTCTTCTGCGACGATGAGCTTGTCAACGACATACTTCTTCTTGAAGAACCTCCCTGACTCGTCGTCATCTTCCCCTAACACCAAAAGATAAGCATTGTCATAATCGATGGATGAGACAAACAAATACAATGATAAACTATAAGGCGTCAAATTACCTAAAGGAAAAAGGGGAACTGGCCAAATTAGGTGTGTGATCTCGGTCGGATTTTGCAGGAAAATGCACCGACCGGATACCCAGAAAGCCGAGGGAAATGGTGAGCGTTTGTTTAAAGATTATAATTTGTGGGGTGCGGGCCAATACAATTCCTGCACGCCAACGAAACTGTAGCAGAAAAAAGTTCCAATTTCACAGGGGGGGAAAAGAGGTGTTGAAATTATATGCTTTTACCTCCCTCCCATGCCCATGGAATGGATGATGCCACAAATAAGGTTCCGCGGCTAAAACTATGACTATTTACGTTTGAGCTTCACACCCCCGCCAATAGGACATTTTCGATTCTGTCTGAAAAATAGATAATAGATATAATTTTATAATGAAGAGCTATTAGAAGTAAACCTCTCCCTATTAACCGTTTTTGTATGCATCTCAATCATTTTTAAGGACTAAAAGTGTGGGGTCTTATTTTTAAAAAGGCATTTGTAATTAACTTTGAGGCTTTATTTGGTTTGAAGTTTAGAAAGGAAATAGAAATCATTAAATTAATCAGGTGTGGCCATAGGGGATTTTTCGACACGGATTCGCCCTGAGAGAGAAAGATTCGGCGCGTGCAGTGATCAAGGACAGAAGTCCTCTTTCCACCACTTGCGTGATCTTCGCGGGTTTCCACAGATATAAATCGATCGTCATAAAAGGGGGTGAAAATATAAAAAATGGAGCCATCGACCTATTTTGCTCAAAATAGACACAAGACATAGTCGTTTCTGAAGAAACGGCATCAAAGACAAACTAATACATACGAAACCAAATAGATCGAGGGTCCGGGGACCAACTTACGGAATGGGAAGGTGTTAGGCACGCATTCCGTCATTTCGGTCTCTCATGGGCTATGATAATATTCTCTTTCTTCTCCATAATGTAATTCATGTGCATAATGTGTGTGATGTGAAAATAGGTGAGAAAATAAATCGTCATTCTCATGTCATGGAAAAGACGAAGATGAGTCATTCGGAGGAGTATAAAGAGAAAGAAAATAATCTCAAGGTAGTCGAAATGTGAGCAGTGCACTGAATCATAATACATCGCGAAGAATTGAATATGCATGTTTGACATGGCCAGTAAAAATATAATAAATAAAAAGAGTTACGCTATGTGCCATACACCGGGTCATAATCCACTATGAGGAAGTGAATATGCATATCTAACGGGATTGAAAAGAGAATAGAAAATATGAAAATATAATGTGAGTAACCACCGGATCATAACTCACTATGAAGAAGTGAATATGTATGTTTAACGGGATTGCAAACAGAATAAAAAATATGAAAATACAATATGAGTAACCACCAGATCATGATTCACTATGAACAAGTGAATATGCATGTCTGATGGGGTTACTAAAAATATATAGACTAGTATATATATATATATATATATATATATATATATAGCCATTCTCTTAAGCGGACTTCCTTAAAGAAGGGATTAACGGACTTTTGTCCTTATCCGGCTGTGGTCCCCTCGTGAGCCTTAAGACATTTTGTTATTTTCTTTAGATGGTCCCCCTCTTGTCTTATACTAAAACCCTATTTTAAGACTATATATTTAAAAAATTTGTAGTTTAGATTCAAATTGGTATCAAGACCTTAAAGGCTTTATAATTTCACCGAATTTCGACCAAAACCCTAAATCTGGTAGATTTATAGTAAAAATACTTTAATGCCCTTGGAATTTATCCCTCGCATATACAAAGATATTTGAGAACCAACCCAGACTACCATCCCATACCTATAACTGATTTAGACCCAGTAGGTTGTTTAATCACACACATAGACGGTTGTTCACACATTGAACATATCCCAGCTAAATATGCAGACAGTAGACAGGTCACTGCTAGTGCTATTAATAATATAATAGACCAAAATAAGTGTATACCCCTTATATCAAGACAATTAATAAAAGACACTTAAACCTAGATACAGAGATAAAAAATATCTCTAAAAGACTACTAGAAATAGATAACTAAATCCCAATAGACTTAGTACATGTGTTACAAGAAATAAATATTAAGACTAATCATATAAAAGTCCTTAACAAAGATATTTTAGAAATTAAGGCTTTAATTAAAAATTAAGACAGTGAGTTAATTAAACTTACCAAAGAACAAGCTAAGCTTGTCCCTAGATTAGATAGTTATCTTCCTAATGGAGATAGTTAGATTAGACTGGAATGAGGTACCAAGAGATTTCTCCATTCAGACCTTATCAGACTTTTACCAAAGAATTTTAGAAAAGATAAATGATGATAGATTTTATTATAAGATAATTGAAAATGAGATTGCCAACGCTGCTAAAGCAACTAGACTTATATTATAAAGATTAAAGTTAATTTCTACTTCCATAGCATCTACCCAAGACTATAATAGTAGCTTTGTTAATGGCTTACATTTAGATTTAAAGGCCAAGACAGAAGGATTAATCGCCTTCTACACAGACTTTGTTAAATTCCAACGAAATTTAGCAAATTATCTTAATAATATGAAAAGCCATAACCTATCTAAAATGGATAGTATTATTAATGAACTTAGGCTAGACATGGCCTAAGTAGAAGAAAAATGCGAAGAAATTATAAACGGAATTAAGGCCGTATATAATAAACCTTCCTAAGAAGAAATAGACTCTCCTTTTATTCTAACTCGTTTAGATAAAATAGAAAAGACTATAGAATCTATAAAAGTTAGAACTATGCAACAACAAGAAAAAGATAATGAAATAAAAGACTATATTACAAATGTTGCAAAATTCCTAGTTAATTCTCTAGCTAGACATAGTGAGGAAATTTATGAGAAGACTAGAAAAGAGAATAAGAATTTTAAAGAAGAAATCCTTAGTCAGATAAAAAGACAAAAAGATTATTCAGACTTCTTAGAAAGAATTGAAAAAGACTTGAACAAAAACAGGTAATCACCTATAAATTTAGATAACCCCCTCCTATAGAGGCTAGAGAAGGGAAAACCATAGGTAGAAGAATCATAAATGATGGATTAGACAAGACTAGTAAGATAGTTAGCTTTATCCCAAACATTGGAGAGAGTAATCATATGCTCCAAAGACTTACGGACTCATCCTCCAATGTTAGAACATGGTAGAAAGAGAGAAATTTCACCAATCCTCTCCAATGGAAAGAATGGGGTGAAGTTGACTGGAAGATTATTGAAGATTCCATTCATAATGGACAACTTCCAGCCGTCAGATACATAGACTTGTTTAAAGAAGGTGTCACTCCTAAGACTCCTAATTGTAACATGACTTACTATTGTAGGAATCATGTGTTAGATAAATCCTATACTAAGCTCCAAGTATTTGACTCGGAATGGGTTAGATCTAGAGGAACTGATAGGAAGTTCCAATTCTTAACCTTTGGACTCTTTCAAGCAAGGATCCAAGAATTACATAGACCTCGAAATAATATCAACATATTATGTTGTTTAGTAGATAAAAGATGGAAAGATTTTGAGAAAAGCCTTATTGGGATAGCCCAATTAGAAATGTCAGACAACATAGGATACTTTAATGTCATTTCGGCATTTACAGTAACCGTAGACATAGCCAAACATTTTAAGTTAATCTTATATACTAGTGGCTATGAAGACTATATTATTCCAGACGCTAATATAAATATAGAATTCCAAAGCTATGTGAAGTTCTCCCAATTTACTTATGAAGGAATGCAATCAAGAATTCCTAGCGGTAGACTTAATGAAAAAAAATTAGTTAGAACCAATGTTTCAGACTACAATCATACTTACAGTATTAAGAATATTGAACCTATGAAAGAAAAAGCTAAGACCCTTTGGAAATTGCCAGAGTTTTAAGAAACTAAGACTATACAGAATAAACCCTTGTTTATTAATCAAGACGATGTCACTTGAAATGTTATCATCCAGTTTGGTCCTCCTAAGATTGTCAATAAGAATATCCAGACCGAAAAAATTAGATTTAGGAATATGGGAGAAACCATAATCAATGATCCTTCAGAAGGAGAATGTAGTAGTAAGACTAGTGCTAGTTTACTAAGACAAGTCCCGGTAATTAGACCTAGAAGATTATTTGAAAATAAATACTTAGTTAAAGAAAAAGCTAGGATCCAAAACTTTGGACATAAACCCTCAGAATCGGACATGAAGACATTTAAAGATCACCTTAAGAAAAGTCATTATGTTAGATTTTAAGAAACAGAAAGATTTAATATGATAGCTCAAGAGCGTATATTAAAATTAAAAGAATCTAAAAATACTAAGGAACTTCTTAGAAACTTAAGACTAGTAGAAGAAGGAGAAGAAAGACTAATGTCAGCTACATAAGTAGAACCTAATAAGCAAGAGATAGGAAGTAGTAGTAGGCTAGAAGATGCTCCTAGACTTTTTAGTAAACCAATAGGAATAAATATTCATATATACTCAAGCATTGTAGTAAAGACCAAACCTAATTATATTAAAGACTTTCCAACCAGTGATAAGAGTTTTACTCCTGTTAAGACTATGGTAAGCCAAGCCATAAATCCAGTTGGGATATACCTTGACTTAGACAATGTCCAATATAGGAAGAAGGCCTTAGACGAATGACGTAATCATATGAACATGTGTTTTGCATCTAATGAACAATGGGATGCAAGTTCATGTAAACAATACGCTAAGCAATCCATTAGAGGTATTACAAAAGACTATTTAGATAGTTTAAGAAAGGCTACAGACGAAGAATCCTTAGCTAAGATTGAAAAAATGAAGGAAAACCTAGAAGAAAAATCAAATGAAGAATACATTCAATTGTTCACATCAGAATTCATTAGAGCTGGACATTTAGCTCAAATCAATGAACAAGACTTAGTAAAAACTAAGTTAGCTCTCCTTAGCATTTGCAAACTAGATAAGATAAATGAATATAGCAATAATTATGAACAACTATATTACCAAATTAAAGAATTTAGAGAGACTTTAAAAGATGAATACTTTAGGAAGATACCAGCCATAGGACAAATCTTAATCAATGAATATATGAATTGGCCAGGAGTAGATGGAGTTAAGAATAACTCCCTTGGTGAAAGAATTAATTTTGTCAAAGACTATATCATAGCTAAGAGACGTGATATAACCCATGGAAAATTAATAGATGAAACTTTCAGGTAGATCCCTCCAATCAAAGATGAAAGAGATATCGCTCCAATCCAATGGGGATGTGGTAGTGAATCTAATAAATTCAAAAAGAAATTAGAATGGAAACGTAGGAACTTTAAGACTAGACCTTTAGGATTTCCAAAGAAGCATAGATTTAGACCATCTACTACCTTTAGGGAAAAGAACACTAAGACAGAGAAAAATAGATTTAACCAAAGAAGATATTTTAAGAAAAATACTAGTAAATATAAGAAGATTCCTAATTACAAGAAAGAAAAATAAGTAGCTCAATCTAAGACTACCCTCAAAGAATGTTGAACTTGTGACAAAGAAGGACACTTTGCTAAAGACTGCCCTAATAAGAAAGATAAAGAATGTATTAAGATTATTAATACAATATTATATTATGCAGATCAAGAAGAATTAGATATCCTATATGCTATAAAAATATCAGACATAGAAGATGATGATAATACTAGTATCTATAGTGCATACACAGATAGTGATTCAGAATACTATAGTGATACTGATGAGTATGAAGACTCTCAGGATACTCTAGACTTATATATGATACAAACTGATCAAGACGATTTAGATAATGAATATAGACTTTGAAGAAGCTTGGTATAAGTGTATATTAAGCCCCTTTTTAAAGAAAATATGGACAGTTAGTAATCATGAATTACTAACGTATATACCTAGATGTTATTTTGATGAAAAATATTATTGCACATTTGAAATAAAATGTAGCAAGAAAGATTTTAGATGCGTAGAATGCTTTGAGATTATACAAACAGAATTGTTTGTGGTTTGTGTTATTTGTCAATTACACTACCATGAAGACTGTTGGAGAAATAAATTTAAAGCAATTTATACTAACCAATATGATGCTCAAATAGACTTAGATATTAAAACATATTATCAAGACATTGATAGAAATATATGAAAAACGTTGCTAATGCCGTTTAATACAAGATTAAACTGTATAAGCAACTCCGAGATGTTTGTTGAAGAAACCCTTTTCTTTTGAAAATAAAAATGATAAACAACAAGATGTGTTTACAAAAACTTATGTACGAGAGTAATCAAGACTTTGTAATCAGTTTTAAAACTAAGACAGTTTTAAAAATCAGCACACTTTAGAATGAGATGAGGAGATGAAGATAATCTGAACACACAGTTTTTAACGTGGTAAAACCTCTCCCAATAGAGGAAACAACCACGGTGACTTCTAAGTCACAAAAGTAAAAATCCACTAACAACAAATAGCAGTTACAAACAATACAACATACATGCACACAAATCAACCTATTCTAAGTTTAGGAATATACCCCACTTGGTGTCCTTCTAACTTCTCATAGATCTGATTGTTGATGATGTTCTTCCAGTTTGATAACTTCCTTTGCTTTAGCTTCCTTGCGTCGACTCAATAATCTTTGATCTTATTCACAACACTTCCAGTGCAGTAGTGTGTTAAGTGTTTGTGATGTGATTCCTATCAACATGCATGAACTCACACACACTTAGTTTTACAGACAGTCCTAGAAAATTACATATAAAGACTATATGTTGTGATTTTATTTTCTTTCTTTCTTACAGAACTTGAAACCTTTTTGACCTTTCAATATAACCCAGATTCCACGGATATCTTGCTTCAAAATCGGTCAAGATCTTAATCAATCTCTGTTTTAAAAATATTTTTGAGATTGAAAATCTCCAAGTGTGAATCCAACTAGATCAAGGTTAAGTTTCGTAAGAATAGAAACCATAAAACATTTTCAAAACTAAATCAGTAAGGATTTTCTTAAATCGAGAAAGAAACATACAGATCTAGTGAAATATAACATGCAGAGTGTAGATCTACAATTTCTATGAAGAAGAAATACAGATCTTCACACGAATGTTTAAGTTGGTAATAAGATCATAGACTAAGAGGTTACAGCTTCAATATGAACAACCAAGTAACACCACTCTCTCTCAAAACACTCAAGGTTGTGTTTGGGGTTGTGTGTATACGAAGGTTTGAATCATAAATGAAGTGTTTAGGGTTAGGGTTTTGTTTTGGCTAACAGTTTTCCCTTTCTCTCTCTTTTCTTTTCTCTCTTCTCTCTCACTTCTCTCTTCTCTCTATTTTTTTTCTCTCAGAAATGACGACTGCCAAAAGTCTTGAAATGTTGAGAAATAGAGGGCTTTTATAGGAGGGAAGGAAGGTTCTGGATATTCGAAGGAAATCAAGGGCTGAGATCAAGTCTTCCTAAAATTGACTTGATCCAAGGGTTATAAGAAGGCGGTGGTTAAGTCGAATGTGATTGGTTCACAGGATAGCACAAGGATAGGTTTAAAACACATGCAGGCCATCGATAAGGATTGATCCAACGATCAGCAAACCACCAGGCAACGCTCTCACATAACAAACACAAATTGATGCATCAAGCAAGTGACAAGTGTTGCAATGTGATTGGCTTACAAACGCACGTCAAAATAATTACAGACAGCACCCTGAAGTCTCTAGCTCATTTACATTCTACCCAATCAAACATTCTAATGAAAAATGAATTTTTCAAAATAGCAAATTAACCCCACAAATTTTATAATCACACTTTTATTAAAGAAAACATTAATTTAAAAATGTTTAAAAATGTTTAAAAATTCCCAAAAATTATTAAAACAACATTTTAAGGGGAATTTAACACACAATCAATTTTAAGCAATATATACACATGTATGCACTTCTAATTGTGTGTAGTGTGATTCAATTTATACCTTCTTGGATTATTGAAGAGGATTAGAGAGATAAATTCTGAGGCTCTTTGGATTCTAGGTTAGACAACCAATTTTGTCACTATTTCCAAATTAGTTGAGCACTTATACAATATAGACTTAAGCAAGTCAAAGGTATAAGGTGCTTCAATCTCCCCCTTTGGAAATATGAGACAAAATCTCCTTTGAGTTAGCTTAAACTCTTAGGGAACCAAAAATAAATAAAACCTAGTCCTATACAAAAGATACTATCTACCCATTTCCTAGAAAGTCAAAAATTACATAACTCAACTATTTACAAAATTTGTACACTAGAAAAGGTAGACAATCAGTAGAAGAGATTCCTGCAAATATGCACACTAAGATCAAGCAGTTTAGATGAAATGTGAACAAAACATTGAACCCTTAAGACTCAAATTTCTCCCCCATTTTGTCTCAAATGGACAAAGGGTAAAAATTAAGGTCTTCAGAGTTTAATCAGCATATACCATACCTATAGAATTACGCAAATACAGAAATCTGTTAAAGTCTAAAGGTTTAGTGAACGTGTCTGCAAGTTGCAGATCAGTAGGCAGGTAATGGATTTCTAACTCCTTAGTTTCAACAAGTTCGCGTATAAAATGATGTCTTATTTTAATATGCTTAGTTCGCGAGTGTTGAACCGGGTTTTTAGATATGTTAATAGCGCTTTGATTGTCACAATACAATTGTAACTGATCTTCTTGAATCCCATAGTCGCTTAACATTTGTTTTATCCATAGCAATTGAGCACAGCAACTTCCTGCTGCTATATATTCGGACTCAGCCGTAGATAAAGATGTGCAATTATATTTTTTGCTACTCCAACCAACTAAATTATTGCCGACATAATAACAGGCACCTGATGTACTTTTACTGTCATCAGTACATCCGGCCCAATCAGCATCAGTATACCCTATGATGGTGCTGCAGGTATCATTAGTGTACCTAAGTCCAAGATTAAGAGTGCCCTTTATGTACTTTATTATACGTTTGACACACGATAAATGGCTCTCTTTAGGGTTATTCTGGTAATGAGCACACAGACAAACAGCATACATTATATCTGGTCGTGAGGCAGTTAGATAGAGTAGGCTACCAATCATACTACGATAAAGTGTGGAATCAACTGACTTTCCATTTTCATCTTTACATAATTTAACAGTAGTACTCATAAGCGTTTTGGCAACTTTAGCATTATCTAAACCAAATTTCTTAACAAGATCTAAGGCATACTTAGTTTGAGAGACAAATAGTCCATCAGAATTCTGTTTCACTTGAAACCCTAAGAAAAGCTGTAGCTCCCCCATAAGGGACATGTGAAACTCCTTATGCATAATAGCAGAAAAAGATTTAACTTCAGATGTTGAAGTAGACCCAAAGATGATGTCGTCTACATAGACTTGGGCTATAATAATGTTTTTGTCAAAATGTTTGACAAAGAGGGTCTGGTCATTTCCTCCTCTCTTAAAACCCTTATCCAACAAAAAGTTGGAAAGGCGTTCATACCAAGCTCGAGGAGCTTGTTTTAAGCCATACAAAGCCTTTTTTAGACGAAAGACATGGTCAGGGTATTTAGGGTCAATGAACCCTTTGGGTTGTTCTACATACGTTTCTTCGGACAGAATTCCATTGAGGAAAGCAGACTTGACATCCATTTGATAAAGTGTAAATTTTAAGTGACACGCTATGGCGAAAAGAAGTCGAACAGATTCAAGACGAGTGACAGGGGCAAATGTCTAGCTAAAATCTATTCCTTCTATTTGTGAGTAACCTTGAGCAACTAGTCTAGCTTTGTTTCTAAGGATTACCCCATTTTCATCAGATTTGTTCTTAAAGATCCAACGTGTGCCAATAACATTTTTGTTTTGAGGCCGCGGTACAAGATACCAGACATCGTGAATGACAAATTGTAAAAGTTCTTCCTGCATAGCATAAATCCAGTGTGTGTCATTCAATGCTTCATTAACATTTTTCGGTTCCACAAGGGAGACGAAACATGCATAATTAGCATAATTTCTTAACTGGGATCTAGTACGAACTGGCTCATTAGGATTACCGACCACGTTGTCAATGGGATGATCTTTAGAGACCCAGCCAGGTACTTCTGGACTCTCAATAGGTAATGAGTCATCTATTTCTGGTGAATCAGTTTTGAAATCATTTTCAGATTCAACCACAATAGGTGATTCAGATATCTTATTTTCGATAATAGTGTCGCTTACAATTACATTTATCGATTCCATAAGGGCCTTAGTACGCAGATTGTATATACGATAAAGCACGACTGTTTGGGGAGTATCCTAAGAAGATGGATTTATCACCACGCATCTCGAATTTAGACAAATGTTCTCTGCTACCGAAAGTCCTTAGATATTTCAGATTCGACTTCTTACCGTACCACAACTCATAAGGGGTTTGTTTAGTGTTTTTCCTAAGGTAAACCCTATTAATGATATGACACGCAGTTCTAATAGATTCTACCCAGAAGTATTTAGGTAGAGATTTGGCATGCAACATGACACGTGCCATCTCTTGAAGAGTTCGGTTTTTCCTTTCAGCAATACCATTCTGCTGAGGAGTCTTAGGGGCACTGAATTCGTGTTTGTAACCGTTGTAGTCACAATATTCAACTATTCCTGTGTCTATGAACTCTCCCCCTCTATCGCTACGAATGCGATTGACTTGTGTGTCCTTCTCATTTTCAATTCTTAGTAAAATTTTCAAAAAATTCTGAAACGTGTCAGATTTTTGTTTTAAGAAGGCAACCCAAGTGAATCGTGTAAAATCATCAACCATGACAAGGATATAACTGTGTCCACAAAGGCTAACAGTTCTAGAGGGACCAATAAGGTCCATATGGATGAGATCTAGAGGTCTAGAGGTGAGAATGTCTTTAACCTTTTTATGCGAAGTCTTAACTATTTTTCCTTCCTGGCAATGACCACAGACAACACTGGAAATAGGTTTAATTTTAGGAATTACTCTAACAATCTCTTGACTAGACAATCTACCAAGGATATCATAACTTAGGTGACCCATACGATTATGCCAGATTTCATTATCATCCATTCTGACAATGTTACAGGTTTCAGAACCAGTCTTGACAGTATAACAATTGTCAGGTGTTCTAAATCCGGTAATAATGCATTTACCTTTATCATTTAGAATTTTACAATTGTTCTTTGAAAAGGTAACTGTATGGTCAGAATCACAAAATTGTGATATACTTAGGAGGTTAGCTTTAAGGCCTTTAACTAAAAGTACATTTTCCAGAGTAGGCATTCCCTCTTCTTTTAGGGTTCCTTTTCCTATGATCTGGGATGAAACTCCGTCACCAAAGACAACTTTGCCTCCAGCAAATCTGGTTTTGTTTAAGAGTTTGGTTTCATCTCCTGTCATATGTTTGGAGCATCCTGAATCTAAATACCAACCAGATGAAGTGTGTTCAGCTTTTAAGGCAGTGATAACAATGTTACACTTCATTTGGGGTAAAAGATCATCTTTTCTAACCCAAATAGCTCTAGTTTTAATTTTGCACAAGTTTGCCCTCATTTGATAAAATTTTCGAGAAGTAGATTTTTGTCGAAAAATATTTGGAGCAACAAACTGATTATTGTGGAAAATTTGAGCTTTTGGTTTAGGATAGTTTCTGGGAGCCTTTCTCTTAAATGAACTCTTAGTTTGGTCTTTCTATTCCTGTAGTTAGAGTTCTTGTCAGGTTGTCTTGGAAGGACATAATGGTTACGATTTTGCCTAGAATAGTTAAAGTTCTTGTAGACAGAAGTGTTGTACATAGGGGTGTTTAGACGCCTAGCATAACATCCTTCAAAAGAATGACCATAAATGTCACAGTACGAGCAATATTGATTGCTTGAGGGATGAACTTCCTTAGGAAAACTTCTAAAGATGGGTTTAACAGCATTCTGTTCAGAAGTCCTATTCCTAGGAGTTATGGTCTTAAAGGGAGAATCAGCCTTTCTGATCAAAGGACAGACGTATTTAGTCTTAAGTGCAGTGTCAGCCTTAGAATTACTAGACTCTCCAATGTCTTTCTGTTATTGCTTTTGATCAAATTCCTCTTTAATAAAATGAAAGTCTGGACATGTTTCAACTGGTCTTTTGCCCCTAGACACAAACTTAATAGGTTCAAGATTTGTAGTTTGTGGTTTGTTCTTAGGGCAAAATCCAATACCGGTTCTATCATCAGAATTGGTCTTGGAGTCAACAACAAAGTCAGTAAAACAATTTAAATTGTTTTCAAACTTAGAAATTTTTTTGAAAACAGTTGCTGTCTTTGTTTTTGCTTCCTCCAGTTCTAATAATGTTCCCTTGTATTTCATTTCCAGGGTTTCATTTGTTTTAGTCAACTCTTTTAATTTTTGATCAAAAGTTTCAATTTCGGATTGATGAGACAGACACTGGTTAGTGTACTCTTCGGCATTCAGCTTCACAATAAGACTTAGATCATCTAATTTCTTAGTCAGGTCTCTAACAGTCTTCTCCAGTCTAGTGCCTTTTTTGAGGGTTTTAGCATACAAAGTATGAATATCTGGGAGGTCATCTGTGTCTGAGTCGCTAAGTGAAGTGTGTGTAGTGACCCCTAACGATTCAGTTTTAGTACTCACGCACCCATTTACATTGTCGTTATCGAGATCACTTTGACTCACACACACGAAACTAGAACTAGCAACATTTTCAGATAATAAAGCATCTAGGCCAGTCAAAGCAGTATTCACACAAGCAGGAGTAGGAGCATCATTATCACACACAGGCATATCATCATTATAAATGATCTTAGCATAAAAGGACATGCAAGGGTCAAGTACATTTGATGACTCAAGTTCCTCTTCATCAGAGTCACTTAAATCATTCCAAGTTTTACAGACATTGGCTCTATTGTGTGTGTTGGCTTTATTCAGATTAACTCTGCAATCGTGAGCAATGTGACCTAGTTTCCCACATCTAAAACATTCAATCTTTTTAAGGTCTCTACTGGGTCTGGAGTTGTTATCCTTAGGATGTTTGTCAAGACCTCTCTCATGAGGTTTGGGATTAGACAGAGTAGGATAATTAGGCTTGCCTTGTTTAGTCGCCTGTTTATTTCTAAATTTAACAATTTTCTTAAATTGTTTAGACATTAAGGCAATCTGATTATCTAGTTTGTCTATATCACACTCCTCATCAGAGTCAGAGTTGATCAAATTAGTCTCAAGTTTAGATATCTTAGAGGCAAAACTCAAGTTAGAGTTGGGTTGTTTTCTTTGTGAATGATTTAATTGTTTCTTAAAGTCTAATTCCATTTCCACGGTCCTAAGTTTGCTACTGAGTAACTCAGGGGTAAGGTTTTGATCACTCATTTCCTCAATAGCATACCTCTTGCTGTCAAACTTTTGTGGTAATGATCTTAGAATTTTAGAGACAATTTCATTCCTATCATAAGTTATACCATTAGCATGCAACTTAGTAACTATATCAGTTAAGTTCATGTAAAAGTCATCAAAAGACTCAGAGTCAGACATAATCAAAGAGTTGTACTGCTGGGTAAGCATTTGAGTTTTAGCAGCTTTAACTCTTGAGTCTCCTTCATGGGCAGTGATTAATGTGTCCCAAGCTTCCTTAGAAGTGGCACAAGATGAGATTCTCTTGAACTCATACTCATTAATAGACATAAAAATGGCATTCTTGCCTTTATTGTTATTTCGAGAAATAGTTTTCTCTTCTTGGGTAAACTCACTTAAGATTTTCTGTATCCTCTCATCACTTCCTTCAGTGGCTGGTTTAGTAGGATAAGTGTATCCATTTTCAATAATGTCCCAGACATCATCTCCTAAAGTCCCTTGGATGAAGGCAACCATTCTTACTTTCCAGTAAGCAAAGTTGTTTCCATCAAAGAGTGGAGGTCTGGACAGATTACCAAACCTTTCATTCTTCTCGTCCATAGTTAGGTTTTTCAGAAAACGATTTCAGAAACACAAGATCTTTTTGAAATAAAAGTTTACAGGGATCTGATACCAATTGAAAAACGTTGCTAATGCCGTTTAATACAAGATTAAACTGTATAAGCAACTCTGAGATGTTTGTTGAAGAAACCCTTTTCTTTTGAAAATAAAAATGATAAACAACAAGATGTGTTTACAAAAACTTATGTACGAGAGTAATTAAGACTTTGTAATCAGTTTTAAAACTAAGACAGTTTTAAAAATCAGCACACTTTAGAATGAGATGAGGAGATGAAGATAATCTGAACACACAGTTTTTAACGTGGTAAAACCTCTCCCAATAGAGGAAACATCCACGGTGACTTCTAAGTCACAAAAGTAAAAATCCACTAACAACAAATAGCAGTTACAAACAATACAACATACATGCACACAAATCAACCTATTCTAAGTTTAGGAATATACCCCACTTGGTGTCCTTCTAACTTCTCATAGATCTGATTGTTGATGATGTTCTTCTAGTTTGATAACTTCCTTTGCTTTAGCTTCCTTGCGTCGACTCAATAATCTTTGATCTTATTCACAACACTTCCAGTGCAGTAGTGTGTTAAGTGTTTGTGATGTGATTCCTATCAACATGCATGAACTCACACACACTTAGTTTTACAGACAGTCCTAAAAAATTACATATAAAGACTATATGTTGTGATTTTATTTTCTTTCTTTCTTACAGAACTTGAAACCTTTTTGACCTTTCAATATAACCCAGATTCCACGGATATCTTGCTTCAAAATCGGTCAAGATCTTAATCAATCTCTGTTTTAAAAATATTTTTGAGATTGAAAATCTCCAAGTGTGAATCCAACTAGATCAAGGTTAAGTTTCGTAAGAATAGAAACCATAAAACATTTTCAAAACTAAATCAGTAAGGATTTTCTTAAATCGAGAAAGAAACATGCAGATCTAGTGAAATATAACATGCAGAGTGTAGATCTACAATTTCTATGAAGAAGAAATACAGATCTTCACACGAATGTTTAAGTTGGTAATAAGATCATAGACTAAGAGGTTACAGCTTCAATATGAACAACCAAGTAACACCCCTCTCTCTCAAAACACTCAAGGTTGTGTTTGGGGTTGTGTGTATACGAAGGTTTGAATCAGAAATGAAGTGTTTAGGGTTAGGGTTTGGTTTTGGCTAACAGTTTTCCCTTTCTCTCTCTTTTCTTTTCTCTCTTCTCTCTCACTTCTCTCTTCTCTCTATTTTTTTTCTCTCAGAAATGACGACTGCCAAAAGTCTTGAAATGTTGAGAAATAGAGGGCTTTTATAGGAGGGAAGGAAGGTTCTGGATATTCGAAGGAAATCAAGGGCTGAGATCAAGTCTTCCTAAAATTGACTTGATCCAAGGGTTATAAGAAGGCGGTGGTTAAGTCGAATGTGATTGGTTCACAGGATAGCACAAGGATAGGTTTAAAACACATGCAGGCCATCGATAAGGATTGATCCAACGATCAGCAAACCACCAGGCAACGCTCTCACATAACAAACACAAATTGATGCATCAGGCAAGTGACAAGTGTTGCAATGTGATTGGCTTACAAACGCGCGTCAAAATAATTACAGGCAGCACCCTGAAGTCTCTAGCGCATTTACATTCTACCCAATCAAACATTCTAATGAAAAATGAATTTTTCAAAATAGCAAATTAACCCCACAAATTTTATAATCACACTTTTATTAAAGAAAACATTAATTTAAAAATGTTTAAAAATTCCCAAAAATTATTAAAACAACATTTTAAGGGGAATTTAACACACAATCAATTTTAAGAAATATATACACATGTATGCACTTCTAATTGTGTGTAGTGTGATTCAATTTATACCTTCTTGGATTATTGAAGAGGATTAGAGAGATAAATTTCGAGGCTCTTTGGATTCTAGGTTAGACAACCAATTTTGTCACTATTTCCAAATTAGTTGAGCACTTATACAATATAGACTTAAGCAAGTCAAAGGTATAAGGTGCTTCAATATATCCAAAAGATTGCAAGATAATGAAGACTTCAAAGGAAAAGGAATTTCCTATGATTTAGAAGAATACCACTCTGATAGTAGTTCAGACGACTTAATACCTTTAGATCCTATAGATAAACCTCAAAAAGGAATATCTATTTTAGAAAAGAACAATTTAGGAATTTCTACTAAACCACATGCTTGTTTTGTAGAATTATTCGTTCAATATAAAGACTATCCTTAAAGACTTTCAGTTTTTATAGATACAGGATGCTCTCAGAGTATTTGCAAGACTAATGCCTTCCCTGAAGATTACTTTTTAGAAAGTACTCAAGAAATCTATGGTAAAGTGGCTAATGGAGATCCATTTACCTTATATTTCCAGACTATTCTTATTTATTTTAAATTAGAAAATCAGACCAACTAAATCGTTAATCGTCGGTTTTGGATAATGGATCCTCGTCCCAGTTTCACAGGAAACATTATTTTAGGACAAGAATTTATTAGTAAATATCATCCTTATACTCAGTATAACGATAAGATATTGATTAGTGATACAGAGGAATTTAATATTAAAGCCCCTCTAATAGATCACAAGATTGCCTTTGACCTTATGCAGATCAAACTAAATTATAGACCCATAAAACATCAGAGTTCTTCAGCTGAGCATGGTGGACTTAGACCTACAACCCAACAAGAAGCCTTAGAAATAACCAAACCCTTACAAAAGGATTGTAAGTGTCCAGACCGAAAGTGTTATAAGCAAATAGCACTTATACAACAAGACATTTTATATCAAGCCCGTCATACCTTTTTACAGGTTCAAGCTATATCCAAACAGAAGAAAATGGATATAGAAGTAGAAAAGGAAAAGATTAGACAACTAGCAGATCCTACTTTAGGAGAAAATCCCATCGCTAAGTGGGATAAAGACCAACGTTATTGTGAAATCATCGCTATTAACCCAGACGCCACTATTAATGGTGGAACCTATAAGAAAGGATATTCACAAGAAGACAGAGAAGAATTTAAAAAAGACATAGATGAAATGCTTAAGTTAGGCATTATTAGAGAAAGTAAAAGTAGACATAATAGCCTTGCCTTCTAAGTTCAAATGAATCTGAACGTAAAAGAGGAAAAATACGTATGGTTATAGATTATAGATAATTAAGTAAGAATTGTGAATTTGATTCTTATAAGATACCAGACAAGAATAATTTAATCAATCTGATTGAAGATAGAATTATATTTAGTAAGTTTGATTGCAAATCAGGCTTCTGGCAAATTAAGATGCATCTAGACAGTATTACTTGGACAGCCTTTAGTGTGCCCCAGGGAAAATATGAATCGCTAGTAATGCCATTTGGATACTTGAATGCTCCTCAAGTATTCCAAAGAAGAATAGATAATATATTTAGACCTTATTCAGAATTTTGTCTTGTTTACATAGATGACATTCTTGTATCCAGTAAGACTAAGATAGAGCATGTAGAACATCTTGAAAAGATTACTTTAGAATTATATAAACATGGTATTATTATTTCTGAAAGGAAAATGCAATTATTTCAAACTGAGATAGACTTTGTGGGAATGCATATTAATAAAGAAAAAATATCCTTAGCAGAACACATAACCAGAAAGATTCTTGAGTTTTCAGACCAACTCAAAGATAGAAAACAATTACAATCATTCTTAGGATTGCTTAATTGTGCTGCAGACTTTATTAAAGACCTTGCTTCAAAAAGACAAAGCTTAACTACCAAATTAAAAGGAACAGACAAAACTAATCCTTTTTATTGGACTAAAGATTATTTTGAGGTCATAAGACAAATTAAAGATGCAGTCTAGAATATTCCTTTACTTGAACTGCCTAATGCAGAAAACCAGTTTATAGTAGAAACAAATGCCTCTGATAAACAATGGGGAGCAATATACTTTACCATTGATCATCAGACAAAAAAGAAAAAACTCTGTAGATATAGTTCTGGAACCTTTACAGACCCAGAAACAAGATACACTGCCCATGAAAAAGAAGTTTTAGCTATAGTAAGGGCAATAAAAAAATATATGCTTTTTCTTAGCCCTAAACATTTTACTGTTTATACCGACTCTTCTTATGCAGTAAAATTCAGAGACTTAGACATGTCCAAATTAAGGACTAATAGAATTATTAGATGACAACAATTGCTTAATGGTTACGACTTCTCTGTTATACATATTAAGGGAAGTAAAAATACCATTCCAGATATTATATCAAGAGAGCCAATATTTGCTAACACTAATATGATTTCATATTTTATGTTGCAAATAGAAGACCCTGACAGCATGAGTTCCTCTGGGACGAATAGACTGAACAAAGAAGACGTTGCAGACTATCTTAGATGGGTAAGGTCAAATGCTGGTATAACGCAAAGACAGACTCATATTCAAGACTCTCAAGAAAGACCAATCCTAGAGAACTTTGATGATATCCTAGTTCCTCTTGAAAAATCTAGACATGAGATTGTTTCTCAAAATAGACTCATTGGGAGGATGTATTTTTCCCAATATAGACCTGATCAAAGATATCCAGACTAAATAAAATTTAGACAAGAATTTTTAGATGATGAAAATACTCTCATAGACGATATATGGTGGAACGTGAATAATAGACTATGGATTGAGTTCAAATAAAATTTGGTATCCATTGCCAGATTCATGAGGACTCAAAGACTTGCAGTTACCTAACTCAGTGGTACTGCTATGCCTAGACCTCAGACTCAGACTTATGCTCAGACTCTTAGAGAATCCTCCAAAACTAAACCTACTGATTTTTGTTATCAGAAAAAGACTTTTAAGACTATGATCATTATACCGTTTGGTCATAATAATCTCCCATTAGCAGAAGACTTTAAAAAGGAAACTAATAACATTATTGATCATTTCAATATGTTATTATCATAGATAAATGGAAATGCTTTAATAATTAAAGGTTTCTTCAATGACGTTCCAAAAATATATCTTTTTGGAAAATCATATATGACGCATATAACTCTTACAGACCACGGGTTCATTGGACTCGTTCAGATAAAGGATATTGAATACTCTGTTGCTCTTGGAAAAATAGTCCTTGAGTATGTTAAGAAGGTAGAAGACTTCCTTCCTCTATTTACTAGAATCTATCAGATTGCTCAAAGTTTCTGTAGAGGAATGAGAGTTGAAGGATTTTTACTTAATAGATTTTCCAATTATATATTTGAAGACGTTGAGATTCTATCAGAAGACGAGACTAAAGATTTAATTGTTGATAAGTCCAAGCTCCAGATTACTCATGCCATGGAGACAATAGGAATCATGAAATTATTAACAGGCGAAGACAGATGGTACACTGCCTACCACAAAGAAGATCTAATAATCCAAGCTAATGAGCCATTCAATAGAAGGCTCAACAAAGAAGCTAAAGAATTGGTAGAGATAGCGTTGCCAGCTAGCCTTAGAATTATGGGCCTCATTGATGAATTTTTCAATAATGCTCTCCCAGGCCAAGACAAGAAAGAAGAAGACATGGACGAGACAAAGATGGGCCCTTCATTAGAAGAAGAATTATTGAGGACAGAAGATGCCCTGCTCTAGACCTATGCATTATTACAAGACGATAAGACTCATATAGATTCCCTCACAGTGTGAAGAAGAAGACATTTAGGACCTGCCCCATATGGGCCCAAACAACCTCCTTTCATAAAGATAAAAGTAGATAGCTGAAGACGTTAGGTGCACGATAATTGCAAAACGCCAAGTTTGCTTTTGAAAAAGCCAAAGACTCAAAAGATTCCAAAGCTTCAGACTTTTAATTACTATATGTCTCTTTAATAATTGTATGCTTTCAACCGGATCACTTTTTATAACCGGTTACCAGTCATCTATAATCCTCCTTATGCTATAAAATGAGAGGTGGGGATTAGGAATAAGGGGGGAATTTTAGAAGTTAGAAAGAGTGGGTAAGCTTGTAGTGAGTAATATGTGCATGAGTGAGTAAGCCTCTCATAGTTAGGGGAGAGGGGAGAATTATAATTACTTATGTTATGCAATAAAAGTATTTTCTTTTCCAAGAAATCTCTTATGTTAAGTTGTTATTATTTTCCAATTTGTCTCCAACTTTCTGCTCATAGAGGACTATTGTGTGGAACCTATGGTGTAGCACACAAGGTGTTATACTGGTGAACCACCGTCAGGTACTGATTTATCGTGAGCCGTTAGCCAAGTGGACGTTAGGCGTGAAGGCGTACAGGCATGAAACGGGTTCAATGCCAAAATGGTGGATTGAGGTGCGACGCATAAAGATAGAGTTGTAGGAGGCCGAGAACGGAAAAGAATAGTAGCAAGGCTGAAGAGAAGTAGGAAGGAGGATAAATATATTGCAGACCAGAAGGAAGGTATAACTCGAACCAAACCCTTAGCTATTTTACATATTATTATTTTAAAAGAAATTTATATGAGCCTACAAATAACTGAAGACTTTTTAGCTTTTGTTAATCAAATAAATTTAGACTTAACTAGAGAAATCCAAGATTGGACTCTTACAGACCCTAAAGATAAAGAATTTATAGAAATTGCTTTAACATACGCAGCTGGTACTTTCAAATATATAGACCAGGTTATTGAGTGGTTAGTACGTGAAGTACCTATAATAGAAATAATTAGAACAGGGATCCGTGATCTCTTTAGACAAAAGATAAGAACTGAAGAATTCGCAGAAGAACTTTCAAGACCGAAAAAATATCAAGAATACACTAGGATAATTGAAGACGGTATAGACGTATTAAAATTTATTAGACGAAAAAGGTTGGCTGAACTAAAGGCTATTTTAATTAGAGCCGGAGGAATCCGCCCTCGCCTTAAAAACATAGAGACAGCTGCCCCTAGAACATACCATAGATTTTCGTCATCTTATGGTGATAATAATTAGACGAATTTATAAATAACGATATAATTGATATTGCTAATCAGATATACAAAGAAACTAGATTGTTAAAACCACAATACCGTATAAGGTATTTAACACTAGAATATTTTCCATCAAAAACGCTTGCAATTTCCAGACTCCCTGAGGAAAATATTTATATAGATAATCCTCGCTATTCAGAATCCCAGTACGATAGTGACGGATGAAGCTTGAGAAGTAGCAGTATCCCTGAAACTTCTACACTTAGACTTTCAGATTAATTAGGCTTTAAAATAAGCTTAAATAACCATAGAAATTATTGGGGTAGAAATTTCTATTCCAAAAATATTAGAAAAAGACATAGGCACAAAAGACAAAACCGTCCCCCCAAGGTGGTCCTGAAAAGACAAAGCTGTCCCAAAATCATGTGGCTGGCATTAGCCCATCATTTTAGCTCGTCAAATAATCCCGTCGGAGAGACGTCCCGTATATATATAGGGAAAGGTTCAAAAAAGAACATTAAGAGTGAACATTAAGGAAAAACACCCAAAACCCATTTATTTTAATTCCTGTGTTGAAATTGGTATGCGCCAACGCCACCCGAGATCACTCCGGCCAGCCCGCCCCCATCCCCCCCCCCGCCCTGCCCCAACCCTAACCCCCCCCCCCCCACCACCACTACCATGGCAGCAGTTATGGCTACCCTGGCAGCAGGTATGGCATCCCTTATGGGGGTGGGGGGTGCTGGCCGGAATGGTCTCGGGTACCGCTGGCGCGGACCAATTTCAACATAGGAGTTAAAATAAATGGGTTTTGGGTTTTTTCTCAATGTTCATTAAAATGTTCACTCTTAATGTTCGCATTTGAACCTCTCCTTATATATATATATATATATATATATATATATATATATATATATATATATATATATATATATATATATATATATATATATATATATATATAAGTAACGAAATAAAAAAAAGGGTACTCGAATCCCGAAGATGACTCGGGACGCTCTACGTAGTTGAAAAAGGCATCAAAGTTCACGTAGTTCAATAACACGCAAGGGTAAAAATTTATCCATGAACCCAAAACTAGATTTTTCTTTAATTTGTTGGAAAATGTATATAAGTGTAGAAAGTGTGAAAAGGGGAGGAAAATTCTAATTTGGGATTTAACGATTAAACCCTCTTTTTGGCCTTTCTAGATTTATGAAACTATATTTTGTGCATATTGACGCGACTCAGAAAGTGTCTCTAATGTGCGTTCTCTTCTAGGCTCAAGTGCAAGCCTGCCGCGTTAGTAATAAACCCGGTAAGTCGGGATCGTATCCACAGGAAAATAGGACAATGGAATTGTGACGACATTGGATAGATAAGGAAATCCTAACTCTGACTCTGAAAAGAAAAAGAAAAGATGATTGGTTTTGGGAATGATTATACTAGATGCAATTATGAAATTATGAAAAGATGCAATTATACTAAATTACCTAAAATACTGATGAATACTGAACTAAAACTTGAACTATATGATGAGAAAAGCAGGTCAGGATTACGATCCCCCAACGCTAGTATATTGCTGGTATAAAACTAATCGTAAATTTAAATGATTAATTAGACTCAGAATTTAGTACTCTCAAGCATTACGTATATGAGGTTCAAGCCCGCTAAATACTTAATCAGAGGACGAGTAAATCGGTATTGCGATAGTTACACTCGAATTGCATTCTGAAGCATCCCGGTTACCCGGAAGCAAACGAGATCCAAAGATCTACAATTGTCGCATTTTTATGCAATACGGTCGTAATAAATCATTAAATTTAGAGGACTAATTTTATACACATGCAACTACCACATCAGGTTGGATTCATGCATCCCAACCTTTAAAAACCTAGCCTAACATGGTGAAATTAATGAAAACTACGTTATCTACGTTGCATGAACTCATAATTGCTTGGAAAGAGAGATGAAACATGAGAAATAATAATAAAAGTGCTGGAAATAGAAGTTAACAAGATTGAAGAACAAGAACATGCAAGAAGAAATCAAAGGTTGAAGAAAAACTCGAAAGCTCTTGAATTAATGGTGCAAAGTATGTAAATTCTTCTCCTAGATGTTCCTACTTGTTATGGAGCTTTTACATGAATGAAATCTGAATAAAAAGAGTCCTAATGACTAAATATATAAGCTAGAGGTCGTTTAGAAGAGTCCACAAAACATAAAACTCTTTTGGCTAAAAGATAAGCACAAAATAAAAATCTCGTATCTGACAATTTGTCACACTTAGAAAGCGTGACTAATTTTGTAACGGATCTGGAGCGTGACAAAATTTGTAGCGGATTCTGAGCGTGGCTAATTTGGCGAACCGATTCGGGTTCTGGGTGTACCGGTTCGGGTGAATTCGCTGGTTTTGGGCCTCTTTCAACACTTAGAATATTTTCGAACTTTCTTCTTTTCTTCCTTAGATTTTTTCTCAACTTCAAATGATCATAACTCTTTTACCGTAGCTCAGATTTGGCTGCCATTTTTTCCAGTATTCTTATTGTTCCGAGATCTTAAACTTTACAGAAGACCCCACCTCCGGGATTGGGCTGAAGAATTACGAAAATTCCCTTGAACTTGCCTTCTTAGCCTTTCTTCTATGATTTTTCCGCAACTTCAAGGGATCATAACTCTTTCACCGTAGCTTGGATTTGGGTGCCATTTTTTCCAGTGTTCTATTAATTAAAAGATCTTCAACTTTATACTTGGCCCCACCTCCGGAATAAGGCTGAAAAATTACGAAAATGCCCTTCAACTCCCCGATTCTTGGTTTCTTTCACTATTTTGAGTTCTCTTTTCCATTTTTCTTGCATGAAATACCTGTAAAACACATAAGAGATACACAAAATACGAAACACTTGCCAAAAAGGGTTAGTATCATAAATATGAGACAAATCCAAGCTATTTACACCGCACGGGATCATAAAAATACTGAAATTTAGGGGATAAATGTGAAGAATTTATGACTAATCACATATAAGTAATAAAAAAGAGATTAGTTAGAGTGAGAAAGTGAGAATAAAGCAAGAATATGTTAAGAATAAAGGAAATGTGACAAGTAACACTAACTAAATGAGTTTCAAAGAGGTGGAAGTAGATCGTTTATGGACTTTGCTATTTATTTTGAGATGGAGTAGGGTGATTTTATGGTGATGGAGTAGTGGTGAAGTGGTGGTAAAATGGGTGGAAAAATATCGGGGTGAGAGTGATGTAAGAAAAGTGGAGAGAATACTTGGCAAATGGTATTTTTGGAAAGAACGTGCACTGATTTTAAGGCAAAGGTTCTACTGATCTTCCAAAAATGAGTCCTTGAGAATGAGGTTATGACCACCTTAAATAGAAAAATCCAGGGTTAGGGGGTCTACCAATCGATATAGGCCTTGGCCTACCTATCATCATACCATTGGCTTGCTGGTGAAGTAAAGTACATACATACCGAGAGGCAGAGGGTCTGGGTGCCTATAGGCAGTCTGAAAGAGACTTTTTTAAAAAAATAGGCATAAAATGCAAACTGTAAATCCGAATCGCGCACAACTAGAACCATTGGAAAAGGGTATTCAGAACCATATGAAAACATATCGATCCACTCTTAGGTTCTAGAGTTAACCAAAGTCAAACGGGGCTCGAAAGCGCCCGGTAGCCTCTAGGATGAGATTCTTGGAGTAAAAAGGTAAGTACGCGCGAATCGTAAGGATGATTCACGCACGGTATAGACTGTTAGAGAGGGTATTTAGATCCCAATGAAAATGCATCGAGCTACTATCGATTCTGAGAGTTGACTAAAGTTAAACGGAGCTCCAAAGCATCGAGTGGCCTCTAGGTTAGAGTTTGGAGCAAAAAGGCAAGTACGCGCGAACCATAAGGATGATTCGTGCATGGTATAGAGCATTGGAAAGGGTATTCACAGACCTATAAAAGTGCAATGATATACTCTCGAGTTCAAAAATTGATCAAAGTCAAACGAGGCTCGAAAGTGTTCAGAGGCCACTAGGTTAGGGTTTGGCGTAGGACCTAGGGTCTGGGGTAAAGGAATAGTATTAGGGACCTAAGGAAGTATTTTAAGGGTACTAGGATGGGTTGTCTTTGGAATCCTTCGATGAGTGAGCTTGGAACAAGCAGAGGTTGTCGAAAGATAGAAACCTCATGGAAGGTTATGAGCCTTGAGGGTAAAGGCATGATGCGTAGAACCTTAGGAGTGTAAGTCACCAATTCAGGGGGTGAGGGTCTCTATTGGGGATTAAGGGAGGTAGTGACCAAATTCAGAGATTCGAGGGCAATTCTACATACGCAGGTTAATTCTAGGGACCTAAAAAATGAAAACGGCCTAATTTAGTTGCCTCGAGGCTAATTCTGTGGGCCTAGGTCAATTCTGCTAACCTAAAGAGTGACAGCGACCTAATTTAGAGGGTCGAGGCTGATTTTGTGAGTCTAGGTTAATTTTATGGATCTAAAGATTGATAATGACCTAATTCAGCGGTTCAAGGCTAATTTTGCAGGCCTAAATCAATTCTACAGGTCTAAAGAGTAATACCGACCTAATTCAGAGGGTTGAGGCTGATTATGTGGGCCTAGGGCAATTCTGCGAACCTAAAGAGTGATAGAGACCTAATTCAGAAGGTCAAGGCATATTTTGGGGACCTGGTTCGATTCTGCAAACTTAAAAAGTGACAGCGACCTGATGTAGAGGGTTGAGGCCAATTCTGTGGGATTAGGTCAACTATGCAGACCTAAAGAGGGAAAGCAATCTAAGTTAGAGGCTAAAGGATAATTATGAAAATCTAGGTCAATTCTATGAACCTAAAGAGATGGAAAGTTTGATAAATGCAGTTGACGGTCATTTATTGAGATAGGGGATACACTTTTTATTTTGTTCTTGTCGGGGAGTATGCCAGTGCAAACCTTTTAAAATTTTTGTATTTTTCGACAAAATAGTGCTTTTTAGAAATTTTGGAGTTACAATCTTTGGGAGATTTGTTTTTCTAGGCAATTTTTGGATTTTTTTTGGACAAAATTTAGGGGGACTTTCGATAGGCGTAGGCAGGGATGTGCCTATCAACACAGAAAAACGGACTCCTGGACTTTTAGGGGAAGGTGAAAGCTCACTACCGATAAGCATGACCAGAGGACTATCGATTGGCATACCCCCTGGTCCTTTATAAAAAGTGAACTTCCTTCTTTTTCTCTTTAGCAATCAGTTTTAAACGTTTCTTCTTTGAAATAACTCATGGAAGGTGTGGCTAACGACCCTTTGATGGCCACCGACAACTGGGTCGGCCTAGAGTGGCGTGATGTTGAAGCACTTGTACTTAGAAGTGAGAATACCTATAACAGCTTCGAGACTGTGCTATACGAGATGATCTTGTTGCGGGAACCTAGTAACCATCGTTCTGCGAAGGTGAAAAACTTAAATAGTTATATGAGTTCTTGTCTCCTTTATGGAGAGTTTTGTATTTATCTTTTTGGTTTTTTATTATTTTCTATATTTTTGAAGATTTTTCGCTTGTGTGCATGTGGACATTTCTTCATCAAGCATCCATTCTCGTGAGTCGATAAGGATAAGGAAGGTGTGGGAGAATCTCCATGAGGCAGTGCAGTTGATGGTAAAAGCTGCTGGATTTGGTCCCCTGGCAGGGTCTCTGAATGAGACGCTGAGCTCTTCGATGATATTGTGCAATTTAGGTGAAAGATGGTGGGACACCACCCATACGTTTCAGTTAGGCATGGGGGAGATGACAGTTACTCCCATGGATGTGCATCAATTGAGCGAGTTTTAATATGAGGGTCAACAAATTATAGTTTATCGGACCTTGCACATCTCTAAGGTCATGATTCAGGCTACCCTAGAGGATTTTGGGCGGATCGTTTTGGGGGAGTCGGTCAAGATATTTTTTTTAAAGGAGACCTTACAATGATTTACAATAATCCATAAAATGAATAAATTAAGTACAAATAGTGAATCGTAAATATTTCTCCTCCTTTTTACATTATCACAAAGATATTTCATATAAATCGAGTGTCAAGGATAAAAGTCGAATATCCCCTAATCAAAAATAATTTTTGCATGGGATTCAACCATAAATCGCAAGGGGCATAAAATTTTCTCAAATAGTGTATTTGAATTTTCGATAGTCATGAATATCATCAAATAATGCATAAGTCACCAAAATGATAAAATCAATTAATTCAAGCGCACAGTGGTGAATGTATCTCACAACTCAATATTTTCAAATAATTTGAATTAAGCACGTAACATGAGTTAAAACATAGTGGCATAAATATAATGATAAAAAATTTTGATTTTGGTCTTGCTTTGTCATTTTCAAGATACGAGATGAAATTCTTTGAATATATCAATAATATTGCAATATTCATAATGGTGCATCAAAGTCCATGATCAAGCAATTTTTCTACAATTTTTTTTTCAATAATCATTTTATCTCTCCCTAAGGGATACCAATGAAGGAATATATGCATATAATAAATATGGTGCATCATTTTGCTTCAATAAAATAATTTTCAATAAGGCTACAAAAATATTCACAAATCATAACAATTTCAATTAATCATATGATTTTTCGATTTAAGCACAAAATATCATAAACATTGTGTGGACTCGTTGTAATATATTTTTCGGGCTTGACCTTGGTGTTAATTATATTCATATTTCACAAAAAAAATAAGGCTAAACATTGTCCCATTCTCTAATGTTAATTCATGTAATAGAATTAGTTTTAAAAATAAATTATTGAAAATACATTTTCTTTTCAATTTTTATTAATGTAAAAAAAGTATATAATTTCAAGTAAATATTTTACGAATCACTTCACACGTAAAATTTAATTATAAATGGAAAAAGAAAGCGGTATATGTCCTCGTATTGCATTGCATGTAATATATATAAAATAGAAGCCTGGCATCAATTTGAGATGACAGATGGCAATTTCCTTAATTACCCAATTTCATTCCTATTTAATGCTTCCATTATAGAATTTGAATATACGGAAGGTCTTTTATCAATTGACTTTTCACATCCTTTATCATATTGATAAAATCAAGGGTTTGAAGTCGAAAGCAATGTACTTTGCTCTTTAATTTTGTTGCGGTATATCTAAAGACAGAGAGCATATACTATTTATATCATATAAAGGTGGCTTCTTTTACATTTTTTATGAGAAGATGTTCGAAAGGAGGGGGTGAAGTTCTTTCATTTGGTAATTTCCTTATCCCATGTTAGTCTGCCTCTATGTATCTACCTATCGATCTACTTCTTCATTCTGGGCTTATATTTGTATGGGAGTTTTTGTTCAAACCCGTCGTAACTATAAGGAAGCCCGATTTAGCATTTTTCATAAGTTAAAACAAGAAGTAAAAAAAGAGACTATGATCTCCCTTTTAACCCAAACAATTGAACCCTTAATATTCAACAACTAAGGACCAAACATTCAAGAATTCAGATCACAACCAACAGTTGATGTTATTATAATGTCTTATGTTTCTATGTATATTGTGGCTTGTCCCACCTTATATATTGTGGTTTGTCCAATACTGATTTCTTAGTACATTGTTCCCACACATCTCTTAATATAAATATACACATTGGCACTCAAGTTGAGTAAGCCAATACATCATAAATAGCTCATTGGTATCAGAGCTAAATTTAGTATCTGGCAGCTGACTAAGCAGCGCTTCTCTCTCTCTCTCTCAAGGCTCGATCCTCTCCTTTTTAAAGGGTTCAGTTGCTGCTGATTTGATTGGGTAAACTCCTCTCTATTTTTCTACTTTTTCTAGGGTTTATACCCTTTTAATTCGGGGTTCTTTAGTCCCTGTTTTCACTGTTGAGTTTTATTCTCATGTATTAGGCTATTAATTTGCCTTTATTTGATTATTTTGAGGGTTTATACCCTTCTATGTTGCTGAGTTTATTTGGTTAAACTCATTGCCAATTTTTTTGGCCTTATTTATGAGGGTTTATACCTCTTTCTGTTGCTGATTTGATTGGATAGCATCTTGCCAATTTTTTAGTCCTACTTGTGTACTTATTGGATTATATTTGAGTATTTGAGAGATATGGTTGATTTGAATGGTACCGCTCCTACCCAACATACACATATTCATCAGGTTACTAGTTTATTATTGAATGGAATAAATTTTAATTCATGGTCCCGATCTCTCCGCCTCTTTATTGGGTCGAAAGGGAAGACTATTTGGTTATTGGGCACTAAAACCCAATCGAATGCTAAGGACGTTGCTATTTTTAATCAGTGGGAGATGGATCGTTGCACTATTCTTGGGTGGATGTTCAACTCTACGGAGGAGCGCATTTATACTATGTTTATGTTCTATGAGTCTATTTCTGATTTATGGCAGGCTCTTAATCAAATGTATGCTCATGCTCATAATGATGTCCGAGTATTTCAACTTTATCGGGAGATTGCTCATGCCTCACAGGAGTCACTCAACCTCTCTGTCTCTCACTACTTTTGATATCTACTGTGCTGTTGGGAGGAGCTGGCCCGATTTGAGACACTTGCAGACTTTCCTCCTGAGGCCATTTCTATTCTGATGCAGCGTCTAGATCGTCAGCACACTTAGAAATTTCTTATGGGTTTACGATCAGAGTACGGGGATCTATGTACTTAAATCATAAACACATCTCCTATGCCTCCCCTTCAAGAGGCCTTTGTTATTGTGGATGGAGAAGAGCGTCGTCTCAAACTATCTCAGACTTCTCAGATTGCTCCTCAGGTTCAGTCTTCTTCTACTCATCAAATGGCATTTGCGGCTCACGCTGGTCCCCATACTTATGATGAACGACTGACTTGCCATCATTATGGTGTTATTGGGCACTCTAGAGACCGATGCTTCAAACTTCACCCAGAGTTGAGACAGAAGTTGGCTAAAGCCAAACACATTAGCCCCCCCAGGACTGCTGCTATTGCCAATGCTTCCACTTCTACTACTAATAGTGCTTCTAGGAATGATAGCCATCTTCAGGCTTAGATTGATCTCCTCCAGGAACAGTTGAGCTCTCTTGGGCACAATACTTCCACTGCCACTATTGCTTTAGGTACATCATCCGCTTTTCATGTTAAGCCTACTTGGGTTTTGGATTTTGGAGCATCTTATCATATGTCAAGTGAGTCATCATTATTTATTTTCCCTACTACCCATATGTGTCATAGTGTGTGTCTTACGAATAGATCTCTTTCTCATATTCTTAGCAAGGGAAACATCCGTCTCTCTCATACTCTCACTTTATGTTATGTGTTCCATATTTTCGACCTCTCATTTAATCTCATCTCTATTCATCAACTATGTAAAGATCTCAATTGTGCTGTCATATTCTTATCCTCGTATTGCTATTTGCAGGACTTAAGTTCAAAGAGAATTTTTGGCAGGGGTTATGAGCGTAATGGCCTATACCACTTTAGGAATCCTCCCCTTACTACTTCTATTTTTTGTCTCAGTTTGTATGGACACAAATTTTTAATTGAATCCTTTATAGTTTTGACTCAATTTTGGACAAAAACATTTGAGTCATAGGATAGTATTATTGAGTATCTTTCAAAACTATGTCAAGTGTAAAGTTGAAGACACAGCAACTACTTTCCAAGTGAATATCATTGCCAAGTTTTAAGTGCCTCATTTCACGTCATCAACATCATATTTCAAATCTCCAAAGGTATGAATGCTTTTATATATTTGTTGGAGACTTGGAATAATTTATAACGGGTGTAATTTTATTTTAAAATACTAAGGACTTTTTCCATTTGGCCTCTGGAACTTCGTTAAAAGGTCGTTCAAACGAGACTTCGTTCGAACGAAAATCTCGTTCAAACGAGATTTTCGACAGGAAAACTTTTTGGCAATTTTTCTCCTTTATTCCACTCTTTTGTTCCCACTAAATTTTCTAGAATTAATATGTGCATGATACTTTTTTTAAAAATGAACCTTTTCATCTTCTACAATCTCTAAGAGAGAGTTTTGAGAGCTTAATTCCTCCTTAAAAAGGTTCAAGTTTTGAGTGTTTGTTTTTCAAGAAAATCATTCTTAAAACACTTTTGTTTACAGCAATATAAGTGGTTCGGCAAATGCCTATGTCCACTATGCAGGTGAGTGTAAATATCACTATCAAAAGAGGGCTCTAATGGCCTTAGTAATACAATCACTCCACTTTCTCTCTCTACTGTAAATGTAACAGAGTTTAGCTAGGGTTTATATTTTTGGATCCCTTTCAAGGTAGGAGAAGACAAGTATATATAGTGTTTGGGGGGTGTAATGTACCCCCCAAGCATGAAATGATTATGTGTGTGATGATCTAGCCAATCTAATGAATCCATCCGTCTCTGTCACATGTAGAGGATGATGATGAAATATTCCCTCACGTGAGGGGATTGATTTGGTTACAACTGATTTTACCCGAGAGTTCCCAACCTTGCACACACTTATAAATGCTCAGCCTTTTCCTTGACTGGTGCAACATCGGCCTTAATAAGTACGAGGTTGATGGAGTCAGATGTGGTTGCTTTCCATCGATGACCTCTACCAGGAGGGATGTTCGAGGTTGGGTATGAGAGAGCTGTAACATCGACTGGGGCTGACGATGACGTTAGTAGATGATTGAGACCATGAGTCATGCTGATTACGACTGGTGATCGTAACGTCGGCAGGGGACGAGGATGATATTGGCAGTTGATTGAGTCATGAAGCCCTGCTGACCTCGGCTGTTGACCAGTCGAGGTTGGGGTATGGTTGTTGCAACATCGGCTAAGGCCGACCGTCTGCACCGTTTTACTGATGGTTCATTGGCTTCTGGTCACCTCGTCTGTGAGTTTGGTCGAGGTTAATTTCTCTGAGTAAGAGGGTGCACTTTGGGTATATCAATCACCCCATAGCCCTTAGTCTTCTATGTAATTAGATGACTGAGGGGTATGTTGTTTAGGCTGAGGCCGAATTTCTCTGCTCCAATACTTTCTTAACATATGTCACTTGCTGAAATGTAGCGTGTGTCCCAAGGTATTGTGATCATGGCTTGCATTTTGGGTTTCCTAGGGTAATGATGGGCCCTTGAAACTCGCGCCTAATCATTTAGTGGGTTTAAAACCCTTTTTTCTCTTTCTTCTTCATTCTTCCCGCCTTAGGTATTTCTGCAACTCTCTCTCTCCACGAGTTCCATTGTTGCTGTGATTCAGAGCTTCCCTTTGCCTTCTAGTATCCTCTCCCTTCATTCGTAGTTAGTTAGGTATCACTTCCACCCTTCTTTTCCATTTTCAGCCCTTATTTTTCATTTCTATATTTTCCAGTGAGGTTTTTTGCTTTCCGATGAGTGGTTTTCACCAGTATTGGTGGTTGGGAGGCTAAAACATTAGTGATTGAGTGACTTTGGGACAGTCATAGGTAGCTCCGAGGTCGCCCTGGTTGAAAAAATCCCTTATTTGGGTGTCCGGTGAACCTCCGGTCACCTTTTCCGACGACCTTGTTCTTTACTATTTTTGGTGTTCTTTATTTGAAAACCTTCCAAATTCCAAGTTTGATCCTTAATTTAGATTATATAGGTTGTTTGCCTGTTTGTGGGTTTGAGTTAAGTGTAGTGTCATCTCATTTATGCTCAGACCTTTCTACCAACTCGTAGAAGAGTTCCCATCTCTTCGTGAGAAGACCTTTGAAAAAATTAGGCAAATAGAGCTAACCCAATAGGAAGCTCATGGGGATGAGGGCTTCCCTCTCAGACCCATCTTTCCTCCACCTCTGAAGGTTATCTACCCTAAGCCAGCTGAGCTTACTGAGCCCGTAGAGGTTCCTGTATAACCAACACCGATGTCTGAGTCTGAGTCGTCCTCCTCAGACCTCATGTCCGTGGACTCTTTTCAAGAGGCCATGGATTACTCTATCAAGCAGGATAAGGCCCCTGAGGAGGCTGAAGTTTCGAGTCGTGCCTCGTCTTGCCAGGGTGCTAGCACCTCACAACATTCTTCTGATGTTGAAGTTATAGGGCCAAGTGTGGCCATTCCCCCCGTCATTGATGCCATACCTCTGTCGGCCGCCACCGGCGCTGAGTTAGCTCAGAGGTTTCCTGGTGGTGTCCCTGCACCTGCCCAGGCCGATGTTGCTGGGGACGATGATGATGGTCAGGAGAGTGATATAGATACACCTGAGGAAGCCGAGGGGAGAGAGGGCCTTCTAGCCTTTAGGAACCTCTATTCGATAGACTCTTCCATTAACCTTAGGAGACCTATGAGGGGAGAGAGGGCCTTTGACGGCCGAGATGGGGAGATTTACATCTACGAGCAGATGTTCAAGTTGGGTTTCCGTCTTCCTATCCATCCTCTATCAGAGCTATATTATCCCATATAAATCTATCCCCTTAACAATTATCCCCTAACGCCTGGAGGGTTATGATTGGGGCCATCATCCTTTGAAGGGCTATCCATCATTCAGACCTTCCAGTTAGGGTCTTTATAAGTTATTACGTCCCTTCCTCTGCCAAAAACCACCCTAGCTATTACCACTTCTTAGCTAGGAAGTCAGAGAAGAAAATTCTATTGGTTACCCAGACTTCAAACCATAACTGGAAACCTCAGTATTTATTTGCCTCCGAGGCATAGGAATTTGGTCCCAATGAAAGTTGAGGATCTTCGCGACCAGGGGGAGCAGGGTCTTCTAGTAAAATATGAACATCTGATGACCCCCTACTACCTCTCTCAGACAGGCCTGGGGTGTGGTTCTTTAATAGAGATTCGTAAGTCTCATTTTTCACAAGTTGTACCTCTTACTTTTTATATTTCTGACTTACTAACTCGGATATGTATTTTGCAGAGAGCCTTGGAGGTGTATCAGACGACCTATGGGAAATGTCTGCTCCCAGTCTTGTAAAGTTGATGAAGGGATCGTGCCATTCCCATCTCTTCAGTGGATGCCCTAGCTGCTCGTCTTTCTCAGTTGAAGATCAACGACAGTCTCATTGGTCATAGTCTGAAGGCCGCTGATGCTATCAGTGCTATGATGACTGAAGAGGATAAGCGTTTCTTACACTCCTTGGACGTCCCTTTGCTGGTCGAGTTTTCTCTTCATAGATCAATTTAGGTATTAGTTTCTCAAATTGTAACCTCGGTTATTGTACATATTATAGCTCATGTGCTTATACATCTGACCTTCTCCTTCAGGGTATCCTGTCCATGCACCATTTTATTGACTGGACCCTGAAGAAGCTGCCCCTCATAAAGAAGGGTCAAGAAGCTTAGAAGGTTCAAGCCTCTTTAAATACAGAGGTTGAATGTCTGAAGGAAGAGATTAAGGAGGTTGATAAACTGAAGGGAGTTATTTAGCAGAGAGATAGGGACATGGCCAAGCTCAGGAAGGACCATGATTTAGCTCTAAAGGCTAAAGATGATGCTCTGCAGGCTAAGGTGGCTACTGCAGTTAAGGATGCTTTAGAGGACGCTTCAGAGAAGATCATCGAAGACTATAAAGTCTCTGATGAATTTGTTAGCTTTGGCTTTGAATACCTTGAAAGAGGTATCAAAGCAACTAACAAATGGGCGGCCTCTAAGGAAAAAGAGTCAGGGAGCCTGACTGCCTCAGATTTTGAAGGTTTGGGCTTTGGTGACCCCTCAGTTTGCTCAGGCCTTGCAAGAGGTTAAGGAGGCCGATGCTGCTCCTGCTGAGACTGCTCCTTTAGAAGTCACTGAGACCGAAGATGCTAACCCTCGGGATGATGCAACCGAGGTGACCAATATCAACCATGATGACACGACTGTACCTGCAGAGGCTTAAGTCTATTTTCTTGTGAAGCTTTAAGAGTTGTAATTTTGATTTCCCTTCTGTACCCCTTAGCTTTTGTGAACTTTGATGGCCTTTTGGCACATCTGATTTGTAACTCTTGAATGTTGTTCATTGATAGATCATTAATCTCATCTTCTTCAGATTGTATTATTTTCTTCCACTGTTATGCTTGAATGCCTTGCCTCTTGAATGTTGCTTAAGGTCTGAGACTACCCTCTTACAATGTTTACCTCCTAATTTTCACCAAATTAATGGTTTAAGGTCTGAGGTCACCATATAATGATGTTCACCCTCATAATTTTTACCAAATTAATGATGTTTTAAGGTCTGAGGTCACCATATAATGATGTTCACCCTTATAATTTTCACCAAATTAATGATATTTAAGGTTTGAGTTCACCATATAATGATGATCACCCTCATGATTTTCACCAAATTAATGATGTTTAAGGTCTGAGTCACCATATAATGATGTTCGCCCTCATAATTTAACCAAATTAATGTTGATGTTTACCCTCATAATTTTCACCAAATTAATGATGTTTAAGGTCCGAGGTCACCATATTATGATGTTTACCCTCATAATTTTCACCAAATTAATGATGTTTAAGGTCTGGGGTCACCATATAATGATGATCACCCTCATAATTTCACCAAACTAATGATATTCAAGGTCTGTGGTCACCATATAATGATGTTCACCCTCATAATTTCACCAAATTAATGGTGTTTAAGGTCTGAGGTCGCCATATTATGATGTTTACCCTCATAATTTTCACCAAATTAATGATGTTTAAGGTCTGAGATCACCATATTATGATATTTACCCTCATAATTTCACCAAATTAATGATGTTGACGGTCTGAGGTCACCATATTATGATGTTTACCCTCATAACTTTCACCAAATTAATGATGTTTAAGGTCCGAGGTCACCATATAATGATGTTCACCCTAATAATTTTCACCAATTAATGGTGTTTAAGGTCTGAGGTCACCATATAATGATTTTCACCCTCATAATTTCACCAAATTAATGATGTTTAAGGCATATGACAAAAGTATAAGCACAGCATTGCTTTTCTCATTAAAATCCTCTTAATGAAATGATACATGTATTACAAAGAAATAATTGTAACATCATATGTAATATTTCTTCAAGTGGTCCGCATTCTAAGGATTGGAGAAAGGTTACCCTTCGAGATTTTCTAGCCGGTAGGTACCAGGCACAACCTCATCAACTACTCTGTAAAGACCATGCCAATTTGGGTAGAGCTTATTTGCCTTTTGCAACATCTTCTTTAGGACTAGGTCTCCCACAGTTATAGGCCTTGATTTCACCCTTTGGTTGTAGAACCTCGCAGTTCTCTGCTGGTAGGCTGCCTGTCTAATCTCCGTATCTTCTGTTCTTTCTTCAATCAAATCCAGGTCAAGTCTTCTCTTTTCTCCATTCCTCTGAGGATCATAGGTCTGAACTCTGTGGGTGGGGAGTCCTACCTCTGTAGGGATGACAACTTATGAACCGTGTGCTAACATAAAAGGAGTCTCTCCCGTTGGTGTCCTTGTTGTCGTCATGTATGCCCATAACACAACGTATACCTCCTCTGCCCATCTCCCTTTGGCCTCTTCCAACCTCTTCTTTATCCCGTCAAGGATTGTTCGGTTCGTGACCTGAGTCTGCCCATTTTCCCGGGGTCAACCAGGAGAGGAGAAGAACTGCTTGATCCCCACTCTTTCACAGTATTTGTTTAAGGAAGCATTCTTAAACTGGGATCCATTGTCTGAGATGAGGGTATTCAAAAGACCATACCTGCATATAATGTTCTTCCAGATGAACTGGAAGGTATTTTGTTCTGTAATTATGATAATTGGCTCAGCTTCTACCCATTTGGAGAAATCACTACACCAAAAATAGCATTTTGTCACACCCTGATATTAAAATTCTGGCACAGCATAAAACTGCGCCAGATTTTGGCACAGTTTAATAGAAATTTGGCACACTTTAAAACAGTGCCAAATTTTGGCACTGTTTAAAAGTGTGCCAAAATTGAGTACACGTCATTAAAATATAAATACCCCCCCCAAAAATTAGCCCCTTAATTTTTTTAAGCTCCCGTTCTCTCCCGCTCTCTTCTTCTCAGCCCCCCACTCTCTCTCTCTCGCTCCCTCTCCCTCTCACACGCTCAGTCCCTCACATCCGTCATCCTCCACCACCCACGCACCTCTGTCTCCATCCTCCACCATCCTCGACCATCCACCCACCTGCGTAGACATCCTCCCCCACCCACGCACCTCCGTAGCCTCCACGCACCTCTGTGCCCTTCTTAATATACACACAAATTTTTGGTTTGCCCTCAAATCCAAATGCCCAAATCTCAGACCACTCTCCGATCAAATCTCAGACCACTCCCCAAAACGATGGAATCTCCACTTCCCCAACATAAATGTTTCTTCCCTTTTCTTCAGGGATCCCTTAGATTGGTAAATTCTTCTCTCTTTTGTCTAATCTAAATCTAATGCATGTCTTTTATTATTATTTTGATTATAAGATCTTCTTGTTTGAAACTAGTTGAGATTGTATATTAATTTATGTTTTATACCCTCCATTTATGTTAGATGTTAAATTTAGAGTTCATATTAGGTAAATGGTTGATATTTATTAGAAATATTTTACAGTTATTGTTGGTTTAATATTCAGGGTCAATTTTATGATTAATTTTAGAGATATTGTTGGTTTGAATTTGGTTTAAATTTTAGTTTGATGAATTTAATTTTTTTGTTAAAAAAGTTAACTTATGGAGATTTAAAAAAAATCCATGTCTTGTTACTCTTAATCTCTAAAAATAACCTCAAAAAAATTTGGCACCAAGGGGGTGACACTCAAATTGTTTTATTGTATTTAGATTATTCATTGTAGCTTAGTATATGATGGTGCAATGAGGAGAACAGTTTAGGTCTTTATATGATTGAAATTGCATGAAACTTATCGATAGAGGGGCATGGGGATTTCACATTCTTAAAACATTTTATAAGGAAGATTGTTGAACCCATCATGAACTTCGACATGTTGTTTTCCAAAGACCCTTATGGCATAAAACTAATCTTAGGTTTGATTGAATGTTCCACTTCAAAAGCCTAACAATGGTGCCCGGAGTTCTAGAGCTACTAATCTTCCATTTTCTCTTTTAGTTTTTTTTGTTTAGTTTTTACCCCAAGATAAATAATTTCTAACTAATTTGACATGTATTTTATTGGGACAATATTGTGTTATGCATACTAGACGGATAGTAAAAAACATTCCCAAGTATGCTCCATCACAGTTCTACATTGACAATGTGTTGCCTCGAATCAAGGAGAAAAAGATAATGTCCCTAAAACCTTTTGTTGACCGCCTTCGGTAAGTTTAAGGATATTATTCAGAATGTTATGTTTTCAATTTAGTACATTTTTTAAAAGTTCAAGTTTGTGTTAGTTTTTTAATCTATTTTTCATCTCATGGCTTGAAATCATTGTAACTGCAATTGTATATCATAATGTGCCCATACATTTTTCAGATTCTTAGCTCTAGAGTGGAAATGATAGAAGGAATAAGGTCTGCAGTTACACTACTAAAGATGGTAGTTTGGTCTTCTGTAAGTTGTTTCTTAAATAATCCCACAATATGATTAATAACATCTTGATCATTCTCCCAAGTATTACCCTCTTCATCTTTAATGGAGTGAATCCTAAGCTTTTAGTGCTTGGTTTTAACACTAGCCTGGCCATTACCAAACTTACATCATCTCTTTTGTTACATCAAGTTTATATTGTCCCCTATAGCCTAAGTTTGATAATCCACTATCCTCAATGGCTTGGTTAAAGAGCACATCCGACCCCAAAGATCCATTGAACCTTGATGTCAAACCTCCCAAAGATCCAAAATTAACCATTTACATTACTTGCACAACCTTGGAAACCCCACTTTCTTTGGTAATTTAAGATTTTACCATTTACATTACTTGCACAACCTTAGTTCATATGAGATATAATTATTGATGTCAATTTGTGTAGTGATTAAGTAGTAATTGGTGTCAATTTTCTTTGGTTTGGTTTATTTGTATTTCAATATGAGTTGAAATTGTTAGATTATGTATATGAATTGACTTCTACTATGAATCGTTCATAAACCCCTTGAATATATGCGTAAATATTTAGAGAATGGAATCAAATTGATTAAGATTGAATTTTTAGGGTTCTTGATAGAGAATTAGGTTTTATCAGTAAATCTTGAATTAATATTGTGTTTTTGATGTTTTAATTATGTTTAAATCATAGTTACTTTATTTAGATATTATATGAATGGTTTATGGGAGGTTTAGGGGTCATTAATGGAGTTTTGGTTTGAGTTTTGTTGAGTTGGGTAAGATTAAGTTTAGGGTGATTCATAGGTTTATTGTACATGGTAAGTTCATTATTTACATAACTTTGTAATGATACTAGAGTGAATAATTCCTAAACTTTGTTTAGATTTCCATGTGTTGTGAGAATATTTTTTCTGTGTCACATGTGTAAAATGCACACTACATGTGTACTCGTGGATATCGTACCAAGGGGGATTTAGTTATCGGGGCACGTACGACGCAGACCGTGATGGCACCTTCGTGAGTAGATCAGTAAGACTTGGTCATATAACCCCCGCGTCACATGTATAGCTACATGTATCAGAGATGGATTAATGGGGATATTTCATCATATAGACTTGGGTATGGTAGAATATATGAGCGATGGGTATACGTGGTGATTCATCGCTTTCTCGTGTTAGGGTAGGTTTGGGATGATCTAAGACTATACTTGGTTTGCGCGAGTGATCCCAGAGGGCAATAGGGATATGCCTTTGTTAATTTCACCAATTTAAGTAAGATCCTACTTCTATGGTAACATTATAGTTCATGCTTACAGACTTTATGACTGTCTTATTTATTTTGTACACTCGTAATTATTTAGTATAATGAATGTGACCCAGGGTGAGGACAATACTCAATATTTCACAATAGGACTCATAATAAATCGACAAATCGACAGGACCCACATTGAACACATGTGCTTGGTTTGTGGCCTTTCTCAATTACTTACTCATTTTCACTAATTCTTCATGTATGCCAAAATTGAAAAACTGGTAAATAAAACAAAAAACCAAGAACATTTCACAAGTCAGAAAATTAAGTCACATGTTGTAAAATGACTACTTTCCCTACATAATGGTTAATATATCTTTTTAAAATATAATTTTGGTATTGCAGGACCTCTTTGTGTTGGGACTGATACAACATCAGCACACTGGTGAAAGCCAAAGCGGAACTCGAAGAAGTGATTGGAAAAGGGAAGATCTCAAGTTGTTTGCACAAATACGCAAGGATCAAGAACGAGGGAGCTTATTCGGAGGATCTCAAGTTGCGAATAAATTTGGTAAGTATTTTATATTGGTGATAGAAGATTTTATAATGTAGTTCACCTTTACCAAAGTAAATTCTTCATTTAGTTGTGTGCGCGTGTGTGTTGTGTAAGATGTGTGTCTTAAGGCCTTAATAAGTGGTTGACATGGAGGAAGGGGCTATATGGGTTTATATACTATTTTTAGATGTTAAATCGATGGAAGGGATTTATTGGTGGTTTAGCTGCGGCTTTTGTGCTTGTTGTTGTTGTTGGGCTTATGTTAATATTAAAATAAGTTGGATTTCATGAATAAACAAAGGAAACTCTGTCGAAATTTTATGAAATAAGTAAGTGTTCTAAATTGATTAAGGCGAGCATACAACATTTGAAAACTGAACATTGGTGAATGAAAACGTAAAACAACTAATAAACATACCAGAATGAGACACGCGTAGTCACGAACACCTCGCACGGGATCAATGCAACTCATAGGAACCGATCGTAGTCACGGGGCTCCCAGTTTGAGTGTACGACGTAAATTTGCAAAATATTTAGACTTAAGCGTTAAAACATGCAATCGAAGGGTGAAAACGTAAAACAACACAAAACAGTCCCGTAGAGGCACGAACGCCTCGCACGGGATCGATGTGACTCGTAGGAACTGACCGCGTAGTCACGGCGCTCCCGATTTGAGTGTACGACGTAAATTTGCAAAAAATTAGAGTTAAGCATAAACACATGCCATCGAAGGGTGAAAACGTAAAACAATAGACCCAACGCATTTTCCCCCAAATCCTTCATCCAGGTACCTGAAATCGATAGTGCAAGCCATTGGGTGACAAAACCCACCTTTAAAAAGGTAAAAACAATAAAGAAATTAACTAATGAAAAAATACGTGAGGAAGAGATCATATTAGAGGTAGAGTACCAAATGAAAAGGATATTGTTTTGAACACTCAATATAATAGTCAATTTAAGAATCTCAAATAGTCAATATTTGAAACTTGCAAACTTAAAGTAAACACTTACTAATCACTATACTCATCTGAACAAACTAATCACTCTAGAATCGATGAATTAAACACATACTAATTTCCAATTTATTTATGTAAAGTGATGGAACAAAATGAACATATAGTCTAGACATTAACATTGAGAGAATGAGATAAATAGTTTATCTACAGCTAAACCATCTGTTATTCCATCTTGATATAATCCATTTACTACTCCATCTTGTTTAAATATCAGTTGTTTTCGGGACTCATAATTCTTCTACAAAATCAGCCCCCAACAATTCTGCAGGCACTGTTCATATTGGCTTTCAATGGGGGGAAACCATCAACTTCATCATCGTTTGAGTTAGGTTCATTCTCTACTTTCAAGGCAAATGGTGTTTGCAACATATAGAAATAAAGTGAAAATAAAAATAAAATAAACCATAAACCAAATACTATACCTGACACCTTACACTTCCCTTGCAACTAAGCATTAGCTGTTAATCGGATGCTCTATAAAACAACAAAATTTAACAACAAAATTTCATACTTACAATGTGCATCCAAAACCAAATGCAGAGCAACCTATAGTTAAATTTTCTGTATTACTCTCCGCTAGATATAATAGGAAAGAAACTTGAATCTTTTTTCGTACTATATATGCAATCTGCATATATATGCATATGCTGCATATATATGCAGATTGTATATATATGCAGATGCTGCATATATATGCAACTGCATATATATATATATATATATATATATATATATATATATATATATATATATATATATATATATATATATATATATATGCAGATTGATCGACAATAGCTATTTCCAACATTGTATAGGCCAGCATAAAAAAGCATAAAAAAGACAGTCCTAGATATTCTTTTCAATCCAATGAGTGCCAAAGAAACACAAAACAATAGATAATTTAATCGACACATGTAGCACAACTTTTAGCGATTAAATCAAAACCATGAACATTATATAGGAATAAGTATTTTACCATTTAAAAAATGTGAGTCCCTGGAGAAAACGAAGTCGTTTTAGTAAAAGGGAAGAGCTGATTTTCATTTCAGTAAAAAAACCAGGGGTAAAAAACTGTGGGTGATTCAATGGTTAAAACGATGGCGTATAAGATGGAAACCAATTGTTGGTTTTTGGTCAAAACCGAATGTGGGCAAAACCGTTGTAGTTTATAACAAACCTAAATTATAAATCAAGGGGATCTAACCTTGATTTTGAAACCAAAAATAACAAAATGAAGGGGGCGGGGCAGTTGGCGCGTGTGTGCGTGTGCTCGTGTTTGCGTGTATGCATATATGCAATCTGCATATATGCAATGCGTGTTTGTGTGTGTGCGCGTGTGCGCGTGTGTGCGTGTGTGAGTGGGGAAGGGGGGAGGGGATGGGGCAGGGGGCACGTGTGCGTGTATGCATATATGCAGTGTATATATGCCAGTGCATATATGCAGTGCGAGTGTGTGCATGTGTGTGTGTGTGTTTGCGTGTGTGTTTGCGTGTGGAAGGGAACTCATACTTCCACGGAGTTACTTCAGTCCTAAATAAGGTTTGTACGTCTAAAAATTCGCCTTCTAAATGAAAACGATGATGGGAAAGCTTGCATATATGCTGGTACATATATGCAACCTGCATATATACTGATCCATATATGCATATGCATATATGCAGCTACATATATGCTGCTGCATATATGCAATATGCATATATGCATCCTGTTTGATATTATAAATAAATATATAGGATGTAGGGTGGGGTGGGGTAGGGTAGGGTGGGGTGGGGGGAGATACACATCAATCCCATCCACCCAATCCCCTTCATACCTCCCATTCACAAAATAATTAAACACCCCACTCCCAATCTCATTAAACCAAAAGGAAATCAAAGATAAGAATCATACCTCGCACGGGACCAATGTAACTTGTAGGAACTGGCCACGTAGTCCCGGGTCTCTCGGTTTGAGAATATGATGATAATTTGCAAAAATCACACTTAGACTTAAAAACAAGCCGTTTGAGGGTGAAAACCCAAACCAGCCCCCAAACGGCCCCGTAGGAGGCACAAACACCTCTCACGGGACCAATGTAACTTGTAGGAACTGGCCGCGTAGTCCCGGATCTCCCGGTTTGAGAATATGACGATAATTTGAAAAAATCACACTTAGACTTAAAAACAAGTCGTTTGAGGGTGAAAACCCAAACCAGTCCCCAAACGGCCCCATAGGAGGCACGAACACCTCGCACGGGACCAATGTAACTTGTAGGAACTGGCCGTGTAGTCTCGGGTCTCCTGGCTTGAGAATATGATGATAATTTGTAAAAATCACACTTAGATTTAAAAATAAGCTGTTGAAGGGTGAAAACCCAAACCAGCCCCCAAACGACCCCATAGGAGGCACGAACACCTCGCACGGGATCAATGTAACTTGTAGGAACTGACCGCGTAGTCCCCGGGTCTCTCGGTTTGAGAATATGACGATAATTTGCAAAAATCACACTTAAAATTAAAAACAAACCGTTAAAGGGTGAAAACCCAAACCAGCCCCCAAACGACCCCGTAGGAGGCACGAACACCTCGCACGGGACCAATGTAACTTGTAGGAACTAACCACGTAGTCCCGGGTCTCTCGGTTTGAGAATATGACTATAATTTACAAAAATCACACTTAGACTTACAAGCAAGCCGTTAAAGGGTGAAAACCCAAATCCGTCCGCAAACGACCCCGTAGGAGGCACGAACATCTCGCACGGGACCAATGTAACTTGTAGGAACTGGTCGCGTAGTCCCGGGTCTCCTGATTTGAGAATATGATGATAATTTGAAAAATCACACTTAGACTTAAAAACAAGTCGTTAAAGGGTGAAAACCCAAATCCGTCCGCAAATGACCCCGTAGGAGGCACAGACACCTCGCATGGGACCAATGTAACTTGTAGGAACTGACCGCGTAGTCCCGGGTCTCCCGGTTTGAGAATATGACGATAATTTGCAAAAATCACACTTAGACTTAAAAACAAGCCGTTAAAGGGTGAAAATCCAAATCGGCCCCCAAATGACCCCGTGGGAGGCATGAACACCTTGCACGGGACCAATGTAACTTGTAAGAACTGGCCGCATAGTCTCGGGTCTCCCGGTTTGAGAATATGACGATAATTTGTAAAAATCACACTTAGACTTAAAAATAAGTCGTTTGAGGGTGAAAATCCAAACAACCCCCAAACGACCCCGTAGGAGGTACGAACACCTCGCACGGGACCAATGTAACTTGTAGGAACTGGCTGCGTATTCCCGGGTCTCTAGATTTGAGAATATGACGATAATTTTCAAAAATCACACTTAGACTTAAAAATAAGCCGTTAAAGGGTGAAAACCCAAACCAGCCCCCAAACGACCCCGTAGGAGGCACGAACACCTCGCACTGGACCAATGTAACTTGTAGGAACTGACCGTGTAGTCCTGGGTCTCCCGGTTTGAGAATATGATGATAATTTGTAAAAATCACACTTAGACTTAAAAACAAGCCGTTAAAGGGTTAAAACCCAAACCAGCCCGCAAACGACCCCGTAGGAGGCACGAACACCTCGCACGGGACCAATGTAACTTGTAGGAACTGGTCGCGTAGTCCCGGGTCTCCCGGTTTGAGAATATGATGATAATTTGCAAAAATCACACTTATACTTAAAAACAAGCCCTTAAAGGGTGAAAACCCAAATCCGTTCGCAAACGACCCCGTAGGAGGCACAAACACCTCGCACGGGACCAATGTAACTTGTAGGAACTGACCGTGTAGTCCCCGATCTCCCGGTTTGAGAATATGATGATAATTTACAAAAATCACACTTAGACTTAAAAACAAGCCATTAAAGGGTGAAAATCCAAATCGGCCCCCAAATGACCCCGTAGGAGGCACGAACACCTTGCACGGGACCAATGTAACTTGTAAGAACTGGCCGCATAGTCCTGGGTCTCCCGGTTTGAGAATATGATGATAATTTGTAACAATCACACTTAGACTTAAAAACAAGTCGTTTGAGGGTGAAAATCCAAACCAGCCCCCAAACAGCCCCGTAGGAGGCACGAACACCTCGTACGGGACGAATGTAACTTGTAGGAACTGGCCGTGTAGTCCCCGGTCTCCCGGTTTGAGAATATGACGATAATTTGCAAAAATCACACTTAGACTTAAAAACAAGCCGTTAAAGGCTGAAAACCCAAACCAGCCCCCAAACGACCCCGTAGGAGGCACGAACACCTCGGAAGGGACCAATGTAACTTGTAGGAACTGACCATGTAGTCTCGAGTCTCCCGATTTGAGAATATGATGATAATTTGCAAAAATCACACTTAGACTTAAAAACAAGCCGTTAAAGGGTGAAAACCTAAACCAGCCCGCAAACGACCCCGTAGGAGGCACGAACACCTCGTACGGGACCAATGTAACTTGTAGGAACTGGCCGTGTCTACCGGTTTGAGAATATGACGATAATTTGCAAAAATCACACTTAGACTTAAAAACAAGCCGTTAAAGGGTGAAAACCCAAACCCATTCGCAAACGACCCCGTAGGAGGCATGAACACCTCGCACGGGACCAATGTAACTTGTAGGAACTGACCGCGTAGTCCCGGGTCTCCCGGTTTGAGAATATGATGATAATTTGCAAAAATCACACTTAGACTTAAAAACAAGCCATTAAAGGGTGAAAACCCAAATCCGTCCGCAAATGACCCCGTAGGAGGCACGAACACCTCGCACGGGACCAATGTAACTTGTAGGTATTGGACGCGTAGTCCCGGGTCTACCGGTTTGAGAATATGACAATAATTTGCAAAAATCACACTTAGACTTAAAAGCAAGCCGTTAAAGGGTGAAAACCCAAACCCGTTCGCAAACGACCCCGTAGGAGGCACGAACACCTCGCACGGGACCAATGTTACTTGTAGGAACTGACCGCGTAGTCCCGGGTCTCCCGGTTTGGGAATATGACGATAATTTGCAAAAATCACACTTAGACTTAAAACACAAGCCGTTAAAGGGTGAAAACCCAAACCAACCCCCAAACGACCTCGTAGGAGGCACGAACACCTCGCACGGGACCAATGTAACTTGTAGTAACTGACCGCATAGTCCCGGGTCTCCCGATTTGAGAATATGACGATAATTTCCACTCCTATATGTAATTTTTTAGTTTGAGTAATTTTTTTTTTGTAAATTAGTGGGTTACTAATATCGTATCTTTTTTGTATCCTATTTTTTTTGCAGGATAACAGTTTATCGTTGGCATACATTCACGTGGAACACACAGAGAACTCAATGGTTTACAATAAGGGGCTTATTCATGATTCCTTTTTTTGTATCATGGCCGTGCGGCCTTTTGTTGTTTTATTGTTGACTTTTACGGCCGTGCGGGCTTTTATAAGTTAATTATTATATTTTGTGGCCATACGGGCTTTATGTTAGGCAGGTTTTGGAATGTCCAGAAAATAGAGGAAACTCTGCCCAATTTTTTTTGGGCTTGTGAACTGTTAAAGACTTGTAATATTTTGAAGTTTGTATGTATATTAGTTTATTAACAACGTGCAATATTATTAATTTGCGAATTTTGTGCTTTCAAATAATTTTTTTTTCTTTTTATAAAAAAATTGGCACAGTTCAAACCCGTAATAAAAGTGTATCATATTTTGGCACGATTTTGAACTGTGACAATTTTTTTTAAACTATGGTGAATCTGGCACAGTTAAAAACTGTTCCAAAAGTGTGCCAGAAATATTAAATTCTGGCACGGTTTAAAAGCGTGCCAAATTTTTTTAAACTGTGCTGAATCTGACACAGTTAAAAACTGTGCCAAAAGTGTGCCAGAAATATCAAATTCTGGCACGGTTTAAAAGTGTGCCAGAAGTGTTCATGTTTAGCCAAATCTGGCACACTTTTGAGCCGTGCCAAAAAAAATACCATTTTGGAACACCTGATTCTGGCACAGTTCAAAACCGTGCCAGATTTGATCTGGCACAGTTTTAAACCGTGCCAGATTCCTATTTTTGGTGTAGTGAATAGTCAATTGCCACCACTAAGAATCGATAGTTGTTCGCAGCTATTGGATAAGGTCCTACCAAGTCGATACCCCATATTGTAAATGGCCAAGGTGAGTCAATTGACGTTATAGGTTGATGAGGTTGGTGAGGGGTGGTGGAGAACCTCTGACACTTATCGCATCTCTTCACATAAGCAGCTGCATCTTTGGCTAAGGTCGGCCACCAGTACCCCTGAGTAATTATCCTCTTAGCTAATGGTTTCCCTCCTGTGTGACTTGAACAAGAGCCCTCATATACATCTTGCAAGACGTGAGGAACCTCTTAAGGGTGGACACATCTAAGGAGAGGGAGTAGGAACCCCTTATTATATAAGATATCTCCTACAATTGAGAACTTGGCAGCCCTGAACCTTAGCTTTCTCCTTTCCAACTTGGATTCCAACAACTCTCCCTGTCTGATGTATCTGATAAGTGGGTCCATCCATGAGGCTCCCATATTCAAATTGAGGCTAGTTCTGGCAACCTCTTCTTCTTCAATGGTTGGTCTGAGCAGAATATCAACTGGTACCGTTCTTCTTATGTCTGTCCTCATTTCTGAGGCCAACCTCGCGAGTGCATCGGCTCGACAGTTATCTTGCCGAGGTATCCTCTTTATCTTCACCTCCTTGAAGCTTTCTAGCATCATTCTCACCCTCTTCAGGTATTTAGCCATCCTTTCATCTTTGACCTCATATACCCCCATGATTTGGTTGACAACTAACCTTGAGTCACTGTGGACTAGGAATCGGCCAACGCTAAGGGCTTTTGCTAAGGAGAGACTTGATATCAATGCCTCATACTCCGACTCATTATTCAAAGCCTTGAAGTTGAACCTCACCGCGTATTCAATGTCGGTACCATCTGGTGCTGACACTATCAGCCCTTCTCCGCTTCCGCTTTCACAAGATGACCCGTCAATAAATAGGTTCCAAACATTTTCATTTGAAGAGAAGTTCCCCTTTGACAGGGTCCCTTGCTTGAAGAGGTACTTGTCTTCCTCATTCTCAATTACACTATTTCCGGACCTCTTGACCCAACCTCGTTTGGATCATGGAAGACGTTTCTATTTGGTTCATCTGCGATCCTCTAACTAATTTCAATATCAATCTCTTCCTAGGTAAACTCTGCTACAAAGTCTGCAAGTTCCTTCCCTTTGATGGCAACCCTGGGTTGATAAATAATTTCATACTCCCTCAACTCGATGGCCCAGGTCATCAACCTGCCTGACCTCTCAGGCTTATGGAGGACCTGTCTGAGTGGGGAATTAGTGAGGATAACCGTAGAGTGGGCTTGGAAGTATGGCTTCATCTTCCTAGAAGCGTGTATCAGAGCATAAACTAATTTTTCCATTCGAGGGTACTTCTGTTCAGACCCTTGAAGAGCTTTACTGTTGAAGTATACTGGCCTCTTCACTCCATCATCTTCTCTTACTATGGATGATTCTAAAACAGCTAGATATACATACAACCTTTCCCCTAGAATGGGCCGAGATAGAATTAGAGGGGATCCGAGGTTGGACTTGAGCTCCTTAAAAGCCTTATCGCATTCCTCATCCCATTCAAATGCCTTTTTAAGCACTTTAAAAAAAGGAAGACACTTGTCTGTAGCTCTTGAGATGAACCTGTTCAGCGCAGGAACTCTTCGGTTAGCCTCTGAATGCCTTTAATGGTTATGGGTGTCTTTATTTCCAGTTGGGCCTTGATCTTCTCAGGATTAGCCTCTATCCCCCTGTGATTGATGATAAATCCCTAAAACTTTCCTGCTTCTACCCCGAAGACACACTTGACTGGGTTGAGCTTCATCCTGTATTTGTCCATAGTGTCAAAAGTTTTTTCAAGGTCGTCCACATGAGTGTTGGCCCTCAGGCTTTTTGTCAGCATGTCGTCCACATACACTTCCATGGACTTGCCTATTTGATCCTCAAACATCTTATTTACAAGACGTTGGTAAGTACCCCTATATTCTTCAGCCCGAAGGGCATGACCTTGTAGCAATAGGTCACCTTATCTGTGATGAAGGCTATCTTCTCAGAGTCTTTTGGGTTTATGAAGATCTGGTTATACTCGAAATACGCATCCATGAAGCTCATGTGCTCATGTCAAGCTGTGGCATCCACCATCTGATCAATACGATGCAGGGGGAAACTATCTTTTGGACAAGACTTGTTCAAATCAGTGAAGTCTATGCACATCCTCCATTTTCCATTTGCCTTTGGCACTATGACTGCGTTGGACAACCACTCGGGGTATATGACCTCCCTAATGAACTTAGCTTCTTCAAGCTTTCTGACCTCTTCTCTGATGACGTTATATTTATCTCTTGAGTATACTTTCCTCTTTTTCTTGATGGCCTTAGCGTCTTCCATAACATTGAGTTTGTGACACATGACCTTAGGATCAATACCTGGCATGTCTACGTGGCTCCAAGCAAAAATTCTCTGTCTCTTTCTCAAAAACTTCACCAACTCTTCCTTGATCTCAGGTCTTAGGGATTTACCGATTTGGATGATTTTTTTTAGCTCATCCTCACTGAGGATGATGGATTCTACCTCTTTCGTAGGCTCTCCATTCTTAAGCTTTGTCTCATCTCTAGGATCAAGGGTGTCGATATTGTAAGTGGTTGTTGCCTTCTTATGAGCCTCTCTCTCTTTTGCGGAGTTGAAGTAGCATTCACGCGCTGATGTTTGGTCACCTTGCACTTCCCCTACCCCACAGGGAGTCGAGTATTTTAGCATTTGGTGGATCGTTGAAGGCACGGCCTAAAATTCCTTGAGGGCCACTCTTCCTATGATGAGATTGTAAGTTGAGAAGACGTTAAAGAAATTGATTTTTCTAGTCAACCTCTTATGCCACTCATCTCCCATCCTCACATCCATCTCATACATGCCCAATGGATGAACTTTTTTACCGCTGAAGCCAATTAAAGGATGATGATAAGGGACAAGCCTAGCTCTACTGAGGCCTAGGCTCTTGAAGCATGGACAAAACATTACGTCTGCTGAACTTCCCCCATCAACGAGGATTCTTTACACCTCATATCTATGCACCCTCGTGGTGATTACTAGAGGGTCATCGTGCGGAGCTAAGATACTTTTAAAATCAAGTCGTGAGAATCCAACTATGAGAGTATCCATATCTACATTCTTTCTCTTCTCGTGTTTTACCTCTAAAGATGCTAAATTCATAACCTCTACTTTGGTCACTGACTTAGCCTCTTCCACGTGAGCTTTGCGGTCGGCTACCTTTGAGCCACCCCCTGCTAGTCCTCCACAGCTGGTATTAACACCAAAAGAGATCATACCAACCCTCTTCACTGGGATATTTTTGTCTTTTGGTGGGAGGTCAGGGTCATCATCATCATCACCATCATCTGAGTCCTCAACTCTTCTAGTTGGGGAATCTTCCCAATACCTGTCATTTCTCTTCTTTTTAGGGTCGTCTATTTCCCCCTTAAAAGATCTACCATCCACATACTTCCCGAGCTTTCCAGACTTCAACATCTTCTCAATCTCATCCTTCAGGGCAAAGCACTTGTCAGTCAGATGGTCGTGGTCTTGGTGGAACTCGCACCACAGATTCTTGTTCCTCTTATGCGGCGGAGCCTTCAGCTTCTCCGGCCATCTCAGGGACCTGTCATTCTTTATTTCATTGAGGATATGTTCACAGCTCACAGTTAGAGGAGTGTAGTCTGCAAACTTATCGTCTGTAGCCCTCTTCTTTCCATCCTTCTTCCTTTGGAATTTTTCACTGCTACTTCCATTCTCATCTTCATACTTTACGGCCATTGCTTATTCAGCGTTCATGACCCTACCAGCTGTTGCTAACAGCTTGGCCATGGATTTTGGAGGGTCTTCAGCAAGCTTCCAAAGCAGCTTCCCCTTCTATAATCCTCTTATAAGGGTTGTCATGTCTATATTCTCTTCGTAATCTTCAACCTCCAACTTTTCCTAATTGAATCTTGCAATGTAATCTCTGAGGCTCTCATTCTTGCCTTATTTTATGTAGAGTAGATGGGTCATCTTCTTTTGAGGTCTTACCCCAAAATAGAAGTTGTGTATAAACCATTTGTCTAATCCCTTAAAGTTCTCCACAAAATTTTTAGGAAGGGAAGTGAACCAAATATGCGCAGCTCCCGTCAAAATGCTTAAAAAAGCTTGGCACCTCATCTCATCAGGGATTGAATAAATGTCTGTTGCAGACTGATACAGCTCAATATGATGTACCGGGTTGGTACTTCCATCATACTTGGGAGACACCATTGGTGGTTTGAATTTGGTAGGGGTTAGGAAGTTCGCAATTCTTTCCACAAATGGGGATCCCTCTGAGAACCCCCTTTGCAGTGGGTCTCGGCTTTTTATGAGGTTACCTATCTTCTCTTTCAGTTGTTGAATTGAGTCATTTCATGGTTTAGCAACGTCGGCCTGGCTGAGGTTGTCTCCAGCCACCTCCAAGGGGTGAACCGAGGGTTCCCCAGCTGCTGCACAACGTTGGCTGTTGACCTCTTAGTCGCAGTCTTGGCCATAGCTAGGTCGATGTTTACCATCTTCCTTCTATGAGCCAGCTGCACTTCTCGACCTGGATAACCTCTGCCTCAGATCATTAACTGGGCTGAGCCTTTTAAAGGCCGACCCTCTACTCAAGCGATCAAAAGCTGATCCTCTTGGCTGGGCATCACCAACCTCGGCCCTTCTTGCTCTGCAACCTCGGCTCTGCTGTATAGGATGTACGGTGTTATTTGAAACCTCATATGGCTCCTAGCAGTCTACTGGAGCATCTTCTGCTTTAATGTCATCATACTTATCCTTAGGGCAAGGGTTTCCTTACCTCCCCAGACGTAGACGTCTAGGGTCAGCAACGTCCCTCCTCCGCTGAGGTGTAGGTTGGTCCTTTTATGGTACCTAGGGTGGTCCCTGGCCTCTGGATGTGGTTGAACAGCCACCAGAGTAATCATTCCCGGTGAGACCCTAGGTGGCCTCATTATATTTTGGCTTAGCTGGGCAAACTGCTCCTTCATTGCTTGCTGCGTTGCAGCCAATAACCTTAAGGCTACTGCCACCTCAGCCATCTCAGACTGTGGTGGTGCTTGGCTGGAACTGGGTCGTCCAACACCAGATGGTGGAGTGGTGGTAACTCCGGTGCCATAAGTTAGTACTAAAGATCTTGCGATGAAAATATTAGAGAGCTTATATACATTAAAGGACCTCTTTCAATGGTGAAACAGCTTCACATGAAGGGTGAGGCCTAATTCACCACCAGAATCTCCGGTGAGGTTAAGCTGCAAAATGGAAGAGATGAATATTCTCGTTCCCACGAACGACGCTAAAATGATGATGCTGGAAACAACACCACTAGATAAGGTGTTGACAAGCTCAAGTAAGTGATAACAATGGCAACACAAGAGTATATATATAGTAGGAGATGAGGAGAAGGGGATGAACACAACAATATAAGTGGTACGACAAATGCCTACGTCCATTGTGCAGGTGAGTGTAAATATCACTATCAAAAGAGGGCTCTAATGGCCTTAGTAATACACTCACTCCACTTTCTCTCTCTACTGCAAATGCAACGAAGTTGGGCTAGGGTTTATATTTTTAGATCCCTTTCAAGGTAGGAGAAGACAAATATATATAGTGTTTGGGGGGTGTAATGTACCCCCCAAGCATGTAATGAACATGTGTGATGATCTAGCCAATCTAATGAAGCCATCTGTCTCTGTCACATGTAAAGGATGATGATGAAATATTCCCTCACGTGAGGGGATTGATTTGGTTACAATTGATTTTGCCTGGGAGTTCCCAATCTTGCACACGCTTATAAATGCTCGGCCTTGTCCTTGACTGGTGCAACCTCGGCCTTAACAAGTACGAGGTTGATGGAGTTAGATGTGGTTGCTTTGCATCGATGACCTCTGCCAGAAGGGCTGTCTGAGGTTGGGTATGAGAGAGCTGTAATGTAGGCTGGGGTCGACGATGATGTTATTATATGATTGAGACCATGAGTCATGCTGATTACGGTTGGTGATCCCAACGTCGGCAGGGGCCGAGGATGATATTGGCAGTTGATTGAACCATGAAGCCCTGCTGACCTCGGTTGTTGACCAGCCGAGGTTGGTGTATGGTTGTTGCAACGTCGGCTAAGGTTGACTGTCTGCACCGTTTTACTGATGGTTCATTGGCTTCTGGTCACCTCAGCTGTGAGTCTGGCCGAGGTTAATTTCTCTGATTAAGAGGGTGAACTTTGGGTATATAAAAAATTATATTTACAAATTTAAAATTGGGGGTCCTACGTTCCCAAAACAGTTCCTCTGCTTCCACTGAACTCATTGTTTATTTTGTATCCTTACAAACTTTGCATCTGTGGCATGCCCGTTTAGGACACATTAATTTTCAGTACCAATGTTTACTTTTTCCCTCTCTGTCTAACACTTGTAAAGACAAGAGGTTTACCTGTGAGACTTGTGAACTGTCTAAACATATTCGTACTAGTTATATTTCTCATATGAGTCATGCACCTAGTATGTTTGATCTTATTCATTCTGATGTTTGGGGACCCTCACTTGTCACAACTTTATCGGGTCATAAGTACTATGTCACTTTTATTGATGAGTTCTCTAGGTGTACATGGGTATATTTACTTAAACATAAATATGAGGTGTTAGCTTTGTTTGTTCAATTCCTGAAAATGATTAAAACACAATTTAACACCACTGTTCATAATATTCGGTCTGATAATGGTGGGGAGTATGTTTCTGATGCTTTTCGTTCACAACTCAACTAAAAGGGAATTTTACACCAACTTACTTTCCCCTACACTCCGGAGAAATGGGGTGGCGGAACGTAAGAACTGTCACTTAATGAGAATGGTTCGGTGTCTTTTACGGGGAATGAATGTTCCTAAATCTTATTGGCACCTTGCTCTTCTCACTGCCACATTTATTATTAATCGCACTCCAAGCAAAGTTTTAAATGTCAAAACACCTCTTCACATTATATTTCCCACTGCCCCCCTTTCCCCTCTGTTACCCCGTGTTTTGGGGTGCGTGTGTTATGTTCAGGATAGGCGTCCCTCACGTCATAAACTTGATGATAAGGCCATTAAATGTATTTTTGTGGGTTATCCTACCATGTCTAAAGCTTAAAAATGTTATGATCCACTTTCTCGACATATGTATCTCTCTCGTGATGTCACCTTTTATGAGGATACTCCATTTTATGGTAGACTTGCTACTCCCCCACCCCATCTCCTCCTCCTCTTGAGGAGGCTTCTCCAGTAGCTCGTCCCATCCCTTTATTTGATGTGTCTTCCTCGCTTCATGAGGAACCCCCTTTACAGGTTTATGCTTATCGCCCTCGGATGCCCCTGCCTCCTCCTCCTCCTATGGACTCAGGGATTGTCCCCCCACCTATTTCTAATTTTCAGTCCCATTATCCCACTCACGATCGCCGCCCTTCTGCTCGTTTTGCTGATTATGCTAACTCTTGTAGCACTAACCATTTTATTTTTGAGCACCTTTCTTATGATGGTCTTTCAGGGTCGTATCGTGCTTTTTGGGGTTGTCTTGACTCTAAATCTATTCCCCAGTCTTTGGATGAGGCTCTCCAGAATCCTGAGAGGGTAGTTGCCATGAAAACTGAGATGGATGCCTTGGACAAGAATGGTACTTGGGAGTTAGTGTCTCTTCTTCAGGGGGAGAAATGTGTTGGTTGCAAATGGGTGTTTAGTGTTAAATATTTAGCTGATGTCTTCGTTGAACGATATAAGGCTCGTCTTGTGGCTCGTGGCTTTACTCAGATTTCGGGTAAAGATTTTGGTGCAACCTTTGTCCCGATTGCTAAGATAACTTCTGTTCGTGTACTTATCTCTCTTGCTGCATATCACTCTTTATCGTTGCATCAGTTGGATATTAAAAATGCCTTTCTTCATGGGGATCTTATTGGGACTATCTATATGGATCCTCCTCCCAGTTTTCGGGCTGTGGGGGAGTATGAGATCAAGGTTTGTTGTCTTCAAAAATCTTTATACGGGTTAAAGCAATCCCCCGAAGCTTGGTTTAGTCGATTTAGTGAGGTGATTACCTCTATAGAATTTTCCAGATGTCAGTCTGATTATACTTGTTTTATTCGATGACATCCCAACCACCGGTGCATTATCCTTTTAGTCTATGTTGATGATATCATTATTATTGGTGATGATTTAGATGGGATTGCCCAGGTTAAGAAGGACATTGGAGAAATTTTTGATTCCAAGGATTTGGGTCCTCTTTAGTATTTTATAGGGATTGAGGTTACGAGATCTCGTCGTGGGATTTCTTTATCTCAGAGGAAGTATGTTCTTGATCTGTTACAATATACAAGGATGATTGGTTGTCGTCCAACTTTTACTCCTATGGATCCGAATGTAAAGTTGACTGCTGAGTCTAGAGATTTACTTCCTGATCCATCTAGGTATCAACGTTTAGTTGGCCGCCTCATCTACTTGACCAACACTTGTCCTGATTTGGCATTTGCTGTGAGTCTTGTTAGCCAGTTCATGCATGCTCCTCGCACCACCCATCTTGATGCTATTTATCATATCTTGAGGTGTCTCAAGCTTATATGCTTCAGGAGGCCAAAAGGGTCTCTCTTGCTTCACTGATGTTGATTATGCTGGATGCAGGACTGATAGGCGTTCTACTTCTGGCTTTTGTACTTTGTATGGTTCTCATCTCATATCATGAAAAAATAAGAAGCAAGCGGTGGTTTCTCGTTCTTTAGCAGAGGCAGAGTACCGTACTATGGCTCAGGGTACATGTGAGCCCTTGTGGCTTCGATCAATTTTGGGTGAGCTAGGCTATACTGAGGACGATCCTTCTGATTTGTTGTGTGATAACAAATCAACCATTTTGTTATCATCTGATTATGTCCTTCATGAGAGAACCAAACACATTGAGGTGGATATTCACTTCCTCCGGGAGAAAATATCTGCAGGCATCATTCGTCCCTTATTTGTCCCTTCATCAGCTCAGACTGCAGATTGTCTCACCAAGGCGGTTGGACCTTCTTTACTTCACTCATCTATTGGCAAGTTGGGATTGGTGGACATCTTCGCTCCAGCTTTAGGGGGAGTGTTAGAATATCTTATCTTTCTATGTATATTTTGATTTGTCCCACCTTGTATATTGTGGTTTGTCCCACATTGATTTCTTAGTACATTGTTCCCACACATCTCTTAATATAAATATACACATTGGCACTCAAGTTGAGAAGCCAATACATCATAAATAGCTTCTGATGTTGAGTTCCAAACCTAATGTATAACTTAATGTTAAAACACGATCGTTATCAATGGAAAAAAGACTCCAACGCACGATTTAAAGAAAATAAATTGAAGAGCCTATTTTTTAAGGAAAATATCGTATTGATTTCGAGTAATTTTCGAATATCCTATAAAACGTGTGTGAGATTTCATGTTTGAAAGAACGTTTCCAAGTTGTTGACAATGTTCTCCGTTCGACTTTACTTGCCATAGCTTCTCAAGAACTTTTTTTTAATTCGATTGAGGAGAGAGATTGATTGAGCATGTGGTGTGAGTTTAACAGATGTTTTTCATGTGATGGAATCGTTTAAAAGGTTATAAATCCATTGGTGTAGGGCTACATAAGGTGGTTTTTTTTAAATGATTATATGGGTATGTGTAAAAGTACCCTATTTGTATTCACAAAACACCGTATATGCTTGGGGCTATAAAATTTATTACTTTGCATTTATGTTTTACAACTTGCAAACATTACGTAATTTGTTTCGTTCCATATTCCTTTTTTTGTTCATTAGATTGTCGAAGTTTAGGGCGTAGATCACCGATCTCTATTTACAATTGTGACATATGGGCTTAAATTGATGGTTTTATTTTCTTTTTCCTTTTTCGTTTACAAAAATATTTGGATTTGATTTCGTGAAGGAGAAAAAGCAAATTATAATCCTAAATTGAATTCCCTTGTTAGTATTGAAATATTATTGTTTGATTTTCTTTATTTTATTGCTATTAATATTTATTTATTTTTAGGGATTTACAATTTGTGGTGGAGTATTTCGACATTCGACACCTTTTAGTGAATTGAAGCCATTGTTTTTAGGGATTTGTAATATATTTATTTCTTTTTTAGTAATGAGTTGTTATTGAATAATTACTAACATGTAGGCCACGCGACGCGTATCCGAATTTAGCAAAACTTTTTTTTTTGTTTTTGTGTCTTTTTTCACATAATATATTTCACGAATGAAATGAGATAGAATTTAAAATTAATATTAAAAGTCATATGATTGACATATTATTTTTAAAATTACACTGAAATGTTCAATAAAAATTCGGAATTTTTTTAAGTGTCGGGGTATTAGTAAAATTAACACGTGTATACCAATAATCAAAATAACCAACCAAAAAATAAATAACTTTCTATTAAGTGCACTTTTTTTCCTCCTTTACATTTCGTCAAATATGTCGTGTTCATAATATAAAGATTAAACAATCTGTTTAACTTTAAACCCCAAAAATGTAAGCATATATAGATTAGTTTTGTAAAATAAGTATTATTGATATTTCTACCATTTTAAAGATTTGCTCATAACAAAAGAAAATAAGATGATACTCCTACCATTTTAAACAATTTAAATTTCATACCTAACGTCTACCATTTTAAAGATCTTTTCCAAAATAAATCTCCTCCAAAAAAATTATTTGTATCTATACAATTCTTTTGACTTCTACCATTTAAATACATTCATATGTTCCTCACCACCCGAATACAAAAAAGTGTCATCCACTCAATCACCTATTTTACTATGACTATTTAACCCAAACTTGTATTGTCTCAATCTATCTTCAAACTTTATTATGAGTAGATCGAACATCAAGAAATAAGAGTAAGTGAATAAAAATTAAGATGTTAAAACATGAGGGAAAAGGTGGGGGTTGTAATACCCCGTATTTTTATGGATTTTAAATTTGGGGATTTATTAAATTTAAATTGAGTTATTAATTTAATATTAATCCAAAAATTTATTTTAAATATTTACTAGCGTGACGAGAGTTAGTAATTATTGGAAATTTGTTGAATATTACTAGATGAGGAAAGTAATATATAAGATTGATTTTATTAAAATTGTCACGAGTGAATAGATTGACAATTATGAAAATTTAAGTCGGGACGCGCCTGTGTCGTGTCGGGACTAAACTATTGTTATAAAAGTGAATCAATTATAAGTCGCCTGTATGGTCGTTTCGAGTGCGCCAAAGTGTCCGGAAGGGTCGAGATAGTCAGAAAAGTGTACCCGGGAGTTTAGTTTGGGTCTCGGGATTTTTTTAGGCCTAATTGAAATCCCGGGACGGTATTATAGACACTTTGTATTTTTGGGTAATTAAACCCACGAATTTCCTTAAGATATATCAGCTATTAGAAGTTATCTTTTAGGGTTAACAAATACAGAACATAAGAATGACCATTAGAGAAGAAGGTAGAGAGCTTTTCAAGAAATCCAAGGCCTAGAACTCACTCGATTACACCGCCACCACCGCCAAAACATAGATCGTAAGACGAGGAACGCATCCATATCCTCTTCATCATCAAATCAGACATTAAAATCCTAGGCAAGTATCTATCTTGCTTTGTTTTTAGTTAATGTTTCACCCATGTTAGATTAGGATTGTTAAAAACATGTTTCATGGAAGAGTTTGATGACTTAGAGAATTTAAATCACATGTTTTAGAGGAAATAGATATATTCTGGACATCTCAGCATATGTAGAGGATTACCCATGAAATTATATTGTTTTAGAAGTAGAAAATCTGGAAAAGAATTAGAATAATGGAAGTTTTATGAAAAATTAGGGTTCTTGAAAATTATATTAATTTACCCCATTAATTCAATACCTTTGATGAATTTATACATGTTTCACGTAGGAAATAATGTATATAGGTATATATGACTAGTAGTAATTTTATTTGGGAGTTTGGGAATTGTTAATGGAGTTTTGGGTGAGGTTGGAGAAGGAAACCCATAGATAACAATGGCAGAATTCAGAATAACTGCTTGATCGATCGATCGACCGACGATCGATCGATCGACCCCTTTTCTCGATCGATCGATCCCTCCTAAAAAACTGCATGTTTTTCCCCTTTTTGTTTAATTCGGATAAAATACGTAGGAATCCTTGAATATCCTTTAAATAGTATAATGGGACATGAAGAGGACCAGTAGGGTCTAAGTAGACTCCGTTGAATGAAATTTGATGCGGGATGAAATTATGGGTTAACGGGGGGTTTCGTCACACATTAGAAATTTTGCGTACATTCACTAAAGAATTGAGACTCGTGAAAGACCTAAACCAGAAGGTTAGAGAGGGTGTGCCTACTGAAATTATATTTAGTAAGAGAGAGTACTTCGAGAGATGAGGAGTAAATGTGAAATGTGTATAATTAAGAGTAAAAGAAATGGATCCCTTGTGCGAAATAATTGGGTAAAATCGTAAATGAAATGTCTATATATATGACCGTGTGACTGTGTACGTATATTAGTTATTATATTTGTGAATAATCATACCCGCACTACTTGCTATCACGGGGGTTGTCGCGCGCGGGACAGTCTTATCTCGATAAGACCTTTATGGGAGATATTGACTTGTACCCTAGAACATAGGATTCCTTGGTACAGGCTATCTGAGAATGATAGTCAGACGGTCCTAAAAGACGTGAGGGGTATGTGCTGACCTCTTAGTGACTTGGAACTATGCTTCGCCTCCATTTTGTGTGTATTGTGTTAATACAGTTCGAGAATGATTCCGAACTAGTATTTCCCTTAGTACGAGTGATACGGTGACTTGATAGCAGAGTATGCCAGCATCATAGATTTTATGTGGGGTGCCGATAGTATATATATTATATGAGTGACTAAAATATATATACTTATATATATGGAAACTTTCTACTGTGTGTATAAGTAGTTAAGTAATGAATAAATGCTCCATCTTTATAACAAGTGTTCGTGAATTTTATAACGGTACTGAGTGCTTCTCAGTAACGTAAGAAAATGGAAGAGATTAATTTTCTAAAACTAAATATCATAGCCTTAGTACTTCTCGGGATAAAACTTTACGGAAAATAAGTTAGATAGACTTATGAGATCAGTAGTACGGTAGGGGTGCACACTAGATGAGAGGTGAGAATTCTCAAGAGAGTGTCGCATACTAACATGGTTGTCACATTAGTCAGTAAGCATTTTAAATACTTGCTAAACTATTTTAAAACTGTTTTACACTTTGGCTCTCACCCGTCTTCTGTCATTTCTCTCTCTTGTATATATATATATATATATATGGATGTATTGCAAGTGCCCAGCCACAGGGGAGTCATGCATAGATCCTTTGGACTGGACGTGCTGTAGCTTATGTGGGAGTTGCATGCTCTTGCTTTAGACGACCTCTTCATTGATTCAGTTCCTATTTTAGTTCTTCATAGATAGGACATATGTCGCCCGATTTCCTATTCCGTTTGGATTTGTCAGAGATTTATATTTATTTATATTTCCGATATTCAGTACTCTTTGAGAGTTAACTATTGTCAGGATGATTCCATTTATGGTTCTTAAACTTGGTTTGATTTATCTAGATGGTTTAAATTCTTGTGTGTTAATTGCCATCCTTAGGATTTATGTGATTCTTAAACTGTTATGTATTAAAAAGGTTTTCATATTGAAAGTTAATAAAGTAAAAATAAGGCTTTAAATTTATTTTGACACTTAGCTTAATTATTTAGGGTGTCTAAATTGGAAATAATTATTTTGTGACAGCGATGCTGAGAATGAACCAACCGTTCACCTTGATTTTAATTTAATAAATGATTGATCACCTGATATTTAATTAGGCGTGGTGTCACAGGGGTGTGGAGAAGTGTCTAACAATATGAAATTTGTTAAACTACACAAAGAGAGAGAGACCTTACAAATCAAATCTTTAAATAGATTATCTCACTAGGCAGAAGTCTTTGTATCAGATAAATATATATAACAAACAAAACAAAAATAACTTTTCACGACCCATAATTATTCGATATTTAGAATCTTGACAAAGAAAAGATTAAAAAATTAACAGTAGTTGTAGCAGAGATTGGCAAATCGAGTTGTTGTTGAAACCCATTAATCCGAAGCATTGCTAAGTAATCATTCACCGCACAACAAGATCCAATTAAAATCCTAATAACCCGTTTGATATAAAGATCAATTCAATTGCAAATCTTGATGGTGTAATAAAAACCCCACATTTAATAAGTTTTCATATTATTGGATTTTTTTTTTAAATCTAGAACAATATAAGAAAAATATTTTAAAGTCTTATTAATTTTGAATAAAACATTTGAAAATAGTAAAATGCAAAAAACAAATTCCACCCAATAAAAGTTCTAACCTTGATTAAAAAATATTTCATACTAGTTCATACTTTTTATAGATATTTCATAAAAAATATTTCATATTAGTTCATAAAAAGTAATACTTTATAGATATTTCAAAATAAATTAATATGAACTAATATGAAAACTAATATGAACTAATACATTTTTAATAGAATTTAGAAAAAAATAAAAAAATATTTCAAAATTTATAGATAGAAAAACTTATAAAAAGTATGACGGATATTCTTAAAAACTTAAAAAATCTAGAAAAATAGAAAAAAAATATAGAAACTTTATTTTTAAAAAATCTGAAATAATATAATTTTTTTTTGAAATTTTAACATTACAGAAAATTATTTTAAAATTTTGGAAAGTATTGAATTTTTTTAAAGAAATTATGGAAATAATAAAAAAAAAACATTTAATAAGTTTGCATATTATTGAAAAAAGATTTAAAAATTATGGAACAATATAGGGAAAATATTTTAGAAATCTTACTAAAATTGAATAAAACATTTGAAAATAGTAAAATGAAAAAAACAAATTTCATCCAATAAAAGTTCTAACCTTGATTAAAAAAACAACAAAAAGTATTTAAAAAATATGGAACTTAGGAAAAATATTTTAGAAATGTTACTAATATTGAATAAAACATATGAAAATAGTAAAATGCAAAATATAAATTCGACCCAATAAAAGTTCTAACCTTAATTAAAAAACAACAAAAAAAAATTCCCGACTCACAAAAAATCCAATAAAAAAAAGATTGCAATAAAAAAAATCCAACCATGATAAAAACAAATATAGAAAAAAAAAATCGAGCAAAAAAAGGTTCTAGAAAATAACATGGTTTTAGCAAAACAAACTACAACGTTGATTAAAAAACAACAAAAGAAATTTAAAAAATGAAAGTTTCTAGAAAAAAAAATTCCGACAAAAACATAAAAATAGGGAGAACCAAAATTTTGGATCTACAAAAATGAACGGGTTAAAAAAATTGTCAAGATGAAACTAAAATCGTTAGTATGAAACTAAATTTTCAAGAATTTGTCAAGATTTATATTCCTAATGCGGTTGTAACACATCAAAGAGGTTAAGAAAATGAACATACAATCTTACAATAAAAAATAAGTTCATCAAAGGCTACTTAATAAATTTGTATACAAACACACAGAGACATACTACGGTAAATTTTGTTTCTTCACAACCAATTTTGCACGCATGTTCTTAAACAAATAAAAAAATATCCTTTTTTAAACCACTCCAAACAATCCACACCAAAAAGTGAATGTCAGCTCTCACCTCTCTCTAGAAAAAAAGCCATAACAGCCGGCCCTAAACCCCCCACCCCTCTCCTCTTGATCTGGCCACCCCTCCCCCCTCTCACTTCCGACGAGAGTGGGGGAGGCCCGCAAGAGTCCCTCAAATCCAAAAGGTGGATAAGCAACGTTCCAATAAATCCAAACCCGTTTCGTTGGTCTCCCCCGGTTTGATCAGTCGTCGAGATGTTCTCGGTTGTGAAAGATCCACTCAAAGAACATAGCGGATTGGTTGCGACAAGAACTCCCCTTTTGGTGGTTTCTCGGACTTGTGATTTGAAGATATGTTGTTTGGTTATGTTTTTGGTTTTTGTTGTTTAATGTTGTATTTGCAGGCTCCGTTTGGAGCTTCTTCTTTCGTCTCATTTGCGAGCGTTTTATTCACTTTTGGTATAACTGTCAGATTTTGGGGGTTTTGGTTCAAATGTCCCAGCGGTTGTTCCTCTCGGGTTGAGACTCAGATGGTCTCCGTGACTTTTTGGATTTCTCCCACCTTAACTAAGGTTCGCCTATTTTTAGGTCCCTTAGAGTTTGAGCCTCCCTCCTTGGCGCTGGTGTTTTTGACGTGTTTGTTTGACATTATTCCACCGTCTGTTTGCCTTGTGCACAAACTTTGTTCGGAGCGACTCGCCTTCTGGTGCCTTCGGTACCAGTTTCTTGGTTTTGTTGCTGGGATATGTCGTGTGCAGACCCCAAAACTTGTCGGTTGTAGTATAAGTCTTTTTTTAGGCTTTGTCCTAATTTTCCTGTTTGTTTTACGCTATTTTCTCTTCTCTTATTTCTACTTAACTCGAGCCTGTTTGAGTTATGTTGTTCTTCTTGTTTGTTACCCTACGTTACATTAATGAAATCCCATTTGGGACGATAAAAAAAACGGAAGAAGAGGGGAAGAGATCGTGAGAGGGGAGAGAGAGTTTGGATTTTGACTGAACCCATAAATTTAAAGTTGTTGTGTGGTGCAGAGTTGGTATACCCAATAAAAAATCTCAATCAACTTAAAGGCCGATCATTAATGGGCTGGTGAGGGGTGGAAATAAGAGTGGAAGGCAAAGAGAACAACTCGTTAAACGAAAAGACAAATGCATGGGTCTTGGCTTTCGGGTTTTTTTTTGAGACAAAAAGTTTAAGGGGTCTCGTTGAAGAGCTTTTATTATTGACATGTGTCACCCTCACATGATTTAAGTCTACAATTTTTATTAAATATACATAAATTTGCATTTTTTTAATTTGTAATTTGAAAATTTTACGGTAATTATAAACTAAATAATTGAGTTCTATTAACTCAAAAAGCTCGGTTGTCGGTAATTTTGAAGTTTATTTATTGGAGAGTAGTTTTGAATAAATGAAGAATCTTATCCCCAAGAAGATGAGAACCGTCCAAGAACCGACTACACATACCCCAAGTCACTGACAAACGTTGTCACCACCGTACTCCCAATCTACAATGCATTTGTCTCGCCGATTTCTTCTCATATAACACAACATATCCCACACTGGTTCTATATCTGTACCTATCTCTCAATCTCAGAATTGGTAGCCTAGGTAGTACGTAAGAAGTGAAGAATTTAATTACTAAATGGCGGACTGGGGACCTGTGGTGGTAGCCGTGTTGCTGTTGACGCCGGGGCTGTTGTTCCAGCTACCGGGCCGAAACAGGGCGGTGGAGTTTGTGAACATGCATACCAGCGCGGCATCCATTGTAGTGCATGCCCTCATTTACTTTGGACTCATTACCATCTTCCTCGTAGCCATTGGGGTCCACATCTACGCTGGCTAGTTAGTAGTTATACCATTTTTCTCTTATGGCATTGCTATCTCTCGTGTGTGCTCTTCAAGGGTTGCTGGCCTGGAGTTTTTTTCCTTTTTTTTTTTTTCCCGTTTTGTTACCTGTTTTTCTCAATTATATGTTTACCTAGTGAGCTTCTTTGTAATGCAGAAGATATCTTGAACTATGCGAGTTCGGTAGATTCATTGGAGCCATATATTATGCAATTTTTTTTATTTGGTACGAAAAGGCTTTTTATGTGTAGTTAAATAATTCAACATATAAAAAGCCTTTCACACAATTATTTAGTCTCCCATCTTCCGCCGGCTATCCCCCCCATCTCCCCCTCTCCCTCCCCACCCCCACCGCACACACAGTACAGTCCCACTCCCCATCCAATCACTTCTTTCTCTCTCGCCCCACCTTCGTCTGGCATTCCACCCCCTTCCCGCAACCCTAATGTTGAAATCACAATCTCCTCTCGTCCTTACCGCCCACCACAGTTGTCATCTGTCCCCAACACATATCTGAAATGGTAAGATCTGAAATCTGTGTTTCTTGTTTCTTTTGATTTTCATTGTTGTATGGTGTGTCTCATGATGGTAGCGGGGTGGTGGCGGTTCAATTTGATGAGTGTGCTGGAGGTGTGGAGTGGTGGGGAGGGGAGGAGGAGGTGGGTTGAAGATGATGATTTTTTTTTAATGTGGGTTGGGAGAGTGAGAAATAGGCGTGAGTGGGTTTTATTTTTCTTAATTATGTAATTTTTAATGGATTAAATATGAAAAAGTTCCTTAGATATTTTTTAATATATATTTAGTCCAAGTTTTTTATTTTGTATCAAAAAGTTCATTCTTCTCTTATTTTTAAAGGTCCGCATCAGCGGCATGATAAAGTCTTTTTAGCATGGTAAATGACTTTTTGATGCAAAATAAAAATGCTTGGACTAAACGTGTATTAAAAAAAGTTTGAGGAACTATTTGGTATATGCCTCATTTTTAATTGTATTCTTTTTCTTATTTTTCTTCAATTTTTTTAACCATCTCTAAATTTTTTTTATCAAATTCAAAGTCAATTATTAATAGGCATCAAATTCAAAATGGGTTAGTTGTGGAGTTAAAAATAGATTTTTAATGTTGTTTATTGTAATAAATATTAAATATAAGGTCACAGGTTTTTGCATATTTTAAATTTAATGTCACCTTGGAAATAAATAACCTATAAGGATGTGGAAAAAGACTTAATTAGCTATGATTTATTTTTTAAAATGTACTTACACCTAAAGCCTTAATAGAAGCTTTTGAGTTGTAAGTCGATAAAAGATGTTGATACATTTTGTGCATTAACTAATATGTCATGTTTATATTGTGTAACATCGAATTTTCTCTTACATGTAATTGATCGAGTTGAGACGCCTAAGATAAGACATGTTATGCAATTTATATCATTCTCAGCATGAAGGATAAATTAAAAAATGACAATAAATAAAAACAATCCATGAGTATCTCTTTCCTATTAAATGCGCGTCGAAATTTTGTCCCTACTATTTTTGTGATCTTAATGTGTGCCCTTAAGGCACATGTTATCATAATAATAATAATAATAATAATACTAATAATAATAATAATAATAATAATAATAATAATAATAATAATAATAATGGACAACAATATAAATTATCGAGTTGTGATAATATAAAACTCTCCGCTAAAACTGAATCCATTACTATAATAAATCTCCATAATAAGATAGTATCAAAATGAAATTTGTAAATGAACTGGAACTATGTCTCTCAACAACAACAACAACAACAACAACTACAACAACAATAATAATAAGAATAATACTTGGGGAAGAAGTTTAATAAATTTGGGTCAGGGCCAATGAGTTGCAAGAAACATTTATATCACTTAACAATTTTAAATGCGACCCATCTACTTCTCATGCCATCTCCTGTTGTCACTTATATGAATCCTATATCGCATCTCCTCCATCCCGATATAATTCTAACTAATCGTACCCATCATTAACTTAAGATACTAAGGCTACCTTTCCACATAAGTAAAAACAAATGATCCCGGTGCCTTGCCGTCTCCCAACTCCCAACCTTACTAAGCTCCGTGTCCGGGACGTCTCATAAATGAAGTCCAAACAAGGAACCCTCCTAATACACTTCTGTTTTAGGGATGACAACGGGTCGGGTATGGGGCGGGTTTATCAAAATCCAAACTCGCCCCGCGAAAATAAAGATTAACTCGCCCCACCCCGCGATCCGTAATGGGTTAAGATTTTAAGACCCAAACCGGTTTAATTATAACTTTCTCAAACCCGTTCCCGTCCCTGTCCCCGCCCCGTCCGCTTAAATTAAACGGGTCAGAACCCAACCCAACCCTCGAGTTAAAACCTGAAATTATAAATTTATTTTTTTAAGAACTGATTTTATTATATAATAAATAAAATAGTGATTTTTTAAGCAAATAAAACTGACATTGGTTCATACTTCTTAGGCTTCAAGGACGCAAAATTTTCAAGAACAATTACATTCATCCTTTTAGTACAATAATTAGATGCAGTTGTACAAGCTTTATCTTCCTTCTCCTTAACTAGAGAAAAATAATGTCAACATGACAAATGTTAACACAAAATAGATTCTCTACACAAATTATTGCCCTCTTCATTTCAATGCAGCATTAACTGGGTTCTTTTCTTGCCTACCGCCTACTGCCAACTGCAAACAACAAAAATCCCAATGTTCATTATATTTAGAACTAAGAATCAAAATAAAACGTTTAATGAGATTTCTTATTAAAAAAACATACACGAAATATTGAAGAAAGTTCAGAGCTTTTCAACAGGCGTAACCTCTTCACAGTAGAAACAATCATGTTGTGAACTCCATTAAGAACAAAAAGAAAGAAATCATACAAGCTTTAAAAGGGTAAGTGAGCCTGCGTAGGAATTATAAAAGGGGTTTAGATAGAATCAAACCAACAACCTAGTTTTTTCAGATTTTTGGAGGTCGCACAAAATAGTTCTCAATAGCAACTTCACAGATCAAAGCATCAGTTCGTGTATATCGAAAGAAAAAATAGTTTGTGTAGATATATATTACAAAAAAAATCATTTCGTGTAGATATAGATGTATATTCGAAAAAAAATAAGGAAATATACCAGATGCGACAAACAGAGCCAGATGCATGAATAAAGAGAGAGAGAGTAAATAAAATTAGGGTTATAACTTTATATATACACACACACACACACACACACACACACACACACTAGTGTATGCCCGTGCCTGAAGGCACGATGAAAATTCTCCAAAGTACGTAATCGCGAAACGGCAAAAATTTTTCAAAGTGCGTTATCGCAAAACGACAAAAATTTCCAAAGTGCATAATTACAAAACGACAAAAATTTCACCCCCCCAACAAAACAGTGTAATTTAAAAAAACAATAGTCATAATCTCTTATGTTTATAGGACTATCCACCATGCTTAACAAATAACAAATAGTCCAACAATATTAAAAAAATATACGTCGTTGATAGGACATACATCATATTTAGTCTGATAACATTGAAGGCATGTACGTCGTTGATTAGGCCACACATCATATTTAGTTCACAATGGATAAATAATTTTTTAAATAACCTATATTACGAACCTATTAATTTAAAAAAATTGGGCAATGTTTTCTTTATTTATGAGACAAACCACCATGTTTAAAAACAAAAATACTTACTATACACAACAGTAAAATGATATCAAAAGAATTACATTTAGTGAAGTCAATACATATCCCATTTATTTCTCAATATGAAAATAAAAACAAAATACATTAGTGAACCCATTATAGTAATAAATTACATATCCATTTTCCAAAAAGATTCTACATGGCATACAAAAGTTAGTATAATCCATTTCTTACTACCAAAGCATATAATAAAATATACAAAAATAGAAATGAGCATATGTCGCTACTCTAATTTTTTTTTGCTGTACCACATTCCTGCTATACCATATGTGGTACGAGCCTATTCTTGTATCTCAATGCCACATTCCTGCTACATGTACTGCATTGCCCCCATTCCTACGATTTATGGGCCTGCTTTCTCTCCATATCAACAATAGCAAAAAACAGTCATACTAAATTATTGCCAATGAAAAACTGATGTCCAGTTTAAACTCGTGATCGAATACAGTGCATAGAAAATAGGTGTTCGAGTGAAATTTAAAACCTAGATGTTGAAGTGAATTCAACCCATAGTGGAATACTGCAAATGGTTAACACCTGCAACTAAGAAGTAGAATATAGAAATAATAAACAATAACATAAAAATTTGATACCTCTAAAACACAAATAAAGCCAAATCAAACTGTTTGAGCGAGAGAAAATCAAGTGTTTTTTTAAAGTTGTGTGAATTTATAAATAGTTATGCTTATATAAAAGCACACAGAAAAAAATTAAATTGGATCCAAACCATCCAGCAAACTTGACAAAGAGGACCCAAACCATAAGATTCATCCCAATGATGACTACATGATGCAAACTTAAAGATATATATGGATACAAATCTAAAGAATATTGAACACCGCAATGAGACGCGTCGTCACGGAATCGGGTTAATATACCGAAACCAAGCTAACGGAATTGGAACTGGATTAATGTACATAAACAAATATACAAAAACTAAGCCATCATGTCTGCATTAATATAGGGATTGGAACTATTCTTGAAAGTGGCTGCATAAATTCTGCTGACCTATAAAATTAAAATTCAAAACAAAGCAATTTTTATATGTATATGGATGGAATATGGCCTGGCCTAGGTGGAGTTGGTGTGCTCTCATGAATCATCTACTCTCGGTGTGGATACCTCTTATCGCGTAGCCAGAAAATAAGAATGGAATGCGGCCTATGAATTCATGCTATTTAGAATTGAGTAGAACACTAATATTTAGTAATTTGAACGTTGTATTTTTCACTATTCGAAATAAAACAAAACACTTGCGTAGAATATATGAATAAAACATGTCAAATTGATGTAGTAATGGTGTCAATTATTTCAGTATATACTTCTCTATTTATGTACTTACTGTTGATTTTCTTCCATCTTCTGCTCTAGTGGAATTTGAGCTTCTTTAGCAACCTTTTATTAGCCCAGTTAAGGATGTTTGTGACAAAGACCGTAGCGATGGTGGGAGCTTGATATCCTTTGATCAAAAGCGTGAAAATATTAGAGAACCCCAAGGATTGATAGGAGTATCATCCAATTTGGTAAATGAACCAACAATTTGTAAATGGGATCACCAATGTGAAGACATCGACGTCACCAAACCTGTATGAGATCACTATCATTTCAATATGTTACCATTGAAGAATGTTTTCATCACTTATATCTTATATAAGAAAATATTCAATCATATGCGAAATCCACAGATCCGTTGGAAAACTACATTGAGAAGGCTACCAAACTTGTAGATATACAAATTACAAATTACATGTCTATATGGCATGCATATCTTACTCACCGACAACTTGAACATACAATGTTTTATTTACATTCAAATGAAGATGAACTTTAGCTATCACTACACCAAAAACACCAATTTGGCACACCCTGATATTGAAAATCTGGCACAGTTTTAAACTGTGCCAAATTCTGGCACGGTTTTATGACATTCCGGCACACTTTAAAACAGTGCCAAAATTTGGCACTGTTTTAAAGTGTGCCAAAATTTAATACACTTCACTAAAATATAAAACACCCTAAAAAAATTAACTATCCTCACACTTTGATATGCCTCTCTCTTCCCGCTCACCCCCGCTCTCTTCCCGCTCACCCCCACTCATCCCTCTCTTCGTTTTGTCTGCCTCCACCATCCACCTACACACTACCTGGCGCCTCATCCACCAACTACCATCATCGATGCCTCATCCTCCAACTACCATCATCTACGAACCTACGTCATCGAAAGGCCACAATCATCTCCAACCCTGAAATCGAACAAAACAGGTGATTTTTACAGTTTTTACTCTTGTATGTCAGAATTTGTAGTCATGGTTAACTTTCTCACTAATTTCATTATCACTGTATTTTTGGGGTTTTTTCTAAAATTTGTGTATTCTTCAAGATTCAACCCTTATAATTAGTTAAAGAGGAAGATTTTTGGGGGTTTTCTAAAATTTATATACTCTGGTATGTCAGAATTTTTCATTATGGTTATATTTTTGGGGGTTTTGACAAAACAGGAAATATCTGAGTAACTTAGAATTAGTTAAAGAGGAATATTTTTATCCGTATGAATGAGTATTCATACAGAGGTATAGATTCAGTAATGCTCGTGTGGGCTGATGATGAATGAGTATTCGCTGGCAGTTCAAGCTATATGAGTATCTGGTAGTGGAAAATAGCTTATGATGAATGCGTATTCACGACAGTGGCAAGTAGCTTAGGATGAATATGCATAGGATGAATGAATATTTTCTAGTAGTGGCAGGTAGCTTGACTGACAGTGGCAATTATCTTAGGTAGTGACAATTAGCTTAAATTCATACACGCGAAGGAGAAAAAATAGGCTTATAATTGAATTATTTACTGATATGTTGTTGTAGTTTACTTACAATTGAATTCAGGCTACCTAAGTATCTATTCTATAGGCTCGTATATCTCTATCAAATAATGGTTCTAGGCATATATAAATACTAAGGTGTGCTATGCTTTATCCCAGTTAATTCCATTAACTAACAATGAATAAAAAGCAGAACAATTGATCCACCTTAGAAAACCTAGTCAATAAATTTAGTGTGATGTTATAATCTTGTCTAAAGGCGATTATTCATTATTTATTCAATTATTATCTAGAATTAAAGCTTGAAATCCATTATATGTTGCATTGGTGCATCATAGTCTATGTTGGCTATTCTCATCTCGTAGTGGATTAATATGCCTAAGAAAGACTATCTTCATTTTTTTCAATAATGTTCTTATTATGATCTTTTTAGAGCACTGGAAAGGCTTAAATATCGAAAAACATGATATTATTTTCTCCTTCTATAGATGACTTGAACAGAAGAAAAAAAAGGTTTGAATCAAATAATTTCATCTATCCTAAAATGATAATCATTTAACTATTATGTGATGGTGTTATGTAGTAAATGTAATTTGTTGGCAAATAGGATACAAGTTATAAATACTTTATAAATTGCATGTTAGATGAATGCATCCAGCGTTGAAACAATTTTTTTTACTTTGTTTCCGAGAGTTCTTGTCCCCCCCTCCCTCTTTCTTCTTCAATTTATCTCCTTTGTATCATAATTATATTCTTTTAATGGCAATCATATATTTTTCATTTATGGGTATTTGGCAGGGTTCATCAGTGTCTAAATATTTGATCTAGTCTCGAGCATTCAAGTTATAGTATCATCGAATTGATATGGATAAAAGGTAATTTTAATTCTTGGTTATTGCTTAATATCATTAGTGTTGCCCAGATATTAACTCAAGAGGGGGGTGAATTGAGTTTAGCAAACTTTTTGGGGTTAATTTAATATTTCAGAAAATATTTTTAATTTAAATCTTTTAATGTAAATATCAGAAGAAATAGATCTACAAAGATTAACACTAAAATTATCTAACAATTTTAACTAAATAAATTAGACAAGTTAAATCACAGAAATCAATACCCAAATAAATCTTTAATTAATTTTCGTATTTTATAAAAATTAATTTTCTGGACAATATTAATTATTACAAAAAATAATAATTTCAGACTTAAAAGATTTATTAATTTCGGTTAATTAATTAGCAAGTCTAATGCTTGATAATGAAATTAAATATTGACACAAGCAAATAAATAAACTTAAATGCAGAAAATAAATGACACTGTGATTTTAACGTGGTTCGGCCAAAAAACCCGGCCTACGTCCACGCGCCAGAGCCGCTTCCGTCTCTTTGCGCTTCAATACCGTGATCCACTAAGGCAGGATCAAACCTCCAACGTACAATCGAGCAACTAAACCTTGCTACTTGTACAACCGAAGCTAAAGTTCCAGCTTCAAACAGTTCCGAAAGTTGAGTACAAAATTTGGAAGTTGAAACTCTCAAAAGTTACCGAATAAGACTGAGTTTCTTCTGGTTTAAGACTTCACAAAGATCTGAATATTTGGCACTAGATTTTTCTTGAATTCTTTGCAGTAAAGTAGTAATTCTTGTGCTTGTTCTCTTCTTCAAGGACAGCTAAAATATCAAGCCAGAATAAACTGATATGTGGCTGTTTCAAACTTTATGTAGAGCAAAAAAAAATCTTCTCTTATTGCTTTCTTTTCTTCTTTTTGATTTCTTTCTATGTTTTTCTGTATCTTCAACAACAGCAGCTGATCTTCAATATGTAGAGGTCTAAAATAAGATGACCGTTGGAGAGGAGAGTGAGATACGCTCTTCTTGAAAAAATCTGTAGCTGAAGGAGCATTAAATGCTCAAGAATAGATGGGAAGATATCTTCCATATCTGTCTAAGAATTAAATGGTAGACTGATAGAGAGTGATGATGCTAAGATTTAGCACCACCGGGTAAGTGATAGTGAACTCAAGCAGTAGCAGCCATGGCAGCCATAGAGATGTATAAGTGTATAGAAGGGGATGAGTATAAGAGGAAATAAGACAATGATGTATAGTGGTTCAGCCAATTTGGCCTACATCCACTGTGAGTGTGTGATCCACTAAGTATGGGCACTAATGGCCTTGGATACAATGCACATAACCCTCTCACTCTCTCTCTCTACTGTGTGTGTACAAGCAGAGTTTTAGCTAGGGCTACTGTTCATGGATCGATCCCCTGTAGGGTTGTAGGTGACAAGTATATATAGGTCTTGGGGGGTGTAGTGTACCCCCCAAGTAAACATGGTGCATGTGAATGGTGATCTAACCAATCCCCTGTTGACACCTGTAGATGCCAAATGATGACATAATATTCTCTCACGTGAGGGTGTGATTCTGTTATAACGGTCTGCCACGTGTCATATGAGCCTGACGCGCACTGTTCCACGCGTCTCCCAAACCACGCGCCGTCATGATACCACCCTCGGCCTATGAGCCGAGGCCGAGGGCAAAGTTTCTTCCGGTAGGGAGCCTGGCTTGATCCTGGCCTCGTACTGTCGTACCCTCGTAGTGTCGTCCGGAGCCTGAGGATGGGTCGGCCCCTCGTAGGGTCGTCCGGAGCCTGGAGGAGGGTCGGCCCCTCGTAGGGTCATCTAGGCCTGGTGGAGGGTCGACCCCTCGTAGAGTCGTCTGGGCCTGGTGGGAGCCAGCTGGAGCCTGGTCAAGGGTCGGCCCCTCGTAGGGTCGTCCGTATGGGAGGTGATCCTTGTCCAGACCGAGGGTATAAACGGGTATATCAATCACCCCCCAGCCCTTAGTCATAGGTGTCATTGAGATGGCTGAGGGATAATGCTGAAATTCAGATGCGTGTACGATCAGTTAGGTGAGTGACACCTGGGCAGGTACTCATTGCTGTTCCAGTTTCCAAGGCAGGGCGGCTGCCTAGTGCACTTGGGGCCTTGTGCCCTAATTATACCTTTCTTTGGTAAATGGGTCCACTCATTACCAAAGTACTTAAGAGATTTTCAAACTCTCTCTCTTCATCTTCTTCTTCTTCGCGCCCAAGATTATTCTCTCTCTAGAACCAGTTTCTACCGCCATTTTCAGCCTTCAAACCTTCAGGTCCTAGCAGCGTTCTTGCCCTTCTCCTCATCAGGTAACTTTTTCTCCTCTTGCCTTCTTTTGTCTTCATTTCTGTCTATTTTTTAGGGTCGTAGGTCGTCTGGTTCTTAGAGTTCCCCCATAGCTTTTTCCGGTGTCTTCTCCGGTCATTGGTTCTTCGAACGTTCTTGACGAAAAACCCTTGAGTTCTTTATTTAATCCAAAGGTCAACCCTGGTCAATCTCCCAAGTGTTTGTGGTTAAATTAGCCAAGTCTAGTATAATTTCTTTAAGTGTAGGGTCTTCCCCTTAATGCTTGGGAGGCTTTACAACCTGGTGTCTGAATTCCCATCCTTGAGAGAGAAGCTATTTACCGAGATCAGACGGATAGAGGAAGAGGAAGAGAGGAGACGAGGGGCCGACCCTAATTGGGTACGACCCATCTTTCCCATTCCTCTTGCCACCATAAGACCATCTGAGCCCTCTGAGTCTTGTGGGTCGTCGTCTCGTCCGGCCGATACTCCCAAACCAAGTGAAATGGACGAGAGAAACTCCTCTCCAACTGGTGCTGAAACTTCTGGTAGAAGGGACTCACCTGACCTTAGCCCAGGACGAGAGACTGAGGGTACAATCCCCTCTGAGGCTGTCCCTGTGACAACCCTGTCTCCCAACGCCTTCCAAGTGGCTTTTCCTCAGGGCCCTCCTGCAGGTGATGAGGAGGACGAGGACGACGATACAGATGATGAGGTTGATACCTCCCATGCCTCGTCTTTTATCTCCTCTGTTAGGGATAGGGACCTTCTGATATGGAGGCATATTTACGGAGTGCCATCTGGGGTGACTATGAGGGCTCCCTCTGACACTGAGAGGGTTTTTGAGGGAGAAGAGGGAGAGATTGCAGTCTACGAGCAAATGTTCAAGGTAGGTGTTAGGCTTCCCTTCCATCCTGCTATTGTAGATATTCTGTCGGCTCTGGGCGTCTCCCCCTCTCAACTTCCACCCAACTCATGGAGGACGATTCTGGGTTATATCTCTTTGTGGAAAAACTCTTTCACTGATGAGCCCTCGTCCGACGTGTTCTTGGCCTGCTACAATATCACCTCTTCATCTAAACAGCCCGGATACTATCATCTGGGAGCGAGAAGGTCTGAGAAGAAGCTGCTCCACGTGGCTCAAACTTCCAATCATGATTGGAAAAAAAGGTTCTTCTTCATATCTGGGGCATGGGAGAGCTCCACCGAGGCGTCCCCTTCTGCCGATGCTCCGAGGGTTCCTAACAGATGGTCTAACCCCTCCATGAAAGCTAGGTCAGACCCCGGACTTAGCTTGGAGGAGAGGGATATTGTTGAGTATCTGAGGGGACGAGGGAGAGAGGGTGAGATCCCAAAGTTCGAAGATTTGATGACCCCTCGCTTCCTTAAAGAAGCTGGTCTGAGGGTCGGCCCTCTGACAGAACTATGTGAGTTATACTTAACATTTTCCCTTCTTTACTTATTTTTGAAGTGTTCTCTCTTTATCTCTGAACTTTTCTGATTCATCGTATCCTTTTCAGGTCGTCCTGCAGGCGTGTCAGATTATCTCTGGGATATGACTGCTCCAAGCCTTCTTGCTGGTCTGTCAAAGAAGAAGGGGAAGGAGCCTCAGCAAGCTCCTAAGAAGACAAGGGCCTCAGGGCCGACAGTTGTTGAGCCGACAGCTGTTAGCCACAAAAGGAAGGACCCTGAGGCTCCAGTCGAGCCTCGTCCTGACCCTAAGACGAGGGCCAGGGCCGAGGCCTCTGAGGGGGCAACCTCTTCATCAAGCATGGGGGCCTTCTGGTCTCAGTGTCTGACCCATCTGAGGGCCGACCCCTCATCTCTTATTGCCAATTTGAGGGCGGCCAAGGCTTCGATGTTCTCTGCACCGTCGGCCTCTGACTACGAGTTCTTGGCAAAGATGCCCCCTGCCAAAGTGTATGACTACGGTCTGCACTCCCTTGCTCAGGTATTGGTCTTGACTTTCTTTAATTTCATTTTCACAAACTGTTCCATCGGCCCCCTTTGATATTTCTTCATTTTTTCTTGCAGTCTGTCTGTGCCCTCACCTCAGCCACCAAGTGGATGGCTGAGAACCAACAGAAATTCCATGAAGCTGAGAGGGCCATCCAACAAGAGGCTGACCTACGGACAGAGTTGGACACTGCTAGGGCCGAGCTGGAGAGCGCAAGGACTGAGCACGCTAGAGTCCTTGATGAGCTGACGAAGCAACATGATGCCGATCTTCAGGCTAAGGACTTGTTGATCAAGGACAAGGACTTGTTGATCAAGGGCAAGGATGAGGCTCTGCTCAACCTGGAGGCCCAGCATAAGACTGATCTGGAAGCAGCCATCAAGAAAGCTGAGGCTGATGCTGTGGAGGCGTACAAGACTTCAGATGAATTTCAGGGCTTCGGCCTTGAATATCTTGAGAGGGGGATCAGGACGGCCTGCCGATGGGTCGTCCTCAAATTTGGCGATGTCGTCTCCTCTGTTCGCCCATCACTGGAGGGTGTTCAATTGGACGACCCTCTAATTGCAGAGGCCCTCAACCAAGTGGAGTCGCAAGTCCAGATTGAAGGGGTCGGTACATCTGAAGATCATCCCATTGTTGAGGAGACCATTCCCATTGTTGAGGAGACCATTCCCATTGTTGAGGCCCAGCCCTCTGATGTCGTCCCCTAGGGTGGCTGCCTGTAGCCCATACCCTTATTTTTGTACTTTTTGTTCAAAGGCCTTGTAAAAACACTTGACACTTATATTTTATTAATACCAGTCTCTTCCATATTTGCTGTCTTCCTTATTTCATTTTATTATGGCTTGCTCATTGTTGATGCTACTAACCCTTCCCTCGTCTTTTTTGAGGACCACTGTGGGGTCGTCCCCTAATGTGGCCTCATTATAGCCGAGGGTTCAAGTAACCAAATGACTTTTAAGTAATGTCTTCTCTCGTCTTTTTTGAGGATAGTGGAGGGGTCGTCTCCTCCACTGGTCCCCATTATAGCCGAGGGATCAACTAACCAAATTAATGGATTTTAATTTAGTCTTCCCTCGTCTTTTTTGAGGAGAGTGGAGGGGTCGTCCCGTCCACTGGTCCCCATTATAGCCGAGGGATCAACTAACCAAATTAATGGATTTTAATTTAGTCTTCCCTCGTCTTTTTTGAGGAGAGTGGAGGGGTCGTCCCCTCCACTGGTCCCCATTATAGCCGAGGGATCAACTAACCAAATTAATGGATTTTAATTTAGTCTTCCCTCGTCTTTTTTGAGGAGAGTGGAGGGGTCGTCCCCTCCACTGGTCCCCATTATAGCCGAGGGATCAACTAACCAAATTAATGGATTTTAATTTAGTCTTCCCTCGTCTTTTTTGAGGAGAGTGGAGGGGTCGTCCCCTCCACTGGTCCCCATTATAACCGAGGGTTCAACTAACCAAATTAATGGATTTTAATTTAGTCTTCCCTCGTCTTTTTTGAGGAGAGTGGAGGGGTCGTCCCCTCCACTGGTCCCCATTATAGCCGAGGGTTCAACTAACCAAATTAATGGATTTTAATTTAGTCTTCCCTCGTCTTTTTTGAGGAGAGTGGAGGGGTCGTCCCCTCCACTGGTCCCCATTATAGCCGAGGGTTCAACTAACCAAATTAATGGATTTTAATTTAGTCTTCCCTCGTTTTTTTTTAGGAGAGTGGAGGGGTCGTCCCCTCCACTGGTCCCCATTATAGCCGAGGGATCAACTAACCAAATTAATGGATTTTAATTTAGTCTTCCCTCGTCTTTTTTTAGGAGAGTGGAGGGGTCGTCCCCTCCACTGGTCCCCATTATAGCCGAGGGTTCAACTAACCAAATTAATGGATTTTAATTTAGTCTTCCCTCGTCTTTTTTGAGGAGAGTGGAGGGGTCGTCCCCTCCACTGGTCCCCATTATAGCCGAGGGTTCAACTAACCAAATTAATGGATTTTAATTTAGTCTTCCCTCGTCTTTTTTGAGGAGAGTGGAGGGGTCGTCCCCTCCACTGGTCCCCATTATAGCCGAGGGATCAACTTCCCATGCATGCTAGGACTGACAATAGGATGAAGGAAACACTGATATTTCTCATTAATTTTCTAAGTGTTCTATTGGAGCAACCCTAATTACAATTATGGCCTTTCAAGACCTTACAACACTACTGATAGTATTTCTTCAAATGATCTGCATTTCAGGGGTTTGAAAAAGGTTCCCCCTCTAAGTTTTCTAGCCTGTAGGTCCCTGGGACAACTTCATCGATGACCCTATATGGGCCATGCCAATTAGGATGGAGCTTGTTGGGTTTCTGCCAAGTCTTTTTAAGAACCAAGTCTCCCACTGCGATAGGCCTCTGTTTCACCCTTTGGTTGTAAAACCTTGCGGTCCTCTGCTGGTAGGAAGCTTGCCTTATCTCAGCATCCTCCCTTCTTTCCTCAATCAGGTCTAGGTCAAGTCTTCTCTCTTCCGTATTCCCCTGGGGGTCATACATTTGGACCCTATGAGTAGGAAACTCCACTTCGGTGGGGATGACTGCTTCTGATCCATAAGCTAACATGAATGGGGTCTCCCCGGTAGAGGTCCTTACTGTCGTCCTGTATGCCCACAACACTGCATATAACTCCTCGACCCATCTTCCTTTTGCCTCCTCAAGCCTCTTCTTAATCCCATCTAGGATTGTCCTGTTCGTAACTTCGGTTTGCCCATTGGCCTGAGGTCGGCCTGGGGTGGAGAAAAATTGTTTGATGCTTACTCTCTCACAGTACTTCTGCAGAGAGGCATTCTTGAATTGAGTCCCGTTATCCGAGATGAGGGTGTTGGGTAGACCATATCTGCATATCACATTCTTCCAGATGAACTGGAAGGTCTTCTGCTCCGTGATCGTGACCATCGGTTCGGCCTCTACCCACTTTGAAAAGTAGTCAATTGCTACGATGAGGAACCGATAGTTATTGACTGCTCTCGGTAAAGGTCCTACCAGATCAATCCCCCATATTGCGAACGGCCATGGGGATGTAATGGAGGTGAGAGGCTGGTGAGGTTGGTGAGGGATGGTAGCAAATCTTTGGCATTTATCACACTTTTTAACATATGCGGCAGCATCTTTCCCCAAGGTCGGCCACCAGTAGCCTTGGATGATTACCCTCTTTGCCAAGGATCTACCCCCAATATGGCTTGAGCACGACCCTTCATGCACGTCTTGCAAAATGGAAGGGACCTCTGAGGGATGCACATACCTAAGTAAGGGGAGCAGAAACCCCTTTTTGTACAGCGTGTCTCCGATGACAGCGAACTTTGCAGCCCTGTATCTCAGCTTCTTCCTTTCTTGGCTTGCTTCTGGCATCTCTCCCCCTTTAATGTATCTGATCAGAGGATCCATCCATGACGGTTCTTGAGAAACATTCATGCAAATGCCAAGTGTTCCCTCGACGTCTTCGATAGCTGGCTGAAACAAAATTTCCACTGGGACCGTCCTCCTGATGTCTGTTCTTGTTGCCGAGGCCAGCCTAGCAAGGGCATCAACGTGGCCATTATCAAGCCTAGGTACCCTCCTTAATTTCACTTCTCTGAAGCCCTTCAGTAATGATCTCACCTTCTCGAGGTACCTAGCCATCCTTTCGTCCTTAGCCTCGTAGGCTCCTAGTATCTGATTTACGACTAGCCTTGAATCACTATGGACCAAAATCTGGCCGACACTAAGAGACTTGGCCAAGGAGAGGCCTGCTACTAAGGCCTCATATTCAGCCTCATTGTTGGAGGCTTTGAAGTTGAACCTCAGGGCGTATTCGACGTCTGTGCCATCGGGTGCTAATAGTATCAGTCCAGCACCACTTCCGCTATCACAGGAGGACCCGTCAACGAAGAGGCTCCACGGAGTCTTTCCTTCAGAAAAATTCCCTCAGAGAGGGACCCCTGTCTAAAGATGTATCTTCCCTCTTCGTTTTCAGTCACTTTCCTTCTAGCGGTGCTCGTCTCAACCATATCTGCGGGTGTGTCTACGGGTCTGTCTTCTGTATCTGCCTTCCCGAGGGTCTCACCCTCGGCCTCATCATCTTCCCAGGTGAACTCAGCCACGAAGTCTGCCAAGGCCTGCCCCTTAATGGCTGTCTTAGGCTGATACACAATGTCAAACTCCCCCAGCTCTATAGCCCAGGTCATTAGCCTTCCTGATTTTTCAGGCTTGTGTAGGACCTGCCTAAGAGGAGAGTCAGTAAGGATGACCATAGTATGGGACTGGAAGTACGGTTTCATCTTCCTTGAGGCATGGATCAAGGCATAGGCCAACTTCTCCATCCTCGGGTATCTCTGTTCTGCCCCCTGGAGTGCCTTGCTGTTGAAATATACGGGCTTCTGTATCCCATCTTCGTCTCTTACGATTGCTGCACTGATAGCGGACTCTGAGACAGCAAGGTACACGTAAAGTCGTTCACCCTGCACGGGTCGTGACAACAGCAAGGGAGACCCTAAGTATGATTTTAGCTCCTTGAAAGCCTCATCACACTCTTCACTCCATTCGAAGGCCTTCCTGAGGATCTTGAAGAATGGTAGACACCTGTCTGTAGCCCTTGACACAAATCTGTTCAAGGCAACCACTCTCCCTGTGAGCCTCTGAACGTCTTTAATGGACTTGGGGGTCTTCATCTCAATAAGGGCCTTTATCTTTTCAGGATTAGCCTCGATGCCTCTTTGATTGACAATGAACCCCAAGAACTTCCCCGCTCCGACCCCGAAGACACACTTGGCCGGATTGAGCTTCATTTTGTATTTGTCCATTGTATTAAAGGTCCTTTCCAGGTCTGCCACATGATCCTCTGCCTTCAAACTCTTAGTCAGCATGTCATCTACGTAAACCTCCATAGACTTCCCAATTTGGTCTTCGAACATTTTGTTTACGAGGCGCTGGTACGTTGCCCCCGCATTTTTTAGGCCAAAGGGCATGACCCTGTAACAGTATGTCCCCTTGTCAGTGATGAAGGCGGTCCTCTCCGAGTCCTCAGGGTTCATGAAAATCTGGTTATACCCTGAGTAGGCATCCATGAAACTCATGAGCTCATGGCCTGCGGTAGCGTCTACCATCTGGTCGATGCGGGGGAGAGGGAAGCTGTCTTTGGGACAATGCTTGTTGAGGTCTGTGAAGTCCACGCACATTCTCCACTTGCCGTTGGCCTTTGGGACGATGACTGCATTGGACAGCCACTCAGGGTAGATGACCTCTCTGATAAATTCAGCGTCTTCTAATTTTTTAACCTCATCCCTGATGACCTCATACTTTTCTCTAGAGTAAATCCTCCTCTTCTGCTTTACCGGCTTCACTCCCTCTACCACATTGAGTTTGTGGCACATGATTTCAGGGTCGATCCCTGGCATATCTACATGACTCCACGCGAAGACGCTTCGCCTTCTCCTCAACAGTTTGATGAGGTCTTCCTTGATACTGGGCTTCAGAGACTTGCCAACTTGGACGGTTTTTCCCGGGTCATCCTCATCGAAGATGATGGGTTCTACCTCCTCAGCGGCCTCCCCTTTTTTGAGCTTCGTCTCGTCCCTGGGGTCTAGGGTATCGATGTTGTAAGTGGCTGTAGCCCTCTTGTGTGCCTCCTTTTCTTCAGCGGAGTTGTAGTAGCATTCTCTCGCTGTCGTCTGGTCTCCCTGGACTTCCCCCACCCCATAAGGGGTAGGGAACTTAACCATCTGGTGGACTGTGGATGGCACAGCTTCAAACCCCTTGAGGGCCACACGTCCCAGTATGATGTTGTATGCCGAAAACACATGCTCATCCAGCACAAAGAAACTGACCCTCTTGGTGATCCATCTCGGCCACTCGTCCCCCATCCTGACATCAGCCTCATATATTCCTAGGGGGTGAACCTTCTCCCCACTGAACCCAATCAATGGATGATGGTATGGGACAAGTCTGGCACGACTGAGGCCCAAGGCCTTGAAGCATGGCCAAAACATCACATCTGCGGATGAGCCCCCATCTACCAGGATCCTCGGCACTTCGCACCCGTGCACCCTGGTAGTGATGACAAGAGGGTCATCATGCGGGGCCAAGAGGCCTTTGAAGTCCATCCTTGAAAATCCCACTATCAAAGTGTCCATGTCAACCTTCTTCCTTTTTTCTGACTTGACCTCTAGGAAGGTTGAGTGCACCATCTTCGTTACTGCCCTAGCCTCCGCAACATGGGCCTTCCTGTCAGCGACCTCAGACCCTCCTCCTGCAAGTCCCCCGGAGATCATTCCCACCCCGAGCGAGATCATATTGAGCCTCTTGACAGGGCCTTGGTCGTCTCTCGGTGGGAGGTCAGGGTCGTCCTCATCATCAGAGGGGTCGTCCCCTCTTTTTTGAGGACCTTCTCTGCAGGCATCGACTCGCTTCTTTCTGGGGTCGTCCCCTCGGCCCCTCTTGAAGTCGGCTTTATCGACGTACTTTCTGAGCTTCCCTTCCTTCAGCATCTTCTCAATCTCATCTTTCAGAGCAAAGCATTTGTCTGTTACGTGGCCGTGGTCTTGGTGAAATTCACACCACAGGTTCTTATTCCTCTTGCCGGGGGCTGCCCTCAACTTCTCAGGCCACTTCAGGGACCGGTCACTCTTAATCTCATTCAGGATCTGTTCGCAGCTGACCGTCAGAGGGGTGTACCCAGTGAACTTGTCATCCGAGGACCTCTTTTTCCCCTCTTTGTTCTTTTTAGGGTATTTACTCCCCCTATCACCCCCTCTTTCGTCTTCATATTTCGCGGCCATCGCCTCTTCGGCGTTCATCACTTTTCCTGCTGTTGACAGTAGCTCAGCCATCGTCCTTGGAGGGTCTTCGGAAAGCTTCCATAATAGCTTCCCCTTTTGGAGTCCTCCAATCAGGGCTGTCATAGCTATGCTTTCCTCGTAGTCTTCCACCTCCAGCTTCTCTTTATTAAATCTGGCTATGTAGTCCCTCAGACTCTCATTCTTTCCCTGCTTAACATAGAGCAGGTGTGTGGTCTTCTTCCGTGGTCTCACCCCAAAGCAGAAATTATGGATGAACAGGTCTGCCAACTGCTTAAAGTTTCCAATAGAATTTTTTGGAAGAGATGTGTACCAGACATGCGCAGCCCCTGTCAAGGTACCAGAGAAGGCACGACATCTCATCTCATCTGAGATAGAGTATATGTCTGCCGCGGATTGATACATCTCCACGTGGTGGACAGGGTTGGTGCTCCCATCGTATCTTGGGGTGACCACAGGAGGCCTGAACTTTGATGGCGTGGGGAAGTTGACTATCTTTGCCACAAAGGGTGAGCCTATGGTGTATCCCCTCTGAAGAGGGTCCCGGCTCTTCAGTATGTCGCCAATCTTATCCTCTAACCGCTGGATTGAGTCATTCCAGGGCCTCACAGGGTCGGCCTGGCCGATGTTATCCCCCGCTGCCTCTCGGAGGTGGATGGAGGGCTCCGCTACGGCAGGCCTGTGTCGGCTGTTTACTTCCCTTTGGCCGTCATCCCGTCTTTGGGGTCGGCCTTCTGCTGCCTCTTTCCTAGATCTTGCTGCGCTTCTTGACTTGGACAACTTGTCCCGCAGGTCATTCACTGGGCCCAGCCTCTCGAAGGCCGACCGCCTGCTCAGGCGGTCAAAAGCAGAGCCTCTTGGGCGATCATCAGGGTTTGGTCTCCCGCACTTTCCTCTACTGTCCTGGAGAGGTCGTACAGTATTGTTGGAGACATCATACGGCTCCCAGCATTCTACAGGAGCCTCTTCCACCTCCAGATCGTCATACCTGTCCTCAAGGCAAGGGTTTCCTTGCCTCCCCAGGCGTAAACGCCGGGGGTCAGCAACATCCCAACGCCGCTGAGGGGGTGGCAGGTCTTTACGTGGTGCCTGGGGTGGTCCCCTGGCCTCATGCTGTCCTGGAGCTGCTGCCGGAGTAATCATCTCAGGTGAGACCCCCGGTGATCTCAGTATGTTCTGACTTAGAGCTGTGAACTGCTCCTGCATCATCCGCTGGCTGGCTGCCAGAGACTTTAGGGCTGCTGCCACATCAGCCATCTCAGACTGAGGCGGCGGCTGACTGGAACTGGGTCTTCCCCCCTCATCCGACGGGGGAAGAGGTGGTGGTGGCATCTCAGGTGCCATGTGCTTGAGCTATGAAAAGTTGAACTGAAGAAATACTGGTGAGCTTGGGAACCTTAGTGGGTCTCTTTCAATGGTGAAACACCTCCTCTCAGGGGGAGTGTTGGTTCACCACCAGAGTGCCCAGTGAGGTCAAGCTGTACAAAGGAAGAGATGTCTTCGCGTTCCCACAGACGGCGCCAAACTGATGATGCTAAGATTTAGCACCACCGAGTAAGTGATAGTGAACTCAAGCAGTAGCAGCCATGGCAGCCATAGAGATGTATAAGTGTATAGAAGGGGATGAGTATAAGAGGAAATAAGACAATGATGTATAGTGGTTCAGCCAATTTGGCCTACATCCACTGTGAGTGTGTGATCCACTAAGTATGGGCACTAATGGCCTTGGATACAATGCACATAACCCTCTCACTCTCTCTCTCTACTGTGTGTGTACAAGCAGAGTTTTAGCTAGGGCTACTGTTCATGGATCGATCCCCTGTAGGGTTGTAGGTGACAAGTATATATAGGTCTTGGGGGGTGTAGTGTACCCCCCAAGTAAACATGGTGCATGTGAATGGTGATCTAACCAATCCCCTGTTGACACCTGTAGATGCCAAATGATGACATAATATTCTCTCACGTGAGGGTGTGATTCTGTTATAACGGTCTGCCACGTGTCATATGAGCCTGACGCGCACTGTTCCACGCGTCTCCCAAACCACGCGCCGTCATGATACCACCCTCGGCCTATGAGCCGAGGCCGAGGGCAAAGTTTCTTCCGGTAGGGAGCCTGGCTTGATCCTGGCCTCGTACTGTCGTACCCTCGTAGTGTCGTCCGGAGCCTGAGGATGGGTCGGCCCCTCGTAGGGTCGTCCGGAGCCTGGAGGAGGGTCGGCCCCTCGTAGGGTCATCTAGGCCTGGTGGAGGGTCGGCCCCTCGTAGAGTCGTCTGGGCCTGGTGGGAGCCAGCTGGAGCCTGGTCAAGGGTCGGCCCCTCGTAGGGTCGTCCGTATGGGAGGTGATCCTTGTCCAGACCGAGGGTATAAACGGGTATATCAGAGAGAGAAAGCATTAGTGATAAATGAGATATAAAAGATAGATATTTAATAAAAGAAGGCTTCTCTCAATCATAACGTCACAAGATACCAAAGTCCAGCATCTGATCGAACTGAACTGCTACAGTTCATAGAGTCTTAAGCCAACAAAAAATTAACTCTGAATGAACCAAAAAATCTGTGAAAGATTACAACTCTGAAATATTCCATTTCCAAGACAAAACAGGTGCACGTGTCACACAATGAAGGAAACAATAGGGGCGTCCCATTTATCAAAGAAAGTCTTCCAACTTTTTATAGATACTTAAATATATAAAAAATTCGAAAAAATCTAGAATATATATAAACTTTTCGTATAAGAATTTATAACAGATTTTCGTTTTTTTTTAAAAAAAAAATTGGATATACAAGGTTTTCGGATGAACAGATTTTTGTCAAAAGAAATTTTGGATATTAAAAAATAACAGATATATATATATTAAAGATATTCGGACTGAAATATAAGGATCAGATATAAACGTTACAATATCTTCGGACCAAAAAGATTCTATGTTAACATTTTGAACTGATAAAAATTTCAACGATTAAGCAGTCTATTCTGCGTTGATGTTATAGCCTCAAAGGCTAGTCACAGGCTATTAGAGTGGATAGCAAAGACAAAGAAGTTGACAGGGTGTCCCTATGCCTAACCTCAAGTCAGACATCAACTTTTGTAAAAAGTTAAAGACTTATTATTATATATATATATATGTGTATATATAAAATACTATCAATTCTATAGAACTGTATGCGTCAACTTTGAAGAGCTGTCAGAATGGACAAAAAATTGTATGTATAAACAATTGAACAACACCCTTTTCTTTTGAGAAAAAAAAAGGAGTAACAGGTATATAAAAAATAATTCGGAACAAAAAAAATAAAATAATAAAAAAAATAGATAAGGAATATATATATATATATATATATATATATATATATATATATATACGCAGAGTGCATCCAAGAGAGTAAAAAAAGGATTGAATAAACAATAAAAAAAATTTCTTATCATATTGAAGACAAAGCCTGCCGACGCAGATGGCACGTGGTCCAAAATCTCTGTGGAGAGGTCTGCCGAAGCAGTTGGCGCAATGTCAAAAAGTTCTGAGGAGGGGACTGCCGAAGCAGTTCAACAGTGGAAGAGACAGGACGAGAGATTAATGCCAAATCCCTTGGCAGTTGATCTTTGGTAAGGGCAAAAAGAACAAGTGATCAGATTTTGGAGAGAGAGGAAGTACACGCAAGGAATCAAATATATATATATATATGTATGTGTATATATATATATATATACACTCAGTTAGCATCCGAATAGACAAGAAGGATTAGGTCAGATAAAATTAATAAAAAAGAATTTATAAACGGACAGAACAGTTCCAACAGTTATAATTCATTTACGGACAAAAAAAAAAATATATATATATATAAATGTTGTACGAATCAAATGGCCCAAAAAATAATTTCAACGGGTCTATTTAGAAAATAATTCCGAAAATTATTTCAGACCAAGACATTTATCTTTTCTTTTATTTTGTAGACAAAGATACATCAGTTTTATAAAGCAACAGAGATATCTTTTTCAGAAAGTTTTGGCCCAATTAATTAGTCACACCATATGAATTATGTAATAAGATGTATGCATTGTGTGTCTAATGTGTCAAGAGTAAAAGTGCAACATCCGTGAATACCTTTACTCGAATATATAACTTAAAAAGAATAAAGTTTGGAATCATCAAAATCAATATATTAAGTTAAACTAAAATGTATATTATTTAAACTAATTTAATTATGGATAAAATACATTTTTGTTAACAATCTCCCCCTTTTTGATGATGACAAACAACCAAGGAAATATATGAAAAAAATATGAAGAAAAATTTGCACTCTTCTCCCCCTGTTTGTCATAAACAAAAAGGAATAGGAATGGGTGATACAAAAGGTGAGATGCAAAAAAAATAACTGCAGATTTTATTGATAGTAATAGAAAATTACATTTTCAGATTATTTATCATATGACATACATCATTGGGATGTCCTTCAAGAAGGATTTCTTTCCCATTATCTTTGACCGTAAGTTTGATAGAATTTCCGGTGCAGGAGTTGGTGGAGGAAGATTCAGATTTGGTAGAAGTGTTTGCTTGTGAGGGAGTAGTCATATGAGGTGGTAGGACAAAAGGCCAAGTAGGTGGACTTACCCAAGGAGCAAATGGAGGAGAGAGAGCTATGGCGTTAAGAGCTTCGGTGTAAGAAGAATATTTTTTGAATTTTGCATTACTTACACTTTTGGTTTGAAGCTCACACTCTCCCCAAGAGGTGTAGATCCCGGGTTGTTTTCCTACCCAAACAACATAGAAGGACTGCATGGTGTGTGTGAAGATAGAATGAAAGGCAGTAACACACACATATAAATAGGAGTTGATGTTTTGTCTACTAGTTGGTACAGTATTTTGGAAAGATGTGAATACACTATTCATGACAATAATAAAAAATATTCAATTATAATTCTAGATTATTTAAACGAGCCATACCGAGTTCGCGACAAATAAAAGTAAAACGATCTTCGGGTAGTGGTTTTGTGAAAATATCGGCTAATTGAAGATCCGTAGAAATAAATTCTAGTCTAACATCACCCTTTTGTACATGATCGCGTAAAAAGTGATGTCTAATTTCAATATGTTTTGTTCTAGAATGTAGAATTGGATTTTTAGTTAGACAAATTGCACTCGTGTTGTCACAAAATATTGGAGTATTTTGAAAGGATATTTTAAAGTCTTCTAATTGTTGTTTCATATATAAAGTTTGAGCACAACTACTACCGGCGACAATATATTCTGCCTCAGCCGTGGAAAGAGCTACCGAATTTTGCTTTTTACTAAACCACGAAACTAGTGAGTGTCCTAGGAAGTGACAAGTACCACTAGTGCTCTTTCTATCAACTTTACAACCCGCAAAATCCGCATCGGAATAACTTATGAGTTCAAATGATGTAGTTTTAGGTTACCATAATCCTAAGTCTTTAGTACCATTTAAATATCTAAAAATGCGTTTTACGGCACATAAATGAGATTCTTTAGGATTGGCCTGAAAACGAGCACATAAACATACACTAAACATAATGTCGGGTCTACTAGCGGTTAAATAGAGTAGACTACCAATCATGCCACGAAATAAAGTAGAATTAACAGATTTTTCTTTCTCATCTATATCTAACTTGATAGATGTGCTCATAGGTGTACCAAGTGTTTTAGAATTCTCTAAACCATATTTTACTAAAAGATCCTTAATATATTTGGATTGATTAATAAAAACACCATTTTTAGTTTGCTTAATTTGCAAGCCTAAAAAGAAATTTAACTCCCCCATCATACTCATTTCAAATTCTTTTTGCATAAATTCTGAAAAATCTTTACATAAATTTTCATTTGTGGATCCAAATATAATATCATCAACATAAATTTGTACAAGAAGCATATCATTGTTAAGAGTTTTTATAAATAAAGTAGAATCCATTTTTCCTCTTACAAAATCATTTTCAAGCAAAAATCCACTCAATCTATCATACCAAGCCCTAGGGGCTTGTTTTAATCCATGCAAGGCTTTATTTAGTTTATAAACATGATTTGGAAATATGTGATTTTCAAAACCGGGAGGTTGCTTAACATAAATATCTTCACTTATAAAGCCGTTTAAGAAAGCACTTTTGACATCCATTTGAAATAATTTAAAGTCCTTATAACATGCATAAGCTAATAACATGCGAATGGCTTCTAATCTAGCTACGGGGGCATAAGTTTCATCATAATCAATACCTTCTTGTTGATTATAACCTTGTGCAACTAGTCTAGCTTTATTTCTTATGATCAATCCAGCATCATCCTTTTTATTTCTAAAAACCCATTTAGTTCCAATAATAGATTTATCTTTAGGTGTGGGTACAAGTGACCAAACATTATTACGTTCAAATTGTAACAATTCTTCTTGCATAGCTAATAACCAATATTCATCTTTTTCAGCTTCATTTATATCTTTTGGTTCAATTTGTGACACAAAAGCTAAATTATTGCAAACATGCTTTAAGGAAGATCTAGTAAGAATACCACTAGAAGGTTCACCTAAAATATTTTCAAAAGGATGATTATTAACAAATTTCCAACTTTTAGGTAAATTAGAATCATTAACCTCTTTATCCTTATTAGGGGTCATTTCGACATTAGTGGAATCATCAACACTAGAATTAACATTTTTATTTAATTTTAATTCATTTACAGATTTATTTAGGACTAAAACATCATCATCATCATTGTTTTTATGGGCAAAAGAATTAGATTCATCAAAAGATACATGAATTGATTCTTGAACTATTAAAGTCCTTTTATTAAAAACTCTATATGCTTTACTATGAAGTGCATACCCAAGAAAAATACCTTCATCCGATTTAGCATCAAATTTACCCAATTTATCTTTATCATTTAAAATAAAACATTTACATCCAAAGACTTTGAAATAACTAACATTTGGTCTTTTATTTTTCAGAATCTCATATGGAGTTTTATCTAAACCTTTTCTAACAATAGTTCTATTTATTATATAGCAAGATGTGTTAACGGCTTCCGCCCAAAAATATTCGGGTAAATTATATTCATTTAACATAGTTCTATCCATTTCTTGTAAAGATCTATTCTTTCTTTCTACTACTCCATTTTGTTGGGGTGTTCTAGGAGCAGAAAAGTTATGTTCAAAACCATTTTCATCACAAAATAATTCGACATCTTTGTTATCAAATTCTCTTCCTCTATCACTTCTTATAAAGACAATATTGCAACCTTTTTCATTTTGAATTCTTCTACAAAACTTAGCAAAAATAGGGTGAGTATCATTTTTATGAGTAAGAAAGAAAACCCATGTAAAACGAGAAAAATCATCAATAATAACAAGAGCATAATATTTTCCACCTAAACTAGCAACTCTATTAGGTCCGAATAAATCTAAGTGTAATAATTCTAAAGGTCTACTAGTTGAAATATCCCTTTTCTTTTTAAAAGAAGTTTTGGTTTGTTTTCCAAATTGACATGCATTACAAATTTTATCTTTAATAAACTTAGTTTTGGGCAGCCCTCTAACTAGCTCATTTTTGGACAAAATATTAAGTTGTTCCATGTTGGAATGTCCTAAACTTCTATGCCATAACCAACAAGTATTATTTAAGGCAGTTAAACACTTAACATTTTGTTGTGACAAATTATCAAAATCAAGAGTATAAACATTTTCATGTCTAGAAGCAACAAATAAAACACTATTATCCTTAGCATTTGTTATTAAACAAAAATCTTCTTTAAATGTAACATCATAACCTTTATCACATAATTGGCTAATACTAATTAAATTATGCTTAAGACCATCAACTAAAAGAACATTTTCAATGCAAGGGGAAAGATCCATACCGACTTTACCTATGCCGATGATTTTGCCTTTGGAGTTGTCTCCGAATGTCACTAGGCCTCCATCTTTGGCAACCAAGCTCGAAAACTTGCTTTTGTCACCCGTCATGTGTCTTGAACATCCGCTATCTAAGAACCACTTTGATTTGTGTGAACCCACTCTAAAACAAACCTACAATGGACATTTAAATAATTTTTCTTTCGGTACCCAAAATGTGTTGGGTCCATAGGGGTTAGCAAAAATAGGAGTTTCTTTAGGAATCCATGCGACTTTAGTAGAAAATCTATATTTGCAAGAATCTGAAAAATGGGTGTGTCTTCCACAATATGTACATAAAGAGTTTCCCATATTTTTAGAATAATTTTCAAAACTTTTCTCATTTTCATTTTCATTATAACCAATTCCATCCTTATCATACATCCATCTTTGACTTCCGAGTAGCATATTTAAATTCTTCTTTCCATTCACAAACTTTTCAAGACATGAAGTTAAATCCTTTACTTCAAGTCTTAATTTTTCATTTTCAGAAATAAGATAATAACTTGGTGAATCATTAACTTTAAGTTTTTCGATTTCTAATTTTAAAGACTTATTTTCAGATTTCATTATATCTATATTTTCAGAGAGAGAATCATATTTATGTGATAAAGAAGAATGCATCTTTTTAAGATTAATATATTTAGTTTTAAGTTCATCAAAGTTATAATAGAGTTCATCAAAAGCATTTTGAAGTTCATCATGATCATTTGAAGTTTCATATTCACTATCAGAATTAAAATTAGATGATACCTCATCATCATTTGCCATCAGGCAAAGATTTGCAATTTCTTCATCACTTGAATCTTCATCATTGCTACTTTCATCAGAATCACTCCAAGTAGTAGCTTTCATGGCCTTTTTGTGTTTCTCATTTCTTTTCTCTTTTCTATCATTCTTTCCTTCTTTGACTTTAGGACAGTTAGGTCTGATATGGCCTAACTCTTTGCAGTTGTAACATCTTGGCTCAAACTTGGAGGAAGTCTTTCCATCATGTGCCTTCTTTGAAAAGAATTTCTTGAATTTTCCAGAATGACCCTTCTTTTTGGCAAGAAATTTTTTGAATTTTCTAGTGAGAAGTGCTATATCACCATCTTCATCATCATCAGCTTCTTCACTATCTTCCTCTTCCTCAATGGATTTGAAAGCAATGGTTTTGCTTACTTTAGGCTTCTCATCTTCAGCTAGTACTTTAAGTTCCATTTCATGAGTAATTAAGGATCCTAGCAATTCATCAAGAGAGATGGGTCTTTCTCGTATGGCTTCTTTAATTGCTAGCTTCTTGGTCATATAGGCAGATGGTAGTGACCTGAGTATCTTACTCACTAATTCAGAGTCAGTATAGGTTTTACCAAGAGATTTCAAACCATTAATAATATTTGTAAATCTAGTAAACATATCAGAAATAGTCTCATCTGTTTTCATTTTAAAAAGTTCATAGTTATGAACAAGCATGCTTATCTTATCCTCTTTTACTTGACTAGTTCCTTCATAAGTAATTTCTAATCTATCCCAAATTTCTTTTGCATTTTCACAACAACATATTCTGTTATATTCATTAGCATCAAGAGAACAATGTAAAATATTCATTGCTTTGGCATTAACTTGTATTTTCTGAATATCACCATCATTCCATTCATTTTCATTTTTAGGAACATTTTCATTATTAACAACTTTCATGGGAATATTAGGACCATTAATAATAACTCTCCAAACAGCATAATCATTTGATTGAACAAAATTTTTCATTCTATTTTTCCAATAGCTATAATTGTTTCCTGAAAATAGAGGAGGTCTGTTAATAGATTGTCCCTCACCAAGAGATGAAACACTAAAGTTTGCCATAAATCGTAAACTCTAAAGATGTTTAAAACAAAGATAATAAATTAGAGCGTGGCTCTGATACCAATTGTTGCCCAGATATTAACTCAAGAGGGGGGTGAATTGAGTTTAGCAAACTTTTTGGGGTTAATTTAATATTTCAGAAAATATTTTTAATTTAAATCTTTTAATGTAAATATCAGAAGAAATAGATCTACAAAGATTAACACTAAAATTATCTAACAATTTTAACTAAATAAATTAGACAAGTTAAATCACAGAAATCAATACCCAAATAAATCTTTAATTAATTTTCGTATTTTATAAAAATTAATTTTCTGGACAATATTAATTATTACAAAAAAAAATAATTTCAGACTTAAAAGATTTATTAATTTCGGTTAATTAATTAGCAAGTCTAATGCCTGATAATGAAATTAAATATTGACACAAGCAAATAAATAAACTTAAATGCAGAAAATAAATGACACCGTGATTTTAACATGGTTCGGCCAAAAAATTCGGCCTACGTCCACGCGCCAGAGCCGCTTCCGTCTCTTTGCGCTTCAATACCGTGATCCACTAAGGCAGGATCAAACCTCCAACGTACAATCGAGCAACTAAACCTTGCTACTTGTACAACCGAAGCTAAAGTTCCAGCTTCAAACAGTTTCGAAAGTTGAGTACAAAATTTGGAAGTTGAAACTCTCAAAAGTTACAATGTAAGACTGAGTTTCTTCTGGTTTAAGACTTCACAAAGATCTGAATATTTGGCACTAAATTTTTCTTGAATTCTTTACAGTAAAGTAGTAATTCTTGTGCTTGTTCTCTTCTTCAAGGACAGCTAAAATATCAAGCCAGAATAAACTGATATGTGGCTGTTTCAAACTTTATGTAGAGCAAAAAAAAATCTTCTCTTATTGCTTTCTTTTCTTCTTTTTGATTTCTTTCTATGTTTTTCTGTATCTTCAACAACAGCAGCTGATCTTCAATATGTAGAGGTCTAAAATAAGATGACCGTTGGAGAGGAGAGTGAGATACGCTCTTCTTGAAAAAATCTGTAGCTGAAGGAGCATTAAATGCTCAAGAATAGATGGGAAGATATCTTCCATATCTGTCTAAGAATTAAATGGTAGACTGATAGAGAGAGAAAGCATTAGTGATAAATGAGATATAAAAGATAGATATTTAATAAAAGAAGGCTTCTCTCAATCATAACGTCACAAGATACCAAAGTCCAGCATCTGATCGAACTGAACTGCTACAGTTCATAGAGTCTTAAGCCAACAAAAAATTAACTCTGAATGAACCAAAAAATCTGTGAAAGATTACAACTCTGAAATATTCCATTTCCAAGACAAAACAGGTGCACGTGTCACACAATGAAGGAAACAATAGGGGCGTCCCATTTATCAAAGAAAGTCTTCCAACTTTTTATAGATACTTAAATATATAAAAAATTCGAAAAAATCTAGAATATATATAAACTTTTCGTATAAGAATTTATAACAGATTTTCGTTTTTTTTTTTTAAAAATTGGATATACAAGGTTTTCGGATGAACAGATTTTTGTCAAAAGAAATTTTGGATATTAAAAAATAACAGATATATATATATTAAAGATATTCGGACTGAAATATAAGGATCAGATATAAACGTTACAATATCTTCGGACTAAAAAGATTTTATGTTAACATTTTGAACTGATAAAAATTTCAACGATTAAGCAGTCTATTCTGCGTTGATGTTATAGCCTCAAAGGCTAGTCACAGGCTATTAGAGTGGATAGCAAAGACAAAGAAGTTGACAGGGTGTCCCTATGCCTAACCTCAAGTCAGACATCAACTTTTGTAAAAAGTTAAAGACTTATTATTATATATATATATGTGTATATATAAAATACTATCAATTCTATAGAACTGTATGCGTCAACTTTGAAGAGCTGTCAGAATGGACAAAAAATTGTATGTATAAACAATTGAACAGCACCCTTTTCTTTTGAGAAAAAAAAAGGAGTAACAGGTATATAAAAAATAATTCGGAACAAAAAAAATAAAATAATAAAAAAAAATAGATAAGGAATAGATTTATATATATATATATATATATATATATATATATATATATATATGTACGCAGAGTACATCCAAGAGAGTAAAAAAAGGATTGAATAAACAATAAAAAAAATTTCTTATCATATTGAAGACAAAGCCTGCCGACGCAGATGGCACATGGTCCAAAATCTCTGTGGAGAGGTCTGCCGAAGCAGTTGGCGCAATGTCAAAAAGTTCTGAGGAGAGGACTGCCGAAGCAGTTCAACAGTGGAAGAGACAGGACGAGAGATTAATGCCAAATCCCTTGGCAGTTGATCTTTGGTAAGGGCAAAAAGAACAAGTGATCAGATTTTGGAGAGAGAGGAAGTACACGCAAGGAATCAAATATATATATATGTATGTGTGTGTATATATATATATATATATATATATATATACACTCAGTTAGCATCCGAATAGACAAGAAGGATTAGGTCAGATAAAATTAATAAAAAAGAATTTATAAACGGACAGAACAGTTCCAACAGTTATAATTCATTTACGGACAAAAAAAATATATATATATAAATGTTGTACGAATCAAATGGCCCAAAAAATAATTTCAACGGGTCTATTTAGAAAATAATTTCGAAAATTATTTCAGACCAAGACATTTATCTTTTCTTTTATTTTGTAGACAAAGATACATCAGTTTTATAAAGCAACAGAGATATCTTTTTCAGAAAGTTTTGGCCCAATTAATTGGTCACACCATATGAATTATGTAATAAGATGTATGCATTGTGTGTCTAATGTGTCAAGAGTAAAAGTGCAACATCCGTGAATACCTTTACTTGAATATATAACTTAAAAAGAATAAAGTTTGGAATCATCAAAATCAATATATTAAGTTAAACTAAAATGTATATTATTTAAACTAATTTAATTATGGATAAAATACATTTTTGTTAACACATAGTTTTTTACTGGTTTGATTTGTAGTGGAGATAGAAGGTTGAGGGTGAGCCAATTGAAAACCCGGATTGTCAATTGGTTGTTGTATCATAATTTTAAGATCAATTTATGATAATATTTGTATACTTGTTTGGGTGAACTTTAGTTAGAATTATTGATATGTTTGTTTCTGTTAATTAATTTATGTCATTTGCAAGTAGTTTATGCCATTAATTTTAAGTACTATTCGATTATGATATTATTTTGTGATATATGTGATGGACCCAATTAATTTAAATATGCATCACCAGTGAAAAACTTGTCAATGTTATCCAACACCATATCAAATGCTAAATCTTAATATTCAAGTCACTAAGTTTTGGGACACAAATTCCAACATATGAGGTGGTACTCGAAAGCAATAAATAAAAAGACAAGCATTAGTTAAAGTTCTACTTTAAATGAAAAAATAGTAAACACAAAAATTAGTGTCTGGATCTTTAAACAATCTAAAAAGAGAAGCTTTATATTTCACGATCTGAGTGGCACGAAATGAGGCACGGATACCTCAGGACGTACAAAAGTAACCTAGGGATGTGATCGTGTCCTCATTGGACTCCCGGTCCGCAATTGACTACTATACGATTATTTTAGAATTAAATATAGGATTTAGGAGTCAAAAACTCATAATAGTAACCGAGTGGCTAAAAAAGAGGTGCGAACACCCTAAGAGGTACCAAAGTATGGTAACTCATCATTTTTAGATTAGTCGCAGATCTCAAATCATTTTGCATTCGTGGATGGTTACGTCAGTATGGTGTTTTGTTATCGATTAATTTAAGTTGCTTGTTATGACTGTTTTTCCAACTGATATCTTTTCAACCCCAAGGGGTTAGCCTAATGGCATGTGCTTCACCATGCCATTAGATTATGATATTTATGAAATCTTAGGTGTTAAATGTCCTTGATCATGTGCTTCACCTAATGGCATGAATAACCTTGATCATGTGCTTCACCTAGTAATATTCATCCAATACTCTTTTCAATCCAAATAACCTTTAGATTATGATATTTATGAAATCTTAGGTTTGATCATATGTGAGATGAAATATTGATTAAAAATATGAGTATTGATCATGATAAAGAAATATGGGATCTTAAATTATAAATCAGGAAAATTGTGTAATTAACATTAAAATTAAGGTGTGAATTAATTCTGAAAATTTGATGTTGAATCTCATGATTTGGATTGTTATTGGATGAATTGAGACATAAAAAAAATGTATATCAATGTTTCAGAATGTTAGGGTGATAATATTCTAGGTTTGGAGGAAGAATGGGACTGATATGGGGTGAGGATGATGATGAAACCCCCACCAAGAATATCCCTGCCTAGGCTAGAACCCTGGGTGAACCAGTTCGGGCAAATTGTTTGGCCAGGTTTGTTATTTTAATTCTGTTGTTAATCGGTTGAGATCTGGGTTATTTTAGGAGGTCGGTAGTTGATGTTTAGGACTTTTAGGATTGATATGTACATGGTATCACATCGGGTTAGTCGAGGATAGAACGGGGGTGTGGAATTAAGAGTGTTTAGGACGAACAACACTAAAAAATATAGTAGTGGATTTGATTGGGAATAATAGATAGAATTGGAATATGATTCAATTCAGATGGATTAGATAGAATTGGAATATGACTGAATTCAGATGGATTAGTTTTCAAAATAATATATAATCGTGAATTTAAATAAGTAAGTGACTAATTTTGGATTCGGGAGTCAGGGTTAGACTCGATGATTATAGGCTAGTGTTGCGAGTGACATATGCATGGGTAGCCATTTTTATTTGATTGTGTGTATATATATATATATATATATATGTGTGTGTGTGTGTGTGTGTGTGAACATACCTACTCTAGTGGATGCTATCAGTGGAGGTTGATCGTAGTGGGCGGTCCATATATACCCCTTTTATTATATATATCACTTCCCTCTTAAAGGCGGTTGCCAACGAACTCATAGAGGATATCCATTTGTTTTGGGGTACATGACCCGGGTGAGCAAAGTCTCATGCGTGACTAGTAGATAAGCTACATCCTCAAATTCTGGGTCCTCGTCCATGGAGAGAAGAATACCTTCTTCTTCTTTGGGCATTCTGTGACCAGGTGTCCGATCACCCCAAACTCATAGCATTTGAATGCGCTCGCACTTTTGGGGCCCTAGTGGACCTCCGAATTACTAGTGTGTGATGAGTAACATGCGGAGCTCCTTCCTAGTAGGGATAGTCCTCCCTAGTCTCCTACATAAAATGCGTGCTAAATGCTACATGTTGGTTCATTATTGTTTATTTGTTCACCAAACTTGGTGATAGAGGCATGCAAATCTTAAGAAAAATAAGAGGTTGGACAGTCTCTCCTAGTTTGGTGGCAAAGAGATAGACGTGTGACTTTTGAGAAAATGAAATAATTGCGAGTTAGAGACATGATCTCGACGTGGTGTCATATTGAGGAAATGGAACACTCTTTCCTTTTTTAAAAACTGCTAGATGATAACATGTCCCAACTAGAGAGATTTTGTTTTTAAAGAAATCAGATGAATTGGACACCTTTAGGCAGTCCTTTCCATTTTAAATTAGCCCAAAGGGGTGTGAAACTCCATAGTGGGACATAAACCATAGCCACTCCTATGGATGGTGGATAGTCTTACCATGTAATCTTGAGATCAATAGTTTGTGGCACCCACTTAGCTGCATTTCCGTGATGAAAAAAATGATGTGCAAGGGTAAGGTTCACGGTGTCTTTGGGAACCCTCAATTATATTCCTTGGATCACAATATTTACAGTTCAAAAATTCAAATTTTGAATTAAAAATATTTCAATTCTAAATCCATGCCTTGGAATTATGGTTCCCAAATACACCCTCAAAGTTTTAAGATAATATTGAATTCGGCTCCCTTTTGCATCCTTTAAGTGCAAAACATAAGGATGTTTAATTTCTACTCGATTTGTTTATAGGATTTTGTAAGGACTTGAATGAACGTATATTCTTTAAGTAAACATATATTATTTCTCACCCATCCGCACATGTTTCGCACTATATAAGATTTGTTAAGTATGAATTAATTTGACTGTTGTTCCTTTTTATTTTGGGAGTATTTCCTAGATTTTAACATGCAACTTTCCATCTCTTAATTATTAATAATCTCAATTTCCTAGTTACTTTTCTTGATATTGAAGTAATATTGGTGTTATTCATTAGTGCTCATTGTAACCCTATTCTCCAATGACATCAGTCTTTCTGTCATACATTGGTCCCTTCTACATTTTACGGACATGAAAGAGTTCAATATGTTTTATGGTGCTTGTAGGATGTTGCAACAACTAGTTATAGCCATGACAAGTCTCTAGGGCCTCTTCTTTTACAGTCTCCTTAGTCATTTTCATTAAAGTCGACTTTCATTTTCAATCAGCGTATAAGAAATATTGGGTGGAGAAAATGGAGACCCACATGAAAGAAGATATTGTGCTAGAATCCGCAAAGTAATTTTTCTATTTTTTGGGTAATTTTGACTTGGGTAACTCACTAATAGTCTAAAAAAATTAGCGAGTTACCCAAGTAAAAAAACCTTTTTTCTCCCAAATTTTTGGTCGTTGTCCATGGACATATGTTAATTTTTTTACCATTTAATATTCCTTCCTTTTTCATACAAGTTGATTTACACATCTGATTCATCAGATATGTAAATAGGATCCTTGTAACTGAGGAACTTCCAAATGGTAGATCAATGGGAGCCTGTGACACGTGGCTCTGTGTAAACACCACTAGAGGTATACTTATGACTTATTTTAGTCATATTGGATATGGAAGCATGGGTTGGGAACCTCTTTGTATCCATATTAATTCTTATTATCCATCCTAGGTGTATGTGGAACTGTAAAAGAAAACGGTACATTGTTGACTAGAAATGTGTTCCTATAACAGATGAAAAATCACCCAAGGAGAAGGATTTTGATATTTTTGTGGGTTGTGTTTTAGCTTTTTGTATAATCCTTCCATTTCATTAAGGAAATCTCATCTTCCATACTTCATTGCACCTAACATTTTAACTTCTCAAGTATACTCATAGATGTTAGAACTCACCCAAAAGAGAAGCTTCTACAGTTTAAAAAATATACAATTCAAAGAAATACGTAAAATATTAAGATGGCCCTAACATGTCCTAGTTCCAAACATATTTCTATTATAACATTACAAACAAGTGAAAATGCATAGCTTTTAGAGTGAAGCAGTGTTCTTCCAACTCATATCAAAATTTTGTTTTAATATCTCATGCTGCTCAAATTCTCATATATAAAAATGCATATATAGAGGTTGATCGCATATTCACCTTTTTTTAATAAGTTGCAGGCTGAAATTATAGTATGAAATCATATGCCCACTTGAACACACGCATAGCATATGAGTTGACGTACCAAATTTTGAGTAAACATAATCTCAAGAAATCCTATTTTTGGAAGTATATACATATATATAGTTTGTGATCAATTTTTTGGGCTTCAAGTTATGCTAAAATTGTTAAAATGTCTCAGTGACCTGTTCAACCAACCTGATATGAAATTTTTTTATGTCTCAGAGGTTATATTAGAAGGTTTGTCAAAGGTCTAACCGACCCCTATGTGATCTTTCTTTGTGGTTTGAGTCCTACTTGTTAACTTAGTTTTGTTTGAGTTTTGTTTGTGTTAGAAATTCAGTTAGCTAACTCTATTAGTGTTCTACAGTTTAGTCTTAGTATTTAGTCAGTTATACTAGAATTCACATGGCAGGGTCATTGACCGTATAAATGAACTCACTCCCCTATCCTCTTTTCTCCCTCTCCCTCTCCCTCCCCTCTCCTCGCAACAGCAGCAGCACCTGGGCCCGACTCTGCAGGATGGAGCACCCGGCTGACTCGGCAGCAGCAGTCCAGCAACCTACACATTCTGTCCCATACATTCAGTACGTTATTTTTTTCCAGTATATTAGTTATTTTTTTTCAGTATGTTAGTTAATTATTTTTCTTCAGTATGTTAGTTAATTTTAATTACTTTAGGATGGTTCCCATCTATGGACAGCCCTGCTGCGGCTGTTGCTGTTGCTGCCTCCCCTCCTCTCCTCTCCCACCCTTGCCCCGGCTGCTGCTGTTGATGCCTCTCCCCTGCCCCCGGACAACCCTGCTGCGGCCTCCTCCCAGTGCACTGCCCGTGGACATCTCTTGCGTCCGGTGGCGGACCTATGTGTGTGAGGACAATGCCTGCCTCCCCCTCCTGCTCTTATCTTCATTCACTGGTAAATTTTTTTAGTTTATTTTCTTATTTTATGCATATTGCTAAATGTTTTTATTTGCTGAATTTTTCTATTTGTTGAATTTTTTTCATGATGTGCTCTTTTCTTCATTCATTCTCACTTCTGTTTCTCAATCATTGTTGCCTATTTTAGTGTTTCATTGATGCTTTCTAGATATAAATTCACCTCATCATCATTGTTGGGACCGAGTCTTGAAGATTTATTTGTGTATTGTGGTCGAAAATTTTCATTGAAGACAATCTTAATGTTGGTTGATCAAATGGTAAACATTATTTAACATCGTAATGGGATACAAATTACTTATTGTGTTAACATCATGATGGGCTGCATATTAATATGGCATTGAATTGAATTGATCCTTTGGTAGGTTCAGGGACTATGTAATTTTCCGTTAATTAAACTTGATGATTGATGTGACTAGTCCATGATACAATGGTATAATATACATTTATGCATAATTTGAAATTGAAAGGAAGTTGGCTACTATGTTCAGAGTAAATAAGTCTCAAAATATCTAGATTATGCTTAAAAATAAGCCGTTAATGGGTGAAAACCCAAACTAGCGCCCAAACGACCCCGTAGGAGGCACGAACACCTCGCACGGGACCAATGTAACTTGTAGGAACTGACCGCGTAGTCCCGGATCTCCCGGTTTGAGAGTATGACAATAATTTGTAAAAATCACACTTAGAGTTAAAAACATGTCGTTAAAGGGTGAAAACCTAAACCAGCCCCCAAACGACCCCGTAGGAGGCACGAACACCTCGCACGGGACCAATGTAACTTGTAGGAACTGACCGCGTCGTCCCGGTTTGAGAGTATGACGATAATTTGCAAAAATCACACATAGACTTAAAAACAAGTCGTTAAAGGGTGAAAACCCAAACCAACCCCCAAACGACCCCGTAGGAGGCACGAACACCTCGCACGGGACCAATGTAACTTATAGGAACTGACCGCGTAGTCCGTGGTCTCCCGGTTTGAGAATATGACGATAATTTGCAAAAATCACACTTAGAGTTAAAAACATGCCGTTAAAGGGTGAAAACCCAAACCGGCCCCCAAACGACCCCGTAGGAGGCACGAACACCTCGCACGGGACCAATGTAACTTGTAGGAACTGACCGCGTAGTCCCGAGTCTCCCGGTTTGAGAATATGATGATAATTTGCAAAAATCACACTTAGAGTTAAAAACATGCCGTTAAAGGGTGAAAACTCAAACCAGCCCCCAAGCGACCCCGTAGGAGTCTCAAACACCTCGCACGGGACCAATGCAACTTTTAGGAACTGACCGCATAGTCCCGAGTCTCCCGATTTGAGAGTATGACGATAATTTGCAAAAATCACACCTAGAGTTAAAAACATGCCGTTAAAGGGTGAAAGCCCAAATCGGCCCCCAAACGACCCCGTAGGAGGCACGAACACCTCGCACGGGACCCATGTAACTTGTAGGAACTGGCAGCGTAGTCCCGGATCTCCCGGTTTGTAAGTATGATGATAATTTGCAAAAATCAGCCACTTAAACTTAAAAACATGCCATTAAAGGGTGAAAACCCAAACCGGCCCCAAACGACCCCGTAGGAGGCACGAACACCTCGCACGGGACCCATGTAACTTGTAGGAACTGGAAGCGTAGTCCCGGATCTCCCGGTTTGTAAGTATGACGATAATTTGCAAAAATCACACTTAAACTTAAAAACATGCCGTTAAAGGGTGAAAACCCAAACCGGCCCCCAAACGACCCCGTAGGAGACTCGAACAACTCGCACGGGACCAATGTAACTTGTAGGAACTGACCGCGTAGTCCCGGGTCTTCCGGTTTGAGAGTATGACGATAATTTACAAAAATCACACTTAGAGTTAAAAACATGCCGTTAAAGGGTGAAAACCCAAACCAACCCCCAAACGACCCCGTAGGAGGCACGAACACCTTGCACGGGACCAATGTAACTTATAGGAACTGACCGCGTAGTCCGTGGTCTCCCGGTTTGAGAATATGACGATAATTTGCAAAAATCACACTTAGAGTTAAAAACATGTCGTTAAAGGGTGAAAACCCAAACGCGCCCCCAAACGACCCCGTAGGAGGCACGAACACCTCGCACGGGACCAATGTAACTTGTAGGAACTGACCGCGTAGTCCCGGGTCTCCCGATTTGAGAATATGACGATAATTTGGAAAAATCACACTTAGAGTTAAAAACATGCCGTTAAAGGGTGAAAACTCAAACCAGCCCCCAAACGACCCCATAGGAGTCTCAAACACCTCACATGGGACCAATGCAACTTTTAAGAACTGACCGCGTAGTCCCGAGTCTCTCGGTTTGAGAGTATGACGATAATTTGCAAAAATCACACTTAGAGTTAAAAACATGCCGTTAAAGGGTGAAAACCCAAATCGGCCCCCAAACGACCCCGTAGGAGGCACGAACACCTCGCACGGGACCCATGTAACTTGTAGGAACTGGCAGCGTAGTCCCGAATCTCCCGGTTTGTAAGTATGACGATAATTTACAAAAATCAACACTTCAACTTAAAAACATGCCATTAAAGGGTGAAAACCCAAACCGACCCCCAAACGACCCCGTAGGAGGCACGAACACTTCGCACGGGACCAATGTAACTTGTAAGAACTGACCGTGTAGTCCCGGATCTCCCGGTTTGTAAGTATGACGATAATTTCCACTCATATATGTAATTTTTTTGTTTTGAGTATTTTTTTTTTGTAAATTATTGGGTTACTGATATCATAATTTTTTTGTATTCTATTTTTTTTGCAGGATAACAGTTTATCGTTGACTTTTATTCACGTGGAACACACAAAGAACTCAATGGTTTACAACAAGGGGTTTATTAATGATTCCATTTTTTTGTGTCATGACCGTACGGTCTTTTGTTGTTTTATTATTGACTTTTATGGCCATGAGGGCTTTTGTAAGTTAATTGTTATATTTTGTGGCCGTGCGGGCTTTATGTTAGGCAGGTTTTGTATTAACAGGTTTTGGAATGTCCAGAAAATAGAGAAAACTCTGCCTAATTTTTTTTGGACCTGTGAGCTGTTAAAGACTTGTAATATTTTGAAGCGTGTATGTACATTAGTTTATTAATAACGCGCAATATTATTAATTTGTGAATTTTGTGCTTTCAAATAATTTTTTTTTATTAAAAAAAAATTGGCACAGTTCAAAACCGTGGCAAAAGTGTATCATATTTTGGCACGGTTTTGAACTGTGTCAAATTTTTTTAAACTGTGCTGAATCTGGCACAGTTAAAAACTGTGCTAGAAATATCAACTTCTGGCACGGTTTAAAAGTGTGCCAGAAGTGTTCCTGTTTGGCTGAATCTGGCACAGTTAAAAACTGTGCCAAAAGTGTGCCAGAAATATCAAATTCTGGCACGGTTTAAAAGTGTGCCAAAAGTGTTCCTGTTTGGCTGAATCTGGCACACTTTTGAGCCGTGCCAGAAAAGAAATCCCATTTTGGAACACCTGATTCTGGCACAGTTCAAAACCGTGCCAGATTTGATCTGGCACAGTTTTAAACCGTGCCAGATTCCTATTTTTGGTGTAGTGTATACAAATTACATATTCGTGTGTCATGCATTTCTTACTCGACGACAACTTGAAACTACAATGTTATATATAGATTCAAATAAGATGAACTTTATCTATACAAATTTCAAATATCTTACTCGCCCACAATTTTATATGTAGAAATTTCAAATTTACATGAACATACAATTTTATATATACATTTCCAAATATCTTACTCGTCGACAATGTGGATACCTATTGTCTATAAAATCAAGCATACGTTGATTGTATTTTGGGTCGATGGTTAAGCCGTACTAATAGTCTCTACAACCAAGAACATCCAAAGCATATGCTGATACATATTGTCTATAAAAGCAAGCACACGCTGATAAAGATGGTCACGAAATGAAGAACGTATAGTTTCGATTCTTATACCTTATCATACAACACAAATTACCTTACCACAAATTAGAAAACATAGTTCAAATGTTGTATCAAACACAGTTCAAAGGTCATTTATTTCTGTTTCAGCTTTAGATACACATTCTCGGAGAAATGTTACCTCTTTATTCACATCCCCTTCTCATGAGCGTCCTTTTTACTGCAATGAGAATATCTCTGACTTAAGGGCAGGTACTTCATTCTCCAAACTAACTCGGATGGTGAACACATGTCTGCCCTTGGTTGACAAAATAAAATAAAGGATATAGATCATATAAACATTTTATCAAACACATAAGATGCTATTATTTAAACATCTAAGTAAGCCATGATCATATAAACATAAAGCATCTTATCAAATTATTTCAAAAAAATAAATTGGGTAATAAAACGCTGCACAAAATAGGGACTTTTTTCACTATCTTAACAAAAATCAAAACGGGGATCACTAATCTTATCTTAAGAAACAATACATTAAGATCTAATATCAACGCTAGTATAAAAAACATAAGAATACAACGGGTATACCTGCGATTATGAACACTCAATATGAATCAGGGAGAGTAAGACCACATAAACCCATGAGAGAAATATGGGGGGGAGGGGGACAACAAGAGAACAATGCGTATACTTCGAGACGTAAAAATCAGTTACATCTGCAAAATAGAAAAATCATAACAACAAAATAAGAGGAAAAATAGTTAGTTTGGGAAAATTGCACTAAAAATATCAAAATTTTAAATTCTAAAAGCACAGATCTGTGTTTGTAACAGTAAAAAATATGATTCAGACCAAATAAAACTTTAATGGAGGGAAGGGGAAGATCGAGATTCTACAAAATCGCACCAAAAGTATCAATTTTTTAAAACCTAAAAACCCAAATCCTTGATTGCAACCGTAAAAGACATGATTCAGACAAAAAAATTTTAATGGATGGAAGAGGAAGATCGAGCGATGGAGAAGGAAATACACCCAAAACACAAAATGGTTTGAACAAGAAATGTAAAGCCCTCTTTGAACTCAAAAAATCTAAAAAAATTATTTCAACCTTGAAAACTATCCAATAAAGTGTATCCACTTACCAAACAGAGATGCCTTGAACCAATCAACATCCAACTTTCATAGATCTGGAGAAAAAGAAAGAAAATCAAAGTTCTAGTTAGAAAATCATCCAATATTCATCCCAATTATAGTGGGAGAGAGCTTAAATGGGTCGTACCTGAGGGCAATGGGATACGACCGACAACTTGGGAGGGTGAAGGAGAGGGAGGCTGCCTGGGTGAGGGAGACGATTAGGGATTAGGGAGGACAGATGAGAGAGGGAGAAAATAGGGTTGAAGTTGTTTCTCCCATTTCAGGGTTCGAGTGTTTGGATGAGAGTATCGTGGGTCGTGTGTCAGCGAAAAAGTGAGATAAAAATGGGTATGATACCCTTTTACCCTTATTTTTGAATTTTGAAGAAAGGGGAAATTAAATTAGAGTGTGTCAAAAGAAGGGGAATCCAAATATTTAAGGGGAAAAAATGGTAAGAGGAATATTTTAATCTCAACCATTGGATCGTTGCCTTGTTGGCTTCGATCTAAACCGTGAAGTGTCTTCCCATCTTATAAATAGTGAAAACACCATTATAACTTATTATATATATATATATATATATATATATATATATATGGGACAATGGTGTTATGAACAGTAATTCATGCATGATAAAACATGCATGGCATTTTATGTGTTGCATGCTTGCATGCATACACATGCATGTATGCATGCATACATACATACATTATTATTTTTTTATTTTGTTATTAAAATATTTTTTTTAAAAAAAATATATTTTTTAAAATATATATATATATATTTTAAAAAATATATATATATATATTTTAAAAAATATATATATATATATATATATTTTAATTTTTTTAGAAGTTATTTTTTTTTAAAAAGGCCGGTTATTATGTGTTGGGTTTTATCACGATGGCAAATTTATCGCCGTGCCCTCGAGTACGGGCATCCGCTAGTATATATATATGGTGGGAGTGTTAATAGGTTAACATATAAAGAGTATATAAGTAATATTAAGTACTAAACGGGGCGGGGCGGGTTGAGTGTATTTTTATAAAACCCGAACTCGCTCCGTTTAATAAATATTTTTTTAAAACCCAAACCCGCCCCTATTATTTTAATCGGGTTTTTAACCCGCCCCATTAGGGTCGGGTCGGGTCGGGTTAGAAACCCTGCGAATCGGGTTAAATTGCCATCCCTACTTCTGTTTAACTTAGTTGTTTAACGAGATCCGTTGGCTCGAGACACATTATATGCCACAGTAATCACATCATAAACCAATTAATTATCACCAGGGAATTCTTAAGGATCTCATACATATTAGCTCCCAACTCCTGATCGAACTAAACTCGTGCGTGGGACGTCTAGCGAACGAAATTCAAATAAGGACCCCCTCCAATACACTTCTGTCTAGCAGAATCGTTGGTTTGAATCAATGGTAAGAGACTCCCTAAGCAAATACAAATAATCTTAAAAATCATAACAAATCTAATACCAAAGAGCACTACCCCGACTCATATATCATCCAAGTTACCGACATCAACTCAACTCACATAGTCACATTACTTACCAAAGAGAAATAACTCAACTCATAACTACCCTATATCATAGGGTACATAATCCAATTACATCACCAGAAGAAAATAGCTATTTATCACGGTTTTAATATAGCATTTTTCTTGTTTAAGGTTAAAATGAGATAAATACCATATTCATATAATATATCAAATTTTTTAAGAAATTGATGCTTTTATCACTATTAATTTCTCAAATCCGTGATTAATATAACAATGATTTTCCCTCAAAATATACACGATTTCTAAAATCATAGTTTACAAAAAAAATTGCCTCCTAAAAAATGCGCATTCACAATTCTAAAACTCTACTCTCTCTCTCTCTCTCTCTCTCCTCGAATTCTCCCAACTCTCTTATGCATCTTCTCCTTCTCACCCCACAACCTCCACGCCTCTCCCCTTATCACCCATAGCCGCAAACTGAGAGTTTTCATCCCTAGACATATTATCGTCCTCAGTTTCCACAAATTACTCTCATCGTTTAAGGTTTGCAGCGATCTCTGCAACAATTTGTGTCGGGTGTCGTCGTTAAGATTCATCGGTGGAGGTAAGTTGAGATTCATCATTGACCCTAATTATGATGTTTTTTTCTTGTGCCTATTTGGAGCACTTCATATCCCAATTTCTTCATGGATGGTACAATTGATCGAGGACAATTAATGTCTCGTTATTATGTTTGCGCTTTTTTTTGTTAGTTCAACTTCTCTCGATTTTGTTGTTGAACTGAATTGTTTAAGTATATATTTCTGGGTTTGATGGTTATAATGGCATATTTTGCCATTGAAAAGAAAAGTAAAAAGTATAACCAATGTTGTCGCTATCTCGGTCTTCTTTTTGAACATTAAGGGTCCGTTTGATAGTATTATTTGTCATGCCAAATGGTAAATAAGTTGACAAATATGACATTTGCCTACAATTTGGTGTGTTTGATAGCAAAATTTGCCTACAAGCTATTTGCCAATGTACAACACCTCCTATGCATAACATGTTGGCAAATTTTGTTTTGCTATATGGGTGAGTAATATTTGCCAACAAATTTGCTAACTTCTTAAACGCTTTTAATGTTTAAAAAACAATTTAAAAACTATTCTAAATAATTAAAAAAAATGTTATGAATATTTTAAAAATTGTTTTAAATAGTTAAAACAAACTGTTTTAAATTAAAATATGTTTTAATGTAAAAACTGTTTTTTCGTAAAAACCGTTTTAATGTAAAAAACTGTTTTAATGTAAAAATTTGTTTTAATGTAAAAACTGTTTTAATGTAAAAAATTAAAAATTGTTTTGATGTGAAAACTGTTTTAATATAAAAAATTGTTTTAATGTAAAAACAGTTTTTTCGTAAAAACTGTTTTAATGTAAAAATTGTTTTAATGTAAAAAATTAAAAACTGTTTTAATGTAAAAAATTAAAAACTGTTTTAATGTAAAAACTGTTTTAATATAAAAACTGTTTTAATGTAAAAATTAAAAACTGTTTTAATGTAAAAACTGTTTTTAATAAATAGTTTTGGGGTAAAAAACTTTTTTTATATATAGTTTGTTACTTTTTTAATAAATAAAAACGGGAAGTAAAAAGAAAAAAAAACTGTTTTTTATTAAATAAAACTTGGGACGAAAAAAAAACATATTTTTTATTATTATATATGATAATATGGACAAAAATGTGTTATTAAAATATTTTGCCTAAAAAACTTGTTTTACCTCATTTGGTGTTTGATAGCATAATGTGAGAAAAAAATATTTGTTTAGGCAAAATTTGTCCTGGTAAATTTTGCCAGGCCAACACTTTTGCCCAATATGTATCAAACGGACCCTAAAGAATTCTTTAGGGGGTTCGGGTTGTTTGCGAGTACCTTTCAAGTCACCACCATTGAAATATTTCTCCTATGTTATTGTAACTTGTGACGAGTCAAGGATAAAATAGGTGAAGTAGTTTTATTTTATTTTTACCAGAACTTAGGATATTTAGATTAATAGTATGTGAAGTGGCCGCAAGGGATCTAAATTCTCGGGCGTCACTTTATAAGATATAAATGGCAATGGTTGAGTTGTGTAAAAACTAATTGACTCAGGACTCATTAAGAGCTCTATATAGTTTGTCTTGTGTTTTAATCGCACGTACACACACACACACACACACACACACACACACATACACACACACACACACACACACACACACACACACACACACACACACACACACACATATATATATATATATATATATATATATATATATATATATATATACTCGACCATTTTTGTATCTACCTATTTGTGTTTAGCGATCATGATGGGTAAGTGTTGACCGATACTTTATAACTATGTGAGAATTCATGTTGTGTTAGTGTCTTGTGAAATTCAAGGCAATATTTGGTGAAAAAGAAAACTATCTTAAGACCGTCATCATCGTATTTGTGGGTGCAAAACGATAATGGCCCAATATTCGGCAGTCCAAACAGGCCCAACATACTGCCCAAGTCAAATTTAGCATCATGTGGATAATTAAGAAGGCGCATCACGTGGATAATCATGAAGACTCATCCTGGTTACCTACATTCTCGAAGGAGATAAACAAGGAGTTATCAACGTGCCAATAAGGAGATGGGAGAGTTTGTGCACAAATCAACCACTCTTATTACTATAAATAAAACCCCCATCTCGGGGCAGTGGGGCATGTAATTCTGAACCTTTGAAAGAATTAATAAAAACTGAGAAACCCTACGTGGACATAGGCAGTTGCTGAACTATGTAAATCCTATGTGTTTTGATCTTCGCTTGTTCTTTAAATTCATTTTCTTTTAGAATTATTAATCGTGATTTCTTGCACTCACAATTGGCGCCGTCTGTGGGAACGATTCTCTTTTCTAAAAGCAATTCGAAACAAAAGAGTGAAAATAATGTCTCACCCACGGAGTGCACCCATTGTTGGTGACTTACGAGTTGTGTTTTTCTTATTCAGAGTCAAATTTGAGATTTATCGAGACAGAAATCCAAGATTTCGTCCAGAGGAGAAGCTTTCTGAGCAGAGGATTTCAAGGTTGATCGATGCTTATGAGGAATGACTCCACCAGTAAGAGGAGGAAACACACCTCCAAATGGAAGAGAACATGCATCTCCATGGACGTCTAGAGAAGATGGAAAAAGAACTCTGTGAGGGAAACCGCAAGCGCCGTGGCTGGACACCTAGTCTCAGGCTATCAAAACTCACAGCTGAGGAAGGAGTATTGGCCGTGAGAAGGATCGTTCAGAGCACGGGAGTCATTAGACAAGACAAAATCGAGATGAAGAACACCATAAGCAAGATATACGAAGTCTGGTCCAAAGAAAATGGATCAACGCCCAACTCATCGTGGGGCTAGATTTACAAAAGAGCTGGCCAGGAGGTTACTCATCACCCAAATGCACCTCTTATTTTCAGGGAAATTGAAGAAGAGGAGCCTTCAAAGAAGTTCACAGCTTAAATGTTCAAGATATACGATGGAAAGACCGACCCCATAGATCATGTGTTCCAATATAGGCAAGTGATGACTCTGTGGAACCATAATGATGCTATCATGTATCATATATTACCATCCAGTCAAGGAGACGTCGCCCAAAAGTGGTTCGAAAGGCTTCCCCACAGGTCTATTAAGAGCTTTAAGTCCCTCACAAAGGCCTTTATAACTCGCTTCATAACCAGCAACTCACATTCGAAGATGATGGATTCTCTCCTCACCATAAGGAAGAAACTCAACGAGACGTTACAAGAATATGCCAAACACTATTGGTAAACCTTCAATGAGGTTAAAGGTTGCTCAGAGCAGGTCGTTGTATCATCGTTCAAGATTGGCATATCCCCTAACTCCACGTTGTATCAGTCACTCACTAAGAAGGAGGTGGACACAATCGATGAACTCATATCGCGCATTGAGAAGTATGCTAAAGTGAAAGATGTGGTTAATCGCCAGGGAGTGGATGCCATGCAAAGGAGACCAAAGCAAACGATAAGGAAAACACCCCAAAGAAGGGAAGCAAAAAATAGAAGGGAAGATCTATAAACGGGAACAAAGCAGACTCGTCCATGACATTCTAGGCAGATAATACCATTTTCAAGGAGAAAATTTACAAATTCTTAAGTAAGTAGATGGACGGTGATTTGAGCAAGAGGAATAATGCACTTATATGTGCCTACCATAAGGAGAACGAACATAAGATAGATAATTGAAAAGCCCTCAAGTCCCATCTGGAGGAGTTAGCCCATGAGGGGTAATTGAATGAATACATATACTAGAAAGTTGATCAGATTGCCACTAATGCTAACCCAAAAATAGATAACGTTTTGTTCGATAAGGTGGGGCAGGAGTTTGCCATTATTCACGGGGTATCAGACCCCAAGCATATCCAGGGCAACACAGTTCAGATGGAACTCAAGAAGGTCACAATAATGATGGAGGCTTTACAAATTCAACCCACCAAAAGCCAAGCTAGCAGATGGAGGCAACTAGAGGATGTCGACTACAAAAAGCACATAGTCTTCACAGAAGATGATTTGATCGGGGTAAGGACCCCACACCACGATGCACTAGTAATCACTCTTAGAATTGCAAACTAGGACGTGGATAAGCAAATAGTGGATCGATGTAGCTCTTCTAAAGTAATATACTTGGAGCTCTTTCACAAGATCAAACTGAAAATGACAGACCTGAAGGAAGCGACCGTCCCTCTGGTTAGCTTCAATAGAAAGATGACCATGCCATTTAGGAAAGTAGTTCTACTAGTAAGGGCCAAAAACATCTCTAAACTCACTGAGCTTCTGGTTATAGACATTGACTCACCTTACCACATTATCCTTGGAAGTGTGTGGCTACACGCCATGAGGGCAATGCCCTCAACCTATCATCAAAAATTCAAGTGCACTACAGAGTGAGGAATAATAGAGATCATGGGAGATCAGGTCATTGCTTAGAAGTGTTTCATTACTGCCAGTAAGCCTAAGCAAGAAAAGACGAAAGAGTTAACCGCTCAAGACAAAGCCACTCCATGCAAATAGTAACAAAAGTATGGAAGGCTAAGAGTAAAAAAGATAATATTTAACCCCACAGACAGAGTCGTGGAAAGATTGGAGGAAGTAGCTTTTGACAAGAGCTTACTAAAAAGGAAATTTCTAATCAGCACCACACTGCCCGACCAAGAAAGGAAGAAATTAACTACTTTTCTAAAGTAAAACCTAGATGTGTTCGCATGGGACCGTATGATATGCCTAGGATCGATCCCAAGGTCACCTGCCATCAACTTCATGTTGACTCAACATTTTTTCCAATCACACAGAAGGCTCGCCACACTACCCCAGAAAAGGCCAAGGCAGTGGAAAATGAGGAAAACCTCTAGAGGCAAGGTCCATTAGAGAAGTTCAATTCCCAAAATGTCTCTTAAATTCGATGGTGGTACGAAAGAGTAACCGTAGTTGGAGAGTTTGTGTGGTTTTCACCGACCTAAATAAGGCTTGTCCCAAATATAGTTTTCCTCTGCCAAAGATAGATCTGTTGGTCGATGCCACAATAACCCATGAGCGGACGAGCTTTCTAGATGCCTAATCAAGGTATTACCAGATTACATTGTTCGGCCCAACCAAGATAAGACTTCATTTATCACTCCCTCGGTCTTGTAATGTTTCAGGATCACGCCCTCTGGTCTAAAAAATATTGGAGCCACGTACCAAAGATTGGTCATTAAAATGTTCAAGAAATAATTTAGAGAACTAATAAAGGTGTACATTGATAATATACCCGTCAAAAGAAAGCGCCAAGAAAATTATTTAATGATTTAACGGAGACATTTGGAATCCTCAGACGCTACCAGATGAAGATCAACGCGAGCAAATGCTCCTTTGAGGTTTAGTTCGAAAAATTTCTTGGCTACTTGGTCAGTAAAAGAGGGATTAAGGCAAACCCTGACCAAATAGTCACAATTAACAATGTCCAGCCTCCAAAGACTCTGCGTGAAATTCAAAAGCTAACTGGGATATTGGAAGCTCTAAACTGTTTTATCTCCAAGTCATCCGAGCCGTGCTGACCATTCTTTCAATTGTTGAAGAAGGAGAAATGCCTCACCTGAAATGACTAATGCTCAAAGGCCATTAAAAAAAATCAAATCCTATTTGAGCAAACCTCTTATATTGGCCATCCCAGTCTTGGGAGAACCTCTCTATCTCTACCTAACAGTTTTAAGCCATGTGGTCAGTTTAACCTTGGCTTGCAAAAAGGAAGGACAACAATCCCCCCGAGAATGCCATGATCGAGCAATGAAAACTTTACATAAGGTCTTTCACAGGTCCTTACCTATATTGCGTACATCTAAATGACGTCTGATCAAGTTCTTTATGAACTACACGATGGGATGTGAAAGCCACGCAGGAGGAAGGTCTTTTGCTTTCCGAGCAATCAAAGAAGGGTATTGGTGGCCGTATATGCTGAAAGACACAACCTCTTATGCCAAACGTTTAAAAACTACCAAAATTTCTCCCCTATACTTTATCAACCAACTAACGACTTGAAGTCACTAACTAGTCTATGGTCGTTCACCCAGTGGGGGTTGAATATTGGAGGACCACTCCCAACAACACCCAAAAATTACAAGTATCTATTGATCGACACAAATTACTTCATAAAGTGGGTTGAAGTGGAACTACTGGAGCACATCATGGATACTAATATGATCAAATTTATCTGGAGGAACATTATAACACGCTTTGGGGTACTCAGGATAATAATCACGAACAATGACACACAGTTTGAAAGTGGACTGATATGAAAAATATAGTACCTTGCTGCAAACTTTCTGAAAAGCATGCGCTGAAGCTTATAGGTCGCGAACGTCTTATAGGGTTCCTCGAATACAGGCCGCCACCTTATACAACATAGGGTACGGCACCCTGTGTGTCTACCTAGCTGGCCGCATCCTCTTTATTCATAGTTGTTCCCGACTTACTATATGCCACGTGCTCATGGCACGATATACAACTCACATACCACTTATAAATAGAGGTCCACACCTCGAGATTGGGGGGTCGGGTTCGAATTTTGGGTTCTGACCCTGAGATCCGAGACTACTACACTAGGCGAAGCCCTGTCGAACTCTCTACACACCCTCAATACAACTAGGGGGCTGCTCATCAACTTCATAGTCATCTCTCCGGCTCACCCGAAACCACCATAGACATGTATTCTTCTCATCTATCTTGTACGCCTATTACGACATTGTAAACTTGTACTACAATGCATATATAATGAGAGTAGGGCAACAAAGTGGACGTAAGCTCATTTTAATTGCTGAACCACTATATATCTTGTGTTTTGTCTCTTTACAAGCTTTATATCTATTATATACTTGAAATGTTGATATGAGAACGACATGTGTCCGATTTCTCGTATCAACAATCTGGTGCTGTCTATGGGAAGCGAGGTATTTATATCTTGTTTCTCTATATTTCGTGATCTTAGCACCTTATTTCATTCATGGGTACCCCCTGGGTCATTATCTCACACGTGAGTTTTGGTTATTGAGCTCGTATTTAGTATATACATCCTTAAGTGGGTATTATACATTTTCATATATGTTCGTTGGTCTCTTTTTTATGACCTTGGATCTATTTTATATATCCCGATGATGTTACCTCACCTAGATAATGTTAAAAAATGTAAAAAGGCTATAGCCTCGTAAAGGTGGGTAACTAGGGATGAGTTTTATTTGCTCGTTTGCTACTTTCTCAGCCTATGATCTAGGATTTTCTACCATGATTGTGCCATTTTTAGGGAACTTGAAGACTGTTGTCCCTGGTAGACCCATGTAAGGCTTATTTTTCATAATTGTTAGAGGGTTCGAACCCATCTTGAGGGTCCTTGGAAACACATCACGTAGTAGCAAGCAGGATACGGCCTGACAAGTAAATTGCTTGAGTAACGCAACCCTTGTATAGGATGTTGCATATCATGTCACCTCCTGGGAGAAGACATGGTAAAACTATCCTCGGATTCAACTCTGGTGCTCCCTTGTAGAGGCCAAGGCAGTGACTTCGCATGTTCAGCATGCCGCGGCCACAACAGTATAGCTTGGCAAGTTTCCATAGTCTGCATCTTTATTACTATACTTGGTTATTTCTACATTTCTTTCATAACTCACCCATGTTAGTTTTGTCTCAGAATAGATATATTTTAAACACTAACAAAGGAGAAATAGAAGGAGAATCCAATCAAAGTGCAGAAATAAAAGACGAGATTGCTCAGCTGCACAACCATCTATATGATAACCATGCCTCACTCCATACTCAGGTCAACTATCTGACCCAGAGGGTCCTTATGTTGGAGGCTGCAGCACCAAGGTTTTCCGTTCCAACCATTATGGTTGCAGAAGCCACATCCCCAAAGGCCGCAGACAAGAACCAAAAGAGGAAGATGAAGAAGGCAGAGAAAAGCTTTGAGGCATACAACCCACTAACCTGTGAAATCCAAGATATTTTTGAGTGCATAAAAAAACAGGTTGCTCAAGTGGCCTGAAAAGATGAAAGCTCCTTCCCACAAAAGGAACCGAGCCCAGTGGTGCAAATTTCACCAAGACCATGGACATAGCGCTGATAAATGTTTTGCGCTGAAAGATGAAATGGAAAGACTTGTGAGGAAGGTAGCTTCATGATAAAGCGACTAAAGGTGATGTGGTACTGGCATCCTTAAGCATGTGAAAGTTACAAGGAGTAGATGACTGCAGCCCATCATAAAGTTTAACAATGAAATGATAGCTCAAATGCCGCGGTAGGTTAGTAACCTAGCTGCAGCCTTAAAATTGCTATTGGCACCAAGACTTGGGAAAAATTATGGAAAAATGATGCTGAAAGGAAAAAGAGTTAAGTCGTAGTCTTAAAGTCATTTTACTTTGGCACCGCGACTTGGGGGATGATAAGCACAAATATGGAATGAAAAATCTCAAGGTAAAAAAAATAGCTGCAGCTTTGTTCAAAAAGTCCTTTATAAGATGTTGCTGCGGCCCCATGCATTCATTATTAGGGAGCATTTTTCTAAGGAATAATTGTACATTCAAGAAGTCAAAAATATAGAGAGACGAAGCATTCATTCTAGTATTGAAGCAAACAAAGTGGAGGAATAATGGCATGTAGATAAGAAGGCAAAAATAATCAAGTTTTAGATAAAGGTTGCAGCCTTAATTAAGTTCAAATGTTAAAGGGCTGCAACCCTGTGTACAATACAAAAAAGAAGCAAAAAAGATTATAAGTCTAAGAGGCAACATCATCATCATCATCTCCCTTTTCCCCCTCTGCGGTTATCTCTATTTCTTCATCATCTGTCGTGGCCTCCTCTAGTTGCTTCTTGGCTCTCTCCGGAGTTGTAGCCCTAATTTCAGCCACACGGGCATTGTGTTCAGCGTCACCAACACTCCAGGACATTATCTGATCCTTAGACTCTGGAAAGTTCTTGATGACCATGTACCTCAACTCTTGGTAGAATATAGGCCTTGTTATTGGTAAGGAAAAAATCCCTTGACTTCTTTTATGCAACCACGATAGTTTCTGCAACCTGAGTGAGTGCTGTGGAATTAGACTCTTGTATCTGCTTAACGGCTGCAGCATGCTCAGTCTCCCATTGGGTGTATCTTTCTTGGAGTTCCTTCAATTGGATCTCAAGACTAGAGGCATGTTTAGCAGCTCCCACAACCTTTTTTTATTCAGCTTGAAGAGATGCTGCGACAGTTATTAATTTCCCTTCAGCTTTATTTTTTTCCTTGACGGCAGTTTCAAGGTCCATCTGGGCTGCTTGGAGTGCCACGACAACAGATTACTTTCCCGCCTCAAAAGATAAAGCCTTGGCACTCTCCAAGTCTGCAATAAGAACCCTATCTGCGACCTCCTTTAATTTATACAGACCTTCATATTTTAGCCTCTGGGATAAGATATTGTCCGTAACCTGTAGAAAAATTGAAAATGTTAACAAAAATATATTACAGAAAAAATGAAGTGAAGAATAAAGCAACCTTTTCCCACGGTAGGTTGTGAAGTCCATACTCCTAAAGATGCTCATGGTCCTCATCTACTAAACAGTTTAAGTCAATATTATCAGCAACCTTTCACATCCTGTTGATCGCCCTCGCAGTTATATCCCAGGAAGACTGAGGGTTTGGAGTCCGTAGTTGGAACAGCGGACGGTCATCAGGGCCAATACTGGCACGACATTGGGGAGGCGCAAAGTTGGCATTTACAACTATTATAACAAAAGGAGGGGGATAATTAGAGGTATTAGCTTGAGAGACTTTGTGGCCACGTTTCAGTTCAGATTCAGTTGGCAGTATGCCTACCGTGTCCAAGTGACTGCCAATGTCATCATCAAACTGCCCTCAGGCCTTTCTTGGGCTGCAGCCTCCTCAACTTGCAAGTCGGTGCATCAGGGTTTAGTTGGGCCCCTTCATTATCCACGGCATGACGTTTAGCCTTGGCCCTTTTTCTCTTCTTTCCCTATCTAACTGCATTATTGAGGGCAGCTGTGTCCTCATCCATCTCAGCCAATTGGGCGGCCAAGAGCTCTCTATCTATCTCCTCACCTGAAAGCAAGAAAGTAAAGATCAAATATTGGAAATTTGAAGATAACTTTCGCGGCCTGATTAAAAAGTAAGGGACTCTTACCTTCTGTAACCATCCTTTTTGGTAAAGATTTGTTGGGGAAGTAGCCTCCCTCAAAGATTGAAGAAGAAGTCACTAAAGTGCTAAAATTTTTGTCCTTAGCACTAAAGGCTGCAGCCCTTCCTACTCTTCTTTCTTGCCTCTCATTGAAAGGTAAATTATCAAGAGCTACATAAGGGGTCAATATTAGTATAACACAATAAAAGATACAAAATAAATACAACTGCAAGAACTGGATGAGCATGATTAAAAGGATGCAACACTACAAACCTAGCATGGATGGGCATCCCATTATCGCGGCATCCTGTGTGACCTCTCTCTCTCTGTCTCTTGTAGATGAGTCTCCCAACGTTTTCAAGAAACGTAAAAATATTTACCCTTTCAGTTCTTTACACTGGAATGTCTTCCATTATATAAGACCTCTTCATTGTTACAAAGGGCAAAGTAGTAATACCAGGCAAACTTGACGGAGTTCTCCTTTTGTCTGTAAAAATGGAAGAACTCCGTGGGAGTTATATCCCCTTTGAACATTTCCTTCCAAAGGACTAGAGATGCTATAATTGCTCTCCAACCGCTGGGATCTAATTGGGTTGGGTACAACTTCATTGCACTAAAGATCTTCCTAATTGGGACAGGCATAAGAAGCCGCAACCCGTACATAAAAACATGTGGGGGAAGCAGACCCCATCATTTGGGACTGTAGAGCATGGCCTCTGCTCTGCGAAAGGAGATGAACAAAGTACATTATCTGGAAACTCAAAGGCCGCAACAACCTGGTTAACCCATTCGGTAGTCATGATGCAACGGACGTTTAAGGCTGCAAGAGGTCTCTCAACTCTATTAGATGGGCCCGCAGGTGCATCTCTGGCATCAAAAGGCCCAACTATCGCGGCCTCAGTATCAACAGGTTGGTTACTAGAGTTGGTTTCTTCTTCCATTGCCGCAGTCTCAGTAGCTTCCCTACAATTAGAGTCCGTGGAGTCAGAATCTAAAATTACATAGTTGGGGCAGTTTTTTAGTAGGCAAGGTCCAAATGTCCTTAGAGGACACACAGATGGAATTTCAGGAGGAGAAAATCCAAAGTGTGTGTTCCAAAAGTCCTTTAGAAAGTCGTCAAGATTCCAACTCATATGGCAACAACAAGACCTGAAAAGCAGAAAGATTCCTCTGTTAGGTGCCGCAGCCAATATGGTCAGAGAATACTCTTAGAGGTCATGGAGAAACAATATAATGAACAAAAGTTTGAAAGCTAAAATGGAGGTTTCAAGGATTGCACCCCAATACACTAAGTTTCAACCCTAGAGTACTAAAGATCAAGCTATAAGCCGCGACAAGTTATTTAATTGGGAAAAGAAACATCTGGCATGCTCCTATATGCCATAGTCCTTCAGTTCAAGGGTAAATGGGCTACGAAAAATCAGTTTAAAATTAAACCCTAAAGTCAGAGGGACTATTATCGTTGAAGTATTGGAATGTTGCCGTAGCAAAATAGCACGTCGTGCTGCCTGTCGCTGCTAGACACACAAATAACTTAATGTTGGAAATTATCTAGTCTAAAGATTGAAAACCTAGAATTCCAAGGGTTTATTTAAGAACACGAAGAACATCAAGAACATATTTGGTATGTTTCCAATCTACGAAATCCAAGTTTCATTTATAGGAAGAAATGGAAAAGTTTGAAAACCTAAGCCTAAACCAATAAATTCTCCTGAATGATATGATCTGTCAGACCACTGCTTGAGTAGGTTTAAATAAAAGGATAGTTTGAGATAAATATTTAGAAGAATTTCTAATGACTAACTGTAAATTATTTTATTGTGCATAAAGAAAAAAAAATAACAATTCCTTTGACTTCCTAGTTAATGATAAAACTTACTAAGGTTCATGGCATTTAATGACCTTGGGACTATCTTCCATTTAATTCTCCTGAATGATATGATCCTCCGCCCCCCTTGAGACTACTCGATAGGCCCTTGCCAGTTTGGTGCAAATTTCCCATCTGGTAGTTCTTAGCTATTGAGAGAATCTTTCAGAACACTAAGTCGCCATCCTAGAATTCTATTACCTTGACCTTCTTATCATGATATCTTATAAAATCTTGCTGGCAGGCTATCAAATGTATTAGAGCTTGCTCCCTTTTCCCCCAGCTAGATCTAACTCATGAGCTACTCAGTCATCATTATGGTCGTATTCAAAGATCTCTAATCTGAATGTTGGAAGCCCAATCTCCAAATGGATGACAACTTATGTACCATAAGTAAGTAAGTTAGTCTCTTTTGTTGTCTTTCTTGGTGTTGTCATGTATACCCTAAGAATGGAAGAGATATCATCCACCCATCATCCTTTGACATTCTCTAATCGTCGCCAGATTATTGATAGAAGAGTTTTATTAGTTATCTCTGCCTATCAAGTGCGCTAAGGGAAAACTATTGACATACAGTAGATTTTGACTCCTTGTTCTCCATCGAAATTATCTAAGGAGTCATTTTTGAGCTGCGTTTCGTTATTGATAACCAACACTCTTAGAATTCCAAATCTTACGGTGAGATTCCTCCAAAAGAATCTCTTGACATCCACCTCTCTGATGTGGATGAGTGGTTCAACCTCAAACCACTTTGTGAAGTAGGTTGTCACCATTATTAGATATCTTCATTTCCCTAGTGCGGCAGGTAATAGGCCCATTATGTTCATGCCCCACAATGAAAAGGGTCATGGAGTCGTGAGGGGATTCAAATCTCTCGTACGCTGTTTTTTGATCGACAAAAATTGCTGACACTTGGTGCACTTTCGGACAAACCTCACAACATCCTTTTTCATGATGGCCCACCAATATCCTTAGGAGATTTCCCTGAGAGCGATATCCCACCCGTGTGTGCTCCGCAGTTGCCTTTGTTCATTTTTCTTAACTGTCCTTCCACTTGATCTCGGTGAACACACTTTAGTAAAGGTCCGATGAATGATCATTGGTAAGGTTTGCACTTGGATTTAAGGAAAAATTTAGCCGACCTGATCCTTAAGTTATGTACCTTTTTTCCATCTGTGGGGAGCTCGTCGATCCTTAAGTAGAATGAGATGAAGTCCATCCAAGACGGAGAAAAATCCACTTGTAGAAGGCAAAGGTCTTTATTCGAATCTTTGATGCTCGGTCGGTCTATGTATTCCACTTAAATTATCCTTTTTAGGCCAATATCGATGGCTAGATCTAGAGTGGCAAGGGCATTCACATGGCTATTGTCATTCCTTGGTAACTTCTCCACTGAAGAAGACTCGAACTGTTGAAAAAGATCTCTTGCCTTATTCCTGAAAGTAATCATTCTCTAGTCCTTGGCCTAATATTCTCTGTTAAATGGTTTGTAATATATCTGGAGTCATAGTATAGAGCAATGAGGTCAGAACCTAGTTTGATCTCCATACGGAGACCATGTACCATGGCCTCATATTTTTCCTAATTATTTGAGCCTTTGAATCCTAATATAATGGCTTACTCAATAAGGATGCCTTGCGATGTCATAAAGACTATTCTAACCCTCTCATTTGATGCGCCATACACGAAGAGCTTCCAAGTTTGTTCATTCTCACCAACTGCCAATGATTCTAAGATGGTATTTGACTGCTCATCCTCACCCCTTTATGATATTGAAAATCTTGCTATGAAGTCTGCCTTGGCCCATGATCGTTGTCCTAGGTTTATACCTGATGTCAAATTATGCCATCTCTAGGGACCATTTGGTCATTATATCTGAAAGATCATCTTTTTTTAGTGCATATTTCATAGGATAGGTTGTGGGGACCATAATGGTATGAGAATTAAAGTAGTGCCTCAGTTTCCTGGTTACGATTACAAATGCTAGAAACAATTTCTCAATAGGCGTATTTGATTTTAACCTCAAGGAGAGTATGACTAAAGTAGTAGACCGACCTTTCCTATCCATCATTTAAACTAACCACTGCAGCACTAGTTGCGTGTTTTGAGATGGACAAGTATAGATATAAATCTTCCCCATCTTTGGGGGTTAATAGCAAGGGAGGAGATCCCAAGTACCGTCTAATACCGTTCGAAGCTTGATCGCACTCCTTTGTCTAGATGGTTGGGCTTGCAATCTTTAATTCCTATAAGAATGACTAACACTTATCCGCGGATCTTAAAATAAAGCGATTCAGAGAGGCTAGCAGTACAGTGATGACATCGATGTCCCTGATAGTAGTTTGCCTTCTGATATCTTGTAGAGCATTGATTTGATCTGGATTCATCTATATACCTTTCTAGGTTACCAAATATCCTAGAAACTTACCAAATTTAACTCCAAATAAACATTTTGAGGCGTTAAGCTTTACGTTGTATTCTCTGAGTATCTTAAAGGTCTTTATGAGGTCTCTAATGTGATCGATCGCGTTCTTGATTTTAATGAGCATATCATCGATATATACTTCCATGGTAGAGCTGATATGATTCTGGAATATTTTGGTCATGAGTTGTTGATAGATTTCTACTCTATTTTTTAAATAGTAAGGCATTACCTTGTAGTAGTAAAGTCCTAATGTTGTGATGAATGATGTATTTTCCTAATCTGGGCTGAACAGAGGTATTTGGTGGTAGCTGGAGTATGCATCCATGAATCTCATAAGTTGATGTCTGGTCGTGGAATCCACGAGTTAATCTATCTGTGGTAATGGAAAGCTTTGTTTTGGGTTGCTCCCATTGAGGTCGATAAAGTCTAGACATACTCTCCACTTACCGCTCTTTTTTTGGCAACAATAATATTATAAATCCAGCATAGGAATTAAATTCTCTGATGGAGCTGGGCTAGAGTAGGTTAATGACCTCTGTGTCTATAGATTTCACCTTCTTCGAGGTCGACAACCTGGGCTTCTGCTTGATTCTCTTGACAATTGGATCTACACGCAGTCGATGACAAGTGGACTTTAGGTTTATTCCTAGAAGGTTGTATAGATGTCACACAAATACATCAACATTGGTTCTATGTAAATGAACGAGCTGATTTGCTTCCTCCTTGGGTAACTCTGATCCGATGAGCAATGTCTTTTTAAGCTATGATGAATCTAGAGGAAGAAAATGAGTTCCTCCATCACGCATTTAGCATGGGCCAGTCGAGTTTCTTCGACCCTATCCGAGCGCCCTTTGGTTGGTACTTGGGTCAATCATCCTCTGAATCATCGTCATCCTGAATTTTCTTGGACTAATTTTGTCTTGATTTGATGGGTGAGACAAAATAACTACAAAATATTATTTGATCTCACTTATTCTCTATCATCCATAGTCACTCAAGAACTAGAGTTTTTAGTGGAGGGAAAAGGGTATAACTTTCATTTCTTGAAGCCATAATCTGCCCATTATGGCATTGTAGGGAGAATTCGATTGGAGGAAATGGAAATCAACCTCCTTAGTGGTTGAGCAGGCCTTGATTGGTAGCTTGATCTTCCCAGGGAGATTTATGCATCTCCATTAAAACCAATCATTGGCCCTACATTAGTATTAAGGTCCTTGATGTTGAAGTCGTAGAGAACTTCCAGATACATGATCTCTAAAGATATCCCTTGATCCACCAGTATTCTTCTCATATCAAAGTTTATAATTCGTAGAATGAGTACTGGGATTTCTTTATGTGGCAAGTTCACACCGACGAGATCGTCATCGGTGAATAGAATGTCCCGATCAATGTCAAAGTCTATTCTCTCCCACTTGGAAAGGACAGGTTTGGACAAGTCTACCAAGAAAGCCTGTTGAACATTGCTAATAATTCCCACTTTCTCCTTGAGCTTCTTGCTAATGCACTGATCTGGATCGATATATTTGTGAATGGCTTCGACCAGCCCTAATGGGGGAAGATCCTCGTCTTCCTTTTGAACTGCAGTGATAAATTAGTTTCACTGCGTTAATGTACTCCTTGAGTTTCTTGACTTGAACGAACCCCTCTAAATGTTTCATTAATATTTTACAATTTTCATAACCTGCCCGTAATCCCGGTGATAAGTGCATTTGAGGTTGGCATCCCTATTATTAGTATTGCTAGGCATATTATGAGGCCTAGTGATGTAGCCCTTGTCTTTTATATGTGGGATAATCTTGTAAATTGGCTATTTGAAGACCGTTTCCAATGTCTTGTAGCTTTTCTCATTAACCTGAGACTTGGGGCGACCTTTGGGGGCTTCATTCTTGAATCCTTTCTTGGCCGAAGAGGTTCGATTTCCCCCCTGGGGAGCTTCTTAGGTTCACTCTTTTTTTGGTCGGTCGGGGCCTCTGCTTTGATGAGCTCATCCTCCACCTTGGCATACTTCTCAATAGGGGATATGAGATTGTCCATCATAGAGGCCAGTTTTTTCATTAAGGACTAGTAGAGATCATTCGATCATTCCAAGCCAAACTTAAATAAAGAGATTGCTAATGATAAAATAGGCCACGAACTGCTCGGCTAGGTCTCTGAAGGAGAAGATCGATATGGGGTAAATTTCTCAAACAACTTCAGATCAATCTCCCTTAGAGTAAAAGGGAACACCTGCCACATTAGAGGGTCGTGATGATTCCAAAGAGACGTGGTCTACCAATACTACCTGATGCGATGGGAAGGATTTGCCTTTCCGTCATACGTTATAGCCTTTAACATGTAAGACTTCTTGGGTGGTTCAAAGGACTATTTTCTCAATAAAGGGGGATGAGGAACCATGCCATAATGCCTTTCTATCCAGGTCCTTAGGATTTCTATCCAAATTTGGGTCAAATATTGCTTCCAACTCTTTCTGGATGACCCCCCTAAGTTCGCCACTCCTTACTCTGTTTGGCAGTGCCTTTGGACGAACAAGTTTTCTACTTTGCGTTGACTCAGTGGGCTCGAACTGATGGTGATTATGATTGATGGAATTTCTCCACGGCAACGGTTGTCACGCTATTAGTTATGGTGAGTTTTGTGAGGGATCCTTGGATAAGAGGCCCTCCAAGTTTGATACGAACAATGATTTTTGAGAGAGCGATGTCTTCTCCTGCGATCCTCCCGAGTTTAAGAATGAAATTTGTGATGCTACGATTACTGAGTTAATTGTCTCCTAAAATGGTCAATTTTATGATCACGATCGTCCAGTCTTTCCTTATAAATGCTGGCCAAATGGGAAACAAGTCTTACTTGTAGTCGCTCGATCGGTGGTGTACGGTATTGACGAATGGGCAATGATCTCATAGGATATCGCCCACTAAACCTAGAATATCGTGGCAAAAAAGGGATCCTAAGAGGAGTCTGGTCCCTCCTGATAACACGTACCTACGAGTGGACGTGGATCCTCCTGTGCATGTGGTGAGACTGATTTGTACTCATGATGATCGTTCGGCTAAATGACTTTAATAATGGTGAGAACTTCGAGTTTTCCACATACGACACCAAAATTTATTGAATATTAACCCACAATAAAAGCAGTAGTTAGAGATTGGCCTGAAAACAATTATGAATGCAATGAAAGAACAAAGGACACAAGATGTACGCAGTTTGGCAGAGGGATCTGCCTATGTCTATGAGGAAGAGAGGGAAACTGTTTTATTATTTAGGAAAAATAATGGTGATTGGAGTGCTAGGGTTGCTAACTGAGAGTCCAAGTCACTACGTGCAGGTTAAAATCAATCCTCTCATAATGGGTGAGGACTCCCTTATATATAAGCTTGAGGATCCTCATATTTTATGTCTCTTCATGTCTATCACAATTCATAAATCTGAGTCCTACAAGGACTAGTCTTCCAACTTGCCAGTTTGATCTTTCAAGATTGAATTAGTTTCCCCATATATTCGTGGTCTTCCAAGATTTGTCACATGATATCCATGTGACACATATTCGGCTATTCTCCCTTCATATATAATTTGCGTCTTTATTGAAACTTGTGTGTAGGATTAAAATACCCATTTAGGATAAAGGATGGATTTACCATGCTAGGTGGTGTGTAAATCTAGGTTTAGATATACTAGTTGGTGCACACATGCATTGCACGTGTGTTTAATTTTCAAATTTAGGTTGCAAAATTGTATGTAATTAGAAGACATAATCATAACATTGATTTACAACTTTTTATGATATATTATTTTTAAATAATTACATTCGCCCTCATAAAAAATGAGGCTTCAAATAGGTCAACAAGTGATGACATTCATTAATATCATATATGTAATCGAGTGAAAATTGATCAATAGAACGAATAACACGCCAATGGACCGAGATAGTCTAAGAGCAAAACATAAAAAGATAATTAAAAAGACTAGAAAATTAAGGCTCGTAGAGTTAAAGTTGTCGCTCGAACTCAAGTTATAATATTTACTACACATTCACAAGAAAGAAACTAAAAATTAACTCCATAGCTCTTCAAACTAATAGTTAATCAAAGTGATATCATTTGAATTAGGGCCCTACTGAAATGGGGGCCCTGTGTAATCGTACCTCTTGCACCGCTTCAGGGCCTATGTTGATCCAACTACCGAGGTGAGCTTTGATGTCCCTTAGACTGGTTGTGACCTAGTATTTCACGTTGCAACACCCGTTAACTTTGAAGGTAATAACTTGCAAGTTCCCATCGCTAATAACAAATGCTTATTAGGTTCAAGTTTTTATGATTTCTTAAATCTCAAAATGATAAATTTACATATTAAATTTGGGTTTATGAGATAAATCATTTAATCTATGCACTCCGATTTGGGAAAAAACAAATTAGTTTCATATATCTTACTCCCAATATAATCGGACCCCCCCTGAATACAATCTTTACGTACTGAATGTGAAGAGACGTGCCTTGAGGTTGGATACTAGGAACTCCTCTTGGGGCTAGGGAGCAACGCTACGATGCGAAAAAATGTTCATAATACGTCCAAAAAAAGAGCGTTTGGTATTTTGGCTTTTATTGTAAAATAGCTCAAAAGACGTTGAGGGAGCAAACACACAAGTTTAAGTACAAGATGCTTAATACGAAATAAAATCTCCGACACTCAATGAAGCCATAGGACAAAAATGATACTAATTACACATTATATAGTCTTTATTTTCATATTGTATTCACACAATATCTCATACGATACGCACACAACTTATAATGTCATCTCTATTTTCACAATAATAATAATAATAATAATAATGATAATAATAATAATAATAATAATAATAATAATAATAATAATAATGTCCGCTTTGCACCCACTTCACTGATACATTTCTTTCACTCGAATTTTAGGTTTTTCCCTATCTCCCAGATAAGCATATGATAGAAAGATGCCACAAGGTCTTTCCCTACGTGTAAAGAATTGGGTCTGGACCTTTCCTCCCAAACCTACTAAAGGTGGCGAGGCCCATTTAAGTCGTATCCAATAACAAATTGACACTTTCATGTTTGGAATTTAATATTACTCATATCAAACTGCAAACATAAATTTTTCGAGTTTCTTATTTATAATGCCCTTACATATTTATTGTTACAAATTTATAAAAGCACCGTTAAGAAGTTTGTATGTGTAGTTTTATAAGAAAACTATGTTTTTTCCTTTTATTATAATCTATATGTACAAATGTAGATCAGTGTACCACCAAGACATTGCAAGCTTATCTCAAATTTAGATATTTGTTGATGTTTACTTAAGATATTTTTTGGTGCTTATCTCAATAGTAGAAGTGGGATTCTTGTAGTAATTGAAGGGTTTTTATTACTGAAGGGTTTTTATTACTTTGGAGGAAGTAGTTAATGTGAATCGAACTTAGCATGGTATAAAAAAGAAAAAATTTATTATAGATACATTGACAGGAAAATAGTTTTTACTGGGACGGTGGTAAGGTTGACATCAATTCGAGTTGTATGGGCATAAATGTAAATTACATCTCCTACCATATTTCCATGCTTTATAGTAGTGGGATCTTAAGTATTCAGTCCTATTTATAAATATTTATGTGTCTCCACTCCCACGTTTTTATTTTTTTAGTTCTTGGTCCTATATGGGACAAGTGTCATTCTCTACAAAAGAAAGATGAGTGGTTACAGGGAAGTTATAGGCGGTTTTAGGTGGTTATAAGACTTTTTACAATTCTAAAAATACATGGGAGTGAAGCCTAAATACATCTTTGTAGATGGGACTAAAGTAAAAAAAAACTATATAGTAGTATAGATGAAACTGAACTTTTGACATGTAATACCTCATCTCAGTATCTTAACATTTCTCATACTTCCATTAATACTTGTTAGCATAATTAAATTACTTCTCAATCTATTAGTTAATTAAAGTGATATTTATTCCATGTTTAACTAGTTGCGAATTAGGCTTTAGTATGCGATAAGTAACTTAGGCCATGTCATGCATGCCCCAAGCACCTAAACATGCCAAATACTTAATTTAGACTTGCTTAACATGTTAAATCGATCACCATAATCAAACCATATCGAAACAACACATTCTGCAGATCAGGGTACCACCAATCGATTGCAAACTTATCTCAAATTCAGATATTTGGGTGTGTTTACTTAAGGTATTTATTGGTGTTTGATGTCATATATTATTGTCATGTCCATGTTGTGAACACGAGCATTGCTTTTTCTTATGTTCTATTTATCAAAAATATTTAAATTAGAAGAATATCTCGGTCAAACACACACATTTTTCGCCTCTCTCAATTGGGTATCATTCATACTTCATATTAATCCGTAAAGGATAGTTGCAAGCTTATCTGAAATTCAAAACTATCGGGTATTTTACCACAATGTATGCATCCCTCCATTGTATAAGATTGATTGTTTTTATTTTAGTCTTAGCATATTCTTAATGATTCAAATGTCTCACTTGCTTCCTCTGCTTAAATTGTAATTTAATCTAAGGTGAAAATGTGTGCAATTTGCACTATCGGATACAAATTAATTATCAGACACATTAACAAACAAAATGAAGGTTGAGTTAATAAATATTTATATGAAAACTGATAAAAATCCATTGAACATGTGGGAGGATCCCCACTTATTCTTCTTTCGTATCCCCTTTTTGAATATCATGCTTAGGTACCACCATACATTACTTAATGTATTGGTACATTTATTTGAGACTTGCATGTGATTAATATGGACCCCCATTTCCTTGTTGTGAAACCATCTTGAAACTTAGAACCACATTCTTTAATCTTTTCCAATAATATGGAAGAGGGAATAAAAATATTTGTTAATTCGTAAGATTTAGACGCTTCATAAATTTCATGCGAGGTAAACAAAGAGGGATTTTGAGGCAACTGGATAATAAGTTAAGAAACATGACATACAAGAAAGTGACTAATGGACTTCCTTTGCTCAACTCACTACTTCTTACATTTTGATTATTACTGAGTGTGCTACTACAATGAAGGTTTGACATTTAAGAAAATCCTTATCTCATGACACTCATTAAAATTTAACCTTAACAAGTGAAAAAACCAAGACAACACATGTCATAGTATATATTTGTAATATACCCTCTATGTTTGCACAACTAGCCTTGATTATCTAAACAATTGGGTCTAATTTTAATAACAGGTCCATACCATTTTATTTTGTTCTATTAATGTTAGAATTGACTTTTGATGATTTGAATGGTGTTTTATGATTTCGTGCGTCTAGGCATTGACAAATGTTTTGTCAAAAGTTTTTCATTTGACTGATCATTTTTTTAATTGTTGGAATCATTCAAATGAGATTTTTTTTTAAAATTTTATAAATTTGGATCTATTTTATTGATCCTAATTCTGAGACACTTGGATCCCAATGATCATGTTTGGTTAAAAGGTTTATATAACTACGACATGTCACTTGGGTGCCAAAAGTTCTATTAATGTTAATAGAATATATTAGCGAGCATGCATCATTTTCATATATTTTATTTATATAAAACCAATATAATAGAAGGTGAACCAAGCGAATTGCATAAATGTTGACACCAAATTTATTTATATATATAAGAGAGAGAGAGAGAGAGAGAGAAATGAGTCGAGGGAAACAATGTTAATAGATAGATAAAGGGGTGGAGGTTGTGTATGGAGGGAAGGAGTGGGAGGTTGTTTATTGGTTTAAAATATAAACACCCGTGGGTTTAGTTATAATTGGGCGTGCGTGTGGGTGGTTGGGTAGAAATGGGTAGGAGAGTTTAGGGGAAGGGACATAGGTATTTTTTTATTTACAAATAATGTAAAAATATGAGAAAAATTAGTTTCACTATTTGGTGAATCCTCAACTAACGACATACATATACTTTCTAACATTCATGCATACTTTACTATAGTTTTTTTTATGATTTTAATTGCATTTGTTTAAGTCTGATTTGATCTTCTTTTGGGATTTTTATGGGATGGAGGCAAATGATGTTGGGCTTGATCCATTATATCTTGACTTAAGTATGGATCTGTTGGAGGTTGAGTCTGATTTAAAACTCAATACAAAAGGCAAAGGGGCAGCATAGTTAAAATATTTGGCTAAAATAAAGAGCAACGAGGAGCGGATAAAAATTATATATAATGACATAGGGCAACCGATAGATAAAGGCACAAAGTCTCTTGCAAGTTATAGAGGTAGATTGGTGAAATTCTTTATGCCAATTACACATATATTGTGGCCCAAAGTGTCAGTGACAATAAAAAATAACTTGTGGGATGCTGTAAAGGTAAACAAATCTAATCCACTTACTAATTTAGATTTTGTTACAAGTATATTGATTTACATGAATACTAATATAACTACTTCTATTATCTATAAAAAAAATTACATTGATTTAAACACCAAATAGATGGTGCTATCCTCCATGACTAGTAGTTGGAGAGCATTTAAAACACAACTTACTAGACATATCAATAGGTTAAAAAATGGGCCTAAATTACTGAAATGCCCACTTGTAAAGTATGAGAGGTTAATTGTTCAAGAAGTGTGGTATGAATTTGTTAAAACATGCTCACTAAAAAAATTTAGGCATGAATAACATAGTATTTTTAATTTATACGTGTAAGTTTTTTTCCAGTTATAAATAACATCATGTTTCTTATTTAAAAATCAGTATTTGGTATAGATGACAAACTTTTTGGATATTCATGTTGAATTATAAGATGTTAACTGAGAAATAGATTGAAAGGAGTTTCAAGAAAAAGTATGACTATCATATGAGCAAAAATGGATACGCTAGTCTTGCTGAACAATTGGTATTTTCAAGTTCGAGTGTTTTAAATATCACTTTGTTGTGGTAGGATACTACAAGTATTAGACTATTAATCTGTTTTTTTATTAATTAAGAAGAAGATATGGTTGCATTATACGAAGAAGATAGGATATTCTTGTGGGTAAAAGGCCATTAAAATGGTGAATATGGCAATGATTTGGTAAAGGAGGTTGTTGAAAAAGTGGTTAGTTTTCATAAATTTCATCTTATTTAATCAAACATGAAAAATCTATTACTATGTATTTTATACTTATATTTTTATGTTTGGAAACCTTGCGGTGTGAATTTAAGATGCAAGTTAAGGATAGGAGTATAGTCACTTAAGAAAGTTGTGATATTTTCACAATGGCATTGGGTACTCCAGAACACTCTGGTCGTGTTAAAAAAATGGGATTTGGAGTTGTCCTGAGTAGGTATTTTAATCTTCCCAAACGTGGGTCAAACAGACATATCAATAAGTTAGAGTTCGAGTTAATAGACTTAAGAAAAAATTAAAGGAGTTGGAAGCACGCTTGAAATTACAAGTTGAAACTGTTGCCCCACCATCATCTAAGGAGGTTGCTTTAAATACTAATAAAAGTGACAATAAAAAATATGCGAGTTCTCATGGAAATAATATAAATTAAACACATACATCTTAGGTACATGAAGGAAAATGGATATTTTATTTAAAATCTTACGTATATATCGTTGCCTTCCCTTTTCAATGTTGTTCAAATTTAGTATAATTTGTTTTTTATGTTTCTTTAATGCAGTTGAAAGATGGTGGGAATGCATATGGTTAGAAGTCAACCCCTTGGTCAAAATATAATAATAGAATGGTGTACATTAATTGTAATTATTTTATCATTATGTCTAGTTGTATTATATTTACTAAGTTATTTTATATTTTGCTTATATTTTTAGTTAGAATATGACGGGAAAGTACAAGCTAAATAATTAGAAACTTATTCAAAATCCAATATTGGGAAGGTATACATTATTTTACTAAATGAAAAGTTTATACATTGTTATATTGTAAAAAGGTTTAAACCTTCACTACTTTTTATTTTAGGGAGGGGATTGTAGGTTGGCTATTGCTATAAAACCAACATTGTGGCGGAGGGGAAAGTCTTTGAGATGAATGGACCAGGGGAGACGATTCATAACGTTCATTGGGAGAACATATTGTCAGGGTCTCCATTTTAAAAGTTATTTCTCCTAATATGATCATCCCTATATCCATTGAAGGTGAAATGATATTTGTTAAAGACGCGCTTTGGTCATTGATTTCTTGGCCCGAAGAGTTTGTCATATTGGGTTTTGAGGTAAAATATTTTGTTATTAGCTATGCATATTTTTTAAGTGACACTATTTGGACGTTTTTTCCTGCCTATTTTTACCACCCAAAACAGGATGAAACAAATAATGTTATTGGCGAAGAAAGGTGGGGAGGATGATGGTGGTGCAAGTTAGGTAGGGAGGGTGATGGTGGTAAGAAATAAGTTTTGGATTATGATGGTGAGATAATTGTTGCGTTTATACCAACGTCAAAGACAATGGAGAAAGATGAGATAACAATTCCAATGGATAAAGACATGTTTGAAGAAAAAAAATGAAGAATTCTCCCTACTTAGGAAAGACTTGTTGGATTTTTATGCAATGGAGTCTTTGGATGTCACTTGTATTGTCATGTACATAAGGTAAATTAAACTTCACATTTGATTTTTTGATTAGCCGTAAAGTTAGATTGAAAATTAAATCATTTGTTTTGAGGATCTTGTACAATAAGTATCAATCCTCTCACGAAATATTTTAATTCTTCAACACGACATCCTTAAGGTTGCATAAAAATAAAAAGAATGCGGCTTATTGAAAAAAGATAGCACCACGTGAAAAGAAGTCATATATGTTTTATTCCTCTGGGCCTTCAAAATGCGTAAGTGCATTAATTTAATGCATATCTTATTCTCGATGAATATACATATACGGTTGTTTTGTTATTTATTAATGTGTTCATGTTAAAAAAATACACATTTCATTAGGGTTTGGTTGTTATCGATCTCTCTACTATGATTGTTTATTGGTTATACTAAAGAAATACTAAATCCACTAAATAAGAAAAATTGTGTATGACTACACGACTAACTAATTATCACTAATTTATTTTACATTTATTGTCATTACAAATGTGTGTTCCAAATAAATCAATTTTATTTATTAAAGTGAGCTGAACACATTTATTATTGATGGGAAGAAGTATGCTCCAACTTGGAATTATGTTAATGTAAATAAATAGTCTAAATTTATTTATTATTTTAATTATTTGTAAAAATAACTACTAAGTACCTTTACAATATGTGTCTCGATCTTGTGTCCAATGCAAGAAAAAAATAGTCTGGCGACGTGGATATTTTGTGATGATGTTCATGAAAAATTTGGTGGAGGATCCTACCACATCTATTGAAATAAAGGTAATTATATTTTATATTATTTTGATATTTGAAATCTTTAAAGGTCTGATCATTTGGTTATTTAAATTTATCAGATGAGGATGCTGAGAAACATAGAGACATACACAATATATGATTATATTAGGTACCTTCTTAACCTTATGTTAAATTTAGTTTTGTTGGGGCGTGTGGGTCGATTTTTTTAGACTTTGATTGGTCGTGCGGGTTGGTGAGATGAAATTGCGGTACTTTAGAATTTTTTACTTAGACATGAGTCCGGTGATTGAAATTTGAATTGTTTATTTTCTTTTTGAAGTTATTGTGTATATTATTAATAAACTGAATAGGTTGGCTTCATATACAAAAAGGAGAATCTGTGAGTTAGGATATTTACTTTATTGGGACGTGTGACCTGATTTTATTTATTTATTTATAATTGTTTTTAATCAACTTCATTCAATAAATTTTTTTTTGTTTGAATATATGCATATTTAGACTATAATTGGTCATGCGGGCTGGTGATTTGAAATTATTTATTATTAAAATTTTATAATTGGACATCATCCAAGGATTGGAATTTAAATTGTTGATATGTTTTTGAATGTGTATATTCTTAATAAACTAAACATGTTGGTTTCATGTAAAAACAATTGAGACTTTGTCAAAAATTTCAAAAACATAAAGAGTTAACAATATTTACTCTGTTGGGCCGTGTAAGACGATTTTTTTTGCATTCCATCTTTGCTTTGTTGTTTGTATATGTTATAATAATGGTGAGGTGGTTCAGATATTATCATAGTTGAGTTGAATTGAGTTGACTTATTTTATATATTACCAATCGATTAAATGTTGAATTTGTTGAATATAGTTGATTTCGATTGTTGACGTGGGTGGTCATCAAGAAGTGAATTTGTTGAATGCAGTTCAACAAATTATTAAGTACTAATCATTATTGTTGGACATTGCAACAATAGTCGTGGCACGAATATTAATCCTTGATGTCGAATTAATATATATTTTGATTGTGTACTTTTAAGTTGAATTAATGGTAGTAATATAGTAAATTTGATGTTAAATTATTGTATTTATTTTGCTTGTGTTTGTAGTTGATTAATGGAAGAAAATATATATATATTTATTGTACATTTGCAGGTTAATTAATGATATGTGTATATATATATATATATATATATATATATAGAGAGAGAGAGAGAGAGAGAGAGAGAGAGGGAGAGACAGAGAGAGAGAGAGAGAGTGAGAGACGCAGGCTCTCATGCACACCAAGTTTGCACACTGATTTTTTTTAAATAGTAAAAAAAATAATTTTGAGTTTAATTTTTTTATATGAAATTTAAACATTTCAAGGGGCCATATAAAAAAAATCAGGTAAAAATAACTTTTTTAGTATTTTTAAAAAATCGGTCCAACTTTCGCACCTTTTAAAGCACTCTAAAAGGTGTGAATGTTCGGTCGATTTTTAAAAATAGCAAAAACAGTTTTTTTGAGTTGATTTTTTATATGTGTCATTTGAAATGTTTAAATGCCATATAAAAAAATTTAACGCAATTTTTTTTTACTATTTTAAAAATATAGGCAAAAAACCAGTGTGCAAACTTGGTGTGCATGAGAGCTAGCGTCTCTCTCTCTGAGAGAGCGAGGCCCCCTCATGTAAGGGTTCCTTATAGTGCAGACTCCGGTACATATCATTTTTTTAAAATAGTAAAAAAATGAATTTTTTGATGAAACTTCATATATATAATCTACACGGTGAGAGGATCATATCCAATTTTTTTAATCGAAAAATTCGATAAAAAATCTGCTCAGATGAGTTGATATGTAAAAAAGGTATAAATATGCATTTTCGACCGTCGAAATTTTGACGATTATCTCACCCACTTTTTAATTGAATTTTTTGATGAAACGTCATGGATACGATATCGACATCATATCCATGAATTTTCATCAAAAAATTCAATCAATCAAGTGGCTGGCGCATACCCAAAATTTCAACGGTAAAAAATGCATATTTATACCATTTTTGACATATCACCCCATTTCAACATTTTTTTATTGAATTTTTCATGAAGTTTTTTTTGGGAGATGATCTTCTCACCATGGAGATCATATCCATGAAATTTAATCAAAAAAATCATTTTTTACTATTAAAAAAAATAGTATGTACTGAGGTCTGCACCATAAGGAGTCCTTACAAGAGACTTTATTTATATATATATATATATATATATATATATATATATATATATATATATATATATATATATCTATATAATATAGGAGAATGGTCTTATGAATAGTGCCATCTTATCTTATCTTATCAAAAAAATCAAAGGGTCTACATTTTGCCACATCGCTCGCAAATGAAGGGCTGCGATCATTTTACCCTTAATCTCCCTTACACTCAATTTGGAACCCTAGCCGTCTTCTCATTTTTTTCTCTCTCTCTCTCTCTCTCTCTCTCTCACGATGCCTCTCTAAGTTTCTTCCCTCAACCCCTGTGCTGCCGCCCTCATCCCTGTGCTGCCGCCTTCCACCTCGCCCAGCTCCGCCTCCCCTGCTCCATCTCTCATTTCCCCCGTACTCCTATTCTTCCTCATCTTTTTCCTCCGCCCTCCCTCAACGACGCCTGCCGTCGCTGCCTCCCCATCCCACGATACCGCCCCTTCCCACGATACCGCCCCTCGCCGCCGCCCCTCGCTGCCGCCCTCATCCTGCTGTCGCCGCCCTCATCAGGTAGCATTTGTCTCTATTTCCCCCACTCTTACACACGTGCGTACACACTCACGAATATAGGGTTAATTCTTAGATTTGTTTCTCAGATCTAATATGTATTTGTTTCTTTTTCTGCTTTCATGTTTGGTAATGCAGATCTAACATTCTGATCATACGTTTTTAGTTTTATTTTTTGATTTTTTGACTCTGTGCACTGTTTTGCAGAACCACCGCCTTGCTTGATTTTCATCCTGTGCTTTTTTTTACTCTCATTTCGTCTTCATTTTAGGGAAAATGGGTTCTTTTTTTTTTCATTGCAGACCTATTGCTTCATTCATAGGCAAATCAAGCAGGGTGGTGGTTCCATATTTCAGGCTACAGAGTATTTGGTATTTCTCATGTAAATTCCCCGAATTTTTTAGCTTTTAGTTTGTTGACAATTTTTTTTATCTTTGGTTTCATTATTTGCAGAGGTTGAATTTTGCAAAGGTTGTTAAGTTCTTATTTTGCAAAGGTTGGAAAAAATGTTTTGTTACATTGAACCTTAATGTAATTTTGTATGACAATACATGGTACAATCCGTGTTTTACGCTATGGTAACATACAATCCGTGTTTTACACTTTTATTGCATATTGTTTTCCATTTCTCAGAGTTTCCTTCTATTGCTTTTATTGCATATTGTTTTCCATTTCTCAGAGTTTGCTTCTATTAAACTTGGTTTGGCAGTTCTGGGGGTAAAGAGAAGGATGTCTCAGAAAATATAACTCAATATACTAGATATGAATATTTCCCCCCCCCCTTTTATAAATATACCATTTAAGGGATATTTTATGAAAAGTGGACATTTACTATTTATGGCTTTTATTTGGTTTGTTTGGTTTTATGCAGAATCTTGGCTTGGACATATTCGGGTAAGAGGTTGGGTTGAAATGGATTTAGGCAGCTCTGGGTATGGGTGTGGGAAGATCCAAGGGATGTTCATGCCAGAGGTAAGGGGGTTAATCGTCGACGGCGGTTGACTCATACAATCATTAATGAAGTTCTCCATTCCCACAGTTGCTGTGTATTAACGACACCATACATTGCATTTGCTATTTTATTTCACTTACATTAAGTTGCAACTATGCTTTAATGTTTCTTGGCTTTACGCGTCAACATGTTTATTCTTTCTTTAATTTGGCCAACTAATGTGCCACCTTCATATTCATGCTCACTTCTTTTTTTTTTGGATTGATTTCATTTTTTCTAGGGGTCACGACCTAAGACTTAAAGACAATGTTGTTCTAAAGGAGGTCCCATGAAGCAAAATACTTAAAGAGCAAGTAGGTTATTAAGAACTCCTCATTTCTCGAAAAGCTAAAGAGAAGGGCTACGAGGTTCTTTTCACGGTTGTCGCGATTGACGAGTATGTTGTGGGTCAATTGAAAGAATTCGAGGGAAATAAGGTACTTTCTGCAACAATTAATTCATTTGTAGTCGAGTTTGATTAAGTGTACCCCTTTGGAAATGAGTTGGTTTAATTATTATTTTGTAGTCATGTTTGTTTTTGAATTTCTGTTTCATATATTATTTTTCTTCGATTTGTTAGTTGTAGCATAAGGGTGTTTTACGATTTGAATTTACAACACCTTATTTGGTTTACAACAACTTCTTAATGTCAGAAGGGTGTTTTACGGTTTCAATAACTTATTAATATGTCACCACTTCTTAACCGTATATATGCAATCTTTACTTCATATAAATAATGTCTGCATTTTTCGAATGGGACATTGACAGATATATAACTCTGATTAAAACTAAAAGCGTAATTCTACTTCTATTCAAAATTTTAATATTTTGTAATTTTTTGGTGGACAGGGATGGCTGTGGGATGGGATCTATAGGCGATGGTTCCATGACTGGTGGTCAGGCTTACGAAGCTATGAACAATGTTGGGTACCTAGATTCCGATATGAAACGATTAAGATGGAGAGCAGGGAGGATGCGCTTGGTTGTTGGAGAAAGATCCGACGATGGTGAATGTTTTTGCTCAAAAGTTTTTTTTTACATATTTATCATTTCTGAAAAAATATCCTATATCATTTGGTAGTACTCTACCTCTAATATGATCTCTTCCTCACTTCTTTTTTAATTAGTTAATTTCTTTATTGTTTTTACCTTTTTAAAGGTGGGCTTTGTCCCCTAATGGCTTGCACTATCGATTTTAGGTACCTGGATGAAGTATTTGGGGGAAAATGATATTAAGGCAACAAAGAATCCTCAAAGGTACGTCTTCTCGATCATATATTTACACGAGAATTCAGCCCCCGTTTACACAACCCTGTTTTACACAGGTACGTCTTCTCGATCATATATTTACACAACTCCTGTTTAAAGAATCAGCCCCTGTTTTAAAAAATCTCTGTCGATTGCACAAAATGACAAACCTACTCTGAATAAAACCCTTCCCCCGCCCCCTCCGCAGCCCCCTCCCGCCCCTGGTAAAATCCCTCCCCCTTCCCTACTCACACACATGCACACACAAACACGCTCGCTCGCTCACACACACACACACACACACACACACACACACACACACACAGATCTCCCTCATCTTCTCCTCCTGTGCCGTCCCCTCCCCCTTCCCCACTCACACACGCAGAGCATATATGCGATGCATATATGCAGCCTTCCCCCGCCCCCTCTGCCGCCCCTGTTAAAATCCCCCCCCCTCCCCCTCCCCCTCCCCCCACACAACTCTCCCTCATCTTCTCCCCCTCCACCGCCCCGTCCTCTCCCCCGTTCCCCACTCAAACATGCGCGCGCTCGCACAACATTCCCTCATCTTCTCCCCCTCCGCCGCCCCCTCCCCCCCCCTTCCCTCTTCCCCACTCACACACATGCACACGCACACACGTACACACACACAAATCTCACACCCAACCAATTTCCTCTTCCCAATAGGATGTTATTTGTAATTTTTATCGAAGCTAATACAATAGTTTGCTCTCCATTTATGTTCGATATTGCCACAGTTTGGACTTTTTATCGAATAACATGGCTAGGAAAGTACTATTAATTTTTACTGTTACCCACTTTTTATCTTCACTACAATAATTTTTTGGCTCAATATATATTATTAACATGGCTCAGTTGTATGTTGCATTATCACGTTGCACAAGTGCGGATCGTATTTTTATCCTTCTACCCTCCGGAGAGGAGACTTCAACAACAAATATTGTATATCCGGAGGTTCTCTTATAGGGATGTAAGTCAAAATATTGCTTTTCTTATGTTTTTTGATGCATATGGTCTTGGAGAAACTGTGTTGTTTCTTTGAACCTTAACGTAATGGTATAACCTGTGTTTTACACTATGGTTTTTGTTTTGCAGAAAATGACCGATGAATTTTATGAATACATGGTTGCTGCTGCTGTTGAATTAAGCGTACAATATTTAAGAAACAGGACAAAAAGAGGCAGGAATGGTTGATGATGATAAAAACCACAAGGAAAAAAGTGAAAAAGAGGCTCTTCCTCAGGGGATTTTGTTTTCCTAGGGAAGAGGGCAATGGAAAATTCGACCTTGATTATGACGGAAGTTGATTCGGTGATATGATGGAAGGCGGCATGACAAAGCAGCAGAGGGAAACTGTCCAACGAACAATATTGCTAATCAACTTTATTGGTATTCGACCTTGATTATGACGGAAGTTGATTCGGTGATATGATGGAAGGCGGCATGACAAAGCAGCAGAGGGAAACTGTGCAACGAACAATATTGCTAATCAACTTTATTGGTGGCCTACCTTTAAAAGTTGGTTTCTGCGAGGCAAAATGAGTTATGAAAGGGCTTCCTACTTTATATTTAGTCTTTTTAAACAACTTTATCATTTTTCTTAGGCATTGTCTTTGAACAATACATTATTGCTTCCGGTTATCCTATAGTTTTGTTAACCTTTCTCAGCTATTACAAACCTTGAATCTTAAGGTCTCTCATGTAAAGTTTATACATGACCAATAAAGTTGCAACATGGTTTTATTTTGTGTTCAAAACTATCAGACTACTGTTCAAAATTGATTAATTTCTTAGGGACTATTGTTGATTAATTTCTCTTTATTATTCTCTGATCCCTTTTTTTGTACGATATGTTCTAAAGATTTAGAAACATAGGTTTGTAGTTATTTTTGAGTCATATTTTCACTTTCGATGTTTTTTTATTTATGTAACGTGTTTTAATTTGGTTTATTTTGTTATAATTTGTAGGTACTTAAAAGTTACAATATGATGATGAAGCACTTTGGAGGCATCACATAAACCATCTCCTCAACTACCGCCTATCCCGCCTATGAATAACAAGAGGTTGGTACTGCAATAACACAACTCCCGCCTATAAATCCAGCTGCAGTGTGTTTAAGAAGGGTAGTCACAAGTGAAACAGTGGTTGGTACTGCAATAACACATCAGACCTTTGATGTTCAATTTTCTTTTGAATTGTTCAATTTTCTTAGTTTAAGTTTTTGTCATTCTAGCTGTTGTGAATTTTTAGTTTGATTCAGCATTAATGTAGAATGATTTCGAGTTTTTAGTTTTCAGTCTTCGATTTTTTGGTGGATGCAGGGTGTTGGATAATTCGGGACATGGAGAGGCAAACGCCTACATTATATAGGTGTTACTTACCTTTTGGTTTTAAGCCAGCCTGCCTACATCAGGTAGGTTTCACAACTGTTTTGATTTTATCATTTACATTCAAAACATTCGTTAGGATGATCCTACCGAATTCTGTAATTAACTAACTGTTTGAATCATGTTATGCAGATTCTGTTCGAATGCTCTTTTTTGAATAACTGTTTGAATAATGTTTAAATCAAATTCTGTTCGAATACTGCAAGTAATGCTGATTCACAGCTTGCAATCGCCACGGGAGTCTGCATCAATCGATGACACCGGTGACACTAGAATCAATGACATGTGATCTATTACGATCATTTGATATGTATAAAGAAGCATACGATAGTGTTGAAATTATGAAGTACGTGGACGATGTCACTTTGAAGTACTGGTGGTGAAACTGAATAAAGCAGAGGCGCAATCCTTTAAACAGTCTCAAAGCTATCTTTGTTGATAGATATGGTTATGGTAAGAACCAAATCTTATTCGTTTCTTTTTTGGAATTCAAATGTTTGGTACTCAACATCTGCGTCAAATTATGCATTCATCTTGCTTCAAATCTCAAATTACTTTCTGCTTTTTAAAAGTTGTTTAAGTTGGACTAAATCTGAATATGTTTTTTTTTTCAGTATAGGGACATTCTTTTTTTGAATCAAGGTGAAGGAAATAGCTTTAGTTGATTGCAACTGGATGGGAGAAATTAGCTTCCATTTCTTCTGGCGGTGGTGTCACGGTGGCTGCAGCTGTCGATGGGGGTGGTGCTGTTGCACAGTGTCGTGGTAGCTGCAGCTGTCGATGGGGGTGGTGCTGTTGCACATGCTGCATTTCGGCCCTAGGAAGACGAGAAAAATGAAGAGAATCACTTTCTCAAATTTTTCACTTTTGTGAATTATTTTTGGACTATTACTTTTGTGAATTATTTTTGGGCTCTTTGAATATTGTTGGAAGTGATGTTGTCCCTTAAGTAGGGTGGATAGTCCAATAAACAAAGGAGATTGTGTCCATTTTTTTTAAAAATCAACATTTTGTTTATTTGAGGTATAATGTGAATTGGGTTGATTAATATTGTATATTTCATGAATTGTGTTGAATTGATGATTTTGTTTGTGCGATGTTTAAATTTGTATTTGATGTCTATGATGTTTATTCGAGGTCTAAGATGGACTATTACTATCTGTATTGTGGACTATTTTTATTTCTTAACAGGGTGGATAGTCCTATAAATAAATGAAATTCTGCGAAAATTTTCTAAATTGTTTTTAGTTTTGTGTTAAATTAATGCAAATTTTTTACACATTCAATACTTTAGATTGCACTATGTTTTGTCGGGAAATGGAATTTTTCCCATTTTGCAATTGCTTACTTTGAATCCTTTTTGCCGTTTTGTGATTACCTACTTTGAATTTTTTTGCCGTTTTGCTATTACGTATTTTTGAAAATTTTCGCTGTGCCTTCAGGCACGGGCATATACTAGTATATATATATATAGTATGACCGTTTTCACGTTTAACTTGTTAAATTTAGATAAATATGACTACATTTTATCAGTGTTTACTTAAAACTGTGATAAAAATGACTTTTTTTTTATCACACTTTTACATGCATTTATTACACCCCCATTTTTCAAGGTTGCTGAAAATTTTAAAAACGTGATAAAAGGCTTTTTATCAGTTTAACCGTGGAAAATATTATTTTTTTCTTCTAGTGCATACATTATGTTGGTTCAGAGGAATCAACCGACCCTGAATCGACCCATCCTACAGTACCACCCAACTCGTATGATTCTATTATTCGTACAAATAGACCAAACCATCACTGTCCTACGACCGAGGTATACACCAACTTAGGCCCCACCTTTAAATCATACGAAGAGTACAACTACTCTAAATAAATACATCATTAAGAATATACCATAGTCATATATTTTTAACATTATTCATTCATTATAACCCATGTATTACGTTTACATATACCAATGTATTCTAGTATTAGTCTCATAGTAATAACCGAGTCCTTTGTATACCTATATGTGTATACAAATAATATATTAACCTAACTATGGGGGATTATTTGGCCACACTCGAGTTAATCCTATCAATGATCTCACTTTAAGGGGATAAGGATGGTTGAAGCCAACACAAGCAAGAAGAGAATTCCCATCTCAAATGTTGCTTGGACAGGATGGAAAAAAAGCTTTATAGGGATAAGCACAAACGTCATTAGATCGTTTTTATCCCTAGACCTCATGCGAGTAAAACTCGTAGCCGAGGAAGAAGTTTATGGCTAGAAGAGTATCACTCTTATCGCCAAAGATCACCAGATGCCAAAGATTCCCACAATGACCACCGTGATAAGAATGACCTTCATAACTATACACGGAGAGAGATGGACAATCACCCTCCCCATAGAGGAGCCAGAACTATCAAGGATTAAGCCAGGATGGATTTTATCTACGAGATGAAATATTATTTTTCCCAAGCGATTGAAGATTTTGAGCCTCCTATAAGTTCATCACACCTATGTCTAAGATTTATGATGGACAAATGGTTCCCACCGATCCAATTCGACAATATTATCATGCGATGACAGTTTGAAACAACAATGAGGCTCTCATGTGCCGTATCTTATCTTTCAGTCTAGGGCCATTGCACAAAAGTGGTTTGAAAAGCTAATACACTGATCCATTTCAAGCTTTAAGTAACTCGAGTAGGCCTTCATAGCGAGATTCATTACTAGTAGCACACACCTAAAAAAAATGGATGCCCTTCTCATAATTAAAAAGAATCCCCAATAAACCTACAATGAAGTAAAGGACTGCTCTGAGTAAGTGGATGTGGCCTCTTTTAAGATCGTCTTATTGAGTAGTTCCATGTTGCACCAATCTCTTACCAAAAAGGAGGCTTGTACTATAGATGACCCAATGCCTGTATTTCAGAAGTAGGCCAAAGTGGAAGACGTAGTGTCTAGCACCTAGCAGGATAATGGTAGGCCAAAGGAAAATAAGAATGGAGACAAGAAGAACGCTCCCATGAGGGGGGGGGGGGGGGGGTGTTAAGCAACAGAATGACGAACCTAAAGTCGATAATAAAACGGATCCTAACAAGGCCCATCATACCATCAATACTGGTTTCAAAGAGACGATGTATAAAATCTTAAATAAGATTAAGGATCAATAATATAATAAATTGACGAAGAAAATGGAAGGCGACCCTTCAAATAGGAATACTACTCTAAGATATTCTTACCACAAGGTGCATGGGCACAAAATAGAAAACTGCAAGGCACTCAATTCACACCTAGAGGAACTAGCTCGGGTAGGCTATCTAAAATTCCCTTATGGAGCGCAACCAAAATCCTCATAACTTCCTAGATGATGACGAGATGGGATATGAGTTCATGGTTATCCATGGAGCCATAAGCCCAAATCAAATTCAAATAAATGTTGTGTGGATGGAACTAAAGAAGGTTATCGCAGTCATAGAGGCTTTCCAAATTAACTCTGTTAAACCTCAACGGGAAAATATCACCGACCATAAGATATTAACTATTCCAAGCATATCATTTTCACAGAGAAAGATTTGGTCGAGTCAAAATTCCACATCACGACACACTAGTAATCACTCTCAGAATTTCAAACTGGGATGTGGATAAGTTTCTAGTGGAACAGGGGAACACCTCGAAAGTTATGTACTAGAATTTTTCAATAAACTCAACCTTAAGATGGAGGATCCGAAAGAAACGACCACCCCTTTAGTCGTCTTCACCGACAGAATGGCGATGCCACTAGGGAAGGTGGTACTAATAGTACTAATTGGGAGCATATCTAGGTTGATAGAGTTTCTAGTAGTGGATATTGAGTTACCTTAAATGCAATCTTAGGTGAGGATGGCTTAACTCCATGAAAGCAGTTCGATCCACCTATGATCAGAAGCTCAAATGCATAACCGACCCGGGCTAATGGAAATACGTGTGAACCAAGATACTACTTATAAAGAAAGAGGTGATCACGGAGGAAGACACCATGGGGGGAGTTAAACCTTTCAAATACCATCTAAAGTATGGGGGAACAAGGGTAGAAGAAACAAGGGGCCCCACAGATAGAGTCATATAACCACTGCAAGAAGTTGTGTTTGAAGACTCTAACCCAAGAAAGAAATTTTTGATCGGAAGCCCGCTAACCGATCATGAGAAAGAATAACTGGTCTCCTTTCTTAAGTAAAACCATGATTTATTCACATGGAAGTTGTATGAAATTGTTGACATTGGTCCCGACGTAATGTGACATCGACTTCATATGGACCAAGCATTTCCACCGATCATATAGAAGGCACGACGAACAATCCCAGAGAAGGCAAAGACAGTGGAAGAGAAAGTAGGGAAAATTTTGGAGGCTAGGTCCATCAAATAAGTTCAATTACCCAAATGGTTCTAAAAATCCATTGTAGTTAGGAAGAGCGTGAGAAAAATGAGAGTCTACATAGACTTCATCTACATGAATAAATCCTGTTGCAAGGATAACTTTCCCTACCAAAGATTGACTAGCTAGTCGATGCCACAGCTAGACATGAATGGATGAGTCTCCTGGATGCTTATTTGAGGTATCATCAGATCCTTCTATTTGGTCTTGACTAAGAAAAATCCTCCTTCATCACTACCCTTAGCCTATATTACAACATAATCATACTATTTAGACTAAAAAATATGGGAGTAACCTAACAGTGGTTGGTCATAAAGATGTTCAAGCATCATTTAAGTGATACCGTGGAAGTATACATATATGATATGCTCATGGAGAGTATATATAAGGGTGACCACCTGATGGATCAAGTGAAGAAATTTAAGGTCCTAAAATATTATAAGATGAAACTCAATGAGGCCAAGTTCTCCTTTGTAGTCCAGTTCCAATAAGTTCTTGGGTAACTTGTTTAGTCAAAGGGGAATCGAAGAAAATCCCAACCAAATCGAGGCAATAAATAATATCCAATCACATAAAATGGTTAGGAATGTTCAAAAGTTGATTGCGATGTTGGTAGCACTCAATCACTTCATTTATAGATCCTCTGAAAAATGCAGACCTTTCTTTTATCTCTTAAAAAAGAGAAGGGTCAAATTTGGAACAAAGAATGCTGGAAAGCACTGGTAGAAATCAAGCTCAACCTAAGTCGACCTCATCTACTAGCGGTCTCAGATTCGGGTGATCCAATCTACCTAAGTCTTTTGGTGTTTGACCACGCAATCAACTTTGCGTTAGTATGCGAGAATGAGGGGCACCAAGCTTCTATCTATCATGTCACCAAGATATTACTGGACATCAAGAAATTATACATTCCTTTAGAAAAGTTAGCTTACTCATTAGTGTTCGCCTCATGCAAGTTGAATCACTACTTTGAGGCCGAGTTCGTCATTGTTATCACTTCTTTTCCATTAAAGGTGGTCCTGAAAAAGTCCAACCTCTTTAGATAGATGTACAAGTGGTCGGTGGAACTAGGGAGGTTTGATATACATTATCAACCTAAAATTGATATCAAATGACAAGTTTTGGTAGACTTCATTACTGAATTCGCTGGAGGGCATAAGCCCGACGAGATGGAGTTCATTAATTCAATGACTGATGATGCTAAGAAATCACCATTTAAATTTTTATATGCAGATTAAGCTCAAACACAACACAACACAACACAACACAACAATGGAGATATGTAACAGAATAAATATGAAAATAAGAGAAGTAGGTGACGAGAAGAGGAAGAACACCAATAGGTAAGTGGTTCAACTTTTCAGCCCACTCCACTGTGCAGGGATGTGAGGTTTTCATTATACAAAAGGGGCTCTAATGGCCTTGGTTATACAACACTCAAGTTCTCTCTCTCTCTCTCTCTCTCTCTCTCTACTGTAAGTTAGACAGAGTTTGGCTAGGGTTTAAAATTTTTGGATCCCTTCCACTAGGAAAGAAAATGTGTATATATAGTGCTAGGGGTGCGCATTATACCCACAAGCATGTAAAAAGCATGTGCACGATGAAGCTTCCACTAGGGTGCGGACACATGTCCCTGGCACAAGTATGTAATGATGATGCAATATTCCCCTCACGTGCTCCTGTGATCTTATTATAATTGCCTGCCCACGTGGATCAGTCATACTAGAAACTTGTATCACACGTGGTTGTATGCCATCCTGGGAGGTCTTGATTAGGCCAAGGATGATACCTCCAATGTACTATTGAGCAATTGATGAGCTAGACGGAAGTGTAGTCTTGGTTGTCTGGGGGTGCCAGGTCGAGACGAGACTTATGAGGGGCTGTTGGTGAAGGGCAGCTGTAGAGGGCCCCAAAATTATCTAACATGACGGTCTATAAGGTCGGCCTTGGTCGAGTGGGTTCCGGCTTAGGATGACGTCACATTTGGGTATATCAATCACCCCTAGCCATTAGCCTTCAATGTGAGTAGAAGGCTAAGGGGCAAAAATGTCCGAGAGCAGATGTTGATGAGACGTCCTTGATTGAGGGATAATATGTCATTTCATTATCAGGTCTGAAATATTGAATAAGATCTATGAAGTGACACTTAGCAGTCACCCTATGGCTTAGCGTGTTACCCAAGAGTGGCGATTGTAGGCCTACTTGGGAAGATGTGCCCGATTAATGATCACTTGGGAAGTTGTATAGAATGATTGCTATTATTTAAATGGTTTGAAAATTCCCTTTTCTTTTTTTTTTTTACATTTTTCCTCATGCCTAAACTTTCTCTCTCTAGAAACCCACCTTTCTCTCCTTCTCTCTCCTCCATTCAAGCTTCTTTGGCCAGATTTAGGTCTTTTCCTTATTCCTCAGACTTTTTCTTCTACCTGGTAACCTCTATCAACTTCTTTCATTAATATCTTTAGGTTTTTGGGTGGTTTGAACATCTGATACTTTTCCAGCAACATTTTGATTTTTTCGGCAACCTCCATTAGTGCCTTTAGGGTTATTTTAGGAGGTTTTAGGAGAGCTTGAGAGGCGGGGCTAGTAATTTAGGGTTTTTTGGTCATTTTATGTGTTTCTTACCCTTTGTGAGGGTCGCCGGAGTTGCCCCGATCACTTTCTCTGGCGAGTTTCAACTCCTGTGTTCTTGGTTGGAAACGTTTAATTTCCCTCTTTTGATCTTTAGGTCAACTTAGATCAAATCATTTGGATGTTTAAGAGTTTATACGAACTCATTGACCAATTTTCCCATCTTGAGGGTCCTATTCTTAGAGAAATATGAAAGTGTGAGGTAGAGGCTAAGGCTAAAAGAAGAGTCGGGTTCAACCTTACACTCCTTATTTTTCCTATCCCCTTAGCTACCATTCGTCCTCCGATAGTTAAGATAAGTTCAAATTCAACAAGTGTAACCTCATCTCAAAGTGGAAGCTCGTCCTCATCCTCAGAGGACTGTATCCCCCTTGATTATAGGGTTTCTAGTGAAGCCGACTCCTACGAACGAGCTATGAGAGTGATTCCTTCTCATATGACCGACTCAGTGGCCACCGGGTCTGGTGATCATGACCAGACTATTGACACTTCAGTCCCTGAGGGGATAAGAGTTACTTATGCCCAAACCTCTCTCCAATAGGTGGCTCCTATCTCCTCCATGATCGGGGTCGGGGTTTCAGACTAGGTTTCCTGATGGAGTACCGATCGTAAAAATCATCGACTCTGAAGACGTGGCTGAGGAAACACTTGAAATGTCCTATGCTCAAACCTGCAAGGGAAATATGGGAGACATTGACCTTCCGTATTGGAGGCACTTGTATGGGATTAAATATGATATCAACATGAGGGTCCCTGATGAGACCGAGAGGGCGTTTGACGGCTGCTGGGTGAGATTGCTATCTATGAACAAATGTTTATGGTTGACTTCCGCTTTCCCATCCACCCTACTGTGCGGGTGATCCTCGCTAGTATGGGCCTAGCCCTAGACCACTTTTCTCCTAACGCATGGAGTATTCTGCTCGGCTTCATATCTCTTTGGAAGTTCTATTATAGTACCTACCTTCCAGTTAACATTTTTAAAGCATGCTATAATATCTCCTGTAGTAAAGCTCGACCTGGCTACTATCACTTCGTAGCAAGGAAGTCCACAAAAAAGGTTATTATTGTTAACCAGATGTCCAACCATCACTGGAAGCCGAGATACCTTTTCATCTCTGGGTCATGGGAGTTTCCTTTTGATGTCGCATGCTCTGTCTGAGAACCGAGGGTCCCATAAAAATAGGGAAAAACTTCCATATCTGCCAAACATGACCCCAACCTAAGCGTAGACGATCGAGATAAGATCAAAAAAATTTGAGTACAGGGGGATAATGGTGGGCTCATTGAATTCAGGAAAATCATGACCCCTGAAATCCTGAACGAGACGGGATTGGGTGTTAACCCCCTCACTAAAATGCGTAAGTATTTCCTCTAAATTGTGGTGTCGTCTTAATTGATCTTTACCATTGGACTTGCAAATATTCGACGTTGAACTGTGGTGTCATCTCTAATTGATCTTTACTGATTTTAATCTCTTATATCTTTTTGCGAATCGGCTAGACAACACACCAGAACCTATCTAGAAAATGTCTGCCCCTAACATCTCCGTTATGTTTAATAATTTTGGCAAGAAGTCGGCTCCTCTTGCCCTGACTAAAAAAATAACTGTTAGTAGCCCCAGCTATACCGAGGTATCAAAGAAGGGGAAGGAGGTGGTGGAAGACACTACATTCCACTACCAATAAAAGAAGAATAAAAAAAATGTCTCGACAAAGGGGGGGTCGGATAAGGCGATCCTAATATCGTCCAATGTTGTTTTTAAAGCTCATTTCGAATATCTGAACCTCAACGATGAGACTTTGATTGGTGATCCTCAGAGATCAAGGATCGTTGCTACCTCAATGATGCCTAATGTTAATAGGCATTTTTTGAAGACGATGGATGCCTCTCGTCTCATTGAGTTTGGTCTTCACAAGGCCATTTTGGTAATAATTTGTAACTTTTGTTGTTTGAGTTTTGCAAGTGTTGTCTCGTACTAACCCATTTTCTTACTTATATTTATAGTCTCTGCTTACATTCGCTCACCTTGGTGAGTGGGTTGATAATAAGCTTCCCTTGATAAACAAAGGGGAAGGATGTTGAGAAGATCCATAAAAATCTGAGAGACGAGCTGACTACCAAGAATATCGACCACCAGAAGTCTGTGTCTCCTGTTCAGCAGAAGCACCTGGATGAAGTGAACAAGCTTAAGAAAGAACACAGTGATGCCCTCAAAGAGTTGTCCGATAAGAGGCAGGCCGACATGGATGCTGCAGTCAAGGCGACCTTGAATGAGGTGAAGGCACAAGCTGTGGCCGTGTTCAAGTCCTTTGATGAGTTTATGGGGAATGCCTTTTAATACCTCGAAAGGGGATTGAAGATGACTTGCCATTGTGCCATCCTTAAACTCCCCGAGGTTGGGGAATTGATTCCCTAATATTTTGAGGCCCATAAACTTTCGGACCCTCTGATCGAAACTCCTCCGGCTGAGGTGGAAGATGCTGTGAGTGCCCTTACAGAGATAATAAAGCAGTCAGTGTTCGAGACTACTAAGCACACAGGTGTTGAGATGACGGAGGGTGCTGCTAATGACAATGGAGCCAATACTGAACCTGTTGTAGAAAAGGTTGTCAACAATCAAGACGAGGGTCCTCCAGAGGAGACGACTTTATTTTCCTTTCTGCTATAATTATTGGGGGGTCGTCTATGGCTTAACTTTTTCCCTTTCCACTTGTACTATTTTGTTGGAAGTTTTGAATAATGTTAATCTGCATCATCGTCTATACTTCATGTCTGTACTATTTTTGTGATGTGATAAATTAGCTCTTATTGAATGGAAAATCTCTTATTTTTAGCTCTTATATGTTCTCACTTTCTTGTCATTATGCTTTCATATCTGCTTTATAATGCATCTATTCTTGTCTTAGCTTATAGGGTTAACCCATAAATGATTTTTGATTAGAGAACACTGGTAATGATGTTAATTCTCGTTAATTCTCAATTCTACTTTCGTCTTCATCTGAGAGAGATAACCAACTTAATGATTTTTAAACTGTAGACCACCAAATTAATGATGTTACTCTCATATCTACTCTGATCTGTCGTCGAGAGAGATAACCAAATTAATGATTTTTAATTGGATACCACCAAAATTAATGATGTTAATTCTCCAAGTCCCCACTCGTCATTTTTGGGAGTGTATGGCTGAGTTTCGTCTCTTCATACGCTTTCGTCTTCACCGAGGGAGACTAAAATTAGTTCCTCTAAGCCAATGATGTTTAAGAAAAACATAATAAAATTATTATGACCACCAAACTAATGATGTTTGAAGTAACCATGATGAAATGATTTTAATAGGGTTTTTATGTTTTTCGCCACCTTAGTGATGTTATCATACTATTCCCCCTCTCGGTGTTATTAAGAGTTCATGAAGGAGACGAGTCTCCCATTATTTCTCATATCATCGAGAGTGAAGCAACACTAATTCACCATCTGAATGATGTTGTTTAGCTTAGAACAATTCAAACTATTAATTTGGACAATTGTACACAAAAGATATGATGAAATACTTGTGCTTTTTTCATTCATTACTTTGATATCTTTCAAATACAAAGAGAATTTTTCATAAATTTTATACAAGTCTATTGCTAATACTTCTTTAAGTGGTTTGTATTCCAAGAATTAGAGAAAGGTTCTCCCCTAAGTTCTCTATCCGCTAGATCCCTAGGACAACCTCTTCAGTGACCCTATATTGGCCATGCCAATTAGGGTGCAACTTATTTGGTTTATGCCAAACTTTCTTTAAGACCAGGTCCCCCACAGTTATTGGCCTAGCTTTGACTCTCTTGTTGTAGAACTTAGTCGTTCTCTGCTCATACGCCGTTTGTTTAACCTCGTCATCTTCCCTTCTCTCATTTGTCAAATCAAGTTCCAGACTTCTTTCTTCGTCGTTGGTCCCCGAATTGTAAGTCTGGACCCTATGACTGAGCAGGTCGAGTTCTATTGGGATCATAACTTTTGATCCATAAGCATGCATGAAGGGGGTCTCCCCAGTTAGTATCCTTTCTCTTATCTTGTAAGCCCACCAGGCGTCATGCACTTCGTCTATCCATAGGACTTTGGCATCTTCTAACTTTTTTTTATCCCATTGAGAATTATTCTATTAGTGACTTATGTCTGGACATTTGCTTGGGGTCGGTCTGGTGTTGAGTAAAATTACTTGATGCCGACCCTTTATCAGAAAGCCTCTAAGGACTTATTCTTGAATTATTTTCCATCGTTCGAGATCAGAGTGTGAGGTAGACCATATCTACTGACGTTCCTCCAAATAAATTTGAAGTCTTCATCTTCGTTATAGAAATCATGGCTTTAGCCTCCATCCACTTCCAAAAGTAGTTGATCACCAGTATCAAGTATTTATAGTTGCATGCAGCCCTGGGTAGAGGCCCCACTAAGTTAATTCCCCATACTGTGAACAACCAAGGGGCTATAATGGATGATAGGGGTTGATGAGGCTAATGGGGGATGTGGGCGTACCTTTGGCACTTGTCACACTTTTGTAGATGGTCGATCGCATCCTTGGCGAGGGTCGGCCACCAGTAGCCCTGCGTCACTATCCTCTTCACCAAATATCATCCCCCAATATGAATGGAATATGATCCCTCATGTACATCTTTCAAGATATATTCGACCTTAGTGGGTTGGACACATCGTAGTAGGTGGAACAAAAGGCCCTTCTTGAATAAGAGGGTCCATCCATGAAGCACCTTTGTATTCGGGAGCTCCCTGTCTCTGATATATATGATAAGAGGGTCCATCCATGAAGATCCTTGGTTTATATTCAAGAAAAACTCAAGTTTGCTATCGTCCTCATCAAATCTTGGTTTGTGCAGGATCTTAACTGGGATGGTCCCCCTAATTTCTATTCTAGTGGCTGAAGCTAACCTTGCCAATACATTAGTTTGATTATTTTTAAGTTGGGGTACTCTCTTTATCTTCACCTCTTTGAAATTCGTCAATACTTTTTCACCCTGGACAAGTACTTGGCCATTTTCGTGTCCTTGGCTTCATAGATCCCCAAAATCTAATTCATCATCTCTGAGAATCACTATGTACTATCATATGGCCGACATTAAGCACCTTGGCTAGGGACAAGTTGGCCAACAAATCTTCATACTCACATTCATTGTTTAAGTCCTTAAAACTGAACCTCAGTGTATATTCAATATCATTCCCGTCTGGAGCCTATTATACGAGCCCCGCTCCACTGCCGCTTTCACAAGAAGAGCCAACCACAAATAAAATCCAGAATGGAATGTCGTCTGACAAGGGACCTTCATCAACCGTCCTAATTCTGAAGAACACCTCTTTTTCAACAGGGATGGCTCTGGTACCATCGGCTATGGTTGGATCTACAGTTATCTTCTCAGGTAACATTGCAACTTTATCTTCTTTAGCATCGACCTCGTCCCAAGTTAACTCAACTATAAAGTCAGATAACGCTTGCCCTTTAATTATAGTGCTTGGCTAATATATGATGTCAAACCCCCATAGATTGATTGACCAAGCCATCAACCTACATGATTTCTCAGGTTTATGGATGACTTGCCTCAAAGGAGTGTCAGTGAGCACCGCCAAAGTATGGGCTTAAAAGAGAGGCTCTATTTTCCTAGAGGCATGGATCAGAGCATATGCCAATATCTCCATCTTTGGATTTTTTAGATCGGACCCTTGAAGAGCCTTGATTTTGAAGTACACCGGCTTCTGAACCCCTTCATCGTTTCAGACGATAGCTGCGCTGATGCCGACTTTGATATCGCTAAGTATAGGAACATCTTTTCCCCATGGATGGGCTGAGACAAGAGAATTGGAGAACCCAGATAAGGTTTTAAGTTCTTGAAAATCTCTCTCACACTCGACATTCCACTCGAATGCTTTTCTCAAAATTTAAAAGAAGGGCAAGAATTTATTTGTGGCCCTTGAAACGAATCTGTTGAGAGCGATAGATCTTCCTGTCAGCCTCTGCATATCTTTTATCGCCTTCAGCGTCTTCATCTCTATCAATGCCTTGATTTTCTTCGGGTTTTCCTCTATCCCTCTCTGATTGACTATGAAATCGAGGAATTTTCCTACACCCACGTCGAATACACACTTGGCTAGATTTAGCTTCATCTGGTAAGGTACCATTGTGTCAAATGTCCTCTCAAGACCGACCACATAGTCCTTGGCCTTGAGACTCTCTATCAGCATGTCATCTACATAGATCTCCATAGTCTTGTCGATCTGATCTTCAAACATCTTATTTAACAACCTCTGGTAGGTTGCCCCTGCATTCTTAAGGCCGAAAGGTATGACCTTGTAGCAGTAGGTTCCTTTACAAGTGATAAAGGAAGTCTTTTCTTCATCGGTTTCATCCATGAAGATTTGGTTGTCCCCTGAGTATGCATCCATAAAACTCATTAATTTATGTCCAGTTATGGCATCAACCATCTGATCTATACGAGGCAGAGGAAAAATGTCTTTAGGATAAGTTTTGTTAAGATCAATGTAGTCAATGTACATTCTTGACTTTCGATTGGCCTTTGGGACTATTACGATGTTGGACAACCACTCTGGGTAGTGTACCTCCTTAATGAATTCAACCGACTGGAGTTTTTTAACTTTTTCTTGGATGAACCCATACTTGTTTTTTTGGATTGGTCCTTCTTCTTTATTGGCTTTGCCTTCTCATCAATATTCATCTTGTGGTAAATGACCTTTGTATTTATTCCTGGCATGTCTTTACGGCTCCATGCAAAGACGCTTTGCCTCTTCCTTAACAACTCTATCAACTTTTACTTCACCTCCTTTTTCAGTGATGAGTTGATTTGGACAGTTTTTTCCATCTCCTCCTCATTGAGGATGATGGATTCTACCTCCTTTGCGGCCTTACCCTTCTTTAGTTTCCTCTCATCGCTAGGGTCAAGAGTATCAGTATTGTAAGAGGTTGTGAGTTTTTTGTGGGCCTCACTTTGCTTGGCCGAGCTAAAATAACACTCCATGGCCTCTACCTGATCACCTTGAACTTCCCCTACTCCATAAGGAGTCAGGAATTTTAACATTTGGTGAACAGTGGAGGGAAATTCTTCAAACTCTTTAAGGTTCACATGATCAAGGATGATGTTGTAGGCCGACAACACATTTTCATTCATCACAAAAAACTAACTTTCTTTGCTAGATGTTGTTGCCGACTTTGATCGAGGACGATGTTGAACGGTGGAGGGTTCCTTGTTTAGATTTTGCTTGTGAGACCTCCCCCACATGAGAGTAGTGAATGTCAGGAATTGAGAAGAGTAAAATCTTCAAACATTTCAAAATTTTTATATACATCGTAAGTTATAATGGATTGATTTGTTTTGAGTTATTTTACGATTTGAGGCTAAGTGGAGTCGGGTAATGTTTATGCTATCGAGCTCGAGTACAGGGTGTATGTGCGCCCTGGTTAACTGATTTGGTTTTAAATTAAAGTGATTCGCCATGAGAAGTGGGAAGAATAGATATAGTGATCTTGAGAGTAGGTGTCTTAGGATCTAGTTTAGGTTTGGAGTACTAGGCTTAACTTAATTTCGGGGACGAAATTCTTGTAAGGGGGAAGTCTATAATACCCCGTGACTTTAGGACTGAGAATTTCATTTATTTGGGAGAGATAAAAATTTATTTGAATTGGAGAATGTTAAGTTTGTCCATTGAGGTCAAAATTTGAGGATGTTAGAAAGTATTTCGAATGACGATTCTGAGTGTACGGTTGATCCCGGATGGGTCGAGATAGTCGAAATGACTGTAGTTGGGTCTTATTTGGGTTTCGAAATATTTTAAGTTCGTTTGACTCGAATTGGAGTAACCGAGTCATTTAATGTGTGTATTATCATTTAAAGTTGGGTATTTTGGAGATAAGGCTTACAAAGCCTACGAGAGATAAGAATTTCATTGGTGAGATTGAGAGAAAGCCCTGGAGAGAGAGAGAGAAGAGGAAAGGAAGAAGAGAAAGAAGAAAAGCTTGGGGATTCACCAATATGCAATTTCGAGGAAGATTCAACCTCTACAACTTTGAGGCAAGTGATTAATCTTGCTAAATAATCTATGTGTGTAATTTATTTCATGATTTGTAGAGAAAATTATGGATTTTGGGTTATTATGTCAAAAACCTAGATTTTTGGTTAAATCTTGTATTTGAGGTGTGGGTATAAGGATTTAAGGTTTTATAATTTTTTTTTTGGTAATACCAGGGTGTCCACTGTACCACAGTGACTAATCCCTTCGCTGATTGTAGGCACCTCTTAGGGTGGGACAGCTGGCCCAGAGATTTAAGGCTGCTCCATGCCCAAGGCGGGAATCGAACCCCCGACACTTGGTTAAGGGAGGAGGAGTCCCTACCACTCCACCACACCCCCTGGGTTTAGGTTTTATAATTAGTTGGGTAGAAATATAATGAGTTTTAATGTTAGAAACATGTTTGGGTTGAAGATTGGTAGTTGGAAGATAATATATTTGGGTTTTGAAAATTTTGGTTTTGGTGAAAATAAGCCATTTCGTAGCTGCTGAACTGGCCGAATCGATTCGGCTCCTTTTTGAATCGATTTGGAATGTTGCAAACTTACAGGTCTGAGTGACCGAATCGATTCAGACCCAAAGCCGAATCGATTTGGTCTAAGACAGACTCGCAGGTCCTTTGGACCAAATCGATTCTCATTAGGGGCGAATCGATTCGCTTTGAGGACTGAATCGATTCGGGTTGGGCCGAATCGATTCGGAAACAGGGCTGTTTTACGAGGTTTTTCTAGAGTGAGTTTAGCTCCGTTCAGTTTGGGTTTATCGATTAGGAACCTTTAAATATGTTACGAGAAGTACATTTTGGAGATTTTTAGGGAGTTTCACATATGATGAAATATTGGGGGCGTATCGAGTTATTTCGAGAGAGTAAAATTGAAGATTATCGTATCGACTTAGTGGGGAATCCTACTATCATCGAGATTTATATTTGGAGATAATTATGGGTCAATAAGAGAGAGGCAGGGTACACTTAGTGATGTTGGACTTTAGGATTAAATCACAAATGTGATAACGTTAATGGTTCGTATGATCAACTGAACCGTAATCTGAATTGGGAATGTTTTAGCATATCACCGACTAGAATAAGTTGTGTATATACTTATAGTCGGGTAAATTACTGTATATCGGAGTGTGTATATATATAAATGGCATGAATGTAGATACCTTGTGTGATGGTTTTCACATATATGATGTAATATCATATATATCTATTGTGAATGATATATGTATACTTATTGTGTGAGCATACCCTCCGGTGCTATCATGGAAAGTTGCGCGATGTGTGTGAGGCTCCTGGCTTGAGGAGCATGGAGCGTATAGTCCTCAGGTCATAGTCGTCCATTATTTATTGTGTGATTTTATTCTGGGAGAGAAGTCTTGGGTATGATTCGTTCTCACTTTCAGGTTCGAAACTATGACCGCTTCCTATACGTTGTGATTTGTTTTTATTACCAGGGCGGTGTGACAATAGTCCGGTGGCTGGTAACCCGGGATAAAGTGAGTAATTCTTGGAAGATGATAGCATTGTGAAGTATTTTTATATCCATAAGTGATTGTGTTTTGGATGCTTAAATGTAAGCTAAGCGTGTTATGTGTACGTGCTTGTTAGGGTTGAATGATTATGCTTTATAACTAGAATACTGTTATATAGACCCTAAAGGTTCGGTGAAATATCTTATTTGTGTAATTAGAGATAGTTACTCATAATAAGTAGTCGAAGTTATGTGTTGGGTACCAAGGGAATAATGTATCTCAACGATCAACATTGTTAAGGAGTAGTGTATCGGGGGAGGGGGGGGGGGGGGAGGGGGGTTCCTTGTTTGGATTTCGCTTTGCGAGACGTCCCACGCACGAAATGCAGCGCAATATTTGGAGTGGGGAGAAGTTTAGTCCTTAGTACTCGGATTTATATGTTATAGCGAAACTATGCTTTATGAGAATAAAAATTAGAGTAGTATTCTAATTAAGTAGCTGATGTTATATGCGTCGTGTACCGAGGGCGTAATGGATCTCGACGATCAACATTGTCAAGGAGTAGTGTATCGGGGGGGGGGGGGGTTCCTTGTTTGGATTTTGCTTTGCGAGACGGTCCATGCACGAAATGCAGCGCAATGTGGGGAGTTGGGAGAAGTTTAGTCCTTAGTGTTCGGATTTATGGGTAATGAGAATAAAAAGCTGATGTGTGACTATTTGGATGTTAATAACTTGTTTGAGTTAATAACTAGAATTCGATAAATTCTAGTAAGAGATATGTATATGTATATATATATGTTAACATAAGTTTAGATGCACACTTGGGTTAGGGTAGAATACGAAGTTTATGGTTATGTTTTAGATGATGGGTTATTCGAGTGTGGATTAGGCGTAGGTTAGGTTGAACTGTCCCTAGAACGTGTCGGGTAGTTTAATTGAGAACCATGTGCATACGCTTAGGTGAGCGCTTTAGTCGAGGGGTGAGTTAAGTTCCACGAGAGTACGACTCCACTTTAATTGTGAAATGGTGCATTTATAATTATTATGCATTTTAATGAACTTGCTAAAAATGTTTTCAAACCTCGTGCTCTGACCCGTTCATATTTTTCTCTTGCTATACATATGTTGTAATACTTTTTAGGTGTTCCTCCACAAGGACGTCAATGATGCTTTTCTATCCAGTATTCGTGGAGCTGTAGCAGATGTGGACTGATGCAGGATTTCTGTTATATCCGTTTCCTATCTTTTGTAAATCTAGTTTAGGATTCAGGTTGTATATCGGATTGACACCCAAGGGTTATGTATATAGAACTTTTATATTTCTTTCCTCAGGTTGTTGTATTGCTTGTGACCCGACAGTATATTCGGGTATTTCCTTTTGTGTATTTATGGCGTACTATAGGATTATTCCCTTTTATCTTAGTATGTGTGTGTACCTTATCATGTTCAATAGTTATTATGTTATTGGTTGGTTAATGTTCATTGTATGTTTTAAATTTTTTTGCATCCGCTTATTAAAGTATTGGGTAGTTAGCTATGTTTATTTAGTATAGACAGTAGATGTTGAGAATGATCCACTTGAGATTCCTGATTAATTATAGTATAAGGCCGGCCACCCGTTATTATTTTAAGCGGAGTGTCACACCGTGGTCTTGGTGGAAATCACCCCACCCTCTCATGTCTCTCTTATGAGGGGGAAACCTAAGCTTTTAAGGCCATCTCAGAGCTCTATCATCTTTAATCTCATTCAAAATCAAGTAAGAACTTACTGTTAGGGGAGTGTAGTCGAAAAACTTATCATCAACTAACCTCTTCTTCCCCTCTTTATCCTTTGATTTTTTATATTTACTCCCATCAACTTCCTTCTCATTCTCTCCTCTAGCCACCATGGCCTCTTATGCATTCATGACTCTCCCGACCGTAGCCAGAAGTTCTACCATGGACTTTAGAGGATCCTCAACCAGCTTTTTAAGTTGTTTGCCTTTCTATAATCCACCCACGAGGGCGGTCATGGAAATATTCTCCTCATAATCTTTAACCTCAAGCTTCTTTTTATTAAACCGTGTGACATAGTCTCTTAGAGACTCATTCTTCCCTTGCTTTACGTACAAAATATGGGTAAACTTCTTTTGAGGTTTCATGCCAAAGTAGAAGTTATGAATGAAATTCTTGACCAGTTGCTTAAAGTTTTCTATAGAGTTCTTCAGAAGAGATGTGTACCATATATGAGTTGCACCGGTAAGAGTACTGCAAATTGCCCGACATCTCATCTCGTTTGAAATAGAGTAGATGTCAACCACGGATTAATACATCTCTATGTGATGAATATGGTTTGTACTTCCATCGTACTTGGGCATGACAATCGGAGGTTTGAACTTGGATGGAGTTGAGTATCTCACAATCATTACAAAAGGAGACCCTTCCACATACCCCATTTGGTTAGGGTCTCGGCTTTTCAAAAGGTCACCGATTTTGTTTTCTAGCCTTTGGATAAAACTCAACAGATTGATGGTATATGTTTAAAGAGAATCTAATTTAAAAGGGGCGGGGGTAGGAATTGTTCTTGTAACTCCAAATCAAACCATGCTCGACTAAGGAATACGATTTTACTTTGAAGCGTCCAGTAACGAAGCTGAATACGAAGCTCTTATCGATGGTTTAAAGGAAGCTTTATCCCTTGGATCAAGTAAACTTAATGTCTATTATGATTCAAGGCTGGTATCTAACTAAATATTAGGAGACTATAATGCCATAGATGAACGGATGCCAATATAACTCCAAATCGCCCATGACATGGTCGTTAAATATAAGTACGTCCAAGTCCAACAATTTTCCCTAGGAAATAACAATCACTCATATGCCTTAGCTACTTTATCTTCTTCTATTGAATTCGATCTTAGGAGAATGATCAAGGTGGAATACCTGTCTCTGTCGATCTTGATGAAAGCTGAAGAGTGGCGAACAAGTTCCCACTATCCCGAAGGCTCCCAATTGGATGGACCCGATCATTGTATATTTACAGAAAATATACACTACCTACCAACAAAAAGAAAACTCATCAAATAAAAGTCAAGGTTGCTCAATTTTACGTGTCCTTTGAGAAGATGCTTTATAAACTATCTTTTATTGGTCCATATCCGCAATGTGTTCATACTATCGACGTCAACCAAGTTCCTTATGAGTTACATGAGGATTTATATTGAAGTCATCTAGGAGGAAGATCCCCAGTGTCTCAAGTTATAAAAGAGGAATATGGGTCGGCCTATGTAATGCCCGACCCGAATTTATGGGTTAATAAAGGATCAACCCGATTGGGCTCGAATGTTAATTGTGAAGTCCAATGGAACAACCTAAATAATGTTTCTAATCTAGTTTTATTATCATTTAATGTTACTCTTGTTAGCATGTGCTTCCATATTTGATCATACTACATGATAGGACCCAAGGGAAGTGCCCCTAAGACCAAGTAAACAGAGCTAATAATCGTAAATGCAAATAATTACTTACCTGTACAATGCTCTCAACATACGAGACATCATGCAACCTGTCATAACAAAATGAGGGAGTGAGCCGAATGCTCAGTGGGAACTTATACAAATGTAGTATAGAAGAGAACGACATAATAAATACTCACACGCTACGACCACATGCATGTGAAAATATGTATATATACGCATCTCAATGTATTAGATCGTTTATCCCCAAAATGTTATTTGATACCCTTTATTCTACTTATCTTTACAAAATAATGATTTTGTTTCTGTATGCTTAAAACTAGCATATTCTTTCCATTAACTTACCCAATTAAACAATTTACAATTGTTGGGAAAACCTTTCATTCACTTTCAAAACATTTATTACTCAACATTCATTAACTCACACCAGAGTTGCTTAATCATTACTTAAGACTTTGTTTCAACACACGCGCACATAGTGTTAGAAAATGTTCATTAACATTGAAAGCCTTATACAACACACATTTGTGTTATTATGGGTTCAAACCTCCTTAGCTAGTTTAATTACCCATTAAGTCACCTTGCTTAACCGTTTCATTTTTTTATGGACATTAATCATTATTCTCAATTTACTTGTCCACATTACATTAATTGACACATTTGTCATTCACACAAGTTAGCCTATTTCCATTTTATAACGAGTTTCTTATCATGTTCCCGATTATATCATTATCTTTGGGATTTAGCCAATAACCACGGACTTCGTGGCCTCTCATCAACGGTCTCCACCTCCATATGCTACTGCAGTTACTTTGGGGTCTTTCACCATTAGGGATACCATGCCCTTCTTAAATATTTTTTCGGCATCATCCGGATATTCCATTATCCTTTCCATGTGTTCAATATTATTCCAATGTTCACATTAATCCATATTTACGAGCCGAAGCCAAAAGTCTGGACTTAACCATCCGTTTTTCCATTAATATTTGGAAAATTTATTACTTTCTCCTTTAAGTCCGTTATTCACACCCACGTTGATTTTATACAAAAAATCATTCACGTTTTAGGACTTAATCCATTTTCACCCATTCTAGTGGAAAAAAAACATTCACCAACAGTTTAATTCATAAAAATGATCCACTTTAAGTAAATTACCAATTTACCATTTTATTTCCAAACCTGCAATTCAGTCCTTTTACAAGTGCCATTTTCCAAAAAGTGGTTTAAGTTTTCAATTCACCATTTAAATACATTTAAACATTAAAACACTTGTTCATTAGCATAGTTTACTCAACTTTCACATTTTACACTTTACACATCGTTAATATATAAGTTCACACATTTTATATAGTAAAACCTCATTTTTCACATATTTGATAAACACACTATTTCTTTATTTTCACATCTTAACATCCATTTTATTAATATTTAGACATTAGCCCATACTATTTTTTTATTATGAGTTTACACACTTTAAAATACCCATTTAAAGTGAAAACATTTCTTTACATATAAGGCTCTCTATTTAACGTAGGAAAATATATAATTATTTTACAAAATGACATGAACAAGCTTAAAATATTACTTCTCATAGAAATCACATTTCCATCATTAAAACCCACTTTTAACACAATTTATTTCATAAAATGTCCATGAATAGTGTTATGAAATTTTCAATACTTTTAAGATCCATTTAAACCTTTTTTCAAATTCCCCTTTTTATTCAAAACATTAAGGACGCAATTACTAAGCCCATTAATACAATATAAACATTATCCTACACATGTTACACCGAATATGTATAAAAGAGTATTCTGAAATTTGTCTTCTTTCAAAATCCATTTGAAAACATTTATTTGAAACCCATTCACATAAAATCATAGAAGTCAACCAATTAATCCCATGGATTCAAGCTGTCACATATCCTACCTATATTAAGCCTAATATATGCAAATAAACTAGCTTTAAATATACACATCTTTAAACCTAAACCAAGGTTACCCATCTCTAAAGTCTCCAAAATGACGGTGAAATGGTAGTGTAGGAGGAGCAACCCCCACCTTCAAAGGTGGCCTCAAGGGGTTACCAAAAGATCTTCCAAAACAAGCTCCATTGATACTTTCCTTGTTCTCCACGAAATCCATATTCTTTCTACAAGAACCCCGTTCAAACCTCCATCCAACTCCAAGAATACCCTCTTTTTAACCCAATAAATTCGAGGCTTTCTAGTGGTGGTTTCATGGTGAAGATAATGGTGTATGTGGATGGTTCCAGCCTTAACAAGTCTGGGACATAATATATTCCCATGGGAGCTCGAACTTAGAGAGAGAGAGAGATGGAGGGTACAAATGAGGATATGGTTTTTGAAACCATAGCACGCCCCATCTTAAGTTTTTATACCACAAATGAAGCTTAACCCTAAATCATCCATGTTTGGGGTGCCTACGGGGTTGACATGTTGCAACATCAATGGAAAAAAATGAAACAACATAACAAAATGAAAGAACTATCGGAGGACCTGTTCAATCGATTGACCAATCAGAAACCATCGATCAATCGATCGACCATTCTCTAAAATTTTCCTTAAATTCCAAATTTTACCCCATGCCTCTTTTATCCATATTTTTAGTACCATTAATAAGTGATCAAACCATTTTTCTTACCAACGGGGTATTCCACAAAAATCTCACAAAGTTAAACTTGTGCGAGTTGCGTACCGACTAATATATAAGTTACACTTACTCACATTCGCGGTTCATTCATTCCTTAATTAATTCGCATCGTACTTCACCGATACATTCATACCAACGTGGTAATTCCCTTTCTCATCACTTCGCACAACGCGTCATTATATGTACAACTCTAGCTTAATGACTTATGCATTTGTTTCTCCAATTATATTTTTAAATAAAATACCCAAATTTTTATTCATCATCTATTTTCTAGGGCGGGGTATTACACCCTACATGTAGAAGGACATCCTTTTCGATGTGAGAAAATACAAGAAGTGCCAAGTGTTTTCACTGATGCTCCACCAATTGGCCAACGAACTCAAGGCCTTAACCAAACCCTAAGCTTTTGCACGTTTGGGGTTGGATATTATGGGCCCACTGTACACAGATTCCAAAAATTGAAAGTACCTTTTGGTCGACATGTATTATTCACCAAATGGATTGAGGCAAAACCATTATTGATCAGAAGATATACCAACACGATATGGACATTGTAAATCAATTTTGGTGTGCCAAAGAAGCTTATCACTGGTAAATGAATTCAATTTAAGAGTGTGCCATTGCAAGACTTATGTAACACCCATGAATTCAGGCTTACTCCTGGGTCTAGCCAGTCCAGTACATATGAGCTAATTGTGAAGGGATGTTAAATAACCTAAATAATATTTCTAATCAATTTTAATTATTTAAATTACCAAGTAAGAATATAATTCCATTTTCAAGAGATATGAGCATAATAATGACAAGTGTGAAACCCATTAGGCAATATCTTCGAGTTCAGGTAATTAGAGCTACTAGCGTAAGAATAAAGAGTTACTTACCTAAAAAATGTTCTCAAATATGAAATGAATATAGTCTTTTGGTGCTTGGTCCTCACCCAGGAGGATGGTAAACCTCATGTCTATGATTGCACATATTGAAACCACTTTTAGCTAATTAGTTTACCCTTATGTCTATTATGAGACTGGAACTAATTTTAGAATGCTTTTCAAACACTTGTTGTGACTCCGAGTTGAGTCACCATAATTCGATCTCCTTTCGAGCACTTCCTAATGCTACTTGTGGTTCATTTGCGCCAACCACCATGTACTCATCTACTTGTCTCACACCAATGCTATTTGTGCCTAGGGCTTTTGAAGCAACAAGGATTGCAATGACATATAATTTCAAGGTCGAGACTTTCTAACATTCACAATACCATTATGCTAAAGGTGGGTGTCTAATTAAAATGCCTTGTGATCTCTAACAGTTTGGTCACCACTAGTGACATCTTTTTACTTACACTATATTATTAATGACCAATAGAGTGTAGCCACGTGGAAATACAATCTAGAAATTTCAGCTAATAACATAATGATTAGATTTAATATAAATGGCTACACAAGAAATTTACACTTATCAAGACCTTGAACATGATATGAGAACTTAGGTAGCGGTTGTAAGGACGTGAGTGCACCTAGGCGGGAACATTTAAATGTGTAACCACCCATCAATTACAATAACAATTGAAGAGTAAGGGACTCTATAAATAAGTAGCTAAAGGACAAAGGAAAAGATGACTCCCTGAAAAAACTATATTTACGCATATAAACTCTTTTTTCCTTTAATTTTTATTTGTTTATAATTTTTCTTCTTATTCGAAGTAGTTTGAAAGGTAGATTTGCTGCAATTCTTTTTATATTTTATGAAAAGACCTTTTTCCTTTACATTTAAACTGTTTTTAATTTACTTAGTGTAACTTGAATTACATTTCTTAGTGCAAATTGCTTTCTTCAGTTTATTTACCTCACTTCACTGTTTTATTTAGTTTAAACCCTCTATTTATCTTTAGTTCTACACTTTATATCTTTTTCCTTAGGTTCTAGTTATTTAGACTTATTTAGCACTCACTGTTATTTTTCCTCAAAGTGGAGCACAATTCTTCTTAATTGAAGCATCGAATGGTACATAATCATTTGATTATCGCATGACTGAGATAATCAGTTGGTTAAAAAGACCATAACCTTGCCTGACACGCTCATACACAATCAAAACACACAAATAAACCCCTCCAGTAAAATATATTTTTTCACCCTCGATGGAACAATTGTGATAAATTATTGTTTATCATGATTAGAACAAGATGGAGCTATGATGGTACAAACAATGTTGGTGAAATTGGTTCAACTAGGCAACATGTCACCACTACAGAGAAAACAATTGTTCAAACCAGTCAAGAGTTAAGGCCAACTTCTCAAAACCATGATTTGAATGTGACAACGACTCCAAAGGCCAAAAATCCAACTATAACTCCTGTTATAGGTTTGTCTTTAAACTCCCAAAATCAATTAATACAACAATTGAATCTAGTTTTGACTATCTAGGGAATATAATGCAAAATATTAGCACAATGATCACAATAGTGACTAGTAGGTTGTTTCCTCATATTGTTATAATATCGAATGGCCAAGGCTATACACTAAAAATTGGTGTAAATACGACCACTTAGCCCTATCCTTTTCACCCTTTGTATTATAGGCCTAATGATGGAGAAACCAATTTGTGAACAAATCTAAGGTTCGGAAACTACCACTGGTTTAGGTGTAAATAACCTACTTGCGGGATTAGGAACATCCAACACTTACCAACAAATGGGTTATAACAACCTAATAGGAAGAATAATTTCCCTCAAAGTGGGAAGGACTACGACAAACTATAATGAGCCTAATTTGGGTTTTCCAGGGACTTCGAACTATGGAGTAATCACCAAACTTATGTTTGAATATGAAATCGGGGGGTATGGAAACAACAAGTAATTTGGTAATCATCCCATCCAAAGGGTGGGAAGGACCTGGGCAAACTAAAATGAACCTAATTTGGGTTTTCCAGGGACTTCGGATTATGGAGTAATCACCAAACTTATGTTTGAATTTGAAATAGGGGGTTGGGTTGGGTTGGGAAATAACTGGTTATTTGGTAATTTTCCCATCCAAAGGGAAGATAGCCAAGTCCCTGGGGAACCTTGACCAATGCCTTTTCAAATACAATAAAATACTCCTTCATAGATCCTACCTCTTTTCGTGTAACCAACACTAGTGATAAACTAAACAGTTTCCCAACCAAACAGGAAATTACCTGGGGGAGTTGGAAGAAATGAGATTATGGACCTCATTTATGAGATTTATGGATCAATGGTTTAGGGGTGTAGACTCCAATCTATAGAAAACCATACCTAAATGGGTAGATATGATCGAACTTCTAAAGGACTTTAAATTCACAATTTTTTCCCTTTTCTCAGGAGATGCGAGTCAATATACAGTGGAACATATGATAAAGTTCACAAGTTAGTGTGTTGATATAGGAACTAATGAATATATAAAAATGCGTTTGTTCTTTAGTTCTCTCACCGACGCAACCTTCTCTTGGTTCACAATCCTGCCACCTAATATTGTTGAAACTTGGCAGCAAATGGAACATATGTTTCACACATATTTTTCCTAAAATGAACCAGAAGTGTCTGAGATTTACTTAGACAGATTAAGTTAAAATCCATATGAAAAAGCAACTAGTTTCATAAATATATTTAAAGAGCTATGAACAAATTCAAGATAGTGTTGCCCGAGTCTAAATTTGTCAAGTTAGCCCAAAATGGGACGGAATTTAGGTTGCAAAAGAAGTTTGATGCCATTTAATTAATAGATTTGGTTGAATTAACCACCAAAGTGTTATAAGGATATTTTAGAGGAAAAGCATGAGAGAAACACTCCTTCTTTTGAAACATATTATAAGGACCCAAACCTATAAATGGATGCTGTTGAAATAATTGGAACTGAATCTATAATCTGTGAACCCTTAGTTCAAAAGTACACATGAACAAAATCCTATGCACCAAAATCAAAAGGGACGGTTAAAGATATACTCTTTTGACATCTCTAAGGTGGAAGAGATGTTTGATTATATTCTAAAAATTAAAATAAGAAAACTTCCTAATGATATGAAAACACTAAGAATAAATGAAATGAAAGGGAAAGGTTATGGTAAATGGAAAAATGTTTATTCCCACTCAATTAATGTTAGTTATGTTTTTCATGACAATATGAAAGAGTTGATCAGAAAAGGAAAAATCAAATTCCTTGGGAAGGAGGAAAATACTATGGGGGTGATGAAGACCCATTTCCCAATGTAAAAGAAGTGGGAACCAATATGCAGTCCATACATTTACCAAGAAGTAAAAGGCATGTTTAGTTCAAAAGGTTAATTGCAAGGCTTCAAAACCTAAAATAGTTGCTGAACCAAATCAAAAGATCTTAAAACACATGTGTATTTAAGTGCGGGGAGCAGTACACAGAGATGTGTCAATTTGTTCCTACAAAAGGGAAGCAATAATAAAAAAAATAAAAAAAATGGAAATAGTGGTTATTTTGTCAAGACCCAGAAGTTCTATATCCAATAGGGTTTCCATGGAGTGGTCCCAAAAGAAACGAGTCTATTAAATGGACCCTACCATGCTTGAGGAAACATAAAGACACTAAGGAATTATTAATAAATCTTATTAGGATTTAATGAAGCAAAATCTCACTAATTGGGAACTCTGGGTCCTGTGAGTATTACAAAATTTGTTCTTATGGTGAAAGGAGTACCTGATTGGTTCGTGGTGCGAGACTTAAAGGTTGCTTAGTAGTTCAATAAGATGCACATGAGGCCAAAAGCTGTGAAGCCTCAATAAGTAGCTGCAGGGATGTGTCATCTTATGCAGCCACCAAAATTAAAGAAAATAGAGCCAGAAATTGTGATATCTCACACTCAACAGAGATGGATTCAAAGAAAATATAGGGCCTGGACGAAGGCCTCAGAGATTTTGTGTCCAAGTGAATTAGAAGTAATTCACCTTCGAAGCCAAATTAAAGGTTTCATAGGAAGCAATAAGTAAGCCCATCTTCTTCAAACATATTGGTCGAAGATTGAAGAGTTGAAAAAAGGCCACGAGTGTAAATAAAGATAACACATATGAGGAGAGTTCTTTTAGGGAAGAAGATAAATAGGAGATGATGGTTTTGGATGCAACATGACCTGATCTAGGGACTACTCAACAAGAATTCATCTAATATAGATCACTACCGCAATAAGATCAATATGGTAGTGATCCTCCCAAAGAGGTTCGAAGTTGGAGAGGATCAAGAAGTCCCAAAGATGGACATGGGTGAAGATGAGCATTGTGATGTAGATAACCTTGATCTATTTGTGTCCGTTTTAGATCTTATATATGGGTTCAAAAAGACTACAAAAGATATGACCAATCACATTAATCCTTTGTTTATAAAGGCTTGGGTGAATGGAGTATTAGTAAATAGGCATTGTTGTTAACCTAATGCCATATTCCATGCTTTCTAGAATAAATAAATAAAAACTAAATTTGACCAAACTCAAATAATAATATCTTATTTTATTGGAGATAAAAGGTCGACCAAGGGTGTAGTACAAGTAAATATTGAAGTAGGCATATAAAAGTATAAAACTTATTTCTTTATCATCGAAGGTAAACCATGATTTAATAATTTACTTGGTAACAAATGTATCCCTTTTTTAATGCATCAAAAACTATTTGTTGATGAAAGACGATGGGAACGTGGAGGAGGTGGAAGAGGATCCTTAGCCATTCCATAGCAAGTCTAACTTTGTTAAAATTGAACTCTGCTAAGAAAATGAGGAGTTGTTTAGGTGGACGCATTAATACCGGAGGCATCAGAAGGATGAAATTGAGTAGTATTTAACTCCCTTTTTTGTCTCGTTTAAAATCTATTTGGATTCCTAATTCTGATCTTGTTATTAAGACAATTGAAAAGAAATTTGCTTGTTCTGGGATCCTTTATCTTTGTTTAAAATCATGAGGGTTAGACATTACTCCGGTGCTTCTTAATCCTTTAGAAATGGCAGCAACATACTCCTCATCTAGTTTCATTCAAGTAAGGGATTCTAGCCAATTGAGAGCATCTTCTGATCAATCCAGAGATCATTTGGATTCCATTAGTAATGAGGATTCGTAATATCACCCATTGATCAATGGAATAGGTAACAAAGCCACTTTGTCACCCACTACTGCTAAATCACTGCCTCCCTAGTTAAACTAATACTTGCTTTTGCAGATAAAGCCTGGGAAGAACTAGACTTTAGTCTGATGGGACCAAACAAAACAAACAAAATAGTTGATTAATGGGTAGCACACCTATTGATTCAGAAAAGCTAATGAAAATTTGTCTATTGTGATATATAAATGCAGAGAGTTAGATCTGAATACTAAAATCAGTGAATAAAGGACCATAAATTAGGCAGACTATGTGTTCGAAGAAGATAGAGAGGACGGAACACCTTTGGACAACAGTGAGCTAGTAAGTTCACCAATAGAATATAAAGAACTTATGGTAAACTAATTGGATCCTTTGTTGGAAGTGAACTTAGGGACCGAGAAAACCAAAAGGTTCATTAGTGCAAACCTTAAAAAGAAGACTGATAATTAGTTGTGGACCTTTTACATTAGTACAAGGAATGTTTTCTTGAGAATATGATGAGTTTCCTTGTTTAGACAGCAAATCAGTGGAGCATAGACGACCAATCAAAGAGGGATACAAGCCTGTTAAACAACTGCCACGATAAATGAATCCATAAGTCACAACAAAAATAAAATAAGGAATTTAAAGGATGTTAAAGGTTAGATTCATTAGAATCTCCATGCATGTTAAATGTCTCTCTAACATAGGGCCAATTATTAAGAAAAAGGGCAAACTAAGAGTGTGCATTGACTTCAAAAACTTTAACACAACCAATCCAAAGGATGAATATCCAATGCCAGTGGTAGATTCGTTGGTTGATAGATCTATTAGTCACGCTATCATGTGTATAATGGATGGATACTCAAGTTACACCCTAATATGCATATCTAAATAAGATGTGCATAAGACTTATTTTAGGTGCCCTGACAGTTTGGGGACCTTCAAATGGATTAAAATGTGATTTAGATTTATGAATGGAGGGGCGACTTACCAAAGGGTATTGAAGACTATTTTCCATGACATGGTTGACATCTTTTTCAGACTGTTATATTGATGACATAATTATCAAATAAAGAACAATGTCTGATCATATAACACACCTGCAAAAGTCCTTCAAAATAACGAGACTTTATCAACTTAAAATGAATCCTTTAAAATGTGCCTTTGGACTTTCTAGAGGGAATTTTCTAGGATATATAATTCACCAAAAGGGAATTCAAGTTGATATAAATAATTACAGGACCATAATTGAAATCAAAACCCCCAAGAACATAAAAGAATTACAGAGTTTTTTAGTGTAAGTTATATCCTTCATAGATTTATATTTAATGCAATAAGAAAAACTAAGGTATTTTCTCTTTTCTTGAAGCTAAAAAATCAAGAAGAGATGGATTGGAAGGAACATCACAAGCTAGCTTGCTAAACACTCAAGAGATACTTGCTAACCACGAGTTTTGTCACCTCCAAGGGAAGATAGGCCACTGAAGCTGTACATTTCTTTTGCTAATACCTCAATTGGAGTTTTGTTTGCATAAGATTGTGAGAAGCACAAGTAATAGGTCGTGAATTATCTAAGTAGATTTCTGAATGACTGGTAATATAAATACTCTACAATGGAAAAATTATGTTTAACCTTGTATTTTGTAGTGATGAAATTAAGATATTACTTATTTTTAGAGAGGTGTATGTTATTTTGAAGTTTGATTTGATTAAATACATGTTGAAAATGTCTATATTGTGTAATAGGATCGGTACATGGGTGTTAGCTCTACTTGAGTTTTGCCTACACCATGTATTTCAAAGGGTTATAAAAGGCCAAATAATAGCTAACTTTATGGCAGATCATCTATGTGAGCATGCAACAAAAGGTGAATACAAAATAGGATAGATATCCTTAAGTCCTTAAAGTTGAGGTTCATTATTTGAAGATTAAAATAAGGTGATAAAAAGGGGTAATTATAGAGTTCCCTATACATTTTAAAACCAAACATGGATATATATTGAAGAAAACACATGTTTCAATAATTACGTTGAATATGAAGCTGTTATAATAGGCCTACAGATCCTTCGAAGCAGAAATACTTTTGTAATAGAAATCTTTGGGGATTCTTCACTGGTCATAAGATGATAAACTGGTTAATATAGGCGTATAAATTATGGTTTAACTTTATATAACCAAGTGGCATTAAACTTACTGTTCAAATTATATGAAGTCACCATAAATTATGTTCCCAAATATTTAAATGAAGAAGCCAATGAAATAAATAAAAAGGCTTCAGGTTTTAAGCGTGACGATCGCTTACAAGTAAAGTTAAAACTAAGTTCTATCAGTGGAATCCTACCACTACTTCATAATAGATGGCATTTGTTGAAATTAAAAATATAAATTTTCACGAGGATTGGAGAAAACCATTAATTGAATATTTAATTAACCTAAATATCAAGATCGATAAAAGAAACCAATTATGTTATATATGATGGAAATTATTCAAAAGAGGTGCTGATGGAATGATACTAAAATGCCTAAATAAAGATGAAGGTTTAACATCCGTTGTCCAAGTCCATTTAGGCATTTTAGTATCATTCCATCCGTTGTCCAAGTAGGTCTTAAGATGAGATGGTTGTTAAGAAGGTATGGTTTTTATTAGCATCCCATTTTAAAAGATTGCATGGACTTTGCTAAAGGGTGTAAAAAATGCCAATAATATGGTCCTCTAAAACACATGCCTGCAATTGATTTACAACATGTAGTGAAATTTCGGCTATTTTGAGGATGGAAAATTGATGTCATTAGTAAAATATATCCTCCATCTTCTAAGTTGCACATTTATGTACTTGTGGAAACATATTATTTCATGAAATGGGTAGAAGCTAAGGCTTTGAAGTCAGTTACCTAAAATAAATTAGTAGAATTCTTACAAGATATCATGTATAGGTTTGAAATTCTACAAACAATAACCTCAGACAATGCAAGTATCTTTGAGTCAGAAATGGTGTTGGAATTTACTTTAAGGTTAGGGATAATTTTGACTAAGGCAGCACACTATTATGCTCAATCAAACGGACATAAAAAGTCCACAAATAAGGTGATTAAAAACATCCTCAACAAAATTATTGAAAAGAATCCAAGAGATTGGCACAACTTACTACCAAAAGTATTATAGGCTTATAGGACCTCTAAAAGGTCAAGTAATAGAGTAAATCCATATGCTCTTACTTATGGTCATGGTGTTGTGCTTCCAGTTGAAATCACTCTAAATTCACTAAGTGTGATAGTCCTAAATTAATTGACTATAAAAGGTTATGACCAAGCTATGCACATGGAGTTAAAAAACATAAATGAAGATAAAGTCAAAGATTTAAATAACATATTGGTCTAAAAGAAGAAGATAAATAACATCTATAACAAAAGAGTGGAAAAGAGGATCTTTAAAGAAGGATATTTGGTTTGAAAAACCATTTTTCCTTTATGATCAAAAGATAAAAGCTATGGAAAATGGTCCCTGGAGTGGGAAGGACCTTTCCAAATTTACGGAGCATTCAAAGGTGGACCATACCATTGGAGGGATATGAACGACCATATACACATCAGAAAAAAATGCCAGGTTCTTAATGGCATGTTATCCAACCATATAGGAAGACAATAAAGACACAAAAAGCATAATGAAATACATTGACATCTATGTGTTGTTAAAATGTCTGAATACAAAGGACCTGAAATTCGTTCAGTAGCTTTAATATACAGTCGTTTTGGTTTTAATGTGTATCAATTTTTTCTCAAACAATTATGATTTTCTGCCATATATATACATTTTCCCTACCAATTTTTTCAACCTTAATTGGAAGCCAACCTCCTTAGTGGTAGACACTTCTAACTCAGCATTAACCCGAGTCAACCTCCTCTTCAGTTTTTCTTTTACTGGAAAAAAAGGAACCCTCTTATCCTGGATAGTCTTTAGCACATGTAGGCCTCTAGTTGCCTCAGCTTTATTTTAAGAATATTGGTCTTAGTCAATAGATAAATCATTTTCTTCTGCATCCACCAGGGCTATAATCCTAATGAAAACTGAGAGAGAAGAGACACTTGTTGCCAGGTTCTGAAGAACAATTGCCTCAAGTCCACCAAATTTAGAAAGGCAATATCAAGTTTTCTTTAGCCCAATAAGAAAATAGAAGTCAACGAGACCTTCAAAAGGTACTCTAGAAAATCTTCGAAGCCACTTCAAAGATTGATAAGTCTTAAATTTTTAATAGGATGGAGCTAGCTAAGCTTGGAGAAGGTGATGCAATTAGACCTATCAATGGGTCGTATCGAGTCATGTTTGTGTTGGTTTTTATCGTGTTAGGTTATTATCGAGTTTGTGTCAAAACAAGTGACTTTTTCTCGTGTGAAAAAACCATATACAAACCCGACCCGTTAACTTAACGTGTTTTATCATGTTCACCCGTTATTACCCATTAAGATAGTGAATTCTTATATACGTTGACACTTTAGCCCATCATTAAACATAATTAGACTAACTAATTCAATGACGTTACCAAATCTTTCATTTAGTATAATTCGTTATGATTAAATTAATAATAATCTACATAAACTCTTCAGAAGTTCTAATAATATATCTTATTTACTTACATTAATGGGTGTTAACAGGTATTAAAGGGTGAAGGGGTTCAAACCTATCATGGCCCATCAACTATCGTGTCTTATCGTGTACATTGATCTGACCCAAAACCATTAAGGGTCCACCCATTAACTTACAACTTCATGTCATGTTATCGCGTCGTGTGTTCTTTTTTGAGATTTAGTTGCAATTTTTGTTCCACACTAGGGGAAAAAACATTTGATGTAGGAACAAAGGCTTGAGACATCAACTGATGAAGCTCTTATTGGAAAGGATCAACTTCCCTAGGAGCCATTAACACTGGAATACCCACAGTTGGTGGTACAACGTCAGCTGGTGGAGGAGTTTCCCTCAAGGGTGAAACCCTTGGTTTTAGAGCAACCTTAGGAGAATTAGGAATAACAGGTGACTTAGGAGTGAACTCAACAGGGCTGTTCTCTCTATTGGACTCCTCTGCCACAAAACTTAGACTGCCGCCAAACTCATCTGTAGATATGGGAGTGGGAATAGGATAATCAACATATTTTAAAGTTCATTACATTCTAGGATTTGTATTTGAGGTTGGAGTAACTCCCTGAATAGGGACATCAACTGGAACGATTATTGGAGATGCATGAGGAGGGGGTTTGGGGTCATCAGCTGGCAAAGTTTCCCTCGCCTCAACTTAAGTTTTAGTTGGAAAAAATAGTTCAAAGTTAGAATTATTATTGTGATGATACCAAATCACAAAAGACATCATCATAAGACAGTATATTGGTATATCTTTTAACTTAACCTTTTTGGAAAGGTTTTCTAGCAATAAACTCCATTATTTTCCTCTTTGAAAAATTTAACATGACTATTAGAGGAGATTCAGCAGACTCAGGAGTGGTTGATGAAGTACTAGTTGGAACCTCATAGGAGGGTTTCTTTCTTGACCGTAGAACAAGAGGGAAAACATATTCCCCTTCCTCTTCTTGGTTTTCTTTTTCAAGAATCTCCCTCTTTTGAGAAGAAACATAATCAATAGGATGAGGGACACCTATAGTGCAAAACGGTTAAGTAAAGGCCAAAAGATAAAGACATATTATTAAAATTTTAAATAATCCTTACCAGAGGAAGAAGGCACTGAGGGATCTGTGGTTGAATGTTTTAGGTTAAAGTGAATCTCAATGTGAAATAACCACCACTTTTTAAAGGCCTTAGTCACTCTAACATTAAAATTAACACCAACTACACTAAAAGTTCTTCAAACCTTAGTATAACATGGAGACCCTGTCAAAACAACTTCTTTGATGATGTTGAAGGTCTTGTCAAATAAAAATGGATTGGCTCCCATATATGCAATTATCCCATAGATAATAATCATAATCAATTAATGCCAAACAGAAAGAAACCAGTCGCACAACACAAATATTTATGTGGTTCGACAATGGCCAATGTCCACGGGGTGTTTTAATTTTCTTATTACACTTCTCTTGTCTGATAACTAGAATTACATGCCCCATTTTCTTGGGGTTAGGGTTAAATTTATTGGGGAACAAGAGATAGAGTCATGAAGGGCTCCTCTTTCTTATTGATGAAGTCGCCACTTGATTATGCTCACCTCTTCCCAATATCCACGAGGTGGAAATTATATTTGTAGTTATCTATAATCGCGATCCTCCACCCAACTATTCTGGGCAAATATTTATCCGATCTGAGTTGTTCAGACTGTACGAATTATTTCCCTATAATTACCCCCGAAGCTCTGGGACTTGAATGGGGTAGAGAGGTTGAGAAATGAGTTGGTCGCGGATTGAGATTGTGTATTTTAACCATTGAAAAGGCTTCTTGAATAAAAATTATGTTATATTTTTCCCGTTGGGCCTTCAAAGGGCCCGTTTGTACTTTCCTAAGTTAGCTGGGGGTACGCTGGTAAAATTTCCTTTGTAAAAACTAAAGCGATTATGTTAATTTATGATTTTGGGTTCTATTTTCAAATGATGAAGTGTCTTAAAATTTTAAATAAGCCATCAAAAGCTTCCAATCGCCATTTCACTTTATCACTTTAACTATTCAAAGCATCAGGAGCTGCTGCCTTAACCTTTACTTGTAAGTTTTTCTCCTTTTTTATGTTTTCAATTTTTCTTGCGACGGTTCCCTAAATTTCTTCATTTTTGTCATTTTACCCTCTATTCTTGAGAAAAATGGTTTTATATCATGAATTAAAGAACATTAGGGGAATTTAGGGACGAGTATACCATTCCCCACTCGGTAACTATATAATTTACTGATATTCTGGTCAATTTTTATAAAGTTAAAGGCGACGACTGGATTCATACCATATCAGTTAATGAAGGGGGTATAACATTCCCCTTAATCAATATTTCTTAGAGTTTTGTGAATTTTTCCATGTCCTCCCTACCAAGTATTCCCAAACATATGGAGAATCGTTAATGGCTTTCATGGAATAAACAAACTGTATAAGACCCAAATAGGGATCTCATAGTGCAGATACTGCTACTCGTGATAAAAAATGACTAACAATATCTTTTATTTTAAGGCAAGAAAGGTTGATACGGTTTTAGTTGTCAATCTTCCCAATTATAATGAGGGGTAATGGAACTAGAGATTTATTACCAGAAATTGGCAACACCCACCCATATTTGTATGAAGGGTTTTTATGCCTTGTAGGAGGGAGGAGAATATGTTGATAATGTTTTATTATTATTTTTCTTTCTTTTTTTGACTTTTATTTTCGTGACTGATAATTGACTAATATAGGCACTGATTTTTTCTTTCTCATTTGTTTTCTTCAGTTGGGTCAAAGAAGAAAGAGCCTCCTTGTTTCAATCGTGAGGTGCTTATGAAATTTTAGAATCTAAGGAGGCCATTAGTTCCAAATGCTTAGTATCCTAAGTCAACGTCCTTCCTTCTCGAGTATACCAACTCCACATCCAGATTTATAGCCGACCCCGTGGATTCCACCCTGAAATATCAGTTCCCTCCACAAGTGAGGGGTCTTCCACAACCTACACCTCATCCTCTTTTGATCCTATGAACATGAATACCATCCCAACTGCTGAAGAGGATGTCATAGCCCTACGAAAAAGAAACCTCACTCTTATGGATGATTCCGACCTCTTTATTTATCCAAAAGCAAAGGTTGCTAGAAGGAGAGAGGTAGGTGGCCCTTCCGAGCTCATTACTCTGATATATTCCCATGAGAAAGAGAGGGCAAAGAAGGGTAACGTCATTCTTTTTTCCTCTACTGTTATTCTTACCAAGAAGGTGGATGCCCCAATATAAGAACCACCAAACTATGTCGATAACCAATAACCCATCTTTGGACCCTAGTCTGCTGAGGGGGGACTTGTTAATGCTAGACCGGGAGCAGGTCGACATGTTGACCTTATATAAGCTCTCATTCCATATAGGTGTTATCCTTGGTAAGTTTAGCACTAATTGATTTTATTCTTTCCTTATTTGGTCATTGATTTGACTTTAATTCTTTCCTTATTTTGTTTGCTGAGTTGACTTGTGGTTTTATCTTTATAGTTTGTGGTAGATTTTAATATCATGCTTGACAAGGGTTCCAACTATGCTAATGCTAATAACAACCTGAAGAAGGCGTTGTATAAGTTCAAAAGATCTTTGGCTTCTACCAAAAAGGTATATGAGGACGAGAAGAGGTCCATCAACTTAGAAGTTGATAAGTTAAAGAGAGAACTTGATCAGCTGAGGGTAGAGCATGCCAATCACACTCATATTTTGGCAGCTGTTGAAGATGGGGGCTTTGATCATGGGTACGTGGAGGCCTTCACTCAGGTTAAAAAACAATTGGCTTTCACTCGAAAGTTAAATTTAAAGAAAGGCTCAGATGTGGCCTTGGTCAAGACCAATGTCCCTTTGGAATCCGAGTTATTTGAGGACCATGATTCAGGTTCTCCAATAAGGGAGGAAAAAGGAGACAAAGCTTTAGGAAGCGATTAGGCAGGGGTTATGGTCGATCAAGGAATGGTAGGTACCGATCAAGGCGAAAACCCAAAATTTTAAGAGCAGGTGGCGGAAAAAAAGGGCAAAAGATAGTTAGGATTAACTTAGCTAAAACAAATCCTTATACTCCCATATCACCTACTTAAGATATTAATGACCTATATCTAGTACTTGGACAGGAAAACACTAGTCAGGCTTATGGTGCTTTCATTTTTAGTCGGCGTGCTCTCTAAAAATGACGAGTGCTTTCGACGAACAGTCCCATTTGTCCGTCAGTTTATAGCATGATGCTATGGGTGTTGGTGATGTTGTAAAGCTGCTAAAAATGAAAATATTTCTCTCAAGGAGAGACTCATCATAGCGAAGAAAGAGTCAAAGAAAGACGAGGCGACTAAGCAAGAACTTGGCAACGATATAATAAAGTTAAATATCTCTTTCGAAGGGGTCCTCGTGCAGTTTGGGCCGTTGGCTATGATGATGGATGCCCCATAGGCTAGATGAAGCCATGGTATATATAAGCATGGTTGGCTGAATGCCCTAGCTATTATGAAGGTTCCAAATGACTCTGAGTTTTGGTACCAGTACTAAGTGAAGTGCCTACTTACAGTCATCCTCCATTTGGGAGTAATGAGAGCTGGATTCCCATTGATGTTGTTACTCTTGAGTTAGAAAAAGATTACTTATCATCTCATGAAATAGATGATGAGTTTAGGCTAGATCCTGATGATAGACAAAGGGTTGCAATTATCGAGATGTTAGCACGTCAAGGGTGAACGTCACGCTTAGGACTGTATTTTATAACTCTGTTGATGTATAAGTTTTTTATAAAATGATTGCTCTATGAAATTCTTAGTTAATTTCACATTTTTCATTTGTCCATTTCTTGTGTCGATCATATTTTTATTGTTCATCTTACCTTTTAGATTATATCGTCATACAGCCTTAGGCGTAGGCCTGACCCTGGAGAAAATGCACCTGGTCGTAGGGTCGTCCACCCGTTCAGAATTTTTAGCCGACCAAAGTCGGGACGCTTAGTGCCTAGGGATAACCCTTAGGTCTTTTGCTTGCCTGGGCAATTATTGATGCTTTTATGTTATTTATGATGCACCCATTTAACCTTGATATTCTCATTAAGTGTAATTATATTAAGTAATTCATGTCATATTAAGGCATTCATGCCGATGACCAATATTTAACCAGATATAATGTTCAAATATAATAGTGATCTATAAATAAAAAGATGAAACTAAATTATTCCAAGAAACACAACCAAAAAGCTTAAATTTGCAAGTAACAAACTTGGTAGAAGTAAAATTTCCTAAGTTTGGCCGCATTTTTGGCCTTCAGGATCTCTCTCCCCTCTATTGTTTCCAAATGCTAGGTTCCTTGTATATTCCCTCTAATAATTTTGAATAGTCCTTCCTAGTTGGACCTAACTTTCCATCTGAAGGCTTTTTGGTGCTGTCGAGAACTTTTTCTGAGGACGTAATCTCTGACCTGAAACCTTCTTGGGTTGACCCTTTAGTTGTATTTCTTGATCAACTGTTGCTGGTAGGAAGCCAAATTGATTAAGGCATGTTCCATTTATTTGTTGGATAGGTCGAGCTCTATCCTTATAATTTATCCATTCAAATATTGGTCGACAACTATAGTCATCATGGTTGGCAAGCTAGCTTCGAGTAGGATAATGACTTTTATTCCATATGGTAAAGCGAAGGGCATTTTCCCAGTTAATCTTTTGGGAGTAGTTCGATATGCCCAAAGGATATGGGGAAGTTCATCCACCCAAGCACTTTTCGCCTTCTCAGTCTTTTCTTCATGCCATCGAGCATTGTCTTGTTAGAGGTCTTGACCTGCCCATTGCTTTAAGAGTAGGCTACTAATCTAAAATAGTTCTTGATACTGTGACTATCATGAAAGTTTGAGATCAACCCGCTTTCGAATTGCATTCTATTATCTTGATAATTATTTTTGGAATCCTAAAGTGAGTCACTATGTTCCTTCGGATGAATACGATCATACCAGTATCTCTGATGTTTACCAATGTCTCTGCTTTAATCCACTTTGTTAAATAGTTTGTGCCGACTAGTAGATAGTTGTGATTTCCTGGTGTTATAGGTAGTGGGCCCACAATGTCCAAACCCCATTGAGCGAATGACCATGGGCCAGTTAATGATCACAAGTCACTAGTTGGCTGGTGGAGCATGAGTGAGAACTTTTGACATTTCTCGCATCTTCTTACGTAAGAGATTGCATCTTTCTGAAAGTACAACCACCAGTATCCTTTTTTGATCGCTCGAAATGCCAAAGATCTTCCTCTCGCATGGCTTTCACTAATACCATCATGAAGCTCATATAATACTTAGTCGATGTCACTTGGATGCACGCATTCAAGGTAGGGACAGTTGAAAGACCTCCTATAGAGTTGACTTTTTATGATAAGAAAAAATGGGAAGCTTTTATCATGACTTGATGGGCTTATCTATTATTGGCTGGTAGCATGCCTTTTTACAAATAAATTGTGATCGAATCCATTTTACTAGGAATTCTCTGAATGGCGAGGACTTGTTTAATGATTGTTGGTTTTGCAATACTGGGCTGAGTGAGGAATTCTAATTCAATGATTCTCTTAAGATTAGACAACGACTATTGTTCCCTCGGGGTAATTATTGAATGTGGACCCTTTCTAACTTGCCAATTAAGTCTTGGGCGACTTGAAGATACGTTTACATTCAATCATTTTTGGCATTAAAGACTCCATTCACGTGGTTGGATACTATCCTTGAGTCGAATTATATATGTCAAGGTGGCCCGTGCCCAACTAGAAGGCTTTGCGCAACCCGATAAAGAGGGCTTCGTACTCGGATTCATTGTTGGAAGCTTCGAATCCAAGTGTGATCCCTTTTTTTATCATGGTCTTTTTGAGAAAAATGAGTACAAGTCCCACTCCTTCCCCTTTTAGTTAGAGGCACCGTCTATACAGATAGTCCTATTTTTGGATTGGTTAAACTCTTGATTAATTGACTAATCGCCAAAGTCCTTGGTCCTTGGTCCACCTGCTCCCATGAACTTGGCAATAAACTATGCAAGTACTTAGCCTTTGATTATTTGTAGTCTATATCAAACCTTCCGAGATCCAATGACCATTTGTACATCCGTCCGGATAGGTCGAATTTCCTGAGGACCGCTTTGAGCGAAAAAGTGGTGATGACTGTGACTGAGTGAGCTTCAAAATAATGCTTCAATTTTCGTAAAACAATGTCCGGATCAGGCAAATCCAAATCCATATCGATTTATGTTAAACGGATTCGGATCCGATCGAATTATCCGTCGAATTATCTGTTAGGGTTCGAAATCCATATCCGTTTATGTTAAATGGGTTCGAAGCCGATTCGATTATCCGATAAATTATTTTTTATTTATTTTTATAATAATTTTTGTTAAAAGAATAAATAATGATATGTCAAAATATATACTTTTGACCACTTGATTTGCAACATTTTAATTTTCAACTCTTAGGAGCCGTGTGTGTGTGTGTGTCTTTTTCCTTTTATACGAGGGAGAATTTTTTTATATAATATTATTACTATTATAATATATATTTAAAATATTATTAAATACAATATATATTAATTTTTTTTTGCCCCACTAATTTATTGATATATAGAAAAAAGAAAAAAGGAACTTACAATAATGAATGATGGCTTTATAAGTAGACACCTTTGCAACGAAGAAATACAAATTATTTTGAAACTCTGAAATTGGTGAATCCCCAAGCATCTAGATTAAGATATATATTAATTAAAAAAATATTATATATATATTAAAAATATTAATTGGATCGGATTATTAACGGATCGGAGTACATGAATCTAAATCCGATCCATTTAATAAACGGTTAATTAGGTAATCGGATTTTAGGCATGATCCATATTCGTTTAAATGGATCGGATTCGAATTCGGATAAAATTTGATCCATTGACAAGCCTATTCTAGAGAGTAGTCCAATTTCTCAAGTGGAAGGTAGCATTGCTCGGCGTCGAGGAGCGTCTTACTGACATAGTAAATAAGAGTTTCGTGCACCTTTTTTCGCACATAAAGGTCAAGCTGACTGTGTGATTGAATACCGCCGAATAAAGGTAAATATGGTACCCTAAATTAGGGATTGAAAGCATAGGAGGTTGGCTTAGGTATGTGTGACACCCCGCCTAATTAAATACCGGGCGATCACTCCTTTATTAAATTAAATCAAGGTGAACAGTTGGTTCATTCTCAGCATCACTGTCGATAAAAATAAATTTTCCAATTTAACACCCTAAATAATTAAGCTAAGTGTCAAAACCATTTTCATACATAACTTTCCAAATTTTATTTAAAGAAAAAGATTTATTTAATTTATTAACAACATTCAATAAGTAAGAATCACACCACATTAAATTCTGCAACATAAACCAATTAATAGAATACATTCGTCAATCGAATGTCAGCATACGAAATCTAAAATCACATAACTAAACTGAATAAATCCATAGTAACAATACTGGAAATAACTGAAATACAAATGTCCCAATAACAATGAAATAATGGAAAGGGCGACACATGCCCAATAAATGAGAATGCTAGAAGCGAAGTCAATAACGGAAGTCGTCTACGCAAGTGACCTGCAACTCCCACCTAAGCTGCAGCTCGCTCCTTTCAAGGGATCCTAAGCAAGACGCCCCTGTGGCTGGGCACCTGAAATATATACATATACATACAAGAGAGAGAGAGAAAAAGAAACGGGTCAGAGCCCGAAAGTGTGTTTGATTTAAAATACGTTTAGCAAGTATTTAAATTGATACAGGCCAATGCAACAACATATTAGTGCGACACTCTCTTGAGAAATTCTCACCTCTCTTCTAATGTGCACACCTATCGCACTAACCTTCCCAACGGTTTATCTTATCATTTTATCATACTAACCTTCCCAAGAATTTAACTTATCTTAGATTACTCGTAAGATTTAAAATTCAACGATTCCATTTTGAAAAGAATGTTTCAATTAGTAACCAAAGTCCTCCATTTTAACTTTATAAAATCAATAAAGTTTTCCAGTGACATATTATACTTTCTCAAAACAAGTATTTAAATTTGAGTTATCAATCATGTACTACTCATCAAATCACAGTAGGCAGTTTCAAATTCCCGAATCTCATATATATATTAACTAGTCGTATAATATATATATAATAACAGCACCCCAATTAAACTATGGTGCGTGCATACTTCTACTATCCAAACCCCATACCACTCATATCCAGGGGAATACAAATTCGGAATCACTCTCGAATTGTATTAATCACATACACAAACAATATCGAGGCGAAGCATAGATTCCAAGTCTCTAAGAGGATGGCACATACTCGCGTCTCTTAGGACCGTCTGAACTATCAATTCGATAGCCTGTACCAAGGATATCTATCTTCTAGGGTACAAGTTAATATCCCCCATAAAGGTCCCATCGAGATAAGACTGTCCCAGCGCGGTAACCTCAAGGATAACAAGTAGCGCGGTATGTTTTTCACATGTATATAATATATGCACACACAATCATATAAATATACCACTTTTATCATATTAATATAGGTTCCTCACTTCACCCATAATTACAACATTTATCCTTAATTTCACATTATTAGTATTACGTATAAGGTTTCATCTCTAACCTTAACTCGAAGGGTTTTCTCACTTATTACGTGACACTCGTGGACTCTATCCTTCCAAGTAGAAAATTCAGTAGGTATAACGCTATTCACTATCGTAGCTATGCGCCGTAATCTCTCACTTGAAATACGTAGTTTCATCGTTCATTATACAATTTCCCCAAAAGTAAACTTCTCGACTTAATATAAAGTTCCCAACACTTATTCATATGTCCTACTGGTCTTTCCTATCTCCCAAAACATTTTATTAAGAATACCCAAGAATTATTTCACGATAAATTTAGTTTAACTAATTAAACAAGGGAAAATAGGAGTCTTCCAGGAGGGGTCGATCGATCGAGGTCCGGGACTCGATCGATCGAACATTCGATCGATCGAAGCTCTATGCTCGATCGATCGATCAAGCAGGTATTTCGATTTTCTACAGAATTACAGTTACGGGTTCTACCAATATTCTTCATCCAAAACCATGTTTTTACATTCTAAACGTCCCAAAAATCCTACTACTAACATTATATCAATATACCAGATGTTTTCAACGTAAATCATGTGTATATCTAACATTAAACATGGATAATTAACCCAAAATCTCATCTAATCATCAAGAACCCTAGAGTTTTTCTTAATCATGGTTCTAATCTGTTTTTACCAGAATTTCCTTCTAATATATCATCAAAATTTCGTGGGTTATATTCCTCTACATGGCAAGGATTCCAGAATTTTCATATAATTCAATACTACATGCATTTTCCTAACACAAATTGGGTTTTCTTCCATATTTTTCATCTCTAATCATCCCTAATCTAATATGAAGATTGCACTAACGAAAATATGCAAGATAAATACTTGCCTGGGATTTTCGACGTTCTGATTCGCAGATGATTTTGGTGTGGTTGCGTAGCCCGTTGCGCGATCTACGCGGTGGTGGTGGCGGCGGTGCAAACCGGTGACTTTTAGGGCCTTGGATTGCCTTGGAGCTTTCTCCTTCCCTCTCCTATGGCCGTCACTTGTGTTTTTGTTTTATAACCCTAGCTGAATAACCTAAATGGATGATATAGGTTGCTGAATTTCGTGGGTTTAATTACCCAAAAAGGTGAAATGACTAAATTGCCCTCCCGGGGTACCAATTAGGCCTAAAAACGCCCCGAGACCCAAACTAAACCCCCGGGTACACTTTTCTGACTATCTCGACCCTTCTGGACGCGTTGGCGCACTCAAAACGACCATACGGGCAACTTATAAAATATTCACTTTTTATTTATCAAAATTTAGTCCCGACGCGACACGGGCGCGTCCCGATTCAAATTTCCAAAACTGACATTTTATTCACTCGTGACATTCAATATAATCAATATCATATATTACTTTGCTCATTAGTAATATTCAACAAATTTCCCATAATTACTAACTCTCTTCACGTTAATAATTATAACATAATTAATTTTCGGATTTTTATTAAATAATTTACTCACATTAAATTTAATAAATCCCCAAATTAATATAGCATAAAAATACGGGGTATTACTGTATGATTTAATTTCATCAAGGGAATTTGAGCATTCCTCACTCCAATTCCTTTTTCCTTTTTTTAACAGCTGAAAAATGGTCGGCATATTTTAGACGTTTTGGAGATAAATCGATTGAGAGATTCCAACATTCCTATTAACTTTCGGATACTGCGAAGTGTTTTTCGAGGTTGAATAGCATTAATTGACACTATTTGGTTAGGGTTGGCTCAATCCCCCTTTTACTGACTTAGTACCTAAGGAACTTCTCGGATTGGACCTCAAAGGACCACTTGGCTACGTTAAGCTTCATCTTGTAGTATCTAAGGATGTCAAAAGTCTTTTCTAAGTCCTATGGTCGGTCAACTTTACGCTTGATTTTAATGAGCATGTCATCTATATACATCTCCGTGGTGTCTCCAAGCATATTATACGGCTGATAAGAGAATATGATATGGGATTGATCCCGAGCATATTATACAGCTGATAAGATAACATGTCTTAATTTTCCTTCAGTAAAGAAACCCATTTTTTTTTCTTGATCGGCAAGAGAGATGTTGATCAGGAATTTCTTCTCTAGATGAGAATCATCAAACACTACCTCTTGCAATGGTTCCATGAATCTATCTGCAGGGTCCAACCTTATCTTTTCTACTCCTGGTCTGTCATACTTTCATTGCTATTTTGATGGTGTGGCTCTATCCTTGGTAGCCCTGGAGATGACCTCGTTCTGTTTTTTCTTCTCATACAATGCAGTATTATCGGACAATGATCTGGTTTCCCCTAATATCCATTATCCTACGATCCGTGATTCACTCGAGCTTCGTGTGGTATGTGGAAGGGAAAACTTGAATAACATGTATCCATCCTTTTCCAAGTATGACGTTGTAAGTAGAATTAATGTATGCAACTAAGAACTTAATCATCTTCGAGATGTTCCGAGTTCATATAGGCTGGACACCTTTCCTAGTGGCCAAGTCATTTTTCCAGTGAAGCCGACCAAATTGATGGTCGCTTCTTTTAAGTCTTCCATCTTGATATTAAGTTTATTAAACATATCTAAATATATAACCTTATAGGAGCTTCCCTGATGAACTAGTAACTTATCCATATCTCAGTTTGTAATCCTGAGAGTGATTACTAATGCATCATGATGCGAAGTCCTAACTCTGATCATGTCATCCTGCGTGAAGACTATGTTTTTATTATAATTTATGCCATTCGAGTGTCGGTGCTTGCCAACTTGACTCTTGATAGGGTCAGTTTGGAAGGCCTCAATCATCTTAGTGAATTTCTTGAGCTCCATTCGAACGATATTATCTTGGATCTAATTAAGGCCTGAGGCACCATGGATGAAAGGCCTTATCTTCTTTAGCAACTTGAGGAATTAATGGTCCTTAATTTTGCTAAAGATATTGTATATTAGTTCTTTGAACACGATGTATATAGCTTAGAAAGCATTAATAAGGTCTGCCTTGTCCTCATTCTTGGATCTTTCATTTTGCCTTTTGCTCATATCTTGGGAGTGTTTTATCTATCATCACCTTTGGTCGCCTTCGAGCGCCTATTGTCACCCTGGGCGAAGGCAACCACATCTTACTCCTTGGCATATAATTCTATGCAAGACATGAGGCTGTCGATGGTCTGCCTCCTTCTTGATGAGAGATTGATGCAACATAAATTTGTTGGGTAACGCTACCTTAAATGAGGCTACAAAGACCTGTTCTGAGAAGTCCTCAACCTCGTTGTATCTTTTCCACTACCGCTTAGCATATATCCGTAAGGTTTACCGTGGATTCTTCTCTTCATGAGGAAATAATATATTCTCTTTGGACGGGCTGGTGATGAAGCAAGCAATGAAGGATTCATTGGGCTGCTTAAAATTATTGACCGATATTTTTGGCATCTTCTGTAACAGTTTTGAATGATATCCTCTAAGCTAGATGGTAATATGCGACACATAAGAGCATCATTGTGATTCCACAAGGTCATAGCCTACCTATACTAAATCACCTTATCAATAGGGTTGGTATTTCCATCATATCTTTTTCACCATGGAGTTAGGAACTTCTTGGGGGGTCTTGTTCCTCAATTGCCTTTAAAAAAAGGGACTGCATTTGGGTGATAAGGCCATCCTGACTATTTTCTTAGTGGATCTAGTCCCACTATTAGCGGGGTCTTGATCCCTATATTTCCTAATGAGATCACATATATTGTGTCTATGATGCCCCTCCTCTTAATCTCATCTCTTCAGGAGACTCCTGTGCTCGGAGTTCTCTCGGTCAAGATGCAAACTCCTTCCTCGGCTGTGAGTTTTACTCGCCTGAGGGCTAGGTGTCCGACCATGGCACTTGCGTTTGTCTCTGTGGAGCTCTCGTTCTATCTTTTCCAGGCATCGCTGAAGACATGCAATTTTTTCCTCTTCGAGGCGGGTGGCCTCCTCCTACTGTCGACTAGATATAAGATTTGAGTGGATCTAGATTGCTTTTAATGTTGCTCTTATGGGCGATAACACACATAAGGAGTGACTTAATTCCTATTGGGGTGGATTTCGAACCTCACTCTAAGTGCTCGCAGTCCACCCTCCTGGTGGACATTAAATGGAAGAGGTGCTCTATGTGGGTGAGATATGGATGTTTGCTAAATTTAATTGATTTAGGGAGAGTAAAATTATTTCCCATAGACGACACCAATTGTAGGTGAAATTATCCCACATATATTAATCCTAAACAGTTAATGCCAAAATGAAAGAAACAAATCTTGTAACACAAGTATTTACGTGGTTTGGTAATGGCCTGCGCTCACGGGGTGTTTCACTTTTCTTATATACTTGTCTTTTTCGATAACCATAATTACATGCCATATTTCCCTAGGGTGAGGGTTATATTTATAGGGGAGGAAAAGATGGAGCCGTAAAGGGATCCTCTCGCTTGTTAATGAAGTCACCGCTTGATTATGCCCATCTCTTCATGAGATCCGCACATGTGAAAAGCAAATTTGTAGTTATCTATAATCATGATCCTCCACCCAACTATACTGGGTCGATGTTTGTCCTACCTGAGTTATTTGCAATGTTTGGATTATTCCGTCGCATGTTCACTACTTTTAGGAAGAGGGATGGCTTGATATAGGCCAAACTGTCTTAAAAATTGGGAAGGAAAATAAAACTCACCACAAGATTTAGAATAAAAGGCCTTGGGGATGCAGTGCAATAAAAAAATCCCTAGTAATTAAGAAACTTCCCCAGGAAGCAGTTATTACTTAATGGGGGAGGATTAATTATGAATAGAAATAACCCAATAAGGGCCTTGAGCATATTTTAGCAAGTTCTGAAGGAGGAACCTTGGACGATCAAGTTTGAGACCTTTAAACATGCTAGTAATATATTCTAAGCTCTTGTTACTAGGCTTGGTGTGGTAAGAAGCAATGAGATGGCTAAAAACAGAGCTTCCTTTGGCATGCCTAATCTCATGGAAGTAGGCATGCAAACACATTTGGAGGACTCACAATGTCCCCCTTAATTGGAGTTGAAGGGATCACTCTGAAGCTCAGAGCAATTTCTATAAAGGGATCCTAAGAGGTAAGGATCTAGATCTAATTCTTTCCCCTTCACAATAATGGATACCAAAAAAGAATACTCCAGTAAAACTCATTGAGATTTGACATAAAAGACATAATTTAATAACCAAAGCAAAATAAAACAATAATACTCTCTATCATTCACAACCTCCGCAACTTTCACGTGTTTCTTTATAAAAAAGGAGCAGGACATAAGGACATTTTTATTCTTTAATTTCGCAAGGATATCAGCTGGCGGCATTTGAGGATGAATATTTTCCCCAACGAATTTGAAGCTAGTCAATTAACAGATGTCCAACATGGTGGGACCACCCATCCCAAATTTAAACTCGAAGCAAGTAAATTTTGGGTTCCAAAATGAAATTACAATGGAGATAATTAATGGATCGTACTCAATGTCAGACAGGTTAAGTCTAATAACATCCAGAATTCCAGATTTGTCCATTTCTCTTACCTTAGATATGAGCATTTAGTTCACCCACAGTGGCCACTCAACATTATCCACTCGCTTGGGCCAAATCCTAAACCTAAAATAAGAGGGTTCTTTAGTGAAATTAGATTATTGGATGGGAAGATTTTTTTTCTCCAAATCAAGGGTATAAAACTTCAAGGGAATTTTATCTCGAAAAATAGATCCACAATGAAGCGAGAAGCCCCATATGGCAAATAATATCCTCATCAACAATAGAGCCTTTAGCCATGAATTCCTAAGTAGTTATTTCAAACTAGATGTAAAAATCTGGGTTTCCTAAGACAGAAGCCATCAACGATGAAAGAGTTGAGAGAAGAGGGCAAATAGAGTAGAGAAGTGAAAATATGATTGGAGAGATAAAGTAAATAGTAAAAAAGGAAGATAAACTAAAGAATGAATTCAAATATCTCAAAAGAACCATTTGAAATAAAAGAATAATACCAATCAATTCCAACACATGTCTTAAAAGGTTTTCCCTATAAAAGGCAAAGTTATGGAGGAGTGGAGAGACAAAAGGCGCCTTTATGGGCACAATCAATCAAAACAACTTGATGATTAGATTTGTTACTTGTTATCGGACCAAGAAATTAAAATCAAGTGTTGGGAGTTCAAAGTCATTAAAATATATTAGTTGAGAGGAATAACAATAGTTGTTCATTTATAAGAATTAATTAGTACAGTAAAGAGCAGAAAGTTATCATTTGGACACATCCACAATTGCAATTGGATTTGGTGGGACTAGTCCCAATAAAAAAACATGCATGAAGAATATACCAAAGTTGAAATATTTTTAGGTCTAATGGTATAAAAACATTTACAAAGTACATACGACATACTGAATTTGGTTATAACATAAAATGCCCATCAAATGGCTAAATTAACATTATGCTAGAATCATACAATTGGTTGATTAAAATTGACAGCCAAAATAAAGATAAAATATATCACAAGTAATGAGGCAATACACAACACATTGGCACAAAAGTAAATTTTCAGCAATGATTAAAAAATAATTGTTTCCATTGATACCAGGAAATAAAGATTACAAAATTGGAAAATAACATGACATTACTTTTTGTTGATTAAATAGTAATGAGGAAATTAATAGGTTAAAAAAAATAGTGGATTGTGTACCACAAGTAATTTAGATGTCTTTATTCAAAATCTAAATAGGCTTTATCATTGTCCATCTACAGAAATAATGGTTTATGATATTGAAAGTTCAGAACTGCCTCCTAGGCCTCTTCTTTCATTTATCTGGCTTTGGGGGAAATATTTTTTAATGAAAGAACTTCCAAGACTAGGTCCTTTGGATCATTTCGCAATTTAGGTAAAATATTTAAACTCTTTCCACTCCTCCAAAACCTTACTAGAAGTAGTATGAAGGTCATTATGAGTTTTAGATCGACCCTCATAGTCATCCAATTCTGTAGAAAGCTGGTGTAACCTACGAATAAATGAGGGATAGGTTTTAAGGAAAGAGTAATTGTGGAGGAACACGAGTAAAGTTTTCAAATTTTCAAAGGACCATACATGCCCAGGAAAAAATATTTTGGGCTTGGACTTTCAACAGAACAATAAGGGAAAGGTGAGAAAAGTCATGTAGGACTCCCATGGCTTTGCCAACATTAATAGTATGGGAGGAATATCCAAGACATATTGAGCATATTGATCAAGATCACAAATTGGTTCTTCTGTTGATATGTGTGGGTGGACTATCAAGTCAGAGAGGGGAACAATAGATAAGATGGACTCATCACCAACTCTTCCAAGGCGCCCAAGTCCAAGTTATCTTTAGAGATGAGGAAAAATGTGTACATACTATTATAGACGAAATGGTATAAAGGATGGATGAAAGTGTTGCAAAATGAATTAACAGTGCCATACCTAGAAACCTCTTATGTGACACAATGCTAGGAAAATAAAAGGTTCAAGTATTCGCTTGCATCAACTCAAATTGGAAAATAGGGTTTAACTGGCATTGACCAACCATAAGCTTCCCATATATCATGAGTGAAAGTGGGGTAAGAAATTTATGGCAGATATTTAAGGGGGAAATAGGGGTGAATGAGGGTGTTACCAAATCTTATGTGATCAAAAGGATGTGCTAGTAAAGGCCCATTATGGACCAAGGTCGGATGATGACTTTGGTCAATAGGATTTTTGAGGTTGGGCTTAATTTTTTTAACCTCATCCATATATTCATCATAGGCCTTAACACTCCCAATCCCATCTATGGCCTCTACATCATCATCTTAAGGCTCATTGACTTCAACAAAATAAAATATCCCCACAAAGATAAAGATGAGGATTTAGTTAGGCAAACCGTTGAAGAGTTTAAATTGATACAATCCATCATAATCTGCAAAAGGGTCATATGAAACTTTTGAAGGTGAGTCAGCATCTTCGACATCAATAACGCAAAATCCACCCAGATAAGGTGGAGGAAGAACAACAATGTCTAGAATGGGAGCGCGTCTAGTAAGACTGGTTATGTCCAAGGTTCCCAATCGCCAATATTGGCCCATTTTTCATCACATGACTGGTCCAAAGAGACAACAACAGATGCCCAAGGATCTATACTATCCTTGCTTGGGTTCGAAGATGATTCATGCTCAAAATTGCTCTTGAAAGGGTCATTTTTTCAGAAGCCATTGTTGTTACAAAGATGACGGAAGGAGAAAAGACAAGAAGCTAAGTTGAAAGACCAAAAGACTGATGTTGAAGATCTTTACACCTATAAAAGGCATTTATTTAAGCATCATTTACCGCAAAGTAACGTTGACCGAATGTGGGAATGAAGCGTGCGAAGATAAAAAATCCACTAATTATTTTTTTCTAAAAATCAATACATGCGGAGGTTTTGTTTATACCATATTATTACGTACCAATAGAGTGTAGCCATATAAAAATACAAGTTGGTAATTACATCCGAGAACATAATGGGCCAGTTTAATACAAATGACTACAAGAGCAATTAACGTTTGTCAAGATCTTGAACATGGGATGAACACTTAGGTAGCAATTATATGGGCATGAGTGCACCTTGGATGGAATAATTAAATGGGTCACCACCCAGCATTTACAATAAAATATTGCATGGTAAATGGCTCTATAAATAAGAAGATAAAGGACGAAGGAAAAGAGGACTCCCTCAATAAAAAAACTGTATTTACTCTTTTCAATTCTTTATCCTTTTATTTACTTTTCTTTTTATTTCTTTACAATTTTTCTTCTTTTTCGAAGTTGTTTTGAGGTAGATTTTTTGTAATTCTCTTTATATTTTATGAAAAGTTCCTTTTCCTTTACATTTAAACCGTTTTTACTTTTCTTAGTGTAACATGCTATAAATTCCATAGTGTCAACTGTGTTTTTATAATTTATTTAACTTACTTAATTATTTTATTTAGTTCAAACCTTTTTGTATCTTTAGTTATGTGCATTATCTTTTTTTTTTCTTAAGGAATAGTTATTTAGTCTTACTGTTAAGTCTCTTCAAAGTGTACCACTAGTCTTCTTGATTGAAGCATCGATCAGTACACAATCATATGATTATCACAAGGCTAAGATAATAAATTAGTTGGAAAGACCACAACCTTGCCTGGCATGCTCGTACATAATCAAAATACACGAACAAATCAGGCTAGTGAAACAATTCTTTATTAACTTATTTTAATTTCCAATTTGGAATATCATCAACATTTCATAAACGTCTTACAACTTGATATTTAAGCTTTAGGTTCAAGTTTTTGTGGGAGTCACGTGTAATGATTAGATTGGGATTTGATCCTTTGAATAACAAGCTAGGTTTTATAATGTCCTAATTTAGAAATTAGGGTTACCCGTGGGTTAACTCAGTTCAGTCCATATGAGTTAAGCGTAAAGTAATGTGGAATAACCAAATTAAGATTTTTATTCCATTTTAATTAAATAAAATTTACCAAGTAAGCATCCAATTTCATTTTCAGGCATATATACGTAATAATAACACGTGTGGAGCCCATTAGACTATACCATTGGGTTCAAGTAATCATAGCTACTAGCATAAGAATAAAGAATCACTTACATGTGAACTGCTCTCAAAAGACGTAATATCATCTAGCTTGTCGTAACAAAGGGAACATGGGTGAGCCAATGCCCATTAGGGGTTCTAAATAAAATGCAATATAGAAATGAACGACTAAAAATAACAAATTCAATACAATATCCAATATTATTCTAACAAACTCTACATGAAATTACAATACAATATATGCATTAATCGTGTTTTATTTCCAAAATGTTATCCTTAAGTCTAGTTAAATACCATTAATCCTTGTCTTCACAAGTTGTTATTTTATTCCAAAAATGACCCTTAATTTGTTAACTTACACGATTAATTTAGAAAATCATACTCTTGAACTATCTTTAAATCAACAGACTTCCTCCCGAAATATCCTTTTCCTATTAAATCATGTCCAGTGTTTGGAAAGAAGTACTCACACATAAATGTGTTATACTTGGGATTACTCTTGTATTAACACATGCCCACCCTAGGATTGCTTACACATCCAATTATTAGCTCTTTATATTTTTACCCTTTTAAAACACATCAATTTGCCCACACATACCCGTGCTATACCTGAGTTTATACCCTACTTTATGGATACTTACTCATCAAATAGTTATCCATTACATTCCTTTAATTTATAATTACTAGGTCCTTCACTTTATTTTTATGTTTGGGTTCACTAATTTCCTTTTGTTAGGTGTTTACCCATGATTATGGGCCATTACATTTAGAACTCGAAATATAATTTTTTTAATCATTAATTAACCAATTATCCATTTTGTTTGAATTTTTTGAAATTCATTTCCTTTTCATAATTACCATTTTATCCTAGAGTTCACCGTATCCCATTTTTGTTCACGGGCTCTCATCGTCCGTCATAAATGCCACAATTATTGCTTCCGTGACTGGTGATTTTGGGTTTAAGAAAAAGTCATATATACGTAAGAAGGGCCATGGGCATATAAGAAGGGCTCCCTACCCTTTTTACATTTACTCCAATTAATCCTTTATGAAAACTCTTTTTACTTTTTGTTAAGTTCATTCCCTTTTGGTCCAACCTCCATTTTTATCAAAACACTCGACTTGAGTCATATTTTAACAAAGTACATTTTTAAGTCTCTTTTTAAATTTTAACATTTTATACCCCGCCAATTGCTAAACTATGAAAGAACACTTTATTAGTAATTTATACTTTTATTCTTTTTATACATTTAAATACCTATGTTGCCTTTATGAATCGTCTTAGAGTTAACTCATCTAACACAAATTTTAAGGTTCATTTCTTAGACCGAGGTTCCTTCATGATTCCTTTTGCAAAGTTAAACTCCAAACCATTTTTAAACACTGGGGATTAGAGCCCCAAATCACAATTTTTGGTCACTTTTGAAAATTTACTAAACCTATGGGCTTGTCTTGTAATTATTTAAAAGTTTAGGGCTGATTTATAATTACTCCAAATTTCAAGGGCAATTTTATAATTAATACCAAGTTTAGGTCCATTTTACAAATATTCCATAAATTACATTCCTAGAGTCAAAATATCGTTTTTAAAAGGTTTAGGGTACAAACTGTAATTTCATAAAATATTTGAAGTTAAAAACTTTTTTTTACAAAGTTTGTGGGATAAAAACAAAAATTATTAATATTCTTTGGGCCAAAACATAAATTTTTCTAGAGGGTTTAAATAATATTTTTAAAATATTATTTTAAACACATCCCATGTTTACTTATTTCCATTCTTAACAGATAATAATACCCACTTTAGCGAAGTGTGTAGAATAATTAATACTCTTTAAGACCTGTATAATCCACACATAACGCTTTTACATATGCAAAGTTTGCTGAAAAGGTTAGTCTTCATGAATACATATCTACACATGAAATTACATGATGCATTCCTAATAGATTTAGAAAAATAAAATGAACTAAACCCCACCTATTAGAGCAACCCTTACAGGTATGCTAAACAGGTATATATGCCCTATACTTGTATGCTATGGGTAAGGCAGAATGGTAAATATAACCATTCGTAAGGTATAAAATAACAAAGATGAAATTGGACTAGTTGGTTTTTTGTGGGACCCACACCCAAAACGGAACATCATGTTCCGCGCAAGGAAGAAAAAAAAAGATATTGGCTTAAGCGGAACATCATGTTCCGCCCAAGCATTTGCCTATTTTAAACATTTATACTTTCATCCCCAACTGTTTCAAATGGTTTCAACGGCTATTTATTTATCTATCCAACGGTTACATTTTTTTTTTATAAATACGATTACTTATCTTCATTTTCATTTATATTTGTATTCTAAACACTCTCAATTTGCATTTATATTTTTTTATTCAAAACACTCTCTAGTATCTTCAATATTATTATTACAAAAAATTATTTTTTTTAGGTAAGTAAATATTATTTATTTACCCATAAATAATTTCGAAATTTTTATATTTGCTTAAAAATATTTTGTGATTATTTTACAATGGTTCGAGGTCAAAATATGTCTCAACACGACGATGAAGTATTATGCACCGCTTATGTAAATCAAACAAATGATGGTTTACGAGGAACTAATCGACCTAGCACATTATTTTGGGATGCAGTTGCCGAAGAATATAATACAACGACGGGTATCACTGAACGTCGGACGGGACCCAACCTACAAACCCGATGCAGTAAAATCTCGAGGCACGTAATGTTATATGTTTCTAAATTGAAAGATGCATCGATGACAAATCGTGGTAGTGAGACAGTTAACAGAGATTGGGTAAAATCACTTATATCTTTTGTAATTTTTTTTAAAATATTATTTCTCTTAAATCTGTTGCTAACGAGTTAATAAAATTACATTGTCATTTTATTTTAGGTTACTGCAGCTAATCTAGCATTCCAGCGAGAGAACAAGGGAAAATCATTTAATTTTGAATCTTGTTACCAAATTTTAAAAGAACTCCACAAATTTCAAATTTCCCAAACATTTTTAGACTCTCCTCAATTTCATTTTGATTCACCAATGACGGGTGCGACAGAAAGTGAAGGAAGTCCGAATATTGGGTTTCCCCTAGGAAATTCCAAAGATGGGGAAGAAGTTAATATAGAAAGGCCTTATCCGAGGCCACCTGGAAGGAAAGAGATGAAGCAACGGGCTAAAGGAAAAGCGAAGGCTACTAACATTGAGGTGAACCGAGAAATACTGAATAGTTGCTCTTCATTCAATGAATCATTTGAGCGATCATGTGAGGCTGATCGTGTACGTGACGAAGAGGCCCGTTTGGGGCTTAACCGTTCACTGCAACTTAAGAAGCGACGTTTGGAGCTCAACGAACGCAGTATATAGGCTATGGAGGGGAAAAATATGCGTGAAAAAATATTGCTTGATCAACAAATTATGAGCACTGACACCTCAAACATGAATTCAATCCAGAAGGAGTACCATGAATACCTCGTGCTTAATATAATCAACAAAGCACGGGGCCAATCAAACTTTCCAAACTATCCACCACATGGAGGTCATTCTGGATTTGAAAATTTCTATGCTTTTGAGTATATAACTTGTTATTTACTATTATCATTTGATCTACTTTGTAATATGATTTTATGGGTTGTGAAATGCATTTGTTTCAAATTTCCATAGATAAACATTAGTTCGGCACAATATTAACGATACAACATTAATAATAAAGATAACAACAGAACAACATTAGAAAAGAAACATAAATTCGGTAAAATCACACACTATTATTGGTGAACACTCTCTAAATTTATACTGAACACATAAATTGGGTAAAATCATACGCTCTTCGTATTCTTCCATTTATATTTTTATACTGAACACTCTCTAAATTTATGAAATGAATTTGTGAAATGAAGCTTCAAATTGTGAAATGAATTTGCGTAAATCTTAACAATACAACATTAACAATAAATATAACAACATAACAACATTACAAAAGAAACACTAACTGAATTATATTTCTTAATTATCGAAATCCCAATCTACATCATCCAAATTTACAGCATCAGACATGTCATAATTTTGCGTTGATGGACTAGGTTGGCTAGTATCTTCTTGAGCACCAATATCATCCATGTGCGGTCGATACACTGTGGTCGCAGGTCGGGGATCTTCTGTGGGGTTGTAAAAGGCCGAGGTTGTACCACTAAAAAAATTAGGCGGGGGAGGAGTCCGCTCGTGAGATACACCCAACTCTTGGAGCTTCCTTGTAGCTATATCCAACTCATGACTCCAATAGTTATTAAGATGCATGGCTGCACCTAGAGCGGTGGCTCTCGAGGATTGCCAATAATCAGAGAATTCTCGACTAGTAAATAGGAGGTCATCGTATGTGGGCAATTCTTCATCGACCGCAATCCTGTCCGGCCGTGGAACCGGAATCAATATGGGTACACCCGAAGGACTGCAAAATGGTAGATCCCAAGTCATTTGTGGTTGAGTGGGATTTACCCGACCAGTGGGAGTCTCATAAGCGACAGGTGCCTGTGAAGGGACAGTCGGTATTTGGATGTGGTATGGCAGTGCGTTGGGACTTATGACATCCGTGTTGACTGCTCGATAGAGGGGTGGCATTACAAGGCCTAGGGACACTTGCTTCCAGTAACGGTCATACATGGGTTGAGAAACAATGGATACGCTCGGGTTCATCTCGTCAATAATAATCCCATGCCTATCAGGGTGAAAGGGTATCCTCATCATTTTCGCGGGAGGGTCATTTGGTATGCAAATTTCACCGGTGATCTGTCGGAGGCATCGATCACCCAAGTAATATACCCCCCATATTGAGGATCCATAAGAATGCATCGTTTCAGTGATATGTACTTCGCATGTTGAACGTAGGCATGCATCTCCACAGTAGACCCCGAGTAAGGTAGCCAATTGATCGAACCTGGCGATCGCATTTCAATCTGACTCTGGGCTGTGGGAAAATTATACTGGATTGAGCCCTTTGTCTTCTTACGATTTAACCGATTTTGTTTCTTCCATCGATTAATCCTAGGCCAACAGTCACCAGTATCTTCCCTCAATAAGGGACACGCCCGTTGTATGTATTCAAACCCGAAAAACTGCAATACAAAAATGAGTATTATTAAACCAAAATTTTTATATTTAAAACATTGTATATCACTTTTTAACACTTACCAATATGAGTTGCCAAAAACAATTCATAGAGTCTACGCGACATCTTGACAAGAGATGGAGAGAGTAGTATATGCGAGCTAGAATTGCCGAACCCCAATCGTATGATCCCACAATCTCCAAATCCTCCAAAGCAGCCAACCAACCAATAGGAACGCTGTCTCTTGCGGTCGGAAAAAAAATATGTCCCACACAAAAAAATAAAAAAGCCCTAGCAATGTCTTCAGGGCTAACAATCACAGTATTTAACTTTATGGCCTCAAACCACTTATTTAAGCTCGACACTTTAACCCCGCAAGAATCACTGCAATTTGGTTCAATGCCGGGAAAGTATCTATGTATAATGTCACCCCGGATTTGAGTTTTTCCATCAAGTACAATCAAGTATTTTCTATCATCCATCGGTACCATAGGACCGCTTCCGATGGGAATACCTGCAAGATGGGAAGGATAACAATCAGTTGTAAATAAAATTAATGTACTAATCAATGTTAATATTGAAGTAATTTTTTATATACAAAAACTAACCAGTTAAAATCGTAAAATCATAAGGAGTAATGGTCAGCTCCCTGGTTGGTAATTGGAACGTGTTGGTTGTGTCCCACCAACGCTCACCGAGCGCTTGTACCAATCCCCAGCTTGTCTTGGGAATTTGAGCATCCAATAATTCTCCCCAACCGCTACGGTGTATAAACTGTATAACCTCAGGATATGTTTTTAAATATTTGTATGTGGCTCTAAGACTATGCCAATTGCCACGCATCTTTATTGAGTTGTCGTTTGTGGCTGTGTCCGGAGAAGGTTTAATGTGATCTCCGTCGTCCACTATACGCCTATAGTTCTCAAAAACTATAGGTCGCTCGGCATTATTAATTTCGGCCTCTCGCGTACCTTCTCCCATTTTTCGAGACTTTCTAGCCCGAACAACCCGTCTAATTTTCTTTCCAATTTATTCCATTATGAACACTGCAATTTCAATAAAAAAGTTATTAATTTTCTAACATATTTGGTAATGAATATAAAAAGATTATATATAAATATATGCCACTTTGACTATACAATATAGTTTCTGTCTAAATATATGGCTAGAATTTGATTTGCATGATAATTACTAATTAACTATTAAATACATCACTTACAAAAATAGAACATGTAATTATTTTAAAAAAAATAACAAAACATATAATTTCTTAAAAAACATAACAAAACAGATAATTTCTTATATAATTTTTTATAAACATTCACTATTTTTTTATAAACATCCACTTAAATAGTTTCTTAAAAACATAAACAAAAAAAAACATAACCGAACCGAACAAAAACATTCACTAATATAACTTAAATAATTTCTATAAATATTTAAATAACTTATAAACACAACAAAAATTAAACAGAACAAAAACATTTACTAATTAGTTTACAAAAATATTTATAAAACATTTAGTAGTTAGTTTTTTAAAGAACAAAAACATTTAAAGAACCGAACAAAAACATAACCAATAATTAGTAAATAAATAATACATTAAGTAATAAGTAATTAAATAGAACATTAAAATTAACTAATAAATAAATTACAATAAAACGTAATAAAAGAGATGATTTACCTAATATAGTTGCTTGATATAGATGATAGAAGTTAGTGTTTTTTTTAGTGATAAAATTTTTTTACCGTCGGTTGATTTAAATAGAGTAATTGTATTTAATTTTGTGGTTGGAAGGTAGGTGGGTAGATGAGGTAATAAATATGGGGGGAAACCGTAATATGTGAAATGAGTTGGGGTGAAAAAAGAATTTCGGAAGACCCTTAAGCGGAACATCATGTTCCGCCCAAGGGTGCTTCCCCTCCCCCCAAAATGACGCCGTTTAATCTCTTTTTCTACCGCCTATTCCATTTTTTCCTTATCCGTTTTTTACCCACAGCAATTTCGTCCAATTTCATCCGATCTGGTATGCTGTTTTTGCCCTAGTTAAATCCAAATTTGAACTACCCGTAAGGGTTGCTCTTAGTAGTCCAAACTTGAAGAATACATATAGAGGGCAACCCCTACCTCCAAAGGTAGCCTTAAAGGGGCTACCAAGCACTCCTAAGCTTTACTGAAAAATGCTCCTCTAATACTCCTAGAAATTCTCCATATGTAACCCTCATTTCACTCTAAACATCACCCTAAATTAACTCTGTACAATAAACTCTAAAATAATCGCAGTTAAGACTTACTCGCAAATACACTTTCTGGTTGTGAAGAAGCACTAAATTGGTGAAGAATTGAGTTATTTCTTGCAAGAGAAAAAGAATTGTGCAATCTGTATATTTTTCTTTTGGCTTGCTATAAATTTGGTATTTGATTAGGGGAAGGTAAATATTTAACCCATCAAATTTTTAGCACCGCACTTGTTGAACTAATCTCTTGCTGTCAACACATTGATAAAATTAGAAAGAGAAGCATTTGGGTAAATATATTTTGGCTAGATGTTTATTTGTGGAAGGACAATTATATCAGGTGTAAGGGTCCTTGGACCACAAATAATTGACAACTCATCATTAAATTTGACCCGCGACTGACCCCAACTGCGATTGTAGCCACAAGGGCTGAAATCGCGACCTCAAAATTTGCAATCGCTATCAAATTACACCGTTCTCGTGTCTTGTTCCTTTGCACACTCCTAGTGCAATGTAGAGAACTTCCTTTGAGTTATGTCTTTGTCGCCCAAGCGACTAGTTCGCATGTCACTTCCAATGTAAACACCAACTCTCTTTTAGTTCCTTTTGAGCACCATACTCCAAAAAATCTCACTCAATTCTAATAATAGTAATAACACAAATTTTATTAAACTCCTTGCATAAATAATAAAACTTATCCATTGTTTCATTAATCAATCAACCTTTTGGCAAAATTAATTTAACTTAGTTATTAATTATGTTAATTTATATGACTATAAAATCACAAACATTATACTCTCATAATTTAAATCTCCTTCTTAACCATTAATACGATTCTAACCTATTTAATATGTTCATCACAAGGTCATAAATAGTAACCTTTATCACAATTCCTCACATAAATTTACTACCATCTCACTACTTAATTAAATTCTTCAATTTCTCATGTCGAAACTAAATCAAGATCATTTTATCACCGAATTTAGTCACACTAACATGCACTCGTCTCTATAATTTTCTCAAAATGGTAAAATGACCATTTAATTATTTCTTATTAATCTTCCTCAATTTATGCAACATCCAAAAAGGTCCATGGACTTAAGGATTTCACTGTTCATAATGTTTATAAAAAGTCAGGTTATTAGATTTGGGGGGCCTATCCTCAAAGAAATAAACAAGTTGAGGCCTCCAATAAAATGATGCAAAATGGAATGAAAAAGGATTAAAAATCAAAATTAAAAGCTGCTTGGGTGGACGAGCTTCCCCACGTCCCCTGGGCATACCGGACAACCCCCAGGAGGTCGATCGAGGGATATGCTCTTTGCCTTCACTTATGGGATAGAAGCCATATTACCACTAGAGGCTGGCTTGTCGATCACGAGAACAATTGTTATTGACTAAAGCAAGAATGAATAAATCATTAGAATTTATCTGGACCTAGTCGAGAAAAGAAGAAAATAAGCCCTGATTAAACTATCATCATACAAGAAGTAGTTGCCAACTCAATACAATAAAGGTGTCAATCCTAATAAATTCCAGGTCCGAAATTATGTGCTAAGAAAGGTAATCGCCATTGCGAGGAATCCATCAAATGGAAAATTAGTACCTAACTCAAATGGCCCATTTAAATTAATTAGGAACGACCTCTAGGAAGCATATCATCTGGAAATAATGGAGTGCAGGGAGATGCATAGAGCTTGGAATGCAACCAACATTAGGAAGTTTTATTTCTGACATTTGTTTACTTTTTAACTTTACGTAAATTTTAGGTTGTCATTTCCAACTTTTTGGATGTTTAAAGTTCAATTAATACAATTAACTTTCTTATTGTGCCTAATGGCAGGTTAATATTATTCCGATCAATTATGATTGTCATTTTAATACCTTGTTATGGTTACACCTAGTCATGTTTTAAGGTTATATAAGGCACAATTGAGAAATGAACACGGTCTACCCAAATATGAAACAATATGTAGTGCTACGAACGAATGCGTAGATCCAGTATCAATGAGTGCATATAAATCTTTATTTGCAATAGAGAGTTTACATGTATCCACTTCTGGTGTAGCATGGGCATCTTGCAATGTCATCGCAAACACTCTTCCTCCTGCCTTCGATCCACTTGCTTGTCTTGTATCTCTTTCCCTGGTTGCATTGCTTTGAGAGGATCCTTTACGAGGCCCCACACTACTAACTGAAATTGCTCTTAATAACATAGGACAATTCTTTCTCAGATGACCCTTCTGGTGACAGTTAAAATATTTTATATTCAGTAACTTTGGGCAATTTCTCTTTATATTACCTGATGTCCCACAAACGAACAAACAATCGGATCTCTTTGTGATGAAACTCCTGAACCTCTCCCACCACTAGCTTCACCCTTTTGCGAACTACTACCCATACCTCTACCGTGCTGAAATTTTTGCCCTCTAATTCTCGAATATTTTGTACCACTACCTTTTTGATAATTTGGATTGAATTTGCTTCTCTTTGCACCTCGTTCTCGATTCCCTCTTTCTTTATTCACGTCATTTTCTACCAACATGGCTTTGTTCACCAAGGCTGAATAATTAACAGTCTCTAAAGCCGACAATCGTGATTTTATAACCAACTCAAGTTCATCGAGAAATTGATTACAAATGTCTTCATCGTTTTGTATAAACCTCGAACCAAACTCAGACAAGGCTATAAGTTTATCTTCGTATTCTCTAACAGTCATGCTTCCCCAATTCAACATGAAATATTATTTCACCTTTTATTTTCGATACATTAGGGGGAAATACTTGTCATACAAATTTTTGACAAAAGTATCCCATGAGATCACATTTCCACCTCCTGGAGTAATCAACAAATGTTTTATGGCATCCCACCAATACTTAGCTTCTCCTTTCAGCATATATGTCGCTAACGTCACCTGTTGATTTTCAGGCATTCTCATTACCACAAAAATAAGTTCCATCTCTTTAACCCATACTTCTGCCTCTATTGGATCAACTGCTCCTTCAAATGAGGGTGGATTCATTTTAATAATTTTTTCATGTGAAGTACTCTTTTCTTCTCGGTGTATCACCTCCTCAGCCCTGGCCAATGCTTGTGCCTCCAGTTGCTTGGACTGTTGTTCTTCCATCTGAGCCATAAATCTAGCTTGCTGCTCAACCATTAAAGTCATAGCACGTGCCATTTTTTGCATGTCTATCAATTGTTTCGGATCGGGTTCTACATTTCCATGAACAAGTTGCTTAACCTCCGCCTCTGCTGCCTTATTTGAAGCCTCATCTTCTATTCTCACATTCACATTCCCTCCTTCCATTCTTTTATATCTAAAATGTATCAAAGATATAACAACATGCGTATATACATATCTTTCCTAACATAATCGTTAGTATCAAACAAAACACATTTTTAACCTTCACTACCAAATCTAGACTCTTCTACCTCCAGAACCTCTAAAACCTAGGCTCTGATACCAAAAGTTGACACACCCCAACCCAGTTACTTATAATTAAGTTTAAAAGTCAAAGTGAGTTAAACCATAATTAATTTAACCATGACCATACACACGAGTTTTAATTTCAGAATCATCAACGTAAATCCATACAACTAAAAACTTTTTACAAAATTAAAGTAGTTATGCATTTACAAACTTCTTGAAGGATAAGTTAACTTAATTATATCATTTAAATTTACACAAAATCACCATTTCACCCATTCCTGGCTGGCAGTGACATCGCGTTACCTGAAAAAAAATGTCAACATAGGAACCGTGAGCAAAATAACCCAGTGAATGCATCAGTACTATACTACTGCGTGAATTCAAATTCAATAAATCATGTCCATATAATTATGTTTTAACTTATCCGTCTCATTCATAATGAATGACCTAACTTTTTGAATCATGATTCACATATCGTGTCTGTAATAGACAATTCTCACCCATTCCTGGTCGAGAAATAACCCCTTGTCTTTAATAGACAATTCTCTGCCATTTCGAGTTGGGGAGTAACCTCCCATTTCGATAAACCTCAATGAACAATTTCATATTCATAACATTATGTTCATATCCATAACAATATACAAATATCTCTTTCCACTGAGTACACTCACCTTGAGTTGTCAACTATGTATTTATGTTTCCTTCAAGTGGAGATGAACTGGATAGATTAGACCTTACACCTGTCAATCCAACTTAATCAGTATTTAATCCCAATCATAAGTATTATCCTAACATAGTTATCTATCATTCAATGACAATACAACAACAATATCATTCCACTTTTACATTCCATGAAACATGAGTAAAGACGAAACAATAGTATACATGTTGATAAAGTTGTGAACATTCCACCATAGGAAATACCTCATATAGAATTTATAACTAAAACCAAGTAAACATGAAAGTATACTTCTCAATGTATATACATATGAAACAGGTACTCAAAATACCCTTTGGAAGGAGGAGATAAAAACATTCTTTCATGGGGTATCCGGTATGGCCTCAAATTATTATCCTACATACTTAGCCATTCTATATTAAAAAAATGTACAACTACAGGTGTCCAAGCTTATCAATATGATATAATATCTGAATATAATTTCTATTACAAGTGACAGTGTAATTTTTCAAGCTTCCTAGAGCAAGTTATGACCATTTCTTTACAACACAAGAAATCTCCCCTACAAGCTCCTCTATTATTCCATCAACTTCCAAGAATTTTCATAATTTTTCTCCAACATAAATTTCCACGATTTTCCACCCATTTTTAGTAAACATACTAAATAGTACAAAATTAAAGTTTCATAATTTTTTTGACTTCATTTGCTATGTCAAAAGCTTGACCAAACTCAGGGCATACTGAAATGAAATATACAAACAACAACTATTTACCAACTTGAAATCATCATTAAAGCCTAACCACATGGAGAAAAATTCGAATTTTTGGATATGATATTAATATATGAGTATAATTTCATATCCAATTGGAATTTCTCAATTCCAGTAAGCACACGAAAAGATATAAAAGTTTGAATACAAGGGGTTTCAATACAAAGGAATATGGCCTATAAACACTACTTATCTCACATATAAACCAACACATATTATCACAAAGGATAATGGAATTTTAATCAATAAATCACAATTTATATATTTTGAAATAAGTATAATACAAGATTAAAACAATATTAACATATAATTTTACCTTGGAAAGAGATTAAGAATTTTCTTGGAATTCTTTTCCTAGCTTTTCCTAGTAACCCTTCCTTGCTTAACTTTTACTTCCTTTTCCTCAGGCTAAAAACACCTCAAACTGAACCTAGGGCTTAATTTACTGAATAAATAGTTTATAATAAGAGTTTTAGGTCGTCCAAGGCTATCTCCCATGCCAACCAATCAAATTAAAACATTTGGTTTACTAAAAGATAATTTACCACCGTTTACTAAAGGGAATGGACAGATTTGCCCCTTGTTCATAAATTCGGCCTAACGTCTTACTCGAACATCCATTTGATGCACCGTTTATTGTGTTACAACCCTAACTCATATGTCTACAACTATATAGTTTTTACCTCAAGTCAATTGTTATGTTATAAAGGTCAAAACTAGTCTTAAACAGGGATATTTCTACCGAAATTAACAAAATTTTGTGTTTATACACAACTCAACATTTCACGATTTATGAAGGTAGGATTAGACTAAACATAAATCACTTAACATTAGATATACTAATAACACATTATTCATATCACATAAGATAAGTATAATTTAAATATAATTTATCATAATTATATCCGGGTTGTCACAACTTCCCCCCCTAGAAAATTTCATCCCCGAACTTTAACATAAGGTCACTTACCAAACAAATGGGGATATTGTTTCTTCATGCTATCCTCCATTTCCCAAGTTGATTCTTTAATTCCATGGCTCATCCACATAACTTTAACTAAGGAAATAACTTTATTTCTCAATACTTTCTCCTTACGATAAATAATTTCCATTAGTTCCTCGGTGTATGACAAGTCTTCCTTTAGTTCAATTGGTTGAGTTTTCAACATATGAGATGGATCCACCAAATACTTATGAAGCATCGATACGTGAAACACATCATGTAAATGGGATAAATCTGGAGGTAATGCTAATTTATATCCCAGGGTCCCAATTCTTTCCAACACTTCATATGGTCCAATGTATCTTGGACTTAGTTTCTCTTTTTTACCAAATCTCATGACACCTTTCCAAGGTGAAATACGTAGGAATACAAAAACTCCCTTCTGAAATTCCAATGGATACTTCCTTTTATCTGCGTAAAATTTTTGCCTACTTTGCGTTGTCTATATCCGTTCCCGAATCAATTTAATCTTTTCTATTGTCATATCTATCAATTCAGGACCCAAAATTTTCCTTTCACCTACTTCATCCCAACACAAAGGCATTCTACATCTCCTCCCATATAAAGCTTCATACGAAGCCATACCAATGGTGGACTGTTGACTATTATTATACGATAATTCCATCAACGATAAATGATCATCCCAACTACCTTTGATGTCAAATAAACAAGCTCGTAATATGTCTTCTATTATTTGAATCGTCCTTTCTGATTGCCCATCGATTTGTGGATGAAATGCAGTGCTGAACTTCAAACTTGTGCCCATGGCATTCTGTAGATGAGGCCAAAACTTAGAAGTGAAAGTTGGATTTCTATCTGATACAATTAACACTGGTGCCCCATGTAAATGGATAATATCATCAACGTACATACGTGCATACTTATCAACAGTATATGTGGTCTTAACTGGAAGAAAATGGGTCGACTTCATCAATCGGTCTACAATCACCCAAATAGAATCATGCCCCTTTGGTGACCTTGGTAATCCTGTAATAAAATCCATCATTATATGCTCCCACTTCCATTCCGGAATAGGCAATGGCAACAACAATCCTACCAGCTTCTGATGCTCCACTTTCACTTGTTGACATACTAAACATTTAGCTACAAATTTTGCAATCTCACATTTCATATTATTCCACCAGTAATACTCTTTCAAATCTCTATACACTTTGGTACCTCCCGGATGCATAGAATAATTATAACTATGTGCCTCTTTTAATATATCCTTCTGTAAGGATGGATCATTCGGTACACAAATTCTATTTTTATAACACAACGATTCATCATTTTTAATCTCAAAGTCACTCTCTTTACCATCCTGAACTTCTTGTTTCTTATTCTCAATGAATGGATCATTGATCTGTAAATTTCGTATGTGTTCGGCCAATAAAGGTCTCACCGTGACATGTCATAATAATCCTCTCCTTTTTGAAAAATTTAATTCAATCCCCATCGATGCCAAGTTAAGAATATTTCGAACACGGGCATAACGTTTGCAACCAAGAATCCCTGATGATTTTTTACTCAAAGCATCTTCTACTACATTGGCCTTCCCAGGATGATGATGAATGGCATAGTCATAGTCTTTAATAAGCTTTATCCAACGCCTCTGTCTCAAATTCAGTTCTCTTTGTGTAAACAAGTATTTTAAACTTTGATGATCCATAAATATCTCACAAATTTCTCCATACAAGTAATGTCTCCACAACTATAAATCAAAAATAATGGATGCTAGCTCCAAATCGTGTGTAGGGTAGTTTCGTTCATGCATCTTTAATTGTCTGGAAGCATATGCTATTACCTTCCCATTTTGCATAAGAACACATCCTAACCCTTGAAATGAAGCATTTTTATAAATTACGAAAGACTCATTCTCACACGGAATAATAAGTATAGGAGTTGAAACCAATCTCTTCTTTAATTCTTTAAAACTCCTTTCGCATTCTTCATCCCACACAAACTTCACTTCTTGTAAGAACATAATTCTTAGCATATTCATTTGTTTTAATTGGATTAATTCCGGACAAAATAAACTAAGTCTAGGCTAGTTTTCTATGGAGATTATTTAAAGCCTACGACAAAGTTCAAGTCCAAGAATGTACAATTAAAGCTTTTCAAGAAGATCACAAGTCAAGACATGTTGCATATGTTTAAGATCAATCAGGTATGAATACTTGTGAGTAGTTGGGTAATTTGTATATTGATTAAATACTCGGTGATTTAAATGTTTGGGAATTAAATCTTTTTATGTTTTAAAAATATTTTTGAGTTGCAAATTGTTTAAAGAAAATTCGAGGATTAAATTAAAAAGAAAAATATTAATTTTACTGTATCTCGCTCGAACGAGATTGAGTATCGTTCAAACGACATTGGCATGTCGCGCGAACGAGATCTCATCCGCCGCCTCGATTTTCGTGTTTTTATTTTCTTGGACTATGTACAACTCAGTTATAAATAAAAACGTATCTCAAAACGTTTGAGAGGCATAACAGTTTTGAAAACTTATTCCCATACAAGTTTTTCATCTTTCGGTGTTTATTCAAGATCGTATTACTCGATTCCAAAGTTAGGTGATCTCGAACGCATTTACCGGAAGATAAACCATTCACTACACCGTGTTTCACTTTGTGAGGAGAACTCTACAACCGAAGAGCTGCGTGCTATTGTAGAAGGAGACCTTACTAAGTATCTTGTGGAGAAGCTGTTTCTCTTCTTCACTCCTGCCCTCCTGGAAAGGGAAAGTTCCAGCCGAGACATCGAAACCGACACCTGTGGGTATTTCGTATGTTGCACTTATTTCATTGTAGTCCATGTAATCCATGTTTCGTTTACCGTATGCTTTATTCATCAAATGAATTTAATCACTTAGATGCATGTTTAGGTTTAAGAAGTTAAAAATGGTTTTAACTAAAATTAGAACAAAGTTGGTTTTTACCTAAAGTACACTAAAGGGCCGTTTCACTTCTTTACGGGTCAACTTTGTCAATGGTAATGCTATTGCTAAAAATCCCTTAATGAATCTGCGATAGTAACCTGCTAATCCTAGGAAACTTCTAATTTCTGTCACATTCTTAGGACTCTCCCATTCAACAATTGCTTCCACCTTCTTTGGATCAACATATATCCCGTTTCCTGAGACAACATGCCCTAAAAACACAATTTGTATTGGAACTCATCATCACTATCATGGTTGATAATATAGTTCTTGACCATTTGTATTGGGATTGAATCGGGTGGTATCCATGACATTACTCCCAAGGGTCGGTAGATGAGTAAAGAGAGAATTCACTTGGTACTAATACCAGAACTGGGAGTCCTTAGCGATTTTACAGACGTCCAAGGTATTTATTTATCGATGCTTGTAATCTACTTGCATGACTTCATCTAAGTATAATGGGGCATCCAACCAGCCTTCATCATAACTAGTATCCCAGACTGCGTGAGGACACTTTATGAACTGGCACCTTAGTTTCATGATATTTTATTATCGATCATGTCTAATCATTTCATTCTGTATGAAATATCATTCGTCCTTATTGAGCCTCTCTCTTAGATAAATATTCTCAGCTTACAATAGACCTGTAATGTTCCTAACTTCACCCAAATTGGCCTACAGTCTGACGACCACTTTAGTATGGTCGTAATATGCACTTAAAATCCTCTGGAGTGTCTGGAAGACAACAACCTCTTTATCACCATCTTCCTTTAGTTTGAGAGGAGTGACAGGAGTATGCTCAACGAATAACTCAAATTTGGTGGGAACCCCGACCTTTTCCAGGGACTCATCTGTGACACCCCGACTAATTAAATACCGGGTAGCTACTCCTTTATTAAATTAATTCAAAATGCCAAGTTGGCTCAGTTAATAGCATCACTGTCGAAAACATTTTTATTATTACTAACCACCTAGTATTTAAAAAGTAAGTGCCAAATTTTATTTAAAGTCTGATTAACATGCAACAAGTGTAATAAAGAGTAATAACACCATTCACCATAATGAAGTAGATAGAATAACCATCACATAACGTAAATAAAGTCTGGAGGAAAACTCCTCACTACAATCCCACAACTGAAATAAGTAAACCGAAAACTAAAACAGTACATGCCAAAGTCTGAAAACTGTAATGGAAATGTAACTCTAATAGAATTGGGCAACATGCCCTACAACTGATAGATAATGAATCTGGAATCCAAGTGATAGAGGCGTCTACAAGCAAATCCCTGTAGCTTCCACAAACAGCTACAACTCGTCACCTGAATGAATATCCTATGCATGGTGTCCTTGTGGCTGGGCACCTAAAATGGTTTTACAAGAAAAGTAGATTTGAAAAGCAAACGGGTCAGAGCCCGAATGTGGAGTTATATTTTAAAAACCTGCAAGTGCTTTAAAAACATTTAAAACATTAAATGCAAAGTACATGTTAGGACGTGCACTCACATGATATTCTCACCTCTCGTCTAACTGTGCACTCCTAACGTAAGTACCCATCTATAACGACACAAACCACTAGCTAAGTGACATCATAACCAGCTAGACTATCATAGGTCCTACCCATATTACTCGGTTCTAATAACATTATAACGCTCGTAATTAAATCGGGATTTAACGTAAACTCAGATGCTCAATATGCAATATATTTCACAATCAGCTAACTCGTTATGTTTCTCGAAACAATACCGTAATTATATTCATAGCATTAACATGAAGATTCCCATTAATTAAGTGTATATTAATCACAACATAAATATACAATACAAGCACCCCGAGAACTAAGCTGCGGTGCACACATACTCTGCTATCCATCCCGGTACATCACGTACATAAGGATTACATATTCCGAATCTCTCAGGAATAGTTCACAGATAACAACATCACAAATAATGGAGGCGAACACAGTCACATCACATAGGTCACGCACATACCTACGCTCCTACGATCAGCGGACTTATTAATATCCCAATAAGTCTTTCTATGACCTATGTTCATCAAGGTAACCAGTCTAAATCCGGGCAACACAAGGATTAGAGGGCCCTAAGCGAACGCAAACCTCCCGTGATAGCAAGTATGGTAGGTATGTCATACACACAATTCATATACCAATACTAAGTAAACACACATCTTAGTAATCCCGTAGTTTAATCGTAGTACTATTCTCATTCTCGTACCAACTTATAATTACACACTTTATACTATTCCAGTTTATAATCATACGCGCCATAATTTATTCTCACGTTGTAGTAGACACTCACGTCTCAACCCAAACCGTCCATTTAATATAACTCTCGTATATAATTTCCTTCTCATAAATACCCAAAAGTCCCAATTCTATCATTACATCAACATCGGAATGTTATCTATATCCCCGAACAAGTTTACGGGACTCCAAAAATCAAAACAGTCCAAAAAGGCCCAGACTGTCAACTCGTTAGAAGTCTCGTTCGAACGAGACTGTTCGAACGAGATTCCTCTGTCAACTCGTTAGAAGTCTCGTTCGAACGAGACTGTTCGAACGAGATTCCAGTTCGTTCGAACGAACTGTACCTTCTAACGATATCTCGTTCGAACGAGATTATCGAACGAAGTTCCCTTTCGTTAGAAGCGACTGGTCAATTCGTTAGAAGCTCGTTCGAACGAGTTCGTTCGAATGACCTGGGCAGGGGCTTCTAACGACCTGCCAGTTTCGTCCCAGATTTTCCTAAAACTCATTTTTCACCATTTTTACTCCTCAAATCTCTTCTAAACTAAGTCCCAACAATCGTTTAAAGGTCTCTAAACAATCCTAAACATATTATAATCACATCCTAACACGTTTTAAAGGATTAATCCATCCTAACATTAACCAAATTTACAAATCTCTAAACTTTTTCCCCAATTATCAAGAACATGAACCCTAACTTTTTGAATCATGAATTAATCCAATCTAAATCCGTTTTAATTTCTTCCAATCACAAATATCATGAGAATAATCATCTACCTATCATTCTACATGCAATTTTCCTCAAGATTTTCAAGTTCTATGTTCTAAACTACATGGGTTTTCATATTTCACCAAGAACAAACATAAATTTGAATTATCTAACATGGAAAGGACATTCTCTGAAATTAAATGGAATTAAGTCACTTGCCTTGATTGTCTCTGAGTTTGGTGTAGGTTTAATGAAGCTTTTCTGCAGAATTTCTTCTCTCTCCAAGCTTCTTCTCCAATGGTGGCTTATGGTGGCTTATGGTGGCTAGGGTTTTTCTTTGGGAAAGTTGTAAACCTAATTATAGCCTCCGTAGCTTAATGGGTTAATATGGGTTGGTTAGTGGGTTTAGTGGGTCAATTCCCAATCAGATTAAAACTCCCAATTTTCGTCACTTTTAATTCCTCAAAATGTAAAATTACCAAAATACCCTGTATGATGCCGGTATGGCCTAAAAATACCCCGGAATCCAAACTACACCCCCGGCTAGTGTTTTCTGACTATCTCGACCCTTCCGGACGCGTTGGCGCACTCAAAACGACCATATGGATAATAGAAATAAAAATCACTTTTATAATTAAAATAATATACCATGACGCGGCGGTCACACGCGTCTCAACAAAATTCTCAAATTGCCTATATTAATCTCACGACAAATTTCATAATTCCAAATTCATATATAATCATATATGCACATAATCAAATACCAACTCGCATCTCGTTAGTATTTATAACCCGGATTAATTTCCAATTATTACGCATTTAATTAATCAATCCCAAAAATAAATATAGCCAAAAGTACGGGGTATTACATCATCCTATCCTTTCTTAAAGAAGGGGGTACGGATGAAGTCCAACTGTTTTGGGGAAAGATCAAAGGACTTATCCCCTCCTTTGTTAAAAACTATTTAGTTGGCCTCTAACGCCGCTGCCAAATACTAGGTTGATTCCTTGTCAGCCTTCTCTAACTGATTGACCTTCGACTTTAGAGTGACGATATCCGTGTATTTGGGTTTTATTAGAGTGTATTACTCACTGGCCTTATTCTTCACAACATTAAAGGCTTTATGTTCCTCCTCCATTTCCCCGCCCAGGTCGTTATTCTCTTTCGCCTGCTCAAATGGAGATTCATGAAGTTACCACAAACTATAGAGTAAAAACTAAATAAAATAGCTAGTACAAGGAAAAGTACCAATAAAGTCAACACTTACGATGGAAAGTGTTTGGGCACCATAATAAATAAGCGTATCAGTGTATATGCTTTCCACGAAAGCCTTTTCATTAAGGAGGCAAGCTCCCATAAGTAAGATAAGATCCAAGTCAGTTTGATACAGACCCTTCGCTAGGTCCCTTCACCTTGTTGGGAGCACCCACCGTCTTCTGGGTGGGAAGACTTATCACAAGACTCGAGTTTATCTTTCTGTTCTTTACAGAATGAGCCTACATCTTGTCAGGGAATACCCTAAATTCATGGGGTCAGATGGACTCTCGATCTCCTTCATTTTGAAAAGTTAGGCAGTTGGGGAACTAGTGGAAAGGTCTTCCTCCACTAGGTTTGGGATTCTTCTCCTTGATGACATTACTTCTTTCGAGGTCAATGGGGTGGTTGTATGGATGATGGAAATCTCAAAGAATTCATACGAGACTAAGATGCTCATGAATAATGGGTCGTGCTCGCCAAGCCCTTACGGTATTTATGGTTCCTTGTTAACTGGTCGGGCAACAAAGGTTTAGTAAGGAAAAATTTCGAATTGAATCAATTTTTATGTATTGTCTTAATTCCAGACAAAACACTTTGAGTTATAGGGTAGAATTTGCCTATGACATGTTTGTTGCTGACATAGTGACCAAGCCAAAGAGAATAAATCATCATGTCATGTTTTGTGCCATGTTTCATCATCAACGTTTCAAGGATCTGTCAGGTATGAATGAATATTTTATGTCATCCTTAGATATATTATTATTGGGTGTTAAGATGTTTTTAATCTAATAATAAAATATTTTTAGACATTTTTATAATTCATTTATGGTGTCGTTAGACCTCAGATCAAAAGAAACTTCAAACGGGTCAAAATTAGCCTTTGTTATTTTCTCATTAGATAGGTTGTTCTAACCAGAATGGGTACCTCATTCTAGATAGAATGTGTACCTCGTTCGAACGAGATTTGTCAAAGTTCTAACGAACCATTTTTCTGTTCTTTTAGAATCTCGTTAGATAACTCGTTCGAAGGCCGTTCAAACGATATTGGTGACCTCGTTCGAACGACCTTCTAACGAGGAAATTTTTTAAAAAACTTGACCTCTCTAGAATCTCATTTGAATTCTCTCCAGATCGTAGTCCTAACTAAAAAGGGTATGTCGTTTGAACGGGAATGGTACCTCGTTCAAATGATCGGGCGCGAATTTCAAAAATTCCGTTTTCTAGCGATTTTTCCTTATCCACTTCCTTTTCTATCTATATTTAAGTAGTGCGGGATGGCAGTTTTAAAAATGAGTTGTTTCCTCCTTTCAGAGATATACCTTTCCAAAAAGTTCAAGAGAGTTTTTCTTAATGATTCATAATTAAACTTTCAAAACAAAAACCTACGTCTACACCCAATGAGTTTAGATCTAAGATTATATATATACACTACACCAAAATGACAAAATTGTCACCTTTCAGCCGGTCACTCTTGTCAAGATCATTGACCGTGACAAAAAACACGCGGTTTGTGTCACGGTCATTGACCTTGACACGACCGTGACAATGTTTGCAGCAAAACCCCTTTCCCCCTTCTTTTTTCCCTCCCGCCGTTCCCTCCCTCTCTCTCTCTCGACGCTGCTCTCTCTCTCTCTACTTTCAGGTTTAATTCTCTCTCTCTCTCTCTCTCTCTCTCTCTCTCTCTCTCTCTCTCTTCCATTTATATATATGTTTGTGTGTATATATATGTGTGTATGTGTGTATATATATGCGTGTGTGTGTGCGGGGGTAGGGGGTGGGGCAGGGTGGGGGTAGGGTGGGGGAAGAGTGAGGGTAGGGGGTGGGGTAGGGTGGGGTAGGGGGTTAAAAATGTAATATTATTTTGATACAACATTAATTTGTGTATGAGTTTCATAATTATACATAATATCCAAAAATATTGGATAACAATTTATTTTCATTCAAAATAAATAAGTAATTTTCTACAAATTTCATAAAAAAATGAAGGTCGGCTTAATATGTGATTTAAGAGTGAAATAATCGCTATATACTTATACTAATGGAGAAAAAAACCATATATGGCGTTTTTTGTTTTTATTAGATGCAAAATAACACATATAGGTATCACATGACTTTATATCCATCAAATAAAATTTTACCATAAAATATCATTTTGTGGAAGGCAAGATCTATTACAATATATTTACATACCTAAATGATTTTTTTTAAATGACATTACAACAAAAAACTACAATAAGGGTTAAAATGGCATCCGAAATTGCTAAAAGCATGAAAAATAAAATATCATTTAGTCTATGTTGTTGAAAAATTTGATCAAATTTGTGAGCCCTTCATATTTTAAAAATGTTGTTTTTATTCCTATTTAACTTTTCTTTCTATACACCCTTAATTATATTTAAAGTTTAATAAAATAGGAGTTATAGAAAGAAAAGTGGGGTTTAAATAAAAACACTTTTTTTAAATTTTAGGTTCTGGTGCATAATCTTACTTCGTCACAATTAATTTATATGCCTCAAAGTTATTTTATCACTCTTAGTTTATATTTGTGATAATACTTTATGAACCACAACTTTAGGTTGATTATTTTAGAACTTAAACTTCAAGATACAAAAAATAATTCTATAGAACAGCTTAGATATATTAACAAAACACATATCTAACATTGAATATGATTTATAAAAAGCACAAAAGAATAGTAGAAATTCAAAACATGAAATTAACATTGAGATTATTTTAAATAGACAGTCACTACATGAAATTAACATTGAGATTATTTTAAATAGTGAGTGGGGGTGGGGGTGGGGGTGTGTGTGGTGAGTGGGGGGTGTGGAGGGAGGTGGTGGTGTGTGTGTATGTGGTGAGTGGGGGGTGTGGAGGGAGGTGTGTGTGTGTGTGTGTGTATATATATTTGAATTAACCCATGAATTTGTATTTTTGTATTTGAATTAATCCATGAATTTATTTTTGTATTTGAATTAACCCATGAATTTATTTTTGTATTTGAATTAACCCATTATATGAAACATTCTTGAAATTAAATATAGTGCGCATAGATACTAGCCTTCTAGTTCTTATGCGTACGCATTCAATAGCCCTTAGACCCGTTCGAGACTCATTACCCCTCTAATGAGATCTCTCAAATTGTCCCGTTTGGACAGTTTGAGACTGTATAATATTCGTATTGGCTTAAAGTTGTTACTTTTGGAGGAAGTTCTGCAGTCGTATCTTAATGTTCGCTGGGTACATACTAGATTGACAAGTGTGACTGTTATTTCAATTGACCAATTGAAATAACACTCACACCTGCCAATCTACGTCGTGTACTTGGAGAACTAAGGGGATATGCGGTCGAATTTTTTTCAAATCGTAACAATGTGCATGAGCTGTTAAGTATATTATAGAAAAATGCAGTCTTGAATGGGATAGGAACACTTACCCTTTAATAGAATAATTAAATGATGGTATAATTAAATAAAACATACTATAAATCTAAGTTTTGTTTACCTTTAATAGGTGTTTAGTTGTGGTAGCTGTGATGGGATATCCGAAATACAAAGAGTGGATGGGTGAGACTAATAGAATGGGGGATGTGTTTCGCAGAGGTGCTAACGAATTTGTGAAATATGCAAAGAGATGTCGTAATGATGAAGAGTTTCCGTGTCCGTGTGCTAGGTGTAAGAATGGTAAGGTGTTTGAGTGGAAAACAGTTGAACTACATTTGTTAAGATCGGCTATGCAAGATAGTTATCGATTTTGGAGTTTTCACGGTGAATTGAAAGTTCCTTTTGTCCCCGACCAACCTTCACAACAACCTTCAACAAGTAGAATAGATGTAGAAAGGGACAACGTAGATCATAATATGTTAGAGGATTTAGTTGATGATGCGTACGGAGTTTATGAAGCTGAGGAGAATGAGGTTACTGATGATGTAGAAGATTCAAGTGCTCGTGAAGATAACACGATAAAACTTGACGATGACTACCAAAGTTTAAAATTTAAGGCGACCCAACCGTTATACTCTGGATGTGAGAAAGATCAAACAACTTTACATGCCATGGTTGGTTTGCACAGTTTGAAGACGCAGTACGGTTTGTCTGGCAATAGCGTGACGGGAATTCTGAAATGGGTGAAGGGCTTATTACCCAAGGTGAATACACTTCCAAATAGCTATCCTGTTATGAAGAACAGTTTGAAAGGTTTGGGAATGAAGTATAAATCGATTCATGCTTGTGTGTATGACTGCATACTATACTGAAAGGAGTATGAAAATCTCGATCGTTGTCCGGTATGCGATGAACCTAGATATGTCCAATCTACTAGTAAGGAAGGCACAAGCTCAAAAGTGCCTAAAAAAGTATTGAAATATTTTCCCGTTGGGCCTAGATTAAAGCAATTTTTCACAGTACCATGGATTGCAGATGCAATGACTTGGCATGCTAGGGCAGAAGTAGGGGGTAATATCATGCGTCATCCTATTGATTCTACTGCCTGGCGGAGGATGAATTTTGAGTATCCTTATTTTGCTCGAGAACAACGCAACATTCGTTTGGATATATCAACAGATGGTTTCAATCCATTTGGAAATCTAAGCACCAATCAGAGTGTATGGCCAGTGATCCTAGCCCCACTCAACCTCCCTCCTTCACAGTGTATGAGACCTGAATTTTCGATGATGGCTTTATTAATACTTGGGCAAAGGCACCAAGTGATGACATTGATATCTACCTGGCTCCTTTGGTAGAAGAATTAAATGAGTTGTGGGAAGAGGGTGTGCAATCATTTGACTCTTTTAGAAAAGAAGAGTTTACGCTGAAAGCTATGTTGATGTGGGAAATTCATGATTTTCCAGCTTATGGGACATTATCCGGATGCGTAGTACATGGTTATTTGGGGTGTCCTATTTGTGGAGAGGAGACTGAATCTCTTCGTCTATCCTCTAGCTTAAAAAATGTATACCATTGCCACAAGAGGTTTTTACCCCCAGCTCATAGTTTCAGATTTGAGAAAGGTTCCAATTTTTTATTGGGCGGAGTTGAACATAGGCTACCTCCGAGACAACTTTCGGGTTCAGAAATTGAAAGTAAATCTTCTGAATGTGGCCCAAATATGCCAGGTAAGAATCCCAAATTTAAGAATGTCAAACATTAGAAGACCCCAACAGGGAATGAAATTGAGATAAGAAAGGCATGGTCTCGGAGGTCAATTTTATTTGACTTGCCTTATTGGAAGAAAAACCCGGTGCGCCATGTATTGGATGTGATGCATGCAGAGAAGAACTTCGTTGAACATATTGTGGGTACTTGCCTTGGGGGGAGTCATTCGTAGGATGGAGAAAATGCACGAAAAGTCCTTAAAACGTTAAAACTGAAGCCACAACTATGGTTGAAAGAAGATAGTAGGGGAAGGACAATAATTCCCCCTGGTGCGTTTACTTTGACGAGTGGGGAAAGGAAGGTGCTTCTAGACACAATATATAATTTGAAGGGCCCATCTACTTTTTCATCCAACTTGCAAAGGATTGTGAATTATGCTACTCATGATTTACATAAGTGTAAGTCCCACGATTGACATGTGATCATGCAATTGGTTCCTCTATTGTTTAAGCACTTTTTCTCCAAGCACAAGGATTTGCGTAGGGCTATTATGCAAATTAGTATTACCTTCTCCCTCTTGTGTGAGAAGGTAGTGAATCGAGAACACATAGTGGCCGCAAAATTGGCTGTGAACGAAGCGATTTGTGTATTGGAGAAGTACTTTCCCCCAGCATTCTTTGACATAAGTGTTCACTTGTTGGTACACCTATGCGACGAGGCACTTCTTTGTGGTCCAGTTAGATATCGGTGGATGTATCCGTTTGAAAGATTGATGAAAGTTTTTATAGATTACGTCAAGAATACGCGATATATTGCAGGATCAATTGCAGAGGAATACATCACCGTGGAGTCATCAATATATACTCGGGAATATATGCCTGACTCGACCAGCGTTGATGAAACTGATGAATTCCTCGATGATTATGGTAATGTGATGGGAAAACGAGTGAAATTAACGAGTTTGCAACATGAACAAGTAGCTCGTTATCTATTTGACACACATGAAGATGTCGAAGAATGGAAAAAGTTAGTTTCGAATATTATAATGTCTAACATTATTTTAGATTATTTTATAAATGATTAATTTTGTAATATGCAGTAAATATGAAGCCTGTGAGAACAATAAAAGACGAAAAACAATAGTACAATCAGACAACGAATTTAGGCTATGGTTGACACAAGAGTTAATTATAATGAAAACAGTTGTTATATAACGTTACATTACACTCAAATTTTACCACTAATATAATTAATTTATCTATATTCTCAGCTCCTAAAGATGGGTGATGCGACATCAAGGCTTGCTCGTCTAGCCACTGGACCCTTGTTCGTGGCACAAGAGTACAAAAAGTATCGATTGAACGGTTACATTTTCGGCGCTAAAGTGTACGAGGAAAGTACAAATGTACAGAATCGGGAATTTCATACAAGGCTCTTACTTTCTTTCGAGCGAGCGCAAAAGATAAAAACCTCGTTGAAGCTGAAATGAATTACTATGGTGTAATCCAAAATATATTTGAATTGGATTATATAAGCTTCAAAGAGGTTGTATTTTACTGTGAATGGGTAAGAGTTGAGGATAAAAATGCTTGTAAAGTTGATCCTGTCACCAATTTGATCATGGTTGACTTGTCCAAGTTGAAAAGCAACGATCACGTGAGCGATGAGCCGTTTGTTTGTGCATTTCAAAAGGTTAAGCAAGTGTTTTACTCGGAGTATATCAACAACGAGCCGTGGTCAATTGTCCAACACGCGCCAAGGCGTCTAAATAGTAGTGTGGATGACTTGGCTGCTCCTACCGAATATCAATCCATTTTTTATGATAACCCGAATTTGAAACAATTTTTCAATTTGTAATAAATATTTCAATTTGTACCGAAACATCAATTTTTAATGCTTTTAATTGATCTGCACTTTATCATTTTCACTCTTGTGTAGTGTGCGTGTGTGGAGAGGAGATTAATACATAAATATTCCAACTACATCTAAGTTTTGTTTATACTAATCCATGAATATAGGCTTCTTACCTTTAATAGGTGATTAGTACATAGTTATTTGGGGTGTCCTATTTGTGGAGAGGAGACTGAATCTCTTCGTCTATCCGAACACTAAGAAATGCCATAATCCTATGGAGCGATGCTCTGCAAATTCCTCCCAACCGTTATGTAGCCAAACATCACCAGTTGAAGTTGTCAATTTCACTTTCCATACCCCACCACTTGGAACTTCTAGCAAAACATGGGAGACCATTGAAAGGTGGAATTGACAACTTCAACTGCTGATTTTTGGCTACACAACGGTTGGAAGGAATTTGCAACGCATAACTCCATAGGATTATGGTATTTCTTAGTGTTTAGATATGAAGAGAATTATATTTGACACGATTGCCCGAGGTACATTAGTTGGAAGGAGGTGCCATATGAGCTCAAGTTAGCTGTTTGAGTGACACTACAGGTAATGTATTTATATTTATATGTCAATTTCGATTTCGATTTCAATTACGATTTATATTTATCTATATTTGAGGGGCGGATACTAATTTTACTTTATTTCAATTCAGGGGACAGGGAGTGGCCCTAAGGTTAGGCCACATATGCTCTATACTTATGTGGCTATTCGAACGAGAAGGGAAGGATAAGGAGGTGTCCCCGAGCGTCGCGGTACAAAATCTCTTTTCCATGCAAATAGTTTGTAGATTTGAGATAATTGATGGTGATGTTGTTTCTTCTTGAATAGTTTCTATTTTGAATATATATTTGCATTATCTTTAGTTTGTTTGGATATATGATGTTTGGAACAGGTACAACGTTGCTATAACAGGTACAAATATACTGCAGGGCAGTGGCAGTGGCCATACTGCCCAGCAGATTTTTTTTAAATTCTGCCCAGAATTGTCACGGTCAATGGCCGTGACAATTTTTTTTAAAAAGGGTCACGGCTTTGACACGGTTATAAACCGTGACAAACGTGTCACGGTCATTGACCGCGACATGACCGTGACACCAAACGCGAGTTTTGTGTCAAGGTCAATGACCGTGACACGACCGTGACAAAAAAAGTTGTCTCGCCTCGAAATGTCACGGTCATTGACCTTGACAAGTTGGATTTGTCAAGGTCAATGACCTTGACAATTCGGCAGATTTGGTGTAGTGATATATATATATATATATATATATATATATATATATATAGAGAGAGAGAGAGGGTATCATAAGTGGACCTAAAAAATGGACTTTTTAATGGACCTTAACAAAAAAACCCTAACAACCCATTAATTTTAATTCATATATTGTAATTGGTCCGCGCCAGCGGTAACAGACACGCGTGTCGATCGAATATTTTTTTTATTTCAATCACATCACCCCTATATCTGATAGCTTTAATAAAATGCTACTAACCCAACTCTTATCTTAAAAACGGCACGCGTGTAAGATAAGAGTTGGTATATTGACGGGTCACATCACTCCCTCTGGTATATTGACGGATCACATCACCCTCTTTCTTGCTTCTGGCTGAGGGTCATAAGTTGGTATATTGCCGGGAAAAAACCCAGCAGATGGGGGGGGGGGGTAGGGGTAAGGGGGTCCCGGTCAGATGCGTGTTTGGTGCCGCTATCACAGACTAATTACACTATAGGAATCAAAATTAATGGGTTGTTAGGTGTTTTTTGTTAAGGTCCATTACAAAGTTCGCTTTTTAGGTCCACTTGTGATCCTCTCCCTATATATATATATGAGTGTGTGTGTCTTGAGATAAAATTTTTGGCATCGTGTTCATTTTCTATATTATTGAGAATTTTTTTTACAGAGGATTTCGTGCTCCTTGGTTTACATACGGTGGACCCATATACATGACGGTTGTTGAGACCTATCAGTGGACCCCGAGGCGTAGGTCGACTCATGCGTGTCACTAAGTAGAGGTTAAAGGAATGAAGAGAGTCAAGGCTTGCGAGGGCGTCGAGTCATTGTGTAAGTTTTCTGTTGTGTCCCAATTGTAATCCATGTCAAGATGCATGCTTAGGTTAAAAAGATAAGAGTGGTTTAATCATAAAATTATTTTATTTGGTACTTATTTATTTTGGATAAATTTATAATTTGGTTTGTGTAAATTTCAAAACTATCCCATCCAAATAGTGTCGCCTCATTATTCACAGAGTGGTATCAGAGCGGGTGCACTAAATTCTCATGTTAGATCCTATTAGGCTTGAAAATGAAAATTTATCACTTTTGAGGTTTCCTGTTTTTTTATGGTTTTAACTACACGTATTGGAAAGAGAATATGAGGTCAACACTTAAGTTTTAAATAAGCGAGTTTGGTAAGCGGTTATTAGAGGGTGGCACCCACCAACGTGTTTAGTAGGTGAAGTTCGTGTTTCTAAAATTGTTGAAAGATGGAGTGAGGATGAGAATAAGTTAGCAAATTATAATTTACATGGTTTAAATGCTATTTGTAGTGCGGTTACACCTAAGGATTTCCATCGTATTATGACATGTAAAATATCTGAAGAGGTTTGGGACACACTCCAACTCACTCACGAAGGTATATGTTGTAATACCCCGTATTTTTGACTATATTTATTTTGGGATTAATTAATTAAATTGCGTATTAATTGGAAATTAATCCGGGTTAATAATACTAATGTGATGCGAATTGGTATTTGATTATGTGCATATATGATTATATATGAACTTGGTATTATAAAATTTGTCGTGGGATTTATATACGGCATTTTAGAAATTTTGTTGAGACGCGTGGGACCGCCGCGTCACGGTATGATATTTTGATATTAAAAGTGAATTAAAAATCTATAACCCGTATGGTCGTTTTGAGTGCGCCAACGCGTCCGGAAGGGTCGAGATAGTCAGAAAACACTAGCCGGGGGTATAGTTTGGGTTCCGGGGTATTTTTAGGCCATCCCGGCACCATAAAGGGTATTTTAGTAATTTGGTATTTTTGGGTAATTAAAAGTGACGAAAATGGAGAGTTATAATCTGATAAGGATTGACCCAACCAACCCTTATTAACCCAACAAGCTACGGAGGTTTATTATATTAGGTTTTCATAAGTTCCCTTCAAACCAAACCCTAGCCACCTTGAGCCACCATTGAAGGAGAGCTTGGAGAAGGAGAGAGATAGAGGAAATCTGCAGAAAGAGATTACAAATCAACACCAGATTCGAAATCAAACCAAGGCAAGTGGTTTAATTATGTTTAACTTCAGCAAATGTTCTTTCCATGTTAGCAAATTGAAGATTTATAATTGTTATTGGAAGATGAATGAAAACCCATGATTAATTGAACTTAGGTCTGAATTTTGAGGATAAATTGCATGTAGACTAGTTGGTGACGATTAATCTGATGTGAATACATGATTGGGTGAAAGAAAAACGAATTAAATTCTGGGATTTGATGATGATATTATGTTAGGATTCATGTTCTTGAGAAAATCTGGAAAAAACTAGGTTTTTATGAAGATTGATCCATATGTAACCTTTAGATGTTGAATTATTGATTTATGGACGTTAGTAATACTGTAGGATTGTTATATGGCATTACTATGACGTTATATCTGAGAATCATACGTTAGAAATTAGTTTTGGGATGGATTAAAATCTGCAAAACGAAGCAGTCCGTAGCCATACCTGTTCGATCGATCGATCGACATTCATAAGTCGATCGATCGACTAGATCGATCGAGCGACATTCATAGGTCGATCGATCGACCTTCCCAGAATGAGTGAAATATTCCTTAATTTGATTTTAATGGTGGAAACCCTCGGAGAATATGTTTGGAGACCTGATGAATACCCTCACCCTTAAGAAAGACCAGTAGAGGTGAGTATTATAGTGAACTTTAATTAGAATACAATTCGAGGAATTATTCTAGATTATTGAAATTCGTTAGTGAGGTAACGTTTGGGTTAATAGTGTAAAATTGTGTAATTTGATGAAATAAGGTTTAGAGCAGAAGTAAAGGCCTTAAGAATAAAGATGTTATATTTGGGAATAATCGGAACTTAATAGTCTATTTAAGATAGATTTTAAGGATAAGGGATTACGGCGTGAGACGTGTCGGCAATTTAACCTTATATCAACGGGAGACTTGAAATATATAAGTTTGGTATAACGGTATAATGATGTAGAAAATACCTTATTAAAATGGTGATATCTAAGATGTGTGAATGCTTAGTATATAGTTTATGTGTATAACATACCTACCATACTTGCTATCACGGGGGAGGTTACGTTCGCTTAGGACCCTCTAATCCTTGTGTGCCTACGGGGGGGATATAGACTGGTACCTTGATGAACATAGATCATTGAAAGACTTATTGTGATATTAATAAGTCCGCTGATCATGGGAGCGTAGGTATGTGCGTGACCCATGTGATGGTGACTGTGTTCGCCTCCATTAATTGTGATGTCGTTATCGGTAAACTATTCCTGAGAGATTCGGAATATGTAATCCTTATGTACGTGATGTACCGGGATGGATAGCAGAGTATGTGTGCGCCGCAGCTTAGTTCTCGGGGTGCTTGTGTCGTATATTTATGATGTGAATAATATACGCTTAAATTAATGGGAACCTTCATGTTAATGTTGTGAAAATAATTACAGTAATGTTCCGAGACTGATAATGAGTTAACTGATAGTTATATCTATGGCATACTTAGTAACTGAGTTTATGTTAAACCTCTATTTAATTACAAGTGTTGTTATGCTAAACGGAACCTAGTAATATGGATAGGACCTTTGGCAGTCTAGCTAGTTATGTCGTCAGTTAGCTAGTAGTATGGGTCGATATAGATGGGTAATTACGTTAGAAGTGCACAGTTAGTCGAGAGGTGAGAATTTAATGTGAGTGCACGTCCTAACATGTACTTTGCATTTAATGTTTTAAATGTTTTTAAAGCACTTGCAGGTTTTTAAAATATAACACATTCGGGCTCTGACCCGTTTGCTTTTCAAATCTCTTTTTCTTGTAAAACCATTTTTAGGTGCCCAGCCACAGGGACACCAAGCATAGGATTCTCATTCAGGTGACGAGCTGTAGCTGTTTGTGGAAGCTACAGGGACTTGCTTTTAGACGCCTCTCTCATTTGGATTCCAGTCTCAGCATCTATCAGTTGTAGGGCATGTTGCCCAATTCTATTAGACATTTTTACATTTCAGTTTTCAGACTCTAGCATGTATTGCTCAGTATTCAGTTTTAATTATTTATTTCAGTTTACTTATCAGTTGTGGGATTTTGTATTGAGGAGTTTTTCCTCCAGGTTCTATTTACATTTTGTGATGGTTATTCATTCTATTTCAGTATGGTGAATGGTGTTATTTAGTTATTTATTACTCTTGTTGCATGCTAATCAGATTTAATAAAATTGGCACTTACTTTTTAAATACTAGGTGGTTAGTAATCTTTAAAATGTTTTCGACAGTGATGCTATTAACTGAGCCAACTTGGCATTTTGAATTAATTTTATGAAGGAGTAGCTAACCGGTGTTTAATTAGTCGGGGTGCCACAGGTGGTATCAGAGCATCAGGTTCTAGTGTCCTTTAGGATCTGTACGGCTATTATGTTTCCGCTACGTTCCTTTGATATAGAGCCCTATATTTTAGGACTGTTGTACTCTTTTTGTGTGTACGTTTCGTTCTTCAGCTATTTTAAAGTTTATAATTGTAGACTTATAAACTTTGTTCTTATTTCAGATGCCTCCACGACGTGCACGACGAGTTCCCAGGAATGCAATGCCCGAACCCCAGCCCGCTCCAGTTCAGGGCATGTTGAACGCCGCTGAGGTTGCAACTATAGTAGCCCAAGCGGTAAATGCCGCGATTGCCGTTGTTCAGCAGGCACCACCTCAGGCGCCGGTTGCCGCGCCAGTACAGGTTAATGCATTCCCGTCTGCTTGGGAGCGTGTACGCGACGCTTTTCAGAAAGCGCATCCGCCAGAGTTTGCAGGAAGCTCAGATGTGGTAGTCTCGAGCCAATGGAGGAAGGATATGCAGAGGCACTTGAGGATGCATGAGTGTTCTGATGTTCAGAAGCAGGTGCTAGCTACTTTCAAGCTAGTTGGATCTGCGCTGCAGTGGTGGGAGTCCATTACCACCGCGGAGGAGAGGGAAACCCTCACGATTCAGGAGTTCTGGGTGCGGTTCGACCGCAAGTACTTTCTGTCCGCAGTTCATACCGAGATGAGGAGGAAGCTGATGAGTTTGAAGCAGGAGGGCAAGACAGTGGCCGAGTATGAGGCCGAGTTCACTAACCTGTTGAATATCGTTCCAGACGAGATTCCAACAGAGAAGAAGAAGATAGAGAAGTTCACTGATGGGTTGAATTGGAGGATCCGTCAGCATCTGCTAGGGAACCTATCGTTGGCCACGTATTCTGATGTGGTTAACGCTGCACTATTGCACTGCCAGGACCACCGTTTTCATATGGCCGAGGGCAAGCGGTCGGGGGAGTCTAGCCATCAGGGCAGGACTGGAGGACACGGTGCCAGCGGGGCACAATCTGGTCAGGGGCAGAGACAGACTGAGCAGGGTACCCAGCAGGGGGATAATAAGAGGTTCCGGTCAGGGAACTACAGGCAGGGACAGGGAGGTTTCCGTCAGGGCCATCAGGGTCCAAACGGCCATCAGGGCCAACAGGGGCAGAACGGGAATCAGGGCCAGCAGGGCCAAGGCAGGAATGGTAACGGCCACCAGGGCCGGGGACAGCAGGGACAGAGGGGAGGGAACTTCCCAGGGAAGTGCTTCGTCTGTGGCAAGATTGGCCACAAGCGACAGAATTGTCCTGATAGGGGCAGGGCCCCACAGCAGCAGCAGCAGGGTGCTCGCCAGGAGCCGCAGAGGCCCATATTTCCCGCCGCTCTTCCCGCACCGCCACCGATCATTCCAGCACCTCAGCAGGGGCAGCTACAGTATGGACGTGTCTACAACGTTCACCAGGCTGCAGTTCCATAGGCACCGCCCGCGATCGAGGGTACGTTTCCTATCCATGGCACTATGGGTCGGGTGTTATTTGATACGGGTGCTACACACTGTTTTATTGCTACACACTTCGCGAAAGCTTTAGGATTGTTAGCTACGGCAGAGAGCACAGTGACGTGTGTTGACTCATCATTAGGGAGTGGGTCACTTATTTTCTTTATATGCCGGGGAGTGGGGGTAGAGGTTGGTGGTTTGGTATTACCTGCAGATATGTTTGTGTTAGACATGCATGTTCACGATGTGATCATCGGTATGGATTGGCTCGTAGCATATAGGGCCATGATTGATTGCTTCAGCGGGAGCATTGTTTTTGCCATTCCGGGGCAAGAGATGTTTATAGTGGCGATGCCTCGCCCAGAGGGAGGGTCGACCGCTCATCTGTATTACATAGAGGAGGATACCTCTAAGGAGGTTGTTATTCCTTTAAATTCGATCCCGGTTGTCAGGGAGTATTCGGATGTGTTTCAGGAGATACCAGGCTTACCACCCAGTCGAGAGATAGATTTCGTTATTGATTTGCTACCGGGTACGAGACCTATAGCACGTGCACCGTACCGTATGGCTCCGGCTGAGATGCGAGAGCTACGGGATCAGATTGAGCAGTTGTTGGGTCAGGGGTTTATTCGGAGGAGTACTTCACCGTGGGGTGCCCCTGTGTTGTTCGTGAAGAAGAGGGATGGTTCACTGAGGTTGTGTGTGGACTACCGAGAGTTGAATAAGGTCACGATACGGAATAAGTATCCGTTGCCTCGAATCGATGACTTATTCGACCAGTTGAGAGGAGCTTCTTTCTTCTCGAAGATTGATTTGAGATCGAGATACCATCAGTTGCGTATCAGGGAGGAGGATGTCTCGAAGACTGCGTTCTTGTCGAGATATGGTTCTTACGAGTTTCGGGTTACGCCTTTCGGCTTGACCAACGCTCCAGCAGTGTTTATGGACTTGATGAACAGGGTGTTCAGAGATTTTCTCGATCAGTTTGTCATTGTCTTCATTGATGACATTCTGGTCTACTCTCAGACAGAGGAGGAGCACGCCGAGCATTTGAGGCAGGTTTTGCAGACACTTCGTCAGAACGAGCTGTATGCAAAATATGAAAAGTGCGGGTTTTGGCTGAAGGAGGTCCAGTTCTTGGGTCACATTATTTCCGACCAGGGAATATCTGTCGATCCGGGGAAGGTGTCAGCGGTGAGGGAGTGGGGACAGCCCACGACACCAACAGAGATTCGTAGTTTCTTGGGCTTAGCGGGATACTACAGGAGGTTTATTCGGGGTTTCTCGGAGATAGCGGGTCCTTTGACACATCTTACTCGTAAAGGTGTGCCATATATCTGGAGTGATGCCTGTCAGTTGGCATTCGATGAATTGAAGGACAAATTGACCTCAGCACCTGTGTTAGCATTGCCGAGACCGGGAGTTGAGTATTTGGTTTACACCGATGCGTCTTTGCAAGGGCTTGGAGGTGTTTTGCAGCAGGAGAGCCAGGCTATAGCTTATGCTTCCCGTAAGCTTAAGCCTCATGAGAAGAATTACCCCACACATGATTTGGATTTGGCAGCAGTGGTATTTGCCTTACGGATTTGGAGGCACTATCTTTTGGGGGAGAAGTTTCAGCTGTTCACGGACCACAAGTCCCTACAGTATCTGTTCACGCAGAAAGAGTTGAACATGCGGCAGCGTAGGTGGCTTGAGTTTGTGAAGGACTACCAGTTCGACATCCAGTACCACCCGGGTAAGGCTAACGTGGTAGCAGACGCGTTGAGCCGCAGGCCAGCAGATGAGGTGGCAGAGGTGTGGAAAGCTAAGTGGAAGGAATTGGGACACCAGGATACAGTGGCCCGATCTTTCATGTCTGTGATGACCGTTACACCGCAGATTGTTACGAAGGTAGTACGGCACAGGCCGATGACTCGTTCTGTCAGGAGCAGATAGTCCGATTACTTGCAGAGGGAGCCGAGTCCTATACCGTTAGCTCAGACGGGGGATTGCGTTTCAATGGGAGATTGGTAGTTCCGGAAGGGGTAGAATTGCGGCACGATGTGATGGCAGAGTCGCACGGCTCACGGTTCGCGGTACATCCCGGAGGGGACAAAATGTACCAAGACATGAGACGGCAATATTGGTGGAGCGGTATGAAGAGAGATATCGCTGAGTTTGTCTCGAAATGCGCCACTTGTCAGCTTGTAAAAGTGGACCATCAGAGACCAGCAGGATTGCTACAGCCGTTGGAGGTTCCGGTGTGGATGTGGGAGAGCATATCCATGGATTTTGTCACGGGGTTGCCTACGTCGCAGAGGGGTCACGACTCCATTTGGGTGATTGTGGACAGGTTGTCCAAGGTCGCTCACTTCTTACCCGTAAGGACTGACTACACTACGGGACAGTATGCCCAGCTTTTCATTTCAGAGATTGTGAGACTTCACGGTGTGCCCCTAAATATCGTGTCTGACAGAGACAAGATATTTATTTCGAGGTTTTGGGAAAGTTTCCAGGAGGCCATGGGCACGGAATTGCGGTTGAGTACGGCTTATCACCCGCAGACCGATGGGCAGACAGAGCGCACCAACCAGATGTTGGAGGACATGCTACGCATGTGCATTATTGACTTCGGGGGTGGATGGGAGCAGTACCTTCCACTGGTGGAGTTTGCTTACAACAACTCCTATCAGTTCACGATTGGCATGGCTCCGTTTGAGGCATTGTACGGTAGGCCTTGTCGTTCCCCAGCATGTTGGTTGGAGGTGGGGGATAACAAACTACTTGGGCCAGAAGTGATCCAGGATACTTCGGCAAGGATTGAGTTGATTCGGAGTCGCATTCGGGTAGCTCAAGACAGGCAGAAGAGTTATGCTGATGCGAAGAGATTTTTTAGGGAGTTCCAAGTGGGGGACCAGGTTTTGCTCAGGGTTTCTCCTATGAAGGGGATTATGCGTTTCGGGAAGAAGGGGAAGTTGGCACCAAGGTATGTGGGGCCGTTTCCGATTATTGAGCGGATAGGACCGGTTGCGTATAGACTTGGGTTACCGGAGCACTTGCATCGGATCCACGATGTGTTTCACATTTCCTCGCTGAGGAAATACCTTAGAGATAATTTGGCTCATTCGCACATTGCTGTGGAGGACATCGATCTCCAGCCGGATAGCTCCCACGAGGAGGGGCCAATTGCTATTTTGGACCGAAGTGAGAGGAAACTGCGGTCAAAGATAGTCCCGTTAGTACGTGTTCAGTGGCGACATCACAATGTCGAGGAGTCCACATGGGAGAGCGAGGATGAGATGCGCGAGCGTTATCCAGAACTGTTTTTAGCAGGTACTTTCTAGTTTCGAATTTCGGGACGAAATTCAGTTATTAGGGGGGGAGTATGTAATACCCCGTATTTTTGACTATATTTATTTTGGGATTAATTAATTAAATTGCGTATTAATTGGAAATTAATCCGGGTTAATAATACTAATGTGATGCGAATTGGTATTTGATTATGTGCATATATGATTATATATGAACTTGGTATTATAAAATTTGTCGTGGGATTTATATACGGCATTTTAGAAATTTTGTTGAGACGCGTGGGACCGCCGCGTCACGGTATGATATTTTGATATTAAAAGTGAATTAAAAATCTATAACTCGTATGGTCGTTTTGAGTGCGCCAACGCGTCCGGAAGGGTCGAGATAGTCAGAAAACACTAGCCGGGGGTATAGTTTGGGTTCCGGGGTATTTTTAGGCCATCCCGGCACCATAAAGGGTATTTTAGTAATTTGGTATTTTTGGGTAATTAAAAGTGACGAAAATGGAGAGTTATAATCTGATAAGGATTGACCCAACCAACCCTTATTAACCCAACAAGCTACGGAGGTTTATTATATTAGGTTTTCATAAGTTCCCTTCAAACCAAACCCTAGCCACCTTGAGCCACCATTGAAGGAGAGCTTGGAGAAGGAGAGAGATAGAGGAAATCTGCAGAAAGAGATTACAAATCAACACCAGATTCGAAATCAAACCAAGGCAAGTGGTTTAATTATGTTTAACTTCAGCAAATGTTCTTTCCATGTTAGCAAATTGAAGATTTATAATTGTTATTGGAAGATGAATGAAAACCCATGATTAATTGAACTTAGGTCTGAATTTTGAGGATAAATTGCATGTAGACTAGTTGGTGACGATTAATCTGATGTGAATACATGATTGGGTGAAAGAAAAACGAATTAAATTCTGGGATTTGATGATGATATTATGTTAGGATTCATGTTCTTGAGAAAATCTGGAAAAAACTAGGTTTTTATGAAGATTGATCCATATGTAACCTTTAGATGTTGAATTATTGATTTATGGACGTTAGTAATACTGTAGGATTGTTATATGGCATTACTATGATGTTATATCTGAGAATCATACGTTAGAAATTAGTTTTGGGATGGATTAAAATCTGCAAAACGAAGCAGTCCGTAGCCATACCTGTTCGATCGATCGATCGACATTCATAAGTCGATCGATCGACTAGATCGATCGAGCGACATTCATAGGTCGATCGATCGACCTTCCCAGAATGAGTGAAATATTCCTTAATTTGATTTTAATGGTGGAAACCCTCGGAGAATATGTTTGGAGACCTGATGAATACCCTCACCCTTAAGAAAGACCAGTAGAGGTGAGTATTATAGTGAACTTTAATTAGAATACAATTCGAGGAATTATTCTAGATTATTGAAATTCGTTAGTGAGGTAACGTTTGGGTTAATAGTGTAAAATTGTGTAATTTGATGAAATAAGGTTTAGAGCAGAAGTAAAGGCCTTAAGAATAAAGATGTTATATTTGGGAATAATCGGAACTTAATAGTCTATTTAAGATAGATTTTAAGGATAAGGGATTACGGCGTGAGACGTGTCGGCAATTTAACCTTATATCAACGGGAGACTTGAAATATATAAGTTTGGTATAACGGTATAATGATGTAGAAAATACCTTATTAAAATGGTGATATCTAAGATGTGTGAATGCTTAGTATATAGTTTATGTGTATAACATACCTACCATACTTGCTATCACGGGGGAGGTTACGTTCGCTTAGGACCCTCTAATCCTTGTGTGCCTACGGGGGGGATATAGACTGGTACCTTGATGAACATAGATCATTGAAAGACTTATTGTGATATTAATAAGTCCGCTGATCATGGGAGCGTAGGTATGTGCGTGACCCATGTGATGGTGACTGTGTTCGCCTCCATTAATTGTGATGTCGTTATCGGTAAACTATTCCTGAGAGATTCGGAATATGTAATCCTTATGTACGTGATGTACCGGGATGGATAGCAGAGTATGTGTGCGCCGCAGCTTAGTTCTCGGGGTGCTTGTGTCGTATATTTATGATGTGAATAATATACGCTTAAATTAATGGGAACCTTCATGTTAATGTTGTGAAAATAATTACAGTAATGTTCCGAGACTGATAATGAGTTAACTGATAGTTATATCTATGGCATACTTAGTAACTGAGTTTATGTTAAACCTCTATTTAATTACAAGTGTTGTTATGCTAAACGGAACCTAGTAATATGGATAGGACCTTTGGCAGTCTAGCTAGTTATGTCGTCAGTTAGCTAGTAGTATGGGTCGATATAGATGGGTAATTACGTTAGAAGTGCACAGTTAGTCGAGAGGTGAGAATTTAATGTGAGTGCACGTCCTAACATGTACTTTGCATTTAATGTTTTAAATGTTTTTAAAGCACTTGCAGGTTTTTAAAATATAACACATTCGGGCTCTGACCCGTTTGCTTTTCAAATCTCTTTTTCTTGTAAAACCATTTTTAGGTGCCCAGCCACAGGGACACCAAGCATAGGATTCTCATTCAGGTGACGAGCTGTAGCTGTTTGTGGAAGCTACAGGGACTTGCTTTTAGACGCCTCTCTCATTTGGATTCCAGTCTCAGCATCTATCAGTTGTAGGGCATGTTGCCCAATTCTATTAGACATTTTTACATTTCAGTTTTCAGACTCTAGCATGTATTGCTCAGTATTCAGTTTTAATTATTTATTTCAGTTTACTTATCAGTTGTGGGATTTTGTATTGAGGAGTTTTTCCTCCAGGTTCTATTTACATTTTGTGATGGTTATTCATTCTATTTCAGTATGGTGAATGGTGTTATTTAGTTATTTATTACTCTTGTTGCATGCTAATCAGATTTAATAAAATTGGCACTTACTTTTTAAATACTAGGTGGTTAGTAATCTTTAAAATGTTTTCGACAGTGATGCTATTAACTGAGCCAACTTGGCATTTTGAATTAATTTTATGAAGGAGTAGCTAACCGGTGTTTAATTAGTCGGGGTGCCACAGGTGGTATCAGAGCATCAGGTTCTAGTGTCCTTTAGGATCTGTACGGCTATTATGTTTCCGCTACGTTCCTTTGATATAGAGCCCTATATTTTAGGACTGTTGTACTCTTTTTGTGTGTACGTTTCGTTCTTCAGCTATTTTAAAGTTTATAATTGTAGACTTATAAACTTTGTTCTTATTTCAGATGCCTCCACGACGTGCACGACGAGTTCCCAGGAATGCAATGCCCGAACCCCAGCCCGCTCCAGTTCAGGGCATGTTGAACGCCGCTGAGGTTGCAACTATAGTAGCCCAAGCGGTAAATGCCGCGATTGCCGTTGTTCAGCAGGCACCACCTCAGGCGCCGGTTGCCGCGCCAGTACAGGTTAATGCATTCCCGTCTGCTTGGGAGCGTGTACGCGACGCTTTTCAGAAAGCGCATCCGCCAGAGTTTGCAGGAAGCTCAGATGTGGTAGTCTCGAGCCAATGGAGGAAGGATATGCAGAGGCACTTGAGGATGCATGAGTGTTCTGATGTTCAGAAGCAGGTGCTAGCTACTTTCAAGCTAGTTGGATCTGCGCTGCAGTGGTGGGAGTCCATTACCACCGCGGAGGAGAGGGATACCCTCACGATTCAGGAGTTCTGGGTGCGGTTCGACCGCAAGTACTTTCTGTCCGCAGTTCATACCGAGATGAGGAGGAAGCTGATGAGTTTGAAGCAGGAGGGCAAGACAGTGGCCGAGTATGAGGCCGAGTTCACTAACCTGTTGAATATCGTTCCAGACGAGATTCCAACAGAGAAGAAGAAGATAGAGAAGTTCACTGATGGGTTGAATTGGAGGATCCGTCAGCATCTGCTAGGGAACCTATCGTTGGCCACGTATTCTGATGTGGTTAACGCTGCACTATTGCACTGCCAGGACCACCGTTTTCATATGGCCGAGGGCAAGCGGTCGGGGGAGTCTAGCCATCAGGGCAGGACTGGAGGACACGGTGCCAGCGGGGCACAATCTGGTCAGGGGCAGAGACAGACTGAGCAGGGTACCCAGCAGGGGGATAATAAGAGGTTCCGGTCAGGGAACTACAGGCAGGGACAGGGAGGTTTCCGTCAGGGCCATCAGGGTCCAAACGGCCATCAGGGCCAACAGGGGCAGAACGGGAATCAGGGCCAGCAGGGCCAAGGCAGGAATGGTAACGGCCACCAGGGCCGGGGACAGCAGGGACAGAGGGGAGGGAACTTCCCAGGGAAGTGCTTCGTCTGTGGCAAGATTGGCCACAAGCGACAGAATTGTCCTGATAGGGGCAGGGCCCCACAGCAGCAGCAGCAGGGTGCTCGCCAGGAGCCGCAGAGGCCCATATTTCCCGCCGCTCTTCCCGCACCGCCACCGATCATTCCAGCACCTCAGCAGGGGCAGCTACAGTATGGACGTGTCTACAACGTTCACCAGGCTGCAGTTCCATAGGCACCGCCCGCGATCGAGGGTACGTTTCCTATCCATGGCACTATGGGTCGGGTGTTATTTGATACGGGTGCTACACACTGTTTTATTGCTACACACTTCGCGAAAGCTTTAGGATTGTTAGCTACGGCAGAGAGCACAGTGACGTGTGTTGACTCATCATTAGGGAGTGGGTCACTTATTTTCTTTATATGCCGGGGAGTGGGGGTAGAGGTTGGTGGTTTGGTATTACCTGCAGATATGTTTGTGTTAGACATGCATGTTCACGATGTGATCATCGGTATGGATTGGCTCGTAGCATATAGGGCCATGATTGATTGCTTCAGCGGGAGCATTGTTTTTGCCATTCCGGGGCAAGAGATGTTTATAGTGGCGATGCCTCGCCCAGAGGGAGGGTCGACCGCTCATCTGTATTACATAGAGGAGGATACCTCTAAGGAGGTTGTTATTCCTTTAAATTCGATCCCGGTTGTCAGGGAGTATTCGGATGTGTTTCAGGAGATACCAGGCTTACCACCCAGTCGAGAGATAGATTTCGTTATTGATTTGCTACCGGGTACGAGACCTATAGCACGTGCACCGTACCGTATGGCTCCGGCTGAGATGCGAGAGCTACGGGATCAGATTGAGCAGTTGTTGGGTCAGGGGTTTATTCGGAGGAGTACTTCACCGTGGGGTGCCCCTGTGTTGTTCGTGAAGAAGAGGGATGGTTCACTGAGGTTGTGTGTGGACTACCGAGAGTTGAATAAGGTCACGATACGGAATAAGTATCCGTTGCCTCGAATCGATGACTTATTCGACCAGTTGAGAGGAGCTTCTTTCTTCTCGAAGATTGATTTGAGATCGAGATACCATCAGTTGCGTATCAGGGAGGAGGATGTCTCGAAGACTGCGTTCTTGTCGAGATATGGTTCTTACGAGTTTCGGGTTACGCCTTTCGGCTTGACCAACGCTCCAGCAGTGTTTATGGACTTGATGAACAGGGTGTTCAGAGATTTTCTCGATCAGTTTGTCATTGTCTTCATTGATGACATTCTGGTCTACTCTCAGACAGAGGAGGAGCACGCCGAGCATTTGAGGCAGGTTTTGCAGACACTTCGTCAGAACGAGCTGTATGCAAAATATGAAAAGTGCGGGTTTTGGCTGAAGGAGGTCCAGTTCTTGGGTCACATTATTTCCGACCAGGGAATATCTGTCGATCCGGGGAAGGTGTCAGCGGTGAGGGAGTGGGGACAGCCCACGACACCAACAGAGATTCGTAGTTTCTTGGGCTTAGCGGGATACTACAGGAGGTTTATTCGGGGTTTCTCGGAGATAGCGGGTCCTTTGACACATCTTACTCGTAAAGGTGTGCCATATATCTGGAGTGATGCCTGTCAGTTGGCATTCGATGAATTGAAGGACAAATTGACCTCAGCACCTGTGTTAGCATTGCCGAGACCGGGAGTTGAGTATTTGGTTTACACCGATGCGTCTTTGCAAGGGCTTGGAGGTGTTTTGCAGCAGGAGAGCCAGGCTATAGCTTATGCTTCCCGTAAGCTTAAGCCTCATGAGAAGAATTACCCCACACATGATTTGGATTTGGCAGCAGTGGTATTTGCCTTACGGATTTGGAGGCACTATCTTTTGGGGGAGAAGTTTCAGCTGTTCACGGACCACAAGTCCCTACAGTATCTGTTCACGCAGAAAGAGTTGAACATGCGGCAGCGTAGGTGGCTTGAGTTTGTGAAGGACTACCAGTTCGACATCCAGTACCACCCGGGTAAGGCTAACGTGGTAGCAGACGCGTTGAGCCGCAGGCCAGCAGATGAGGTGGCAGAGGTGTGGAAAGCTAAGTGGAAGGAATTGGGACACCAGGATACAGTGGCCCGATCTTTCATGTCTGTGATGACCGTTACACCGCAGATTGTTACGAAGGTAGTACGGGCACAGGCCGATGACTCGTTCTGTCAGGAGCAGATAGTCCGATTACTTGCAGAGGGAGCCGAGTCCTATACCGTTAGCTCAGACGGGGGATTGCGTTTCAATGGGAGATTGGTAGTTCCGGAAGGGGTAGAATTGCGGCACGATGTGATGGCAGAGTCGCACGGCTCACGGTTCGCGGTACATCCCGGAGGGGACAAAATGTACCAAGACATGAGACGGCAATATTGGTGGAGCGGTATGAAGAGAGATATCGCTGAGTTTGTCTCGAAATGCGCCACTTGTCAGCTTGTAAAAGTGGACCATCAGAGACCAGCAGGATTGCTACAGCCGTTGGAGGTTCCGGTGTGGATGTGGGAGAGCATATCCATGGATTTTGTCACGGGGTTGCCTACGTCGCAGAGGGGTCACGACTCCATTTGGGTGATTGTGGACAGGTTGTCCAAGGTCGCTCACTTCTTACCCGTAAGGACTGACTACACTACGGGACAGTATGCCCAGCTTTTCATTTCAGAGATTGTGAGACTTCACGGTGTGCCCCTAAATATCGTGTCTGACAGAGACAAGATATTTATTTCGAGGTTTTGGGAAAGTTTCCAGGAGGCCATGGGCACGGAATTGCGGTTGAGTACGGCTTATCACCCGCAGACCGATGGGCAGACAGAGCGCACCAACCAGATGTTGGAGGACATGCTACGCATGTGCATTATTGACTTCGGGGGTGGATGGGAGCAGTACCTTCCACTGGTGGAGTTTGCTTACAACAACTCCTATCAGTTCACGATTGGCATGGCTCCGTTTGAGGCATTGTACGGTAGGCCTTGTCGTTCCCCAGCATGTTGGTTGGAGGTGGGGGACAACAAACTACTTGGGCCAGAAGTGATCTAGGATACTTCGGCAAGGATTGAGTTGATTCGGAGTCGCATTCGGGTAGCTCAAGACAGGCAGAAGAGTTATGCTGATGCGAAGAGATTTTTCAGGGAGTTCCAAGTGGGGGACCAGGTTTTGCTCAGGGTTTCTCCTATGAAGGGGATTATGCGTTTCGGGAAGAAGGGGAAGTTGGCACCAAGGTATGTGGGGTCGTTTCCTATTATTGAGCGGATAGGACCGGTTGCGTATAGACTTGGGTTACCGGAGCACTTGCATCGGATCCACGATGTGTTTCACATTTCCTCGCTGAGGAAATACCTTAGAGATAATTTGGCTCATTCGCACATTGCTGTGGAGGACATCGATCTCCAGCCGGATAGCTCCTACGAGGAGGGGCCAATTGCTATTTTGGACCGAAGTGAGAGGAAACTGCGGTCAAAGATAGTCCCGTTAGTACGTGTTCAGTGGCGACATCACAATGTCGAGGAGTCCACATGGGAGAGCGAGGATGAGATGCGCGAGCGTTATCCAGAACTGTTTTTAGCAGGTACTTTCTAGTTTCGAATTTCGGGACGAAATTCAGTTATTAGGGGGGGAGTATGTAATACCCCGTATTTTTGACTATATTTATTTTGGGATTAATTAATTAAATTGCGTATTAATTGGAAATTAATCCGGGTTAATAATACTAATGTGATGCGAATTGGTATTTGATTATGTGCATATATGATTATATATGAACTTGGTATTATAAAATTTGTCGTGGGATTTATATACGGCATTTTAGAAATTTTGTTGAGACGCGTGGGACCGCCGCGTCACGGTATGATATTTTGATATTAAAAGTGAATTAAAAATCTATAACCCGTATGGTCGTTTTGAGTGCGCCAACGCGTCCGGAAGGGTCGAGATAGTCAGAAAACACTAGCCGGGGGTATAGTTTGGGTTCCGGGGTATTTTTAGGCCATCCCGGCACCATAAAGGGTATTTTAGTAATTTGGTATTTTTGGGTAATTAAAAGTGACGAAAATGGAGAGTTATAATCTGATAAGGATTGACCCAACCAACCCTTATTAACCCAACAAGCTACGGAGGTTTATTATATTAGGTTTTCATAAGTTCCCTTCAAACCAAACCCTAGCCACCTTGAGCCACCATTGAAGGAGAGCTTGGAGAAGGAGAGAGATAGAGGAAATCTGCAGAAAGAGATTACAAATCAACACCAGATTCGAAATCAAACCAAGGCAAGTGGTTTAATTATGTTTAACTTCAGCAAATGTTCTTTCCATGTTAGCAAATTGAAGATTTATAATTGTTATTGGAAGATGAATGAAAACCCATGATTAATTGAACTTAGGTCTGAATTTTGAGGATAAATTGCATGTAGACTAGTTGGTGACGATTAATCTGATGTGAATACATGATTGGGTGAAAGAAAAACGAATTAAATTCTGGGATTTGATGATGATATTATGTTAGGATTCATGTTCTTGAGAAAATCTGGAAAAAACTAGGTTTTTATGAAGATTGATCCATATGTAACCTTTAGATGTTGAATTATTGATTTATGGACGTTAGTAATACTGTAGGATTGTTATATGGCATTACTATGACGTTATATCTGAGAATCATACGTTAGAAATTAGTTTTGGGATGGATTAAAATCTGCAAAACGAAGCAGTCCGTAGCCATACCTGTTCGATCGATCGATCGACATTCATAAGTCGATCGATCGACTAGATCGATCGAGCGACATTCATAGGTCGATCGATCGACCTTCCCAGAATGAGTGAAATATTCCTTAATTTGATTTTAATGGTGGAAACCCTCGGAGAATATGTTTGGAGACCTGATGAATACCCTCACCCTTAAGAAAGACCAGTAGAGGTGAGTATTATAGTGAACTTTAATTAGAATACAATTCGAGGAATTATTCTAGATTATTGAAATTCGTTAGTGAGGTAACGTTTGGGTTAATAGTGTAAAATTGTGTAATTTGATGAAATAAGGTTTAGAGCAGAAGTAAAGGCCTTAAGAATAAAGATGTTATATTTGGGAATAATCGGAACTTAATAGTCTATTTAAGATAGATTTTAAGGATAAGGGATTACGGCGTGAGACGTGTCGGCAATTTAACCTTATATCAACGGGAGACTTGAAATATATAAGTTTGGTATAACGGTATAATGATGTAGAAAATACCTTATTAAAATGGTGATATCTAAGATGTGTGAATGCTTAGTATATAGTTTATGTGTATAACATACCTACCATACTTGCTATCACGGGGGAGGTTACGTTCGCTTAGGGCCCTCTAATCCTTGTGTGCCTACGGGGGGGATATAGACTGGTACCTTGATGAACATAGATCATTGAAAGACTTATTGTGATATTAATAAGTCCGCTGATCATGGGAGCGTAGGTATGTGCGTGACCCATGTGATGGTGACTGTGTTCGCCTCCATTAATTGTGATGTCGTTATCGGTAAACTATTCCTGAGAGATTCGGAATATGTAATCCTTATGTACGTGATGTACCGGGATGGATAGCAGAGTATGTGTGCGCCGCAGCTTAGTTCTCGGGGTGCTTGTGTCGTATATTTATGATGTGAATAATATACGCTTAAATTAATGGGAACCTTCATGTTAATGTTGTGAAAATAATTACAGTAATGTTCCGAGACTGATAATGAGTTAACTGATAGTTATATCTATGGCATACTTAGTAACTGAGTTTATGTTAAACCTCTATTTAATTACAAGTGTTGTTATGCTAAACGGAACCTAGTAATATGGATAGGACCTTTGGCAGTCTAGCTAGTTATGTCGTCAGTTAGCTAGTAGTATGGGTCGATATAGATGGGTAATTACGTTAGGAGTGCACAGTTAGTCGAGAGGTGAGAATTTAATGTGAGTGCACGTCCTAACATGTACTTTGCATTTAATGTTTTAAATGTTTTTAAAGCACTTGCAGGTTTTTAAAATATAACACATTCGGGCTCTGACCCGTTTGCTTTTCAAATCTCTTTTTCTTGTAAAACCATTTTTAGGTGCCCAGCCACAGGGACACCAAGCATAGGATTCTCATTCAGGTGACGAGCTGTAGCTGTTTGTGGAAGCTACAGGGACTTGCTTTTAGACGCCTCTCTCATTTGGATTCCAGTCTCAGCATCTATCAGTTGTAGGGCATGTTGCCCAATTCTATTAGACATTTTTACATTTCAGTTTTCAGACTCTAGCATGTATTGCTCAGTATTCAGTTTTAATTATTTATTTCAGTTTACTTATCAGTTGTGGGATTTTGTATTGAGGAGTTTTTCCTCCAGGTTCTATTTACATTTTGTGATGGTTATTCATTCTATTTCAGTATGGTGAATGGTGTTATTTAGTTATTTATTACTCTTATTGCATGTTAATCAGATTTAATAAAATTGGCACTTACTTTTTAAATACTAGGTGGTTAGTAATCTTTAAAATGTTTTCGACAGTGATGCTATTAACTGAGCCAACTTGGCATTTTGAATTAATTTTATGAAGGAGTAGCTAACCGGTGTTTAATTAGTCGGGGTGCCACATATGTGTTATTAAGGCTTCCAGACTCCGAAACCTCACTAGTCAGTTTTAAAACCATTAAAATGGATAAAAGTGAATCCATTTTTGAGTTTTATGATCGATTGTTCGATATTCTAAACTCGTCTTTTAACTTGGGAGAGAAAATATCACACCCCGCAAAATTCGACAGACGGCGTGGCCAGTCACCACCGCCGAACTGTGTCAGGCGTGAATAAATAAATACCATTATTAGCATGAGACATATATGAGACATAAATAAATCAGCCCATAGAATAAATAATTGAATCAATCCCAAATGATCATAAACAATTGAGAGATAAAAGATCCATCACATGCTAAAACTCTAAATAAATTCAATCTTCAATAATGATTTAATTCAAAACTAAATAATAAAGAACAGTAAATAATCCAACTGAAATCCTCTAACAACTTTGGAACCGAAAGGCCCAATAAAAATCCAAATGAAGTCTTATAATGAAATACGACTGAGAGAAAATCCTACTAAATAAAGCAATAAAATGAATAAACTCCAGTTGCACCTCCAAATGATAAACTCCGATAATCCTATGCCGCTTCTCCAAAACTTATCCTGAAAAAAATTCGTCAACGCACGAGGTCAGAGCTCCGAGCATGAATACACACTACTCCCCTCAAATAGGATCCTTGAATCCAGACAGTAGCATTATACGAAATAAATATCACAATAGAATATTTTAATTAAACGAGATAATTAAATGCGATAAATATAAAACTAATTACCTTCAGAAATTCCCATTTCAAAAACACACCAATATGATTTTAAATTTCCAAGTCCCACGATGTTAATTTATTAAATTAACCCAAATTTATTATTGCTCCCACTTTTTATTGTGGCGGTTATCCTGCCTCGATTGGTAATCCACCAAAGTGTCACACTTCCCCTTGTCAAATGACCTCTCATCCATTTAAACCGTCGACCCCGCCCCATGACAAGGTTCCACACACGACACGACATAAATCGTTCGCTGACCCGTTTATTCTGTCGGTCCCTGACACATTATGTCGCCACAAATTTTAATACCCATTTTTATCTTACGCATTAATTCTCATTTTCTCAATTTCCCAATTTATAAATTACCCCACCCTTTTAATCGATGTGAGATCTTCAAAATAGCCCTTAGTCCCATACCTAAGGGTACCTAAGTACACATACGTCATATCCTACATATAGGATGAATCACCAATATAAAACACGTTCTAGTCACATGACTAGGCTTAACGAAAAGACGATATAACGTAAAAATATGCCCCACCCCGAGATATAAAATCCCCACGAATTTACACTCACTAATCTCATACCTAGCAAGTATAAATTTTAACCAAGGCCTACCCACTAGTCCCATACCTAGTAAGCATACTAAAATAGAGGTGAGAAATATACTACCCACAAGCCCCTTGTCCTCGCGATGGCAAAAGTGAATAATAATAATCCACACAATATCATAAATCATAAACACAACATGACAATATAATTATAAAGTCTCAATTTAATTTAATTCAATTAATAGCACCGTCGTTATTTTCAACATAATTCATTCTATTCAATAATGTTAAATTAATCAACATGCAATATTATTCAATATGACAAAAACTTTCTCTTTTATAAGCCATCTAATTTTTGTAATTGTGAGCGCGTTCCGCTAACCATATAAATAATCCCATGAAAAGCCTACATGAGAACCTACACCCAAAACCATAAAACCCATAAATCTAACCTATGCACCCAAGGGTTTCAAAGATTAAATCATATTTAAAATTTTCATAAAAATAGTCCCAAAATTGAAGTGTCCACTTTCTCTAATTAAGTTACTAATTGATTTTAATAAAAAAAAACATGATTAAGGGTTTAGGCGATATTTAAAACGCATAATACTACAAGAAAGGAATAGAGTGTTCATACCTGAGTGAAGATCGAATTGAAAATCTGATTAGAAATCTAGATTCCTCTAGAAAAATTAGCAAAGAGTTGTTCTTGGACAAACTCTATTAAACCCCAATTAAGCCTTCCAAAATTTGTCACAAAAAACTTGATTATGTTGGAGGTTGATGATTACGGTGGAGAGGAAAAACTTTTGGAAGAGCTCTCTGATGAAAAACTTGGGAAAAAGTTATTATGAGAAGCCCCCCCCGCGCAAATTATTAGGGTTAAATACCAATTAGGAATCCTAACCCAACTGAAACACTAAAATATAACTCACCGACTCAAAATCTAGGCATAGTCGATCGATCGGCTCCCAGGGTCGATCGATCGACCTTACAGGTCTGGCGACAATTCCCCCAAAAAATGCCCATAAGCCCAAAATAATTAAAAACTCAATTAAAAATCCATTTTAAATCCGATTTAAATTCCGCTTGAAGTTTTATTCTTCTAAAATCAAAACCAACATATATCATTAAATCCAAAAAAAAATTCTTTAATATTCTAATTAATTAATAAAATTAATTAATAAAAACACGGGGTGTTACATACTTCCCCACTAGCAAAAGAATTTTGTCCTCGAAATAAGATGAAGCATACACATCAACTCGTAAATTTATGCAACGTAAAATAAGGCTCACATATGCCTACCCGTAGAGTATCATGATTAGGCGCCCATATACCCAATCCTACACGTACGAAACCCCACGATACCAAAATACAATATATATATATATATATACACCTACACATATAAGTATCTAGAAAATAGTGATTACGTACCGTGTCACTCCACTAGCCATGTAATCTATCCTGCTCTACTTGAGGGTGAAGCAAATAACACCTCCCATACCCGATTTGGTTTGGTGCTGCGCTCACTCCCTGACCTCCTGACGCTATCGGTACTGCTGGCGCCCCCTAAACATCTAACGCTGTCGGTGTTGTTGGCGCTCCCTGAACACCTGCTGCTGCTAAGACTGGAGGCCTCAGTCCTTACTGCGCCTGAAGTCTTTGAACTTGTTGTCCTTGTATAAGTTGACCTTGTTGGGCCTGTACTCCTCGATCTTGTTGGCCCGCTCTCTTGTAACACCTAGCCGTTGGATGTCCTACTTTCCCACAGACAAAGCATTTACCCTTAAAAGGTCTGTAATGTCTAGTATTCGCTCGCTCTCCTCCTTGTCCATGCTATTCCTGATTGGTTTTTTGTTTCTTCCATGCTTGGTCATTGCGACCCTTATTCTCACCTCCTTGTCCATTTGACTTTTGTCTCTTTCCCAACTTATTTTGATAATTGGCGTTCTCTTGCCATAGCAACATTGCGACATCGACCACCTGAGCATAAGTAGTGTATGCCAGATTCTCCAACAACATCTCCCTAATCGACCAAGACAATCCATTAATGAAACACTCCATTTTCTTCGCCTCAGTGCTAACCTCCTCTGGTACAAACATAGATAAATTTGTGAACTCATGTTCATACTCGACAATCGACTTTGAACCTTGCTCAAATTAAATAAATTCTTTCTTCTTCGCGTTCTTAATTGCATACGAAAAGTACTTATTGTTAAATTTTATCAGAAATTATGCATGACCCAACTAATCCCTATCTTCTGACGTGGTGGCGCTCTCCTACCACTGTAGTCCATCCTCTGTCAGCTTAAAAATTGCTGACATCTTCTTCTGCAAATTCAAGCAGTCCACCATCCTTAAATGTCTCCCCATATCTCTCATCCACTAGTGAGCAACCGTTGGTTCAGATCCCCCTCCAAAGGTGGTAGGATTTCCCTTAAGGAAACTGGTTTACACCCTATCCTAAGCTAAAATGGGTGTACCCTATTGTTGTGCCTTTAAAGTCACCCATATCTGTCTCCCCATCTCCATACCGACTGTCTTGGCCTCACGAATGATAGCCGCTAACTCCTCGACCTCCAAAATAATCTACCGCTACCTTTCCTGAGCCACGGAACCAGAAATGGACTCTTCTCTCCTAAGCCTAGCTCTCCTTGTGTTCGCCATCTGAAAATATAGGAACAAAACAACATCAGACTCAGAATGACTAAGAGTACAAATCATCAAAAGGAATCAAAGATAAGCAATGCGGAAGCTAAAGAGGACTCATAACCTACGAGACCTAAGACCATGCTCTGATACCATCTCTCCCACCCCGCAAAATCCGACAGACGGGGTGGTCAGCGACCGCCGCCTAACCGTGTCGGGCATGAGTGAATAAATACCATTATTAGCATGAGACAGATATGAGACATAAATAAATTATTCCATAAGATAAATAATTGAATCAATCCCAAAAGATCATAAACAACTGAGCGATAAAAGATCAATCACATGCTAAAACTCCGAATAAATCCAATCTCCAATAATGATTTAATTAAAAACTAAATAATAAAGAACAGTGAATAATCCAACTGAAATCCTCTAACAACTTTGGAACTGAATAGGCGAATAAAAACCCAAATGAAGTCTCGTAGTGAAATATGACTGAAAAGAAAGTCTAACTAAATAAAGCAATAAAATGAATATACTCTAGCTGCACCTCCAAACAATAGACTCCGATAATCCTATGCAGCTTCTCCAAAACTTATCCTGAAAAAAATTCGTCAACGCATGAGGTCAGAGCCCCGAGCATGAATACACACTACTCCCCTTAAATAGGATCCTTGAATCCAGACAATAGCATTATACGCAATAAATATCACAATAGATTATTTTAATTAAACGAGATAATTAAACGCAATAAATATAAAACTAACTACCCTAAGAAATTCCCATTTCAAAAACACACCAATATGATTTTAAATTTCCAAGTCCCACGATGTTAATTTATTTAAATTAACCCAAATTTATTATTATTCTCACTTTTTATTATGACGGTCCTCCCGCCCTGGGTGGTAATCCACCAAAGTGTCACACTTCCCCTTGTTAAATGGCCTCTGATCCGTTTAAACTGTCGACCCCGCCCCATAACAAGGTTCCACACACGACACGACATCAATCGTCGGATGACCCGTTTAAACTGTCTGTCCTTGACACATTATGTCTGCATAAATTTTAATACCCGTTTTTATCTTAGGCATTAATTCTCATTTTCTCAATTTATAAATTATCCCACCCTTTTAATTGATGTGAGATCCTCAAAATACCCCATAGTCCCATATGTAAGGGTCCCCAAGTACACATGCGTCCTATCCTATATATATGATGAATTACCAATATAAAACACGTCCTAGTCACATACCTAGGCTTAACGAAAAGACGATATAATGTAAAGATCTGCCCCACCCCGAGATATAAAATCCCCACAAATTTACACTAACTAGTCCCATACCTAGCAAGTATAAATTTTAATCAAGGCCTACCCACTAGTCCCATACCTAGTAAGCATCCTAAAATAGAGATGAGCCATATACTACCCAAAAGCCCCTCGTCCTCGCGATGGAAAAAGTGAATAATAATAATCCACACAATATCATAAATAATAAACACAACATGAAAATATAATCATAAAGTCCCAATTTAATTTAATTCAATTAATAGCACCGTCGTTATTTTCAACATAATTCATTCTATTCAATAATGTTAAGTTAATCAACATGCGATATTATTCAATATGACAAAAACGTTCTCTTTTATAAGCCATCTAATTTTTGTAATTGTGAGCGTGTCCCATTAACCATATAAATAGTCCCATAAAAAAAGTCTTCATGAGAACCTACACCCAAAACTGTAAACCCATAAATCTAACCTACGCACCCAAGGGTTTCAAAGATTAAATCATATTTAAAATTTTCATAAAAATAGTACCAAAATTTATGTGTCCACTTTCTCTAATTAAGTTACTAATGGATTTTAATAAAAAAACACATGATTAAGGATTTAGGCGACACTTAAAACACATAATACTAAAGGAAAGGAATATACTATTCATGCCTGATTGAAGATCGGTTTGAAAATCTGATTAGAAATCTAGATTCCTCTCGAAAATTAGTAAAGAGTTGTTCTTGGACAAACTAGATTGAACCCCAATTAAGCCTTCCAAAACTTGTGATAAAAAATTTGATTATGTTAGAGGTTAATGATTATGGTGGAGAGGAAAAACTTTTAAAAGAGCTCTCTGGCGAAAACTTGGGAAAACGTGACTATGAGAGTCCCCCCACGAATTATTACGGTTAAATAACAATTAGGAATCCTAACCCAACTCAAACTCTAAAATATAACTCACCGACTCAAAATTTGGACATAGGCGATCGATCGACTCCCAGGGTCGATCGATCGACCCTACAGGTCAGGCGACAATTCTCCCACAAAATGCCGATAAGCCAAAAATAATTAAAAACTCAATTAAAAATCCATTTTAAATCTGATTTAAATTACGCTTGAAGTTTTATTCTTTTAAAATCAAAACCAACATATTTTACTAATAAAAATCATTAAATCCAAAAATTTATTTTTCTCGAATATTCCAATTAATTATTTAAATTAATTAATGAAAACACAGGGTGTTACAGAAAATACCCGAAAACCATGTCATCAAGAATATCTTAAGGTCCTTACTTGACAGATTTGTCCTAAAGTAACAGTTTTAAACTCTTTAGGAACCTTAGACTCTATGAAACTCGAGGAATTTGTAGGCGATCTTCAAACCTATGAACCCGACATCTTTACCTTCCAAAAGCCTACAAAAGATAAGGATATTATTTTGAAAGCCCGAAAGGAGGAAACACAAGTATCGAATGATAAATCTGACATCGACTCCACTGATATGGCTATGTTTGGTAAGAAGTTCAGAAAATTTCTTAAGTTTAATAAAGAGAGATTTAAAAATGATTATAAGATATTTGAGAAGTATAATAGGTCGATAAAGTCACGAAGAATCGTAATGATAATCTTAAGAGGGATGAGTCAAATAGGTGTTATGGGTGTGAAGGGTATGGCCATCGAGCAATTGAGGGTCATACTAAACTAAGGAAGGAGGGTAAGAAACCTATTACTTATAATGCCACCCTTAGTAATATTGAATCAAAAGAGGGACCCGATTCCTCTATTGAGCACAACTTCACTGCTTTTATGGATAATCATGATAGTTTTGATGAGAAATCTTCCCTTGAAGTTAATTATTTGGATAACACTTCCAAATCCATTGTTTGTGAATCCCAAGAACTTGATGATAGAGATAGTGGAGAAGAGAGTGAGAATCAAGAAACGGAGGAGGAAGTAAATGAACTCCAATTTTCCTTTCGTGAGTTGTATGTGGAATCGTTGAAATTAAAAAGGTAAAATTGATGTTGGAAGCGAGGATGAAAGACGTGCCATAGGAAATGATGGAAGTGTTTTAATGAAAGATTTTAGGGCAAGTGAGAGGACTATTCTAGAGAAGAAAGAGTATGTTGGAGGTGAGAGAGATAGTCTTCGAGGTTTAACGGAGGCTATAAAGAAAGGGCTTCTTGAGTTCGAAGAGACTAGGAGTTTACTTGAGTCTAGGATAGTGGATCTTGAAGAAAAATTGAGAGACTCGAGTCGTGTCAAGTTTGATTTGTATTCCAGGTTTGAAAAGTTGGAAAAGATATTAGGCACCATCCAAATAAAAAAATTACAAGTGTAATATTGGTTTCAATACTCAAAATGTTTTTGTTAGTAAATCCAAAACCATAATTTTGAGAGAATCAACTGTTGTTAGGAATGTAAAAGGAGGTCAGTCCTTAGGTAACATTCCACATCTATTTTTATGCACACACTGTAATAGGAAGGTCACCTTAGGCATTTTCTCTTTGATCTAAAAAATGCTCCTAGTAAGTCTAAAAATTGAGTCACCAGGGTTCCTAAATCCCGAGAGCATCGCGTTTCAACTACGTGGGTTAGGAAATACAATTTAGAGACTTTATATGATAGACTTATTGATTCTTGAATACTTTCACATGATACATTCCATGCTAAGTCTAGTGGTTGAGAGTGTTTACATGTGTACTTACACTAGCTTTTATACTTCATGATATATGTGTTTGCTAGTTGTATGTGCTTCCAGTCTTTTGTATTTTTTTCTATTGGATCTTATTGAAAAATACAAAAATATTTTGTTTGTCTTTTGAGTTTTTCTTGTTTCAAAATTTTTATTATAAAAATTTAGAAACTCAAAAAGATTTCTTTTGTTTATGTGTACTTTAGTTTTACACATGTTGTGTTACATATCCTTGTGTTTGAATACAATATCATTCCATGTATCCATGTGACTAGAACTTTTGGGTATGAATTTCAATACTTAAAGTGTTCTTTATCATGCTAGCATGAAGTAGTTTGACATTGATTTGCATAATGGATTCACTTTGTATATACCTCCTCACACACATGCATGAGCTATTTTGAACATTAAATTCACATGTTATATTTGAGCTAAGTGAGATGTTCTCCTATCAATTTTGTCTTCTACATATCATTTAACCACGGAGAATTTATGTAAGTGAGAACTATTGCTTGTGAGTTTGTTGTTTATTAAAAAAATTGAATTTACACGGGAAAGGATTATGGAGGGAGAATATCTCTTTTGCGGGAAAACCACCATTGACAAGAGCCTAAAAAATTAAGAGGCAACAGAAAAGAATAAATTGTCAATGCCATGTTTTAATATTAATCATCAAAATTTATATCTTCAAAATATTTTAGATAAAAAATGATATACATTAAGTTTTGAGGGTGTTTTAGTTGAAGATCAATGGGTTTACACAATAAATCCTAGTTATACTAAAATGTCATGACACTATTGATTTGTAGAATCATTAAAATTATAGGTTGGTGTACATTGTACTTGTTTGTTCTTTAAGTTCACTTTATCGTGTCACGTGATGCTAAATCTAAGTTTGTTAAAGTTTTGAGATCAAATAGAACTCCTTGAACATGTTTAAGTAATTGTGTCATAATTCTTTTATATCTAGTTCCCACCCCTTCGCTCTGTTTACCACATATTTATTTAGACACATTTATGGCATATGAGTGTGGAAAGCTTATCATGCCTAGTTTTTTGTGTGGTGTTTATACCTATATATGTGCGCTTATACTTCATTAGTATTTTTTGCATATTGATATATCTGGTATCATTTTTTCTAGTCTATGCTTTTACATCTAGCCCTTGTATGCCATTAGTTTAAAGCTAAATCTCATTTTGGTATGCTATTTATTCATATCAGTATCTATCTAGTTGCAACTTTTCATTGGTTTATCATGCTTATCTTAGTACATTCTAGTTGGTATCATTTTGCTATCACATCATGGTTAGTATCTATTATTCTTTGTGTGGATTAGTTGTTCTCGTTCAACCAAGTTACTTTGTTGTTACTTGTATCACTATACACCATTGCATAATATACTTGTTTTTCCTTTATGCCTATCCCTTTGTTTCGTTTAGGGTGAGAATTGGTTTAAGTGAGGAGAAATTATTTATTTTGTGCATCTTAATCTTTGTATATTCCTGAACAAGAAGGGGGAGAAATGGTATCTAAGTCTTTTCATTTGGGGTAGATCTATTACTTAGGGGGAGACGTCATTTCTTATATAGATATTGTAGACAAAGGGGGAGGATTTTCTTAAGAAATTTATATTGGTATATTCTCTATGCATTTTATGGTGTATTTAAGTGTGCAGGTTTGCAACCATGTGCTAATATTTCATGCAAGCAAAGACACTTAGAGTATGTGTCGATCAAGCATCTGTAATTTTTCTTTTTGGGGGTTGGGATTAAGTCTTTTAGATGAGCTTAACCATCTATAGGTATTTTTAAAATTTTTGATTTTGTCCCAGGATAGCAAAAGGGGGAGATTTGTAGGTATAAGTTTCCAATTTAGTCAATCTGAATGTATTGGCTTAATTCCGGACAAAACACTTTGAGTCGTAGGGTAAAAGTTGTGTTTGTGACCTTTCAGGCCTATGACATGTTTGTTGAATATGTGGCGGCCAAGCTAGAGATAACACATCATCATGTCATGTTTCGTGCCATGTTTTGTCATCAACGTTCCAAGGATCTCTCAGGTATGAATGCATATTTTGTGCCGAGCCTTGGATATTTTATTATTGGGTGTTAAGATATTTTTAATCTCATTATAAAATATATTTAGAGATATTTTATAAGTCATTTTGGGTAGTCCTAGCAAAATGAGTCATGGCACGATAACATGACACAACACGAACCGACACGAAGTTATAAGTTAATAGGTGGACTCTTAATGGTTTTGGGTCATATCAGTGTCAATCCGATGAGATACGATAGTTAACGGGTCTGGTTAGTGTTGACCCCCTTCACCTATTAATAACCGATAAGACCCATTATAACCCATAAATTTAAGTAAATAAGATATATTATTGGGGCTTATAAATAATTTATGTAGCACAATGTTAATTAAATCATAACGAATTTTACTAAATGAGATACTTAGTGCTATCAATGAATTAATGGGCCTACTTGGGTTTAAAAATGAGATAAATTGTCAACTTGTATTCAATTCAAAATTATTCATTATCTTAATGAGTATTAACGAGTGAACACGACCGGACACATGAGGATAACGGGTCGAGTTTGAATATGGTTTTTTCAGATGATAAAAAAGTCAACCGTTTGGACACGAACCCAATAAGACCCGAATAAGATAAAAAATGGCACGAGCACAACTCGACATGACCCATTAATATGTCTAATTTTGGATGTCATTAAACCTCTGATAAAACAAAATCTCAAACATCAAAATTAGCCTTTGTTGTTTTCTCATTAGATAGGTTGTTCTAACCAGAATGGGTACCTCGTTCTAACGACATTTTTGAAAGTTCTAATGAACCTTTTTTGTTTGTCCTTCTGGAATCTTGGTAGATTACTCATTCGAAGGTTGTTCAAACGATATTGGTACCCTCGTTCGAACGATCTTCTAACGAGGAAAATTTTCGAAAAACTTGACCTTTTTGGAATCTTGTTTGAATTTTCGTTATATCCATGTTCTAATGAAAAAAGGGTATCTCGTTCGAACGACCGGGCACGAATTTTAAAAATTCAATTTTTTTGAAATTTTTTACCTTAAACCCCCGTTACTTCCTTCTACCCATATTTAAAAAGAGCAGGATATAAGTTTTAAACATGACTTTTTTCATCCTTTAAGAGATATACCTTTCTAAAAACTCCATGAGAGTTTTCCTTAACGATTCATTATTAAACTTTCAAAACAAAAACCCATGTTAACACCCAATTAGTTTAGATCCAAGATTCTACATATATATATGTTTTGAGATCAAGTTTTTGGCACCGTGTTCATTCTCTACATTATTGAGAATTGTTTCTTGTGGAGGATTCTGTGCTCGGTTGTTTATATATGGTGGACTCCGTATGCATGACGGTTACTGAGACCTATCTGTGGACTCTGAGGCATGGGTGGACTCATGTGTATCACTATGTATAGGTTAAAGGAACGAAGAGCATCAAGGCTTGCGAGGGCGACAAGTCATTATGCAAGTCTTATATCGTGTACTTTTTATAATTCCGTACTTAATAAACTTTGTTTTTCCTATTTGAGTTTTTCTCATACATCGGGCGTAGTGGTTGTTTATTTTATCTTGCAATTCACACCTAGATATATGATTAGGTTAAAAACATAAGATTTGTTTAATCACAAAATTATTTTATTTGGTGCTTAATTATTTTGGGTAATTTTATTAATTTTAATTTAATTTTGATTTGATTTTGTTTACGTAAAAATTAATTTGTTTGGTTTGTGTAAATTTTGGAACCATCCCATCCAAATAGGGCCGCCTCATCATTCTCAGAATATGGTGGTGAAAGTGTAAGATATCAGTAGTGAAGTCGATCTTGGGTGCTCGACAGCGGTCAAAGGCTGTTTCAGTGCCTAATCTTTCTTCAGTTCAAGAAAGTTGATTTCTCTGTGACGGGGTTCTTTTTTCTTTGGGTGAGTTGCATGTTCTCAAATTATAAAATACCGCAAGTTCACAGGCTATTATAGAATAGCGAGTATAAGTAGGGGTCGAACCCACAACAATTTTTTAATTTGTTTTCCAAAATAATTGTAACTTTCTAACTAGACTAAATAGATTTAGAGATGAGATGTAATATTAAACTAAACTAAATAAAGCAATTACGATAAATGAGAGTAACACACGAGATTTGTAAACAATTAGGATTCAGGGTCCATTTATCACGTAACTAATACTGCACAATAATTTGATGTTGTCATTGCCTTTTTATAACTCAAACAAAATCGACTCTCATCGTGTTTAATTCAGAAAATATGACGTTTATATTCGAAATATTTTTCACGTCTCTATTAGACGGCTAAAATCCCTATTCCCTTAGAAAATACAAGTTTTAAAGTTCGCAAATGTATTTAAGCATGGACTATCAAAACAATCAAAGTACAAGCATAATCCATCCAAAATTACTATCTTTAAATTTCAAAACTTGATTGAAATTTTTTTTTGAAGGTTTTAAAACACACTCTCGTGTTGATTTAAAATGAATACCGAATTTTTAATAACCATTAAAATGAATAGGGAATAAACAACAAACAAATTAACGTGACAATATTAGCTAACTATGATAAACTTCACCCTAATCCTAATATAAGAATCAAACTACCATAATGAAAGAGAAATTGTAATGATAAGAAGAGATTTTCATTAATAAATTAAACTTACAAATAGTTCTTTCACTATAATCTTCAATCCTCTACAAAATGATAAATACTTTGCCCTCAAATTGATTACAATCACTCAATAATTTCTCCCTGAAATTCTTCCCAAAATTATGAGCCCAAGGGTTCTTTTTATAGGACAAGTGGTGAGGTATTTGAGTTGTGGTGGGACTCTCCCTGATTGGCCGAACAGTGTTGGTTTCTATCTCTCCACCTATTTAATCTTTGGATCGGGATAAGGGGCCGAATTTCCCCCCACTCGAAAAGTCTTATCTTTTCTTGCTGAATACGCATGCCAAATTTCGTCCAAATCGGAGAACAAAAATTCCCGACTTTTTTTATGATTTCACAACCGCTTTTTTTTTAACAACCGTAAAAATCAACTTTTTCGAGTTGATCGCACCAAATTCCATCATTACCTATAAAATTTTCCCTAGGCAACTTTTTTCACAAATTAGTACAAGAATATTATAAAATTATCGAAGTCCCCATTTTCTACTTAAAATTGCCATTTTTAAATACGAATTCAATCATTCATGATTTTTTTTCCTTTTTTAATGAAATGATCCTAAGAACTTATTAAATGAAATAAAATGAGACTAACAAGGTATAAATTTAGGTATAAAATATACAAAAATAATGCACTCATCATTGCACAACATCAAAAAAGGAAGAAAAAATAGAAAAAAACATGGTCGAACATGAAACATATCAAAGTAAAGCTAAACCTTTTTCACAAACCCATTTAGGGCTCTTGGCCCCTTGTACGGCTCACCACCCTCTATTATATGCAAGTGCTCCCAATCCTTTGCAACAGACCTGTGCGACCAATTGTCCTTTTTAGAGGTTTATAAGTTTACTAAAATAACTTTCTCAGCCCTCCTCGCCTTTGAGCAGTAACCCCTTTAATTGGATTTACTCACAAATAATAATAGAGGATTTCAGGGACCCTAAGTTTGGCCCCATGAAATTCTGAAATTTATGGACCCCATTAACAATCCTCCAGGTGTTAGGAGATCAATGGTTAAAGACCCTCCCATATCTCGACCATCACTCACTCACTGATGTAACGGAGCCTAAATTCCTTTATGTTGTTATCATTTGTGATGTAAATCATCCCCAGAGTGAGATAATGGAGAACGGTCAAGAAAAAATAGGTTTTAATGGGAAAAATTTGTAGAAAATAAAGAACAAGAGAGAAGTATACTTATAGTGTAGATAACAATAATGAATCTTTGATACAAATTTCAAGATGAAATAATAAGGCAATGATCTAAACTAACGTCTTGAAAGGATTTAGTGGGGTGGAATAACTCTTGAGGCCCATCCCATAATTTTAGGCACACCCCCAAATAGCGGTTGGCAGGCGCTACCGCCCTATGGGCTAATCAGTGCATATTTTCCAACGTACCTATAACATAACTCGGGTAAATTACTCACATGCCCTCCAATCATAATACCTATGGATGACCAAGTCTTAGTGGCAACCACATACATGATCCAATATGAGGAGCGAGCAAACCTCTGCACCCCTCACTACCTGTAAAAGTTTTAGGGCTATTGTGGGGGAGTATTATACCACACTCGAGTAAGATACACGTGTCCATTCATCCTATTAATGATCTCATTTTAAGGGGATAAGGATAGTTGAATCCAATCAAAAAAAATCTCTGAATTAGATATAGTCGATCAAGTCTATATAGCTATATAAGGTCAATAAGTCCTACGCGGCTCAATATCTTTCTTTTATCTATAAATGTAACCCTCAAGAGAAGATCAATAAAGAGAGAGTAACACCCCATGGACGTAGGCACATTGTCGAACCACGTACATACTATTCTTGTATGTGATTACATTATGATCGATTTTAAGTTGTTGATCAAATACCGGTAAGATTTTACCACCTACATTAACCATAACCACCAAAGTACACGTCCAAATGTTAAACTACCCCCGAAACTCAGCATATAGGCATTTAACATTATTATAAACTTGTCCTCACTTTTGAACTGTATACGTGTGTTTGTGTGTGTGTGACTATACCCATAGTTTATTAATTTATACCTCGACATCTAGGTATGCACATATAAGCCAATGTATGTGGTACCCCACCCCAGCGATATACTAATAACCATACTCATACTAACCCTAACTCAATCGTGTGGTCTTACCGAATAACCAAACCCAAAATGTATAATACATAACATAATGAATACATAAGTTATCACATAAGTTATCATATATATATATATATATATATATATATATATATGTTGGAATATTTTTTTAATATTCTAATGTGGGCTTACATATTAAATAGTAATTGTATTTGGGCTTCTATTTAAATTAGGATAATTAAGTGATCTAATTAGTAGAGCCCGAAAAGACATGTAAAATGAGTATGAGCACCTATTGGTTACTCCGGAGTCGCCTAATTAGAATTTATGGGGTTCTAATTAGATGACTATATAAAGAAGGGTTCTGGTCCCGAAGTCTAATGCACTCAAAAACACTCTCGTCCTCATTTTCCATCATTGAGAGAACTCATAAAGAGAGGGATTAGTCTGTAGAAGATCTCTAACCCCCAAGTCTTATTCACCATTATGGATTCAGGTACAGGATTCCAAAATTTTTTTTATGTAATCTTGATAATCTAATATGTTGATATTAAGAATTTTATCCCAACAAGTGGTATTAGAGCCTTTCCAAATTAGAGTATTGGGATTGATATTGTGATTGATTTCAGAAGTAATTTTTGGTTTTATTTCTCATACATACAATTTTGTGAAAACCCATATGACTTTTAGGATTCTATATAGAATTTTGTATGTGATTTCAGATGATATTTCATAATCGTAATTCCAAAATTGATTAATAGGATTTTCGGTGAATCTATCTGTAAAAATAATTTTGAGGAGCGTTTTCAGCGACATATTTTGTTTTTTCTTGCTCAGAATGTTATAAAATTTTAATGGTCACCTGAAAACGTTGAAATAAATAAAACCCATTATAAATGATGGGCACCACCCTATCTCAGCGATTTGACGCCGTTTAAACCCCTAAAAACATGTTTTTGCCATTTTTGATAATAATGTCAACGCTAATAACTCTTGCTTAAAAATTGATTTTACGATTCCTCGAATTAGAAAGTGATCCTGAAGAGATTGTTTATGTTACTGCAGTGATAACTAAAAAAAATCATTTTTGAAAAAATAAATTATTTTTCCATATTTTATGGTATAAATCACAACATATATTTTTTTTAATCATTATATGTATGTTACAATATTAATGTTATATAATATTTGGCATTGACTAAAGGATCAATATAAAGTTTCGAATATTAGATATATGATAGGGTGTTCATATGGTTGATGGGAGGAAGAAGAATCCCGTGACGGAAACATATGTTTTCTGAATGATTTGGATTCGGGATATTTTTTTATGGAACCAAAGCCATGCTCCCATTTGTCTTATTTAATATATATCATTTTGTCTTATGTCTTAAAATAAATTAATTGAAGTAATATGTTGCCAAATTAACCTCTATTGCGCAGATTAATCTATTTTGAGATATTAATATCCGTGTGTTTATTATTTATGCAATTAGTGACAGCCCAAAGGAAGGTTGTTAATTGGCCAAATAATAAATATACATGTGGCAATAAATGTGTGACGATTATAAAGTTTCCATGTGGATAATCAACCGACCCAAAGGTAGTTATTGTTTGATAGAATTTATCATCAATGTTTGATTTCTGCACTAAGAGTACCACTTACAAGTTGATGTTTCCGTCCAAAGATTATATGCTAATGTTGTGTTAAGTCTCTTAAAAAGGGCCCACCACTACAGTTGTATGAAATTTATGTCTTATATTTTTATTTAATCTTGACATGAATATTAATTTGAGCTCATATTATTTATTTATTCTCTGGATTAAGTTACTACTTTTGTTGTTATCACTACCAACGTGAACTTAACTATAATGCTTAATGGTACAAACTTCAAAACTAGAAAGAGAATATTATGATAGTTCTCGGCTACATGGATTTAGAGTATGCACCAAGGAAAGAACAACTTGCTCCTCTTATGGAGAAAAGTTACATTGAGGATAAAGCGAACTTTGAGAAGTGGGATTGTTCTAATCGCTTAAGTCTAATGATGTTAAAGCGCAGCGTTCTGGAAGCATTCAAGGGTGGTACGTCTGATGAGGTAACTGATAAGGGTTTTCTGCAAGATATTGAAAACCGTTTTGCAAATAATGAAAAGGCTAAGACAAGTACACTTCTACCTAACCTTATCCAAATGATGTATAAGGTAAAGAAAACATAAGGGAGTAAATTATGGAGATGTCTAACATCACTTCCAAACTTAAGGCACGAAAGTTATAGTTGTATCATGACTTGCTCATGCATCTAGTACTAATTTCCATTCATGCACATTACGACCAGTTTATAGTTAACTATAATACTCAAAAGGACAAATGGATTCTTAATAAGCTCATTTCTCATTGTGTGCAATAAGAGGATATATTTAAGTGAGAAAAGATAATTGAAAATGCTCATATTACATCTACCTCAAGGAGTAATAAGCGAAAGAAAACTACAGTAGGAACATCACAACCCAAAATTCCATAAAATAAGTAGGTTTCGGAATTTACCTGTTACTTTTACAAGAAACCTGAGCATCTGAGTTGGTAATGGCAGGGGGTTGTAGGTATCTCTCGCCCAAAACTCATCTTGAAGATGGAAGGGAGGCTGGAGGGGTCCCCTGCCCAAAACTTATCTAGAATTGGAAGCAGGGGTTGGAGGGGTCCCTCACCCAAAACTCATCTAAATTTGGAAGGAGGGGCTGGAGGGGTCCCTTGCCCAAAACTCATATAGAACTGGAAGGAGGGGCTGGAGGGGTCCTTTACCCAAAACTCATTTGCAACTTGGAAGGAGGGGATGGAGGGGTCCCTGGCCCAAATATCTTTGCATGAGGGTTGGAGGGGTCCCTCGCCCAAATATCTTTGCATGAGGGTTGGAGGGGTCCCTCGCCCAAATATCTTTGCAGGAAGGCTGGAGGGGTCCCTTGCCCAAATACCTTTACAGGAGGGCTAGAGGGGTATCTCACCCAAATATCTTTGCAGGAGGGATGGAGGGGTACCTCTCCCAAATACCTTTACATGAGGTATGGAGGGATCCCTCGCCCAGATATAGCGAGAAAGTCAAAATACCCCTGTACATTAGCCCCTCGTGAAAAGTCTTTTGTGTTGGGTAAACCAAAGGGCTTTGTACGCTATAAATTCAATTTTTAATTTTTTGAAGGACCCTAGGACTTCTTCATCATGGCCCCTAGGGTCATTAATACACTGTCCCTTCATTATAAGTTTTAGAGTCTCGAGGAGCCACGTGTCAACATAGGAACTATGACCTCATCATTTGGGAAAATAATCTGCTAACCTTTTGGTATTCCTATATGTTTTTCTATTTCCGTATAAAAACCCTTTTTCTAATAAGCTTTCACTTTTTCAAAGTTCTCAAAACATTTGCAAAGTGTTGAGATTCTTGGTGAGAGAAAAGCTCCATAGCCCTTTTTTTCAAGCTTTTCAAAGAAGCAAACTATAAATGGCTTCATTATCTTTAAACACCTCTACTGCCATCACCACCACTGTCATTCCCAACGTAATAGTATCTTTACCCATTTCTATCATTGTTTCCACGGTGGTAGAAACTGAAACCACCACTATAACCACCGTCCAAGCCCCTTCTATCACCACAAAGTCTAATGGATTAATTTTCATTACCAGCATCAAAATGAGTTCCTCGTAACCCGACATTTCGTCTTCCAAAGCCCCTCCACCAGGGGTCCCTCATCTGAGGGAGTGGGTTTGGATCAGGGTTCTTTATTCCTTGAGGGTTTTGATCAGCTTGATTTTGGCGTTGTGACTAAAAGTTCCTCGCTAAAGGTTTCTACTGTGGGTTCCTCGCCGAGAACCCAAACTGCTAGGTGTTTCTCACTTGAAACTTTTATTAGGGGTTCCTTGTCAAGAACCCAAACTACTAGGGGTTCCTCGCTTGGGACTTCTGCTGGGGGTTCCTCGTCGAGAACCCAAACTACTAGGGGTTCCTCTCTTGGACCTGCTGTTGGGGGTTCCTCGTCGAGAACCCATTCTACTGAGAGTTCCTCGATTGAAAAATGGATGTTGGGAGTTCCTCGCAAGAAATAAGGATTGGGGGTTTCTCACTGGAACCAATGGTTACTAGGAGCCTCTCATCCATCTCATCTTTTTCTCAGTCTTACCATGATTATATGCGCACTTGTCAAGGAAGGGATTTTGGTCTCTATCATCGCGCACCTTATTTCGGTCCCCATTTTGATTTTATGTCCTCTCTTACTCAGTTTGAGGAGAAGTTTATTGCTAGCATTTCTGAGCACCCCCGTATGGGGTTATGTGAGTCTACTGATTCTCCCATCATTCTTCTTGATTCTATTCTCAGAGTAAGGGTGGATCGCGGTGATTTTCCTCATTCTAATGTCGAGTTCAAAGTTGCGGGAGGTGCCCCTGAAGAGTGGGATACTTGGGTTGATTATATTCTTTATGTCCCTTCCTATAAGATTGTTCTCGAGGAACTTTCCCTTCTTACTATAGTTGACAGTTTAAAATCTTACACTATGGATAAACATGGCACCTCCCTTAATCTTTTGATTTCTAGGTGGATCGGAGAGTCCCATACTTTTATAACTAGCTAGGGTAAGTTCACCATCACTGTGGAGGATATTTGTGAGTTATTTTCCCTTCGTTTCTTGGGGGCATGTTTTCACCAATGGCTACGAGGACCCTCTTAAGCAGGAGATGGTAGAAGAACTACAGTCAGCCCTTTCTAAGTGTTTGAGGTATATGGCTATTAATGTGACTGGTCATAACAAGAATTATTTTGCAAAATGGCAGAGATACGAGTTCATATATTTTGAGCAGCCATCTAAGGGGGAAAATTCTAGTAGAGTTCTCAAGAGTCAAGATGGTCCCAAGCTTCACTCCCCTTCATACTTGGTTACTTTTCTGGTTACATTTTTTAGTAGAATATTTCTCCCTGAAGACTCTCCTCGTGATCTTCATTTTAGATTAGTTGTGAGGTTGGCACGAGGGAGGACGGTACCACTTGCTTCCTTAACCCTTGGGTTTCTTTATACTTGGCTAGACTATGCGCATGTAGATGTCAAGAGATCCTGTGGCCGCTATGATGTCGCCAGCTTTTCCAACTCCCTTATTATGGTGGCCTTTTTATTTGAGCATTTTCCAAATTTTGGTCCAGAAGCAAACCCTTGTCACAAAGGTGTTGCTCGCCTTTTGAAGTGGAACAAGAAGGCCCCCAAGAAGCCTCTGGGGTCCCTCTGATCGATAATATCGACGAGTTCTGCTTTCGCCCTTACAGCAAATGTCCTTGTGGTACTTTTAGTTGGATTTCTTTCCCGAGTGATGGTGGCACTTTCTATTGTCCCTCAGATGTAGATTTTACCTCTTCCTGCCCACATATTATTGTGGTGACTATGATATTTTTGGGTCTCCTTCCTTCTTTGAGTGAGATGGGTCAGGGCGCTAAATTTTATCATTCTGGGCGAGTGAGGAGACAATTTAGTTATGACCAAGGTGTTCACACCCCTTCCGATCTTTCGAGTTGTGACCCTTCAGAGTTATATTCGGAGGAATGTAGGAATTTTTGTTTCTAAGGGATGTTCGATAATGTAAGCCATTTGGGAGGAATATATGTGCCTCCCCGTGGTCATTTACCTTCCTTCACCTCTTCCTGGTTCCAGTTTTAGCAGTGACAGGTACTTCTTATTCAAATTTGTGTGATTGGATCTCCTTATGAGACCATTCATACCAAGCATGTCAAAGCTCAGTTTTTTATTAAAAGAACTCAGAAAGAAATCTGGCATCTCAGTACTAGTCCCCAGACACCTCTCGAACAAGTTGTTCCTATCTTAGTGAAACCAATTCTTGATTATTCTGCCTATCCAACGTAAAATGAGCCTTAACTTGCCAAATCCAAAGTCCCGTCCAAAGTTAAGGGAAAGTCAAAGGCTTCTACTACGGGCAAGAGGAAGCACCCATACACATGCATGTTAAACTTCATTCATGTCACTACCCCTGCTCCCTCTTCCCCCCCTCATCCTGTGCCGACTAGGGTTACCAAGAAAAAGAAGGGGATTGATACTGATGATGCCACTCCTTTCACACTGGAGCAAGAGTCAGATACTGATGATGTTGGAGTAGAAGAAACCTATAGGACTATTCAAGAGAGGAATTATGAGGCTCTGGGCTTCTCTTCCTAATAGACACTTATTACATCTATTTAGATTACAGAAGGTACCAAATATTCTTTACTTAGTGAAACTGGATCTCATGGAGTTTCACATACTGGTTCCCCCTCCCTCATTGGAAGAGGAACTAGTTGACTATGGAATCACTCCTTCCTATGATGATCATAGTTCTTCTTCGAATGATGTGGATGGCCAGGAATTCAATGGTGAAAGCACTACCAACACTTGTGCTTTGTTATCTGTTTCGAGGAGTCTTCTAGTGACGACGAGACACCGCATTCTCCATCAAGGACTAGTTCTGCTACCAGACCCCTTCCATACGGATAGGCTGTGCATCCTGCTATTGTAAGTCTTTCTTTGCTTGGGACTTCCATTTACACGGGTTTCTCCTCTTTTCATCATTGACCCGTTTGCTAAAAATTATTATTATTATTATTATTATTATTATTATTATTATTATTATTATTATTATTATTATTATTATTATTATTATTGTTGTTGTTGTTGCTGTTGTTGTTGTTTTTCTTGCAATGTTTTCACAAGTTACTTCTGCTGAGATGAGTGTCCGTTTACCTCCTCCACTTCCTCGCGCTCCTGTCCAGCGAGAGAGGAATTCCATGCATATTTCCTCCCGACATTTTTTTAGAGAGGTTTGTTATTTTTTCCCCTCAATTAACCTGTCTCTTTTTCTTAAAACTTTGGTAGCGTGACATACACATATCTTGCTAAGTGTTATCATTTTCCTTTCTTTACATCTTTCATTTGTGCATCCTACTAGCACTAGGGCCTCTTCTGCTCAGGTATTTCTCTGATTTTCCCTAAGTGTGTGGCTTTGCTATTATTTTTAACTTATATCTCATGTGTTCTCTATTAATTTATATTTGCAGAGGGTTATTCCTTCCAGTCATATTGCCTCATCTTCCTCTATCTCAGCGGATGGTAGTCCTAAAGATGAGCCCCTCGCTTCCTCACTCATAGAGGTATGTCTGTTCCTTCATCTTTTTATTTTGCGTTTGATGTTTATCTTTGAAGCCTATACTGATTTTATGATTTGTCAATTTCATTCCTCATGGACCTATACCTCTTGGCCTCTTTCCCACTAGAGGGGGTCTCTCTTCTTCTTGGATTACTATCCCAGGGCTACCCCCCTTAGGAAGGATTTCTAACCCCAGGGTCTGCATCTCAATAGATGGTAGGCCTTTGGTCCAGTCTATTCTCCATAGGCCAGTATTTACTGTGGCCTCCACTGTCGAGACCATTTCACAAGTCTCTTCCTCTCCTTGCGTATTGGCGGTTTCTTCACCCATTTAATTCGTGGTAATGAAAGTTTCTAATGCCTTTATGATAAGCAGTTCACTACCACACCCCATGCTGCGCCAGTGGTCATCTTCCACTCTTTCTCTTTAGCGGGGGCTCAAGTATTCCTTCATCCTTTCGCATATGGTTTCTCTACCTAACTTATACTGACGAGCCCCTTTTATTTTTTTTTTAAATCTTCTGTTGGCTCATGGTACCACATCAATTCCCCTTGTTACTAATTCTCTAGAAGCCCCTATTGCTGTTGAGCAATTCTATCCTGCTGCTTTCGGCGAGGATCCTGTTATAGTGCCTCTTCCAGTAACTATTTCCACTATGGATCTTTGGGCTTTTCTATATGCTTCTTCTCATAAAGTAAGTTTTTTGTTAACCCTTGCCTCTTTCTCTTCATTTAGAGGCTAGTTTTGTAGAGGCTTCTTTATCTTTCTTACCCATAGCGAGCATTACGAAGCTAGCCTCTTAGGCACCACTATCAGTGCCCCCTCAATTATTGGGGGGGTAATTAACCAGGTATCATGTAATTATTTTATGAGAGTAGTCATTTTTGTGCCATTCGTTTAGCTTATATTATTTTCTAATTTTGTTATTAGGTCAGCCTAATTGAGGTCCCCTTATCTACAGGACATGTTACGAGTTCTTCCCCCATCGTTGTGGGGTTTTCAGCTAGCGCATCGGATGAAGCTATCCAAGTAAATACTGGGTTATATTATACTCTTTTTTTAAAAAAAATTCTTATATTGTGCAAATATTTTCTAACACTTACCTATTTCCCTATTCTTGGGTTAGTGTTGTAATAGTTCCAGTGACTACGGAACGTATTGGGGGGATAACTGCGGTAAAGGTATTATACTGTCATACCCTTTCCCTTTTTTCCACTTCCAATTTTTTTCTTCTTTCTTTTACTGCGCAAGTATGCTTACCTTCACCCTTGTTTCATTGTTTTCAGGGTAGCAAGGCAACTGCTCCGATAAGTATGGAGCATGTTGTAGAGATAGCTGCGAGAGAGGTATTGTACTACCATACCCTTATCTCCTTTCTACCTCTCCTTTATATTTCTTCTTACTCTTACTGTGAAAGTATGCTTACCTCCACCCCTGTTTCCTTGTTTTCAGGTGAGCGATGCAGCTACTCCGATGACTTTGGAGCATATTGGAGAGATAGCTGCGAGACAGAGGTATTGTACTGTCATACCATCTCTCTTTTTCTATTTCTCCTTTTTTCTTCTTGCTTTTGCTGTGCAAGTACTCTCATATTCACCATTGTTGTATTGTTTCCAGGTTAGTGAGGCAGTTGCTCCGATAACTATAGAGCAAGCAGAGAGTGCTGTGTTGCGCACTCCTCAGGTATTTTACCATCATACCCAAGTTACTATTAGCTATTTAGTTTCATAAACTTCCTTTTTCTAACTTGTAGATTGTATTGATATTGCTCGTTTTTATTTCTTTTACTTAGCCTGACATCCCTCATCAGGCTGATTCCCCTCATTTTGGCGGCAGCGTACTCACCCCCTTGAGTTTTGGGGTAAGGTTTTTCTATTATTGCCCTTTTCAATAGATTAGGTATAGCTATTCTTTATTTTTGTTTCTCTCTTGACTCATCCTGGCTATCTATTTTCAGGATCCTGTTGGCGAGTTCATCGGGGTAGCTGATGAGGGGGATCATAGTTTTCAGGCCACTCCTGCAGTTGATGATGCTGAATATAGCAAGGAGTCTTCCTCCCTAACTTTCGAGATAGAGTCCCGCCATTCGTAGGGTGACGCTGAGGTTGAGGCTCCTGCAGCTTTCATGAGAAGATTGTGGCGCGAGGAGCGGCTCAACCGCTTTAGGAGACATGAGCACCAGATCTTAGATATGATTTTGGAGCATCACCCTAAAACATTCACATCTCAGAGTGTGATTCATATTGATAGCCCGACAATGTTCAACCTGAAATCCCTCACCAGTCATGTTTTTTATTTCTTGGTTACTCCTCCATCCACGCTGACCAGCACCTCCATGATGTTATTCTTAGAGTCTCTCTGCGATCTGTAGCAGTTCTACCATTTCCAGCTATGTTGGTGTTGACGCCACTAAAATGACAGTGGCCATTTTCTGTCTGTGCAGATAAATGATGAGGATGAGATTGAAGATGAAGATAAACATTCACATCAAACATATAAGAGACAAAGGTTTTTAAAGTGGTTCGGCTATGAATAAAGCCTACGTCCACTGTTATTTTATTCACAGGGGTTTATAATAGCACCATAAGGTGTAGAGAGAGAAAGGATGTGTATCTTGTGTATGGGGTTTCTAGGTTCCCCCGGATCTCTTCCCTTTTGGCTAAGGGAATACATGTATTTATAGTGATGGGAGATAAAGAGATTCATTGTATGTAGACATTTATGTCTACATTCAACGAATCAAATTGTTGAATTGCTTGGTATGCTATGTGTTGTCATCTATTAATACAGTATAAATGTACATTAAGGCTCATTAAATGCGCTGCCATCTTCATTAATGCACATTAAATGCATAGTTATCCTTTGATCTTCCTGGTTGGTATGCCGACCAACTCTCCTCGGGTGCCGACTAACTCTCCTCGGGTGCCGACCAACTCTCCTTGGGTGCCGACCAACTCTCCTCGGGTGCCGACCAACTCTCCTCGGATGCCGAATATTGCCACGTAGGATGACATGTGTCCTTTTCTGATTGGTCCTCGTAGATGGAGAATTTTTGCGTTAACAGTTGGCTTGATATTAAAGTTCTTTTCTATTTAGCATTCCCTTCTGGAAGATGGTGAGACGTCATACATCCACGAAATCTAGGACTGAGCAGCAACAGGCTGCTGCTTCTAGGGTCTGAGGTCAGATTGCGTTGCTTCAGTCCTGACTTGACAGACTTGAGGCTGGTGACCGGGAGGATGAGACCAAATTGTCCAAGCAGGAGGAAGAGTTCTTGCGGGAGGCTGGCCCATCTTATGCTCGCGCCCTCACCCACGATGACTTACTTTTTGTTATTTCTAGTGGATAGGCTATTTCTTGCCTTGTACCATATTTTTTTATTTCATATGTAAAGAACTGGTCATTTATGAATGAGAAACACTATCTTACTTCTCGTGTGCTTCAATATTTCTTTGACTTTATCTATACTTTTGGTATCTGTTTACTACGACCTGCTCTAATTTTCTGCGAGCATTTGGTCTATTTGAATTTCCCCGTATACTGTGGGGTACTTCCATAAATCTGAGCAAGTTAATATTATTTATATATATTTTTTAGAACTACCCCTTCTAACTGTCCGGGTACTTGCCCTCCTCTTACTGTGGGGTACTTGCATATTATCTTAGCAAGTCAAAGATATATATATATATATATATATATATATATATATATATATATATATATATATATATATATATATATATATATATATATATATATTTTGTTAAAGTTACCCCCTCTAACTGCGGGGCATTTTATTATGCACATTCATTTCTTAGGGAATAACTGGGAGAAAAGTGTTAGCCTTTCTCTTTCCCACAAACTATTAATATAATTAAAAAAAGGCAATCTTTTTTTAAGAAAAATTTCCCTTAGTCTGCGGGGTCCTTATTTCATCCATTTTGTTAGGAAAAATTTTTGCTAAAAAAAATTAGAGCGGGGGGTGTAGCCCCCATTTCTCCACAATTTCTAAGAACTGGTTAAGTAAAGCTTTTGTTTGAGAACAGAGGTTGGAACTTGATCTCTAGGCTATACATCTTGTTTGTTTAATATATATATATATATATATATATATATTCTATTATTACTTAGAGGATGTCCTCCTACAAGTCTAGTGACCTGGATAAAACCCTTTGTCTATTATTTCTAAAAGGGCTTTGCTCAATATACTTTTCTCTTAGGATGGATGTACCCACCCCCAAGTGTAATGGGAAAAGTTCTTCTTACATAGACCCTATTCTATCCTACTAGAGAATATTCTAAACTATTCTAGTGCATCTACCTCATACACCAGGTAAGTAAGCAAAGTGAAAAAAATATCATCCATACAGTGAGAAGAAAAAAATGATATTATTCATTTATTTTCATATTGTGTACTTGTTTACAAGATGGTGTTTCTCTATCATTTTTACAAAATAACTTTTCTGGTATTAGAGCTAGCCGCTCAAATTCTTTTGTAAAAATTAATTTTAACAAAAATTAGGTATGGTATATCTTCAGCCATTTACAGTTGATGGATTGAAGACAGTCACCCTCCATCTCCGAGATCTGGCAACACCCTGACTGGCCTACACCCCTCATCACAAAGGGGCCTTCCCAATTAGGTTTGAACTTTGATACTGACATGCTGCAGAGGTGATGAGTGGATGCACGGAGGACCAAATCCCCCAACTAGAACTCTCTGGGCTTGACTAAGTTTTCATAGGATCTAGATAATTGTTGGGTGTTGACTTTAAAATTCTCTTTTGATTTGTCTCTATGCTCGTCTAGGGCCTCCAGCTGCACATGTCGTGGATCAGGGATGAGTCGGTTACCTAGAGAAACTCTTGCTGAGGGTACTTCCAATTCCACTGGTAGGACAGCTTCGGTCCCATATACTAGCGAGAATGGGATAAACCAAGTCGGCTTTCTCTTTGAAGTGTGATAAGCCCATAGTATCATGGGCAACTTCTCATCCCATGCCCTCGACATGTCCTCCAACATCTTCTTCAAGATATTGATCAGGGTCTTATCGGTGGCCTCTACTTGGCCATTTTCTTTTGGGTAGGAGATGGTCGAGTTGTTATGCCCAATCTAATATTTATCCCTAAGAAGAACCATCTCTTTGCATACGAAATGTTTCCCATTATCTGTTATAATCACCTTGAGTATACCAAACATGTATATAATATACTCCTTGATAAACTGGGTTACCACTTGGGCAGTCACCCTTCTTAGAGGAATGGCCTCTGTACATTTGGTATACAGTTTCGTAGCCACAAGATGTTGGGCTGATTTTTCCAACCAAGTCAAATGCCCATGTGTGGAAAGGGTAGGGAGCTTCTAGGCTTTATAAGCTGACTGAAGGGGCATGTATCATGTTGCCATGCACTTGACGGGCTCTGTATTTCTTCACATAACTGATGGAGTCAGCCGCCATGGTTATCCAATAGTACTCCAGTGTCATCAGTTCATCGTATAGTTTGGCGCCTCCCATGTGAGAGGTCTCATGATCTTCCTTCAACACTCTCCATTTATCTTCTTTGGCTATACGTTTCAGTGCCTTCTCATTGTAGCCTTTCCTATAGAGCTCTCATTCTACCAAGTAGAAATGGGCTACTCTCTTTCGGGGATAAATTTCGTCTGCTCTCTCCGTGGGAAACTCACCGTCTTTCAGATAGGCTATGTATGGTTGCCTCCAATCTTCAAAGGCCTTCACAAAATTATCTTATGCTAATTGGTCAAATTAAGTTTTGCACTTTAAACAACCTTGTTGCAGACAAGCAACCTCTGCGCTCATGGTGGGCCAATAATACCCCTACTACCGTTGCAATCGGCGATAAAGAGGGATATCGGTGTCCCCACAATTATTTTCATGCATTTATACAACCTCTCTATAGCTTCCTTTTCTCCAACACACCTTGTTACGAACCGTCCAGGGCTCTTGAAGTAAGTTTTCACTGCAGCAGGTGGTAGTTAGCTAACTCTAACATCTTTATTGTTCTTTCTCTCGTTTCAAGATGCTTCACAACTACGTACCTCCAATCTTCTGGCTCATCACTTGGAAATAATGACTTCACTGTAGTAGGCACTGTTCTCCGTCGTACTATGATTATTTCTTCTGGCTCATTCATGTCTAACTTATAGGCTATTGCAGCTAGCACGTCAGGATTCCTATTCATTGTTCGTGCATACCTCTCAATGGTTACTTGTAGGAACTGCCCCAGCAACTTCTAGATAATGTATCTGTAAGGTGCCAGGTTGGCATGCTTGAGGGTGAACTCTCCATTAACTTGTTTCACCACCAGGTTAGAGTCTCCCCCCCCCCCCCCCCCCCCCCGTATGCATAATACTTTGACGCCCCTTCAAAGTGCTTCCAACATTCCCAAAATAAGAATCTCGTACTCAGCCTCATTATTTGAGCATTTGAAGTCCAGCTTGAAGGAGAGGGTGGCATTCTCCTTTCTACTTGAGAGTATGATGCTCGTGCCTCCTGTTCCTTGAGCACTAGAGCCATCAAACTCCATTTCCCACTTCTTCATCTCTTCTACCACGACATGCTTGGAAATTCTCCCCAGGTAACTGATGCGGCACGAACTGAGTGTTCGTCTAAGAACCCTCCAGGGCTCTTGAAGTAAGTGTTCCCTGCAGCAGGTGGTAGTTAGCTAATTCTAACATCTTCATTGTTCTTTCTCTCGTTTCTAGATACTTCATAACTAGGTACCTCCAATCTTTCGGCTCATCACTTGGAAATAAGGACTTCAATGTGGTAGGCATTATTCTCCGTCGTACTGTGATTGTTGCTTCTGTCTCAATCATGTCTAACTTCTGGGCTATTGCGGTTAGGGCGTCAGGATGCCTATTCATTGTTCATGCATACCGCTCAATGGTTACTTCCAGTAACTTCCCCAGTAACTTCTGGATAATGTATTTGTAAGGTGCCAAGTTAGCATGTTTGAGGGTGAACTCTCCATTAACCTGTTTCACCACCAGGTTAGAGTCCCTCCCCCCCTCGTATCCATAATACTCTGATGTCGCTTCGGAGTGCTTTCAACCTTCCCAAAATAAGAGCCTCGTACTCAACCTCATTGTTTGAGCATTTGAAGTCCAGCTTGAAGGAGAGGGTAATCTTCTCCTTACTATTTGAGAGCATGATGCCTGTGCCTCCTGCTCCTTGAGCATTAGAGCCGTCAAACTCCATTTCCCACTTCTCCAGATCTTCTGCCACGCATGCTTGGAAACACTCCCCAGGTAACATATGCGGCGCAAACTGAGTGTTCGTGTGAGGACACTATCATTGTTTTAGGTTCGCCACCAACATGCAAAAACCTAAACTATGACTACACCCTATTAAGGGAGTAAAGCAACTAGTTCGGGTATCGAGAATCCATTGGGAGGGTTGGACAAATTTTAACTGATATATCACTTCACGAATACAAATGTTAAAGGTGATGGGTTGGAAATGGTGAAAAGGGGGAAGATAATAAGTTAACGCTAAACAAGAAATAATAAAATGAGAGTCAGGATCACATCCTCGCTATGGGTTAAACAGCACATAATTTGAATTTTGGTTCAAAAATATTTAACCGATCATGTTCAATTAATCACAAACATCACACATGAAGGAATTTTAACCCAAAAATGTGAGATAAAACATTTAATCAAAATTGGTCACACGCGCCTTAAATTTGGTTTATCGCTATAAACACTAACGTTGCATGACAAAGAAAGTTAAACGCATAATAATCCGACTTTAATACAGGAGGTTTCAATTAAATGTCATTTTCTCCAAAACTAACTTTCAAAACTCGACGCCCATTAATGGCGAAGAAATGACCCCAACCCTTTTAACTAGCTATTAGACATGATTAAAGTAAATAAAACAACTAATTACTAAAGCAAACAAGAAATAAATGAACTACAACTAATTAACAAGCATGAAAATGAAATACAAATGAAGAAATAAAGGAAATAAATCTTGGATTAAACAAAGATGATAATGAATAGTATAATACTTACATAAAAATGGTGAAACCCTTAGAGAGAGAAGATCCCAAAGAGATCCCCTAAAATCTAACCTAAAATCTGATCTAAGAAGTGTAAAATCAAGTATCCCACCTAAAGGAATGTTTTTCCATATATATCCCACCAAAAAACCACTTAAAAATACAAATTTGTGGACTTTTACTGTAGCCGAATCGATTTGGAAATATTCCGAATCGATTCGCCACTGACAGTGTTGATTCTTCTACTTGGCTTAACAATACGGAAAAGGTCGTAACTTCTTCGTTATAACTCGGAATCAGGCGCGGTCAGAAACTACATGAAGCTAACTCAGAGGGATAAAACTTCCAAGAAGACATTAGGACAAAAACTTAAATAATTAAATGACTAAAATTCCCCTGAATGTTCCCCTGAATGTGCTTTTGAAGACAAAACCTTCCCAAAAATGCCATAACCTCTTCATTATAAATCGGAATCATGCACCGTCGGCGGCCACGTGAAGAGGACTCAATGAGCTAAAACTTTAATAAGAACTAGGGACCAAAACCCTAGTGATGAAATTACTAAAATACCCCCAAAGCTCCAATATTCAATAGAAATTTTTTGAAAAGCGACCAAACTTCACGCTAGGAACATTAATACCTACAAAAGCTCAATTGTACCTCATATAGCATGTTAACATGTAAAACGGAGGTTGTCTGGTTAATGAGCATAAATATAGGAATTAAGGTACCCGAGGGGGATAAAGTGCATAAGTATAAGGGTGAATAAATACAATATTCGTACTGAATCACTAACTCTTCACTAGGGGGCTCAACATTCCCATTCGATAACTGGACCAACAGATCTGCTACCCCTTGAATTCTGATGGCTTTGGGCACTATGTACTTCAGATCGTATTCTGACAAAATTAAAAACCATCTCCCTGCTCGTCCTACCAAATTCGTCCTTGCCAGGAGGTACTTGATAGGGTCACACTTAATGACTATATGGACTGTGAAGGCTACCAGGTAGTGTCTCAACTTTTGAGCCACGCGGACTAGGGCAAGGAAGTGTATTTCCACATTAGCATATTTGGATTATGTACCCGAGATCACCCATGATAAGTAATATACCGACTTCTCTTCCCCTTCCTTTTCTTGAGCCAGTAGTGCTCCTATAGACCTTTTTGTTGAAGTGAGGTAGAGTAGCAGTGGTGCCCCAGCTTTCAACGGGATCATCATTGATGGAGAGGCTAAAATTTATTTTATCTTCTCAAAGTATTTCTTCTATTCATCTCCCCAGGTTCACTTGGATTTGTCTTTCAATAGGGGTGTAAATGGGTGGGTCACCTCTGCTAGTGCAGGTATGAACCTTCTTAGGTAGGACACCTTCCCTAAGAAGCTCTTGAGTTGCCACTGACTCTTCGGGGGTGGCATCTTCATGATGGACTTTATATTTTCTACATCGACATGTACCCCTTGCCTATTCATAACAAATCCTAAAAGCTTCTCCGATGTGACCTCAAAGGCACACTTTGAGGGGTCCATCCGTATCTTATACCTACGACACCTCTCAAACACTCTCTGGAGGTCTTGTATATGCTTGCTTTCTATTTTAGACTTTACCACCAGATCTTCCACATAGAATTCTAATATAACATGAAAAAGATCATGGAAGATTGCCATCATGGTCCGCCGATAGGTGGCCCCAGTGTTCTTCAATCCAAATGGCATGATTATATAGTGAAAGTTCCCCAATGATGTGTGGAATGCAGTCTTCTCTACGTTCATCGGGTCCATCTTAATATGATTATAGCCGACATATCCATCCACAAAACTAAACATCTCATGGCTTGCGGTAGCGTCTACTAAGCTATCTATACTAGGTAAGAGAAACTCATCCTTCGTACATGATTGATTTAAGTTATGAAAGTCCACACACATCTGAATTTAACTCTCGTCCTTCTTCGCCACGTATAAAATTTCGGAGAGCCATATAGGATGATGAATAGGTTTAATGAGCCCTGTCGCCAACAGTTTCTCTACTTCTGCTTTTATTTTAAGGTCGAAGTCAGCTTTGTACGTACGGGTTACTTATCGGACAAGAAGAGCATTAGGAAGAACATTTAATTTATGGGAGCTCATTTCAGGATCTATCCCTCTCATCTCCGTGTATTTCCAGGAAAATACGTTAGTGAACTCTTTGAGAAGGTTAATGAGCTCGCCCTTCTTCTTTGGGTTCAGACTCTTGGAAATTATAAGGGATATACGCTCACCCCCTTCTACTCCCAGGTTGATTTTCTCTAACTCTTGCAGTTGTTCCTTGGGTCCATATTACATGCACTTCGGAGCCTTTTCTGGCTCCTCAATATGTTCAATGATGTGGGACTCATCCACCACAAAGCACTCTGGTGTCAGGTCAATGCTCTCATCTCGTAACGCCTCTCGTGCAGACCATTATAAATGGTATATGACTTTTCCATCAGGTAGAACCACCTTCTTACAAGTTTTAGGTGGCTTCGATACCTCCTCTACCATCCTCTTACTTTTTGTTATATGAGGGATCACCCTCTCCCTTAAACGATCGTGGACAAAATTCTCCGGCTGGGCACCTTCTATAACCACTGGCCTTTCCTCTAACTTTCTTACATGACTCTTCCTTTATTCGTCTAGCTTGGTGTAAAATGTCGCATCCACCAGGTGGGCCCCTTTAAGAGATAATGTCTTATGTGTTGCTCTGATTATGATTTATGTTCCTCGAATGTTGGCATTTGCACATTGGTGGTATGTGGAGGGTACTATGCCATGGGTATGCATCCATACCCTTCCAATAAGCAACAGGTAGCTGGTATTGGCGTTGATGATGTGAAACTTGATGTGGGAAGTGAAATTCTCCAACTGAATACCCACGTTCACATATCCGAGGGATTGCATGTCGGACAAGTCAAATCCTGAAATCACTAGCGACATAGGTACTATCTTCTCTTGATCAATCCCCGTTTCATACAATGTATTGATTGGCATAATATTGATAGAGGCCCCTTCATCAATCAACTCCTTGGGGAAGGAAATTCCATTGATCATAACTGTCATGTACAATGGGCGGTTGTGGAATTAGGTCACCTGTCTATCTGCCTAAAAAAAACCACTTCAGAAGTGTATCTTTTGATTAACCTCCCAATTGGTCCCTACCAATTTAGTGAGGGGTATCCACGTTGTTGTACTGCTTCTAAAACCTTTCTTGTTATGACTACTCTTGTGTCATACTTTACTCCTATTTGGTCAAAGAACCACTTGAACTTAGGACTCCACATTATAGCATCACATTCAGAGTCTAAGTCCACTTCATATACTTGGGCATTATAGACGTACTCTTCCTTAGATGTCCCTCATTCATCTAGGGAAAGGATGACATCCACTTTTCCTTCTAGGAGGTTCGCTTGCTCGGCTTCCTCACCTCCAACCTCTTATTGGTCAGGAGTTAAGAACCACTTTTCACGCCTCCTCTCCTTCTCAGTTCTCTGTTTACTGTTCAGGGCTAGCCCTTCTAGCACTTCACATACCTTATCTCTACCTTCCCACCCTATCAGATCTCGAGTTGCTTCTTCATCATGCGCTACTGCCATATTGGTAGTGCCAAAGTGATGTGCTGGTAGTGGGTTCTCGTTAACATCTATCGGAGGTATTTGCAACGTACCATTAGCCACCTTCTTACCAATGATCCTCCTTAGGTAATAGCAGTCCTTAGTGGAGTGTTTCACCCTCTGATATAACTCACAATACTTGGTATTAGCTTTTTCGCTTGCTATTTGTACTTCCCCATTCAGATGAAGGGGACCTGCTACCCCCTCTCATACCAAGGTACGATAATAGTCCATTACTTACGTTACGCTGCAAGGTAACGGTGGTAGGGCATCCTCTCCAAACTTTCTCTTATTACCTGGGTTGTGGCTTTAAGATACGGGGCCTCTATTTTTGCCCTTTGAACCTCCATCCACATAATTGACTACTTACCTCCTCGAAACTTGAAATCTTCCAGAAGTCAGTGGCACTTGGGTCCTCCAACTTGATGACCTGGGCTTGATAATCATAGCTATATTACTGGCAGCCCTGGTGAACTCTCTAAAAGTTCCATCCCTGGTCTCATTGACCAAATGCAGGTTTTATTCCTCCAAGAGCCCCTCAACACATATTTGTAGCAGCCTTGCCTCTGCTACATCGTTATGGACATCCAGTGCCCTCTCCCAAAAATGCTTGATATATTGCATTAAATCCTTACCAGGCTTCTACACTTCCTGTGCTAGGTGTCTCAACATGAATTCATCCTCTACTGTGAAAAACTTTTGAAGGAACTTCTTGTGCATCTCCTCCCATGTGGGGATACTGTTGGGTACCAAGTGGGAGTACCACGTGTAGGCCTTCCCTGTAAGGGTCTTAGAGAACTCCCTCAACCTCAGGCTTTTGTCATTCCCATGCACTCTCAGATAGTTGATAGATCTATTCACGTGCTCTCTTGGATTCCCCCTTTTGCCATTGAACTTGATAAATTTTGGTAGAATGTACCCCTTTGGGTATGGCTTCTCATTCACACCTTGTGGGTAAGGGTCCCGTAGCACCTCGTATAGATGATAAGCCTCTCTCTGAGAGGAGGAGAGCACCTTACTCACCTCATTTATAATAACAGCTTTGCAGGGAGATTCCTCCAAACCCACGTTCTTTACTGCTGCTGAAGCCATCGGTGTCGTAACTTGATCCGGCACCACCTTCGATGGCGGAGCCACTTCCACCGCAATCGTTGCTGGAGTGGTTGCCCCTCTAAAGGAGGCTATAGCTGGTATTACATAGCCTTGACCAAAACTTGCAAGGTCTACATAATTTTGCTTCAAAAACTCATAAAACATGCCCATAAGGCTCATACTTGTCATCAAATCTACTACTGATGAGATAGTCTGCCCTCCTTGAGGATCAAGTTCTTTAGCTTCAATCACCACCACATCCTCCTAAGTGGTTTGATCACTTTGAGTTCCATTCCCAAATGGAATGTCTTCAAAAACTAGTTGCTTAGAAATGTTGAAACCTTCTTTGCCCGTTAAAGTGAGGATACCTCCCTAGTAGAGTCCCCAAACATAGGAGGGTAGTGCGACTGGGGTCTGGTAAGATGCTAAAATGGGTGAGGCGTGACCCACTTCAATTAACTCTACCTTCAAGGTTTCAAGAAATTCTAGAGCGACACTTGGTAAAACCTTCATCTTTTGGTGAAAATGGAAACAAAGCAAGAGCTACTCCCTACAATAAGATGAACTTCATAACAATAATAGTATCTTTTCTCAAGAGGATCTCCTGAGAATAATGGATGTCAGTGTGTGAGTGAAGAAATAGGCACTTAGCACTTAGAATGAGAGTAGGGAGAGAAATACTAGGTGGTCTAGTGTGATTTTGACAGAGTAATCGTATGACTTGAGTTTCTGATTGCGACTTGACCTTACCCAGGGGTCCTATTTATACTTGGTCACTAGGGTTGAGTTGGAACGTTTGGGCTTTAAAACTGAGGAGGTTGGTGAGGGACAAGGTATGCAATGTACCTTTTATCCCTACTAGGTCTGCATCCTTCTATCCCTTTGACAGATGACACCTGCTATGAACCAAAGTCAAAAGGAAAATATGTCTCCTAATGGAGATAAAATATCAGATTTGGTAAATATCTTTTGAAATGGTAACTTGTTGTACAAATTTTGTAAACTTGAGAGGGGTCTCGAGGACCACATCCTCTAAAACCATTAAGCTTAATAGGGGTCTTTGAGGACCTCCTTCTCCAAAATATTTTTACTTGAGAGGGGTTTTAAGAACTCCCTCTACTAAAATCATTTTTTATAAAAAGTTCATTTCTTGTGAGCAACCTCTTGGTTGTTCACTTCTACTATGACTAGGTGTGAACTGTGTAAGGACTTTGAGTAACCCCAAGGGTCTTTTTACAAGTATTCTCTCAATCTTAAAGTGCTAAGTGGCTGAACTTTCTCAACAAACCTTGTTCCTCAGCCGCCAAGTCAAAACTCCCAAGAGATCCCAATTGACCTATTTGAGCCCTGCCTGCTCAACTAGGCTACCTGTACAAGAAAGTAAGTGTTAGTACCATTTTTCTATAAAAGAATAATGTTTTCATGATGAGGGGTTGCTCATGGTAGATCCCCACATCGTGGCCTATTTTGTTCTTTGGGTCATTACTTGGACACGCTAATTGTAAAATAAATATTGCTTGAACATTTTCTAGAGGAGTCCTTCATTGTGGACTTCCTCACTATATTTTACACCTGAGTTGGTGATGGTTGGCGGTTGTTGGGATATCTAGCCCAAAACTCATTCAGAAGCTGGAAGGGAGGCTGGAGGGGTCCCTCACCCAAAACTCATCTGGAATTGGAAGGAGGGACTGGAGGGGTCCCTTGCCCAAAACTCATTTGGAACTGGAAGGAGGGGGTGGCGGGGTCCCTCACCCAAAACTCATTTGGAAGTTGGTAGGAGGAGCTGGAGGGGTCCCTCGCCTAAAACTCATTTGGAACTAGAAGGAGGGGCTAGAGGGGTCCCTCGCCCAAAACTCATCTGGAACTTGGAAGGAGGGGCTGGAGGGGTCCCTCACCCAAATATCTTTGCTGGAGGGGTCCCTCACCAAAATATTTTTGCAGGGGGATGGAGGGGTCCCTTTCCCAAATACTTTTACAGGAGGGTTGGAGGGGTCCCTCGCCCAAATATCTTTACAGGAGGGTTGGAGCGGTCCCTCTCCCAAATACCTTTACATGAGGGATATATTGAGAAAGGAAAAACACCCCTCTACAGGGTCAAGGCTTGTGGGTTATCAAGTCGTTGAGTAAGTCATATCTACTCTCGTATAAATTCGTATTATAGTGGATTGTCTGGCCTGATCGTCCAAGGTTTTTTCCCTTAGTTATTTTCTCATACATCGGCGTTATGTGATGTGTTTAATTTATTTACTTTATCTTCTTAATCACCTTAAATTCATGCTATAGGGTTAACAAGATAAAATCTAGCGAATCAAATTATTTTCACAATATAAGGTTATCGGTGCTAACATAAAATTGAGAAAAATTTAAAAATATTATCGTTGCCTAAATTATTGTGTCTATTATCCCTTACCTTTAGGCATAAATCTTGGAGGGATTAATGGTTTAAGAACACCTATGTTTGATGGGACTAATTATGCTTATTGGAAAATGCATAAGAAGTCAGGACTTAAGATTATAGATGAGAGGGTGTGGTTAGCTGTAGTTAAGGGGTGGACACCACCAGTCATGAGAGATAGAGAGGCAACACACTTAAACTTGTTAATTCATGGACTGATGTTGAGCATAAATTAGCGCAATATAATTCTAAGGGTTTAAATTCTTCTTTTATGTCTCCCTGGAGACGTCCAAAGAGGCTTAGGATATAATCCAACTCACTTATGAAGGATCCAATGTTGTTAAGGCTTCCAAATCCAAAATCGCGCCACCCGATTTGAGACGATTAAGATGTTAAAGAGTGAGACCTTTGATGAGTTCTAAGCTAGATTGTTCGATATATTAAATTCATTATTTAACTTGGGAGAGAAGATACTCGAAAACTGAGTGATAAAGAAAATCTTAAGGTCATTGCGTGATAGATTTAACCCAAAAGTGACTGTTTTAAATTCTTTGGATTTACTCCAGTCGATGAAACTAAAAGAGATTGTAGGTAACCTATAAGCTTATGAGCTTGACATGTTTACCTTCAGGAATGTGACGAAGAAAGAAAAGGGCGTTGCACTGAAAGCCCAGAAGGAAGAAACAATAGTTAAGGATGATGAGTCAGAAATCAAATCCGAAGATGTGGCCATATTGGCAAAGAAGTTCAAGAAACTTCTGAAATTATGAAATCATTCAAAAGATGCCAAAAGATTTAAGAAAGAAAATAACAACAAGGACGATCGTGTCCCTAAGAACCATAGTGAGAATGTTAAGAAGGATGACTCGAAGAGGTGTTTTGGCTGTGAGGGTTATGGCCATAGGTTAGCTAAGTGCCCACTAAACTAAGGAATGAGGGTAAGAAATTGTTAGATTATAATGCCACCCTTAGTGATAGTGATTCGGAAGAGGGAAATGATTTCTCTAATGAGCGCAACTTTATCGCATTAATGGCTAGTCATGTGAGAGACAACGAGAAATCTTCCCATGAAAATATTTATTTGCATGACACGTCCGAGGCTATAGTCAATGAATCTTAAATGAGTGAGGGTGATGTGAGTGAAGATGCAGAAGTGGAGGAAAGTGAGTTGTGAGTTGCGAGTTGCCTTCCGTGAATTGTATGCAAAAACTGTGGGGATGAAGAATGTTAACTTGAAGTTGGAAGTTTGGTTGAAAGAACGTGTCATAAGAAATGATTATTATGCGTTGATTGAGGATCTTAGGGTACATGAGAAGACTCTTCGAGAGAAGCTAGAATATGTTTAGGGTGAGAGAGATAGTCTTCGTGGTTTGATGGAGGCTATGACAAAGGAGATTATAGAGTTTGAGGAGTCTAGGCATTTACTCGACTCTAGGATAATTGAGCTTGAAGAGAGATTGAGAGATTCAAGTTGGGTAAAATTTAATTTGGAGGCTAGGTCAAAAACGTCAGATAGGATGTTAGGTCCAAATCGATGATGACAGGTGTGGAATTGGCTTTGATGATTGTATTTATCCCATTACTAAAGCCAAGACCATGCATATGAGAGGGTCGACTAGGAACGTTAGGAAATGTCAACCTTTAGGTAACACTCCTTGCCTTATTTACACTTGCACTCATTGCAGTAGGAAGGGTCACCTTAGACATTTTTGCTCAGATCTTAATAAAACTCCTAGGAAGTTTAAGTATAGAGTCGCTTCGGTTCCCAAAACCCCTATTTGTCATTACACAACTACTTGGGTTAAGAAATCCGATTTAGAGGCTTTAGGCATTAGACTTTGACACGAATCAATTTGAGTCTAAAGTGTGTGCTAATTACGGTTCAAGTGCAAACCGGTCGCGGAAGTAATAAACGTGGTAAGACGGGGTATCGATTCTCAGGGAAATAGGACGCAGAGACGTGATCACGTTGGAGAGATAGGGAATCCTAAGTTGACTTTAAAAAGAAATGAAAAGATGCTTTAAATGGGAGTGTATCGATGAACTAAATGCAGATTTAAATTCACTATAACTAAATTAAATTCTATTGAAATGCAACTAATCTATCTAACCTAAGAACAAATGACAATTATATGATGTAATTAACTATGAATGGAAACAATAGGTCAGGTTACGATCCCCCACACCCTAGTAATTCACCAAGTAGGAAACTAGATTTCGGAATTAAAACTTTGAATGAACCCGGTCTTTATTAATCCTAAGCATTACGTATATGAAGGAACGAAGCCCGCATCATACGAAATTAAAGGCAAGAATAAAGTGGTGTCACTTTGACTAACACGCGTGTCGCACTCTTAAGCATCCCGGTTGCCAAGGGAAAATGAGATCAAAAGTCCTACGGTGGTTGCGATAGTTGCGCGACACAATTCTTTTAAGGTTTTAATTCAAATATTTATTTCCATTATGATGAATTATATCGGGTGGGGTTCATGCAACCCGACCTTTAAAACTTAGCCGGACATAACTACACTAAATAAAATCGTAATTTTTGAAATGCAAAACATCATGCTATATTGAGAATATGGAATAATAACGTATTGAATCCAAACAACTAACTAATCAAAGTAAAATTGAATGAGTAAAAGATAAATATTACTTCTATTGAAGAAAATCTGGAAAATAAACTTCAATCTTCACTCTTGATCAAAACCAGGGTTTTTGGTTACAAAAACTCTTCTACTCCTGCTTGGGAACCTAATAATCGAACCCCTAATAATGTGTAACAACTTTGAATAAATAGACTCCGAAATTTACAAAAGCTTCAGCCAATCATAGAATTCTGAAAAATTAAAATTCTAAGAAAATACAAAGCGGTCCGGACCGGTGGAGCTGGGCGGTCCGGATCGCCCCCTTATTTGAGTCACGGTTCTGCGTAGATGCGATCCGGATCCTTTATTTTAAAAAGGTCCGGATCGCCCCTATTTTTCATTCAGAACTATTACTGCCAAACCGGTCCGGACCCTTTTATTTTAAAAGGTCTAGATTGCCCTACTTTTTCTTCCAGAACTTTTTCTTGATTTCGTTCATCTTTGAAACCTCGTAACTTCTTCTCCGGACCTCGGATTTTGACGTCATTTCTTCCTACGTACTTGTAGACTCGAGGTCTTAAACTTTGAGTTCTCGTCCAGATTCCTGATGGAAATTATGCTTTTGCCCTTTTGACTTTTCTTCTTTGATTCAACCTTCTGCTTTGGCTTTTTCCTTTCTTTACTTAGCAATAAATACCTGTCAATATCATGAAAAAGGCACAAAAATCAAGATACTATGTAGAAAGGCTAGTGGCATATAAATGAGATAAATCACCATATTTTACATTATTCGAGATGATAAAAGTCCTTAAATTAAGGGGATAAATTCAGAAGAATTTATGGCTAATCAGACTTCTCGATTCTTGTTTACATGCACGTGATTCTCCCCATGGTAGATCTTATGGTTAAACGTGTCAGCTATGTTTTTCATTCTCTAGTTGAGCTTTTTGATATATCCTTTATAAGGTTATGACTTGTGTATATTTTGTATTTTTGTATTTTTTTCTCTTGAGTCATATTGATGAAAACACAAAAAGATTTTGTTTTCATATATTTTTGAAAAATACAAAAAGATTTTTTCTTTTGAGTAAATTTTTTTTGGAAAAACTCAAAAACATTTTTTGGTTTTTGCGTCTTGAGTTTTACGCTTATGGTATGGCATATTGGTGTGCTTGAATCCCATTCACTTCGCAAATTCCATGTGGCTAGTATATTTAGTTATGACTTTAGATACTTAGGTTGATCTTAACCATGATTTTCGTGGAGTTGTTTTGAACTTGACTTGCATTATGGATTCGACTGTGTATATGCCTCCGCACACACATTCAAGAGATATTTTGAACTTTTAAATCCTCATGTACAGCTGAGTTTAGTGAGACGTTCTCCTCTCAATCTTGTCATCTACGCGTGAGAATATTATTTGTTATTGAAAAAAAAATATGAGTGTAAACGGGAAAAGGCTGTGAAAGACAGGTTGGATTTCGTGAAAGCCACCATTGAAAAGAGCTCAAGAAAAAATAAAGAAAATAAAAATAGCAAAAATTTCCAAAAAGGGCCAATTTCAAATATCTTAAAAGAAATTAAAAGTATAGAAAAGAATCATGAAATATAAAAGAATAGAAAATTATGAGTGTTTATCTTTTGAGGGAGTTTAGTTAAAGAACAACGGGTTTGCACAATGAGTCCTAGGTATAACGGTCGTGTCATAACGCTATTGATTGGTAGAATCATCAAAATCTAGATTTGTGTTCATTATGAATTTTTTGTTCATTTAGTTCAATTTATTATTGTCACTTGAGGCTAAACCATAGTTTTGATAATATTTTTCGTCATCTCTCAGTGTTGCGATTGCTGTCAGACTTTTTTGAGCACTTTTCTTCGTAAAAGCCTGGATTTTTCATAGTTTAAAGCTTAATCCTTCATCCCATTTGCTGGTATTCAGGTATATCTCTTGAGATTCGTCCATTTATGTAGTTTTTGAGGATTTTTGAAGATAAAATCGTTTGGCTTGATTTTCTTATCATATATTCATTTTTAATTCTTCATTTGTATTTACATGATTATGAAAATTGTTTCAAACCATTTTTATTCAAAAAATTTCATTTGTGGGGGGGGGGGGGGGCCTTTTGCTGATATTTTTGGTTATTTATTCAGTGTTGTTTTTTGGCCTTTGTGTTTCATGTGAGTCATAAAAATTCAGAAATTATATTTTTTTAAAAAATTAATTTCTTATTATTTTTTTATATTTGTGACATACACTCGTTGTTTATGCATTTTGGTCGCATTTTATTGGGTCTATTGGTGATTATATCATGTTATTTGTTGTTTGTGGCTATGGTTTTCGCGGTGGTTCGGATAGTTTTTGTTCGGAGATAGGTTGCTAGAGCTCGTGTCAGTTGGTTGGGCTAAGTGTTAGTACTTACCTTCTTATACTCGTACCCTATTCCTTTTATCTATTACTATGGACGGTAGTAGACGATGATGTTCCATTCACACTGCTCATATCGAGGAGCACACCACCTCCCCACTAGCACAGGCCGCCCAGGCCAATCGACCTCGGTTCACTACCAACTGTTGGGAGAGCCGTGTTGACTATGAGCACTATTACTCTCAAGGTTTTCACATCCGCGCTGTTGTTCGTGAGCGCGTCTTTTGGGTCGAGGAGTTCACGCAGTATCATGTTCCAGCATGGCTCCAGGGTCGAGGGTGGGAGTCTATGTTTTCCATGTATGATGTCATCTATCCTGACATTGTTCGAGAGTTTTATTTTCAGGCAACCAGGACTGCTGCAGGCTTACAGTCTTATGTCCAAGGAGTACATGTTATCATCACCCCGGATCTTATTGCCCATCTACTGTATATTCCCTATGTTCTGGACGCTGTCTTTCCCAGTCATGTCACCAACAGTCTGGAGCCCGACGGCATCATTCGCCATTGCTTTAGAGAGATCCCTCCTCGTACCACTATTATGTTCCACCACCACCTCTATGATGATTATCATTTTCTTAATTGGTTTACATCATCATCGGTCTATCCCATGACCAACCATATACAAATATCTTACGACATCATTCACTTCATGTATGTTGTGAGTCAGGAATGGCGCATCGATCTCCCTGCCATTATTATGCACATTATATCCTCTGTCCCTAATGTGTGACCCATTACCATTCAGGCTGCACTTCCGTTTGGTGTCCTTGTAACACATATTTGTGAGGTTGCCCAGGTTCTTTTGCTTAAAGACGAGGTAAAGCAGTTTGTAACTTCACCTATATATGCGAACACCATTAGCAGAGCTGTGAGTCACCTCCATATAGTCACTAGGCATGGCATTTATACTTCTGCGCCATCGTCTTCAAGGAGAGGTCACACATCGCAGCCTTCTGGATCCTTTCCCACTGAGACACCTTCTGTAGTGACAAGGGTGAGTCGAGGGAAGTCTACCCGATTGTGTGAGGAGGAGAGAGTGTAGTGCATTTTTTTGCAGGCAGAGCTTGTGGAGCATAGGTGTCTCATTGAGGCCATGATGGAACATTTTGATGCTGATGTTGAGCATTGAGCCTGGCAACAGTCTCAGCTTTCTACATTGCCTCATGAGATAAGGAGACGTGAGCAGTGTCGAGGAGGTGGGACGTCACGGAGATGTAGGGATGATGGCACTATAGTTGTTGTTGATGATGATGATGATGATGATTGTTGATTCTGATGTTGTTTTTATGTATTTTGAATTGCTATTATTATATTTGGACATTATTCATTCGTATTATGATGCACTTGATAAAAAAGGTTTTATTCTCTTGCTACATTTGGTTATGTATCATCATGTATAATTTGGTTGGACATGGATATTATTGGTTATCTTTATTATGCAGTTATCTTAGTTGTTGGAGCAAGTTATTTATGTTTATGTACCATGTTTATCATCGTTAGTGATTTTATGCTTCATATATTCATTTACTACTATCTTTATGATTATCCAAAGTCTCATGATTACACCCTCCATTGTTATTATGATATTTATCTATCAATTATATTCATTCTTAAACTCTTACTAGATATTTTGATTGTGATTTATTTGTCCCACTCTTTGTCTATTCCAGGAAAAAAAAAGGGGGGAGAGACATGTGATGTAGGGGGAGTTTTTACACTGACATTATTTTATATATTATTTTTGTTCCTCCATACTTCATTGCGTATTTGTTGCTTCGTGTGTGTAAGATGATTTATGATATATATGTGTTACACGGAGATGTGAGATGATAGTTTTCATAGATACTACTGGGTCAAATATAATGTGTCCAACGTAATTTTCTATTATGGGATTTTGGGTCAGGCATAGGTTTTCGGCTTGATGGTCTGGCTACTAATTCACATTTTTTTTGGTTTTGTCCCAGAATAGCCAAAGGGGGAGATTTGTAAGGGAAAATATTCAATTAAGTCAATTTGTTTGTAATTGGCCTAATTTCGGACAAAACTGTTTGAGTCATAGGTTTGTCATTGAGTTGTGATCCCACAAAGCTTATGACATGTTGTGATGAAGATGTTGCGAAAAAAATTTAAAGATGACATCATGTCATGTTTAGTACCAATAATATCTTCAAATTCTTGGATATATCATAGATCTTTCAGTTATGAATGCTAATGAATTTTGAGATCTTAGATATTTTTTAAGGATGTATTTTAAATTTAAAATATTTTCTTAGTTTTTCTCATTTTATTTTATTTAAAATCGAGGTTGTTTTGAACTTAAAAAAGATTTTTGTTTTTTTCCAGTCATTCAAACGAGATAAGAATCTCGTTTGAACTAACGAACTTTCTCGTGCGAAGTCTCGTTAGAAGATTTCATCAAACGAGCAACGATCGAGGGCATACTGTTTTGTCTCGTGAGATACTCATTCGATACTGTTAAAATGGGATTGAGATGTCGTTCAAACAAATACGAGTTTCGTTCAAAGGAGATAACAACCTCTTTCGAACGAGTCCAATTTTTCGTTCGAATGAGACGCCCTCTCGAAATTCATGTCCTCATATTTAAGGATGCCTTTCACTCAAATTAAAAAGAACTTTTGTCAAAAAAATGTTTTGCACCTGTTTACAAAAGTTCCCATAAATTAAAATCATCCTTAGTTTCAAGATCCAATTCTCATCATTCTTAATCTATAGAGATCTTGATTTTGGCAACTGAATTTGCTCTTTCTATTTGAACAATTTCTTTTGTGTGTTGGAATCCGTATGTGCTGATTGCGAGGAAGAAATGGTGGACTCCGTGTTCCCATTCATAGACGGTTGCTAGGTTGCATCAGTGCATACCAAGGTTCACGTGGACTTATGTGTTGTGGACATTTTCATGGGTAGATTCCTATGTTGTTGCTATGTAGGATAAGTAGAAGAGTAGAAGAGCGTCAATGCTTATGGTTGATCAAGTCGTTGAGTATGTCATGTCTACTCTTGTATAAATCTGTTGTCCGCCCTGGGCATCCGAGATTTTTTCCCTTAGTGATTTCAACATATATCGGCATCTTGTGGTGTGTTTTATTTATTTACTTTATCTACTTGTCACCTTGATGCATGCTATAAGGTTAACAAGATAAAATTAGGTTAATCAAATTGTTTTCACAAGATAAGGTTTTTGGTGCTAAGATAAAATTGAGAAAATTTTAAAAATATTGTCTTTCCCTAAAGAACACTGCTTAGGGGCCTTCTCACTGTGGAGCCGACCACCAAGTGATGCTAAAAGATTCATCTATGTAGGCAATAGAAACAAAGTTCCAATTGAAGAAATTGGGACCTTTAGATTATCTTTCGAGACTGATCATTTTATTGAATTAAGAGATACTTATATAGTATCGTCTTTCAGAAAAAATTATGTTTCTATTTCTATTTTGGACAAACATAGTTTTTCTTGTTCATTTGGAAATAATAAAGTCAGTTTTTTTTTCCATTCTACTCTTATTGCGAGTGGTTATTATATTGATAAATTATATATGTTAAATACCAATGCTTCATTTAATTAAACCTTGCAAATAACTATAAGAGGCATAAAATGCAAATTGACTATTGAGAATTCTGCCACCTTATGGAACAAATGTTAGGGTCATATCTCCAAAAGGAGAATTGAAAGTCTTGTGTCAGAGTAAATACTTGAATCCCTTTATTTAAGAGACTTTGATGTTCGTAGTGGGTGTATAAAGGGGAAACAGACAAACCTAAGGAAGTTAAGTGCCAAACAAAGTTTTGGCATCTTAGAATTGATACATATTGATATTTGTGGTCCATTCCTACAGCATTTTGGAATGGTTAACAGTATGACTATTCTCATTATGGGTACTTATATTTAATTTATGAGAAGTCATAATCATTGGACGTTATGAGTCCTTCAAAACTGAAGTTAAAAATCAACTAGGCAAGAAGATTAAAATTATCGAATTTGACCGAGGTAGTGAATATTATGACAAATGTGATGGATCAGGTGAACAACGTTTAAGACCTTTTGCTAAATTCCTAGAAGAATCGCACAATACACAATGCCAGGGTAGAATAGCAAGAATGGTGTTGCTGATAAATGAAACAGAACCCTTAAGGACATGATAAGAAGTATGATTAGTTGTTCTTCATAACCAGAATCACTGTGGGGAAACGCACTTAAAACCGCTGTATATATTCTAAATAGATTATATAGTAAAGAGATACATGATACCCCTTATGAACCATGGATAGGACGAAAGCCTAGCATTAATCATTTACACATTTGAGGAAGTCCAGCTGAGGCAAGGCCTTATAGGTCAAATGAAAAGAAACTGAACTCAAGAACTATTAGCTGTTATTTTGTTGGTTACCCTGAACGATCGAGGGGTTTCAAGTTCTATGATCACTCAATTAAGTCCTTTTTCGAGATGGTAAATGCGAGATTCCTTGAGGATGTTGAGTTTAAGGGGGAAGATACGGTTAAGAATAATAATTTTGTCTTTGAAGAGGAATCAATTACTCTTCCGAACATTGTTTAGCCTGCTAACAATGTTCAAAATCAAAGAGTTACATCAGAAGAGAAAACTCAAAAACCTCATGAGGAAGTGCCACTAAGGCTATCTACGAGAGAAAGAAGAAGTGCAATTTTAAGTGATTACATCGTGTTTCTTTAGAGCATGACTTTGACATAGGGTCACCAAAAGATGATCCAATTAACTTCCAACAAGTCAGAAAAAGTTCCAACTATCAAAAGTGAATTGATGCCATGAATGATGAGATGAAATCCATGAGAGATAACGACTTTTGGAATCTTATCAAGTTGTTTGAAAGTACGAAGCCCATTAGTAGTAAATGAATATTTAAAACCAAATGCGATTTTAAGGGAATGTTGAGAGATATAAAGCGCATCTGTTCGCAAAATATTTCACTAAGAAGGAAGGCATTTACTATAACGAGACTTTTTATCCAGTTTCAACGAAAGGCTCCTTCAGGACAATAATGGCACTTGTAACTTATTTTTAATTAGAGCTACATCAGATATATATTAATATGAATTTCCTCAATGGTAACATTAAGGAAACCATATATTTGGTGAAACCAAAAAACTTTGTCTCGGGTGATCCAAAGTCTATAGTTTGCAAACTCAAGAAATCCATTAATTGTCTCAAACAAGCTTCCCGTCAATGGTATCACAAGTTTCATTAAGTCATTATCTCATATGGTTTTCAGGTTAATGTTGTTGATGACTATGTATATCATAAGTTTACTGGAAGTAAATTTATCTTCCTCGTGCTCTATGTCGGTGACATACTACTGGCCAGTAACGATATAGGCTTGTTGCACGAAACTAAGAGATTTCTAGCTAAGCATTTTGAAATGAAAAACCTTGGGGATGCCTCTTTTGCATTAGTAATTAAGATACATCGAGATCGTTCCCGGAGTGTCTTTGGGTTATCCCAAAAGAGCTATATCGAGAAGTTACTTGCTAGATTTGGCATGAAAGATTATTCACAAGGAGATACTCCTATTACTAAAGGAGACAAGTTTAGTCTTTGTCAATTCCCTAAGAATGAGATTAAAAGTAAAGAAATGAAAAGGGTTCCTTATGCTTTATCTATAGGGAGACTTATGTATGCTCAAGGATGTACACGTCTAGATTTAGCGTAAATAGTGGGTATGTGAGGTAGATATTTGAGTAACCCCGAGATAGATCATTGGAAAGTAGCCAAATGGGGCATGAGGTATTTACAGAGAATAAAAGAAAACATGCTCAACTATCGAAAGTCAAATTATTTGGAGATCATTGGGTATTACGATGCCGATCTTATAGGTCGCCAAAATACTAAGAAATCCACTTATGGCTATGTCTACATGTTTTCTGGAGGTGATTTTCCCTAGAAGAGTGCTAAACAGTAACTCATTACACCTTTCGCTATGAAAGAAAAGTTCATAGCTTGTTATAAGGCAACAAATCATGCGATATGGCGGCGAAATTTTGTCACTGGGCTGCGAATTGTAGATAGTATTGAAAGACCACTAAAGATATATTATGACAATAATTCAGCAGTTTTATATTCGAATAACAATAGAAGCTCGTCAAAGTCTAAGCACATACACATTAAGTTTCTTGTTGTTAAGGAAAGAGTTCAGAGTAAGATAGTGTCTATTAAATATATAGGAATAAACACCATGCTCGCGAATCCCTATACTAAAGGCTTACCACCTAAGGTCTATCATGAGAACACAGATCATATGGGTGTTGTTTTATTTGATGATATGCAGTTGTAGTGTGATTTTTTCCTTGTTTTAATGTTCTTTTCTTTGACACTATTGAGTTACTTTATGTATGTTTCAGTATTCTACAAAATAAAGTTGATGGTATTTTCATTTTATTGTTTACCATGAATGTGTTGTCTTTTAATTGTGGTATAACATGAGGTTTAAAAGACTAAGGTTTAATCTCACTAGGGAATAAAGTAAGGACCGATTGGAAATGAGCATGTCTGAGATCACATTGCATGTAATTTCAAGCCACGCATACATATTTGATATATGTCATTGAATATATTTGGTATGGTGATAATTAATGGATCAAGTTACGAAATAAATGTAACAAAGTTCGCTTTGATCTCATGCTCATATAAGAAATGGACCCGCTTGATTCGAAAGATGTTTTAAGAATAAATGGCAAATATCATGCGCACCTAAGGTTATCGAATATAATTTCCTTCAGAATTAATATATAGCCCAAGTGGGAGATTCATGGAATATTTTTTTTAATATTCTAATATGTACTTACACATTAAATATCAATTATATTTGGGCTTCTATTCTAATTGGGATAATTAAGTGATCTCATTAGTAGTGCCCGATAAGACGTCTAAAATAAGTATGGGCTTTGTAATGTTTGGTTATGCAAGAGTCACCTATTGGCTACTCAAGAGTCACCTAATTAGAATTTATGGAGTTCTAATTAGATGCCTATATGAAGAAGGGTTCTGGTCCCTGAGGCTAATGCATTCAAAAACACTTTCCTCCTCATTTCCCATCATTGAGAGAGAACTCATAGAGAGAGAGGGATTAGTCTGTGGAAGACCTCTATCCCCCAAGTCTCCTTCACCACTATGGATTCAGGCACACGGTTCCAATATTTTTTATGTAATCTTAATAATCTAATATGTTGATATTAGTAATTTTGTCCCAATCATATATATATATATATATATAACCAAACCCAAAGCTCCAAGCTAAAGAAACAACCTCACTCCCGCCGCTAGGGGGGATCTCTTATAAGCCCCCAAAACGGCATTCTTCTCTGTTTCGAACCTAGTTTAATTCCTCCATTAATATTTAATAAAAATTTCATTAAAGGTCCAAATTAAGTTCAGATTACTCCTACAAAATCCAAATTAAAATCCTCACAAAATAGTGATAACACCTTACAATATCATTACGCCCACAATCCCATCTTTTAATACACCTACTACGAATTAAATTTCAAATTACGTTTCACCATTTATTATGTTTCTTCCATGGCCAATATATCAACAATACATACAAATCACTCATAATCATGGGTTATAATCATCAACAAAAATATATAAACACAACTTAATCAGTGTTTCAACACAAACTAAGTAAAAATTAGATTTGACAAAGTATTTCAAAATATTATCTTTAATCTATTATAACCCAATACAAAACGTGCTTAACAATTAGATTTTAATCCTAAAGCATGATCCTACATAATTGATTCATATTCAACGATAAAATCATAAATAAATCACATTAATACAATAAGTAAGATAGTATTTCTTGCCATTAAAGAAGCTTAATCTTTTATTAAACCATTTTGTGTGTTCTTCCTTTTCTCCCAAAGTTTGCCTTTGTTGCTAGGTTTTAATCGTATGATGTATTATGATGTTTAATGAGGATTAGTAACCTATTTATAACCCTAATACCGCATGTCCACAATGAGCCTACATTTGGGCCCTTGAATAATCCCTGAACCCTAATCCAACACTCATAAAACTTGGTCCAAATGTATGTCTAGCCCTGGGGCCCACTTTGGCAAATTAAAAATATTATTCCGAGTCTTTATACTCCCCTAGAGCCCAGTCTAACCATACCAACCCAAAAAAACAAAATAATTACAACAGTATTAATTGAATTTATGAGTCGTTCTCTTAGTATTTTAAATTCTCATTTCAAATTTCGATTAATACTATAAAATAACTAATTCCAATAATTCACTCAAGTAAATATTAATTAATAATTGAATAATCATTTATTTGATTCCTAAAAATATGGTGTATTACATTCTTCTCCCCTACTGGAATTCCGTCCTCGGAACTCACCCATGTCCTTTCTTATATCACAAAGAAAGACAGAAATGATTGAATGTTGGAACTAGGTCTCAAAACTTATTTGAAACTCGATGAATAATCCATACAAGAAAACCCTCGTATCTACTCATAGCCTGCCATTTGAGCGCTAGAACTACTACCTTACGGAATCTCCCAAACAAACACGCCTAAACCAAGGCCATCTTTTCTCAGCACTCACCCTTGTAGTGGAAAACTAACCATTCCATGGCCATTACCCATGACAATTTCATTCAAAAGCTCACCCACGTTGCGACAAATTAATCATGCCCTTCTTCTTAAAAACTCACACACATTATGGTAGATTAACCATGTCCTCATATTCAACATCTCATTCACACTGCAACGAACAAACACACTAAAAACAACTATCAAATAACCTATGTTATGGCAAATCACCCATGCCATTATTCTCATCAACTCACTCGCATTGTGGCGGACCAGCCATGCTATCACCACTCGAGTCTCACTCCGCTGTCGCAGATCAACATATGAACCAAAATAATAAATAACCCGTTTTGTGAAAAATCAACTATGACAACCTTCTTAGTAGATAAACATAACACATCTAGTGTATCTACATATCCTACCTACCATTACCTTAAACAAACACGTATAAGAGAATACAAAAATGAATATAAATAAATAAATCAATAAGGACAAACCCTAGTCCATCCGAAATAGTACTCATTCTCATGAGGTACTATGTTGACCATCCTCCTAACGTGGAAGTTATTGTCTTTCTAACTCTTGTGGTGCCGATAGAGCTAGCGAAACAAAAACTGGTGCTGGCAACCGCAGTGATGATAGAATCGTCTCATCTAAAAAAATTAACAAGAAACATCTCACCATATTAACCCAGTAATATGTAACAACCCGTGATTTTTAAACCGGTTTTAATTAAATTAACTCGAATTTCAAAAAAAGAAAAAATTGGGATCTATTTAATTTTGGTATGTAAAAATGTTAGTTTTTATATATAAAAAGAAGGTTTTAAGTGGAATCAAAATCGAAATTAAAATTTTGAAATTATAACTTTTTGTATAAAAATCGGGGGAGGATCCGACCTAGGGAGAAAAAAAAATATTCGACCGTCCGATCGAGGTAAAAAAAATTTCACCTTCATCTCGCCTTCAGCTACTAGGCCTCCAAATTTCAGTCAATTCTAAAGGTCTGATCGTCCGTAATAATTTTTTTAGTGTTTGTATTTGAGTAGAACTCAAATTCTTTTTGGTATATAAACCTGAAATGACGGGTTTAGGACTTTTAAAACACATTTGAGTCTTCTCAAAAATCATTAGCCTCCTCTATTTTCATCTTCTTCCATCTACAAAACCGTAGCCCCATTTAAATCCAGATTTCAGTCCATGATTTGAAGGCTAATTTGGTGTTTTCTCGAGTTTGGGCCAGAATGAGTTTTGATTGTTTTCACGATAGGAACGCGTGTTATCAGAATTTTGAGGCAGATTCTTATGAGTTTCTTGTGATGATTTTAAGGTATGGGGTTTACGCAATATGCTCCTTGAATCTCTCGAGAGTAGTCATTTTGTTCCTCATTTATTTGTACTCATATTATTGATATCATGACGTTTATTGGAATCTAAAATATTGATTCGATTTGAGATATTGTATTTGTACATGGGCATGGCATCATGAAATTTTTATATGACATGGAGAATGGTCACTTGCCAATAGTCCAAAAGTTCAATAGTCAGATGAGGCTTTACGAAGCTTAGGTGAGGCCGGGGGACCTATTGATGTGTTATTGAAAAATTAAATTGGTATAATGCTCGGTTGTCACATTGGACTTGAATTCAGATTCGTGTTGTTGCATTTATTCACCATTATTTTTTAAGCATCTATTCTTGTCATATTGAGTACTTCCCCATATTTTTCTTTTAGTGGCAGGTTAGCATGGATTTGGAAGCTATGGATTTTCGGGAGGACTTTATTTTTGTATAGCTTGGCAGTGTATTTATTTTGAGAGCTTAGTATTATTTTCGAGTGAAATTTAATTACAATTACTTTGGAATTGTAAATTTTGGATTCATTATATTTATTTTGTGGAATATAGATGCTCTATACTAAGTTTTGATGATTTAGTTTAGTTTTAATCGTAGTAACGTCTCGATTTTCTCGAGGTGTTACATAATAATCATGCGACTCATTTACGTAATTGTTTTAACCTGTTGACACTCACATGTAAAAGATACCTCGCCCCTTATTATAAGTGAAATAACTAAATAAGTGTTCCACCCCAAGTCATAACTAACAACAAACCTCAATCACGAAAGTAACAAATACTACCACATATCATTACACTACATCAGAATGCAACTAACTACACACGTAAAGAATACAACCCAATAACAATCCCCACTCATGTCAACAGAATAATAAGATGCACATAATCTCATAACATACACAATAACATGACGTACAGTCTTTTAATTAAAGTTTCCATCATCGGACTATATCATACATTATTATAAGTCTCGTAACAACCACACGAAGGCATCAATATTCGGGGAGCTTTTCCTGCCTCTATCGGTGAATCTGTAAGAGTCCCTCACCTAACGGATTTAAAAAAATATGCACACACAAAATAATGGGGGATCACCATGCAGTCACACCCACATCTTCACTTCATGAAGTGATGACCAACTGAATGCATGATCTAATATATTGACCTCCACTAAACCTACTTATCAACCAAGAGTGCAATACCTGATTCCAAAATTCATATAAATCACGACCTTAATCGATATATTCCCCACGAGCCAAATACGATATGTTCACATCAATACACAATACACAAACATACACGCGTGCGCGTGCACATATATATTGGTTAAATTCTCACCTAAGAACTCAAAGGAAAATAAGAAATTTAGTGAACCTTTAAATAAGTAATTAAACCAATAAAAAAATAATAAAAATATAGACTCCTAAGCCCCCCACCTAGGCCACCCTGTTGCCAAAGCGTCTAGGGAAGGCCACTATAAAGACCTAGGTTGGGCACTATAGCGGGCCTCACCCCCCATGGTAGTGGTCCTTCCCCCCAAATTATTCACCTTCCTCTGTTATTCATTCAATTCCACTTCCACCAATGTTAATTCCATAAAGCCTTCATTAAAAGTCCGAATTAAATTTTGATTTCTCCTACGGAATATTAATTAAATTCCTCACATATATGTTCAAATCTAACCAAAATTATAAACCCAAAATCAAAACTTTTAGTAGATTATAATACAGATTCAGTTTCAGAATTAATTACCCCATTAAATAAGTCTCTTTTGTGGAAAGACGTCAGAAACATAATAAGATCAATCCTAAAAATCGATTCTAACAACAAATCATATCAATTATAGATTCAATAATGGTTCTTCCACAAAATATCCCACAAGATCAGATTATTATATTCATAACACTAAGAAATATTAACTCAATATTAACATGATTAAATAAAACACTTATGTCCTAAACATATTTCTAATCCCAAACTAATTTAGTCTCATTCAAATTATAAACAAGTTACAAATAATGTACCAATAGAGCAAGAGATTTATTGTCTGAATATTAATGATGAGTGATTTCTTCTCTTTAATCTCTTTGTAAAGTGATTAACTAATTAGGGTTAACATCCTTTAAATAACTTTAATTTTTCAAGTCATTACAATGCCTAATTTTCGGAATCCATATGAGCCCATAACACTATCCAAACTAGTTCAAAGCTTAGCCCAATTGTATGCCTATCCCTTTGGCTCAATCCAAAGCATTAAAAATACATCTCCAGGCCTCCGTATCACTCTAGAGTCTAGTCCAAACGGTAATACCTCACAAGATAAAATAAAGAGTAAACTATCCCTTAAGTCCCTTACCTTTCCACTTATTTTAATTTCGTCCCTATCCTTTTTTTTTTCAATTTCATCCTCAACCTTTCATTTTGTTTCTCAATTTCGTCTCTGTCCTTTTTTTGTTTCAATTTCATCCTCAACCATTCATTTTGTCTCAATTTAGTCCATCTGCTAACTATTTTTTATATATTTGACTATTTTACCCCTCTTTATTGAAAAATAATAAAATGGATGTTATAAAATTAGATAAATAATCTATTTTATTATTATTTATGGATAAATAATAGTTTTTTATCCAAGAATTAAAATAAAAAATGGTTTTATTTTTATTTTATCCCTTTTGTTTTCAAAAAAATTTATAAAAAAGGAATAATAATTTTAGTAGTGAACATAGTTTTTATTTATAAAAAAAAATCTTTTTTTAATGTTAATTAAAAATGTTTAATTTGATGTCTTAGATTCACGATTGATTAGTATTGCTGACGTGGACCCACATCATTTCACTACACCAAAACTGTCGGATTGTCACCATCATTGACTATCACAAGTCCAACTTGTCAAGGTCAATAACCGTGACAAGTCTAGGGGTGACAACATTTGTTATCACGGACTTGTCACGGTCATTGACTGTGATAAGTTCATTAGACTTCTCACGGTCCTATCACGATCTCTGACCTTGACAAGATTTGTCATGGTTAAAGACTATGACAAAGCAGTGACAAACATTAAAAAATTATCACGGTCAATGACCGTGACAAATCTGGACATAATTTTAAAAAAAATGTTGGGCAGTTTGGCCACTACCACTGCCCAACAGTATATTTGTACCTGTTATAGCAAAATTCTACCTATTCAAACAGCATATATCCAAATAAAATAGAAATAATGCACCAAATCATTCCATATATTATTCAATATCGAAATAAAATAATAATACAATCCATATCCAAACGAAAATGTAACAACTCAAAACAATTAAAATATAATCCAAGTGTCCAAATAAAAAATATACAAATAATGTCACGCCATAGTGTCCGGGGTAGGTTCGAGGAGGAAGGTAGGCCACACGATATACGCATTGAGACACCCATCAATATCCATCACGCCATATTGTTTGCGCAACCACAATGTGGAGTTCTCATTCGTGGTTATCACATGCACGACGAGCACCTTAGCCTCGATGTTTTGAAGGATACGCCTATGAACTGGCATAGCCGGAATGGTATTCGGGTCCTTCAACCCCCTTGCTATTCGCTGGCCATCACATAAGTCATGTAAAAACACGCTCGGCAATCCGATTGTTCACATAGGCCGCTGGGTGGGAGCCATGTAGGGGACTTAATCATCAAGCGATGAGTTCGCGTGCAGCGACAATGAAGCAGCGACGTCCACGACCACTTCCTCGTCCTCATTCACCTCCTCCTACACCATCTTCTCCTTCCCCTTCCCCTTCCCCTTCCCCTTCCCCTTTCCCTTTTTGCCTAACCGACGCTTCATGAATGCGTACATATCTAAGACCATCGCCTCCAACCTTGATAGCTTTGCGTCATGCGTGTCCACCTGACGAGCCAACCCGGTGTTGCTCATCTCTATTCCGATGATCCTATATTTTCCCACCCGCGAGATCACCCCCTAGTCTTCCCCTTGCAATCAGGGCCGATCACTTGGCTAAGTGCGTTCGTGGACAAAGATGCCTTGTCCGCATCAGACTGCGACTCATGCAATTCCTTAAGCTTTGCCTGAAACGAAAAAAAGCACACGATTAGTTAATTACGTAAATAAAAAAATTATAACGTAATTAACAAAAATTAAACTATCGGATTATTTAAAATCCTGGTCGAGATGCTCAAGGTAACCTCCTTATCCTTGTCGTTCTTCGTCTGAATTGCCACATAGGCATCGAGCCTATGTGGCCTACCCCCAGAGCCACTCCTCGTCCCCTAAAATAAAATAATGCAGAATTACTAAGTAACGCAAAGGAAAATAATGCAAAATAACATATTTCTATAATTGTAGAAAAATAAAAACTTATCATCCTGTGCTCTACCTCGACGTAAAACCTTCGATCGGAGTAGTTCACATTCTTCTTTTTCGCCCGATTTTCCCTCCCCGATTGGTGAGATGCCAATTTTCGCTCCTCGATCTCATTGTCAACGAACTTTTTCCATTTTGCCAATGCTGTTGGCTCCTTCGGTGCAATGGTCTCACATATTCTTAAAATGGAATCCCGGGTCTTCCCAAAGTACCTGGCCATCAAATTCTTCTTCCATGTCTTGTGTTGCTCCCTCAACTTCTCAAACACATAATCGTGGAGCTCTGGAGGCAGGCTGAATTGTTCTTGTCAAACAAATACAAAACAAAAATAAAGTAAGTGTTAGTTGAAAATAAATATAAATTGAAATTGAAATTGAAATATAAATACATTACCTGTAGTGCCGCCCAAATAATAACTTGAGCTCATTTGGTACATCCCTCCAACTGGTGTACCCCGAGCCGATAATCGTCTTCACCAGCTCGAGGGATCTAGCAATATGTCCATTTTGTTATCAACGACCATTCCCAATTTGCCCCATTTGGGGAGCCTAGGGGTCGATGAGCCCTCGTCGCCTCCGTTACCGCTGAGCCCTGAAGAAGACATCATCATTATCATCATCATCATCCTTGCCTTAATCCCTAAAGGAGACACTTTCTTATCTTAGTTTCATTCCAAGTTGGGGTCTTCTTATGCTTGACATTCTTAAATTTATGATTCTTACCTGGCATATTAGGGTCACAATCAAATGTTTTACTTTCAATTTCTGAACCTGAAAGTTTTCTCGATGGTACCCTATGTTCAACCCCACCAGATAAAAAATTGTGCCTTTCTCAAATTTCAAAATATTAGCAGGGGGTAAAAACCTCTTATGGCAATGGTATACATTTTTTGAGCTAGCGGGGAGACAAAGAGATTAAGTCTCCTCTCCACAAATATGACACCCTAAATAACCATGTACTACACAACCGGATGATGTCTCATAAGCTTAAAAATCATGAATTGCCCACATCAACATAGCTTTCAGCGTAAACTCTTCTTTTCTAAAAGAGTCAAATGATTACACACCCTCTTCCCACAACTCATTTACTTCTTCTACCAAAGTTGTCAGGTAGACATCGATGTCATCACTTGGTGCCTTTAGCCCAGGTATCAAAAATTCAGGTCCCATACACTGTGAATGAGGGAGGCTGAGTGGGGCTAGGATCACTGACCATACACTCTCATTGGTGCTTAGATTTCCAAATGGATTGAAACCATCTGTTGATATAGCCAAACGAATGTTATGCTGTTCTCGAGAAAAATCGGGATACTTATAACTCATCCTCCTCCAAGTTATACAATCAATAGGATGATGCATGAGATTATCCCCTACTTATGCTCTAGCATGCCAAGTAATTGCCTCCGCTATCCATGGTACTGTGAAAAACAGCTTTAATCTAGGCCCATCGAGAAAATATTTCAACACTTTTTGAGGCACTTTTGAACGTGTGCCTTCCTTGCCAGTAGATTGGACATATCTAGGTTCATCACATATCGGACACCGATCGAGATTTTCATACTCCTTTCGGTATAGTATGCAGTCATACACACAAGCATGAATCGATTTATACTTCATTCCCAAACCTTTGAAACTGTTCTTCATAACTGGATAGGTATTTGGAACTGTATTTTCCTTAAGTAGCAAGCCCTTCACCCAATTCAGAATTCATGTCACGCTATTGCCAGGCAAACCGTATTGGCTCTTCAAACTATGCAAACCAACCATGGCATGTAAAGTTGTTTGATCTTTCTCACATCCAGAGTATAACGGTTGGGTCGCCTTAAATTTTAAACTTTGGTAGTCATCATCAAGGTTTATACTGATATCTTCTTGTACATCGTCAATGACCTTATTCTCTTCCACTTTATGAACTTCGTACGCGTCATTAAATAAATCCTCTAACATATTACGATCTACGTCATCCCCTTCTATATATATCCTACTTGTTGAAGGTTGTTGTGAAGGTTGCTCGGGGACAAAAGGAAATTTCAATTCCCCGTGAAAACTCCAAAATCGATAATTATCTTGCATACCCCATCTTAACAAATGTAGTTCAACTGTTTTCCACTCAAACACCTTACCATTCTCACACCTAGCACACGGACACGGAAACTCTTCATCATTATGACATCTCTTTGCATATTTCTCAAATTTATTGGCAAATCTACTAAACCCATCCCCCAATCTATTTGTCTCACACATTATTTTGGATATCCCATCACAACTACTACAAGCAAGCACCAATCAAAGGTAAGAAGCGTATATTCATGGATTAGTATAAAAAAACATATATTTAAAGTATGTTTCATTTAATTATGTCTTATTTATATTCAATTTTTAAATTTCTAATTCAAATTCAATTTATAATATTAATTTATATTTCCTCCATCTCCTCTAAAGGGTGAGTGGTCATGTCCCATTCAAGACCGCATCTTTCTGTAATATACTTAACAGCTCATGACATTGTTACGATTGAAGAAAAATTTGGCAGCATATCCCCATAGTTCTCCAAGTACACGACGTAGATTCGCAAGTGTGAGTGTTATTTCAATTTATCAATTGAAATAACACTTAACATCGCACCATCTAATATGTACCCAGAGAACATTAAGATACGACTGCAGAACTTCCTCCAATAGTACCAAGTTTGAGCCATTAAGAATATTATTATACATAAACTATGCAGTCCCAAACTGTCCAAACGGGACAATTCGAGAGATCTCATTGCAAGGGTAATAACTCTCGAAGAGGTCTAAGGGCTATTGAATGCGTACGCATAAGAACTAGAAGATAATATCTATGCGCACTATATGTAATTCCAAGTATGTTTCATTTAATTATCATAAGTCCATGGTCGTGCCACTCTCGAGCAGGTCATAATACAAAGTAATTTTGCAAAAAAGTTGAAAACTCCCCCTCCCCCCATTTTAACAATAATCCAGTGGTCGTGCCACTTCCAAAAGTAACCAACCCAACAAATTAAGACAATATAATTATTTAAGGATTTATTAGTGTGAATTAAATTAAGGATTTAAAAATAAATAAACAACCAACTTCCATATCCAACCACATCTGTCCAATATAATCCAAAAGCAACAACAAACCAACAAATGTGTAACCCATACTCCTTCTAATTCATCTACTCAAATAATTCAACACTAATAATTTCTAACCAATTTCAAACCTAAATAAGAATATATAAACAATATTTATAATGTCAACAATTTCTAACCAATTTCAAACCTAAATAAGGATATACAAACAATGTTATAAGGTCAAACAATATACAAATAATTTCTAACCAATTTCAAACCTAAATAAAAATATATACGCACTCAACCCCCACCCCCGGACCCCACCACCATCACCACCCTGCTCCACCGCCACCCACTGCCCCCCCCCCCCTTCCTCCCTACCACACACACGCACACACACACACACACACCCACACACCACCATCACCCTGCCCCACCACCACCACCCACTGCCCCCTCCCTCCACCATGCACACTAACCCCTCCCCCCCCCCCCCCCCCCCCACACACACACACACATATATTCAACATATATACAAAGGAAAGAGGAAGAGAGAAAGAAAGTAACCTGAAATCGTAGAGAGAGAGAGAGAGAGAGAGAGAGAGAGAAACCAAAACGGTGGGAAAAAAAGGAAAGGGATGGGATTTTTTTACTGGAAAATTTGTCCCGGAGCTGTCACGGTCATTGACCGTGACAACTTTATAAGATTGTCACGGTCATTGACCGTGACAAAAAAAAAACGTGTTTTTTTCTCACATTCAATGACCGTGACAAATCTCGTCGGCTGAAAGTTGATAATTTGACCTTTTTGGTGTAGTGTTTTATAAATGTGGGTTCGATCCAGCTAATTAACCAATCGCGAATCTAAGACATCAATCTTTCCCCCATCTACGTAATATAATTGATAAATAAAAATTTTAATGTGATGTGGGTCTGCGCTAATAACACCAATCAATCATGAATCTAAAATATCAAATTAAATATTTTTAATAAAAATTCTAAATAAAAAAAACTTTGTTGACTAATAAGATTATTATTCCAATTTAAAAAAAAATAAAAATAAGTGGGATAAAATAAAAATAAATTCTATTTTTTTTATTATTATTCTTAGATAAAAGGGCTGACAATTTTTGGCACGATAACCGGTTTATGGTAATAACCCGAAATGACCCGAAGATGACACGATTAATTTGTATAGATTTAAGAGTACTCAAAACTTATACTCAAACGAAAATCAATGTAACACGAAAATGACACGACTAATCCGAATTATCACCCCTAATAAAAATTATTTTTTATTCCCAAAATATAATAAAATAGTTTATTTTTCAATTTTATTATATCTATTTTATTATTTTCAATAAAGATGGGTAAAATAGTCAATTGTATCCAAAATAGTTAACAGGGGAATTAAATTGAGATAAAATGAAAGGTCGAGAATGAATTTGGTAAAAAAAAAGGACAGGGACGGAATTGAGACAAAATAAAAGATTTAGGCTGAAATTGAAATAAGATAAAAAGTAAGGGACCTATGAAATAGTTTACTCTATATAATAATGCTCTTATGTGAATTGTCCCGCATTTTAAGAGTGCGGACAGGGCGTGTCTCAACTGCCAGTGAGCCTAGAAATTATCAGTTAAATTATAGGTATTTTCTCTCTTTTTTTTTGGACTCACCGTCAGGTGACACATGTCCAGTTCACACTGTTAAAATGTGGGGCAGTCTGCACAAGAGCAGTACTGATCTATATATAATAATGCTCTTGTGTGGATTATCCCACATTTTAACAATGCGGAGCCATGTGTCGTCTGGCAGTGAATCCATAAATTCTCGGCTAAATTATAGGGGCGATCTCTCTCTTTTCTGGGCTCACCGTCAAGCAACACATGTCTGGTCCGCACTGTTAAAAAGCGGGATTGTCCGCACAAGAGCAGTATATATATATATATATAGCGGTTCTCATGCATACCGCTGACGCGGACCATTTTTGATAAAATAGTAAAAAAAATATTTTTGAGCTAATTTTTTTATAGTTTTTAAACATTTCAGTTGGACCATAAAAAATAATTCAGCTCAAAATGAATTTCTTTGCTATTTTAAAAAAATCGATCAAACTTTGTCAGTTTTTACTTAATAACTCACAAAGTTTGACCGATTTTTTTAAAATAGTAAAACAATTCATTTTGAGCTAAAAAAAATTTCATGGTCCTATTGAAATGTTTAAAAACAATAAAAAAAAAATCAGACCAAACTTATTTTTTTTACTATTTTAAAAAATGGTCCGCACGGAGGGTGTGCATGAGATCCTTTTTGTATATATATATATATATATATATATATATATATATGTGTGTGTGTGTGTGTGTGTGTGTGTGTGTGTGTTCACCGCCAGGTGACACATGTCCGATTCGCACTCTTAAAATGCAAAGTGGTATGCACAAGAGTGCGAATCGGACATGTGTCACCTGACGGTGAACCTATATATATATATATATATATAGAGAGAGAGAGAGAGAGAGAGAGAGAGAGAGAGAGGGGTAGGCTCCTGTGCACATTAAGTTTGCACAGTGCTGGTGCACACCAATTTTTTTAAAATAGTAAAAAAAATATTTTTGAATTAATTTTTTTGTGTGATATTTAAACATTTCAACGGACCCATGTAAAAAAAATCAGTTCAAAAAAAAAAATTTTGCTATTTTAAAAAAATTGGTTAAACTTTCACAGCTTTTAAAGTGCTTAAAAGCAGCGAAAGTTTGATCGATTTTTTAAAAATAGCAAAAAAAAAAATTTAAGTAATTTTTTTTACATGGGTCAGTTGAAATGTTTAAATATCACACAAAAAAATTAATTCAAAAATATTTTTTTTTACTAATTTAAAAAAATAATGTGCAAACTTAGTGTGCACATGAATCTCTCTCTCTTCGCAAAGAGAGAGAGAGAGAGAGAGAGAGAGAGCGCTGCAATTCCAACATTTAAAGAATCAGAGTTTTTTTTATAAAAGAAGAGTACGGCTGACAAGATTGTTCTTTATGTGAAAAACATGAGGATGAAAAGATGTCCATCTTTTGAGAAGTTGTATACTTGAGAGAATTAATTTCAGATTGTCACACCTTTTTGGGGATATCTACGAAATAGGCAGCTCCATGTTTTCCATGAATTATGATCCTGCACATATAAGGGAAGACATGTTTCCATTAATAGAAAAAAAACGTAACTGCATAAGATAAATCTAAAATATCAGCAACCAAAAAGGTCTTCGTGAGTCAGCTACATAAGATTAAGGTGTAAATAAAAAACAATCGAATTTGTGAACCAATGATCACAGTGAACATGATATTGGCACGGCTCAATCAAATTAAAAACCCAAAATTCCTTGAGAAATTTGATTTGATTGAGCCATTCCAACATCATAACTTATCACTTTTATTGCACCAAATTAAACTTTTCAAGCAATTCACACATTCACCCATATCATAATTCACAATGGAGAGAATTGTATATATAGGGGGTTTAGATTAGCTAGTAAGTGCTGGGCGGTGGGATAGATAGTGCAGGAAAAATAGCAAGAAGATGTCTGAGTCTTTGTTTGAAGTGAAAGACTGAGAAGTTATAAGATATGGTTGTTTTTTCTTCCACGACTCACTTGGTGTAGTGGTCGATGACATGAACACAATTATTCAAGCTGGCTGGAGGTCTCTTTCCTTTAATAGTATTTGTATTTCCATTTTCGCCTAAAAACTATTCTTCTAAGGATTTGCCAACTTGTTAGACCTAACAGAGAACAAAATAATTATTGACATCATCATTATATAATAAGTATGCATTTTAAACTGTTTTACGTATTGTGAAACTAATCTTTGAATATGTTAGGTTGTTGGATGGTATAAAAGTACTATCATGCACGTCTCGCGATGCATGGCCAACTTTATTTAACTTGTATTTTTTTAAATAAGAAGAAACAAAAATTCTATTTTACCCGAATTTTTGATCGAATTTTTGCTGACAAACTGACGTGTCGGCTTGTAATTGATTGATTTGAGGGGTCCGCGCCAACGGGGCCTCAAAACCAACCAATAGCAGGCCGACACGTCAGTGTGTCGGCCAAAATTAAGTCAAAAATTCAGGCTCTATAGAACTACTCAAGAAGAAAATATTGATGGGTGAAGGGAACAAAATAACGGAGTAAGGAAGAAGATGATAATAGTGAGAAAATTTATAATATCAGCAATGTAAACATATATTATTTCAGTTTTGTTAGAATCATTAATATAAATATAACTAAAAAAATACAAAGTTAAAGCAACGCAAAAGTTCGACGATTTGTTACTCCTTTTTTAGATAAATAATCAATAATCCATAATTCAGCTCTGGGAGATTCAAATGAACGTTGTCTGCACAAAAAAAATACAAAAAAATTATGATCCAGTTATGTACCTTCGACGAAGTAGAAAAATCTTCTTGACGATTTTCTACGAGAAAATATGTTTGATTTTGGGAATTTTTTGTGAATAAAAATCCCCATACAAAGCTCTAGCATTAGCCTCATCGCTTTTCCTCTGATACATAACGGCATGCTCATTGTTAGAAATTTGTAGCTTCTGCATGTGAGTTGGCAAATTGACTGAAATCTCTTTGGTAGCCTTATCAGGATTCTTCCCACTGACATCTTGATTTTTCTCCAACCCAAATAAAAAATAAGGGTGGCAAACGACGAAACCGAAGTCGGGGTGAAGAATCTTTAATATTCTGAATCTGAACAGAATTCAAGGATCAACAAACCACTGTCGTTCTGATTTGGTCTTCGTGGTCCCAAAACTGGCAGTAGCATTAAGAGGAAACAAAACTAACCTCAACCTGTTAGGTTTTGGTGAGGCTCGAAATAATCTATCGTACTCAAGCATCATGTGGTCGAGAACTTCGTCTTTGGTCACAGAAATCAAAGCGTCGATATCTTCTCCGGGTAACGGATACTTAAAGTAATAAAAAAGGAGAGGAAATTTTATCAGTTCCTTCGAGAAAGTGCAAGCTTTCTAAAACGTGTAAACCAAACAGTTTTAAGGAGTAGAGAGTTACATTTATTGATTGTACATGAGATGTGAGGATTAATCAATTAGGGGATTGGAAAAGTTGGGTAAGATAGAAACTCTTAATATTGGAGAATTCACTTATGATATGCCACGTGGCAAGTTAAGGTGCTCTCAGGCTACAGTTTTATATATATACCCTGTTTAAATATATATATATATATATAAACAAAAGTGGTGGCAGCTTAAAAAAACTTTTTGTAATGTGTAAAGACATTTTTCTCATGTCCGATATGTTACATTTGCGTATGTCGTACGCTGCTACATTTAGCACGTCACTTCACGATATCACATGACGGCCTCTATCCGAATTTCGGGAATCAAGCATTCAACATCTCCATCAAGTGCCCCACATCTACCTCAACGACTTCACGTTCCACGATTTTAGGGATTTTATGCAAGTGGTACGCAAGAGAAGTCAAAACAATGAAAGAAAGGCAAGATAGGAAAGTTCAAGGGCATTTTGATAATTTTAAAACCATAGTTCGGAGGTCTGATCAACTGGAAAGTTGAAGATCTTGACGTCACGAAGATACTGGAAGAAACGACACCTCAATCCGAGCTACAGTGAAGAAGTTATGGTCCTTTGAAAATGGAGAAAACTCTGAGAAAATCCTTGGAAGAATGTTGTGTGATTTTTGCCCCAAAGCCAGCGAAGTTTCGCGAACCGAAGGGTGAACTGGTTCGGGGGGCAAACCGATTCGAGGTACAAGCTGAACCTGTTCGGGGTACCTGACGCTGGCAAAAGTCCCAATGACTTAAAATGCTTTTTGGTTTCCTTATAAAAGCCAACTTCTGGGGAGTTATTTTACAAGACTTGGAGAGACGATTTTGAGAGTTCTATTAGCTCAAGTCTTCATATTTTTTAGTCCCAAAACTCATGTTTTGATTCATACATCATTCCCATACTTTTTTGAATCCTTTTGAAACCCAAGAACACTGTTTTGCTTTTGTTCTTACTTGTGGAGAAGGTGTCTTTCTTCTTCATTACTGCCCTCCTGGAAAGTGAAAGTTCCAGCCGACGAACTTGTGGAGAATCCGTTTCTCTTCTTCATTGCTTACCACCTGGAGTTCCTGCAGGATATTTCAGCCAAGACATCGAAACCGATGCCTGAGGGTATTTCGTATGTTGCTCTTATTTTCATTGTAATCCATGTAACCGTTCGTTACAAATTATAGTGAAAATAAAATGGTTTTTCCCCTTTGGGGGATTTTTCCTGAATTTGTTTGTTTTACCCTGCATGCTTTATTTTATTGGATAAATCATCTAGATGCACGTTTTAGGGTTTAACTAAAATTTGGGATTAATTAAAATTGAAATTTATTTGAGAAGTAGCAATATTTCCGATGTAGCGATTCTTCATAATGAGAGGTTGAAAATCTCATTTTCTAGCAACTTGTACTGCCTACTTTGATTAGTGAAATCTAAATGCAAAATTTTGGCCAAATTTTGTTACTGTAAATATCTTCTATCTGTTTTTTTTTTCTTATTTTTCAATTTTCATTTTCAATATTCCTTGGAATACATGGTTTATGTTTAATTATTGTTGGAAAATATTGTGTTTGTACAGAAATTAATATTTTGATCAAATTAATATATTGATCAATTTTGAGCCATTATAAAAGTAGGACCCATACTTCAAAGGTGATGGGACCAAATATGCGTTTCTTTTAGTAATACGAGTAACGTGGTATATTCATTTGTTAAAACGGACAAATGATTTACGAAAAATTTGGTTTTTAAGTGCCCCGTTTAATTATGAAATTATTGGAAATTTTATTTAATTTTTTGTAGTGATTTTTCTAAACTGTCGCTAAAGGTCATGACTGTTCGCTATATATGGTGACTGTTTTTTCAGAACGATGCCAAAGGTTGTGACTGCTCACAATTAGTTGTGATTGTTTGTGAAAAATATTCCTAAAGTGACTGTTTTCCAAAAGACACGTCTTTTCATGAAACAACATATTTTTTCTATAAATACAAGACTTATTCATGCATTTAGAGAAGAGAGAAAAAAATAATTTTCAATACTTTCCATTTCTAATTGAGTCAGAGAGAGTATCAAACATAATTGATTCGTGGGACATGCACATTGAAGTGTTTCTTACGCATGTCGAAACCGTTTCATCCTGGGAGACCGACGCTCATTATTCATTGTTGTTAGCACCATAGTGGGAGCACATCCTCTCTTAAGAAGAGAGTGACCAACATTCAACTCGGTCATCTTCTTTGTTTGTAAGTTTTCTATTGATCTAATTTTTAATTGCATAAATATGATTAATTTTTTTCATCATTTAATTTGATAAAACACAAAAAGCACGTAAAATAAATAACATTTATTTCCCATTTCATAGCACTTTGAGCCTTTTAAAAGGTTTTTTAGTGTCTTCTCAAAAGAGCCTCAATGAAGGAAAAAAACACGTTATTGAACGTTATAATCAATGGGGTACTTTTTCTTCATCAATATTGTATCAATGTTGTTATATTCAAGAACATTGTAATTTTTCTAATATCTTTATGTTAATATATCATATTACAAATTTGTAACACCTAGTATTTTTAGAATATTTTAAATTACACGCGTACACGTAATTTAATTAATTTGAAAAATAAAGCAAATTGAATATATGTTAATTAGCAATTATAAGGATTAATATTTATATGGTATTATATTTACTTGTGTGATAAGTAAATGAAAATATGTTAATTTACATTACGTCGTAAGTGAGTAAAATTGACGGGTTTGACAGTATCTCATTCGAGGCGTGCGGTTAGGGTCGTGTTGGGAATGCGATGAAAAATTAATGCTTGATAACTCGGATGATTATTTTGAGTGAGAAAATGATCCGGGATGGGTTGAGATAGTCAGGATTAGGTACTCGTGGATTCTGGGGGCTTTTTAGGCTAAACGGGAATCGTATAAGGGCATTCAAATCATTTTTCACTTGAGGCTTAACCTAGTTTCATAATTAATAAGGTTTAATGTTATATATGGGGAAGCTGGATGAAGTGGGCATCCACTCCACTGTCCAAAAGACTTAGGGTTTGAGAGAGGAGAGAATAGAGAAGGAAAACCCAAGAGAAAAGGAAGAAAAACGATTCGAGAGGAGAATCGATCACCCATTGCTCTCCCGCTCACTTTGCTCTCTCATTCTAATCTCCCGCTCTTTCTTTATCTCACCTGTCGGTGTTGAACGTAACTGTTGATACCAAATTTAATCTACTGACGTGGACCAATAATAAGAAGACACGTGTCAATCTACATGGCACAATAACAACGAGGAAGTTTATTTCCCCCGACCAAGTCATGTTCGCTCCGAGCAACAAGGATACCCCGAGGAACTACAACACCCCGAGGAACTACAACACCCCGAGGAACTACAACACTCCGAGGAACTTCAGCGCTCCGATGAACTCCTGAACGACGAGCAACTAAGGCGGTTCGAGCTGCATCTCGACCACAGCATTGATTGCCAGATAACCAACAGTTCAAAACTGTTCATTGAATGCTTATCATCTTGACGCACACGCTTGAAGAACATTAAATGAGTTACCCTTTCAGATGATAGCCTCAAGGACCTTTCATATGTATATCATTTAATGCACCACCCTTTCATATGTAAGCCTCAGGGCTATAAATACATGGTATCTCCCTCATTCAAAGGGACCGGAATTTCTTGAAAGAACTTGTAATCAAGAATTCCATAAACACTCAGCAATAACATAACAGTAGACGTAGGCTTTATTCCTAGCCGAACCACTTTAAAAATCTTTGTCTTATTTATTTATCTGTGATTGAAAAATTAGAGCGATCTAGTTTTTTACATCAACAGATTGGCGCCGTCTGTGGGAACGTGTTACAAGCGTTGTTCTCCACCAAAAGCTAAGTTTCTATTTTCTCTACGTATAATCAATTATACATACATCTTTTGATTCAATCATGATTTTTATGTTTATATACATAAATTAATTGTCCAATTTTTATCTGCAAATTGTTGCATATCATGATTTTTAAATCATAACTGTTAGATTTATCCTTATTTAGAAATCTGAAAAATAATGGATTTCATAAATCATAAATTTTTGCTTGATTCTCAAGTTTCAATTTTATATCATGGAATAAATATTTTAAATGATTACATATGCCAATATATGCGACGATGATAAGATTTGATCATTTTCATTGTTGATTTTGAAATAAATTTTGTAAGATATTTGATGTCTATTCAAATTCCCATCATATTTTTAATAAAAGAATGGGAAAAGGTTAAAGACAATGAAAAGTCTTCTCATGGAAATCATGACCCAGATCTATTTTTTCTCTCTTCAAGTTTGAGTCTCTTTGCATTCACAAGTTTAAGTCTCTTTGTATTCATTTTTATGAACTATATACTTAATTTGGTTCATCTTCCATCTATGTCAATAAAGTCAAATTGATTGATTTTTTTTTATATAAATTTGGTAATAACTTTAATCATTCACCATATTTTTATCTCTCCAAATTGAGAATAGGAAGGGATCAATATAAAAAATAATTTTCTCTCACCTGAAAAATCATTACCCACCTCTTGTAAAAGAGGATCAGTAAAATAATCATGACCATATCAAGACTGGGAACAAATTTGATATTTTGGCCCCTCGTTCATCACATCACAAGGTTTCTTTGACGAAATCACACGATCTAGTGGGTTATATATTTATTCATTTAATTAACATTCTTAAGGCTTAAATTTTACATTGAATGTTATTTTTTTATCTAAAGATTCGAGATATTCTAGTCATCCAACCATATATTCTATAATTTGAGATATCCTTAAATGTTGGTCGGCAACATCCATGTTGTTTGTCGGCAGCAATAGAAAATTGGGGTATTAAAAAATGCTAAGCACCCCTGATATTTTGAAATTAATATTCTTATTTCTCAAGCATATACATATCATATATTAATTGGATGAGTAAATTATTCTCATGACTAATCAATTCAGCCTACACAAATGGTAGAGCAAGATATTAATTTTTACAGGTACAAGATTCAACTCCGACGAATGCTCGGAAATAATCTTACTCTTCTGAAAAATATTATCATAGCTCGGCAGTATGAAATTTCACCTCAGCGAGGAACTATTGATTTTATTATTGCTATGATATCTGCTCAAGCACAAATCATTCTCAACATCCATTCGGATGCATATTATATATTCATCTCATCATGGAGCTCAACGAGATACTTATTCAGTTCTGAAGGAAAAGCTATAACATTTATTATATTTCACCCCCAACGGATAGTTGGTCGGGGTAATTCTTATTTATATGCAGGCCCAGCAAAGTTCTCGGCCATATTCTTATGTTCTGAAAGATCTTATTCTTGTTCGGCATTATATGATTCTACCTCGACTGATCGGCGAGGCATTTTATTATTTTTAATTATTCTTTATATCTATTTGGATGCATATTCTATTCTCATTTCAGCAAGGAGGTATCCTGCATTTATTATATCTTATTCCCAACAATCTGTTGGTCATCGCCGAGGAGATATCCTGCATTTATATTATATCTTATTCCCAACAATCTGTTGGTCATCGCCGAGGAGGTATCCTGCATTTATTATATCTTATTCCCAACAATCTGTTGGTCATCGCCGAGGAGGTATCCTGCATTTATATTATCTTATTCCCAACAAATCTGTTGGTCAGAACCAAGGAGGTCTCTAGCATTTATATTATCTTATTCCCAACAATCTGTTGGTCATCGCCGAGGAGGTATCCTGCATTTATATTATCTTATTCCCAACAAATCTGTTGGTCAGCACCAAGGAGGTATCTAGCATTTATATTATCTTATTCCCAACAAATCTGTTGGTCAGCGCCGAGGAGGTCTCCGGCATTTATATTATCTTATTCCCAACAAATTCGTTTGTCAGCTCCGAGGAAGTCTTCATCATTTATTATCAATTACCACCAACTCCGATTGGTAGATAAAATCCAACTCCGGTTGGTAAACAAAATCCAACTCCGGTTGGTAGATAAAATCCAACTCCGGTTGGTAAACAAAATCCAACTCCGGTTGGTAGATAAAATCCAACTCCGGTTGGTATTGGTCGATAAATCTCATTCAAAGTTCACATTCCACAGTTGGGGGCTTCTATTACAGATATATTTGTTCATTTGGTGGCACATTCTTATATCATCATGCAGTCGAGCATCAAATTCAACCCCGACTAATCATCATTCAGGAGTTATTTTTCTTTCTCAGGAATTACTTTTGATATTGAAGTTCAGGAGGAATATTGAAGTTCAGGAGATATATATTGAAGTGCAGGAGATATATATTGAAGTGCAGGAGATATATATTGAAGTGCAGGAGGAATATTGAAGTTCAGGAGGTGTATTCAGAAGTATCAGGACATGATGAAAGAAAGCGACAAGTATTCCACCGAGGAACTCTGTCAGACCAGAAATTAGAAGACAAGTTGCCTATATGGAGGCTATATATAGATGGATCATCTTTCACTACAGGCTGTGGGGCAGGGATCGTTTTGAACAGCCCAGATGAGGTCGACAGGGAATACGCCCTACGTTTCTAATTCAAAGCTTCTAATAATGAGGTTGAGTATGAGGACATGATAGCAGGTCTTAATTTGTCAAATACTATGGAGGCACAGCAGGTTATTGTCTTCAGTGATTCTCAATTGATCGTAAATCAAATGTTGGGAATATATGCAACCAAAGGAGAATTGATGATCAAGTATCAAGCAAAGGTGATGGAGTTGGTATCAGAGTTTGTTGCTGTCCAACTGGTAAGAATATCAAGAACGGAGAATGTGAGAGCATACGCCTTGGCCCGATTAGCATCAGCTACTCGTACCGAGCTGGGAAGAACGATACCAATTGAAGCATTAGAAAGTCGGAGCATAGATGAAGACCTGACGATGAATATTATTACCCTTGATTTAGGAACATCTTTGATGGATCCCATCGGAGCATATATTGAGGAGGAACAATTACCGGAGGATATGCTCGCTGCCAAAAAATGGAAGTTTAAAGCTGCTCGGTATAATGGTATTCGGAAGATAAGCTCGCTGCCAAGAAATAGAAGTTTAAAGCTGCTCGACGAGGAATTATGGCAGATTTGCAAAGATGTGTACATCCCTCCGAGGTGAATTGATTAAAGAGATCCATGAAGGGTCCTGTGGAGCCCATGTAGCAGGTCGAACACTTTTGCAAAAGGTGATGACGCAGGGATACTACTGGCCGACGATGAGAGATGATTGTATAGCTTATGCCAAGAAATGGGACAAGTACCAACGCTTTTCCTCCATCCGAAGAACTTCACAAACATTGTTGACACCCATCATTTATCCTTGGCCATTTTCCATGTGGGGATTGATTTGGTTGGACCATTGCCGACGACTCGAGGAAGATTCAAATACCTCGTCATCGCAGTAGATTATTTTACTTAGTGGATATAAGCTGAGCCACTTATTGACATGACATACGAGAAGGAAGGTGTACCAATTTGTTTGGAAGAACATCATCTGCCGATATGGTCTCCCTCATGCCTTCATCACAGACCATGGAACACAATTTAAAAACGTGGAGTTTGCTGCCTATTATCATCAGTCAAACATTTTGAAGGTTCATTCAGCGCCAGGATATCTCAGAGCTAATGGACCAAAAGCTCTAAGGAGCCAAAAAGTGCTCTAAGGAGCCAAAAGCTCTAAGGAGCCAAAAAGTGCTCTAAGGAGCCAAAAGTGCTCTAAGGAGCCCAAAAGTGCTCTAAGGAGCCAAAAAGTGCTCTAAGGAGCCAAAAGAGCTCTAAGGAGCCAAAAGTGCTCTAAGGAGCCAAAAGCTCTAAGGAGCCAAAAAACTACTCCTTTGGTTAGGAGGTGTACACTAGCATGATCAATTACGGTTGGTAAGATAAAAATATATTCTCACATTACAACTTATGACAAATTATTGACCTTAGTTGGTCGGACCACATTTTTATATTTGAAGAATAAAATATTCCAAAATACACCAAGTATAGTTGGTCGGGGATAAAAACCCACTAACAGTAGCTGGTCGACGAGGACAAATTATTGACCATAGTTGGTCGAACACATTTTATGAAAATATTTGAAATTGAACCAAGTATGGCTGGTCGGAGATAAAAATCCATCAACTGTAGTTGGTCGACAGACATTATTTAACAACCTTGGTTGGTTGGAAAAATTTTAAACATTTTTATACTCATTACTTTATTATTAAGTGATCGAGCAACGTTACTAATACTTGTAACTTCTTTATTACTAAGTTGGTCGATGAACAACACAATATTGTTATACATATGCACACATGTAAAGTATTTTACAAGACAATAGCAATTAAGATTGCGAATAAAAATGAAAGTCTTTCATTAAATTCAAAAAACAAAATACATTGAGAATGAAAACGTATACTAACTATTACATTGAGATTCCTATTCTATTGGTTTCTTCTCCTTCTACTTTTAAAACAGGTTCCTCACCAGCAGGAGGATCATCCAAAGCATAAGGGGAGTGTATGAAGTTAAGATCTTTCAACATTCTGATATTCATCACAGATGATCTATCCGAGAAGCATTAGCTCATTCCCGAGAAGCACTTGCTCGTCCCTGAGAATCACTTGTTAGTCCTCGAGAACCTCTTGTTCGTCCCCGAGCAGAGGTAGAAGTCAAAATCAGCATCTATAGCACTGAGATCTTTGCTAATACTGTCTCGACCAATAATGAAGAAGAATTTACGAGAAAATGTTTCGAAGTCCACCACTAGCCTGGTACTAATCAGATCGAAGAGTTGGGTTCAAAAGCTATATGTTACTCGACAAAGTATTCAGATAAGCTTAAATCAGAAAAATCAAGCACGTGAAGTTAGCACTCAGTTGCTCGACACAGGAAGCAGTTGGTCGGATGGCAAACCAATCAACATACTTGAAGATTATGACAAGCTACAAGTTTCATACTATGGCATGGCTGCATCCAAATTCCCAGGGGTGATACATAGCACATGGAGTTCCTCTAAAGAAATATTAGCAACCATCGATCAGCCTGCATCATACTTCGTCCAGGAGATAATGAACTTTGTGTTGAACAAATCAAGAAGGTAGAACAAGAATTTCACGAGCACCAAGCAACATTGAAGAATAAATACTCCATCCTTTCAAGTGACCCATCAAGCATGAAGCATTGAGGGCTTCTGTTGATACCAAATTTAATCTACTGACGTGGACCAATAATAAGAAGACACGTGTCAATCTACATGGCACAATAACAACGAGGAAGTTTATTTCCCCCGACCAAGTCATGTTCGCTCCGAGCAACAAGGATACCCCGAGGAACTACAACACCCCGAGGAACTACAACGCTCCGATGAACTCCTGAACGACGAGCAACTAAGGCGGTTCGAGCTGCATCTCGACCACAGCATTGATTGCCAGATAACCAACAGTTCAAAACTGTTCATTGACTGCTTATCATCTTGACGCACACGCTTGAAGAACATTAAATGAGTTACCCTTTCAGATGATAGCCTCAAGGACCTTTCATATGTATATCATTTAATGCACCACCCTTTCATATGTAAGCCTCAGGGCTATAAATACATGGTATCTCCCTCATTCAAAGGGACCGGAATTTCTTGAAAGAACTTGTAATCAAGAATTCCATAAACACTCAGCAATAACATAACAGTGGACGTAGGCTTTATTCCTAGCCGAACCACTTTAAAAATCTTTGTCTTATTTATTTATCTGTGATTGAAAAATTAGAGCGATCTAGTTTTTTACATCAACAGTAACAAAAACCACAAATGTATGTCTCACACACACTTGTCCTCCTCCATTTTCATCTATAATGGTGTCCACCATCTCTCACTCCTCACTTATCCCAAACTTAAAGTTCCCAAATTCCCAAAACTATCCTTCCCAAATTCTCACTCTTCGTTTCAACAACCAAAGGATCATCTTCTGTCTATCCTTAAACCAAGTAAATGAAAATGCCCAAGCTGACAAAAATACTGGTGCCGATCTTCGGGTTTTATTTGTCGTTGGTGGCACCGGCGGTGGCCATCGCTGACGAGCTCAAAACCATAAACCCCAACACAGACATTTTATTCATCGGAACCTCTACCGAAATGGAAAGCACCGTCGTCCCCTCCGGCGGCTACTCTTTTTCAAGTGTTAATGCCGCCCGTTTATACCGCCCTATTCTCTCTCCTCAAAATTTATTCATTTTCCCTTACCGTCTCATTAAATCCCTAATTGAAAGCTGGCGAAAAGTAAATGATTTCAGCCCCTAGATCGTGGTCGGGACAGGCGGCTACGTTTCTTTCCCCGTTTGTTTCGTGTCTGTCCTAAAAGGAATTAAGGTTGTGATCCAAGAGCAGAATTCCGAACCAGGAATTGCAAACTGGATTCTTTCTTTTTTGGCGGACAAAATTTTTGTTGCGTCAATTCGACGGATGATAGTTCATGGAATCGTTTTTGGTAAAGAAGGTTTCGGGTTCTGGTTAAGCCACCACCTACTGGTGTTGGCGGGCTTTAATTTCGTACATTGGGTTCGGTAGTGGCGGTTTCGAGTTAGAGGGATTCAGGGTTAGAGGATCTGGTGCTGGTGCTGGGGCTGGTGCTGGGGGTGGTGGCGATGGTGGAGGTTTCGGGGCTGATGGGTTGATCCGGTTTGGAAGGTGGAATGGGTAGGTTCATGGATTTTTGGGTATGGGAAATGGTCCAAGTGAATAACCGTGAGTTCCACCAACGATTTTTTACTCTCCTTGATTTCTTCTCAACTCAGGTATGTTTAGCTCTCTCTCACACTAAAAGTTTTTATGGTTCAATAAAGTCAATTATTATAGGTGTCATCTTATGTATATAGTAATCTTTGGTGATTTTTTGTATGGTTAATTTGATTTAAATCAATCTCTCTATATACTTGTTTGTTGTTTGGGATGAATAGAGGATGACCTAGTTTTACTAAATTAGGGTTTCTCGTATTGCTATTTTTTTTTACCAATTAATCTGTTCTTCGTGTTTCATATTACCTTTTGTTTTTTAAATAAATTTCAATCTTTTCAGTAGGGAATAATAATGTGTTATGATGTTCATTTTTGTTAAAATCAATGATAACAACTTTACCCTAACAGTACAATTTAATTTTAAATATACCAAGTGTGTGAAGACATGTATGTTGGGCATTGGAGCCTCCTAAATAGTTATTTTGTTTAGGAATTTCAAGTGTAACAAGCCAACGCCAACACCACATCACACCGTCAAAACACACCTCCCACCACCGGCCAAACTCTTCCCCCTGCCTTTATTCATACCCCATCACACCCCAACCCCCGAACACCATCTTCTTCAATCACTCAACCCTTAACCTCTTTTTGACTCCTAAATAAGGTAATATTTACATATTTCTTTCATTTCCACACACATGTTGCTCATTTACACTTTTGAGGATTTAAACCATGTTTCTGTTTTTTTATTTTGTGGGTTTTCTTGGATCTGGGGACTTATTTGAATTTAGACCTGTACTGGTTACATATTTAGGTTAGCAACCAAGTCTTGACAATAAAATCTCATCAATTGGGGTTTGAACAATGATTAAAATTATGGAAGCCAACATATTGATTTTTAGGCTCTATCATATTCATGATGTCAAATTTTAGAGATTTTTTAATTAGTGAATCTTTTATATGTTCACAAGACATTTTTTCTTTTGATATATTCTTCTTTTTTGTGTACTCTTCTTTTTGTACTTATTTTCCATACATATATCCACTACTAAATCATTTGAATCCTTTTAATGTTTTAGATCTCCCCTATGTATGAATTATTTTTTATGTTTCTCACTCTTGGATTCACTAAACTATGGATCCTATCAGGTATACTTTGTGCTTTATTTTACTTTTTAAATGTTAGGTTTAGAGAGTTTAATGTAGTTGATATATAATTTTAAGGTTCACAATTGTATTCGGGATTTATTGAAACTAATGACTTGGTTTATATGTTTTTAATAGATTTGAAGTGTGTTACTTTCTGTTATTTTTGAAGTGTTTAGAATACTTTGTTGTCCTTAATTAGGACATATTATTTATGTTTGTAATTAGCTGTGTTCAGTTTGTAGTTAATCATTCTACTATTTTCCACGCCTTCGGGGTTACCTAATTTGTGATAGTGTACAAAGAAAGAAGTGCGGCAGTTGTCTTTGAATCTCCATAATGTCCTCGTTGGAGGCAGGGGCTGTAGGTAAAATTCTTCAAAATAATCATCTTTCAAATGCTTAATTTGGCTTTCAAATGTGCATTACAACTACTAATATTATTGTACATAACATTTCAAGTTTTTTAGGTTAGTTCGATAACATAAAAGAAGAGGACCAATTAACAATGGAATGTGATTTGTGTGGTGCCTTGAAAATGTTTGCTGAAATGAAGACAACAATATAGACAAAAGGGGATATTTTGGGTTCTTTTTGGTATTCCACGGTCTTGAAAAGGGTGGATTTAGTATCCATCCACTGAAACGGTTGTTTGCTACTTCAAAATGAAAACGAGTAATGCAAATTAATTATAATTCAAACTTAAAGCTTTAAAATTAGAATTCAAACATAAATCTTTACAATTGGGATTCAAACTTTTTCAATTAGAATTCATTCGCGGCAATACCATCGCGAGGTATCGCATTTCAGTTGCGGAATTGAGTCTCATCAATACCATCGCGAGTCTGTAAGTAATTCCTGCATATGATTTTTATAATTACAAACATATATAAAAATAATTAGCTTTAATTATGTTAATGACTTGCTGAATAATGATCCTCACATTCATGTTCCTACTGTCATACACAGATGAATACTTACTTTTCCAAATCTTCCAAACAATACTGATTGATAACACATTGATAACGAACTTTATTCGCACGGCTCCCGCTCTCCGCGCAGCTCTTTCTCCACTCGTCCCACTCTGGTAACCTCATTCTCTCTCTTTTGGTATAATCTAACTCAAAATAAGGACTATGTTAATTTGCTAATATAGGTTGAGAATGTTAGCTGGCGAAGATCTCTTTTATGATAACTTATTGCTTATTTTTCTTATACATGTTGTCACTTAGTTATTTATTTCACTTGTGTTTTGTCTTTCCTAGTTAGCTTAAGGGGAGTGTATGAAGTTAAGATCTTTCAACATTCTGATATTCATCACAGATGATCTATCCGAGAAGCATTAGCTCATTCCCGAGAAGCACTTGCTCGTCCCTGAGAATCACTTGTTAGTCCTCGAGAACCTCTTGTTCGTCCCCGAGCAGAGGTAGAAGTCAAAATCAGCATCTATAGCACTGAGATCTTTGCTAATACTGTCTCGACCAATAATGAAGAAGAATTTACGAGAAAATGTTTCGAAGTCCACCACTAGCCTGGTACTAATCAGATCGAAGAGTTGGGTTCAAAAGCTATATGTTACTCGACAAAGTATTCAGATAAGCTTAAATCAGAAAAATCAAGCACGTGAAGTTAGCACTCAGTTGCTCGACACAGGAAGCAGTTGGTCGGATGGCAAACCAATCAACATACTTGAAGATTATGACAAGCTACAAGTTTCATACTATGGCATGGCTGCATCCAAATTCCCAGGGGTGATACATAGCACACGGAGTTCCTCTAAAGAAATATTAGCAACCATCGATCAGCCTGCATCATACTTCGTCCAGGAGATAATGAACTTTGTGTTGAACAAATCAAGAAGGTAGAACAAGAATTTCACGAGCACCAAGCAACATTGAAGAATAAATACTCCATCCTTTCAAGTGACCCATCAAGCATGAAGCATTGGGGGCTTCTGTTGATACCAAATTTAATCTACTGACGTGGACCAATAATAAGAAGACACGTGTCAATCTACATGGCACAATAACAACGAGGAAGTTTATTTCCCCCGACCAAGTCATGTTCGCTCCGAGCAACAAGGATACCCCGAGGAACTACAACACCCCGAGGAACTACAACACTCCGAGGAACTCCAGCGCTCCGATGAACTCCTGAACGACGAGCAACTAAGGCGGTTCGAGCTGCATCTCGACCACAGCATTGATTGCCAGATAACCAACAGTTCAAAACTGTTCATTGACTGCTTATCATCTTGACGCACACGCTTGAAGAACATTAAATGAGTTACCCTTTCAGATGATAGCCTCAAGGACCTTTCATATGTATATCATTTAATGCACCACCCTTTCATATGTAAGCCTCAGGGCTATAAATACATGGTATCTCCCTCATTCAAAGGGACCGGAATTTCTTGAAAGAACTTGTAATCAAGAATTCCATAAACACTCAGCAATAACATAACAGTGGACGTAGGCTTTATTCCTAGCCGAACCACTTTAAAAATCTTTGTCTTATTTATTTATCTGTGATTGAAAAATTAGAGCGATCTAGTTTTTTACATCAACAGTAACAAAAACCACAAATGTATGTCTCACACACACTTGTCCTCCTCCATTTTCATCTATAATGGTGTCCACCATCTCTCACTCCTCACTTATCCCAAACTTAAAGTTCCCAAATTCCCAAAACTATCCTTCCCAAATTCTCACTCTTCGTTTCAACAACCAAAGGATCATCTTCTGTCTATCCTTAAACCAAGTAAATGAAAATGCCCAAGCTGACAAAAATACTGGTGCCGATCTTCGGGTTTTATTTGTCGTTGGTGGCACCGGCGGTGGCCATCGCTGACGAGCTCAAAACCATAAACCCCAACACAGACATTTTATTCATCGGAACCTCTACCGAAATGGAAAGCACCGTCGTCCCCTCCGGCGGCTACTCTTTTTCAAGTGTTAATGCCGCCCGTTTATACCGCCCTATTCTCTCTCCTCAAAATTTATTCATTTTCCCTTACCGTCTCATTAAATCCCTAATTGAAAGCTGGCGAAAAGTAAATGATTTCAGCCCCTAGATCGTGGTCGGGACAGGCGGCTACGTTTCTTTCCCCGTTTGTTTCGTGTCTGTCCTAAAAGGAATTAAGGTTGTGATCCAAGAGCAGAATTCCGAACCAGGAATTGCAAACTGGATTCTTTCTTTTTTGGCGGACAAAATTTTTGTTGCGTCAATTCGACGGATGATAGTTCATGGAATCGTTTTTGGTAAAGAAGGTTCCGGGTTCTGGTTAAGCCACCACCTACTAGTGTTGGCGGGCTTTAATTTCGTACATTGGGTTCGGTAGTGGCGGTTTCGAGTTAGAGGGATCCAGGGTTAGAGGATCTGGTGCTGGTGCTGGTGCTGGTGCTGGGGGTGGTGGCGATGGTGGAGGTTTCGGGGCTGATGGGTTGATCCGGTTTGGAAGGTGGAATGGGTAGGTTCATGGATTTTTGGGTATGGGAAATGGGCCAAGTGAATAACCGTGAGTTCCACCAACGATTTTTTACTCTCCTTGATTTCTTCTCAACTCAGGTATGTTTAGCTCTCTCTCACACTAAAAGTTTTTATGGTTCAATAAAGTTAATTATTATAGGTGTCATCTTATGTATATAGTAATCTTTGGTGATTTTTTGTATGGTTAATTTGATTTAAATCAATCTCTCTATATACTTGTTTGTTGTTTGGGATGAATAGAGGATGACCTAGTTTTACTAAATTAGGGTTTCTCGTATTGCTATTTTTTTTTACCAATTAATCTGTTCTTCGTGTTTCATATTACCTTTTGTTTTTTAAATAAATTTCAATCTTTTCAGTAGGGAATAATAATGTGTTATGATGTTCATTTTTGTTAAAATCAATGATAACAACTTTACCCTAACAGTACAATTTAATTTTAAATATACCAAGTGTGTGAAGACATGTATATTGGGCATTGGAGCCTCCTAAATAGTTATTTTGTTTAGGAATTTCAAGTGTAACAAGCCAACGCCAACACCACATCACACCGTCAAAACACACCTCCCACCACCGGCCAAACTCTTCCCCCTGCCTTTATTCATACCCCATCACACCCCAACCCCCGAACACCATCTTCTTCAATCACTCAACCCTTAACCTCTTTTTGACTCCTAAATAAGGTAATATTTACATATTTCTTTCATTTCCACACACATGTTGCTCATTTACACTTTTGAGGATTTAAACCATGTTTCTGTTTTTTTATTTTGTGGGTTTTCTTGGATCTGGGGACTTATTTGAATTTAGACCTGTACTGGTTACATATTTAGGTTAGCAACCAAGTCTTGACAATAAAATCTCATCAATTGGGGTTTGAACAATGATTAAAATTATGGAAGCCAACATATTGATTTTTAGGCTCTATCATATTCATGATGTCAAATTTTAGAGATTTTTTAATTAGTAAATCTTTTATATGTTCACAAGACATTTTTTCTTTTGATATATTCTTCTTTTTTGTGTACTCTTCTTTTTGTACTTATTTTCCATACATATATCCACTACTAAATCATTTGAATCCTTTTAATGTTTTAGATCTCCCCTATGTATGAATTATTTTTTATGTTTCTCACTCTTGGATTCACTAAACTATGGATCCTATCAGGTATACTTTGTGCTTTATTTTACTTTTTATATGTTAGGTTTAGAGAGTTTAATGTAGTTGATATATAATTTTAAGGTTCACAATTGTATTCGGGATTTATTGAAACTAATGACTTGGTTTATATGTTTTTAATAGATTTGAAGTGTGTTACTTTCTGTTATTTTTGAAGTGTTTAGAATACTTTGTTGTCCTTAATTAGGACATATTATTTATGTTTGTAATTAGCTGTGTTCAGTTTGTAGTTAATCATTCTACTATTTTCCACGCCTTCGGGGTTACCTAATTTGTGATGGTGTACAAAGAAAGAAGTGCGGCAGTTGTCTTTGAATCTCCATAATGTCCTCGTTGGAGGCAGGGGCTGTAGGTAACATTCTTCAAAATAATCATCTTTCAAATGCTTAATTTGGCTTTCAAATGTGCATTACAACTACTAATATTATTGTACATAACATTTCAAGTTTTTTAGGTTAGTTCGATAACATAAAAGAAGAGGACCAATTAACAATGGAATGTGATTTGTGTGGTGCCTTGAAAATGTTTGCTGAAATGAAGACAACAATATAGACAAAAGGGGATATTTTGGGTTCTTTTTGGTATTCCACGGTCTTGAAAAGGGTGGATTTAGTATCCATCCACTGAAACGGTTGTTTGCTACTTCAAAATGAAAACGAGTAATGCAAATTAATTATAATTCAAACTTAAAGCTTTAAAATTAGAATTCAAACATAAATCTTTACAATTGGGATTCAAACTTTTTCAATTAGAATTCATTCGCGGCAATACCATCGCGAGGTATCGCATTTCAGTTGCGGAATTGAGTCTCATCAATACCATCGCGAGTCTGTAAGTAATTCCTGCATATGATTTTTATAATTACAAACATATATAAAAATAATTAGCTTTAATTATGTTAATGACTTGCTGAATAATGATCCTCACATTCATGTTCCTACTGTCATACACAGATGAATACTTACTTTTCCAAATCTTCCAAACAATACTGATTGATAACACATTGATAACGAACTTTATTCGCACGGCTCCCGCTCTCCGCGCAGCTCTCTCTCCACTCGTCCCACTCTGGTAACCTCATTCTCTCTCTTTTGGTATAATCTAACTCAAAATAAGGACTATGTTAATTTGCTAATATAGGTTGAGAATGTTAGCTGGCGAAGATCTCTTTTATGATAACTTATTGCTTATTTTTCTTATACATGTTGTCACTTAGTTATTTATTTCACTTGTGTTTTGTCTTTCCTAGTTAGCTTAAATTTATGAGATTAGTTCGTTAAGAGTATCTCTTTATCTTTATTATATTTTCCTTATTAGCGGTTGATTTGTACTTCGAGATGCCCCTCAAAATTGTTCAATATCCACACCCAATATTACGCAAAGACCAAGAGGATTGATATATTTGATGAGAATCGAAGAAGTTAGTTGATGATTTTAGAATTTGCAAACATTGTTGGATGAAATGGGATACTTTTGAGAAGTTATGGCGCGAAGAGTTCATCGGGTGGCTATCAAAATACAAATGAAATCTGGTTAGTCTCAAAGTCTCAAATTCTCTTCAAATGTTGCAGCATTAAATAAAAAAATGTCCTGAAATAGCGGAAACAAGTAGCCAAACATAAAATGGCTTACTTTATGAGCTTATTTAGCTAAATTGGTGGAAGGGATTTGCTAATGCTTTGGTTTTGGAATTTGCTGCTGCTGTTGAGTTTATTTTAAATGTTAAAACATGTTGGATTTAACGAATAAACAAATGAAACTATATCAAAATTTTCTAAAATCAATAAACGTTCTAAATTGATAAAAAAATATACCGTTAGAGGATGAAAATCCAAAACAACCTCCAAACAACCCCAAAGAGGCATGAACACCTCGTACGAGATCATTGTAGTCACGGGTTAACTAGCGTGAGAATATGACGATAATTTAAAAATATTCGGATTATTCCTAAGAACATATCGTTTGAGGGTGAAAATATAAACCAGTCGGTTAAAGAGTGAAAACCTAAACCAGCCCCAAAACGTCACCGTAAGAGGCACGAACACCTCGCACGGGATCAATGTAACTTGTAGGAACTGACCGCGTAGTCACGGGACTCCCGATTTGAGAATATGATGATAATTTGTAAAAATCAACACTTAGACTTAAAAACAAGCCGTTAAAGGGTGGAAACCTAAATCATCCCCCAAACATCCCCGTAAGAGGCATGAACACCTCGCACGGGACCAATGTTAACTTATAGGAACTGACCGCGCAGTCACGGGACTCCCGGTTTGACAATATGACGATAATTTAAAAAAAACACTTAGACTTAAAAACAAGCTGTTAAAGAGTGAAAACTTAAATCAGACCTCAAATGTCCCGAAAAGAGGAACAAATACATCGCACAGGACCAATGTAACTTGTAGCAACTGCCCGCATTATCACGATTCTCCCGATTTGAGAATATGACGATAATTTGAAAATATCTAGATTAGGCTTAAAAATAAGTCGTTAAAGGGTGAAAACCCAAACTATCCGCCAAACGGATCAGTAAGAGGCACCAACACCTCGTACGGGACCAATGTAACTTATAGGAATTGACCGCGTAGTCACGAGTCTCCCGATTTGAGAATATGATGATAATTGGCAAAACTCGACACGTAGACTTATAAGCAAGCCGTTAAAGGGTGAAAACCTAAACTAGCCCCCAAACGTCAATGTAAGAGGCAAGAACACCTCGCACGGGACCAATGTAACTTTTAGGAACTGATCGCGTAGTCACGGGACTCCCGATTTGAGAATATGATGATAATTTGTAAAAATCAACACTTAGACTTAAAAACAAGCCGTTAATGGGTGAAAACTTAAACCATCCCCCAAACGTCCCCGTAAGAGGCAAGAACACCTCACACGGGATCAATGTAACATATAGGAACTGACTGCGTAGTCACGGGTGTCCCGGTTTGAGAATATGACGATAATTTGAAAATATCTAGATTAGGCTTAAAAATAAGCCGCTGAAGGGTGAAAACCCAAACCAGCCCCCAAATAACCCCGTAAGAGGCACAAGTACCTCGCACGGGACCAATGTAACTTGTAGAAACTGACCGCATAGTCACAGGACTCCCGATTTGAGAATATGATGATAATTTACAAAAATCAACACTTGGACTTAAAAACAACTCGTTAAAGGGTGAAAACTTAACCATCCCCCAAACGATCCCGTAAGAAGCACAGACACCTCGTACGGGACCAATGTAACTTGTAGAAACTCACCGCATAGTCGCGATTCTCTCGGTTTAAGAATTTGACGATAATTTGAAAATATCTATATTATGCTTAAAAATAAGCCGTTAAAGGGTGAAAACCTAAATCAAACCCCAAACGTCACCGTAAGAGGCACGAACACCTCGTACGGGACCAATGTAACTTGTAGGAACTGATCGCGTAGTCACAGGACTCCCGATTTGAGAATATGACGATAATTTGTAAAAGTCAACACTTAGACTTAAATACAAGCCATTAAAGGGTGAAAACCTAAACCATCCCCCAATCGTCCCCGTAAGAGGTAAGAACACCTCGTATGGGACCAATGTAACTTGTAGGAACTGACCGCGTAGTCACGGGTCTCCCGGCTTGAGAATATGACGATAATTTGAAAATATCTAGATTAGGCTTAAATATATGCCGTTAAATGGTGAAAATCCAAACCAACCCCCAAATGAACCCGTAAGAGGCACAAACGCCTCGCACGGGACCAATGTAACTTGTAGGAACTGAGAGCGTAGTCACGGGACTCCCGATTTGAGAATATGATGATAATTTGTAAAAATCAACACTCGGACTTAAAAGTAAGCCGTTAAAGGGTGAAAACCTAAATCATCCCCCAAACATCCCCGTAAGAGACACGAACACCTCGTACAGGACCAATGTAGCTTGTAGGAACTGACCGCGCAGTCACGGGTCTCCCGATTTGAGAATATGACGATAATTTGTAAAAATCAACACTTAGACTTAAAAACACGTCGTTAAAGGGGGAAAACTTAAACCATCCCCCAAAAGACCCCGTTAGAAACACGAAAACCTCGCACGGGACCAATGTAACATGTAGGAACTGACCGCATAGTCACGGATTGCCCGATTTGAGAATATGACAATAATTTGTAAAAATCAACACTTAGACTTAAAAACAAGTCATTAAAGGCTGAAAATCTAAACTAGTCCCCAAACGATCCCGTAAGAGGTACGAACACCTCGTATGGGACCAATGTAACTTGTAGCAACTTCCCGCATAATCACGGGTCTCCCGATTTGAGAATATGATGATAATTTAAAAATATCTAGATTAGGATGAAAAATAATCCGTTAAAGGGTGAAAATCCAAACCAGCCCCCAAACGAACCTGTAAGAGGCACAACACCTCGCACAGGACCAATGTAACTTGTAGGAACTGACCGCATAGTAATGGGTCTCCCGATTTGAGAATATGACTATAATTTGCAAAACTCAACACTTCGACTTAAAAGCAAGCCGTTACAAGGTGAAAACCTAAACGAGCCCCCAAACGTCACCGTAAGAGGCACGAACACCTCGCACTGGACCAATGTAACTTGTAAAAACTGACCGCGTAGTCACAGAACTCCCGATTTGAGAATATGACGTTAATTTGTAAAAATCAACACTTAGACTTAAAAACAAACCGTTAAAGGATGAAAACCTAAACCATCCCCCAAACGTCCCCGTAAGAGGCACGAACACCTCTTACGGGACCAATGTAACTTATAGGAACTGACCGCGTAGTCACGGGTCTCCCGGTTTGAGAATATGATGATAATTTGAAAATATCTTGATTAGGCTTAAAAATAAGTTGTTAAAGGGTGAAAACCCAAACCTGCCCTAAACGGACCCGTAAGAGGCACAAGCACCTCTCACGAGACCAATGTAACTTGTAGGAACTGATCGCGTAGTCACGGGACTCCCGATTTGCGAATATGATGATAATTTGCAAAAATAAATACTTAGATTTAAATACAAGCCGTTAAAGGGTGAAAACCTAAACCATCCCCCAAATGACCCTGTAAGAGGGGACACCTCGTACGGAACCAATGTAACTTGTATCAACTGACCGCGTAGTCCCGGTTCACTCGGTTTGAGAATATGACGATAATTTGAAAATATCTAGATTATGCTTAAAAACAAGTCGTTAAAGGGTGAAAACCTAAACCATCCCCCAAACGTCCCCGTAAGAGACACGAACACCTTGCACGGGACCAATGTAACTTGTAGGAACTAACCGCGTAGTCACAGGTTTTCCGATTTGAGAATATGACGATAATTTATAAAAATCAACACTTAGACTTAAACATAAGTCGTTAAAGGAAAAAACCTAAACGATCCCCCAAACGTCCCCGTTAGAGACACGACACCTCGCACGGGACCAATGTAACTTGTAGGAAATGACAGCGTATTCACGGGTCTCCCGGTTTGAGAATATGACGATAATTTGCAAAAATCAACACTTAGACTTAAAAATAAGCCGTTAAAAGGTGAAAACTTAAATCAGCCCCCAAACAACCCCGTAAGAGGCACGAACACCTCGTACGGGACCAATGTAACTTGTAGCAACTGCCTGCATAATCATGGGTCTCCCGGTTTGGGAATATGACGATCATTTGAAAATATCTAGATTAGGCTTAAAAATAAGTCGTTAAAGGGTGAAAACCCAAACCAATCCCCAAATGGACCGATAAGAGGCATAAACACCTTGCACGGGACCAATGTAACTTGTAGGAACTGACCGCGTAGTCACGGGTCTCCCGGTTTGAGAATATGATGATAATTTACAAAATTCACCACTTAGACTTAAAAACAAACCGTTAAAGGGTGAAAACCTAAATCAACCCCTAAACATCACTGTAAGAGGCATGAACACAATGACCGTGTAGTCACAGTTCTCTCGATTTTAGAATATGATGATAATATGAATATATCTAGATTAGACTTAAAACATATCATTTTAGGGTGAAAACCCAAACCAGCTCCAAAATTTCCCCGTAAGAGGCACGGACACCTTGCACGGAACCAATGTAACTTGTAGGAACTGATCGTGTAGTCACGTGTCTCCCGGTTTGAGAATATGATTATAATTTGAAACTATCTAGATTAGGTTTAAAAACATGTCGTTTGAGGGTGAAAACTTAAATTAGTCCCTAAATGGCCCAGTAAGAAGCACTAACACCTCGCATGGGACTAATGTAACTCGTAGGAGCCGACCCCGTAGTCACAACAATATCGATTTGTGAATAGAATAATAATTTTTATTCGTATATGCAAATTTTCAGCTTGAATAAGTTTTTTTTTTTAAATTACTCGGTTACTAACATCATCTCCTTTTGTATCTTATTTTTTTGCAGGATAACATTTTTCCATTAGCTTTTATCCATGTAGAACACATGAAGTCAATGGTCTACAACAAGAGGATTATTTACTTAATGTCGTTAATATTCAGGATTATATTTTTTTTGTGTTATGTCCGTGCGGACTTTTATAGTTTTATTGTTAGCTTTTATGTTCGTGCGGGTTTTTGTAATTTTATTGTTATATTTTATGGCCGTGCGGGCTTTACATTACGCATGTATTATATTAACAGGTTTTAGAATGTTCAAAAATTAGAGGAAACTCTGCCCGAACTATTATCATTTGTAATATTTTGAATTTTGTATGAACATTAGTTTATCAACAACTTTTGAGATTTGCAATTTGTGAATTTTCTTATTTTCAAATAATTAATTTTTTTTTCTTTTATCTAAAAATTTGGTACAGTTCAAAATCGTGCCAAAAGTGTATCAAATTTTGGCACGGTTTTGAATTGTGCCAAAAATTTATCAAAATGTGATCAATCTGGCACAGCTCAAAACTGTGCCAAAAGTGTGCCAAAAATATCAAATTCTGCCACGGTTTAAAAGTGTGCCAGAAGTGTTCATGTTTGGTCAAATCTGGCACACTTTTGAGCCGTGCCAAAAAAAACTTGTCATTTTGGAACACCTGATTCTCGCACAGTTCAAAATCGTGCCAGATTTGATCTGGCACAGTTTTAAACCGTGCCAGATTTCTATTTTTGGTGTAGTGAAATGGATCGGTCCGGACAGATGACTTTTTCTGTATAAAATTACCAACCGGATCGGTTTGTTTTTCTTCAGCTCCGGATCGGTCAGAATTTTGCTTTCTTTCTGTTCATGTATTAGAGGACTTATGAACCGAAAAAACAATACCACGAACCCACGATGTAGATAATGATCGATATTGATGATGATGGGAACGTGCAACACAGAATTCGGATTAAGTCCGTCAAGATATGATCGTGCTGAGACGAGTCGAGTAGAGCGGTATACGACATATATGATCGAGGATAAAACTGAAATGCCCAGATACTAACCCAGACATTTATAAAACATGTCCTTACACCTTATATTCTCCTCCCTTCTCTATCCTCAAATACTTGATCTTCTTTTTGGTTTTATTCTCCACTATAACCTTCCACTCCTTAAATTTGTTGAAAACCTCCGATTTTTCTTTTAAGTAGTAAACCAAGACTTTTGTGAGATAAATCATCAATGAAAGTCAAAAAATATTTGAACCCACCCAGGGATACAATATCCGAAGGCCCACATATATTAGAATAAATATAGTTAAGAACATTGTTAATTTTGGTTGTAGAGGTAATGAACTTAACTCTTGTTTGATTTCCTATCACATAATATTTGCAAAGTTCGAGCTTGCATCCATGAACTCCTTTCAATAACTTTCGTCGATGAATTTCTTCCGTGCCTCTTTGGCTCATGTGACCACATCGCATATGCCATAACTGTAGCTCGTTAATTTCTATCTTTGTAGAGACTGCCACTCCACCGATTACCGTGGTTCCCCTCAATCTATAAATAATGGTTAGATGATTTTATGTCGCGCAAAACCATCATTGATCCCTTCTTCACTTTTAAAATCCCGTCCTCAGCTTTGAATCACACACTTATTTTCGTCGAGTGTGCGCAAAGAGAGAAAAAAATTCTTAAGTGTCGGAACATGTCTAACTTCACTTAGCATTCGAACAACGCCATCCCACATCTTGATTCTCACTGTGTCAATTCCAACTACCTTTCATGTAGCATTGTTTCTCGTAAGATTATTTTCACCGTTTTATGGTTTGTACTGATCAAACCTCTCCCAATTGGGACACGTGTGATAAGGTCATCCTGAGTCAAGAATCCACCCACTTTCATGATCGACGAAAAAATAAGTAAGTACCTCCGTGACATCTTCTTGTGTTGCAACACCCGCAACATCTTTTATAGCAGCGCCTTTCTTATCTTTCTTTCGCATCTCTGGGCAATTCTTCTTGATGCGACCTTTCTTGCGACATTTATAACACTCAAAATTTACGTGATCTCGTATTTATGATCTATTGGCGCCTCGATTTTTGATGCCCTGTGACCTTGATCTTCCACTTTGCCCATCGTTGCGAGTCTTGGCAATAAAGCCCTCATTTTTAGAAGATGAGACACTATTTTTGTTATTTTCCAAGGTCATGTGAAAAAGTATATTTTGCACTACCTCATTGAACTTGAGCGTAGTATTCCCGAACATTAGGGTAGTGATGAAATGTTCGTATGAATCGAGAAACGATGCAAGAAATAGCAGGTTTCAATCTTCCTCCGTGATTTAAATATTTATCTGTGTCAAATAATCGATCAAGGCCTTGAACGTGTTGATGTGCTTCATCATATCTCCGCACTCCTTCATTTCGAGCTTGAATAATTTCTTCTTGAGAAAAAGTTTGTTGAACAGACTTTTCCCCAATTATACTTCTTCTAACTTGGTCAACATGCCCTTAGCAGTGGTCTCCTTCGCCACGTGATTTAACACCTCATCAGTGATGTATTGTTCAATAGAAGAAGTCGCTTGCCCGTCAATATCAAGCCATTCAGCACGGACATGCCTTCCGATTTGTTCTGAATGTCTAACAAAGCTATTTCAAGACTTTTTTTTTACTAGAACATCTCGCATTCGTCATTGCCATAGGCTGAAATTGATATTTTCGTCATAAGGCTTAATTTTAAATTTCATGGAACCACCAGATTCATAACTAGAATCCCACTTCTTTGAGTTTGTGCTCGTAGAAGCAACGTCGGGAGTAACGTTTGATTCAGTTTTCACCATTAGGAAAAATTCACGAGCTTGTGTATGAACACCCTTTGAACGTTTTGAACCGTTCTACCGGTGTAATTAGCAACCGTAGCTCTGATACCACTTTTTAGCGTAAGTTTCGAAAGTCTCGAAACATCGCTTTTTGGTTGTGCGGAATACAACCCATGACCTTTTTTCTCAAGCTACTAAATCAACTTACTAATAGAATTTTTAAATGAAATAAGCATATAATAACCATACAATTTAGAGATACAAGTATTGAACATGGTTCACCAAAATTGACTACGTCCACGTGTTTCACTATACGACAATATGTGTTATGTGTTCAATCACTCTTTTGAACACTCACTCAACTCACAATATTATCGGAACTCTCATACAAGGAACTCACAAAATGATCTTGTTTCTTGCACTCATTTACAACTAAAATGCTTTAGTTGTAAACCTCTCTCTAATTGATGTCTCACTTGATTTCTAGTATCTTTCAACAATGAAATGTGTTCGTAATATACGTTGCCAGGGAGAGGATTAAAGGAGTAAACAAATTCTTGGTGTGATGGAGGTGGTTTACTTAATGGGATGGTTAAGCTCTTAATGAGGTTGCTAATAGTGGAGATTTTAATGGGGCTGCTGGTGGTGCTCATAATGAGACTGTCACTTTGTGAGTCAGATTCCAACACTTGTGGGTTCGGATTTCATCTTACGACAAGAACTACAATGGAACATGGACAAAAAAACAAGTGTAATAAATTGTACAAGGGAAAATAAATTCTTTTAAAAAGGCAAAATTATGGTGAGGTCCTAAGCAGTTTTTTCTGTTTTGTCTTTCACTTTTTATTTTTACTATCATATATCCGCACAGTATAATGTGAGAAACTTATCACCTACAAACAAATGGTCAAAAGGGAGGGGAAAAAGAAGAAAACGGAAAGAACGAGTGGGCTTGAACAAATCCATAATAATAGTTCTTATTATGTGTCATTATGCTGAACATTTTAATAATAGTTCTTGGTGGGTGAATAACAGAAATATTATTGTTATTATTACTTGGCCGGCAATTTGCCATAATCCTTATAAGTTGGTTTAATACCCTCCTATAAATTAAAATTAAAGGATCAATTGTCAAAAAGTCTCTCAATCATTATGTAATACATATTTAATTCAATCATTTTTATTTGTTCCAGTAAGTCCCTTAATTATTCATTTAATCAATATTCTTTTATTTTTAAAGATTTGAGCTAGTGACACTCCCGCCCAACCTCCCGCCCCGTCCCGCTATCGGAGCTCCGACGATCCTCCCCGGATCTCCTTTTTTTAGTATTTTTATATGGTTAGGAACTTTGTAATCAAACCCTGCCTTCTGCTCCCATTATTGTCCCATGAAAAACAATGATGGACCATTTATTAGAGATCGTATCTGTCACTACTGTAGGGCCCGTTTGTCAACTTTGAAATCATCAGTATAAAATAAAAAGATTTTGCAATTCTTGATCAGGGGTTTGTCGAAAAGTTTTTGCAATCATGAGAATCGTGACGATAAAGTAGCGTTTGACAAAAGATCTGACAACTAAGGTGGAAGAAAATGGTTAATTATTTTACAATTATTAGCTTCGAATGGCTGATTTGTTTATGATTGTTAGATTTTCTTGTTGGAGAGAATTTTCTTTCAATTCGTCAGACCTTTGGCACTAAAGACACAAAGAAACTAAAGATTCCCAAAACTGTAGCATTTGATTAGCATATATACCTAATTCATTGTCCCTTCTGTTCTATTGCCTAGAGTTTAGTTTATTCAAAGAATATGCTTGTCCATACAGATCAGACTCAAATTAAAAACAACTCTAAATTGTGTAGTGTGTTAAAACAAATATTAAGATGAAACCAGAATTAAGTCGAGGCTTGAGAAGCAGAAACTTTCATTTTAAATACAGTTGGTCCTTCGGAATTTTAAATACGGACAGATAGCCCAACTGGCATTCCAGCTGGAATTTGTATTCTTTAGACATATTGCAACACTATATGTCATAACGCTGTCTTCAGGTTATCGCGTACAGCCATGTTCCTGTTTTTCACATGTTTTGCGGGATAATCTGTTAATGATCTGAGCTCCTTCAGACTATATTCAATCGTGGTAACTGTATGCATACTAGTTTCAAACAGGCGAACTGTGTCAAGAATCTCATTTAGTCATAAATTCATTTTACAATAGAGAACCCAACCTTTCTTCGGTGGCTTTCTTTCATATGGCTGTGGAGATAATGTGAAATTTACCTTTATAAATCCAGTGCATTAGAGAGTTTTTTCTCCATCACTATGGGCTTAATGGAGAACCAGTAATTTTATCCAATCATTTTTTATTTAGTTTTAGGTGTGCAAAGGTAGCCGACTGCTTCCCTTTAATATTTGTTTTTTTAACTTTGCTAATTCCATAAAATCGTATTCTATTTGACAAATACATAAAAGGAATCAAATGAAAACATAAAAACTGGAAGAAAAAAAAAATTATATATATATAGTTTAAGGAATAGGTTATGCAAAGCATTTAGTACTTTCTTCCTGTAATCTTTTGCAGCTGATTCTCAGGTGGCCAGTAGCTTAACTAGTATGTTTGTTGCTAATTTGGCAATTGTCGTAGGAACCTGGACTTGAATTGTATATCAATTTAGGTAAAGTTGCTGAATACGCAAGTTAAACACAATCATTTTGATGTATCTCCGCCTTCTTTTAGTTTTTGTTTATGTTATTATGTCGGTACAATTAGGGTAACACTAGGGCTACCTCTTCTTGCTATCCATTTTTATTATTTCGGCTTCAAAGTGTTGTACTTTATTTATCTTTGATGCCCTAGCGGGATCCATACAAGTAAAGACACAGCAAGGCACAACATTTTGAAGTCGGGAGTAATGAAAAGGGAAACAAAAAGCGGTAACCCTAACATTATCCATACAATTATCTGAGCACCTCAAGTATTACTCCATGATTTATAATCTTTCTAATTGAATGTCTAGTGTAATAACATAGTTATCTTTTTTGTCTAAATTTCAGATCAAAACGTAATTTGAGTTTGTATCATTTTAGTTGAAGATCAATCGAACTCGACACCAATGACAGAACGACATCTCATCAATATTCATCACACCAAAGTACAAGCCGCATAAATAGGTAGTATGTGTAGGAAATGATCAATTTTACTTTGGTCAATTTTTTAAGATTTTTAAAAATATTTTTTTTATATTTTTTGAGATTTTTTATAAGTGTTTTTGTCTAAAAAACATTCTAATTGAATGTCTAGTGTAATAACATAGTTATCTTTTTTGTCTAAATTTCATATCAAAACGTAATTTGAGTTTGTATCATTTTAGTTGAAGATCAATCGAACTCGACACCAATAACAGAACGACATCTCATCAATATTCATCACACCAAAGTACAAGCCGCATAAACAAGTAGTACGTGTAGGAAATGATCAATTTTACTTTGGTCAATTTTTTAAGATTTTTAAAAATATTTTTTTGAGATTTTTTTTAAGTGTTTTAAGTGTCCAGTATTTTTACGGACACACTTTTAGTGACACTCAAAATGTCTCTGAAATATATTCACATCAGGTCTCCTAAAGGAAAGAAGTTTTTTTTTATATAAAAAACAGAAAGAAGCGCATGTCTCCATTTCTCATTCAGGGAAAAAAGGCACTCGCGACCGCGGTTATTGTTGGCTGCCATATTGGCATCTTTCCACCATTATAGCAGGTTGGGACCACTATAGTGGGGTAATTTGCATGGGTTTGCGCGGTGAGATTTTGCATAGTCAATAAGTTCTGCTTTTAAAACCCTTTTTTTAATTAGTTGTTTATGTTAAGAGAAATTGGTTACGGAGAGAATTTTATAGAGATGAAGAGTTCTCATTAATTGGAGTGTCAAAAATTGAGGGGGGTCACCCCTTATTTATATTACAAAATGGTAGAGTCATGATAGGAGTGTACATCCACTCAAATGGAATAAATACAAATATTTATAACACTCCTTCTTGGATGTACACAATTTCCACCATATTGCCTCATTAAAACCTTACTAAGGAAAACCCATTAGGAAAAAACCTTAGTGAAAGAAAAATAGTACAATTTTGTGATCATTGAGTCGGTATTGGACGTGCTTAATGCTGCCTCTTTAAAACATTTACTAGAAAAATCAGTGGGACAAAACCTAGTTTAAGGAAAAAGAGTACAGTGCACAAATGTCCCAAATTACTTGTTCTTTTATCCTCCCCCGATAAGATGCTCCCCTGATTAATATGTTTAATTTCACTGTTGGTGGAGTCGACGCATTCCAATCTCGTACATAACTTCTGAAATATTACCTTTGGTAGTGACTTTGTGAAGAAATCATCTAGGTTATCACTTGAACGAACCTGCATGACTTCAATCTCATTTTTCTTCTGAAGCTCATGAGTGAAGAAAAACTTTCGTAAAATGTGCCTAGTTCTATCTCCTTTGATGAATCCTTCTTTGATTTGTGATATACATGTTGCATTGTCTTCATGGATAGCACTTAGAACATTTTTAATGGAAGACAATTGACAAGAACTACGAATATGTTGAATTAAAGATATCAGCCATACACATTCACAACTAGCGTCATGAAGAGCTAAAATTTAATAGTGGTTAGATGAAGTAGCTACTAAAGTTTGTTTAGTAAAACGTCAAGAAATAGCAGCATTACTATAAAAAAAATACATAACCTATCTGAGATCGACCCTTATGAGGATCAGATAGATATGCAGAATCTGCATAACTAACTAACTTGGAACTGTTAGAATTATAGGAATAAAATAAACCCATATCAGTGGTTCCACGTAGATATCTTAGGATATGCTTGACACCAGCCCAATGCCTTTTGGTTAGTTCAGAACTATATCTAGCAAGAAGGTTCATAGAGAATGAAATATCCGGCCTAGGGCATTATGCCACGTACAACAATGCACCTATTGCACTTAAATAGGGTACTTTGGGACCCAATATTTCCTCATCTTCTTCTTTAGGGCGGTATGGATATTTCTTTATGTTTAAAGACCAGAAAACCATGGGATTACTTCGTGGGTGCACTTTATCCATATTAAAGCATTTTAATACATTTTCGGTGTAATTAGACTAATGGACTAAAATCACACTTAAAACTTTTCTCGATCTGCAGGATGAGACAAAATTTAATTTTTCCAATGTCTTTCATCTTAAATTCCTTTTTCAAATAGTTAGTAGTTTTTGCGAGCTCTTCTGGAGTACCGGTTAAATTTATATCATCCACATAGACTGCTACTATTGTATATCCTTTTGAGGATTTCTTTATAATTACACAAGGGAAAATTGGATTGTTTTCATACCCTTCCTTAGACAAGTATTCACTAAGACGATTGTACCACATTCTTTCGGATTGCTTCAAACCGTACAATGAACGTCTTAGTCGGATTGAATGGGTACTCCTTGGCTTTGTTTCAGGAAAAGGAATTCCTTCAGGGATTTTCATGTATATTTTTTTGTCTAAGTCCCCGTATAAATAAGCGGTCACAACATTCATGAGTCTCATATCAAGATTTTTAGAAACCGCTAAGCTAATCAGATATCTGAAAGTTATACCATCCTTAACAGGGGAGTATGTTTCCTCGAAATCAATCACATATTTCTACAAGAAACCTTGTACTACAAGTCATGCCTTATATCGAGTGATTTCATTCTTTTCTTTTTTTTTCTTACAAAAATTCACCGATGACCTACCGGGTTAAAACCTTTTGGGGTTTGTACTATAGGTCCAAATACACAACGTTTATTTAGAGACTCAAGTTCTGCCTTGATGGTGATTTCTCATTTGGCCAATCTACTCTTTGTCGGCATTTATTTAGAGTGCGTGGTTTATTGTCATTATCACTGCCATTTGAAATTTGTCTAGCTACTGCAAATGAAAGTACGTCTTCGATGACAATTTCTTTACGATCCCACATTTCTCCCAAATATGTATAAAATATAGAGATCTCATTATTATTATTATTATTATTACTATTATTATTATTATTATTATTATTATTATTATTATTATTATTATTAGGTACCTTTGCCTCTTCAGGGGCTTGTATAGTCACTTCAGTGACTTGTGTGTTTTTAGAGACAATAACCACTTCAGGGGTTTCAGAGAAAGTGTATCTTTTATTCATAACCTCTTCGGGAGAGTTATTAGGGCATGATTTTTCATTTGATCTCCGCTTTCAGGGAGCAAAGTCTTTGGAACCTATAAGTCTTTGTGACATCCCGCCTAATTAAATACCGGGCGATCACTCCTTTATTAAATTAAAATCAAGGTGAACAGTTGGATCATTCTTAGCATCACTGTCGTAAAAATAAACTTTTCCAAATTAACACCCTAATTAATTAAGCTAAGTGTCAAAACCATTTTTAACCTTTCTAACCAAATTGTATTTTTAAAGAAATACTTATTTATTTAATTATTAACCACATTTTCAATAAGTAAGAATCATACAACAATTATCCTGAAACATAATCCAATTACTTTAAACATTCAACACCCAAAATCCCAACATTTAAAACTAAATGTAAAACATACATGCTGAATAAATCCCAAAGTAACAGTACCAGAAATAACTGAAATACAAATGTCCCAACAGAACAGATAAATAGTGGAAAGGGCGATACATGCCCCAATAACTGAGAATCATAGGAGTGGAATCAAGTAAATGAAATCGTCTAAGCAAGTGGCCTGCAACTCCCACCTAAGTTGCAGCACGTTCCTTCCAAGGGATCCTAAGCAAGACGCCTATGTGGCTGGGCATCTGTAGTACATACATATATATAGGAGAGAGAGAGAGAGAGAGAGAGAGAGAGAGAGAGAGAGAAACGGGTCAGAGCCCGATAGTGTATATGATTTAAAAATTGTTTAGCAAGTATTTAAATTGATACAGGCCAATGCAACAGCATATTAGTGCGACACTCTCTTGAGAAATTCTCACATCTCTTCTAATGTGCACACCTATCGCACTAACCTTCCCAGTGGTCTATCTCATTATATATCACGCTATCCTTTCCCAATAGTTTAACTTATCTTAGGTTATTCGCAGGATTCAAAATTTAACGATTCAATTGTTTGAAAAGAATATTTCAATTAGTAACCAAAGTTCTCATTTTAACTTTATTAATCAATAAAGTTTTCCAGTGTCATATTATACTCTCTCAAAACAAGTATTTACAATTTGAGTCATCAACCATGTCCTACATATCAAATCACAGTAGGCAGTTCCAGATTTCAGAATTTCATATATATATTAACTACTCGTAAAATATATATATATATATCATAACAGCACCCCAAATAAAAACTATGGTGCGGGCATACTCTACTATCCAAACCCCATATCACTCATATTAAGGGGAATACAAATTCGGAATCACTCTCGAATTGTATTAACACATACACAAACAATATTGAGGCGAAGCATAGATTCCAAGTCTCTAAGAGGATGGCACATACCTGCGTCTCTTAGGACCGTCTGAACTATCCATTCGATAGCCTGTACCAAGGACATCTACCTCCTAGGGTACGAATCAATATCCCCCATAAGGCACACAGGATAAGATCGTCCCAGCTCGGAAACCTCGGGGATAGCAAGTAGCGTGGGCATGATTTTCACACATAGATAGTATATGCATACACAGTCATATAACTATCCCAACATTACCAGGTCAATATTGGGTATATTCCCAAATCCCATAGTTACAACTTTTATCCATATTATCATATTTTAGTAAACACTTATAACGGTTCGTTTCTAACCTTGATTCGGTATTGTTCCAACGTACCACACAACTCTCATGACTTTATTCTCCAAATTATAAAATTCAGTAGGTATTCACATTTGTCCCAAAGTAACTCTCTCTTACGTGTCTCTCTCTTTAAATCATAAATTCACCGACCCTTATGTAATTATCCCAAAATACAATCTTTGCCCGACATCAAGGGTCCCAAAATCTATTCACATGTCCTACTGGTCTTCCCTATCTCCCAAAACATTCTATTAATGATGCCCAAGAATTATCTCACAATAAATTGAATTTAACTCATTTAAAAAGGAAATAGGAGTCTGCCAGGAGGGGTCGATCGAGCGAACCTTCGATCGATCGATCAAGCAGGTCTGCGAAATCTGCAGAATTGCAGTTACGGGTTTCATCTTCTAACTTACACCAAATACATATTTTACAATCCCAAACGTCTCAAAATTTGTACTACTAACATCCTAACATGATATCATACATTTCCTACGTAAAGCATGTCAATTTACGTCACTAAACATGGATTAATCATGCCATAATTCATTTAAATATTCAAGAACCCTAGAAATCTCTAAACCATGGTTCCAATCTGTTTTTCCAGAAATTTCTTCTTATAAACATCATAATTTCGTGGATAAATTTATCTATATGGCAAGGGTTTCCAGAATTATCATTTAAACCATAACTAGATGCGATTCCTATCTCAAATCTTAGGTTTTCTTCCACAAAACTCACCCTAATCATTCCTACACTAATATGAAAGATGCATCAACGAAATAAGCAAGATAAACACTTGCCTGGGATTTTTGGTGTTCTGATTTGCAGATGATTTTGGTGTGGTTGCGTAGCCCGTCGCGCGATCTACGCGTTGGTGGTGGTGGCGGTGCAAACGGATGGATTTTGGGCCTTGAATTTTGCCTTGAGAGCTCTCTCCTTCCTCTCCTATGGCCGTTCTTGTGTTTGTGTTTTCTAACCCTAGATGACTAACCTAAATGGCTGATATAGATTACTGATTTTCGTGGGTTTAATTACCCATAATTGCGAAATGTCCAAAACGCCCTCCCGGGGTACTAATTAGGCCTAAAAACGCCCCGAGACCCAAACTAAACCCCCGGGTATACTTTTCTGACTATCTCGACCCTTACGGAAGCGTTGGCGCACTCAAAACGACCATACGAATGACTTATAAAATATTCACTTTTATTTATCAAAGTTTAGTCCCGACGCGACACGGGCACGTCCCGACTCAAATTTTCAAACTTGTCATTTTATTCACTCGTGACATTCAATATAACCAATATTACATATTACTTTGCTCATTAGTAATATTCAACAAATTTCCCATAATTACTAACTCTCGTCACGTTAATAATTATAACATAATTAATTTTCGGATTTTTATTAAATAATTAACTCACATTAAATTTAATAAATCCCAAAATTGATATAGCATAAAAATACGGGGTATTACATACTTCCCCCCTAATAACGGAATTTCGTCCCGAAATTCGAAAAGCAAGGTATACCTAGTAAGAACAAATCTGGATATCTCTCGCGCATATCGGCCTCGCACTCCCAAGTGGATTCCTGCATATTATGATGCTCCCACTGGACTCGAACAAGTGGAACTATCTTCGACCTCAATCTCCTCTCACTATAGTCTAAGATAGCCACCGGTCTCTCCTCGTAAGAGCTGTCAGGCTGTAAGTCTATCTCATCTATCGCGATGTGAGTATGGGTCATATCATCCCGAAGATACCGTCTCAACGACGAGATGTGTGAATGCGATGCAAATGTTCTGGCAGTCCCAATCTGTATGCTACCGGCCCAATCCTCTCGATGATGGGAAATGGTCCCACGTACCTCGGGGCCAATTTCCCCTTCTTCCCGAACCTCATCACTCCTTTCATAGGAGATACACGCAGTAACACTTGGTCCCCCACATTAAACTCCTGGAAGAACCGTTTCGCATCGGCGTAGCTCTTCTGTCTGTCCTGGGCTACTCGAATGCCACTCCTGATCAACTCAATCCTCGCGGAGGTTTCCTGAATCACCTCCGGTCCTAGCAACTTGTTATCCCCCACCTCGAGCCAACAAGTGGGAGAACGACAAGGCCTGCCATACAAAGCCTCAAATGGAGCCATACCAATCGTAAACTGATAAGAGTTATTATAAGCAAACTCTACCAGTGGAAGATGTGGCTCCCAACCTCCTCCAAAATCAAGAACACACATGCGTAGCATATCCTCTAGCATATGATTAGTACGCTTTGTCTGTCCATCTGTCTGTGGGTGGTAAGCTGAACTCAACCTCAACTCAGTACCCATAGCCTCCTGAAATCTTTCCCAGAAACGCGAGACGAAAATCTTGTCTCTATCTGACATAATATTCAGTGGCACCCCATGTAATCTGACAACCTCAGCAATGAACAATTGAGCATACTGACAGGTGGTATAGTCTGTCCGCACCGGCAGAAAATGAGCCACCTTGGTCAAACGGTCTACAATCACCCAGATAGAATCGTGTTCCCGTTGTGATGTAGGAAACCCTGTAATAAAATCCATGGAAATACTCTCCCACTTCCACGCGGGTACTTCCAAAGGCTGAAGCAATCCTGACGGTTCCTGATGGTCCACCTTCACCAGCTGGCAGGTAGAACATTTGGACACGAACTCAGCAATGTCCTTCTTCATCCCACTCCACCAGTATTGCCTCCTCATATCTTGGTACATCTTATCTCCTCCAGGATGTACTGCAAATCGGGACCCGTGAGACTAGGTCATCACTGCATGACGTAATTCTGCTCCTTCTGGAACCACTAATCTCCCATTAAACCTCAAACCCCCATCAGAACTAATAGAGTAGGACTCAGCACCCTCAGCTAAAAGTCGTACAATCTGCTCCTGGCAAAACGGGTCTGTGGTCTGTGCATGTATCACCCTTGTAACAATCTCGGGTGTGACTGACATAACAGATATGAAGGAACGGGCTACTGCGTCCTGGTGGCCTAACTCCTTCCACTTTTCTTTCCAGATGCCCGTTACCTCATTTACCGGTCTACGGCTCAACGCATCTGCAACTACGTTGGCTTTCCCCGGATGATACTGTATGTCAAACTGATAGTCCTTCACAAACTCTAACCATCTGCGTTGTCGCATATTCAGCTCTCGCTGAGTGAATAGGTACTGCAGTGACTTGTGGTCTGTGAACAAACGGAACTTCTCCCCCAATAAGTAGTGCCTCCATATCCTCAATGCAAAAACGACCCTGCTAACTCCAGGTCGTGGGTGGGGTAATTCTTCTCATGCGGCTTAAGCTTGCGAGAGGCAAAAGCTATAGCCTTCTCCTCCTGCTGAAGTACTCCCCCAAGTCCCCGTAAAGAGGCATCGGTGTAAACCAGGTACTCCGCACCCGGCTTTGGTAAAGCAAGGACTGGCGCTGAAGTAAGCTTGTCTTTGAGCTCGTCGAAAGCCAACTGACAAGCGTCATCCCAAACATATGGTACCTCCTTGCGAGTCAGATTCGTCAATGGACCCGCTATTTTGTAGAATCCCCGAATGAATCTCCTGTAGTAACCGGCTAACCCCAAGAAACTACGCACTTCCGTCGGTGTCGTGGGATGTCCCCATTCCCTCACCGCTGACACTTTACTCGGGTCAACTGCAATCCCCTGCTCGGAAACAACATGGCCCAAGAACTGTACTTCTCGTAACCAGAATCCACACTTCTCGTACTTAGCATACAACTGATGCTCTCGTAGAGTCTGAAGAACCTGCCTCAAATGCTCGGCGTGCTCCTCCTCGGAGTGTGAATATATCAAAATGTCATCTATAAAGACGATGACAAACTGATCCAAGAACTCTCTGAATACTCGGTTCATTAAGTCCATGAATACGGTTGGAGCATTTGTGAGACCAAATGGCATCACTCTGAACTCGTAAGACCCATATCTCGTCAAGAAGGCAGTCTTTGAAACATCCTGCTCTCTAATACGTAGCTGATGGTACCCCGACCTCAGATCTATCTTCGAAAAGAAATTTGCTCCCCTCAGTTGGTCGAACAGATCATCGATTCGAGGCAACGGATACTTATTCAGTATCGTGACCTTGTTCAACTCCCGATAGTCCACACATAACCTCAGTGAACCATCTCTCTTCTTCACAAACGAACCGGAGCGCCCCAAGGCGAGGTACTGCTGCGAATGAAGCCCTGACCTAACAGCTGCTCTATCTGATCTCGTAACTCTCGCATCTCCGCCGGAGCCATACGGTATGGAGAGCGTGCTATAGGTCTGGTATCTGGCAATAAATCTATAACAAAGTCTATCTCTCGACTGGGGTGTAGGCCTGGTATTTCCTGAAACACATCGGAATATTCACGACCAACTGGAATCGAGTCTAACGGAATCACAACCTCCTTAGAGGTATCCTCCTCTATATAATACAAATGAGCGGTCGAACCTCCTTCTGGGCGAGGCATCGCCACTACAAACATCTCTTGCCCCGGAATGGTAAAAATAGTGCTCCCACCGAAGCAATCAATCATGGCTCTATAAGCTACGAGCCAATCCATACCGATAATAACATCATGCTCATGCATATCTAAGACTAACATGTCCACGAGTAATACCAAACTACCAATCTCTACCCCCACTCCTCGGCATATAAAGAAGATAAGTGACCCACTCCCCAGTGGTGAGTCTACACACGTCACTGTGTTCTCTGTTGTGGCTAACAACCCTAAGGCATTCGCAAAATGCGTAGCTATAAAATAATGAGTCGCCCCAGTATCAAACAAAACCCGACCCATAGTACCATGGATAGGAAACATACCCTCAATCGCGGGTGGTGCATGTGGAGCTGCTGCCTGGTGGACGTTATAGACACGTCCATACTGTAACTGCCCCTGCTGTACTGGAGCTGCTGGAACGGCTGGTACCTGGGCTGGAGCTGGGAGGGCAACCGAAAAAAGTGGTCTCTGTGGCTCATTACGGGCACCCTGCTGCTGTGGGGCCCTATCTCCCTCCGGACAATCCTGACGCCTATGGCCGTGTCTACCACACCCAAAACATCGGCCTTTGAAGTTGCCTCCCCTCTGACCCGGTTGACCACGGCCCTGCTGGCCGTTACCTCCCCGCCACTGGCCCTGATGAACACGCTATTGGCCCTGTTGGCCCTGCTGTTGACCCTGCTGTCGGTGTTAGCCTTGCTGGCCCTGATGATTAGGCTGGTCCTGCTGACGCTGCCTATAACCCCTAAATCCCTGCCTGGAATCACCTAAACGGAATCGCTTAGCAAGGTCCCCCTGATGGGAACTCTGCTCGTGCTGACGAGTCTGTCCCTGAGATGGTGCCCCACTAGCACTACTACCCCCTATCCTGCCCTGCTGGCTGGACTCTCCTGCTCTCTTGCTTCCCTACAGATGGAAGCGGTGATCCTGGCAATGTATTAATGCAGCATTGAGTACATCAGTGAAGGTACTCAGATATAGATTCCCAATAAGATGCTGACGGATCCTCCAAGCTAACCCGTCCACAAACAACATAATCTTCTTGCCCTCAGTGGGTGCCTCATCTGGCACGATGGTGAAAAGTCTCGTGAATTCCTCCTCATATTCAGCTACGGTAGAATTCTCCTGCTTCAAATTCAGTAATTTCCGCCTCATCTCAGTCTGCACGGCGGGTGGAAAATACTTGCGGTCAAACCGCTCCCAGAACAACTGAATAGGGATCGTGTCCCTCTCCTCCAATGTGGTAGTGGACTCCCACCACTGCAAAGCGGCCCCACCAGCTTAAAGGAAGCCAACAACTGCTTTTGCACGTCGGTGCACTCATACATACGAAGATGTCGCTGGATGTCTTTCTTCCATTGGCTGACTGTGACGATATCTGAGCTACCAGAGAACTCAGGGGGATATGCCTTCTGAAAAGCATCCCTAACCCTCTCCCATGCAGATGGAAGTTGTGCTGGTACTGGCGCCACTGCCTGAATCTCGGGTGGAGCCTGCTGAACCACCGCTAGTGCGGCATTCACCGCCTGAGCAACAATGGCGGCTACTTCATTAGCATTCATTGTGCCTGGTACCGGAGCCGCTGGCTGCTCGGCCTGGGCACGCCTATCCTTCGGTACACGTCTCGGAGGCATCTGAAATGTGAAGAAGTTTATTAGTCTACAGTCATTAACAAATCTCAAATAGCTGAAGACATAAACTTGAAAGCAAGAATACAACCATCCTATAATAGGGCTCTATAGCAAAAACGTTAAGCTGAAAGCGAAATAAGTCATACAGATCCTATGAACACTAGAACCTGATGCTCTGATACCACCTGTGACACCCCGCCTAATTAAATACCGGGCGATCACTCCTTTATTAAATTAAAATCAAGGTGAACAGTTGGATCATTCTTAGCATCACTGTCGTAAAAATAAACTTTTCCAAATTAACACCCTAATTAATTAAGCTAAGTGTCAAAACCATTTTTAACCTTTCTAACCAAATTTTATTTTTAAAGAAAAACTTATTTATTTAATTATTAACCACTTTTTCAATAAGTAAGAATCATACAACAATTATCCTGAAACATAATCCAATTACTTTAAACATTCAACATCCAAAATCCCAACATTTAAAACTAAATGTAAAACATACATGCTGAATAAATCCCAAAGTAACAGTACCAGAAATAACTGAAATACAAATGTCCCAACAGAACAGATAAATAGTGGAAAGGGCGACACATGCCCCAATAACTGAGAATCATAGGAGTGGAATCAAGTAAATGAAATCGTCTAAGCAAGTGGCTTGCAACTCCCACCTAAGCTGCAGCACGTTCCTTCCAAGGGATCCTAAGCAAGACACCTTTGTGGCTGGGCACCTGTAGTACATACATATATATAGAAGAGAGAGAGAGAGAGAGAAACACATCAGAGCCCGATAGTGTATATGATTTAAAAATTGTTTAGTAAGTATTTAAATTGATACAGGCCAATGCAACAACATATTAGTGCGACACTCTCTTGAGAAATTCTCACCTCTCTTCTAATGTGCACACCTATCGCACTGACCTTCCCAGTGGTCTATCTCATTATATATCACGCTATCCTTTCCCAATAGTTTAACTTATCTTAGGTTATTCGCAGGATTCAAAATTTAACGATTCAATTGTTTGAAAAGAATATTTCAATTAGTAACCAAAGTTCTCATTTTAACTTTATTAATCAATAAAGTTTTCCAGTGTCATATTATACTCTCTCAAAACAAGTATTTACAATTTAAGTCATCAACCATGTCCTACATATCAAATCACAGTAGGCAGTTCCAGATTTCAGAATTTCATATATATATTAACTACTCGTAAAATATATATATATATATATATATCATAACAGCACCCCAAATAAAAACTATGGTGCGGGCATACTCTACTATCCAAACCCCATATCACTCATATTAAGGGGAATACAAATTCGGAATCACTCTCGAATTGTATTAACACATACACAAACAATATTGAGGCGAAGCATAGATTCCAAGTCTCTAAGAGGATGGCACATACCTGCGTCTCTTAGGACCGTCTGAACTATCCATTCGATAGCCTGTACCAAGGACATCTACCTCCTAGGGTACGAATCAATATCCCCCATAAGGCACACAGGATAAGATCGTCCCAGCTCGGAAACCTCGGGGATAGCAAGTAGCGTGGGCATGATTTTCACACATAGATAGTATATGCATACACAGTCATATAACTATCCCAACATTACCAGGTCAATATTGGGTATATTCCCAAATCCCATAGTTACAACTTTTATCCATATTATCATATTTTAGTAAACACTTATAACGGTTCGTTTCTAACCTTGATTCGGTATTGTTCCAACGTACCACACAACTCTCATGACTTTATTCTCCAAATTATAAAATTCAGTAGGTATTCACATTTGTCCCAAAGTAACTCTCTCTTACGTGTCTCTCTCTTTAAATCATAAATTCACCGACCCTTATGTAATTATCCCAAAATACAATCTTTGCCCGACATCAAGGGTCCCAAAATCTATTCACATGTCCTACTGGTCTTCCCTATCTCCCAAAACATTCTATTAATGATGCCCAAGAATTATCTCACAATAAATTGAATTTAACTCATTTAAAAAGGAAATAGGAGTCTGCCAGGAGGGGTCGATCGAGCGAACCTTCGATCGATCGATCAAGCAGGTCTGCGAAATCTGCAGAATTGCAGTTACGGGTTTCATCTTCTAACTTACACCAAATACATATTTTACAATCCCAAACGTCTCAAAATTTGTACTACTAACATCCTAACATGATATCATACATTTCCTACGTAAAGCATGTCAATTTACGTCACTAAACATGGATTAATCATGCCATAATTCATTTAAATATTCAAGAACCCTAGAAATCTCTAAATCATGGTTCCAATATGTTTTTCCAGAAATTTCTTCTTATAAACATCATAATTTCGTGGGTAAATTCCTCTACATGGCAAGGGTTTCCAGAATTATCATTTAAACCATAACTACATACGATTCCTATCTCAAATCTTAGGTTTTCTTCCATAAAACTCACCCTAATCATTCCTACACTAATATGAAAGATGCATCAACGAAATAAGCAAGATAAACACTTGCCTGGGATTTTTAGTGTTCTGATTTGCAGATGATTGTGGTGTGGTTGCGTAGCCCGTCGCGTGATCTACGCGTTGGTGGTGGTGGCGGTGGCGGTGCAAACGGATGGATTTTGGGCCTTGAATTTTGCCTTGAGAGCTCTCTCCTTCCTCTCCTATGGCCGTTCTTGTGTTTGTGTTTTCTAACCCTAGCTGACTAACCTAAATGGCTGATATAGATTACTAATTTTCGTGGGTTTAATTACCCATAATTGCGAAATGTCCAAAACGCCCTCCCGGGGTACTAATTAGGCCTAAAAACGCCCCGAGACCCAAACTAAACCCCCGGGTACACTTTTCTGACTATCTCGACCCTTCCGGACGCGTTGGCGCACTCAAAACGATCATACAAATGACTTATAAAATATTCACTTTTATTTATCAAAGTTTAGTCCCGACGCGACACGGGCACGTCCCGACTCAAATTTCCAAACTTGTCATGTTATTCACTCGTGACATTCAATATAACCAATATTATATATTACTTTGCTCATTAGTAATATTCAACAAATTTTCCATAATTACTAACTCTCGTCACGTTAATAATTATAACATAATTAATTTTCGCATTTTTATTAAATAATTAACTCACATTAAATTTAATAAATCCCCAAATTAATATAGCATAAAAATATGGGGTATTACAGTCTTCCACACTTCTGGCTTGCAACAGATTCAGTTGTTGCTCATGTCAACGTTTGTCCCACTGGTACAATAATTTTGGCAGGCACATTTGCAGTGAATACAAGAGACTTGGTTACTTTTGCAGCATCCTTGAATGCATCGAGTAATTTATTTGCAATTTCCTGAAGATACAATAGTTTTCTCACTTTATATGTTAATGAGTGCCCATATGAGTTATTATGATTTGGCTCAACCTGTTTGATCCAGGATGACCTAAGCGATCATGCCACAATATTAGATTATAAGGATCATTGAGCTTTCAGCTCATGACAGTATGCGATTCTACAACATTAATTGTTGTATGGTATAACCCCGTGGATAATGCAGGTAATTTCTCTGGTGTGAGCTTCTAGATACCAACACTGGAAGTAATGCAAGGGAACTCTTTATTACCTTCATTACATGTTTCAATATGATACCCGTTCTCTCTTATGTCCTTAAAACTCAATAAATTTCTTTTGGAATTTCTTGAGTATATGGCATTATTTATGAATAAGTGGGTACCATTAGGTAATACTATATGGGCTCTTCCGGTGCCTTCAATAATCTTAGTGGGACCAACTATAGTGGAAACATTCGTTGTATTGTATACCAAGTTTGAGAAAAACTTCTTGTTTTTCAAAATGGTGTGGATTGTCCCACTGTCTACCTAACAAGTATCATCGCTTGCGCTTACTTTCAGATCCATAACTTTAACATAAATTAAATTGAAATTGAAATGCAATCCGCCAATCATATAAGCATTGTAACAAAAATTATCAAAATCATTCCATTAACTAATAAATGCTCAAATCAAGATCTTAAATACCAATGCTAAACTACTAATGTCTGAATAGTAAATATAAAGCAGATAAATAAATAAATAAATAAAGCATAATCATTTAGGTCTTTAGGACGGTCTTAGGTGATTATCCAAGCATGTTATCAAATGTCTCATCATCAAAAGCATTTACATCCTCATCTTCAAAAAAATCATTAAACTTGAGATCAGTATCGTCAAGTTTCCAACGGTCTTCAAGATCTTCCACAATGTTTGTCTTCACTTTCTTTTACGAAGCCTGATATTTTTCCACCAAGTTCTTAAGCGAAAGACAGGTGCGTCCAATGCCCACTGCGACCATATCTATGGCAAATATCGTTTGGATCCTGTGAATTTATCTTATGATAAAGGGAATATCGTTTGGATATAAGGAAAAATAATAATTCAATATTGATTGGAATATTATTTGTTCAATTAGGACTTTAAGTCCTTGATTTAATAATTAGAACCATAGGTTCGTGCTATTTATTTTTTGGGAACTTCAGATCAACACATAAATAATTGAACTTTGGATAAATTTTATTAAAGTGTAAGAAATTTAAAGTCTCTAATCTATTGTGTCAAACTTTCAAGTTTGATCAGAGTTAAAAAAAAATATTTGGAACTTCAGGTCCAAATTAGAAATAACGATTCAAGTCCCAAATTTTAGGCATATAAATCTAACAATTACAAAAGAAAGAAAAAATTCGTACTAATTATTCAAATTTGTACTAAGCAATAATTTAACACAAGATTAAATATATAATGAGATTTAATAATGAAGAATTTATGGTCCCATATTTATAGGAACAAAATATAGATAATAAAACTAAATAAATCATTATTGACAATTAATCATGATTTGAAAGAAAACATTCTTTATATGTTTTAAATATATATACACGCATATGTAATTATGATATTATATTGTTTGGTGTATACCGTGATAATGTCTAGCAGTTTAAGTAAATAATAAGCTGTTCACAAAATAATACTATTCATATATAATCCTACACAAGTTTAACAAAACCCTTTAAGGATGTATGCGTAAAGGTATAACATCAGTTAATAAATTATAAATGTGTGGAGGTATAAGATCAGTAATTAATAGATTTAAATAATAGTACTCATGTATAGCATATGTTCACATATTTTCCAATGTACCGTCAGTACTTCATTCTGACATCAATATTGATGTGTGACAGCTACGTACGTTTTGAACGTGTAGTTGCACTCTTGTTGTAAAAGAAAAATATCAGCCGCTGTGATATAGGCTTGTTTTGGTAGCGTATTAAGAGAAATAGAATACAAAAAAAAAATTAAAGAGAGGAAATTATTTTATTAATTTGGTGTGTCAAAAAGGGAGGCACTTCTTATTTATAGTACAAATGATAAGGTCCTAATAGAAATGAATATTCACTTAAATAAAATAAATACAAATATTTATAACAATTTAAGTATTTTAAATAGAATGGGCTCATTATAATTTTATCTTTTAAATCCCATTTAAGGAGAATTTCGTGAGGATCTTAAAAGCACTCCTTCCTTTTGTTTTCAGCAGAATCCTATTAGAGTTTTAACCCCCAAAACTCCCAAGGACACTGGTTGGTATTTGGTTCCCTTTTAAATGTTTTAGAAAAATTCGTTTACACATAAAATCATTTATTTCAATGTTGTTTCTTCTAAAACAATTTGTTTCAAACTTTATATGAAAATATGTGGAGGTTTGACTTTGGTTGTGATCAAGGCTTAAGGAGATTTTTGTAGATTGGTGATTCGATTGACTTGGGTTGTGATCCAATGCACATTTGCAAGACTAGTGAGTCATGAGTCGAAGTTGCAGTGGAGATTTGAGCAAATGCTTATGTTTCATAAATCGGTGGATACCAAGGCTCGAGAGTTGTGATTGTCAGTCAAAGTTATGGTAAAGATTGACAGTGCTAGTATTGTGGAGGTTGAAGATTCAGCACGTAAGGATTGTGTGGTCGTGGTCAAATCTAGGTCGTAAGTCATGTCCACATCTTTTGTAATACCTGAAACTTTTTGTGTCGGTGGACTTGTGTTTAGGGGGGTTATGTATGGTTTTTACCCAAAGATTTTCACGTTAAATGGTCATGTCCCTATTTGTGTGCTTTCTTTTATTTTTAGTTAATTGTTAGCACCTCGTATGTAATTTAGGTCAAATTAATAAGCTAGTAAATTATAAATTGACTTAATTAATTTAATTTGGAATAAATTATACCAAACTTTTTTAATTTGCATCATATCCATTTCATTTAAATTAATTCAAATTAGAATTAATAAATTGGCCTAAGATAAATAATTAATCGGATTTAAAATTAGAAATAATTAAATTGAGGTTAATTTAATTTATTGACCCATAGGAAGACCCGTGTTTTCCATCTAGCGCTTGGTAGGTACTCTAGATACGCATCAAGAGCATTCCCGATGCTTATGTTATTTTTGAATGTTGAGATGTTAAAAATGAGGTAAAACAGATAAATTTTGGAGCATGTATATGGTAAAATATGGAAAAAGGAGGCGAAAATGTTGACATTTTGGTAAAAATCTCACACAGATTATAGTTTTTCGTCTAAGATTTTTGTCCAACACACAACAACGTCATTTTGATATAGCTCACATGGAACATTGAGTTCCGGTTGAGCTCTGCGATTTACCACGAGTCATCCCCCATTCATTCCAGTATCTAATGAAATTACAAAAACTTAACTCCAAAAAATCACGAAATCCTATTGTTCTTCTCTATGATACGCAACAAACCCTGTAGATTCCCTCATAGTAAAGTCCCATCTCACTTTTTTGTACATGCATACCAATACAAAAAATAGCAAGAATTTTTAACTATAAAAATACCTATAAAATCCCAATTTAATACACAAAGAAAAAATCATTCGAAAGATTATAATATTCTGCAAAACTCAATTTGTAAAACTGTCCAAAACTCTTTGTTTGTGAATTTGTCATTTGGAAAAGTCCTCCTTTAAATTTTGCAATTTGTTTGTGAATTAGTGAAATGGTGGTATTTCTTCCTCCCCGTCCCATTCATTAATTCGACGGAATGTTTAGTAAGATTTTATGCTCGTACAAAAAGGGAAAAAAAAAAAAGAACGCACGGCTAAGACACAATGCCGAAAATTCTACTTCATTAATTTGAAAAAAATATTTTCGCCAAAGTTTTTAAGCCAAAAAGCGATGCGATGAGGTTAAGAAATGAGGGAGAGGAAAAGAAAATCTAAAGCCACAGGGAAATCTGAAATCAGTCAACGAGATTTACATCAAAATATGTGAAATTGTAGGAGTTAAAGAACTCGTTGATACGACTTGATGGGCTCCTCTGTTTAGCTTGGATTTGGGTAACTCCGACATAACCATTGTTTAAGTGACAATAAAACGTTGGTAGTCAGTGACTCACATGTTTAACTCCCGTCGTGTGAGTTGGGACTTACCCCATATAATTTTATAGTGCTCACAAGTATAATTTGTGTATTATTTTTGTATATTTTTTTGGAAATAATTGTCTTATTTGAGATTTACTATAACTTAAATGCGTGTTTCAGGAATTTTCATTGAGATGGGTAATCATTTAGCAACATATAATGATGAGGACTGGACCAATCTTAAATAAAAAAAGCACTGAATATTTTCCTCGAATATCTCATATTTCCTGGCAATCTGGAGGTCTCCCATGCAGTATTTTGAAAAAGTTTCTCATGTCTGCTTTTGATAAAAATAGTTGCCAAAGCATTTTGCTTCTATGTATTGAGGTTTTTATTCTTCCCCCGTGCTGGAGATTATTGTAGGTACGGGTGGCTCACGATGATTTCAAATTTGATGAAATAGGAACATACGATTGAGGTTCAGCCATTTTGGCTCGTATTTATTCGGCTATAGACTTGTACGATAATTCAAGTCAAAGGGCATTTGATTATTTTTGGAAAGCGATTGAGGTAAATTTTATATAAAAAAAATACGATGTTGGTTATTTGACAAGTTTTGATGTTCTTTCACCTCAGTATTAATTGATTGCCTTATTTTTATTTGCAGTAGTTTGCATACGAGCACTTGCAATCATTCACAACAGTGTTAATGAATGGTGGGATAGACATTTGTCTATAGATTCACTTATGGGAAAGGGACAACAGAGACACGAGAAAGAGAGGAGTTCATCGGTTTAACTTAACCAGAGCTTGCCAACAAATGGATATGCGGCCACAAGATTCCATTATCTGGAAAATGTATGATTTATCAATGGTATGTGTCAATCCCAGTACGAAAATAGCATAACGGTTGTCATTCACTAGGCGTGTCCTTATTGTTGCCCTGCATAGCGATTTTCATTATTTAGGAGATCGTTGCTACAGAAAACTAACTGAAGAAGTGGCAATACCGCATACCCCTCCGTTGGACATGAAAATATCAAGTGTATAATTACTCGAGTTGTTCTTGTAGAAGCAACGGACGAGTTTATAGAGGCCGGTGTGACTCAGACTCGTTATGATAATCATCGATCAAATGTTGGATCAAGAATGTTATTACCCCCATTGTTTTGCACAATTAATACAGATGCTATCAGACCTGTTGGTTTACCCTAGTACATCCGGTTGCCAAGGCCTCCATTGGCAACGCCGAGCACATATAACACTAATTCATCGGTTGTAGGAGAAAAGAGACCATTGATGTGGGAGGCGCCTATTGTTAATATAGAGGGGGGGACTATACATGTTCCCATTCCATGACCTCCTCCATACAATTACCCACCTCAGTCAACACGACTCTGGAAGAATAGAGGGCATGGGGCATCGAACGTGATGAATATTGTAAAAGTATTGATGCAGTGATGGTTTGGGAAAACGGGTCACTTTCCCAGTTAGCTAGGGAAAACATACAAGTTGATCAGGTCACAAACAGTAGCAGGAATATGATGCCCGAAGATGTGAAACACAGTGACCAAGTCAATGGAGTGGGTTTCTACCCAGAACTGGCTCGAAGCAACTAATGAGGATGGTGGTAGTGTTTGCAGAGTCAACGATGCATTATATTATCGGTCGAATATGGATTATGTTTCCCGATCGGAGCACATTGAGAGTGGGATAAATATGGATAGCCATGTTGATGGGGGTTATGATGATTGGTGGGAATCTTTTATGTAGAGGGGATAATGTGTGTAAATGTGATGGATGTTGTGAACATTTTGTTTGGGTGTTTGTATTTGTTCTATAATTTTATTAAAGTAAGTGTTTAAGTATTTATTTTCAGTGTTATGTTTCTTAAGTATTTAATTATTTAGCTTCTATGTAATGGCATTACTTACCTTAGATGTACAAATATGCTTTGCATATTTCATATTGCCTCAGACCAACAAACATGTTTTGTATGTTTCACAATACCTCAGACAAACAAACATGTTTTGTATGTTTCACAATACCTCGGACAGAAGAAACTTTCTTTACACAAATTGAAACAAAATTATTTTTCTATAAATAGGAGGTATTTAGCTTTGTGTGTTACAAAAAATTCTAGCAATTAATAACATTGAAGAGTTGTTAATTCTGAATCACCGTCGGACAAACCAATCTAGGAAGAAGCATGTGGTTGTCTTGGCATTCATGCACATGGTTTGGTCAAATGCATTGTACAACCAGGTGTGTGACAGTGAGGAGGTGAAAATGAGGTAAATGTTGAATAGGTCAAACAGGTTGGTCATGATCGTCTATGCGATGACTATTTTAGCACAAAATCAGTATACAATAATAGGAAGTTTAAGCGAAGTTATCGAATGCATCGTATCCTTTTGAATCGCATTCACAATGATGTTTTTTCACATAACAATTACTTTGTCCAAAAACCTGATGCTTTGGGACGTATAAGCTTATCTACTCAACAAAAAGTATTTTCTTCGTTCCGTATATTATCGTATGGGTCCTCTACTAATATTTGGGGGTAGTATCTTTGTATTGATGATTCAACAGCTCAAGAGGCTTTGATAATGTTTGCAAAAGTTGTAATAGCGGTATTTAGCCCCGAGTATAGCCGACATCCAAACCCCCTAGATGTTGCACGTATTACCAACAAAATGAAATCTAGGGCTTTTTGGTGATGTCATTCCATTGTCCAATGGAATGACATGGGCAATATAAAGGGAACAAGATCGGGGATATGATTATACTTGAAGTGGTTGGGTCTTTTGATCTATGCATTTGGCGATCTATTCATGGAATTACAGGAAGTTGTAACGACATAAATTTCTTAAGTAGATCTATCGTCTTTTATGATGTTCTTCACGGTCACGGTCAAATTCCTCCGTTAAGTTTCAAAGTTAACTATTCGAATTACAATATAGGGTGTGCGCAAAACTTGTGCAAACCTTTGAAAAAATAAGTAACCAAAATGAAAAATTATTTGCACAACAGCATGAGGGTGTTCGCAAAGATGTTGAGTTTTCAGTCAGGGTACTACAATTAAGATTTGCTTTCATTCGAGAACCAGCAAGGCTAAATAGTAAAGATAAACTTGCAATGATCATGGATGTGTGTACTAGCCTTCATAATACGATTGTCAATGATGAGGGGAAGGATTTGGATTGGCATAAAAGAATATGATGATGTGCCGAAAGAAGACAATGAAATTCAACGAGATAATGTTAATGACCACTACACATATGCGCGGAGAAATATTCACATGGGCGATAATCGTAACCACTTAAAGTTGCGCATGGTCCTGATGGAACACATATAGTCTAATTTTGTGAATGCCTCTCCTTAATTTAGTGTGTTGCATGTTCCTTGTTTTATGTTTTGTTTATCATTAATGTAATAAATAATATTTTATACTAATCATTAAATTAATTTGTGTCATGTTGGGATTAAGAAATGAAATTGTAATCTTCAATTGAAACTAAAACGGTTTAAAGGATAATAAACTAAAACATTCGATTTAAATATTCAAATACTACAAATAGATTCTACGCTTAATACACAAAATATATTGCTATTGTTGAAAGCATCCAGACTATGAGTGTCCGTGCGAAAACAACATATGATGTTTCTTACGATCTCTTAGACTCAATATTGATGAAACTCTAGTTGGGTTGGGTTAAGATTTGATGTGTCCATAAACATTATAGATTCTCTGGCTTTTCTATCACGACTCTCTTCTCTACGATGTTGCATTTCATTTTCCTATTCTCATTTTCAATTATTGTTGCAGGTTAATGCCAAATTGGTGGTTCAATTGTTTACGTTACTCATAAATCTTTAAATATGTTTCGTTGAATGCAGAAACACTATTCAAAACCGCATTGTTAACTTCAATGTTGCTTGCCTTTGCTTTTCACTTTTTAAACTTCGCTTATTTTCGGTCAATTGGTATGGAGTATGGTTGCTCAATGTCTGGCAACCTATTGTCTCTTAGACTAACTACTGGTGATCCGTTTTCACCATTTTCTTGTGAATCTGATGCCCCACTTGGAGAATTCATATCGAAATGAAATTGTTGGGTCTCGAGACATGTTTTCGTATGTTGAAACTTGTGCGACACTTTTAAAATTAGGTAACACCACTCAAACATGAACGACTTGCCTTTATTCTCCATTGCAAACTCTGCACTGGCCCGATCGACCTAAAAATGGCGCATCAATTGTGAAAAAATTGCTTAAGTTTATAAATTTATAAATTGTATACAAGAGAATATAAATAAATTAAAACTAACCCGATCGTCCCAATTTGCACCTTGTGGATGTTTCAATGTGGATATGTAAAGCATAACTTTTCCGTATCGAACCAAACCTTATTTGTATACTACCTTTAGTTCGCGGCTCGGTTATCTTCGGGTTAGAATTGAAAGTTTGACGATAGAATCCTAATACGCCACACTAGGTTGAGACAAACCCTTCTCAGCCTCGAGAGTTTGTTTCACGTAAGCAATGCACAAAATCTCATCTTCCAACGGTGTTAAATTTCTATTGTGCGCCATTGTCTATTGACGTTATATGAGGTTTATGATTGACGAGAATTTTTTTATGAGAGGTTTTAGATCACCTAAAATAAATAAATAAATAAAAATAATTTGTTGGAGATTTCAAAAAATAAAATATTGAGTTGTTTCAATGTGTTTGAACTAACTATGAAATTAGGTAGTTTGGAGTGAATTTGAAATAAAATAGAATTAGGTTTTAAAGAGGTGAGGTTTAAATGGTTACAACTTAAAAAATGAGGTCGAACGGTAATAAGGTTCAAACGGAATGCTCTGTTTCATGCCAAATAAAAAAACATATATTCTCAGATCGAATACGGCACCGTTTTAGGTACCTTCAAATTTCGTGCTGCTAAAAATTAGAGGATGGCTTTATTTGCCAACCCAATACCAAACCAACCTAAAAATTTACTCGCTTACCAACTGTGCTGCAAATATTTTTTTTTTATAAGTAATCGGAGTATATTAATAAGAATAATGATAGGACGACTCAAAATCGCGACTCGCTAACATGGCGTGTCGCGATTGGTTACTGCCGCTGCCGCGGACCCACGTTTATAAAGGATCAACCAATGACAACACGCCACGTAAGCGAGAGTCCCAATTTTGAGTCTCAATCAAGAGTTCACCAAGTATTATCTTATTAATAAAACCACCTAAAGGGGTGGAAACCCGTTGCAAAAATTATACCGCAAATATACCCTATTAACTATCGCGTTACGAATGCTCTAACAAACACTGTAACAAATTCTTCAGCTTTAGTCCACTCCATGAAACGCTAGTGTAGAGCCAATTAGAGCTTATCAAAAACTCCCCATATCTTAATATATGGCTTTCTATTTCAACAAGTCGTCCACCAGCTTGTACTGCAATTGACCCTATGCGAAAATAAAAAAGGGGGTTTTGGGAAAAAGTTCTTATAATGGTCAAAGTGTATAAAAATAGGACACTCCATATAATTTTATAAATTTAGTCCCTGTACTAAAAATTCCATGAAAAATGGTGAAAAATAGTGCCGCTAGCGCGGACCAAAAAAATAAATGTTATTGTACCACAGGGACTAGATTTATAAATGTTATTGTACTACAAGGACTACATTTATAAACTTGAAAAACATTGTCCTAAAAATCTAAATATAGGAAGGAACATGACCTTTACCTTAATTCTCTAAATAAAAAATAAGGCTTTTTCATACCGAAGAAAAACTTAAAAAAGGAAATTATATGCTTATATATGGCAATGAGTTTAAACCTTAAAATAAGGGAATTCTTGAATACACCCACTTAAACCGCCATCTCACTCCTATTTTGAGAAACCTTCATCTCACCCTACCAAGTTTTATTATAAATATGCAACTCATCCCCTAGGTGGGGTGAGTTTATCCATTGCCTTCTCAACCAATTCTGGGTCAGGATTATAATTTTGTCCATTTCTCATGCATTCCAATATTTTTTATTTACTTAAAACACTTTAATAAATTAATATGTTTAGATAAAACGCTTTATTCAACCGTTTTTTTAACAAATAAAATTAGTTTTCAACTAAAAAAAAAAAAAAATTTTTTGGGTTTTAAAAATGAAACTGTTTTTTTCCCTCTTTTTTGTCCCAATTTCCTATATATAAAAAAAAAAATGTTATTTTGTTCTATTTTTCCTCCCAGGTTTTATTTATTAAAAAAAATGAAAAACCATTTTTGTTTTTTTTTTGTCTCAATTTTTATTTACAACTTTTTTCCTCGTTTTCGTCTCAGTTTTCATAAATATTATTTCCTCCATAAATGTTTTTTTTATAAATGTTTTCCATCCATAAAAAAGAGAAAAAAGAGGGAAAAAAACATTTATGGAGGAAAAAAAATTATGGAAAAGACCATTGAACAAAAAAATAGTTTTTTATTTTTTAATAAACAAAAGTAGGAGGAGAAAGAGAAAAAACAGATTTTTAATAAATAAAAAAAAAAGCACAAAAAATATATATATATATATATATATATATATATATATATATATATATATATATATATATATATATATTTGTGTGAAACTGGGACGAAAAAATAGAATAAAATATACCGTTACTTATTCAAAACAAAAGAACTGTTATAATTTAATAGAAAACTGTTTTATTTATTAAAAATTTTAAACTATTTAATAAAGTTTTTATTTAATTGATAAAATATTTTAATAAAGTATTTAAAGTAAATAAAGAAAATATTACCTTAATAGTTTACATGTGATTTTATAAATTTTATCTCAAAATTTGGAAATAATATATAACCTAAACTCCAACTAGCGAAGTGTTTTAAATTTTATGTTGGAATGTATGAGAAATGGACAAAATTATAAAATTTTGACAGAGTTAGTTGGAAAGGCAATTGAGAAACTCACCTACCTAGTGGGTGAGTTGCATGTTTGTGATAAAAATTGGTTGGGTAAAATGAAGGTTTTTTAAAATAAAGGTTAGATGACAGTTTAAGTGGGTGTATTCAAGAACTTCCTTCAATAAGTAGGTAAAGGCAATGAATTTTGACTCGTCCAAAATAGATTTGCGCAATTGAAGGCAAGTGTGGACGCAGAACATGTACAGAGATGAATTTACAAATAAGTCCCTTCAATCAAAACTAACACTCCCACTTAATTGAACTCGCAATCAGTTGGCACTGGTGCCATTGAAAATCACATACAGACAAAACAAGGAACTCAAAGGCTGCTGGAATTGGAGTCTTGAGAGTAGTTTATTTTCCTTGGAAGTATTTCCCTTAGTACATCAAAATACAAAAATATAAAATTTCCTTCAAATTGAGATACCCATTGACTTCTTCAACTTCTCAACCTCCAAATACACAGTAGAGTAGGGTAGGTACTCATGGAAATAGCTTTTGCTAAGATCATTAATAGCAACAGCAAGTTTAGGGATCTCTAGTGTCTCCTCGTGGGTTAGAGTCCTTACAAACCTGGCTGGATTCCCGGACCAAAGCTCGCCAGTAGGAATCCTCCTTCCTGGTGGGACCACAGATCCAGCTTCGAGGATAGAGTGGGTCTCCACAAGAGAACCTTCCATAAGTATGGAATGCTGACCGATTATGCACTCTGGCTCGATTGTGCATGATCGCAAGAGACTATATGCCCCAATGGTCACAAACCTCTCGATCAATGTCTCCGCTGGTAGCCCTGCAACATCCAACAAGTTGGACATAACAATGAATATTAATGAAACTAGCATTGAAGCATACTGCGTGCAACAAAATATTAACATGACATACTGCGGATGAAAACAAATATAAGTTCAATTAAAAAAAAATTATATTAACATGACATACTGCGGATGAAACAAATATCAGTAAGGGTGTGTTTGATTGCAAACATTGAAAATGCGTGGAAGATACTTGGATGAAAAGTTGGAAAATGAGCGGAAAAAGATATGGAGTTTTTGGTCTTACTTTTTCTATTTTCCATGGAAATCAATTCTTTGGTGGGTGGATAAGAAATATTTTCTAACAAAAATGAGGTTTGAGATGGAGCAATTGCTACTTGAATGGTGATTGTTCTCATATAAAGTGTTTGCAATCAAGATACTACAAGAGAAAACATGAGTCCAAATAACTATATCTCACTCTCCTACTTGTGACTAGCCTGAGAAATCCTATTTTCAGTTAAGCTGTACTCAGGCAATGATCCGAAACCATCCTATATTTTCATTCATATATTTTCAGATGAGTCTAGCACAGTCAGGCAATGATCCGAAACCATCCTATACAATGCTTAGTCTCGCGGTAGGGAACATATCATCCCACTCTGCTCAGAATAAAACCTATCAATATTAGTCTTAAATAGTGCCATCAGTCCAGGCAAATACCCCATTCCTTAAGCCTAATGTCTCTCGTGACCATGGTTCAAAGTCAAGGCCGATACCGCGACAATACGGCCGAGTTGACTAGATATCGGTGCCCACCGATCTGATTCCGAGTTCCGAGTTGAGTTTTCAATTATTGATGTGAATCGACCCTATATCGATAATTTTTCGGTAGTATCGATGATATAGCCGGTCTAATCGGCCCATATCGACAATATCGCAGTAGAATCGGCCCATATCGGCGATATCGCGATGGAATCGGCCCATATCGGCGATATCGCAATAGTATCGACCCATATCGGTGATATGCCTCTCTCCAGTGTTGTGTTGGTAAGCGTGGTTTTTTTGGGGGGTTAAGAAATGCTAATTGTTTTTTTAAATTTAGTGTGTTCTGTGTGTGGATTATTTGGTCATCGTGTGGATTTAATTTAGTGCGTTGTATATGAGCCAATTTTTTTTTTTAAAGAATGCAAATGATCCAAATGTTATTTGTTATTATTTTTTATAATAATGTTCCGAATGTTATATTTTAATATGTTATTATTTATAAAAAAAAGTAAATGTTATTCTTTTACAAACAAATATACAACTGTTATTATTGTAAAAATAATATTTGTATCCTCTAAACATTTGTAAAAATAATATTTGCATCCTTTTATGTAAAAATAACATTTGCAACACAAGTAAAAAAGAAATATTTGCATCCTCTTTGTAAAAAAATAACATTTGCATCGATTTAAAAAAAAAACATTTGCCACCCAACAACAAAAAAAAAATACATTTACATTTCTTTTATAAAAAAATAGCATTTGCATCATTTTTTGTAAGAAAATAACATTCGCATCCTTTTTGTAAAAAACGAATGTAAAAAAAATGTAGTGTTTTGTCAAAATCACTATTTGTGTCCTCTTTGTAAAAAAATAACAATACTAATAAAGAAACATTTCTATCCTTTTTAGAAAAATATAACATACTTAAAAAACACATTTGTATCCTCTTACTAAAAATAATACCCAAGAATATAATAGTTGTATCCTCTTTGTAAAAAAAAAATTATCCTCTTACTAAAAAAGTAACATTTGTTTTTCTTTGTAATAACATAATATTTGTATCCTCCGTGAAAAAAAACATTGATTTATTATGGAAGATTGAATCTGGCAAGTTCGCAGCACGTCAATATAATCGATTGTTCAATGTTATGCATATTAAAAGATAGTTTTAAACTTATCTGATTGATTCACATTGTTAATCGTATTTTTTTTAAATTTTCTAGATTTCTTTCGAAATTTTTTGCGCTCTCTAAATAGTGTATCTTTGCGTATCGCCCGATACCGCGACCGAGTTGAAAATCGAGTGGCCGATACCGAGACTTTGCTCGTGACCCTCTCGATGTAACGACCCGATTTTCTAAGCCATCGCTTTCTTAAATATTAAACTAAAACCCTCAAATAACGTATACATAGCATCTAGTTTCCACAAATTTAATAACAAGTCTCCAAATAATCAAAAGTTTATACTCTAAATTTACAAATTTCTACAAATAATACTTGCATCAATTTCCCATAACTCAATAAATTAGATAACACCACTAATTGCTTCACAAAATTACGTTCATCTACTACACTACACTAAAATTATCATCCCTTTAATGTCGCAAAATCCACTAACCACTTGTGATTGAAAATAAGACAAAATGGGATGTATAAAAGTAACGGCAAACAATGACTAACTAAATAAAACAAATAAAACATATGCAATAAGGTGCTACTACAAATAAAGCGTGTGAAATAGACCACGATAGATAATGATACTACCAGAGCACTGCCACCCGTACAGGTGAAGAGCAAACAAACCGGGTACGAGTAATAAAAATTCCGTGGATATGTCATTCCCACATAGACATCCTCCGCTTTAGAGAACTTTACTATAATCACCATAAGGACACAGTGCTCAATTAATTCACTAAATACTCGTGGATGCCAGTATGATAACAACACAACGAAGAAGAGTACGGAAAAAAATAAATAAACAAAATGGAACACTGTCAAGATATTAAAGGAGCACATTGTTTAAACCTCTTGAATTATAAACTACAAAGAAAAATTCTTGTACAAACACAGACCTCCATGACTTTCCAATATATTTCTTGACACAATTATTTTTAATTTCTTTTCAACGCAACGACTTAAAATTTATCTTTAGCCTACTACGACCGCCTTGAACCCACTACCCATATCTAAGATTTAATGCAGCCAATAGTGTAGCGTTCTAATGTAACATCCCGGGAAAATGAATCCCTAAAAATACGTCCAATTTAAAACCTTTTTCAAAACCATTTAAAAATGCCCAATGGATAAATAAAAATTTGCAGAAGCATAAATGAATAAAATAAACTCTTTATTCTCATTAAATCTCAAAAGTCCATTTACAATTGTTTTTACGATATAATGTACAATGATTTAAAATAAAGTACAGAGTCGTCTACTTGTCCATGTAACCCAAATCCAATCGCGCAGCATCAAAAATAATAAATTGGTGCTCGAATCAAAACTTGTCATGCATATCCGCCTTAATGGTGTATTTTGAGGCGGTTGGACTTCTTTAAGAGAACGTCGAGACTTATTTTTATTTACGCATACCAATTTTTTGACTCATGAAAACACAACCTACAAACCCTACTGTCTTACACACTAAACTACATTATCCAAAACTCTACCCCTAATTTGGGAGGCTTTAAAGTCGTACTTTGAAGAAGGCCAGAAAATCAAAGTTGCTCATTTTAGCGAGACAAACACAGCGGTACACAAGGATTTTTCAGAATACTTCTTTTCATGCAAGAATATCACTATTGTTCCCCTTAATAATTATTTTATTTAAATATTTTCTAAACATTAAATATGCATGTTTTCGTGATACGATTAGCAACTTAATTAGGGAAAGTGATAACCTAATTATGTATCTGTTTTTATAAACTTCTTAAATTGATTTTAATACTTGGAAATACCGCACGCTTAGATTATTGTACTTTGTTATTTTGGGTTGTTGGGACTAATCACATGTCAAATAAAAATATGTAATTCGATAATATATGTTGATTTATTAATAAATTATGCACTTTTACGACTTAGAATAATATTGGTTATGGTTATAGGATAATAAATATTTTTTTTTCATTTTTAGTCCCTATTTTTTAATTAACGACTGATGTGGCATGTTGTGCTTGGTTGACATTTTATGGATATGGATCCTCGCCAGCGGCTTTATTCAAAAATAGGGACTAAAAATGAAAACAAAATGTTTATTGTCCTATTTACATAATACATATTACAATACGTCCTAAATTTACAAAGCCTCATTTATAAAATCACGTAGATGATAATATGATGTAGCATGTGTCAATAAGTTGTTAAAAATTGTTAATACATATGTTTGTACCGGTTTATGATTTAATTCAATTAATTATCACTCATTAAAATATTGAATTTGGGCAACTTGTTGGGTTATATTGAGGAACTTGTGCATCACATGTTTAGACTTGTTTAATGCATGTGAAATCAGATTTGTATAATTACGAAATAAATAGTTTTAATGTTGGATTGAAAACGTAATAAATGTAAAAATTCTATATGTTGGTAAATTAACATCATTGGGACGTTGGGGATTACACATGTTAGTTGTATTTCACTCTGGTTGGTAGTATGATACTTTCTAGGTATGGGACTAGCAAGTAGGCATACTTATTTATTGTCGACGTTTTCTAGGTATGGGGCTAAGGAGTGTTCATTTGAACGTTCGGATATTCCTAGGTATAGGACTAGGTTGTACACCGTTACATTGTTTATCCTAGGCATAACACTAGGTGATGATTATGTGTTAGGTATTCTTCCTAGGTGAGGGACTAAGTGATACTTATGGGTTGGTGATCTCTAGTTATTGAACTAGGAACGGATTTAGTAGTGATGCCCGGATTATATGCCAGGACTAGTTGTGAATAATGAGAATATGATAAAGAAAAGATAATTAATACCTAAGATAATAAACTGGTATTAGAGACGGATTGATGTGCGTCATTGTATGTGCGGGCGTGGATAGGTCGGCCATTACGATGATTGTGGGACCCATACTGCCTTGGCTACTTTGACGGTTTGTGTTGGTGTCACGACTACGTGCAATGTCTAGCGTGGATCGGCCATCACGACGATTGCGAAAACTAGGCTAACTGGCTATAGTGATGTGTCTTGTGGGGGGGATATCACGGTATGTGCGGGCTAACGAAAATTGAGTCGATGGGCTATAGTGATGTGTACGGACTTGATTAGATGAAACATTAGGCACACCATGAGTATGTGTACGCCCAATAGAAAGGCAAACTGGCAATAATGGTGTTGCATCGATAATTGATTAATGTGAGCAAGATAATTGAATTGATTAAGATAATGATAAGAGATTTAATTAACGTCGAAAATAAACACAATTAGACTTCCGAGTAGTGAGGTGGCTTAGTTTATGTGGGTAGTTGTTGTAGCTTTACATTACGCGCATCGTTATTGTATTTCTTCGATTATTAAAATATTCTATTAGGATATATATCTCTTATAATGCTTATATTGTATCCACGGATTCTATTTGGAAAGAGCAGCTAGTATTCTTGCGGTGGGTTCTGACCCGTCATTGACTAACATTTCAAGTTAGGTTGCTTGATAACTGCATAGATTTGGAGATAGCGAACTTGCAGCCAAGGTTTTAAAAGGCGAAACGAGGAGCGCCTCGAGGCGAGGAGGAGGGAGGCAGGGATGAGGCTTACGCCTCAGGTGCACTTGAGTGAGGCTTACGCCTTGTTTGTGTGAGGCGTCCGCCTCAGTTTTTGGCTGGTAAGAAAAAGAAAAAAAAGCCACGTGGGTTTTTTGTATGTAAAAGAAAGTCTTTGGCAAAGAAAGTCGTGTGTCAAGAAACCAACCGTTCACAAACCTTAGCTGCCGAAACATTCACAAACCCTAGCTGCCGAACCATTTACACAGAAAAACCCTCGATCGTCTTCTCCAAGAGAAACCGGCCACCAATCCTCTTCCCTATCAGGTAATATCCTCCGATGTTATTTTTTGTTGTTGTATATATATATATATATATATATATATATATATATATATATATATGTTGCATCTTTTTTGTTGTTGTATATATATAAGATTTCACTTATTTCTAGTTGCGTCTTTTTTTGGCTATATAAATATTTGTTTATGTATATATATTCTGTTGTATATATAGAGAGAGAGATATAGAGAGAGAGATAAATATATATATATATATATATATATATATATATATATATATATATAGCGAAAAACATATATACATACACACATATATGTTTATGTATATAGAGAGAGAGAGATAAATAAACATATATACATACACACATATGTTTATGTATATAGAGAGAGAGATAAATATATATAGCGAAAAACATATATACATACACACACACACACACATATATATATATAATATACACATATATTCAGCAGCACTAAAAATATATATGTATATATTATATATATATGTGTGTGTGTGTGTGTACATATGTTTTTCGCAATATATATATATTGCTGCTAACACAAAATCTGTATTATTGTAGTGAGTTGCCACTATGTCAAATACGAAGGATCCCGCTTGGATAATATGTTGTTTGTTTTGTTTTGGGTTATGGGTTGGTGATACCTTATATTTTGTTATGGTTTGGTGATGGTGATTATGGTTCTAATTATGGATTTCTTTTGTCTTGACGGTATAATATGTATTGTGATGATGACAGGATGGTGTTATTATTTGTATTGTGTTGTGGAATCAAGTTTACATCGTTTGTTTTCATTATTAATTTGATACATAATTTGTTCCTCGTTTAATTACTATTTTTATATCAATTTTTAGTGACTTTCGTGGAAAAAAAGTTGAGGCTTACGCCTCGAACCGCCTCGAGGCTTACGCCTTGCCTCACAGAGGCAAAACGCCTCAACTACGCCTCGCGCCTTTTAAAACCTTGCTTGCAGCTGGAGTTTATTTATTGCATTAGTTTAGTTTTCTTTACATTCGTTTTATTTATGAGCAGTTGTTTTGGATTCCGTAGGTCATTCGACTCCGCAGTTGTTCATCGCTTTTAATTGGAGAGGCTTTGTAGTTGACTTTATTTTATTCGAGTTTTATTATATTTGGAGTTGAGATTTATTTATTGGACTTTAGCATAATAATGGATCTTATTGTGGTGAATAATTTATATTCATTGGATTGTCTTGATTTATATCTTGTGGAAAAATATTTTAATGTCCCATATTTCTGTCAAATGCTAAGAATGGTATTTAATTTTAATAACATGTGTATTCTGGTATCGGGATCTGGCCAGCGTCAATAAAAAAATGTGTGCGTTGTTACATCTAAGGTGGGTTTAATTTATATATTAATAAATCCCACAACTGAGAGCTACCAAACAATTTTGATAGAGGTAACTGAATTTCGCAAGGAAGGGTGAGACCAACTTCAATGGAGTTAGTTAATTAAGAGGGGAAAGTGGTGTTAGTTAATTAAGAGGGGAAAAAGAATTGGAGATACATCAATTAGTCTCCAGCTGAAATAAATTCTTTTATAAAAAAATAAATATGGTAAAAACGGTCAGATTTTACAATCTAATAGGACGAGGTTGACTTTGTAAGGTTGGTTACCAAGAAAACAATGACATAAAACGGTCAGATTTTAACACTTTTCAATTACACATTAATAAGACATGGCCAAATGTTTAAACAAGTTCAAAGTATGTTGTTAATTAAACTTTTACTATTTTATGGTAAATTTATAATTTTACACTGTTTTAATACATGATCAATATTATCTCAAAGGCTCCGTTCAGAACGAGCATTCACAATCCGACATTTATTGAATTAAAATACTAAATTATATCTTATTGAAAAATAGGTTGCCAAGTGGTTGTTCAGATGTATCATAAAGACCTTGATGTGTGGAGAGAAACAATAGAATTTTCAGAACAAATTGGTGAATAAAGAAGAGCTATGACTAATTTTTATGGGATTCTTTTTCGAAGGGTGATACTTTCCTCTGATCCAAGGAGTTGGGCAACCATACAAGTTTAAGTTGGATCGTGCTTGATGTGATGTAGATAGGAGTTTATTGCTTAGTTTTGTTAATTGATAGTTTTAAATGTAAGGATAGAGGTTTAAGTCCTCTTTAGAAAATAGTAGAGTAATTGAAGGGACTTTTTGTCTTTTAATATTAGCCTAGTTGGAGTTGGATTACTTCTAGTATAAATAGGTGATAATGTAAAGAGATTAATCATTCTTTCTTGCACCACCATTGATGGGTCTATTAAAGAAGATTCAAACGGCTGAATCTAATGAAGATTTGTTGCTTAGGCTAAACACCATTCCACGAGTTTGGCCGTCGATTTAATGAACATGTCGAGTGGTAGTTGTAAGCCAACCAGCCGCTGCCACCCATTTACCATCTAATGAAGACATATTGTAAGTTGTTGCGGTAGTCACTGTCCCATACCGCTGACCACTGGAGACTTATCCACCATTGCATATCCCAATTGTTGCCCAAAGCCTATCCACTGTAAACCTTAGACCTGAGACACCTTGAAAATGTAATGTGTTTCTTTCTATATAGAGTTGGCTAATTCACGCGTCAAAACATTCGAGTCTTGCACAGCCAAGCACATAACTGATGTTATGTAAATGTAATACGTAGATGAATGACTTGATTCCCATTTAGATTGCCATGCACATCTTTCGACATTAAGCGGATTCAGCATGTCTACAAAGCTTTCGATGTGTTTTTAAAGATTATATCATTTTACAGTTGTTTAACATCTATGGCTCTGCACTCACATGCACGTTTTCTTTGTTGGAAAAACAGCTTTTGGACTAACTAGTGAAAATGCAAAATTCAAGTTGTGTAAATTAAAAAATGAGAACATTGTTATTTGTTTTTCAACTTTGTCTTGCTAAACATTGGTTACTGTGCACATCCATGCGCATTGTGCCATTTCACTAGCCGTTCGAACAGTTATGACACATTTTGGACTGTTTTGCTACTGGTTCACACCGTGCGCACGGAGCAAGTTTTCCCTTTCGCACGACGGAGTCAAATTTTTCAAAAGTCTATAAATAGCATATATTTGCCTCCTTTTTTTTAGGTACACTCATATCATTCTAAACACACTATATTTGGTGAGTGAATTCGAATTGGAGAGCACTTCAGCTTTTCTTGCAATTTCACTAGTCCCAAAAAACTTAAAGTGTTATATTAAATTTATACTTGCTCTCAGTTGAAGAGGACTTTTACTAGTGAATTGCTTTGAAATACACAATAGCCTAGATTTAAACAAATTTCTACATCATAATTTCAGATCTAAATTGGATCCCTCACCGTATCTAACCGAGGTGAGAGGATTATTGAAAAATTCGGCCACGGTGCGATGGCTAAGAGGAGAATGCGGTTCTCATTTTCTCGATGGTGTTTCAAAAAGATCTCTTGTTTGCAATGTAGGGTGGGAGTTGAGATGTACATAGGTAACTAATTGTTAGGGAACAAGTGAGAGGTACTTTCCTTCATCTTGTAAAAATATTTTTCAAGTTAAATGAGAGATAGTCATGCATCGAGGTTTTTTCCCGATTGAGGTTTTTTTCCTAATAAATCTAGTGTTTTGTGATTGATTGTGCTTTGATTAATTGAATTTAGGAAAATTAGACTTTTAAGAGTTAAAATCTAGTTAATCTCATTAATTAACTTAGATCTACTCTTGTTAGTGTTAATTGGAATTCAAATTGATAATTAACTTGTTTGTAGAGTTAAATTTATCACATGTTCTATTCGAGACCTAATTGTATCGAATTGCCTTATCAAGTGTTTTTTGTCTAACGTGCTAGATTTTGAATTGAGCTATAATAGGTATAAATTGTTGATTAATCCTATTCACCCCGTTCTCGAATTTTCACACTTAGATCCAAGTGATATTAAAGTACTTTTTCAATTGGTATCAGAGCCCTTTTTCACACCTCTACTTAATCCGTCCACCCCCAACTGACTTTCGATCATAATCACAACCCTACCCCATTGTTCGCAAGCTCTGAAAACCCTAGCACTGAATTGAGAAAATCAAATCCCACCCCTGCAATTAGATCCAATATCATTGCGACGCATGTTGATCTTTCGTATGTCCCGATAACGAGTTCGTTTGGGAATACCACGCAAGAAAACAGGCAAGAACGAGGAGAGGAAGTCAAGGCTGAAAATCTCTCCATTGTCGACAACCATAGCCGTGGTTGACCAACACAAAGGGGCTAATAATGCAGTGTTTGATGCGGTCCTCTCCGAAATTGGAGAACGTAAATCTGTTGACATCAATCCGAAAGAAGCGCGCGAAGCAAGAGATGGGACGAGGATGGAAGCAACTAAGGTGGACGAGGATGGAAGCAACTAAGGTTTGTGTCCATACCCCTAAGCATTTGTTTGGCATATGGACCGTGAAGTTAAGTAATATTTGGAACCACAAAGTTAATGTATCATTTGTTTAGCACAAACGGGCCTTGCCCATTGTTGGTCCACTTGTCATAGGGGAATCACTTGCACTGAATTTAATGATACAAAGGTGAATTTTGTTGAGCTAGCACAAGCCACCCCCTCTTTTATAAAAATTGGAAAATATAGCTGATGTAAACTACACGTCAATGGCTAAAAGAAACAAACCAACCCTAACTTTTAGAGACTCAAAAGATGCCTTATATTCAAGAATGGAAAGTCAAATACAAATGAGAATACAAGGAGTATTTATATGGGATAAATTACATGCTAATCAAGTAATTAGCTAAAATGACTAAAAGGGCCAACTAAAAATAAAAGAATGCCTACTTAGTCCCAAACATACTTGGAGACTAAGTAAAGAAAGAAAGTGCCTAAAAAGAAATAAAAATGGAAATAAAAGAAAAAAATAAAATAAAAGGAAACTAACAATGGATTCCCATCGCTATCCCCGGCTTCGAAAAAGTTCATTCTCGATTTTGCAAAATTGGATAATCGCTTGAGAAGTTCCAAAAATGTGCTTGAAAATAAGGCGCAAAGACTTGTGAGGCCAAAAATATTTTCTTGAAAATTTGAGGAAGGGTAAGTTTTTTTTTAATTCTTGATTTCAAGATTCATCATCTTCCTCTTGCCTCTCATGTTAACCAACATAAATAGCGCCCACTCGGGTCAAAAACTAAATTTGGAATGTCAAACCCTAGTTCTTGAAACCCTAGGGTTTCTTCCACGGAATTGGGCTTGTTTCTTGTCAGATCTTGGTTGTCGGAATGGATGTGTCATATCTGAGTTGTTGAGGAAAATCGGAGGTTGTCCATTGTTGTTCGAGGCCGGAAAGAGGTAGGAACCCTTGTTCGAAGTTGAACGCACACCAGAAGAGGGGATCGGAGCCCGTTGGTGTAGATCGGATGGGGTTGGACTCTTGCCGGCAGCTGCTAGGGCAGCAGGAGAATCGATGGATGTTATCTCTGTTATTGTGCCGCCGTTGCTGCCTTTTAGGCTTTTCCTAGCATCTCCGGCCACCGTGGGGGTGGTCCGATACTGTGGAGGCTGCGATTGACAGGGAACGAGGGCTGTCCTGCTTTGAATTGGGCTGGAAAATGGATAACAGGTGTCGGCAGGGTGTGGGGAAGGGTTTGGGGCAGCTTCTTGGATGGAGATGGTTGCGGAAGCGTGGGTGGGGATGTTTTGGGGGCTAGGGTTAGGGTTTTGCAACATAGAAAATTGTTGCATTAGGATTTCAAATTGAACTTGTTATTTTCTTCAAATTTCGGTCAATTCCTCTTCTCTCTTCTCTTCCGTTCTTGCCATTTGATCTTTCAATTCCTGAATCGCTTCCACTTGAGGTTTGGATTTTCTTGGAGCCATCGAGAAAGTAGCGTACGATTTTTTTGATACACTACACACACCGATACAAACTAACACACGAACACCAATGTTTGGAGCGACACCCGTTGATACTAATTTGACGTAAACTACACGTCAATGGCTAAAAGAAACAAACCCTAACTTTTAGAGAGACTCAAGAAATGTCTTATATTCAAGAATGGAAAGTCAAGTACAAATGAGAATACAAGGAGTATTTATATGGGATGAATACTTGCTAATCAAGTAATTGACTAAAATGACTAAAAGGACCAACTAAAAATAAAAGAATGCCTACTCAGTCCCAAACATGCTTGGAGACTAAGTAAGGAAAGAAAGTGCCTAAAAAGAACTAAAAATAGATATAAAAGGAAAATAACAATGAATTCCCATCAATAGCATTCGGGCCCCAAATTGAAGAAATTTATATTGAGCCTTCATTAAAGAAGAAAATAAATTTTCTAAATATTTGTTCGTGTCGCGTGGTTAAGCACAATTTTAGCAAGACTGGTTCCCGTGACCCTGGTTTCTCTAATTTTACCCCTTATAAGATGAACGTTTTCAAAGGATGGGAGAGTGATATACATAGGATCCAATTGCTTAGTTTTATTAATTGATAGTATTAAATGTAATAAAAGAGGTTTAAGTCCTCTTTAGGCATTATTAGAGTAAATGAGGGGCCTTTTGGTTTTTTAGTACTTTCCTAGTTGGTGTAGGATTACTTCTAGTATAAATGGGTGATGATGTAAAGAGATTACACGTTCTTTGGCTTTCTAATATAATTTTCAGATTTGTGCTTGTGTTCTATCTTTTCTCTGGATCCATTTTTTGGTGTTTGCATCATGATGGTTCAAAGCTTCTTTTTGTATGTTGTTTAGAGGGGTTGCTGCTAGAGTAGGTCTGCGTGCATTTGTTGCAGGTCTTCGGTGCTCTTGAGTTGCATTTTTTTATGGTGGGTGGTGCGGATGGTTTGGTTGGAGTCTTGTTCTTTAATAGAACTGTGTGATTGTGGATGGTTTAGGCTTGAGAATTTTCTAGCTCTGTTGTTAAGTTTCTAAAGCTTATGGCCTCAATTCATAAGGATGTCTAGACAAAGCTTCAAACACTTTATGCCTGACAGACCACAAGGAAAAAGGTAGATGTTTTTTTATGGAAGGTGGGGTATCACATAGGTGATTTACTGATGGTTTATTTGCGAAAGGAGCGGTGACTATGGCAGCACACAAATTGCCAATGTGTAGGTTTGGTCTTTTTTCATTAAATGTTGTTTGGGAAATAAACCTTATTAGTCAGATTTGGGTTCAGATTTCAAAGTACAAAAATCCTTTAGTAGGGATTTGACACAGAAATCAGAACTCATGTTCCCCCAAACTCTAATCTATCTGGGGGTTCCAACTCCACCTTTCTACATGGCAACCAAGTGGAAGGCATCCTATATGATTAGTGTTTCTAGTTTTGAGGGCTTGTATAAGCGCTTTTTCATCAAATGATCACATAAATCTTTGACTAGGTGCATGCAGGCTACGAAGGCTGCTCTAAAGTGTTTGAATCCTTCCTTGAGCATATGAACTATGTTGAGTCTTCTTGATGGGAAAAATGATGTGCCGCACGACCCAAGGAAATCGGTCTTGCACTACAGGCCCATTTATTATTTTGTTATGATGTGCATGGAATTTATGTGGGTGCATGGTTCAAAGTCGCGTACGGCTCGGACCCCCAATTTTCAACTCGGTATCGATCGCGGTATCAGGCGATACGCAATTTAGAGAGAGCAAAAAAGTTTGAAAAAAAAAATTAATTTTATAAAAATAAGAGTAATATTATTTGATTAATTAGATAAGTACAAAAAAAACAATAATTTAGTTTACATAGCATTGTGTAATAGCTCATACTGACGTATGTCACACTTTTTAGCTGCATTTCATTATAGTTTAGTAATAAGTAAGCAAAACGATTAAATTAGACATAAAAGTTTATTAAAAAAAATAGAAAATAGAAGTTAAATATATTGTTTCATTAATGTAATAATGTATTAATTATTAATTAAGTAAATATTAACCCTTGATTAATATATTCAATAATACATTTTTAAAAACATTTTAAATAAATAGAAGTACATTTTAAGGAGAGATAATAATGATACATGTATATAAATAATTATCACGTAAATAATGATATATTTTAATATACAGTACGTTAATAGCGACACATCTTTTCACGTATATTTTAAGTAGATAAAGAAGTGCTTAAACACAATGATATATATTTAATAGAAGTAAGTTTCAAAGAGTGGCAAAAGAGTAAAAATCAAGAAGACTTAGAAAAATATAAGAAACTAAAAAGTGAAGTAAAAAATATTATTAGAAATGCACAACTAAACACACTAGATAATCTTTAAAGTAAATTAGGTACCAAGGAAGGTGAAAAGGAGATTTATAAATTGGCATAGAATAGAGACAGACTGACAAAGGATATGGGCCCAATTAAGTGTATTAAAGACATAAATCAAAATATATTAATTAAAGATAAAGTAATTCTAGATAGATGGAAACAGTATTTTCAAGGATTATTGAATGAAGAATATCCCAAAAAAAATGTCGAGAACATAGAACCGAATATAGGAATGGTATGTCCGAATACTGAAAAGGAAGTAGATATATTAATAAGAAAAATGGGAAGGAATAAAACGGTTGGCCCGGATAAAATACTCATAGAGGTGTGGAGAACCCTTGAAAGTATAGGGGTAGAATGGTTAACATGTTTATTTAATAAAATTTTAGAAGAAGGAAACATGCCAGATGAGTAGAGGAAAAGCATCATAATGCCTTTGTATAAAAATAAAGGGGATATACAAAACTGCGGTAATTAGAGAGGAATCAAACTGATGAATCACACTATGAAATTATAGGGAAAGGTTATTAAACAAAGATTAAAAGATGAGTCAATTATTTCGGACAATCAATTTGGATTTATGCCAGGGCAATCCACCACGGAAGCTATTTAGTTATTAAGACAGTTAATGAAGAAATGTAGAAGTAAGAATAAAAATTTACATATGGTCTTTAGACTTAGAAAAGGCATATGATAGAGTCCCTAAGGATATAATATGGTGGGCCTTAAGGAGGAGGCTTAAAAGAATCCCTGTGAGTTATATTAAAGTTATTGAATATATGTATGATAAGAAACTAATGATTTTACGATTAAAGTGGATCTACATCAAGGATCGACTTTAAGACCTTACTTATTTGTCGTAGTATTGGATGAGATTACTAAGGCCATACAAGAAAATGTCCCATGGTGTATGTTGTTGACGGATGATATAATTTTAGTAGACACTTCAAAGGAGGCCTTAGCGATGAGAGTAGAAACTTAAAGAAATGCCTTAGAATTCAAGGGACTAAAAATCAGTAGAAATAAAACTGAATTTATGGAATGTAAATTTAATAATGAGGCGTCTGATAGCATAATGTTACAGATTGAAGAAAAAATGATAAACGAAACCAATAAATTTTATTATTGAGGTTCAGTGATGCAAAGTAATGGGGATATTGATGAGGATGTTAAGAGTAGAATATCAAAGATGAAATGGAGACAAGCAAGTGAGGTGTTATGCGATAAGAGGATAACTAATAAATTAAAAGGAAAATTTTATAAAGTAGTTATTAAGCCAGCGATCCTCTATGGAGCAGAATGTTGGGCATTAAAAAAACAACATGAACAAAGTCTTCATGTTAATGAGATGAGGTTGCTCCGATTGATGATAGCAATTACTAGAAAGGACAAGATTAAAACCCATTATGTGAGAAAAAAGTTAGGAGTAGCTCCCATTAGCGATAAATTAAGAGAAAGTAGACTTATATGGTATGGACATGTGTTACGTAGACCAGTAGATGCACCTATAACAAGAGGAAGATAATTGATAATAGAGGGTAAAAAAGAAAGGGACCGCCCTAAGCTATCGTACGAGGACATTATTCTGAGAGATCTTAAGGATTTAAACTTGTGGCCGACCCCGGTGATGGGATTAAGGCAAAGATGATAATGATGAAACATATTATCACGTATATGGTAAGGATTTAATTCAACCATAATTAACATGACGAATTTGATAGAAGTAGTACAAATTTAATGACTTTTGTAATTATAATAAAATTTATAATGAGTTGTCTGATATTGTCCGAGACGACCGAGATCGAGTCGATATCGCCCGAGTTAAGCGAGATCTCACCGATATGGTTCGATTTGAGCCAAAACCGCCTATTACTCAACTCGGGTAACGGTATCGAAACGGTAGGCCTCGAACCGAGTCAACTCAACCGAGTTGACTCAGTATCGGCCGATTTGAACCATGTGTGAATGAAAAGGATATCCAGATTTAGGGGGTGGGAATTATCTAGTAAGTTTTGGTTTAAGGTTTTTTATCAATTCATGAGGATAATTATTATTAATAATTGATTTAGCCTATATATAAGGCCCATTGGCCACCTTTTAAAATCATGTTATTTTTTATGATAATATATATACGTGAAAGGGAGAGGTCGTACCTTGGTGCGATGACAAGTGCCCTCGCCCAAGCTACATTGATTTTGGGTTCGAGATATAGGAGCAGCCTCTCCATATATGGGCGTAAGGCCAAACAGCATCCGCCTCTCCCAGACCCTGCAGTTAAGCGAGAATCTTGTGCACTGGGTACGACCATAAACATGAAAGGGGAAATCTCTTATTTTTGTGAGTGTGATTATCAATTCCGTTGCATTTCCATCGGAGTGGTATGAGCTGAGTTAACTCTAGGTTTTGTTGCTATACGTTCATGGATTGCGGCGTGTACTCGAAACGACCTATTGTTCAACGAGATTCATTGACAATGAACATTCGAGCCGACACAAGTGGAGTATTGTTCTTTCAAGAGCAATCCTTTGCCTCTCAATTTTCAGATTATTCATCAAAAAAGGCGTAAAGAACTAAAGATTACGTGGATTCGGATTCGAAATCGAAGTTTGATTTTGAGGTAGAACGGTGGCAACAAATCAAGAACATGATGAATGAACTACAAATTTCAGATTTGTGCTACACCCACCGAAGGTAACGGCAACTTTGCAAGGAGGGGATTTAGATCCTCCCGCTCTCCCCTGCCAACGTCCCTAGGAAGATAGCTCGAACGGACTTATCGACTGCGAAGGCAGGGCAACGATGACCCAACGGTGATTGGAGAAGGAGAATAAGATTACGAGGCGGTGACAGCAGGAAGGTCCCAGTGGTTAGCTGTCGTCGTTAGACATAGCGGTGGGCAACCCATTGATGTCGTCAAGAAGTAAGAAGTCATGATGACAAGGACTGAACAGTTCAAAGATAGGGCTAAAGGGCCCGAACAGTGCAGCGATGGGGAAAGACATGTAAGGGTTGTTTGGTGCTCTCCACTCCCACATGCGACTCCAATGGAGTTGATCCTGAACCATTGTCTAAATGTAGGGCTACAGCAATGTGACTTTGAGGGGAGTTGTGGGCTTAATAAACTGGGACGTAGATTTAACGTGTGTGAGCCTGGCTGAAATGAGTCACAAGTTACATTTAGTGCTTCATATGGTTGATTTTATTGGGCCAGAAAATTTCTGAAGCTGTCCCAAATTTTCAACAAGTGCAAAATTTTATTTTGGGGCCAAAATTGAAGAAAAATATTTTCGAAATTATAACAAGCGAATTTTTTTAAAATATTTGTAAATTTGCCGCATGCATCCACAATTTTCACCGAAAGCTCTATGAAAAGCTTTTTCTAAGGGTGAGAATGATGCGCACGGGATTTTTTTGGGTCAAGCTCGAAAGGGATTTCCAAATTTGGGGGTAGAACTTTTGGTTTTATTATTAGTCAATAAATATAATTATTTGTGGTAAGTAGATTTAGCTTAGAATTTATCTTTTAGCTATCTAGGATTATCTTTTAACTATTGATTGAGATTGGGACTCCTAACAATTAGCCTACAAATAAGATTACCTCTCCATTTTCTGTGAGAATGGGAACAATGTTTATTCCGTTGATTTTATATCATGTTTTGTTTTATCTGCTTTCCTTATTGGTCATATAAGAGGGCCCCAAGTCTTCTATGGCATCCATTAATTATTTTACAAGCCCTAATGAGAGAGCTATTGAGATTTATGTTTATGATGAGATACCCTTAATTTTTTAATTGATTTTGTGCAGCTATCATATTTCCTTTTGCCACAACATTACAAGCATATACAAGACATTAGGTTAAAAACATCTCATGATCAAAGGAAGAAAAAAACTTAATCCACAATTGCATGTGAGACACCTCTACTACCCCTATAAAATATGAACCCTTCCACATCACCACATCTTATTTCTTTCTCTGCAATTTATACAACACATATGTAATCAACATTATAAAAAATAAAAATAAAAAAGAGGGGGGGTGGCAGTGAATCACCTTACCTTACACACCTCCCCAACCCTTACAAATTTCTCTTAGTTGTCCGTCAATAATGACCAAAATTAGCTGAACACACAACCCACTTGCCACTTTCACCAACAGTTCAAAAAACCTTCCTCTTCCATAACAACATCAAGAGAACTCAAATTCATGTGATCATATGCCTTCTCAAAGTCAATTTTGTAACGCAATACCCTTTTGATGTTTTTTTTCTATATTATCCCATTTTATTTGCTATCAGAACAAGGTTCAAAATTCATGACCCATATGAAATGCTCCTGGAGTTTACGAAATGGTATGTCCCAACACCTTTCTAAGCCTAGTCAAGAGAACCTTACAAACATTTCACCAAGCTAATATGGCCATATGATGTCCATGAACTTGGTCCGTGTACACACATTTGTGATGTCGAAACAATATTAATACTACATGTCAGTTGACATGAGACACGAAAAATGAAAACATCCCCCACAGATAACAATGCAAGTATATGTTCAATTTATATTTTTTACCGCTGCAAATTGTGTTTCTTTAGTTCTTATATATTTTGATGTGGGAAATGTCCACATCCTCATAAGACCCACTCAAACAGTCTAATGTGATACACATGATAACTAAAATGCCTTGAGATTTATATTTAATTAGGATGGTAAAAAAAAGTGGTTAATCAATAATTTCTCAGCGTTCCCTATCTTATCCCGCATTCTATTGCTTTGGGATTATTTCTAACTTCGAAAACTCTCTCTCTCACTCACTAAAATTTCCCTTCTTCATTTTTCCTCTTCCTCTTCTTCTTGTTTCTATGTTCTCGCCAACCTTCTCCTAGCCAATTGGACTGTCATTCTTCTCATACTCCGCAACAAATCTTTTATTTATTTTTTGGGTTCTGATATTCTGCAACTATGGGCGGCTCATCTAGCTGCACTTCATTGTAATCAAGCAGACACACAAACCTTGACTTTCTCTCAATCAATGATGTCCAAGTTTCCCCCCCTGCTTTTCCTCTTTTCTACCAACTAGGTTAGCTTAAATGGGTGGAAGCATCTAAGTTTCCATAGCCGCAGCTCCACCAATACCCATACAATCATTAAGATACTATATCGAATTCAACATTAATTTTATCCCCCATAAATTTTAAAACCAAACCCTTAGTTTCCAACTGCCATTTAGTTTTCCTCTTTTTGAAGAATAGATTTTAAATTCCTAAGAGTAACAGTGTTTGGTCTCCCTTAAATGTCATCATGTTGGATGACCCCCTTTTCAGCCAAAAAATTGAACTTGCAGCTATCATATAGCCTTTACTTGGTATCCCTATTTAATCATAAAAAGTTGCCCAAACTCCATAAATTGAGAAATGCATCAACATAAAGGTGAATAATGAGTGTCATCTAAAACGTTGTATGATGAATGAAATATAGGAACCTGTAGGTGAAGACCAGGCAGCGTGAAGAACAGACTTCTCCTGAACGTTGGAGCAGAAACCGACGGTGATTTTATTGAGATCGCCACGTAGGACAGAGCCGTTCCAGACGGATGCGCCGTCACAGACGGTGACTTGGCCGGCCAAGACGACGTTGGGAGCGACGTAGGCGTCGACGGCTATTTGGGGGAGCCATTGACCGAGAGGGATAATCTTTCTCTGACCCCTGTAGTCCCACTTCACTCGATCTGGAGATTCTGTGATCTTAGCCGATGCCGCTTCCGTAGCCAGACTGCGCCGGCACATGTGCTTCGAGGTTAGGGCTTTTCTTGACAATCGAGCTATTGTCGCCATTTCCAATTTACACTCGGGGTTTGGGAACTCGATAGTTACTCAAGTTTCGCGATCCGGCTGCACCAACCTCTATGTTTCGGGCAAAAACAGATATATGGAATTAATCCACCTCTTTCTTTTTTTTTAATCTAAACCCGACTCACTTTTATTTAATAATAACTAGATTTCAAACTCCACGCGACAATTCGTCTACTTGATCCGTATTTTAAAAACGACAAGACACGAATAACAGAATTTTTCAAAATTTTACGTTAAATTAAACATAAATAGACACGATAATTCAAATGAAAACATTATTAACAAGACTCATAATTTTGACACGAACACGACACAAATTCGTGTCAAAAAAACACGACGCGAACACGAAATATCGTGTCAATTTCGTATAGTTCCGTGTCATGTTTTCGCGTCGTTTCTAAAATAGTCACCCCTACACGGGCAACTTACAATTCTTCATATACATGACGAATTAAGAATAAATTGATAAATATATTATAAAAGAAAATTGTTAAAGATTACACATGTAAATATAAAAGTTATAACATAAAATAAATCAATTCAAAATGGGGATAATACAAAATGCAATTATAAGCATAGATGATATGTTAGTTGGAGTAATTGAATTGTTACTCTTAAAATTAGGGGTGTCATGTATAAAAATCGCACAAAAGATACAAAATTGACACGTGTTTGTTTCGTGTTCATGTTAGGCTTTTTAGATACTTCGTATCGTATCGTACTTGTCGTACTGGTGTGAAAATTATGACCCTTGTTATTCTTGTTTTGTATAATTGTGTTCAATTGGATGCAAAGAAGATTAATTATTTAGTCTTCGAGTTGTGTTGTGTCATTTTCATGTTAGGTGAAAAGATAGTATAATGTATCGTTAATGTTCGTGTCTAAATGGTTATTGCCGTGTCGTATATAGAGACACATATGTCTTAAACTAAAAATTTCTTGTTTATCTGCTTTGGTCAAAAAGTAGTGTTTCGTGGCAAAAACTAAGTCAATTGCGGTGACTCACATCTAATATATAGATTAAAGAAGAAACTGAGGGGAACAGATTAAAAAGTACCTCATGGTAAGATATAACATGTTTAAAGATGGTAGATTCTACGTATAAACCAAAATAATTAAGATTTACCAAGATTCTCTCTCACACACACACATATATATACCTTAAATAACAACCTAAAAAAAGGATTATTTATTAAAAATAGGAAAAAACTTATTATGAACTGATTTTTTTGTATTGTATATAAACATTTCAAAGAACCTACAAAAAAATTATCAGCTCAAAATAATTTTTTTTTTATTTTAAAAAATCAATCAAATATGTATCAATTTTCTAACATATATTTGGTCAATTTTTTTAAATATACCAAATAAAATGTATTTTGGGTTAATTATTTTTATAGGTTCCTTGAAAATTTTAAATATCATACAAAATCAACACAATTTTTTTTTTACTATTTTTAACAAATAATTCATTTTTTAATATTGTTTTTAAGGTACGTTGGAGATCCTCTATCTATATATAGAGTGAGAGAAATATTCATACCGCTATAAATTGGTAATATATGCATATATCTATGCAGATTCAAACCGACGTATATTTACAATCAAAGATCCAAAACAAATCATCCATATCAAAGCCGAAACCCCACCTAAAACATGTCTACCGTCACAACAAACTCTGCGAACCAACTTTAAACCCTCCAAAAACATGGACGTCGAAATGATCGAAACCACCTCAAATCCATTATAACAAACAGATCGGGAGAAAGAACAATTAGGAATAACCCTTTGGCATCTCTTCTTTAGTTTCAGTATAAAGAGAGAAAGACGTAACACATTTGGAAAAATTCCACCAATTTTAACAGCAAATCTGGATAAAATTGGACGATCTATTATACCAAATTTGTAAAGTGTTGAATGTTTTTTAGTTAGGTGGAATAAAGTAAAGAGAAGCTTCAACTCATGGAATGGGTTTGGTACAAATAATGGAGATAAGTGAAAAAAAATATGTAAGATGAAGTGTGACAGTATAGATGTATGGAGAAATATAAAGGAATTTGAATGGGAAGAGACATGTAGAGAAACAAACAAATTGGTAGAGAGAGAGACTTGGGTTTCTAAGAGACAAGGAGAGAGATGAAGTGTATAATGTTGAAAGGTATGGTATGGAGAATTGGATTATAGGGTGTAATTCTAACTGAGAGATATATATGAGTTTGTATTAATAAAAGGATTATTTAGTTATAAAAGGCCCCAGAGTTCAAAACTCCTCATTTGAAGCGAGGAGGGAGAGACGCTAATAAATGTTAAAGTCACTATTATGCCATGTGGCAAATTTTTTAATGGAGACACCGTTTTTAATATTCCATATTAGATGATATTATAGTTAATTGATATCAGTGTTTTAAAAGGCGAGCCTAATTTGGAGGTTTGGGAGAAACGCCCAACATTAAGGTACACTTTTTTTAAAACAAAGATGCTTTAGTAAAACGATATCGCCTTTTAAAGACTTTTTTTACAAACCAGATTGATATCTCGTCCAAAACATCAAAAGACAAATAGTATTCCAAACCTCTTTGCCTCTCATAAAAAAAAAGTTTAACATTGTCGACCGACTTTCGACCAAAAGTTTATACGTTTCATTTGAAAGGTGCAAAATACATTTCTTATTTAGAATCATTTTGTATTAATTATTGATTATCAATTATCAATATTGACCAGTGTTCTAAAAAATGCGCCCAGACGGGACTTTTTACAAACGCCAACTTTTGGCCCAAGGCGTGTATTAAGGCGCGATCAACGATGATTAATGTTTTTTGGGGTAAGGCATGAAAAAATGCGCGTGTTTTTTAATATTTAAAAAAATAGTATTTTAATTTGTAAATATTCAGACATATTTTTAAGGTATGTACAATTGTAGTATTTTCAATAGATTTGTTATGGTTAAAAAATATTAAAAAGGCATAAATGCCTTTTCACGCCTAGGCTTCCAAGGTTTAAGGCTTGGCCTCCACACCCCTCATTTTTTAGAACCTTAATTGATATAGAGAAATTATGTATAAATATTGATTTGTTGGGGATGAAACTATAAAAGAATTTCTTTATATATTGAGGAGATTCTTGAGTCGGTTTATTTTGGGGTTGTTTCTTGAGAATGGATTGTCAAAATCAATCACTTCTATTTTCACAATTATTGAGTTGTTACGGAGTGAAGATATTCGTTCATTACATGGTATAATGATCATATATACAATTTTATTACGTTCCAATACATAATTAAATGGTTATAACAAATAAAATGGGAACATTAGTTTGAAAAAGGTATGATGTGATTAATTTTTCATTCAAAATTATATTATTCAAAGGGTTAAAGAGAAACATATTACTTGGTGGTAAGAGTTTCATGGGTTTATAATAATAAATAAATATAAAAAAATTAAAAGAATTTTTTAAAAGAATAATGTTAGTATAATGGCTATTGTGGTTAAAACTCCATTACACATTTATTAAAAATGTCCTTTCAAAGGAGAAGATGTGTATGTTTTACTCTTAGTGAGAGCACAAACATCTTAAACACGTGTCGATCTCAACTCTCTCACAGGTGAAAAAATTTCTATTATACAAAAGATAATTGCACATAATTGGTATTTTTCTAAGACACTGATAACCTTCTCTTTCTTATTTTTGAGTTCCTTTATGTAGAGAATGGACATTTTCTACAAATTCTATCTATAATTTCATGTTTCGCATACATATCACACTACACCAAAATGACAAAATTGTCACCTTTCAGTCGGCCACCCTTGTCAAGGTCATTGACCGTGATAAAAAAACACGCATTTTGTGTCACGGTCATTGACCTTGACATGACCATGATAAAGAATTATCAGGGTTAATGACCGTGACAAATTTACTTGTCACGGTCAATGACCTTGACACGACCGTGACAACTTATTCAGCAAAAACCCTCCCCCTTCTTTTTTCCCTCCCGTCGTTCCCTCCCCCTCTCTCTCTACTCTCTCTCTCTCTCTCTCTCTCTCTCTCTCTCTCTCTCTCCTTTCAGGTTTATTTCTCTCTCTCTCTCTTCCATTTATATATATATTTGTGTGTATATATATGTGTGTGTGTATATATATATGTGCGTGTGTGTGTGTGTGTGTGTTTGCGTGTGGGGGGGGTGGGGAAGGGTGGAGGTAGGGGGTGGGGGGTGGGGAGGGAGGTGGGGCAGGGTGGGGGCTATTGTGTGTGTGTGTGTGTGTGTGTGTATGTGGTGGGTGGGGGTGTGTGTGTATGTGGTGAGTGGGGGGTGTGGAGGGAGGTGGGTGGGTGTGTGTGTGTATTTGAATTAACCCATGAATTTATATTTTTGTATTTGAGTTAACCCATGAATTAACCCATGAATTTATTTTTGTATTTGAATTAACCCATGAATTTGTCAATTTGTTTGTGGGGGTGGGGGTGGGGGTGGGGGTGGGGAGGCGGGGTAAGTCAAGGTACCATTGTAATTCTCTTAATATCGTGTTTTGATGATTCTATGAGATAATATATATTGTTTCAAGGTTAACTCATTGTAGATAAAAACATTCACATTGTAGATGATTCTATAATTACATCCACTTAAATATAATTAATAAATGAAACAGTTTTAGATGAAAGTAAATTAATAATTAGTTCCCATTTCATATGAAAGTAGGATTGCCCTCAGTGTAAATTAGTAAATTAATAATTTTATACGTTAATTGTTAGTTTAATTGATGAAATGAATTAATTGAGTAGATGAATTATAAGGAGTACGGGATACACATTTGTTGTTGACATTGCTGTTGAATTATTTTGTTTAGTAAATGTTTGGTTGGTTAGTTTTAAAAGTAGCATGACCACTGGATTATTGTCCATATGGGGGTGAGATTTTTCAACTTTTTTTGAAAATTACTTTGTATATCGAATAATATATATATAGTATGATAATTAAATGAAACATACTTGAAATTAAATATAGTGCGCATAGATACTAGCCTTCTAGTTCTTATGCATACGCATTCAATAGCCCTTAGACCCGTTCGAGAGTCATTACCCCTGTAATGAGATCTCTCGAATTGTCCCGTTTGGACAGTTTGAGACTATATAATTTCTGTATAATATTCTTATTAGCTTAAAGTTGTTACTTTTGGAGGAAGTTCTGCAGCCGTATCTTAATGTTGTCTGGGTACATACTAGATTGACAAGTGTGGCTGTTATTTCATTTGATCAATTGGAATAACACTCACACCTGTCTATCTACGTCGTGTACTTGGAGAACTACGGGGATATGCTGTCGAATTTTTTTCAGATCGTAACAATGTGCATGAGCTGTTAAGTATATTACAGAAAAATGCAGTCTTGAATGGGATAGGACCACTCACCCTTTATTAGGATAATTAAATGATGGGATAATTAAATAAAACATACTATAAATCTAAGTTTTGTTTACCTTTAATAGGTGTTTAGTTGTGGTAGCTGTGATGGGATATCCGAAATACAAAGAGTGGATGGGTGAGACTAATAGAATGGGGATGTGTTTCGCAGAGGTGCTAACTAATTTGTAAAATATGCAAAGAGATGTCATAATGATGAAGAGTTTTCATGTCCGTGTTCTAGGTGTAAGGTGTTTGAGTGGAAAACAGTTGAACTACATTTGTTAAGATCGGGTATGCAAGATAGTTATCGATTTTGGAGTTTTCACGGTGAATTAAAAGTTCCTTTTGTCCCCGACCAACCTTCACAACAACCTTCAACAAGTAGAATAGATGTAAAAGGGGACGACGTGGATCATAATATGTTAGAGGATTTAGTTGATGATGCGTACGGAGTTTATGAAGCAGATGAGAATGAGGTTACTGATGATGACTACCAAAGTTTAAAATTTAAAGCGACCCAACCGTTATACTCTGGCTGTGAGAAAGATCAAACAACTTTATATGTCATGGTTTGTTTGCACAGTTTGAAGACGCAGTACGGTTTGTCTGGCAATAGCATGACGGGAATTTTGAAATGGGTGAAGGGCTTATTACCCAAGGTGAATATACTTCCAAATAACTATCATGTTATGAAGAACAGTTTGAAAGGTTTGGGAATGAAGTATAAATCGATTCATGCTTGGATTGCAGAGGCAATGACTTGGCATGCTAGGACAGAAGTAGGGGGTCATATCATGCGCCATCCTATTGATTCTACTGCCTGGCGGAGGATGAATTTCGAGTATCCCGATTTTGCTCGAGAACAACGCAATATTCGTTTGGCTATATCAACAGATGGTTTCAACCCATTTGGAAATCTAAGCACCAATTAGAGTGTATGGTTAGTGATCCTAGCCCCACTCAACCTCCCTCCTTCACAGTGTATGAGACTTGAATTTTCGATGATGGTTTTGTTGATACCTGGGCCAAAGGAACCAAGTGATGACATTGACGTCTACCTGGCTCCTTTGGTAGAAGAATTAAATGAGTTGTGGGAAGATGGTGTGCAATCATTTGACTCTTTTAGAAAAGAAGAGTTTACGCTGAAAGCTATGTTGATGTGGGCAATTCATGATTTTCCAGCTTATGGGACATTATCCAGTTGTGTAGTACATGGTTATTTGGGGTGTCCTATTTGTGGAGAGGAGACTGAATCTCTTCGTCTATCCTCTAGCTTAAAAATGTATACCATCGCCACAAGAGGTTTTTACCCCCAGCTCATAGTTTCAGATCTGAGAAAGGTTTCAATTTTTTATTGGGCGGAGTTGAGCATAGACTACCGCCGAGACAACTTTCGGGTTCAGAAATTGAAAGTAAATCTTCTGAATGTGGCCCTAATATGCCAGGTAAGAATCCCAAATTTAAGAATGTCAAGCATAAGAAGACCCCAACTGGGAATGAAACTGAGATAAGAAAGGCATGGTCTCGGAGGTCAGTTTTATTTGACTTGCCTTATTATAAGAATAACCCGGTGCGCCATGTATTGGATGTGATGCATGCAAAGAAGAACTTCGCTGAACATATTGTGGGTACTTGCATTGGGGGGAGTCATTCGAAGGATGGAGAAAATACACGAAAAGACCTTAAAACGTTAAAACTTAAGCCACAACTATGGTTGAAAGAAGATAGTAAGGGAAGGATAATAATTCCCCCTGGTGCGTTTACTTTGACGAGTGGGGAAAGGAAGGTGCTTCCAGACACAATATATAATTTGAAGGGCCCATCTACTTTTTCGTCCAACTTGTAAAGGATGGTGAATTATGCTACTCATGATTTACATAAGTGTATTGGAGAAGCGATTTGTGTATTGGAGAAGTACTTTCCCCCAGCATTCTTTGACATAAGTGTTCACTTATTGGTACACCTATGTGACGAGGCACTTCTTTGTGGTCCAGTTAGATATCGATGGATGTATCCGTTTGAAAGATTGATGAAAGTTTTTAAAGATTACGTCAAGAATACGCAATACATTGCAGGATCAATTGCAGAGGAATACATCACTGTGGAGTCATCAATATATACTCGGGAATATATGCCTGACTCGACCAACGTTGATGACACTGATGAATTCGTCGATGATGGTGGTCATGTGATGGGAAAACGAGTGAAATTAACGAGTTTGCAACATGAACAAGTAGCTCGTGTACAAAACTGGGGAATTTCATACAAAGCTCTTACTATCTTTCGAGCGAGCGCAAAAGATAAAAACCTCGTTGAAGCTGAAATGACTTACTATGGTGTAATCCAAAATATATTTGAATTGGATTATATAATCTTCAAAGAGGTTGTATTTTACTGTGACTGGGTAAGAGTTGAGGATAAAAATGCTTGTAAAGTTGATCCTGTCACCAATTTGATCATGGTTGACTTGTCCAAGTTGAAGAGCAATGACCACGTGAGCGATGAGCCGTTTGTTTGTGCATTTTAAAAGGTTAAGCAAGTGTTTTATTCGGAGTATATCAACACCGAGACGTGGTCAATTGTCCAACACGCTCCAAGGCGTTTAAATAGTAGTGTGGATGACTTGGCTGCTCCTACCGAATATCAATCCATTTTTTATGATAACCCGAATTTGAAACAATTTTTCAATTTGTAAAAAATATTTCAATTTGTACTGAAACATCCATTTTTAATGCTTTTAATTGATTTGCACTTTATCATTTTCACTCTTGTGTGGTGTGCGTGTGTGGAGAGGAGATTAATACATAAATATTCTAACTACATCTAAGTTTTGTTTATACTAATACATGAATATACGCTTCTTACCTTTAATAGGTGATTAGTACATAGTTATTTGGGGTGCCCTATTTGTGGAGAGGAGGCTGAATCTCTTCGTCTATCCGAACACTAAGAAATGCCATAATCCTATGGAGTTATGCTCTGCAAATTCCTTCCAACAGTTATGTAGCCAAACATCACCAGTTGAAGTTGTCAATTCCACTTTCCATACCCCACCACTTGGAACCTCTAGCATGGGAGACCATTGAAAGGTGGAATTGACAAAGTCAACTGCTGATTTTTGGCTACACAACGGTTGGAAGGAATTTGCAGCGCATAACTCCATAGGATTATGGCATCTCTTAGTGTTTAGATATGAAGAGAATTATATTTGACGTGATTGCCCGGGGTACATTAGTTGGAAGGAGGTGCCATATGAGCTCAAGTTAGCTGTTTGGGTGACACTACAGGTAATGTATTTATATTTATATGTCAATTTCGATTTCAATTTCAATTTCGATTTTTATTTATCTATATTTGCGGGGTGGATACTAATTTTATTTTATTTCAATTCAGGGAACAGGGAGTGGCCCTGAGGGTAGGCCACGTATGCTCGATAGTTATGTGGCTATTCGGACGAGAAGGGAAGGATAAGGAGGTGTCCCCGAGCGTCGCGGTACAAAATCTCTTTTTCAGCTAAATAGTTTGTAGATTTGAGATAATTGATGGTGATGTTGTTTCTTCTTAAATAGTTTCTATTTTGAATATATATTTGCATTATCTTTAGTTTGTTTGGATATATGATGTTTGAACAGGTACAACGTTGCTATAGTTGGTACAAATATACTGCTGGGCAGTGGCAGTGGCAGTGGCCATACTGCCCAGCAGATTTTTTTTAAATTCTGCCCAGAATTATCACGGTCATTGACCGTGACAAGGCCGTGACAAAAGTTGGCACGGACTTGTCACGGTCAATGACCGTGATAAATTTTTTAAAAGGGGACAATGCTTTGTCACGGTTTTTAACCGTGACTAAACGTGTCACGGTCATGGCCCGTGACACGACCGTGACAATTCTAACAAACTTGTCAAGGTCAATGACCATGACACGTCCGTGACAAAAAAAGTTATCTCTCCCAGTATTATCACGGTCATTGACCTTGACAAGTCCAACTTGTCAAGGTCAATGACCGTGACAATAAAGCAGATTTGGTGTAGTGTCAACTAATGTAGTATCCATAAAAACGTATTTTTCCATGTCAATGTTAACCCGATAAGACACAATAATTAACACGTCGGGTTAGTGTCTACCCCTTTCATCCGTTAATACCCGATAAGACCAGTTAAGATCCATTCATTTAAGTATAAGATATATTACTTGGGACTTATAAAGAGTTTATGTAGCTTCAAGTTGATTTTATCATAATGAATTTTGTTAAATAAGAGGGTTAGTAATGGAAATGAAATAATGGGTGTAATTGTGTTTTAAAATGAGGTAATATGTCAACTTGTATACGATTTAATATAATTCATTATCTTAATGGGTAGTAACAGGTGAACATGACACGACACGACATGATAAGATAATGGGTCGGTTATGAATATGACTTTTTCACATGATAAAAAAAGTCACATGTTTAGACACAAACCCGATAAGACCTAAACACGATAAAAATCGACACGAACACGACTCGATCCGACCTGTTGTCAGGTCTAAAGTATCAAACCAAAACTTCACTTTATCAATATTACTTAACGTTTGATCATAACCGATGACACCCCGCCTAATTAGATACCGGGTGATCAGTCATTTATTAAATTAAATCAAAATATCCAATTGGTTCATTCGTAGCATCACTGTCGAAAATAATTTTCTTTATCAATCACCTTGTTGATACCAAAACTAATATGCTGATGTGGGCGAATAATACGAAGACATTTGTCAAATCTACGTGGCACAATAACAACGAGGAAGTTCATTTCCCCGACCAACTCATGTTCTCTCCGAGCAACGAGGATACACCGAGGAGCTTCAGCACTCCGAGGTACTTTAGCACTCCGAGATACTCTAGCGCTCCGAGGAACTAAGGCGGTCCGAGCTGCATCTCGGCCGTAGCATAAACTGTCAGATAATCAACAGTTCAATTATTCATTGAATATTTATCATCTTGACGCACACGCCGCATTAAATGTATTACCATTTCATATGTATATCATTTAATGTATCAACCTTTTCATATACAGCCTAAGGGCTATAAATACCTTGTATCACCCTCATTCAAGGGGGAGGGGAATTTCTTGAGAGAACTTGTAATCAAGAATTCCACAACACTCAGCAATAACATAACAGTGGACGTAGGCCATTCTTATAAGGCTGAACCACTTTAAAAATCTTTGTCTCATTTTATTTATCTGTGATTGAATAATTAGAGCGATCTAGTTTTTTACATCAACAGATTGGCGCCGTCTGTGGGAAACGACTGTTGCTATCGTTTTTCATCAAAAATCATTTATCATCAATGGCAGATAATCCAGAATCCAGTAATCGAAATGCTGGAAATACTGGAAATCCTCCAAATCCATTTGCACCTCCAGATCTGGCTGGAATTATGACGAATCTGACTGAAGGACAAACCGCCATGCAAGAAACAATGAGGCAACTCATTCAAACTCTTCACGGCGGTGCACCTACCCATTCAAGGCAAATGAGTGATCGTGGTCAATCGTGATCCAGGCGTACTAGGTCATATCGTAATGAAGAATCTAATGATTTTTCTTATCAACCTGGGCGAACTTCATCGATACGGGCTACGGATACAGATCAACATATCACCCTCTCTCCGGAGAGAACTAGCGCCCTGGAAAGATTAAGCAGGGTATCTCCTTTCAGTCGGTTAGGACCAAGGAGAAATATGAGTCCACCTAGAGCCCCATCGAGAAGCTTTCGACCACCATCAAGTTTGAGAGAAGGATCAGCACAATCAAGACCAGCTACTCGTCGAGATAGATCTCAGGAAGCTACGTCAGAACAATTAATTGCTCGGACTAAGCAGCCCGAGGAAGGAAATGAAGCATGAAAAGGTTCCATTCAGCGATTGGAGGATAGACTTGGAGAAATGGTTAAAGAAAGGAATCCTTTACAGAGAACTTTTGTTCAAGGGACACCTTTTGTGCAGGCCATTGTGAATTTTCCTACACCATCGAAATTCAAAGCACCTGTAGTGACCCCTAAATATGATGGAAAGACAGATCCTGTTCTTTATATAGAACAATACCAAGCTGTTGCCGATATATATGTTATCCCCGACGAGATGAGGTGTAGAGCATTTTCGGGAACTCTTACCGGATCTGCACAGATATGGTACAACAATCTTCCTCGGGGTAAGATTTCGACTTTTATTCAGTTAGCCGAGTTGTTCATTGGCAATTTCTGTTTTGGAGCAAAGCCGGTAAAGCGAGTAGTGCACTTGTTAAGTGTTAGACAAAAATCAGGTGAGAGTACTAGAGATTACATAACTCGTTTCAATAACGAGAAGTTGGAAGTCATAGATTACGAAGAAAAGACAGCGATCACTGCTTTGATGAGTGGATTGCTGCCTAACAAGTTATACTATACTTTGGCCAAAGATCCACCTAAAACTATGTCGGAGTTGATGGAAAAAGCGGCCAAAATCATGAATGCCGAGGAGGCTATGGCTGCGAAGAAGAATATGGATAAAGAAACCAAGGTGGAGGTTGACAAATCTAAGAAGAAAGAGCAAAAAGGTAATGGTGGTGACAAGCACTCCAAGAATAATAGGACGTCATGGGAAGTCCTGAAGAAATATGATAATTATACTCCATTGAAGATGGGTATTAATCATGTTTTGGAAGAAATCAAGAATAACGAAGAAATCAAGTGGCCAGATAAACTGAGGACCAATCCTGACCTGAGGAATAGGGCCAAATATTGCGAGTTCCATAAAGATCATGGCCATACGACCAAAAATTGCATAGCCCTTCAGAACGAGATTGAAACGCTCATCCGAAGAGGAAAGTTGTCAAAGTATGTAGATTGCAGAGGTGAAAGGAAGAATGATGATAGACTAGAGATCGTTCCAGATCTCCTCGTCGGACGGAGGAGAAAAAGAAAAGAGTTCATGAAGATGATCCAGATGAAGACCCCGATCTTCCAAAGAAGCCAAGACAGCCTGAACGAGAGGTATTTTCCATACGTTTTGGGTCATTTGATTGTAATGTTATTACAGGAGGAGATGTTGGAGGGGGAGACCTTACTGCAGAAAGAAAGGCCTACCTCGGAGAGGCTCAAGCCTGCTCATATATTCAACGAATAAATCTTGCCGAGGATGATCGTCCGAGGAAGGTAAATAAAGAGAAGCTAGTTATTGTTTTTTCAAAAAACGATTTGGCAGGTGTTCTTTACCCTCATGACGATCCCTTGGTGATCAAAATGAGGATGAAAGATGTGGTGATTTCAAGGGTGTTGGTGGACAATGGTAGTTCGGCAGACATCATGGACTATTCATGTTTTGATAGCTTGAATTTGAAATTATCTCAATTGGAACCTTATCACAGACCCCTTCTGGGTTTTGCTGGCGAGAAAGTTTTTCCACTTGGAACGATCAAGTTGGACATATTCATTGGAACTTGGCCTGCTTGTCGAACAGAAAGAATACGCTTCTTTGTGATGGATAAGAATGTGCAGTCAGCCTACAACATCATCATGGGAAGAGTTGGTTTGAAGAAGTTCGAAGCAATTCCATCTACAGTGCATCAATGCTTAAAATTCCCAACAAACTTCGGAGTAGGAGTTGTGAAAGGTGATCAAAAAATAGCTCGGGAATGCTATTATTCATCTGTCGAGCAAGAGGATCTTGAGGAATCAAGGAAAAAGACTATTACCTACCAGGTGGAGGAAGGTACAGAAATTAAAACTTTTGATCCCAGGGATGAATCCCAACTTGTAAAAGGACAGGTGGTAGAATCTACAGAAAATGTTATTCTGGACGAGGAGCACCCTGAACGAGTAACCCAGATAGGTTCGTCGTTGGATGCTTCAATAAAACAAGAGTTGATAATGTTCTTGAGAAACAGGAAGAAAACTTTCGCATGGAGTCATGAGGACATGCCAGGAATAGATCCAAACTTCTTATGTCACGAACTCAATGTGAATAAGGAGATCAAGCCTGTAAAGCAGAGAAAAAGGGTATTTAGCCCCGAAAAGAATCAAGCCGTACAAGAAGAGGTCGAGAAGCTCCAGAAAGCCCAATTCATTGAAGATGTGAAATATTCAGACTGGCTGGCAAATGTGGTGATGGTAAAGAAGAAGAACAATAAATAGAGAATGTGTGTTGATTTCACTGATCTCAACAAGGCATGCCCAAAAGATCATTTTTCATTGACCAACTAGTGGATGCTACCTCGGGACATGAGTTGCTCAGCTTCATGGATGCGTATTTTGGCTACAACCAGATCAAAATGAAACCTGAAGACAGGGTAAGTACTTCTTTTATTACCCCTAGGGGAACTTATTGCTATAATGTTATGCCTTTTGGTTTGAAAAATGCAGGAGCGACATACCAGCGGCTGATGAACAAGGTTTTCACCGAACAAATCAGTTGCAACATGGAAGTCTATATCGATGATATGCTGACAAAAAGCAAGAAAGCTGCAAATCATTTAGTTGACTTAGCTCAGACATTTGATCAACTGGATAAATACCAGATGAAGCTTAACCCGACGAAGTGCACATTTGGAGTACGAGAAGGAATGTTTCTCGGGTACATTGTCAACCAGCGAGGCATTGAAGCAAAGCTAGATAAGATCAAAGCTCTTTTAGGGTTGCGATCTCCAACAACAAAGAAAGAAGTGCGGAGTCTTACAGGACGAGTTGCAGCGCTCAACAGATTTATGTCCCGAGCAACTGATAAATGCCTCCCATTCTTCAAAACACTTCGAAAAACTTTTGAGTGGACTGATGAATGTGAGAAGGCCTTTCAAGACTTGAAAAAGTATTTTGGAGCACCTCCATTGTTGTCCAGGCCAATAACAGGAGAGAAGTTGTACTTGTATCTGGCTGTATCAGAGAATGCAGTTAGCTCAGTATTGATTAGATTGGAGAATGGAATTCAGAAACCCATCTATTATACAAGTAAGGCTTTTCGAGGTGCAGAAATCAGATATCCAAAGCTAGAAAAATTGGCATTGGCATTAATTGAAGCAAGTAGAAGAATGAGGCCATATTTCCAGGCCCATACAATCGTCGTATATACCGACATGCCATTGAGACAAGCCCTTCACAAGCCAGAAAAATCAGGAAGACTGATGTACTGGGCAATAGAACTCGGTGAATATGATATTGTGTATGAACCCAGATCATCATTAAAAGGGCAAGCTGTAGCAGATTTTATAGCAGAGTTTACATACCCTGATACCCCCGAGGAGCAAAAGGTGCTCGCTGACCAACCTGTGGATGTTACAGGATCAACAGACATAAACCCAGACCAACTTCGGTTGGTAAAAGGGCTTATGGATGAAGACAGATTATCAACTTCGAGCTCAGACCAGCTCCGGTTGGTAAAAGAGCGAGAAAAGATGGTCGACGAGGAGCGAAAAATGTCAAGGGAGGATGAAAAGAAGCAACAAATATTTCACCGAGGAACCCTGTCAGATAAGGAATTTGAAGACGGGTTGCCCATATGGAGATTATATGTAGATGGCTCATCTTGTACAGCAGGTTGCGGGGCAGGAATTGTTTTGAACACCCCAGACGAGATTGACATGGAATATGCTTTACGATTCCAATTCAAAGCCTCTAATAATGAAGTTGAGTATGAGGCCATGATAGCAGGTTTAAACTTAGCAAAAATTATGGAAGCACGGCAAGTAATTGTATTCAGTGATTCTCAATTAATTGTAAATCAGATGACAGGAACATATGCAGTTAAAGGAGATTTAATGGCAAAGTATCATGCAAAGGTGATGGAGTTACTGACAGAATTTGATGCCATTCAATTGGTGAGAATACCGAGGATGGAGAATGTACAAGCAGACGCACTGGCCCGACTAGCATCAGCTACTCGTACCGAGCTGCGAAGAACGATACCAATTGAAGTATTGAAAAGTCGGAGCATAGATGAGAACTTGACGATGAATGTTATTACCCTTGATTTAGGACCATCTTGGATGGATCCCATCAGGGTATATATTGAAGAGGGAGGATTGCCAGAGGATAAGCTCGCTGCCAAAAAATTAAAGTATAAAGCTGCTCGGTATGTATTAACTAATGGTATTTTATATAGACGATGAATTATGGCAGGTTTGCAGAGATGTGTACATCCCTCCGAGGTGAAAGAATTGATTGAAGAAATCCATAAAGGGTCTTGTGGAGCTCGTGTAGCAGGTCGAACACTTTTACAAAGGGTAATGACTCAAGGATACTATTGGCCGACGATGAGGGCTGATTGTATAGCCTATGCTAAGAAATGTGACAAGTGCCAACGTTTTTCCTCTATCCGACGAACTCCACAAGCATTGTTGACACCCATAACTTCCCCTTGGCCATTCGCCATGTGGGGAATTGATTTGGTGGGACCATTGCCGACCACCCGAGGAAGATTCAAGTACCTCGTCGTCGCAGTAGACTATTTTACTAAGTGGGTAGAAGCTGAACCCCTTATCGACATGACGTACGAGAAGGTATACCAGTTCGTTTGGAAGAATATCATCTGTCGATATGGTCTCCCTCATGCCTTCATCACAGACCATGAAACCCAATTTGATAACGAGGAATTTGCTGCCTATTGTCATCAGTCGAATATTTTGAAGGTTCATTCAGCACCAGGCCATCCTCAAAGCAATGGACAGACTGAAGTGACGAATAGAACACTGCTAAATGGTTTAAAGAAAAGGCTAAGTGAAGCTAAAGCTAACTGGATTAACGAGCTACAATCAGTATTGTGGGCTTACCGAACAACTCCCCGAGCAGCGACTGGAGAATCACCATATATGCTAGCATTTGGAAGTGAGGCTGTAATACCTGTCGAGTTGGGTCTTCCAACGCATAGAGTACTGAATTTCAATTCTCCTGTCAGTGACTTGATGAGAAGACTAGATTTGGATATGCTCGAGGAGGTCAGAGAAGAGGCATCCATTAGGAATGCTGCTTATCAACAACGAACAGCTCTTTTCTACAACAAAAGGGTAAGGAAATGCGATTTAAAGGAAGGAGATTATGTGCTAAAGAAGGTAATTTAGAAACACAATAAATTGGAGGCAAACTGGCATGGGCCTTACCGAGTTACAGAAGTTGTTCGACCAGAAACTTACCGAATAGCAACTCTAGAAGGAGAAGAATTCAAGAATGCTTGGAATGCTGAACACCTTCGCAAGTATTATCAATGATGTAAAATGTACAACGGTTTCATCAATATGAATAAAACGATGATGTTTTCACCATTTTCCTCTCCTTTGTTTGAAAGTTTTTCCGGGAATACTAGTGTTGTACACTACGCTGCTCGACAGCAAAAAGAAGACGATAGTTCAAACCCACGACCAACTCCGATTGGTAAAAGGGCGAGACCAAAAAATATACTCCTTTGGTTAGGAGGCGTACGCTAGCGTGACCAACTAAGGTTGGTAAGATAACTAGTGGACAGATAGTTCGAAAGAACCAAAAAATATACTTCTTTGGTTAGGAGGCGTACACTAGCGTGACCAACTAAGGTTGGTAAGATAACTAGTGGACAGATAGTTCGAAAGAACCAAAAAATATACTCCTTTGGTTAGGAGGCATACACTAGCATGACCAACTAAGGTTGGTAAGATAACTAGTGGACAGATAGTAAAAAGAACCTGATAGTTCAATAATCAACTAGGGTTGAGGGAAGAACAATATCATTTGATTTGAAAATAGACCAACAAGTTGGTCGGAAGGTAAAATCATTCCAGAAAATACAAAGAATTCCAAACTGAACCAAGTATAGTTGGTCGATGATCAACTATACTTGGTCGACGAGGATAAATTATCGACCATGGTTGGTCGGACACATTTTATGAAAAAGTTTACCAAGTATGGTTGGTCGGGGATAAAAACCCATCAACTGTAGTTGGTCGACAAACACAATTTAACAACCTTGGTTGGTTGGAAACAGTTTAAACATTTTATACTCATTACTTTATTATTAAGTGATTGAGCAACATTGATACTTGTAATTTTGATTACTAAGTTGGTTGATGAACAACACCATATTGTTATCTTTTTAACAGATATATATACACAAATGTAAAAATGTTTGATAAACGCAAGACAATCGCAATACAAATTTGCAAACAGAAAATGAAATTCTTTCATTAAGATCAAAGTATATTACAAGCTACATATATGTGCTAATTATTACATTGAAAAACCTATTCTATTGGTTTCTTTCCTTTATCTTTTGAAACAGGTTCCTCGCCGGCAGGAGGATCCTCCAGGCAAAGAGGAGAATTGATGAAATTAATATCTCTGAGCATTCTGACGTTCATCACAGAAGGTGTATCCAAGAGATGCTCGGGACGAGATAATTCAGTCTGAGAATGAAGACTATAGTCGCCAAGGTATTTTGAAATTAAACTCCGAGGAATGGAACGAGCTGGAATCCATTCCATGTCCAATTTGAAAGGTGGCACAGGCAAGTCTAGTAACCCTGGAGCATGATAATCCCATTAAAAATGCCCTTGCTCCAATTTCAGTACACCCAGAGCGTTCAACCACCCTTGCTTATAACCTTCATTATTGGCATGTTCAATACGAGCATCTAAATGAACAAGGGCTTCATTATATCCTGCCATCCAAAATTCCCTGGGCTGTTTATGGAATTGAAAGGTTAATCTATCCAATTATTCGTGAAGGCTCCTGGCAAAAACATCTTTATCATTCAAAGCAGACTTCGTTGCAGTAAGTTGATCTTCCAAAGATAGATTTTTCTTGGACATTTCAGATAAAGCCCGATCTTTGGCGTTCAATTGGTATGCTTGAGTTTCCAATGTTGACAGAGTGCGAGATTCTTCAACATTACGACTAAGAACCCTTGATCGACTCCGAGCAGGTGGAGAATTTTGCTCCTCGACAACATTTTGGACAGCTCTTCCTCGCCCACGAGATCCTCTTCCTCGTCCCCGAGCAGTAGTGGAAATAACAGATCTTCTTAAGTTATCCAGTTCTTGCCTTAATTTGGCATTCTCAACCTCTAAGAACGAGAAACCTTCATCGGTAACTTGTACTAAAGCAGTGGAAGATGACGCTGCAGATTCATACTGTGCCAGCTTTTTCTGCAAATTATTGTTCTCTTGTTCCAGCAACTCAGCAATCTGCCTGCAGGCCTCAACTTCACCTTTTAAAGTTCTTTCCCTAACATCGTATCCAACAAGGATCTTTTTATGGCCCGTTTCAGAAGAAAGCTGTTGATATCTATTTTCATATTCCTTGTGCAGCAAAGCAATTGATTCATTGTGCTGACCTTGGAGATCTTCTAAGGAATAATGAAGTTCCTCAATCAAGTCATAGTAGGCCACGTTGTTGGCCACAGCTCGGTCAAGTAAATCCTTCAAGTACCGATAAGCCTCAATTGCTTGCTCTGTAGCATCATGACCAAGGATGTCAGCTATTTCTGATGTACTAAGGTCTGTATGACCAGCTTTATAATATTCATGGCATTGCTACATCAGCTTTGTATCATGTGCAGATATTAGTTCCATTCTAGCCATAAACTAAGGATGAGAAGAAGACAACAATCAACAAAAACAAATCATCAACAACAGAGATGAACAAAGATGTATTTTATTAGATCACAAAAGGATTACATTGTTTGATTACAAATAATGAAAGATAGAGATGATACCGAACAACTTCACACCTTTTCCTTGTCTCCCAAGACTTTCTCGGGAGGCTGGGACGAGGAGCTTGGTTGCTCGGTGGTAACAGCAACTTGATCAGCATGAGTTGAAATTTTCTCAGGAGGAGGAGGCATGGAAGAAATGCCCTCGTTGGCAGAAGGAAGAGAGGCAGAGACTTGATCACCTATAGCCATAGAAGATTCATCAGAGATAGGCTCATCTTCTTTTTCTTCCACAATTGGTGGGGGAGGACCAGGGAGGTGTAGCTGGAATAGCCCTGAATCTTCTTTGATCTTCAATTCCTGCAGGGCAGCTACCCAACCATCTCGGAAGTATTTCAACTTCCCATATTGAACTTGGGATGTCATCGCAGCAATCTCCTTGTCCCATCCTTTATCCCAGCCAACGCTGAAGGATTTTTTAACTGCGAGCTTTCTTTTCAGTTTCTCCGAGGAGAGCTTCACATCCAATTCTTCCTTCTGGCCCTTGATATCTTGCAGGGCGGACAACTCTTCCTCTGCCTTTTTCAGCTTATCTTCAAGCTCTCCAAAGTTCTTGAGCTTGTCGTCATATTTCTGATGCTCGACCTCTAAACTCTTCACTTTATCCTCCAAACTCTTGGAGGTCTCAGCCAACTTCACCTTCTCGGCCTCAACTATAGATAACTTTTTCTCCCATTCAGCTTTGTCCTCGTTATACTGCTGACGAGAATCCCTTAAAGATTGGGTTAAACCCAGCAGAGCATCCTCTACACCTGACGAGGAGCTGGAAGCTTTAATAGCTTCGTCTTTCTTCACAATGTTATTAAAACAATTCACCAGCTAAACAAAGGAAAAAGTGACAGGTCAGTGCAAAAATACAAGTATTCAAAGACAGAAAGGAAATTCAGAATGTGAGAAATTTACCGAAGCAAGGTGACGAGTAGCTAGGGATGTCAGCATATCCCTGGAAATATTTTCATCAATTCCTTGGACCTCGGGTATGATCCAAGTTTTTACCGAGCTCATTGCAGAGCTCAGAAGAATGATGGTTGGAACACCAACAACACCAGATGGTGGAGAAGAGACAGTTTCAGCCAAATTGACTGAGGATGATTTCCTCAATCTCCTCAAAGGGACTTCGGTAGTTTCAACCAAGGAAGAGCTCTTGGTCGGAGAGATAGCAGTCATCTCGACAGGAGCAACCTTCTTGCTCGGAGCCACTGGGGGCTTCTCGGCAGCTTTGGAAGGTGCAACATCCACCTTCTTAGTCCCTTATGGGACATCAACTTTGCTTTTCTTGGCTTCAGCAGCAGAAGTAGTGTCATCAAATAGAGCAGGGGGAGCTCTTTTCCTACCCATTCTTTGACTTAAAGGGATGTGAGAATCTGAAGAAGAATCCTCTGGAGTTGAAGCTGGCTCAACAGGACGAGCAGTATAAGAAGTCGTATAGCTCCTATACTGCAGCAAATATGATGAAGACCTGATGTGCTCGTCTGCAACGTTCTTATGCAAACCCCAGATAAGTTTCAGATGCTTAATATTAACCTCTGATTCTTTTGGAGTTTTTCTTTTGCTATCAACTGCAAATAAATACATAATGAGATATCAGTCATACATTTTGTCAAACATGATGAAAGCATAATTTCATAAGTAAAGGAAAATGAGAATAAACCTATCCCATTGTCATATGGGGGCATTTGGGACCTTCATACACTCTGTCTCCGACTAAAGGAGCATGTTGCCAATTTTTGAAAACTAACCCATGTTCAAAATAATCTCTATTTGCATCAGGGAGGTTAACTACAAGAGCCCTATTTAAAAACCTAGTTTTTAAGTAGTAAACATTATCTAAAATAGCCCATCTATAGTAAAACATAATTTCAGGAATCCCTATACGAGTTCTATGAGTTAGATTTAATTTATACACCCCATTAATTATTCTCCATGAATTGGGGGCTATTTTTGCAGGAACAACGTCAAAGTATTGACAGAACTCTAAGCATAAGGGATTTGGCGGAAAAGAAAATCCACATTCGGCAATGAATAGACTGGGGAACCAATGTCCCTCAGCCAATCGAAAATAATCTAAAGGCTCAGAAAGAACCTCCAGAGTTACCCAGGAAGGAATGGAAAAATCGGAACGAAATTTCTCAACAGACTCCACAATATAAACCATACTGAATAAAAGAAATATATAAGAAAGGAAGAAGATCTTACAGGAAGAAAGGAGGTCTGTTGACAATGAACGAAAACAAGGATGAACGCACAAGAGAAAGAAAGACTGGAGAATTCGAAAAGCTTGAATGCAGAAAATTGGAAAAGGTAGACGACGGTATGGTTACCTAAGAAGTTTAAATACTTTACCTTGGGAAGCTGCGAAGGAAATGATTACAAAAAGAAACTGTCGAACTTCCGGCGGCTAAAAGGACAAAAAAGGGCACAAAGATCGAAGCGCTCGTAAAAAGTCGAAAAAAAGGCGGATTCTGTGAATTTGGAAATAAATTCAAATACGATGCTCCTAAAATCCAGGAAGGTCATTTAATATTGCCATATACCGAGAAAGAATGTTCCATACTCCTCAAAGTTCTAAATATGAAACATTGGGGGCTTCTGTTGATACCAAAATTAATATGCTGATGTGGGCGAATAATACGAAGACATTTGTCAAATCTACGTGGCACAATAACAACGAGGAAGTTCATTTCCCCGACCAACTCATGTTCTCTCCGAGCAACGAGGATACACCGAGGAGCTTCAGCACTCCGAGGTACTTTAGCACTCCGAGATACTCTAGCGCTCCGAGGAACTAAGGCGGTCCGAGCTGCATCTCGGCCGTAGCATAAACTGCCAGATAATCAACAGTTCAATTATTCATTGAATGTTTATCATCTTGACGCACACGCCGCATTAAATGTATTACCATTTCATATGTATATCATTTAATGTATCAACCTTTTCATATACAACCTAAGGGCTATAAATACCTTGTATCACCCTCATTCAAGGGGGAGGGAAATTTCTTGAGAGAACTTGTAATCAAGAATTCCACAACACTCAGCAATAACATAACAGTGGACGTAGGTCATTCTTATAAGGCTGAACCACTTTAAAAATCTTTGTCTCATTTTATTTATCTGTGATTGAATAATTAGAGCGATCTAGTTTTTTACATCAACACACCTAATAAATAATTAAGCTAAGTGTCAAAACAATTAATTTTAAAGATTAAGTTCCCCGATTATACTTTAATATACGAAATCATTTCATAAACATGGATAATAATATTAAAACCAAACTATCCAAGTGAAGTAAACGTGCTAGATAGATCAACCAAATAAAATATCCCACATCGCATGACAAATTAATATTCAAAAGCAATCCCAACTAAAATGGAATACTGAAATAAATAAATAGTACAAATCTCCCTGAGCTAAATATAATTGGGAATGGGCGACACATGCCTTACCTAATAATGACTGAATAGGAGTCTGAGAAGAAAAGGATGAAGTCATCTACTGCTAGGACCTGCAACTCCCACACTAACTACAGCACATCAATAGTTCAACGGTCTAAGCCCGAGTGTAAAATAGCTTTTAAAATTGTTTAACAAGTATATAAAATGCTTACGAGTTGATATCACATACATGTTAACACTTCGGCACTCACTTGGAAATTCTAACCTCTCAACTAGTGTACACGCTGAACGTACCGCTAAACCATCATAGTTAATGCTAACCCAATTAACTAGTTCGACATAAGTTCCCGCTTACATTTTCTCTTTCGTATGCTCGTACGTACTACACACTAAATACATTATCGCAATCCTGTCATTTATGAATCAATGTTATTATTTTATTATCGTCTTAAGTTCCCACACACTTAAGTTATTTTTTAATATTATTATCTTTCTCATCTACTCACAAGTACGGTAGATTAAACACAGGTATATATAGTTATCACTCAATATATATATTAATAGGGCACCCCATATAAAATCTATGGTGCAGGCATACTCTGCTATCAAGTTCTCGTACCTCTCGTATATAAAAGTAAAATACTAATTCAGAATCACTCTCGAACTGTATTAACACAAAACACACATAATGAAGGAGAAGCATAATTCCAAGTCACTAAGAGATCACCACATACCCCAGTGTCTCTTAAGATCGTCTGACTATCATTCTCTGATAGCCTGTACCAAGGAATCATATGTTCTAGGGTACGAGTCAATATCCCCCATAAAGGTCCCATCGAGATATAAGGCTGTCCCGACGCAGAAACCTCCTTGATAACAAGTCTCACGGGTACGATTTATCACACAGAATACTCATACAATAGATATATTCACACACCTATGTGTATTGATAAGCACCCAAAAGTGTCTATTTTATACTCCGAATAGATGCATTTTAGTCACTCGTTTTAATTAAAAATGACCTTATGTTCGTATTTTATTATTTTTCAGGTCAATATGCAGTTGCAGTACAAATAATGTTAAATCAATAAAATTGCAATTCAATAGCGATCAAAAGCTTGCAACGAAGAAATCAAGGAGATCGCGAAGTCTGAGTCCCTATTTGAGCGTGCCGAGATGTGATCCGATGCCCCAAAACAGTCCCGAACCAAATCTAAACCTAGACCGAGCCCAGTCCATACCCCGAGCCCGGTGTGTGTTTAGTTTGTACCTTTATTATTTTTCTTAGATTTTTAGTTTGAGTCATTTTTATTTTTTGGATTTATTTAGATTTAATTAGAATTTTCTAAGATTTATTTTCTATTTTTCTATTTATTTATTTTGATTTTTATTAGTTTTAAATTTTTAATCTTTATTTTATTTTATTTTATTTTTATTAGGATTAATTTTTAGGAATTTTTTTTTTTTTAGTTTTATTAGATTTCATTATATATATATATATATATATATATATATATTATTTTAGTTTTATTTTATTAGGATTATATTTTTTAGGTTTAATAGAGTTTTATTTTATTTTAGTTTGAAATATTAGTTTTTTTTAGTTTTATTAGATTTTATTTTTTTATTTTTTTTAGAAGGTAACATTTTCTTAAGGGTACAAAATTAACAAATACACCCAAACGCATCCCTACACTATTCATCATCTTCAACCCCTCTCTCCCTCACCATACTCCATTCCCAACCAAACCCAACACCTTCTCTTTCTCTCTTCAACCATCTAAAACCCCAACCTCTTCTTAATCCAACCCAGAAATCCTGCAACCCGGGTCAGCAAACCCAGTTACCCAAACCGTAGCCCCACTCCGGCCTGCCCAAACCAGCGAACCCCGTTCGCGCAGCCAAGAACCGACCCTTGCTTCGACCAGCAGAACCCGAACGACCCCGTCCCTGACCAGCTCCGATCCGGCGGAAAAACGAACCCGCTCCCGCTACGGCCCGATCTGAAACCAGCGAACTGCCCGGAACCCCCATACCCGCGATTCAAACCCACCACCGCCACCCACCTGCCATAGCTCCGATCCGAACCCTTCTACCCGACCTGCAAAACGAAATCCGGCCAGAAATACTAAAACCCGAGACCAACCCGTGCTCCAAACCTCAACCCGATACGGGTATACCCAAATCCAAACTTAATAACCTCCTGCCATATTCGAATCTTCAACCAAAATCCCTACAAAATAGGAGCTTCCAAATCAAATCCCAAGCCATTCAAATCCCTTAAAACTCTCATCCAACAATCCAAAGCATCGTGAGTAAATCAAAAGAAAGGGGTAAAGCTATAAAAGAAGGCTCTCATCAGGAAAAAAAAAAAAAAGGTACGTAGAATATGTACATAGTAGGTACATACAAAAATTCCAAAAAATTCCAAAAAAATTAGTTTAGTGTTAGAATAAATTTTTAGGTTTGTGTTTTATTCTTTTTTATGTAATCAAGTGCTGGAAATTGTGACGAAGTTGGACGTGTGTCAAGGCGCTTTTCAAGACAAATTTGGGAAAAAAATTGCGTATTGTATTTCTACCTTATCTTTTCAATTTTTTTCCTTCTTGATATATTATCTATTGTTGTTTATGCACATATGAGAATGTTTGGCTAAACACCCCGTTCAAGGGGTGGGATACACTGCGTATGATGTTAGTTTAATTAATTGGTTTCTTTAATTTTATATTTCTAGGTAAATTAATTTTAACTGTCGCCAATTAATTTATGTAACGAGAGTTAGTAAATTAATTGAACAAATTAATGTTTGAATGTTGGAATCGAACTAGAGATAAGTTTTTCCGATAATTAAATATTAATTAGGTATTGAAATTTGAGGATTGATATTGTTTTCTTTAAATTGATCATAGCGGGTAATTTTCTGAACATAGTGTAGTCTTAATTTTTCATCGTGTGACATTTTTAAATTAATTTTCTGAAAAATATTTTATTAAATTTATAATTTTAACGAGAGTTAGATTATTGATTTAATATTATCTCGAAATATTTCGAATTGATAAATTAAAATAATTGAAAATGCAGTGTCATCCCATCTCTTGACCTTCTCACATTATTTCACACTCGGTTGCACATTTTTTTCATTAGTTAGTCAATTTTATAATTTTTAGCGTTTAGTAAATTTTTCCCTTGAAATAGTTTTAAAAATAAAAAAAAAATAAAAAAATAATTTCATAAAAAAAATTGGAATTGCACGCTTTCACATTAATTGTTTCACCTTGAAAGTTGGATTGATACCCGTACTTACCGCAATACGAGTTATTTTTAGACAAATTTTGTAGGTACTCAAGGGAATTTTGAGAGTGGTTTTTGAAGACAACGACTATACCCAAAAAGCTTCTTATCATGTATATTGACTTCAAATAGGATAGGTACACTCACGACCTCCACACACATGATCCGTAAATAACGTATAACTCTCGACTGTCCTACGTAACATATAATTATCATAATCAATTTTATCGTGTAATTTAAATTACCCTTCCCTACTCGTAAAAAGGTTACTAAGTCACCCCACCGTGCCTTACGTTATTTCAGTAGCTATAATGATCCCTTTACTACTGGTTTTAACCTTAAGTTATCATATTGTCAATTTAAACCCCGCGTTATATAATTACCAATCGTTACTCACTCGGTGAACAATCATACGTTTATCGTTTAATCCCGTTCATAATCACATTTTTCAAGTCTTAATCACGACCCTACCGATCTTCCCTAAGCCTTATTATATTCAATAAATTAACAACAAGAATTTGGAGAGATTGGGGTTTAATCAAATCATAAAGGAAAATATCTTCACAATTTCCAGGGGAGTTGATCGATCGGAGAAAAGGGTCGATTGAATTAACCAGTCGATCGATTGACATTCATGACCAATCGATTGATCCATCAGGGATGGCTACGATTCTGCATATTTTGCCAACGGGTTTCTTCCATTTTAATCCTCAAATATCCATTTAAAATTTCCAAACTCCCACCCAGATATCACAAACATTATATAGACAGGTATAAATGATTTCTAAGGTAAAATATTCAATTAATCTCTAAGAATCATCATAAAATGGTTTCAATTGAAGAATTTATCATGTAAACCCTAGATTATCTTACTTTCTCAAGAACTCCATTATTTTCCAGATTTCTGTCTCTACTGGGTACCAAAATTTCATGGTTAATCTTCTACATACATAAGTTAACTTAACATGATTCCCACCCAATATGTGAATTTAATCTTCCAAACAACATTAAATCTTCATGAAAACATGTAATTATTCATCCTATTCAAACATGGATGTCTTATCAACATAAGAGTAGCAAGATAGATACTTTCCTCGAGAATATAATTCTGAATCTCTGAGATTTGATGATGTGGTTGTGTTCTCCTTCCTCCGATCTACACTTCGGCGGCATTTGTGGTGAAAATGGTGCAACTATTGTGGCTCTAGCCTCACTATACCAAAAATGCCAATCTGGCACGCTTAGGGAAGGAGATTCTGGCACTGTTTAAAACCGTGCCAGATTCTGGCACGGTTTTATCATAATCTGGCACGGTTTGAAATAGTGCCAAAATCTGGCACGGTTTTTAACTGTGCCAAATATGGGTACGCTTTGTTAAAAAAATAACCCCCCAAAATTTGGAGTGGGGACCAAATTTTCAAGACATTCCAATCCCCCCCCCCTCTCTCTCTCTCTCCCGCTCGCTCTCCTTCCCGGCTCGCTCTCCCTCCCGGCTTCCTCATCGCTCTCCTTCCCGGCTCGCTCTCCCTCCTCGTCGCTGCTACTGCTCCTCGTCGCTTAAGGTATTACATCTCTCTCTCTCTCTCTCTCTCTCTCTCTCTCTCTATATATATATATATATATATATATATATATATTTAGGGATTTAGGGTTGCGATTTAGGGATTGCGATTTAGGGTTACCGATTTCCGGTACCCGATTTAGGGGTATCCCGCAACTGGATATACATATATATATATATATACATATATATATATATATATATATATATATATATATATATATATATATATATCAGTAATATCAGTATCATATAGTTGTATATTTTCCTTTTTGTAGTCCTGTGTCTCGTTGATGAGTTGATTGTCTGTGTGTGTAGATTTGGAGCTGGAAGGGTGGAAATGAAATAAAAATGGGATTATTTCACTAAAACTTTTGGAAAAAAAGTGAGAATTAAATGTATATAGAGAAATTTAGAATTAGAATTAGAATTAATTGTCAAAACGCGTATGTGTGTGTGTGTGTGTGTGTGTTTATATATGTTTGTATATTGTCATTTTAACACCTTAGCGTCTCATCAATGAATTGTTTGTTTATGTATATATGTGTGCATGCACATAGTGTGTGTACGTGAAGGTGGAAGGGAAGAAGTGCACTAAAGATCAGCTTTTGATTGGTATGAATATGTATATTTACACATGCATGTATATACATGTATTTATACACTTTAAATTTATTAGCTCTATGTTTGGTTGATGAAATAGTGCCAAACTTTTGTGACACCCCGACTAATTAAATACCGGGTAGCTACTCCTTTATTAAATTAATTCAAAATGCCAAGTTGACTCAGCTAATAGCATCACTGTCGAAAGCATTTTTATTATTACTAACTACCTAGTATTTAAAAAGTAAGTTGCCAAATTTTAATTAAAGTCTGATTAACATGCAACAAGTGTAATGAAGAATAATAACACCATTCACCATACCGAAGTAAATAGAATAGCCATCACATAATGTAAATAAAGTCTGGAGGAAAACTCCTCACTACAAATCCACAAACTGAAATAATTAAACTGAATACTGAATCAATACATGCCAAAGTCTGAAAACTGTAATGGAAAAATAACTCTAATGGAACTGGGCAACATGCCCTAAAACTGAAGAATACTGAATATGGAATCCAAATGATAGAAGCGTCTAAAAGCAAATCCCTGTAGCTTCCACAAACAGCTACGACTCGTCACCTGAATGAGTATCCTATGCATGGTGTCCTTGTGGCTGGGCACCTAAAAATGGTTTTACAAGAAAATAGATTTGAAAGAAAACGGGTCAGAGCCCGAATGTGGAGATAGTTTAAAACCTGCAAGTGCTTTAAAAACATTTAAAACATTAAATGCAAAGTACATGTTAGGACGTGCACTCACATGAAATTCTCACCTCTCGTCTAACTGTGCAGTCCTAACGTAAGTACCCATCTAAAATAACACAACCCACTAGCTAAGTAGCATCATCTCTAGCTAGACTGTCATAGGTTCTACCCTTATTACTCGGTTCCCATTAACATTATAACGATCTCAATTAAATAGGGCTTAACGTAAATTCAGGTTCTCATACAGAAGTAATACAACTCGTTATAGATTATCCCTCTATGTTATTCCATAGTTATACACACAATACTATATGAAAGTTCCCAGTTTATTAAACGTATATTTTCCACAACATGAATATACAATATAAGCACCCCGAGGCTAAGCTGCGGTGCACACATACTCTGCTATACATCCCGGTACATCACGTACATAAGGATCACATATTCCGAATCTCTCAGGAATAGTTCACAGATAACAACATCACAAATAATGGAGGCGAACACAGTCACATCACATGGGTCACGCACATACCTACGTTCCCACGATCAGCGGACTTATTAACATCCCAATAAGTCTTTCTCTGACCTATGTTCATCGAGGTAACCAGTCTAAATCCGGGCAACACAAGGATTAGAGGGCCCTAAGCGAACGCAATCCTCCCGTGATAGCAAGTATGGTAGGTATGTCATACACACAATTCATATACCAATACTAAGTAAGCACACATCTTAGTAATCCCGTAGTTTAATTGTAGTACTTATCGCATTATCGTACCAATCTAATATATATACAACTTATATGATCCCTGTCCATATTTACACGCGCCATAATTTATTCTCACGTCGTGGTAAACACTCACGTCTCAATCCCATATTAACCATTATTTAAATCACTCGTATATAATTTACTCCTCATAATAACCCAAATGTCCCAAATCTATCAATATATCATCAAAGGAATGTTATCTCTATCCTCGAACAAGTTTACGGGACCCCCAAAATCAAAACAGACCAAAAAGGCTTAAACTGCCAGCTCGTTAGAAGTCTCGTTCGAACGAGGATGTTCGAACGAGATTTCAGTTCGTTCGAACGAACTGTACCTTCTAACGAGATCTCGTTCGAACGAAGTTATCGAACGAAATTCCCTTTCGTTAGAAGCGACTGGTCAACTCGTTAGAATCTCGTTCGAACGAGCTCGTTCGAACGACTTGGAGAGGTCTTCTAACGAGGGACCAGTTTCGGCCCAGATTTTCTCCAATCTCGTTTTTCATCCATTTTAATACCTCAAACCTCTTCTAAAGTTCGTCCCAACAACGTTTTAGGGTCTCTAATTCATCCTAAACATATTAAAGTCACCTCCTAACATGTTTTAAGGAATTAATTCGTCCTAAACATCATTAAATCACAAGTCTCTACACTTTTCCCCAATTTTTCAAGAACATGAACCCTAAAATTTTTAGATCCTTAATTTATCCAATTAAATTCGTTTTTGTGTCCTACAAGATATATCAACATCAGATTAGTCCTCTAAATATGATTCTACATGCAATTCCTTTCATCAAAATTTAGTATTCTACTTCCAAACTCATGGGTTTTTCATTATCTTCCAAGAACAAACATAAATTTGAATTATCTAACATGGAAGGAACATTCTCTGAAAATTAAATGGAATTAAATCACTTGCCTCGAGTTTATCTCTGATTTTGATGTTGATTTGATGGAGCTTTTCTGCAGAATTCCCTTCTCTCTCTCTCTCTCTCTCTCCAAGCTTATCTCCAATGGTGGCTAGGGTTTTTCTTTGGGAAGTTTTGGAAACCTAATTTGATAACTCCCGTAGCTTATTGGGCCATTAAGGGTTGGTTAGTGGGTTTAGTGGGTCTATTCCCAATCAGATAAAGACTCCTAATTTTCGTCATTTTTAATTCCTCAAAATACAAAATTACCAAAATACCCTTTATGTTGCCGGTATGGCCTAAAAATACCCCGGGACCCAAATTAAACCCCCGGCTAGTGTTTTTCGACTATCTCGACCCTTCTGGACGCTTTGGCGCACTCAAAACGACCATACGGTTAATAGAATTTAAATTCACTTTTATAATTAAAATAATTATATCCTGACGCGACGGTCACACGCGTCCCAATAAAATGACCAAATTGCCGTATATCAATCTCACGACAAATTTCATAATTCAATATTCATATAACATCATATATACTCAATATAGTCAAATACCAACTCACATCTCGCTAGTATTTTACCCGGATTAATTCCCAATTAATTCTCATTTAATTAATTAATCCCAAAATAAATATCGCCAAAAATACGGGGTATTACAACTTTGTTGCAAAACGTGGCCGGAATGTTGTTGTGAGCAATCACCGGGGGCTTGGGGGCATATCAATAATTGTAAGTAAGTATTCACTATATGGAATTTTTCTTTATTTTTTCCATTCTTTATTTTTTTTTTCTTTTTATTGTCCAGTAAAAAACCATTCAATAAATTTCTGTAATTGAATTATATATAATGATGTAGTTAGCATCCATTTGGACTGTTCACTTGTGCTAAGGATTTAGTTAGCATGGATACAAAGGTAAGCTTATTGTTCATACCCTTTGGACTTGACTTCTTTCTAGTTTATTTTCTGGTTAATTTTGATCACATTAACGTATTGTAGGTCAGGATGTTAGCAGTTTATATGTAAAAGTAGCTTCAGAGCAAGGCCAAGGAATTACAAGTAATGTAACTTTCACATGCAGAATCCCACTAACCCGCTACTGGACAGGTAAAACTCTAGTATTATATTTTACTTCTAATAAGATATATAGTTTTATATATGTGCAGTACTTTATTTATGCGTGTCCTTTACTGTATATATGGTTATGGGGTTTAACACTTTTTTTTTAAATTACGTGTTTTCATATTTGAAGTTTTGTTATGGAAGTAAAATTAAAGTTACGTGATCTTATGCTATTAATCGAGACGTAATTGGCTCAACTATGAGAAACTCTATAAGAATATTTACTTATTACTTGAAGTCACAAAACAAAAAATTTTAGTTGTGTGAGCATTCCCACATCATCAGACCTCTTCCAATGATAGGAGTTCTAATGAATGGAGTTAGAATAACATCTGTTAGTTTTTCAAAATTATGTCTATTGATAGTAATTATGCCTTACACTATTGAGATTTAATACAAACAATTGAAGTCCATATTGACATAGGAGAATAGCTTATTATGGACACCTCGCACGGGACCAATGTAACACGTAGGAACTGACCGCATCGTCCCGGGGCTCCCGGTTTGAGAGTATGACGATAATTTGCAAAAATAACACTTAGAGTTAAAAACAGACCGTTAAAGGGTGAAAACCCAAACCAGCCCTCAAACGTCCCCGTAGGAGGCACGAACACCTCGCACGGGACCAATGTAACTTGTAGGAACTGACCGCGTAGTCTCGGGTCTCTCGGTTTGAGAGTATGACGATAATTTGCAAAAATCACACTTAGACTTGAAAACGGACCGTTAAAGGGTGAAAATGCAAACCAGGCCCGAAACATCCCCGTGGGAGGCACGAACGCCTCGCACGGGACCATTGTAACTTGTAGGAACTGACCGCGTAATCCCGGATCTCCCGGTTAGAAAGTATGACTATAATTTGCAAAAATCACACTTAGACTTGAAAACAGGCCATTAAAGGGTGTAAACCCAAACCAGCCCCCAAACGTCCCCGTAGGAGGCACGACCACCTCGCACGGGACCAATGTAACTTGTAGGAACTGATCGCGTCGTCCCGGGTCTCCCGGTTTGAGAGTATGACGATAATTTGTAAAAATCACACTTAGACTTGAAAACAGGCCGTTAAAGGGTGAAAACCCAAACCAGCCCCCAAACGACCCCGTAGGAGGCATGAACACCTCGTACGGGACCATTGTAACTTGAAGGAACTGACCGCGTAGTCCCGAGTCTCTTGGTTTGAGAGTATGACGATAATTTGCCAAAATCACACTTTCTTGAAATCAGCCCGTTAAAGGGTGAAAACCCAAACCAGCCCCCAAACGACCCCGTAGGAGGCACGAATACCTCGCACGGGACCATTGTAACTTGTAGGAACTGACCGCGTAATCCCGGGTCTCCCCGTTAGAGAGTATGACAATAATTTGCAAAAATCACACTTAGACTTGAAAACATGCCATTAAAGGGTGTAAACTCAAACCAGCCCCCAAACGTCCCCGTAGGAGGCACGAACACCTCGCACGGGACCAATGTAAATTGTAGGAACTGATCGCGTCGTCCTGGGTCTCCCGGTTTGAGAGTATGACTATAATTTGTAAAAATAACACTTAGACTTGAAAACAGGCCGTTAAAGGGTGAAAACCCAAACCAGCCCCCGAACGACCCCGTAGGAGGCACGAACACCTCGCACGGGAACAATGTAACTTGTAGGAACTGACCGCGTAGTCTCGGGTCTCTCGGTTTGAGAGTATGACGATAATTTGCGAAAATCATACTTAGACTTGAAAACAGGCTGTTAAAGGGTGTAAACCCAAACCAGCCAGGCCCGAAACATCCCCGTAGGAGGCACGAACAACTCGCACAGGACCAATGTAACTTGTAGGAACTGATCGCGTCGTACCGGGTCTCTCGGTTAGAGAGTATGACGATAATTTGCAAAAATCACACTTAGACTTGAAAACATGCCATTAAAGGGTGAAAACCCAAACCAGCCCCCAAACGACCCCGTAGGAGGCACGAACACCTCGCACGGGACCAATGTAACTTGTAGGAACTGATCGCGTTGTCCCGGGTCTCCCGGTATGAGAGTATGACGATAATTTGTAAAAATCATACTTAGACTTAAAAATAAGCCACTAAAGGGTGAAAACCCAAACCAGCCCCCAAACGACCCTGTAGGAGGCACGAACACCTCGCACGGGACCATTGTAACTTGTAGGAACTGACCGCGTAGTCCCAGGTCTCTTGGTTTGAGAGTATGACGATAATTTGCCAAAATCACACTTTCTTGAAATCAGCCCGTTAAGGGGTGAAAACCCAAACCATCCCCCAAACGACCCCGTAGGAGGCACGAATACCTCGCACGGGACGAATGTAACTTGCAGAAACTGACCGCGTAGTCCCGGGTCTTCCGGTTTGAGAGTATGCCGATAATTTATAAAAATAACACTTAGACTTGAAAACAGGCCGTTAAAGGGTGAAAATCCAAACCAGCCCCCAAACGATCCCTTAGGAGGCACGAACACCTCGCACGGGACCAATGTAACTTATAGGAACTGATCGCGTCGTCCCGGGCCTCCCGGTTTGAGAGTATGATGATAATTTGCAAAAATCACACTTAGACTTGAAAACAGGTCGTTAAAGGGTGTAAACCCAAACCAGCCCCCAAACGTCCCTGTAGGAGGCACGAACACCTCGCACGGGACCAATGTAACTTGTAGGAACTGATCGCGTCGTCCCGGGTCTCCCGGTTTGAGAGTATGACGATAATTTGTAAAAATCACACTTAGACTTGAAAACAGGCCGTTAAAGGGTGAAAACCCAAACTAGCTCCCAAACGACCCCGTAGGAGGCACGAACACCTCGCATGGGACCAATGTAACTTGTAGGAACTGACCGCGTAGTCCCGGGTCTCCCGATTAGAGAGTATGACGATAATTTGTGAAAATCACACTTAGACTTGAAAACTGGCCGTTAATGGGTGAAAACCCAAACCAACCCCCAAACGACCCCGTAGGAGGCACGAACACCTCGCACGGGAAGAATGTAACTTGTAGGAACTGACTGCGTAGTCCCGAGTCTCTCGGTTTGAGAGTATGACGATAATTTGTAAAAATCATACTTAGACTTGAAAACGGGCCGTTAAAGGGTGAAAACGCAAACCAGGCCCGAAACATCCCCGTGGGAGGCACGAACGCCTCGCACGGGACCATTGTAACTTGTAGGAACTGACCGCATAATCCCGGGTCTCCCGGTTAGAGAGTATGACGATAATTTGTAAAAATAACACTTAGACTTGAAAACAGGCCTTTAATGGGTGAAAACCCAAACCAGCCCCGAAACGTCCCCGTAGGAGGCACGAACACCTCGCACACGGGACCAATGTAACTTGTAGGAACTGATCGCGTCGTCTCGGTTCTCTCGGTTAGAGAGTATGACGATAATTTGCCAAAATCACACTTAGACTTGATAACAGGCCGTCAATGGGTGAAAACCCAAACCAACCCCCAAACGACCCCGAAGGAGGCACAAACACCTCGCACGGGACCATTGTAACTTGTAGGAACTGACCGCGTAGTCCCGGGTCTCCCGGTTTGAGAGTATGGCGATAATTTGCCAAAATCACACTTAGACTTGAAAACAGGCCGTTAAAGGGTGAAAACCCAAACCAACCCCCAAACGACCCCGTAGGAGGCATGAACACCTTGCACGGGAATAATATAACTTGTAGGAACTGACCGCGTAGTCCCGGATCTCCCGGTTAGAGAGTATGACGATAATTTGCGAAAATCACACTTAAACTTAAAAACAGGCCGTTAAAGGGTGAAAAAGCAAACAAGCCCCCAAATGACTCCGTAGGAGGCACTAACACCTCGCACGGGACCATTGAAACTTGTAAGAGCTGACCGCGTAGTCCCGGGTCTCCCGGTTTTAGAGTATTACGATAATTTGCGAAAATCACACTTAGACTTGAAAACAGGCCGTTAATGGGTGAAAACCCAAACCAGCCCCCAAACGATCCCGTAGGTGGCACGAACACCTCGCACGGGACCCATGTAACTTATAGGAACTGACCGCGTAGTTCCGGGTCTTCCGGTTTGAGAGTATGACGATAATTTGTAAAAATAACACTTAGACTTGAAAACAGGCCGTTAAAGGGTGAAAACCCAAACCAGCCCTCAAACGACCCCGTAGGAGGCACGAACACCTCGCACGGGACCATTGTAACTTGTAGGAACTGACCGCGTAGTCCCGGGTCTCCCGGTTTGAGACTATGACAATAATTTGCCAAAATCACACTTAGACTTGAAAACAGGCCGTTAAAGGGTGGAAACCCAAACCAGCCCCCAAACGACCTCGTAGGAGGCACGAACACCTCGCACGGGAACAATATAACTTGTAGGAACTGACCGCGTAGTCCCGGGTCTCCCGGTTAGAGAGTATGACGATAATTTGTGAAAATCACACTTAGACTTGAAAACAGGCCGTTAAAGGGTGAAAATCCAAATCAGCACCCAAACAACCCCGTAGGATGCACGAACACCTCGTAAGGGACCAATGTAACTTATAGGAAATAACTGCGTCGTCCTGGGTCTCCCGGTTAGAGAGTATGACGATAATTTGCTAAAATCACACTTAGACTTGAAAACAGGTCGTTAATGGGTGAATACCCAAACGACCCCGTAGGAGGCACGAACACCTCGCACGGGACCATTGTAACTTGTAGAAACTGACCGCATAGTCCCGGGTCTCCCGATTTGAGAGTATGACGATAATTTGCAAAAATCAGACTTAGACTTGAAAACAGGCCGTAAATGGGTCAAAACCGAAACCAACCTCCAAACGTCTCCGTAGGAGGCACGAACACCTCGCACGGGACCAATGTAACTTGTAGGAACTGACCGCGTCGTCCCGGGTCTCCCGGTTAGAGAGTATGACGATAATATGCGAAAATCAGAATTGGACTTGAAAACAAGCCGTTAAAGGGTGAAAACTAAAATCAGCTCCCAAACGACCCCGTAAGTGGCACGAATACCTCGTACGGGACGAATGTAACTTATAGGAACTGACCGCATAGTCCCGGGTCTTTCGGTTTGAGCGTATGACGATAATTTGTAAAAATAACACTTAGACTTGAAAACAGGCCGTTAAAGGGTGAAAACCCAAACCAGCCCTCAAACGACCCCGTAGGAGGCACGAACACCTCGCACGGGACCATTGTAACTTGTAGGAACTGACCGCGTAGTCCCGGGTCTCCCGGTTAGAGAGTATGATGATAATTTGCAAAAATCACACTTAGACTTGAAAACAGGCCGTTAAAGGGTGAAAACCAAAACCAACACCCAAACGATCCCGTAGGAGGCACGAACACCTCGCACGGGACCAATGTAACTTGTAGGAAATAACTGTGTCGTCCCGGGTCTCCCGGTTAGAGAGTATGACGATAATTTGCCAAAATCACACTGAGACTTGAAAACAGGCCGTTAATGGGTGAAAACCCAAACCAGCCCCCAAACGACCCCGTAGGAGGCACGAACACCTCGCACGGGACCATTGTAACTTGTAGGAACTGACCGCGTAGTCCCGGGTCTCCCGGTTTGAGAGTATGACGATAATTTGCCAAAATCACACTTAGACTTGAAAACAGGCCGTTAAAGGATGTAAACCCAAACCAGCCCCCAAACGTCCCCGTAAGAGGCACGAACACCTCGCACGGGACCAATGTAACTTGTAGGAATTGATCGCGTCGTCCCGGGTCTCCCGGTTTGAGAGTATGACGATAATTTGTAAAAATCACACTTAGACTTGAAAATAGGCCGTTAAAGGGTGAAAACCCAAACCAACTCCCAAACGACCCCGTAGGAGGCACAAACACCTCGCATGGGACCAATGTAACTTGTAGGAACTGACCGCGTAGTCCCGGGTCTCTCGATTAGAGAGTATGACGATAATTTGCGAAAATCACAATTAGACTTGAAAACTGGCCGTTAATGGGTGAAAACCCAAACCAGCCCCCAAACGACCCCGTAGGAAGCACGAACACCTCGCACGGGAACAATGTAACTTGTAGGAACTGACCGCATAGTCTCGGGTCTCTCGGTTTGAGAGTATGACGATAATTTATAAAAATCACACTTAGACTTGAAAACGGGCCGTTAATGGGGGAAAACGCAAACCAGGCCCGAAACATCCCCGTGGGAGGCACGAACGCCTCGCACGGGACTATTGTAACTTGTAGGAACTGACCGCATAATCCCGGGTCTCCCGGTTAGAGAGTATGACTATAATTTGCAAAAATCACACTTAGACTTAAAAACAGGCCATTAAAGGGTGAAAACCCAAACCATCCTCCAAACGTCCCCGTAGGAGGCACGAACACCTCGCACGGGACCAATGTAACTTGTAGGAACTGATCGCGTCGTCTCGGGTCTCCCGGTTAGAGAGTATGACGATAATTTGCCAAAATCACACTTAGACTTGAAAACAGACCGTTATTGGGTGAAAACCCAAACCAGCCCCTAAACGACCCAGTAGGAGGCACGAACACCTTGCACGGGACCATTGTAACTTGTAGGAACTGACCGCGTAGTCCCGGGTCTCCCGGTTTGACAGTATGACGATAATTTGCCAAAATCACACTTAGACTTGAAAATAGGCCGTTAAAGGGTGAAAACCCAAACCAGCCCCCAAACGACCCCGTAGGAGGCACGAACACCTCGCACGGGAACAATATAACTTGTAGGAACTGACCGCGTAGTCCCGGGTCTCTCGGTTTGAGAGTATGACGATAATTTGCGAAAATCACACTTAGACTTGAAAACGGGCCGTTAAAGGGTGAAAACGCAAACCAGGCCCGAAACATCCCCATGGGAGGCACGAACGCCTCGCACGGGATCATTGTAACTTATAGGAACTGACCGCGTCATCCCGGGTCTCCCGGTTTGAGAGTATGATGATAATTTGCAAAAATCACACTTATACTTGAAAACAGGCCGTTAAAGGGTGAAAACCCAAACTAGCCCCCAAACGACCCCGTAGGAGGCACGAACACCTCGAACGGGAACAATGTAACTTGTAGGAACTGACCGCGTAGTCGTATATGCAATTTTTCTTCTTGTATATGCAATTCTTTTTCTTATATATGATTTTTTTTTAAAATGACTTGGTTACTAATATTGTATCTTTTTTGTGTCTTATTTTTTTTGTAGGATGACATTCAATTGTTAGCTTTTATTCACTTGGAACGCACGAAGAAGTCAATGCTTTACAACAGGGGGATTGTGTATTTAGTGTCGTTAACATTCAGGATTCTATTTTTTGTGTTATGGCCGAGCAGGCTTCAGTAGTTTTATGGTTTATTTTTATGGTCGTGCTGACTATAGTAGTTTTATTGTTGACTTTTATGGCCGTGCGGGCCTTTATATGGGCAGATTTTATGTTAGCAGGTTTTGGAATGCTCAAAAAATAGAGGAAACTTTGTCCAATTTTTTTTTGATATGGGAACTATTAACTCTTGTAATTTTTTGAAGTTATTGTCGACTTTTATGGTCATGTGTTGATTTATATTGGTATTATCTCTTGTAATTTTTTGAAGTTTGTATGCACATTAGTTTATCAACAACCTGCGATATTCATAATTTGTGAATTTTCTTGATTTTGTTTTTGCAAATAATAAATATTTTTCCTACTAAATTTGGAATTTGCAGATTTTCCAGATTTGGTTCCTATTATTATTTTTTTTAATCAACTGAAAAATCTGGCACGGTTTTAAACCGTGCCAAAATCGTGCCAATGCATAAAAAATGAGAACGCTTATAAAACAATCTGGCACGCTTTATAACCGTGCCAAAAGCGTGCCAGAAAATAGATAATTTGGCACGGTTTTGGCGTGTGCCAAAACCGTGACAGATTTAACATCTGGCACGGTTTAAAAGCGTGCCAAAAGCATGCCAGATTAAAAAACTGGCACAGTTTAAAAGCGTGCCAAAAGCGTGCCAGTTTGGAAAATCTGGCACGATTTTAAACCGCGCCAGAAAATCTGGCACGGTTTTAAACCGTGCCAGTTTCCTGTTGTTGGTGTAGTGCCTTGGGGAGTTCCTCACCTTCCTCCTCTAATGGCCTCTGTGAAATATGCAGGTTCTAACCCCAGAAGACAACCTCTAACATCTGATATACTTCTCTAATTTTCCTAGGTAATTAAATCTCAAAAATAAAAATTATCAAAATGCCCTCCTAGGATGCCGGTTAGGCCTAAAAATGCCCCGGGACCCAAACTAAACCCTCTGGTACACTTTTCTGACTATCTCAACCCTTCTGGATACATCGGCGCACTCGAAATGACCTTACGGGCGACTTAGAATTAATTCATTTTTATCCCATTAATTTAGTCCCAACACGACACAAGCGCGTCCCGACTTAATTTGCATGATTGTCGTATTATTCACTCGCGATAATTTTTAATAACTTCAATCTCATTTATTACTTTACTCATCTAGTAATATTTAACATATAAATACTAACTCTCGTCACTCTAGTAAATAGTCAATTAATTTATCCCAATTAAATTTAATAAATCCCATAATTAAAGGCCATAAAAATACGGGGTATTACATACTTCCCCCCTAATAACGGAATTTCGTCCCGAAATTCGGAAAATAAGGGCTACCTAGTAAAATAATTCTAGATACTCTATCAGTAGGCAAAACCAACTTCAGAGTAAGGCTCGATCACTATAGCCCCCGCCTCACAGCAAGCTAGTTTAACACTCTCGACACTTTATATCAGTTATAGGGTCACACCTCAATAGCGACACTTTACCTTGATCCTACCCAATGACATTCGAATAAGACGAGCCTATACATCATTGACCCCCATTATCTCAATATTATTGGAAGGCCGCACCTAACTACTTATCAACTATTCGTATTTATCTAAACACAAAACTCCCATCCCGAGAGAAACCATATGATCATTTGATCACTCTTGTCAGTTCTTCGAATCTCGATTTTCGGCGATGTAACTCAAAAGACACCTAAAATAGTCTGTGGTAATTCCACCATAGTCATCAGACTCTAACTCGACCAATATAAAAAACTTATTACCACTCACTTCTAAACAACCATAGGGAGAATAGTTAAGGTTCTTCACACAAAACCTCAATAAGTACTTTGTCCACAATAGACAGGTCTGAGTGCTTACACACAACTCTATCATTTGGTAATGTCTTCTCCCAAGTACCGTACTACACTTCACTTACCAGTTATAATTGTTACGGAATTGAAATGACCACAATGAGTCCAAATTATATTCCTATAACTCCACTAGTCGTCTATCACCTTTCGCCTACTCCTCGGCTATAGGTGATACAACTTGCTCAAAATGAATCGATATTCCCACTGCTTACTGAAATCCGGTATTGGAGGTGGGGTTCAAGGATCTCATCCTAGTTCAAAACAATATCGGGCAGGACCACTTATCGGCGCGATCCTTCTTTTCAAAGAAAGACTGCGACAAACTGTCTAATAGTGTAAATCATCCAAAAAGAATGACAATTACTTTCTTTTAGGTCAGCTTGTTCGACACATTCGAAGGAACTCGTGATCTTAACTTGATGTTGTAAACCCATCAAAGAAATTTACCAAATTGACTGCCCTCTTTCATTTCAGGAATCGTCGGCTTGATACAAAATTTTTGGTTGATCATCTTACTCGAACCGATTTCTATCTATGAGTGGTTCGCGTGGTGACTACTCACTATGTCCCGCTAAAAACCGACTTCCACTTATAACACCTCACATTAAATGGTACTTAATAATCCTATTCTTCCCTCGGCGTATACCAAAAGTTTCGACCCGTCACTGTTCGCCACGATGTGCACTTCTGGACTCCTTATACCTTATTAACATCCTCTTTCTATTTTTGCGTAAGTCACTCTGAATATTCGACTGGGTAGGATGTCGCTCCAAATTTTTCCATAATAGTTAAATTCTAGTCTTCTTAAGGGATATCCCTTTTTAAATGGCTTCCCACAGCTTGTCCTTCAAGTTCGAGTGTGCTACTCTGATCGCACACGTATATATGGATTATCGTCCCTCTCACACGACGCTTAATCCCCTCTACCACCTCCACTTCGTTATATTAGTCCCACAGACATATATTTCACACATCTATTCCCACATCCCTTTAATCCGGACGATTCTGACATCAGCTAACCAGGGTTCCCATACACCCTATAAATTGTGTATACTGGCATAAGTAACACATACGCTTCACACATAACACCCAATTCTTTATCTCCCCTGCACTGACAACGTGGCTAGAACCCTTGGGTACTCTCAATTACCCTAGAAATTGGAGTTTTAACTCCTCATTAACATCACTCCTTTCTTCAACTCGTGGTGATAAAATAAAATTTTTAATGCCTACTTACCGCACAACCGGCGCCGCTGGCCTTATATCGTAATTTAATCTTCAACTTACAGTTATAACTACATACTTCTACAACGACCGAGGTACCGGACTCATGGATGAATTACCAAACATCTCCCTACTTCCAACCTTATGCTAAGTTTCATGCGTGGGATGTCTCGCAAAGAAAAATCCAAATAAGGAACCCCCCTGATACACTACTACCTAGCATTGTCGATTATCGAAATCCGTTAGGCTCTCAGTCCATATGATGTACCCCTATATTCCTATCTCTCGATATAAAAGTTACATATCCTTCCTTAATTTCATTTAAATAAGGAACTTTTAGCCAATTGCACAATCACTTAGCATTGATGGTAATCACATTCCATAAACCTCGTACACATACAATCCGGACTCTTGAAATCATGTTCCCAAGCATATGAATATAAATCTTAACTCCCATGACTTTAAAGGATAGATATAACAATGCGCTCTTCCTATCCCCAGGTCCTAAGCGTTAAATATGATAATGAGTTAAATCTTTTCGCTCAACAGTAAACCCAATACACACTGAATCATAATAACAAGGTCCCTAAACACCCCAAGATTAAACATTTTGATACCACTATACCCTTCGAAGTCTCTATAATATATTATATAAATACGAGCCTGACCCTCCCACAGGTGAGGCTTCGCCATAACAAAACATCCCGCACTAGAGAAGTAACCCCGATAGCCTCGCAATTACTGCCCACTATCGTTCTAACCATTACTTATAAAACCATAATCAGGATAATATCATACTTGTATAACGCATCCCTAAGATGAGTAATCTCAATAAAGTATATAACACTATCAATAAACCCCTTCATCCTCCATGAATGACACTAAAGATAATCTCGTTATACTAGGGAAAACATTCACATAATAATAACATTATCGATATACGCATTAAGTTCATCTCACGTGCGAATCTAGCAAAAATTAAAATATAGTGACTCATTCGTGTCACATAAAACACGCCTCATCCTCCGAGGATAAAACTCATACTTTTACCTTGCCAGTAGCCCTGGCCACTCAAATGGTTTTCGAACATAGCACGCCTATCTGAACCAAAACAAACTACTTTAATCATTACCCCTTACTAGGCATCATACTCTTGCCCCCTTACTCGCTTAGGGAAAAGTGAACGTATGTGATTTCACTCTCCACAAAATACCTCTATGCATAATCCACTTATCACCGGTCATACTGACCATATTAGGGTTGTCCTTCTCTCGAACTTTGGTATGCTCGATTCTTGATGGCTACTCCCATTGTTCCTTTAGCCTTGTTGTCCCTAAGAAACATGCTACTTTCTTCAATAGCCCTTACTGAATTCACCATCTCTTGGTAAGAATTCAGTTATCCGAATCATTTAAATGGGTCCCCTGATGGGTCTCCCCCTTATAGTGCTTCACTACCACCGTTTCATCCAGTCTTATTCTCTGACTAAATTCTTCGATTCTTTTAGCTTCCCACACAAAGAAGCATTAACATCTCCATTGACAAAGCACGACATTGTCACACTCTGGATCGATCGTCCAACATAATTCCCTTTAAGTGTCATTAACTGTTCTTACGAGTCGATCTCCCACTTGAAATCCTCTCCTCCATTTGTATCTACTTTTGTCGATACAAGATTCGCTAAAAGTTTAAATGCATTTTCACGAATGGACCCCTATCCGACCCTCCCGTGATGAGTCCAGAACAACGTTCACATCTTATTCTGAACATCTGATGAAGGAACGTGCGGTCAAACTGTACCTAAGATCCTTCCATTGATATAACACTCCACTTTTAAATGTGGTGGCTGAATCCCACCATTATAACTTTGTTCCGACGAGCCAAGAAAGTTTTACCCAATTTTTTACTTTCGGTTAGCCACACTACGCCATATGTCCAAGACTTTGGATATATTATCTTCATTGGTTGACATACACAATTCCCGCATTTCTAGAACTTCCAGTAATGGCCCTCCTCAATGTTTCGTTTGGCTCTCTCCCAGTCCTACCAAGTTGGGTGAGTCTAATTTCGCACCACTTTTGACTATAGCAGCACTTAGAAATCATATGTTACGCCCTAGCCGTCTTTACAGTCCTGGCTTCTCATGCCATAATAGGGGTGACCTTAACTACGATCATCATTCTTGAATATACCCTCTAACCTTAATTGAGCTCTGTCTCCTGTTGTCCGCCCAATGACCCTCGTATTTCATACTTAGTTGTTCGAACACGCCCAAATGGAAATAATATTCACTAATATATATACGTTATAGCAGGAGAACGAAATCTCACCATAGAAATCAACAATCCTAAACATAGGGCTCTATGTCAAACAAAGCAACACTGGAAACATAATAAGACGCACAGATCCTAAAGGACTCTATAACCTAATGCTCTGATACCACCCGTGACACCCCACCTAATTAAATGTCGGGTGATCAGTCCATTATTAAATTAAATCAAAGTATCCGGTCGGTTCATTCTTAGCATCACTGCCGAAAGTAATTTTCTTTATTAATCACCTAATAAATAATTAAGCTAAGTGTCAAAACAATTAATTTTAAAGATTAAGTTTCTCGATTATACATTAATATACGAAATCATTTCATGAACATGGATAATAATATTAAAACCAAGCCATCCAAGTGAAGTAAATATGCTAGATATATCAACGAAATAAAATATCCCACACCGCAGGACAAATTAATATTCAAAAGCATTCCCAACTAAAATGGAATACTGAAACAAATAAAGAGTACAAATCTGCTTGAGCTAAATATAACTGGAAATGGGCGGCACATGCCTTACCTAATAATGACTAAATAGGAGTATAAGAAGACAAGGATTAAGTCATCTACTGCAAGGACCTGCAACTCCCACACTAGCTGCAGCATGTCACACTACACCAAAATGGGTAAGTTGGCACCCTTCCAGCAGCTAGCCTTGTCACGGTCATTAACCGTGATAAGCCCGTGACAAAGACTTGTCACGATCAATGACCGTGACAATTCATATAATATTGTCACGGTCAAGGACCGTGATACGTCCGTGACAAATTTTTCAGCAAAAAAACCTTTCCCCTCCTTTTTTCTCTCTCTCTACACTGCTTTCCCTCTCTCTCTCTCTCTTCCATATATATATATGTGTGTGTGTGCTGTGGGTGGTGGGTGGGGGGAGGGGGGTGGGGTTGTGTGTGTGTGTGTGTGGTGGGGGAAGGGTGTGTGTGTGTGGTGGGGGGTGGGGTGGGGAGGGATTGTTTGTGTGTGTGGGTGGGTGGGGGGGGGGGGAGGGGGGCAGGGGGGGAGGGGGCAGGGATGGGTGGGGTGGTGGTGGGGGAGGGGGGCTACGTGTGTGTGTGTGTATATGTGCGCGTGTATGTATATGTGTGTGTAGTGTGCGTGTATGTGCGTGTTTGTGCGTAGTGTCCCTTGTAAACGAATTGATTGATTATTATTTTTTTTAGTAAATTAATATATGATTGCCCCTCATTGTAAATTAGTAAATTAATATATAATTAATTATGAAAGTAGGATTGACCCTCATTGTAAATTAGTAAATTAATAATTGTATACTTTAATTGATGAAAATAATTAATTGAGTAGATGAATTAAAAAGAGTATGGGATACACATTTGTTATTGACGTTGCTGTTGGATTATAGTGGATCGATGTTGGGTTGGTTAATTTTAAAAGTGGCATGACCACTGGATTATTGTCCATATGGGGGTGGGATTTCCAACTTTTTTTGAAAATTACTTTGTAGATCGAACAATGTATATAGTATGATAATTAAATGAAAATACTTGAAATTACATATAGTGCGCATAGATACTAGCCTTCTAGTTCTTATGCGTACGCATTCAATAGCCCTTAGACCCGTTCGAGAGTCATTAGCCCTGTAATAAGATCTCTCGAATTATCCCGTTTGGACAGTTTGGAACTGCATAATTTATGTGTAATATTATTAGTGGGGATGAAGTTTGAAAGGCTTGGGAATGAAGTATAAATCGATTCATGCTTGTGTGTATGACTGCATACTATACCGAAAGGAGTATGAAAATCTCGATCATTGTCTGGTATGCGATGAACCTAGATATGTCCAATCTACTAATAAGGAAGACACAAGCTCAAAAGTGCCTCAAAAAGTATTGAAATATTTTCCCGTTGGGCCTAGATTAAAGCGATTTTTCACAGTACCATGGATAGCGGAGGCGTTTACTTTAACATTAGGGGAAGGACAATAATTCCCTCTGGTGCGTTTACTTTGACGAGTGGGGAAAGGAAGTTTCTTTTAGACACAATATATAATTTGAAGGGACCATCTAATTTTGCGTCCAACTTGCAAAGGATTGTGAATTATGCTACTCATGATTTACATAAGTGTAAGTCCCGCGATTGGCATGTGATCATGCAATTGGTTCCTTTAATGTTTAAGCACTGCTTCTCCAAGCACAAGGATTTGTGGAGGGCTATTATGCAAATTAGTATTACCTTCTCACTCTTGTGTGAGAAGGTAATCAATCGAGAACACATAGTGGCCACAAAATTGGCGGTGGCCGAAGCGATTTGTGTGTTGGAGAAGTACTTTCCCCCAACATTCTTTGACATAAGTGTTCACTTGTTGGTACACCTATGCGACGAGGCACTTCTTTGTGGTCCAGTTAGATATCGGTGGATGTATCCATTTGAAAGATTGATGAAAGTTTTTAAAGATTACATTAAGAATACGCGATCCATTGCAGGATCAATTGCAGAGGAATACATCACCGTGGAGTCATCAATATATACTCGGGAATATATTCCTGACTCAACCAACGTTGATGACACTGATGAATTCGTCGATGATGGTGGTCATGTGATGGGAAAACGAGTGAAATTATCGAGTTTGCAACATGAACACGTAGCTCGTTGTCTATTTGACACACATGAAGATGTCAAAGAATGGAAAAGGTAAGTTTCGATTATTATAATGTTTAACATTATTTTAGATTATTTTATACATGATTAATTTTGTAATATGCAGAAAATATGAAGCCTGTGAGAACAATAAAAGACGAAAAATAATGGTACAATCAGACAACGAATTTAGGTTGTGGTTGACACAAGAGGTAATTATAATGAAAATGGCTGTTATATATCGTTACATTACACTCAATTTTTACAACTATTTTAATTAATTTATCTATATTCTCAGCTCTTAAAGACGGGTTATGCGACATCAAGACTTGCTCGTCTAGTCACTGGACCATTGTTCATGGCACAAGAGTACAAAATGGCAACAATTCGTTTACAATGAGATCGGGGAGCGACAATTGGTATCTCGCCAATCGGGGAGAGAAAAATGGGAAAAAAATATGGACGTGCACTACTCTGGACGGGGGTCTTATGCCGAGGTGGAGCATAGGATGATGGTAAGATTTAATTTTTTTATAACTACAGAAATATATTATTTTGCATTATTTTACTTTGCGGGGCCGATACTAATTTTACTTTATTTTATTTCAGGGGAAAGGGAGTGGCCCTGGGGGTAGGCCACATAGGCTCGATACTTATGTGGCTCTTCGGACGAATAAGGGGAAGGACAAGAAGGTGTCCCCGAGCGTCGCGACCACGATTGTAAGTAATCCGGCAGTTTACTTTTTGTTAATTATGTTATAATTTTTTAATTTACTTATTTTACTAATCATGTGCTTTTTGTCTTTTCAGACGGGGGTTAAGGGACCCGAATATCATCCAGGGTGGACTAGTTCATAGACATGAGCTTCAAGACATCGAGTCCAAGGTGCTCGTCACGCATGTGATACCCAGGAAGGAGAACCCCTCATTGTGGTTGCGCGAACAATGCGTCCCGATGTATATCAGTGGGTGTGTCAATTCGTATATCTTGTGGCCTACTCACCTCCTCAAATTTAACCTTACCCAAGACATGTAGTGACATTATTTGCATTGAATTATTTTTAAGTTGTTACATTTGAATTATATTTGGATTATATCGTGATGCATATTGTCTCTATTTTGAATGTATATTTGCATTATCTCTATTTTATTTGGATATATGATGCTTGAACAGGTACAACGTTGCTATAACAGGTACAAATATACTGTTGGGCAGTGGCAGCGGCCAAATTGCCCAGCAGAATTTTTTTCAATTCTGCCCAGAATTGTCATGGTCATTGACCGTGATAATTTTTTTTAACATTGTCACGGGCTTGTCACTGTCCTTAACCATGACAAAACTTGTCAAGGTCAAGGACCGTGACATGATTGTGACAAGTCTAACGAACTTATCACGGTCAATGACCGTGATAAGTCCGTGACAACAAAAGTTGTCACCCCTAAAATTATCACGGTCATTGACCTTGACAAGTCCAACTTGTCAAGGTCAATGACCGTGATAATTCGGGATTTGGTGTAGTGTCAATAGTCCAACGGTCAAAGCCCGACGCTTCTGTGGCTGGACACCTATAATATATCTATATATACAAGAGAAAAAGAGATAACAGAAAATGAGTCAGAGCCCGAGTGTAAAATAGCTTTTAAAATTGTTTAGCAAGTACATAAAATGCTTACTAGTTGATATCACATACATGTTAGTACTTCGACACTCACTTGGGAATTCTCACCTCTCAACTAGTGTGCATGCCTAACGTACCGCTAACCATCCTAGTTAATGCTAACCCAGTTAACTAGTTCGACATAAGTTCCCGCCTACATTTTCTCTTTCGTATGCTCGTACGTACTACACACTAAATGCATTATCGCAATCCTGGAATTTATGAATCAATGTTATTATTTCATTATCGTCTTAAGTTCCCACCACTTAAGTTATTCTTTAATATCATTATCTTTCTCATCTACTCACAAGCAGAGTAGATTAAAAACAGGTATATATAGTTATCACTCAATATATATATTAATAGGGTACCCCACATAAAATCTATGGTGCAGGCACACTCTGCTATCAAGTCCCCATACCTCTCGTACATAAAAGGGAAATACTAGTTCGGAATCACCCTCGAATTGTATTAACACAAAAACACATAATGGAGGCGAAGCATAGTTCCAAGTCACTAAGAGGTCATCATATACCCCCCACGTCTCTTAAGACCGTCTGACTATCATTCTTTGATAGCCTGTACCAAGGAATCCTATGTTCCCCCCATAAAGGTCCCATCGAGATAAGACTGTCCCGGTGCGAAAAGCTTCATGATAGCATGTAGCGTGGGTACGATTTATCACACAGAATACTCATACAATAGATATATGCACACACCTATGTATATATTGACTTCAATTAGGATAGGTACACTCATAACCTACACACACATGATCCGTGCGTATCGTATAACTCTCTACTATCCTACGTAACATATAATTATCGTAATCACTTTTATTGTATAATTTAAATTACCTTTCCTTACTCGTAAAAAGGTTACTAAGTCACCCCACCATGCCTTACGCTATTTCAGTAGCTATAATGATCCCCTTACTACTGGTTTTAACCTTCAATTATCATATTGTCAATTCAAACCCCACGTTATATAATTACCAATCGTAACTCACTCAGTGAACAATCGTACGTTTATCGTTTAATCCCGTTCATAATCGTATTTTCCAAGTCTTAATCACGGCGCTACTGATCTTCCCTAAGCCTTATTATATACAATATATCAACACCAAGAATTTGAGGAGGTTGGAGTTTAATCAAAGCATAAAGGAAAAAATCTTCACAATTTCTAGGGGAGTCGATCGATCGAAGAAAAGGGTCGATCGATTGAACCAGTCAATCGATCGACATTCATGATCGATCAATCGATCCATCTGGTATGGCTGCGATTCTGCATATTTTTGCCTACGAGTTTCTTCCATTTTAATCCTTAAATCTCCATTTAAAAAATTCCAAACTCCCAACCAGATATCACAAACATTATATAGACAGGTATAGATGATTTCTAACGTAAAACATTCAATAAATATCAAAGAATCGTCATCAAATGGTTTCAATTCAAGAATTTATCATGTAAACCCTAGATTATCTTACTTTCTCAAGAACTCCATTATTTTCTAGATTTCTATCTCTACTGGGTATCAAAATTTCATGGTTAATATTCTCCATACATAAAGGAACTTAACTTAACATGATTCCTACCCAATATGTGAATTTAATCTTCCAAACAACATTAAACCTTCATGAAAACATGTAATTATTCATCACATTCTAACATGGATGTCTTATCAATACAAGATTAGCAAGATAGATACTTGCCTCGAGAATATAAGTTTGAATCTCTTAGATTTGATGATGTGGTTGTGTTCTCCTTCTTCCGATCTACACTCCGACGATATTTGTGGTGAAAATGGTGCAACTATGGCGGCTCTAGCCTTGGGGAGTTTCTCACCTTCCTCCTCAAATGGCCTCTATAAAATATGCAGGTTCTAATCCTAGAAGACAACCTCTAACACTTGATATACTTCTCTAATTTTCGTAGGTAATTAAATCTCAAAAATAGAAATTACCAAAATGCCCTCCCAGGATGCCGGTTAGGCCTAAAAACGCCACGAGACCCAAACTAAACCCCCGGATACACTTTTCTGACTATTTCGACCCTTCTGGATACATCGGCGCACTCGAAATGACCATACGGATGACTTAGAATTAATTCACTTTTTATTCCATTAATTTAGTCCCGACACGAGACAGGCGCGTCCCGACTTAATTTCTATGATTGTCATATTATTCACTCGCGACAATTTTTAATAACTTCAATCTCATATATTGCTTTACTCATCCAGTAATATTCAACATATAATTACTAACTCTCATCACGCTAGTAAATATTCAAATTAGAATCCGAATTAATATTAAATTAATTTATCCCAATTAAATTAAATAATCCCAATTAAATTTAATTTATCCGAATTAAATTTAATTACATAAATTAATTTAATTAATTTATCCTAATTTTTAAAATGTACACTAATTACAATTAAACTAATTAAATATTACTTAAGGGGTTATATACATTTTCGTTTAACAATCTCCCCATTTTTTATGATGACAAACAATAATTCACACTAATCCATAAAATGAATAAATTAAGCACACAATTAGTCAATCATATATATTTTCCCCCTTTTGACATTATCAAAAAGATTTTTAAATTCAATCGAGTGTCATCGGGTTAAAGTGTGAAGCTCCCCCTCTCAAAAATAATATGTGCATGGGTATGACCAATAATCACAAGGAGCATAAAATTTTCAATACGCACATGCGTCATCATATAACATATATTCATCATAAATTTTTCATAACATATATTCGATTTTATAGATAGACAATAATATTATCAAATAATGCACAAGTCACCAAAATGATATATAATAAATGATAAATGATCAACTTTTTAAATGCATCAATGATAAGTGATACCAATTGTCGCTAGTCGCACACTTTTTGCACATAAATAGAAAATCATAACTCAATGTTCTCAAATAATTTGAATTAAGCACATAACAAAAGTTTAGAAATATAGAGGCATATAGCGGAAAAAAAATATTGCATTTTTTTCAAGCTTTTGTCGTTTTGAGATACATAAAAATCGGAATAATCAACCATATTGTAATATCCGTAATAATGCAAGCGGATATAAAATTTAAGGTCTAGTATTTTTCGATAATCAAATAATTTCCATTAAACATTTATCCCCTCCCCCCGGGATACCAATAAAGGCATATATGCATAAAATAAATAATGTGCATATTTTTCATGAGATAAAATATTATCAATATTTTCTAGCATAAAATTATTCTAAATATTTGTTTTCTTAATTGTCATTTAATATGAAGTAATATTTCAATGAAAGTCATTAAATTAATTTTCAAGAATGAAACATATCATGAGGCCATAATAAATTAAACTCAATAATTTCAGATTTTTAATAACAAAAAGCACATCACAAAAATCAATATATTCATATTTTCAACAACTAATAAACAATTTGCTCAAGAATCACTTCAAAAAAAATAATCAATAAATAAATTTCTGAATAATGGATGTGACATAAATTAATCAACTTCAATATATTTCAAAAACTCATTAATTTTTTTATTTATTTAAGCGCAGACATTATAAGAATCATTTTCTTCAAAAAATAATGTACTTCATAAAAGACAATAACATTCAACTAATCGGGTCAAAGATATAACATGCCATTAAATTTTAAAAAAAATCTCAATAATCATATGATTTTTCAAGTAAGCACAAATAATACAAATGTTACAAAAAAACTTATATGCTTCATGAATGTCAGTAATATTCAAACAATGGCACAAACCATTTAGCATGTCATAAATCTAGCTTACTAAGATTAAAATGTTCATATCATCAAAACTAATGAATGCATTTCAAAATATCAACATGTAGCACATATAACTAACAAATATACAAATATATACATGACATTTTCGTTTCAAGATAATATACAATAAAGTCATGAATTAATCTAATATCATTAACAACAAATATATGTCAAGATGAAAAAAAAATATCGTCAAAATCAAGTGCATGTCTCACAACATAAAATCATTTAAATAATAAATGTTTAAATTAACATGTGAAGTTCAAATCAAGAACAAACTCATATGCTTTAGAAAATAGTCTAAGTATGAAATCATATCAATTAAGATCATATCATCAATAAATATATGATATTTATAATTCAAGAAAGGTGTACGTCACAGCCTTACCAATACCAAGTCATATATCCATGAAATTCTCCTTGTGTGGTATTTTTAATACTAGGTAGGCACTGTTACATATTCAACTTTGCTTCCTTTCCAAATCATAAACATGAAAGTCCATACTCCATAATCTATCTCAATTTGGAACCTACACAACTTTCAAGATCTCCTTTCCATCCAAGAAGGTGTTAGGACCATAAAACAATATTAAGGAGCAAATTTCACTTATCATGAAGCATGGACTTATTAAATAATAATCATCAATGTCAATTTTTTCATATACAAAAATAGAATATTCATCAAAACAAAATTATGAACCATATGCTTTTAAAGCCAAAAAAAAAAATAGACTTAGTCATAAATTCAAGCATTAAACACATTTAAAAAAAATTATTAATCATTAATAAGCATACGAAAAAAATCATATGAAATAGTATTTCATGTAAATAAGTATATTATATATGAAAATAACATATCACACTACTTATCAAGTAAAGAATGTGTTAACTTAAACAAACATATAAACAAAAAAAAATCTAACACTAATTCTATTCTCATAAATTTTGTTCAAGTGCCAATACCCATTTTGCACTTAAAAACTTTATCTTTTGGAACCTAATATGTGTGTGGTTGATAAGGGTTAGCAAACATAATTGTTTCTTTAGGAGTCCAAGCTAATTTTGTATTTTTGTACTTTTTTTCCCTAAAATGACAAAATTTGGAATAATGTGTATGTCTACCACAATATGTGCATAAAGAGTTAAAATGACTAGATGAGGCTTCATTTTGAAATAAATTGGAATAACTATTTTCTTATTTTCTTCATCATATCCTATACCATTATTATTAAACTGAATTCTTTGATTTTTCACAATTTTATGAAAACATTCATTTCCTTTACTAAAAGTATCTAATGATTTCTTTAAATAATCAATCTCCCTTTTTAATTCATCATTTTCAATTTCAAGAGGATGAGTGACATTTACAGATTTTTATTTTTTCAAAGTTTTAATTTCATTTTTCAAAGCTTCATTTTCTAATTTCAAATCATCAAATTCTTTTGAAATAGAATCACATTTGGTATGAGTCTTTTTAAGTGCAATGAACTTCTTTCCAATATTTTCATATTTTTCATATAACTCATTAAATGCATCTTGTAATTCATCATAATCATCAACAATATCATCTTCAACGTCATGATTTGTTCTATGAGTTGAATACAATTCATCATCACAAAATCTAGAGTTAGATTGTACCTCCTCATTACCAATTGCCATGAGACACGGAGTAATTGATTTTTCAATACTTGATTCATCAATATTGGCATATAGGCAAGGGGTGCACATATATTCATTTCGTGTATCAACATCCAGCCTTTCAATGGAGTATTTCTTTAAAATAAAGCTTGAAATACAAGGTTGACAATTTATCCATTTTCTCTTCACACAATGAAATAATGAATAATTACAAGACATCAAACATTTTAACATACAAATAATAATAATGTAAACTGCAATATTCAAAATAAATATAGAAAAGTTTGTCATGATCTTTAACTCTAAGATTGTTAAATCCGAAAAATAAATAAATTAGAGCATCGACTTTAATACCAATTGTTGCCCAAAAAAATACCCAAAAGGGGGGTGAATTGTGATTTTATAAACTTTTTGGGTTAAATTTATATTTCAGAAAAATATTAAATTTAAATAATTAATTCCAAATTTTAGATTAATAAATCTTAAATGATTTAACCAATGAATATTAAATAAATACTACCAATCAATTTGAACAAGTTGAAATTACATATTTCAACACCCAAATAAACATTTAATCAATTTTCGTATTTAATAAAAATTTATCTTCTAGAATTAATCTTAAACGATTCACACAAAGAATATCAAATATATACTCTTAATTAATTAAACAAGTTATATTTCAAGATTATAAGACCCAATAAATTTATAAACAATTTTCGTAATTGATATAAATTAATATTTTGAAATAAATTAATTAATTAATTAATTCAAAAATAATTATTTTGACCTTAGAATAAATTTACCAATTTTCAGAATTAATACATTTGCAATTTTAAGTGATGAAAAATATTAACTTAAGCAAGCACATGCAAATAAATAAATAAAAGAGCTGAAAATAAAATGACACTGAATTTAACGTGGTTCGGTCAAATCCTGGCCAACGTCCACGCGCCTAGAGCAACTCTCGTCTCCTTGCGCTTCACTATTCCTGATCCACTTGACGATAGGATCAAACCACCACTTTACAACAGCAAATCAACTACTAGTACAACCGAAGCGAATCACCGAGCTTCAAATGGATTCTGAATTTAAGTACAAAGATGAAGAACTGAAAGTTCTTAAAAATACAAATTGAGTTCGGAGTTGTTGTGCTCTGTTTCTCTTGATCTTCAACAATGGCAGAATGCCGAAATTATTGCTATGTAGAACTGATTGCAAATTTGAGTTGCTCTCACGAAGTGTATAAGATAAGAAAAAGTTTTCTTCTTTTAGTGCATGATATATTTCTGTTCTTGCTTCTTGTACGTGTTCAACTGAGCTAGGTCATCTGAATATGTAGATACCAAAAATAAAATGACCGTTATAGCGTCTTTTTCGACTTGGAGAAGCATTAAATGTTCAAAATCTTTTGAGAGAGGAAATCGTATTTGATAACCATCTTTGACGTCAAAGAAAAACATAGTGTAGACTGATAGAGAAAGAGGTTAGAAGTACAATGAAGATAAAGTATACAATGCAACTTACAAATCATTTTGTGTAAGCAGACACAATAAGAACAAAATATAAAATGAAGTCACTTATCAAACCATCCATTAGTAAAAAATATCAGAGATATTTTTATTAAAAAAAATTGTTCAAGAGATATGAAAATAAAGGTACTGCTGTTTCTATCATTTCAACTGTTAAAAGCTAAGACTAAAATATTAAGAGAGTTTTAATTTTTCTTCCCAAGGCTGTTCGAACTGTTGCTTGATTTTAATTGAAGATTATAAATACAAGGCAATATCTGTTGGTGTAAAATGACGTGCAATTGTTAACATTAGACAGTTCAAAAGAATTAGATAGAGAATGAATATTTCGTGATAAAAAAATGTGCATAAACACAAGTGTATAATGGTTGGGCCTGCCAACAAAAAAAAACATTTATTGTTTGTAAAATAAATCTTTTCACTAGACATAGGCTTAAATAATATAAATTAGTACATGTATAACGTTAAAAGCTTTCGTCCAATAAAAATGATCATATAAAAACTAATTTAAACTTTCTCAACTTTTGAAGATGGAGTAATGGAAATCTTTTAACACTTATTATATCTACATCTGACAAATTATATGCGCCTGATGTATAAAGAATGTCGTGATTATAGCTACAAACATAATAAATATAACTTGTCCAATTGGGTTTTTCTGATTTAAACTGAATGACCAAAATCAGACAAAACCATCTCCTGTCAGTTGTGGCATCCAAGGCTATTACCTACTATCACCAACTCTGCAATATATGTCATCAATCGTGTAAAACAATGTGGTTTAGGAGTAAAATAAAAAATGGATAAAAGATGCAAGTTGAGGTCTTTTGAGGATAAGGCTACAGATGCCATTAGATGGTTAACACAAAATTTTCAAAATAAAAATGTATTGTGTTTGTTGTTAACATCAGATTATAAAAGTAGAGCTCATAAATATATATATTTTTAAATATGTTTACTAAACTCTTTTAAGAAATCAATATACATTTTTTAAATAAGGTTCGAATACATAAAAGAGTAATATATGAAAAAAATATTTATATATATGTATGTATAAGTAACTGGTGTGATGTGGTAGAAGGACCAATTGTCCGGTCAGAAATGATCCAATCACATGTTGCTTTGTAAAAAAAAATTATCTGACCAAGGCTCTTATAGATGAGTAATGATACACACACACACACAAATTACCCCAAAATTACCGAAATTGTGCTTTAAGTGGTTGTACCCTGACGGGACCCACATTATAGTACAATATTGTTAAAACACATTCGATAAATTTTCGGTGCACACTTTCGGTGTATACATCATTTTTCCTTATAGATACTCAAGTAAACCTGACAAAATAATGACCTATATGATTTTAATATAATAGGTAAGGTATCTAAAGTGACTAGGCGTCAAAATACATACAGTACAATTTTAGTATTTTAATAATTTTGTTATGATTAAAAAATATTAAAATATATTAAACGTCTTTTCACGTCTTTTTACGCTTAAGGCCCGTTTAGACTTCTAAGGCTTAAGGCTTGACCTCCACGCCTCGATCACGCCGCATTTTTTTAGAACCTTGATATATATATATATATATATATATATTAAATAGATATAAACTGTTTAAAGTAGTCTTGTTCAAAAATTGATTTAAAAAAAATGATATCTTGTGACAAAGATTTTGGCGTGTGCCCCAAGGAATGACCATAGACCCGCAGGAGGTGATTTGTACAATCAAAGCTCCACTTGACAGATATGGGATGATTTAAAAAAAATGGTTACATTTTAACTGCTCCAAGTTAGTCTTGTAATGACAAATAGCAAAATAAAAGGATATGGGATTAGTATTATACACAAACAGCTGAAGGGTGCACATATATGATATATTATAAAGTAATATGTAACATATATAAGATATAATTAGTAATATAAAAAAAACGTGAGTGTATATATAAAAAAATTCTATATAAAAAAAAACGTAACTAATGTATATAAAATAAGATATATAAAAACACTTATTATATTATATATTATAGAGTAAGAAAATTAACTCCGCCTGTGTCGTGCTTAACTTCTTATTTTTTTGACACTGCCGGTCCCAAGCCTGGAAAAATGAGGAGGGTTGCGTTAGGTAGCTGACAGCCAGCGTAAAGCTTTGTCAGATCCTTAGAGCATCTCTATTGGTGGACGGTAACGAAAGACAAATACACAAACTCAAAAGTGAATTTTGCCTTTTTTCAATTTCAACGCCCGGAATGGTGAAGGGTAGATTATATGTTCCTACGAACTTTTAAAGTTTGTAAGAAACATATTTATGTTCTTACGAACTTCAGTAGTTCGTAGGAACATAAATATGTTTCTTACGAACTTTAAAAGTTCGTAGGAACATAAAATGTATTTGTTACGAATTTTATTTGTTCGTAAGAATTACTACGAACAAATAAAATTCGTAGGAACTTTTACTGAATTTGTATCCGTTCAGTAAACTTAGCAATTCCTTACCTTTTTCTCTGCAAATTTTGCAAGGTTTCGTCCACCACTGCAAGAGATTCGATTTGCAAATTTACCTCTTTTGTTGTCAACTTCCTCCACCACTACGGATGCTCTTATGAACATGAATCCTATGAATATACGTGCTAAAGCTAGGGCATTCCCCTTAAGCGATGCGTTGCGCTTGCCACCGGGTGTCTTGAAAAATAGGCAAGGGGCGTTGCGCCTGCCATCGGGTGTCTCGAAAAATAGGCAAGGGGTGTCGCATCGGCGCCTGGATGCGACGATAAATACGCAAAGGTTCCTGCAACAAGATGGACGTGTGCGTGTAAAGAAGCTAGTTCAGGATACTAAACTTAGGTTAGCGACTTGGAACATAAGGACTATGAAAGAAAAAAGGGATGGAGTTAGTAGATACCATGATAAGAAGAAAAGTTAACATAGCTTGTTTACAAGAAACTAAACGGGTCGGTGAGAAAGCTAGAGAAATAGAAAATACAGGATTTAAATTATATTATACAGGAAAACATAGAAATAAGAACGGAGTTGGAATAATAGTAGATAAAAACTTTAAGGACGATATCGTAACCGTTATTAGGAAAGGTGATAAACTTATACTTGTAAAATTGGTATTAGGTGAAAATATAATTAATATTGTTAGTGCTTATGCACCTCAAGTAGGATTAGATGAGCACACTAAAGTACAATTTTGGGAACAAATGGATGAACTAATTCAAGAAATACCCCTAGGTGAGAAAATCTATATAGGTGGAGATTTTAATGGTCATGTAGGAGAAGATCGTGTAGGATATGAGATAGTGCATGGAGGGCATGGTTTTGGAGATAGGAACGACGGGGGAGAGTCTATCTTAGATTTTGTTCTAGTAAATACATGTTTTGAAAAGAGGCTTGAACACTTAATAACTTATAAAAGTGGAACACATAAGAGCCAAATAGATTTTTTCATTACTAGGAAAGGAGACCGATTAACGTGTAAAGACTGTAAGGTTATCCCGGAAAAGAGCTTAACCTCACAACATAGGATAATGGTATTGGATATAAATATTAAAAATCAATCACGAGTGTGAAAAGTGAAGATTAACCCACGAACTAGGTGGCGGAATTTAAAAGGAGAGAACTTAGAAAAGATAAAGTATTAAATGAAGCAACATGGAATAGTAAAGAATAAACTAACATAATGTGGAATAAGATGGCCACATGCATTAGGAGAATATCAAAAGAAATTCTTAGAGAATCAAAAGGCAAAGGGCCACAGTCTAAAGAAACTTGGTGGTGGAATGAAGAAGTAAAAAATATAGTAAAAATTAAAAAGGAGTGCTTTAAAACATGGCAAACAAATAGAAATGAAGAGAATTTTGAGAAATATAAATGGGCTAAAAAGAAAGTTAAGAAAGTGGTAAGAGATGCTAAATTAAAAGCGTATGATGATCTTTATACAAAATTAGGAACACAAGAAGGGGAAAAAAGTATTTATAAGCTTGGTAAGCTTAGGGATAGGAAAACAAAAGATTTTAATAACGTTAAGTGCATCAAAAGTGATGATTCGAGAGTCCTAGTAAAAAATGATGAAATTATGGAAAGATGAAAAAACTACTTTGAGAGGTTATTAAATGGAGATCATGGGAGTAGATTAGATATAGAGGTACTTAGGGAGACTCGAGAAGATATATTTTTTCGTAGAATTAGGACAACAGAGGTCAGGATTGCTCTAAAAAGATGAAAACAGGGAAGGCTTTAGGACTAGATGGTATCCCTATTGAGGTTTGAAAGTGCTTAGGGAAGGATGGAGTATCATGGCTTACAAAATTATTTAATAGAATTTTAATGACTAATAGGATGCCCGATGAATGGAGAAAAAGTATTTTAGTACCTATTTATAAAAATAAAGGGGACATACAAAGTTGTTCAAATTATCGTGGTATTAAGTTAATAAGTCATACAATGAAACTTTGGGAGAGAGTGATTGAATATAGATTGAGATTGAAGATAACAGTCTCTGTGAATCAATTTGGGTTATGCCTAGGAGGTCAACAATGGAAGAAATCTATTTATTGAGGAGATTAATGGAGAGGTATAGAGAGAAAAAGAAGGATCTTCATATGATTTTTATAGATTTGGAGAAGGCGTATGATAGGATACCCAGAGATATAATATAGTGGGTTCTACATAAAAGAGGAGTGACTCGCAGATATAGTGATGTGATCAAGGATATGTATGATGGTGCGATGACTACAGTAAGAACATCAGCCGGAGAAAATAGTGAATTTTCAATTACGGTAGGGCTACACCAAGGTTCAGCATTAAGTCCTTATCTCTTTGCTCTTGTGACAAATACAAGATGAGGTGCCATGGTGTATGCTATTTGCAGATGATATTGTTTTAGCGGATGAGACTAAGATGGGGATAAATGCTAGGTTGGAATTGTGGAGAGAAACTTTAGAAACAAGAGGATTTAAAATAAGCAGAACTAAAACAGAATATGTGGAGTGTAATTGTAGTAGTAATAGGAGAACAAACGGAGATGTGGTGAAATTGGAGGGTCAATAAATACCTAGAAATGATCATTTTCGTTATTTAGGATAGATTATACAAAAAGATGGAGATATTAGTGATGATGTTACGCATAGGATTAGAGCTGGCTGGGTTAAGTGGAGAAGTGCGACCGGCGTTCTGTGTGATAGGCGTATACCTTTGAAGTTAAAAGGAAAATTTTATAGGACGGCCATTAGACCCTCCATGTTATATGGGACAGAGTGTTGGGCAACCAAGAAACAAAATGTGCAGAAAATGAATGTGGCGGAGATGTGAATGCTAAGATGGATTTGTGGTAAAACTCGAAAGGATAAAATTAAAAATGAACAAATGCGTGAAACGGTAAAAGTAGCTCCTATAGAAGATAAATTGAGAGAAAATCCACTTAGATGGTTTGGACATGTCAAGCGTAGACTAATGGATGATCCTGTAAGGAAGAGTGATTTAGTTAGTATTGATGGTAACCCAAGGGGTAGAGGTAGGCCTAAATTAACTTTGTGGGATATTATAAAAAAGGACATGATATCATGTGATTTAACCGAAGATATTGCACTGAACAAAATGGAATGGAAAAATAGAATTCATGTAGCCAACCCCAAATAATTGGGAAAAGGCTTTGTTGAGTTGAGTTGAGTTGAGAGTAAGAAAATTATAAATAATAAGATATATAAGGAATACAAATATATAAAAAATTATATTATATAGAAATGAAATATATAAATACAGAACTATGTAACTTAACTACGACTAAAAATGCACACAAAATTAGAATAATAACTATACAAAGAAAATATATTATAAATATTATAAAATAAGAAATATTTACAAAATCATTTAATAAAAGAATGTTTGGAATCATTAAAATCAATATATTATATTAAACTAAAATGTACACTAATTACAATTAAACTAATTAAATATTAATTAAGGGGTTATATACATTTTCGTTTAACACACGTAAATCTTTATATTGTGGTAATTTACTTTATTCTTTCATTGCCTTTGCTTTCTAAAATATTTAATTGTGAATTCTTGTACTCACAATTAGCGTCGTCTGTGAGAATCAATTTTCTTTTTTATGAAAGCAACCCAGAACAAATGAATAAACACAATGTCTCATCACTCAAGCAGTGCACCCCTACCTGGCAATGTGCGAGCCGACTTAGCCCAACTCAAGATCAGATCTAAGGTCCTCCAAGATAGGAATATAAGATTTCGCTTAGAGGAGTAGCTCTCTGAGCAAAACAATGAGCAACTTAGATCAAGACAGATCTCACGACTGATCGACGCTTATGAAGCGCGACTCTAATAGTAAGGAGGCAACTTACCTCCAAATAGAGGAGAATCCACGCCTCCAGCAATGACTGGAGATGGTGGAGAAAGAACTCTGTCAAGAGAGCTGAAAACGTCGTGCAGTCAAGGAAGGAGTATTGGACACGACCAAAATCGTTCGGAGCATGGAAGTCACATGGTAAAACGAAATAGGGATGAAGAACTCCACATGCATGATATAAGGAGTTTAGTCCGAAAAGAGATTGACAAACACCCAACACATTGTGGAGCCAGATCCACAAAAGAGCTAGTGAGAAAGGCCCTTATCACGCAAATGCAGTTCACTTTCTCAAGGGCAATTGAGGAGGAGGAACCCCCGAAGAAATTCACAGTCCCAAGATTCAAGATATACGATAGAAAGGCATACCCCATAGATCACGTTTGTTAGTATAGGCAGGCGATGACTTTGTGGAGTCACAACGATGCTCTTATGGCATCCAACCTAAGAGATGGTTGGTTAAGAGCTTCAAGTCCCTCACTGAGGTCTTCAAAACTCGTTTCATATCCAGTAACTCGCATCCGAAGAGGATGGATTCTCTACACACCATGAGGGAAAATCCATTGGAGACATTACTAGAGTATGCCAAGCATCACTGGGAAAATTTCAATGAAATGGAGTATGTCAAGCATTACTAGGCTCGTCACACTGCCCCAGAGAAGTCCAAAGAGGTTGAAAAGGAGGTAGGAAAACTTTTAGAGACAAGGTCCATCATAGGAGTTCAATTTTCAAGGTGGCTCTCAAACCCGGTGGTAGTCCGGAAGAGTAATGGTAGTTGGAGAGTTTATGTGTACTTTATCGATCTCAACAGAACTTACCCCAAAGACATCTCCCCTCTGCCGAAGATAGACCAACTAGTTGACACTATAACAACCCACGAATGAATAAGTTTTTAAGACACTTAGTCGGGGTACCACCGGATTCTCCTGTTCGATCCCGACCAAGATACAAGCTTATTCATCCCCCACTGGGCATGTACAATTAAAAGGTCATGCCTTTTGGCCTAAAAAATTATAGAGCCATATACTAGAGATTGGTAGCCAAGATGTTCAAGCAAGAAATAGGGGAAACGATAGAAGTATACATTGATGACATTCTTGTCAATAGTAAGCGCAAGGGTGACGACCTTAGGGACTTGGCAGAATTTTTTAAAATCCTTAAGCATTACCGGATGAAGCTCAATGCCAGGAAATGATCATTCGGGGTCTAGTCGGGAAAGTTCCTCAGCTATTTGGTCAGAAAATGGGGATCAAAGCAAACCCCGATCAGATAGTAGCGTTCAACAATGTTCAGCTACTAAAAATGACACGAGAGGTCTAAAAGGTAATGGGAATTCTCGCAGCCATAAACTGCTTTATTTCCGAGTCATTCGAGCATCGCAAACCATTGCCTCACTTGAAATGATGAATGCTCAAAAGCACTTGAGAAAATTAAGTCTTATTTGGACAAACCCCCTCCGTTAGCAATTCCAAACCTATACCTTGAAATTCAGCCACACAATCAGTTCGGCCTTGGTATGCAAGAAAAAAGGAAGATAGTAGCCCATTTACTATGTCAATAAGACGTTCCTTGATGCTTAGCAGTGTTACTTACCATTGGAGAAGTTGGCTTACTCACTGGTCATTGCATCCTGAAAATTGAAGCATTACTTTGATGCCTATTCCATCACAGTCATCATATTATTCCTTATTAAAGTTATTGTTCATAAAGCCAACCTATCTAGACGCATGTCTAAATGGTCAATCGAACTCGAGAGATTTGATATACACTATCAACCAATAAAAGCAATCAAGGGACAAGAGTTGGCTGACTTTATAATGAAATTTGTTGGAAAAAGGTGCCCTTACCCATCAATAGGTTGCCAACCAGTTGAAAGATCACGAGCAGGATCAATCCAAGAAGTGGATATTGTATGTGGATAGTGCCTCTACCTCTAAAGAGCCATGAGCATGGATTGTTCTCATAAATTCAGAGAATGCCATAATCGAGAAACAAATTAGATTGGCTTTAAAGCCTCTAACAATGAAGCCGAGTACAAAACTTTTATAGCTGGACTGCGTAAGGCTCACTTACTGGGGGTAAACCATCTCAAAGTGTATTGCAATTCAATATTGGTGTCCAACCAAGTTAGTGGAGACTTCAATTCTAAGGGCGAGAGGATGTCAACATATCTACAGGTGGTTCACGATTTAATGTCAAAGTTTGAGGAAGTCCACATTCAACAATTCCCCCAGGGGAATAATAGTCATGCCAATGCTTTAGCAACCCTATGTTCAGCAATGGATTCTAATATTAGGAGAACATTTGAAGTGGAGTTCATTGACAAGCCTAGCATTATGAAGGTGGTGGCATTTGAGCACATCTTCTCGATTAAAAAAGGGTCCCAGACAGATGGATCCAATAATCGCTTACTTAAAAAACGATATCTTACCGACCAATAAAAAATAAGCTCATCAAGTCAGGGTAAAAACTGCATAATTCTACCTTGGACCCATGGAAAAACTCTATAGAAGATCCTCCACACTCCCCTACCTTTAATGTGTGTATCCAAAAGACGTCGACCAAGTTCTCTACAAATTACACGATAGAATTTATTGAAGCCATGTAGGAGGAAGAAGTCTGGATTTTCGAGAAATAAAAAAAGGATACTGGTGGCCATATATGCAGAAAGACGCAAACGCTTACGCTCAAAAGTGTGAAAAGTGCCAAAAAATTTCCCTTGTGCTTCATCAACCGACCAACGACCTGAAGTCCTTAACCAGTCCATGGCCATTCGCGCAATGGGGACTGGATTTGTAGGGCCACTTACAATTGCATTGAGCAATCGCAAGTACTTATTGGTCGACACAAACTATTTTATGAAATGGATTGAAGCAAAGCCGATGGCGAACATCAGAGATGTTGATATGATTAGATTCATCTAAAAAAGCATCATAACCCTCTTTGGGATACCCAGGACAATCATAACGGACAATGGCACATAGTTTGAAGTAATAGGCCTTTCAAAGGTTTCTGCGACGATCGCGGAATCAAACACCAATTCAAATATGTGGCCTATCATTAAAATAATGTCCAAGCAGAGGCTTCTAACAAAAAAATGCTCGATGTCTTGGAAAAAGAGGTTGGAAAGATCAAAAGAGCTTGGGTGGATGAGTTTTCTCATGTTCTTTGGGCATATCACACTACACCGAGGAGACCCACTGGGGAAACATCCTTTGTTATAACTTATGGAATGGAAGTCATAACTCCCCTAGAAGCTGGTCTACCGACCCTGAGGACTATCATTATCGAGCAAGGTTTGAACGACGAAGCCATGAGCGTTGAACTTGACCTATCAGAAGAACGGAAGGAACATGCCATGATAAAACTGGCCTCTTACCAATAGAAGTTAGCCAACCAATACAACAAAGAGGTCAATCTGAGGAATTCCATGCCGGGGATTATGTCCTCAAAAAAGTCCTCGATAGTGCTAAAAAACCTTCGGACGACAAATTAGGGCCTAACTGGGAGGGACCATTCAAAGTAATCAGAAATTATCTGCAAGGAGTGTATCACTTGAAAACAATGGAGGGAAGAGATATACCCAGAGCATAAAATGCGGCTAATCTCAAGAAATTTGACTTTTGATTTTATTTCAGCATACTTAGTTTTTGTAAATTTTTAGTTCAAGATTTATGATGCTCGCAGTTTGATTCAATGTAAATAAAGATCCAAGTGGTTCGATCAATTACTTAGCATCTCATTACTTTGCATTGTTCCAAAATGGCAGGCTCACATTTTAAATTAACGATAGAATGTCGATCAAACTTACCTTAACTTAATTTCAGTTACAAATTTATTAATTATAATTAAACCTAAAGTCTTTAGGTCTTCATCATTAAAAACATAAAAGACCTCATTAATTGCTCAGGTAAGAAAAATCCCTATGGGGTATCCCTGGGCACTTAATGAACCCGACTTGGTTGAATAAAATCCTGAACGGGTGGATTGCCCTTAAGCAAGTGTATTTTTGTCATAGTGTGTTCTAGGCCTAATGTAATGTGACGACACAACCTAAAAGGTAAGATTAGACAATAAAACACATGCTCGACATAAAGGAAAAATACACAATATTGATATTAGATAAACAAATTATTACAACATGAAGTTACAAGTTACAAAAATACCATTTATAGTAAGTAAAAACACAAAAAAGATGAACACGTCATGGTCGGCTGGAAAGAAATTCAGCAATTGCTCTTCGTCGACTATCATTGGGGTTTGGTCAAAACTCATCATCACTATCATGATAGGTCAAATAGATTTGGGCCAACTAAAGAGGAACAACATCCAGGAGGCCCACTTCTCTTCACTACCAAAAGGAGAATGCATGTAAGTCGGATAATCAACTCGGTATATATATTAAAGTTAAGAGTCCTTGGAAACTTTTAAAATCCCCAAGGCATTCATCCAATCATATTTATAGGCCACATTCTTTTCCTCATCTAATATGATAGGATCATCAGCCCAACCTTCATCATAGTTCACTGACCACGCTGCTCGGGGCCCTATTTTAAAATAGTAGTGAAGTTTAACGACATCACGACTAAGTCCCATGACCATGACATGGGCTCTTTGACTACTATCCTCGGCATTAGCGAGCTTCTTCTTGAGCTCGTTATTTTCAAATTAAAGGATGGAGTAAATATCCCCAGTGTCATTTGCCCCAACGAGCTGAGCCTTCGACCTGTTCATTTCCCCTTATATCAGGGTGCCTACATCCTCAGGTCCTTCACATTGTCCTTTAGCTTGGACACCAAGCTTGACTGATCCTTATGGGCACCAGTCATCTTTTTAAAAGTCTTACGAATAGACACAAATTCTCGGCGAGCCTGAGCACTGGCATGCCGACCAAGAAGGGTATCCAAGTTGCTAACAAATGAATGAACGTCCTTAATAACAAACTATAGAAAGTAAAAGGAAAAAAAAAACATTAAGCAAAGCACCTGGATATTCTTGTAATTAAAAAAAAGGTAGATTTTTCATTACTAACTCTAAAATAGGCAGAGCCCTTACAAACAGAGATAGAGAGAAAGATACAAGAATATGAAGAAAGAGTCCTATACTAAGTTCCTTTGTTCTTCACTTTCTCCTCACTCTCTGGGGCCTTACCCTTAGATGCATCATCCCCACTTTGATCAGCTGGGGCACTGGTGGTGGCTTCTTCCTCAACTCTTGGTGGAGAGTTTGGCTTGTGCTCACAAAAGAGTTTTAATTTCGTCCGGACATTCATCCTCACCAAGGCTGCATCCCATCATTTCTTGAAGTTAGACTTCCAAAATAGCCTTTATAATAACTTATCTCTTTGGACGAAGATATGTGTTGGGCTTCCTTTAATAGTCGGTCACGTTCGGCCCTCAATTGGTTATTTTCAATCTTCAACTGGTCGCGCTCGATCGTCAATGTGCCTATGACGTCACTGGTGGATTTATTCTCCACCTCATAGGCCTTCTTAGTAGAGGCCAAGGCTTCCTTTGATTTTTTAAGAGCTTCGCTAAGCTCATCATTAACTCTGGACTGGTCCATACGACCCTCCAAAATTGTAAAAAAATTTGCCACAAACTTGAGATGAGTAAATAATGAAAATATTAGTGATATAGAAAAGGCATCCACCTCAACACAGAACCAAAAAAAGAAATAATTATTGACTTGCCAGTGATAGTGATTGAACATCATGGGACTTAAGCTGCTCATAGGACAACTGCTTGATCTATTCACGATCAGTAGCAAGCACAATTCCCTTCAGCAACTAAGAAGGAATTCTTGGTCGTAGATGTTACCTCCGAAGACCTCATAGGTGGAAAGATATCACCCTTATTGGAGGGTGGAGGGGCCATGGGGGCCTTATCTTTATTATTCTTCTATCAGACGACCAAGTCTAAGTCATTGGACTTGAGGCCATTTTGTTATACCCTATTTAAGGACTTGGTCTTGGGAGAGGATGAGAAGTGCGAACTGTCTGATATCGATTTAAATTAAATTCGCAAGTTTCCAAGTAACCCTTATTTAATTAGAGTCCCTAAACATGCATCTAAGGTGCGTGTGTCAACTCATAAATAAATAAAGCATGTGACACAAAAAATATGATGAGACACAGATTTCAGGAAAAAATCCCTTTCGGGTAAAACCTTTATTTCACTGTGAATATACAAGTCGCAACTTACAATTACATAGAGAAATCTGCAATGGATCAATGCGTAGCCAACCCACAAAGACACGCAGTCTTGAACTCAGCTAGAGAATTCACGCAGCACCCTCCAAGGACTCGCAGCCCAAACAACAAAGGAAGAACCGCAGCTCTCCTTAATGACACGCAACCATAAAAATTTGTAGAGACTCCCTCAGCAATGACATGCAACCCTCGATTGCAAAGATATCTCCACAAAGATGAACAACAACAAAGTTTGTGTTTTAGGGTTCCAAAAGATTCACAAAAGTAATTGGGATTTTTATGTGTGAATCAAAAAGATGTTTGGCACATCAAAAATTGAAGTCTTGTTGTGTTTGTACTCTTCAAAACGTTTTCTCAAAGACTTACAAAAATACACCATCAGAATAGTAATATATATAGGAAATATAAGATGGTGGATAAAAAGTTCACGGAACTGTTCGAACTTATCCCAGGCGGACCGGTCCGGCTTGGAGGCGGATCGGTCCGACCTCGGATCGGTTCTTTTAAAATATGGCTTTATCGGTTCGCTACCAGTCCGGGGTCTACTGGATCTTCAGCAAGGCGGATCGGTCCGGGTAGAGGGAGGACCGGTTCGGTATAGAGGCGGACCGGTCCGGCTTCCCAGAAAAATAAAAAACTTTTAAAAGCCTCATTTTGCTTGAAAAAACTTACTTCTTATTTTTATAAAAAAACATTTTATAAAAATTTCCCAATACTAAATATGAACTTTAAGGAATGTAAAAACAAAATTTTACCAAGTTCATTCTCGCACAGGCTATGATGTTGAAGACACTTTGATATTCGATGTAGATGCGATCTTGAGTTTCTTCAACGGTGTAACGGCGTACGACATAAAAATTGATAATGGACAAAAATGTCCTTACAGAGGAGGCACTAGCCTCAACATCATCATCTTCGATCAATAAAATTCTCTTCCTTAGAGCCATTGAGTCTTCTTATTCAACAAGGATGGAACCAACGTATAGAGACTCAAAGGAGGAGGAGATAAACGTTTCATCATCTAAAAGGGGATATTAGGGATGTTGTTTATTGGACGAGTAGTGACGCTCCCTGTAGAATTTTTATACTCAAGCAGAAAGAAAAGAGGATAAAATAGATGATCACTGCCTGGTGCTAGGGATTCCCTCAACTTCCAAACCTTTAGTAACTCTACTTTGCTGATGTGGGCAAGGGAGGGCACTTTTTTTTTTATCGATCTATTCAGACAAGAAAAAGAAAAATCGTCAGTCAACACAATTAAGAAGGAAACTCATAAAAGTACATAAAATCAAAAGTATTAATCTATGTCGCTCCCTCATTTTAGGCATAAAGTGGTGTACTGTTCACCCTCTCAGAGAGGAGGATATTGCTAATTACGAGTGATAAAGACCTGGTCCTAATATTCTTTATTGGAATTAGGAAAGTTTACTACAAGAACCCTGTCAGCCTTCCTTGCCTTTAGGTATAAAACACCATTTGTCATGTGGGACCAATAGTAACAATATTTGATTTCTCGGATGCCTAGGTTCGTCCCACATAATTCATTTACCCTATAGACCCCATTAACAATACGCTAGGTATAAGGGACACATCGGGCTGGAACGACTTCAAAGTATTCACAAAATTTTAAAAAAAGTTGGTTTGGGGGAAAATTAATCCCCCTTGAACCAAAGTAAGCATATGGATTCAGTGGCCCCCATCAACCACAATACGAGTTTCTTGGCAGGGAGACACACTCAATAGTGATCTAGGAAAGGATATAATACATCTTCCTGAAGTTTTATAAGTTCTTTTCATGGAGAATGTGAACTATTTTTACTGAACTAAAGAATAATATAAATAGATGAAGCAAAATGGAATTACAAAGGTAGAGAAACAAGAGATACAAGAAGGATCAAGGAGAACTTATAGAGCAAGAAAAGAAAACGAGAGCTTTAAAAGTCTTTTTGAGAAGAAATGAGGGGCAAAAATAACGGGTACAAAGTTTGAAGTCGAATGACGTTCAAACTATGTGCAAATCAATCATAAGGAGCAAAGCTCAAGGAGATATTTGGCGGTTCGTCTTTTTCCAATAACCAGCGTACTCCTGCCGATTTTGATTAATCACAAACATGTCTGACCATGAAATCTCAAGACTATTTGGTTCAACATTAGGCCTACAAAGGATTTAAAATTCTTTGGACCAATTTTGGCAAAGAATTTTAGGGAAAATTATGGGGCCCAAACCGTAAAGGCCCAACGTTTGGGAGCCCAAGTAGACCCAAAATGCTGCCCTAGTAAAATTTAATGTCACATGGATAATTATAAAGACTTATCACCTGGATAATTACGAGCTTAACTAGTTACCTATAATCTCGAATGAGATAAGTAAGAATCACCAATAAGCCAATACGGAGCGAGTTCCTTGTTTTACCCAACTACTTTATCACTGTAATAAATACAACCCTCACCCTAAGGCAAAATGACATGTAATTTCGAACCTCTGGGAAATTAATAAAGAACTGAAAACCCTCTCCATAGACGTAGGCATTTATAGAACCACATAAATCTTTATGTTGTGATAATTTATTTTATTCTTGTATTGCCTTTGCTTTTTAGAAATATTTAAATATGAATTCTTATACTCACAGTAATAATATTTTTATTTGTTCTAAGAGACAATTTAAATTTGAGATATCCCATCATATGAAAAGATAAAAGGCGCCAACTAATCAATTAAAAAGAATGTCATAATCCAAAATGTATGATTGCAATTATAATTTATGTACTTGCTAAAATGAATACAAATATTAGAGAATTAGAATGAAATTGAAAATATCATGTATCGTATCTTATAAAATAAATTATTTACATGATCATTCGCATTATGATGAATGTTGTATAATATTCTCAACTTTACCCCTGTCGAAACGATGTTGGTTTTGTAAAGTATTTATTTTTACTGCGTATAAGTAGTTTGGTCAATAAATTGACCTCGGAGAATTTAATAAAAATGTATAAAATCAACTATATTACATTTAGCGTTAAATTTATTGGAAATCAATTTAAATAGGCATACTACGGATATAAGACTATATACAAAAATATTACCAAAAGCCCACATTTATTGAGGAAAAAGACATGTTATTGGAAATCTCTATACAACTAAGTGAAAAATATTTTAAAAATACAAATATTAAAAATAAAGAGAACACAAAAATTGTGGACTTTGAAAAAAATCGTTCAACCCGTGAGAAGAAATTTCATACGCGCGATACTTTGATTTCATGCAAGTTTTTCCTATACCATGAATATAATCAAAATAAGAAAAACTTTATTATTTGACCTAATCAGATTTTAATACATGCGGGAGTTAAAAATAATTAAATCTGATTTATTATAGTGTCAAATTAACAACAATCTCATTTATATTGCATTTCAATTCAATATCTCCAATATGATGAATTATACTAAATTAATGAAATAAATCATATATCACACATAGAAGGTGTGGCCATCCCGAGGGTTTTTTTCGGGGTGTAGGTAGATCCCTCCTTCTTTTCCCTATTTTCGACGTGTGTGTGGGATTGCATCCTTTATCGCGGAGCTCAGTCGTCATCGATGTGGAGTGATATGTAGAGATAAAGTCGCCAGCCTATTTTTGCACAAAAGAGGCAAAAGAAATGTTGCCGCCTCGAGAGATCGGCATCAAGGACAATACTGATGCTTGCAAAACTAAGTAGGTCAAGGCTCCAGGGACTAAGTTACGGAATGGGAAAGTGTTAGGAACCTATCCCGCCCTTTTGGTCTTTCACGGGCATGTGTTAATCTTCTCCTGTTAAACTCCGTGATGTATGTGATTATGTGCATAATATACATGGAGAACGGAATTGCTCGACTCGCGTCATGTATAAAGGCAAAGTGAGGTCATCCTAAGGAGTGTTTTCAAAATAGTAATTCAGAGTATGATGTAAGTGTTTGTCGATTCCAAGTCATTATGGAGGAACAATTGCGTGTATCGGACAAGACACAAGCAAGCAGGCATTATATATATATATATATATATATATATATATATATATATATATATATATATATTATGAATATATGATAAGAACAAAGTAACAAATATATGTGAGAGGACTCGAGTCGAGGGATTTACCTAAGACGTCTACGTAGCTCGGGGGCATCAAAGTCCACGTAGTTCGAAGACAATACAAGGTGGGGTTTAACCCATATATCCAAGCGGGGACTTTATTATATGCGTGTATGCAGAAAAAAAGGTGTTTTAGTGTGAGAAAATATAATGAGAAATTCTCATTTGAAATTTACAAGTAAACCTTCTATTTCTTATTTTTAAGTTTTTCAATGAAAATAAAGTATGTGCGAATACTAATAATAAAAAGTTTGAAATTAAGATATGGGATGTAATGAAGTAAAGTACTAAAGTGGAAATGAAGTAATTACTGCAAAAATAAGAGAATCTAAAGACAAAGGGGAAGAATTAGACCTCCTTGTGAAGACTTGAAGTAGATCTTGATTGTAGATACGCTGATCTTAAGATAAGGTGATGGTGGATTAAGGAGGTGGGTGGGAATTTACTAAAAAGAGTATGAAAAGGATGGAAGGAATGTGGAAAATGGGCTTTTTAAGGAAGGAACAACTCTGAATACAATCCTCTCTGAATTCTGAGAGGGATGTTTAGGGTGCTTTTCAAAGTGAGGTCATGGCCTCTATTTATAAGGTCAAGAAGGGTGCCGATCGGTAGGGTCTTGGACCAGCCTATCGACATAGAACCCCAGATACACTACCGATATGTAAGGTCCTGAGGGTGCCATTCGACAGTCTGGGACAGATTTTTCAGAAAAACAGTCGTCAAATGCAAACTATATGTCAGAAACATGTGCAAGGTGGACCGTTGGAAAGGGTATTCAGAGCCCTTAAACAATCCATTGACCCACTACCCGGTTTGGTAGTTGACCAAGGTTAAATGGGGCTCGAAAGCACCCGTTGGTCACTCAACATCAAATTTTCGAAGGAAAAGATATCATTCATTTGAACTGTAAGGCCGATTCGTGTACGAGATGGACCGTTGGAAAGGGTATTTAGTGTTCTTCGAGATTTCATTCAGTTTCGTTCAGTTTGGAGAGTTAACCTAGGTTAAACGGGGTTCGAAAGTGCCCAATGATCCTTCGAAGTAAAATGGGTCGTTCGTCGTTACTGTAAGGCTGATTCATGCACAGGGTGGACCGTTGGAAAGCCAAGTTGAAGAGTTGACAGGAGTCAAATGGAGCCCAGGAGTGCCCGTAGCGTCCTGATATATTTTTGGGATAAAATAAATTATTCGTATGAATAGTAAGGCCAATTTGTGCATGGAGTGGACCTTTAGAAAGGGAATTCAAAGCCCTTCGAAGATTCATTTAGCCTTCGCTCAGGCGAGGAAGTTGTCTAGAGTCAAATGAGGCAATGGCCTCTAAATGAGTTTTTGATAGTAAAACGGATTGTTCATATGAACCTTAAGCCCAATTTGTGCATGGGGTAGATTTGTGGAAAGGGATTCATATACCTTCAAAGATTCAATGACCTTTATCTTAGACGAGAGAGTTGACCGGAGTCAAACGAAGCCTGGGAATGCCTAGTGGCCTCCAGATTAGTTTTTAATAGTAAAACAGACCGTTCATCCGAACCATAAGGCCCATTCACGCATGGGGGTAGAACATTGGAAATGGAATTCATAACCCTTCGAATATTCCTTGAGCTTTCACTTAGAAGAAAGGGTTGATCGGAGTCAAACGAGGCCTGAGAGCGCCCGTTGGTCTCTAGATTGGTACTCAGGGTGTAACCTAGGGTTCATGATGAATGAGTGAGTTTTAGGGAACCACTTTACTAGGAACCTCATAAGCACCTCCTTAGGTCCCTATCACTCACTCATTCACTGCAAAACTTAGGTCACACCCCGAGTACCAATCTAAAGACCACTAGGCGCACTCAGGACACTCTCTCATCCTAGAGAAAGCTCAATGAATCTTCGAAGGCATATGAATTTTATTTCTAATGGTTTGACCTGTGCATGATTACGATTCAGATGAATGGTCCATTTTATTATCAAAAACTGATCTGGAGGCCACCGGGCACTTTTGGACCCTGTTTCGACTCCGATCGACTTCCTCGCTTGAGAATAAGCTCAATGTATATTTAAAATTATCTGAATTACCTTTACAATAGTCTTCTTAGAGTGGATATAGACCTTAAGGTTCTGAGGAACGATCTGTTTTACCCTAAAAACTGATCCGTAAGCCACTGGGCGCTCCCGGGCTCTATTTGACTCCTATCAACTCTTCAGATCGAATGAAGATGAATGAATCTTTGAAGGTATATACATTACCTTTATAATGGTTTACCCTGTGCGTGAATCAACTTTACGGCACGGAAAAATAACCCATTTTACTCCGAAGGGTTATTGGTCACTTTGGGGCCCCGTTTGACCTAGGTCAACTCTCTGAATAGAATAAAGCTGAATGAAATCTCTAAGGGCACTGAATACCCTTTTCAACGGTCTGTCTCATGCACGAATTAACCTTATGATTTGGACCAGTGATCCGTTTTCCTATAGAAATTTCCTGCCGAGTGACCAATGAGCGCTTTCGGCCCCGTTTAACCTCGATCAACTCTTCACAAGGAGATATAATCTTCCCCATTGCCTTTAAATTCTCTTATTTATGCATTAGTTCTTCATTTTCACTTTAGTACTTTACTTCATTACATCACATATCTTAATTTCAAACGTTTTATTATTAGTATTTGGACATACTTTATTTTTATAGAAAGCCCAAAACACAAGAAAAAGAGGATTCACTTGTAAATTCCAAACGGGGATTTCTCATCACAATTTCTCACACTAAAACACCTTTTTTCTACACACACACATACACACACACACACACACACACACACACACACACACACACAATAAAGTCCCCGGTTGTATTTATGGGTTAAACCTAATCTCATATTGTCTTCGAACTACATGGACTTTGATGCCCCCGGGCTACGTAGGCGTCTTGGGTAAATCCTTTGTGTAAAGGCGGATGTACAATATCAATTTGGGAGTTTGAAATATTTCAAGAGATTAAACTTATTTAACTAGATGTTAATCTCAAATAACTTCAATTTAATTAAATCCTAAACATGCAACTAGGTGATTTAATTCAAACATGTAAAGAAACAAACAAAGTCAGGAAAAATCCACACATGGAAAAACCTTTATTTCACTTAAGTTTGGAAATCACAACTTACAACACTTTATAGAAATACTACAATGAATTCCCGTGAAAACCCACAAAGACCGCAACCCTCGGTCAACAATAATTCCCTTGACAATCACAAGAACCTCAATCCTCCTTTTCAGTAGTGAATACCTTCGAGTATCCCCAAGATCACCAGTGAAGAATGCTCTCCACAAGAATAACTTTGATAAAGAAGTGTTTGGGTTCCAAAGATGATTCACAAAAGTAATTGGCATGGTTTGTGTGAATAAAAAAGGTGTTTTAGCCCTAAAAGGTGAAGACTATTGGCAGTTGTTCTGCAGTTTGCGTAAATGAAAAGTCTTAATGAAAATCTTCATAAAAACAGGTTTAAAAAGGCAAACACAAATTTTGAGGCAGTGAAAAGTCGTTTGAACAAGATCTTAGGGTCGTTCAAACGAGATTGACATCTCGTTAGAAGCACCATTCGAACGAAGTATCAAAGAACCTCAAAAACACAAAGCAGTACGGGATCATTTGATCCATATGAGAAGTCGGGCTTCAAACGACATCCATATGAGAAGCAGGATTTCAAACGACCTATCCAACACAATATCATTTGAACGGCATTGCAAAGTTGTTTGAATGTCTGTAAAGCGAAAAAAAATATTTTTTAAGATTTAAAACATGTTCGAAATTTTTTTGAAAACATTTAATGAAAAAGTCTCGTTTTAATAAATACCAGTTTAGAAAAATATCCCAATACTTAGAAAAAAATCTAAGTAACACAAACTAGATCCATACCAAAATTACGTCTTGTCATAGAACTTTGTTGAAGATGCTTTATATATGCGGATCCATCTTCTTGAACATGAGAACTCAAACTGTGTTGATGGATGTAACGGGATACGTAATACACAGTGTAAACTAGATAGTAGGGATATGATGGAGAATATGTCCTTACAAATCTCCCCTTATGGCTATTCCGGTACAAAATAAAAACATCCGAATTATCTAACGCATATCCTATACAAATCTAATACCCTCCGAAGAACCCAAAAGCGAAAAGATACTACAGATGTAAGTCTTCAAAAATCTTCAACATTCAAATCTCCAAATCTCCTTCAACTTTTACTTGATCTTCTTTTGTGTGCTTTTCAAATGCTCATCAAATTCCTACACATAATAGACAAAGAAATTACCTTCACGACGAATCACGTTTGAAATAAGATAAACAAATCATAAATCAAATCAATTAAATCGATTCTTCCCCATAACTAAAACTCTCACTCCTCCATAATTCATAATTCGTTTTACCCCTTTTTATTTGTCTGAAATACATAAGGAAAGGATTAAACATAATAAACTAGAGTGGGCCACACCAAGCATAGCAAATCATCACAATCATATATCAAATACGCTCATGTAAGGAAAATTTCAAAAGGTTCCACAAACTATTTTTGTTTTTTAAAATATTTTTCAACAGAAAATAAAGTTTACAAAAACAACACACTATGAAATAACACTACGATAACCAAATCGTGGAAACGGAATGAATGGGTATGAACAAATTCGATAGAAAAATCAATTCAAACAATCATAACATATGTGCACGATGAATTTATGATACTCCTAAAAAATGAACTCAAAATTGTCCTTAGGTGTAAAAATGTTGAATTCATATGATATCAACTCAATCTAATCAACAAATCAAAGTTTAAAATGATTTTCACACCAATAACGTCTAAAACTATGTAATGCTTTTTAAAGACTTTGTCAAGACGTGCAAACCACTTGATTTCCAACCAAACTCCCTCAAAGGATAAACATGATCTTATTTTCTATTTTTTCTTTTGAAAGATAAATCAAACCAAACTATTTGACCCCTTTTTGGCATATTTTATTTTTATTACCTTAAGTTTTTCTTGGGCTCTTTTCAAACCGTGGTTTTCATGACGAGTTCACATGCCTCTCGCAGCCCTTTTCCGTGTACACCCATATTTTTTTAATATTAAACAAACTCTCCCGGGAAACGGTTATTACATACACTACTTTCATTGTCTCGTTTTATCGCATTTGGTTCGTTTTAAAGACAAGATTGAGATGAAAACACTTTGATCAACATGTGATAGATAAGTACAAAAATAAAAAAAATTTGTGCACGTGTGTATTAATGGAAGTCACGAGTCAAAAATGTAAAAAGTAACAACTAATCACATCTCAATGACTCCAAACATTATAAAGCATATAAATGAAATAATATTGCGTCTCAAAATACTATCAAAAGGTCACGTGGATAATGGAATGATATTGTGAATTGGTCATCCTAAATGTCCATCCATATATGGTGTAAAAAGAAATCTTTTTGTATTTTTCAAAAAAAATTATCAAAAATAAAATCTTTGTCTTTTATAATTTTTCAAAAAAATAGAAATCCTTTTGTATAATCCAAATTTTTTCAAGAAAAAACTCTTTTTGGATTTTTTGAAAAATGTATCAAAATGGAAAAATAAATACAATGGTAGTACATACTAGAATAGGCATAAATATATGAAAATGAAAATCATGCTATGCTAGAAAACACATCTAAACCTCAATCATTAGGTAGTGAGGTGTTTTCAAAAGGTGGTGACATCATATGAAAAACATCCATCAAATTATGTGAAGTTTTGACCGAATACTCAAGTTTCTCTCGAAAATTCTCAAGATCTCTCATATTATGTGCATGAGCATGTGGAGTAACATGTGTGTGAGTACGTGCGCGAACACGTGTAGTTGCATAACGAGGTAAATACCTATGAGACACACTACCCAACTTAAAGCAAAATTCCTTAAGGTGTCCTCTTTTCTTTCAACGAGAACAAACATAAACGGTCTTAGGAACACCTCTCTCAAAACGTTTAGGACACGCTCTCCTATAGGGAAACTGTTGCCTAAGTGGGTTAGGTTGAGAGCCATACAGATCTATCACAAATTTGGGAATCGACTCGGGTGCAATATGGAAAGTAGACACACCGTCATTACCTATTCCTAGTCTCTCAACATTATCCAAAGAGGGACCGAGGATCATATTTCGTACCTTCTTAGATATGTCCTCTATAGTTACCTTGACCTTCTGGGCACGTCGGAGATCTCTCTCGAGTTGGGATACACGGGCTTTAAGTTTCTCTTGAGTCTCCAATGAAGATTGAAGATCTCTCATAAGACTAGCCACGGTATTGCTCAATTAACTTTTTCCAGGCCTAAGACAATCAACTGCTCACATAAAGAAACTCTCACCTTATTGATTTGACTTGCCGACGCCTCACACACCCTCAAAATTTCTACCTCTCTTTCCAAATCTATCGCCTTAAGAGACAACTCCTTATTAAATTTTTTTGTTTTAAACATTTCGGTATACAAGTCTCTAAATGCCTTTTGGAGATCACCTTTACCCCCATTTCCATTTCCATTCTCATCCTTACTCTCACTCGAATGGCTCGAAACATCTCTCACGTTTAGATGTGTCCTCATCCTCGTTGGACAAACTAGATGTGCTCACGTGACTAGCCATGAAAGCAATGCACTTTTCATGTGGCGATTCTTCCCCGAAATCATCCAACTCGATGTCACTATCGCTAAGAGTGGCCGTATTAGCAACTTTCTTTCCCTTTCTCTTTAGCATAGTGGGACACTCAAATTCCTTGTGCCATTGTCCCTCGCACTCATAACATCTCGCCTCTTCCTCTTTTTCATCGTTATCCTTGACCTCATATATCTTTTTATTTTTCTCAAATATCTTTTTATTGGAAGAATTTTCTTTGGAAATTTTGAGAAACTTTTTTAAAAATTTGCATATAAGGCCAAGTCATCTAAATCAATCTCACCCTCAGAACCAGACTCACAAAATCTCTCTTTTTTCTTTTTATTAACTTGAGTCTTTAAAGTTATCCCTTTATCCTTAGTCTTAATGATTTTGGGAAACATATCGATTGCATAAGTTTGAAGGTCTTATACGAGTTCTTCTAACTTGAGGGAATCTAATGCACCCAAATAATTGAAAACAGTGACCTTAGGAATAAATCGGGATGGGAGTGACCTCAAAATCTTTTTCACGACTCTTGAATCATCAATTTTATTACTCAAATTAAATCTCGTGTTAACAATGTTTGACAACCTAGCATAAAACTCATCAAAACCCTGGGACTATAACATAGTGATAGTCTCAAATTGGGTGGTCAAATTTTGAAATTTGACGCCTTAACCACATTAGTACCCTCATATGTCCACTGGAGGATATCCCATGCCTCTTTTGATGTGGTGTACGTCAGAATACGTCAGAACTCGTCGAGGGTGACAGCTACAAAAATAACACTGAGACCTCGGGAGTTATAGGTAATCCACTTAAACTCATACTCAGTCCAATCATACATAGGTTTGGGATTAATGATATTTTCAACGGTGATAGTGGGAGGAGTCCACCCTCTTTCACATACGAGCCAAACTCTTTCATCAATAGCTTAAGCAAGATCTCATGCGGGCTTTTCAATAGGGATAATTTTTGCCATCAAAGACGGGCATCCGATTATATAAGTTATCCATAAGAAAAAATGAGATTTTTCAAAATGATTGATATCACAAAAATTTTGCAAAAAAAAGTATCTCACAATATTTTAGTGAAACTTGCTCTGATACCAATTTGTAAAAGCGGCTATGCGATATCAAATTGGGAGTTCGCAATATTTGAATAAATTAAACTTCTTATTTAACTAGATGTCAATCTCAAACAACTTCAATTTTAATTAAATCCTAAACATGCAACTAGATGATTCAATTCAAGTATGTAAAGAAACAAACAATTTCAGGAAAAATCACTGCAAGGCAAAACCTTTATTTCACTAAAGTTTGCAATCGCAACTTACCACACTTTAGAGAGATACTAAAATGAATTCCAACAAGAATCCATAAAGACCACAGCCCCCAGTCAACAATTATTCCCTCAAGAATCACAAGAACCTCAGTCCTCCTCTTCAGTAGTGAATACCCTCGAGTATCCCAAAGATAAGAAGTGTTTGGGTTCCAAAGATGATTCAAAAAAGTAATTGGGATGGTTTGTGTGAATAAAAAAAAAGGTGTTTTAGCCCTAAAAAGGTGAAGACTGTTTGCAACTATTCTGCAGTTTACGTAAATGAAAAGTCTTAATGAAAACTTTCATAAAAATAAGTTTAAATAGGCGAATAAAAATTTCGAGGCGATGGAAAGTCGTTTGAATGAGATCCTAAGGTCGTTTAAACGAGATTGACATCTCGTTAGAAGCATCCTTTGAACAATTTATCAAATGACCTCAAAAACACAAAATAGTACGAGGTCGTTTGATCCATATGAGAAGCAAGGCTTCAAACGAACTATCAAACGACATGTCGATGTCATTTGAACGACATTTCAAAGTCGTTTGAACGATTGTAAAGCGATTTTTTTTAAAGATTTAAAACCTGTTTGAAAACATTTAATAAAAATGCCTTGTTTTGATAAAAAATAGTTTAGAAAAATATCTCAATACTCAATAAATAAGTAATACAAATCTAAATCCATACCAAAATTACGTCTCGTCGTAGAACTTTGTTGAATATGCTTTACATTTGGATCCGTCTTATTGAACATGAGAACTCAAATTTCCTTGATGGATGTAATGGGATACGCCATACACAATGTAAACTAGATACTAGGGACATGATGGAAAATATGTCCTTACACTCAGACTGGAGTCCTCCCCCATACATTTGTTACTCAATTCTTAGTACACATCCTTTACATATATATTTTATATGCTATCTTACTTGTGTCTTGTCCGATATACACAATTGTTCTTCTATAACTATTTGTGAAATGACATACACTTACATTATACTTTTAATTACTATTTTGGGAACATTCCTAAGAATGACCTCGCTCTGCCTTTATCCATAAAGAGAGTCGAGAGATTCCATCCTCCATTAATATTATGCACATATGTGCACACATTATGAAGTTCTACAGGAGAAGATTAACATATGCCCATGAGAGACCGAAAGGGAAAGATGCGTGCCTAACACATTTCCATTCTGTAACTTAGTCCTCGAACCCTTGAACTACTTGGTTTCACAAGCATCAGTATTGTCCTTGATGCCGTTCTCTCGAGGTAATAACATTTGTTTGCATATTTTGTGAAAAATAGGTTGGAGACTCTATCTCTACATATCACCCCACATCGACGACGACCAAGTGCCCCGAGAAAGGACGCAATCACGCGCGCATGCCAGAAAAAGGGAAGGATGAAGGGATCCACCTCGGGAGATAGATATCCCCCGGACCCTCCCCCCAAAAAAACCTCGGGATGGCCACAGTGGTGACTCTACTGGGGATATTTTAAGAGGACTAGACTCCATTTTCATGGGCGTTATTCTTTTCTTCATATGTGCGTATGCGCCTACCTATATGTTCCATTTTCTCCTATATTTACCTTTTTGTGTATCTCTCTCATGTATACATCACTTTCCACTAATTTATACACTTCACACACTTATATATACTCTCCATGTACACTTCACACAGTTACACTTAACTTCTCTTTACACTCTCATACTTCACACACCACTTAAAATATCTATGCTTAGGCTTTACTAGCACAAAATCACACTTCCTATACTTGTATATATGCTCACTTACACATGTCACACACCACTTGTAGTTGATCCATGCATAGGCTCACTACCACACACACTCACATGTATATATTCCCATGTCACGTGCTCACTCACATATATCCATGCGAGGTATAGTCTCTATAATAGATTTACTTTTCATAATATTTGTGTATGCTCCCCATTAGTGTAGTAATTCCCTTTACTCTTCTTGCAAATAAAAAATGATAAAAAATACTCTATCTCTCTCTCTCTCTCCATAATATGTTAATTAAGACTCATGCATTTCTGCACACTACATCACCAAAAGCATGGTTATATTGAACAAAACTTTATCCCGTGCTGGGAGGTCACTTTATGATAGGCACTAGTCCTACAGGTCATAGTTAGCCTAAGTGATATGACTCTTACCTTCCATTGGCCTCGTACCTTTGATGTATATCGAACAATTCTGCCCATCGTACTACTTGACCGAACTCGCGACGAGAGGTATGTAGCAGGGAACTCCTTCATGTACGTCGAGCATATCGAATTTTCTCTTACACATACTGTCCCCATAAGGTATATAGTGAGGAAATTCACGTACACTCAGGTATATCAAATGACTTGTCCACACGTACCAATGAATGATTGCCCTCATAGGCAAGAGGCATATTGTGTAAGTCATGCCAAGGGGGGAAACCTTCCACTAACACAACAATTTTATAAACCTCATATGGGTGTCAAACCTAGGACCCTCATATTTAGTTTGTCGTTACCCATGCGAGACTATGCTGAAATTTTAGGTTGGCATACCGCCCAAATTTTCTCACGAGTTCTCCATTTTTAAAAACAGGACCCTGTCCGTGAGCCTAGAAACAAGTCTAACCGTGTCTTACATATCTTCAAACCCTATTTTCACAGGTTCGGGTCTTGTTCGACATTTTTTAATCATTTAGGCAAACATAATACAAGTGAGAACTTAATAATAACATCCTTGGTGCCTCTGAAGAGATAATGGCCCAGATGTTCCAACATACCTTGAAAGAGAGCGCTCTCCATTATTTTTTATCCCTAAAAGAATCCCAAATCCGTACTTATGAGGATGTCACCCAGGAATTCATGTTTCAGTACAAGTACAATGAGGAACTAGAAGTTACGCGCCGAGATCTAGAACTTCTTAAGGAGAACCCTAGGGAAATAGTTAGTAACTTCATAAGAAGGTGGAGAAAGAAAGCCGCTAGCATGACCAACAGTCCCTCTGAGGAGGAACAAGTTAGTATTGTGAAGAAGAACTTCTTGCCTCATATTCGAGCTTCCATGGGAGGAAAATACTACCCACACTTCAGAGCCCTTCAAGAGGTTGGTGTAGAAATTGAGGAAGGATTTACCAAAGTCGAATCTGAACCGAAGAAAGAGACCGAACAATTCACTTTTAGAGTATGAGAACTCGTCAGTGCTATAGTATTAACCATAAACATCTTTTAACCTGCTACCTTTAGGCACTAGAAAGTCACACCAATCCTACAAGAAATAGTATACTGAAATCCATGCTCTCCCATCTAAAGTCTATCAGGCCCTGTTGAGCCAAAACCTCATCAAACCCTCTAAACCTCACCCGATACCTAATACACTCCCTAAAAACTTCAAAGTCGATGCTCGTTGTGATTTCCACCAGTCTGTTGGCCGTACTACCGACCAATGCTTCCACCATCAGAATATGATCCAAGTTTTATCGACCGGGGGTCCATCATCCCAATAGCTAATCCTAAACACGATACCACTCATAACCCACTTTTAGCTCATACAAATGCCATCTTTCTAGATAGATATCCAAAATTTGATCCATTTGCTCAAATTGCGCCAAGCAAAGCCCCCATAATCCTCATAATTTCAACCAAACCAATCAAAGTTTGCTAATATTTTCTCCTACACCCTACCTGCTTCACTGATCAAGATTTTTCACTCCTTACAAGGGTCGATATAATCGTTCGTACCCGATTTGAAGGTAAGGATATGGAGTTACCATTTTTGTTGAACCAGCTCTTGGAGTTTGGGCTAAAATTGCCCCTCGAAAATTCAGTGGCTTGTTTATGGAAGCCTAAAATGGGCTCGGGAATCAGATGAATGGGTGGTACTTGTTGTAAAATTTAGTCTAGATGATGTGGTACAGATAAACAAATGAAATTTATAGCATTGATGAGCTACTCATTACTTTAAAGCTTCAGGAATGGTTGTCCCTTCACTCATGCACCTCCCCGTTGAGCGGGAAGATTTGTACGATGAAACCATCGAGGTTATTGAATATATTATTTCTCTTGGCAAGGGGACATAGTCTCCACCGAATGGGGGGTGACTTTGATAGCTTAGATGACGAACCCAGTTGGGAAGAAACCAGTCTAGTATCCAATTTATCCAGAATGATATCCTTCGAAGATCTATTAGAGGAAATCAATAAGGTATCCATTCATCTAGAGGTAGATGAAGACAAGAGGTTCTTATTCTTCCCCGCCTCAGTAAATCACATAACCAAGTCAGGAAGACACTACAGAGATCCGATCCCTTGTGTGACCGCGATAAATAAAGGAAAGGAAATTATCGAAGAACTTCCCATGCCAGATATGACCATCAAAGAAAGTATAGTCCTCGTCTAACTCAAGAAAAACCAATACAATATCACCCTATAGAGGCTTGGCTTTTCATATCCTCCCAGCTGCACTTAAATGCTTTTATAAAACTCCTCACCGGGCCTACAGTCCCTCCTTCCACCACTCCTCAAGAAGTCATAAACATGGTTGGGTTTTTAACCTCTTCCCGACTCCTCTCTTTTTTCGAAGCAGAGATATAAAAAATTGGTCCTTACCACAATTATGCCCTCAACATCTCTGTTGAAGTATTGGGAAAGACAGTACCACTCTCACTTGTTGATAATAAATCCACCCTCAATGTTTATCCTCTCAAACCTTCAATTTCTTGGGATTGAAAGCCAGTGATCTCACTCCCACTTTCGTTGTCGTGTGTGCTTATGACAATGGCCACCGAGAGGTAATGGGGTCCATAAAACTAACAATGGGGGCTGACCCTATCAATCTTATCATTCGAGTTCCAAGTCATTGACATACCTTCATGTTTCAACCTTCTCCTTGGACATCCATGGCTCCATAGCATCCGAGGGGTATCTTTTTCTCTTCATCGTAAACTAAAATTCTTCGCTAAAGACCAAGTGATCACCATATTAGGGGATGATGACAATATATATAATGCTAGCACTAATAACACAATATTAGAAATACAGTGTGGGATAAACAACATGCCTCTTTTTGGCTTCAGAGTTGATCCCCTTCTCCTTCCAGCAGGAGATAATTTCAAAAATTGAGTATGTCCGGAACACAACCCTCATGGCAACCTCAATATGATTCAGACATTCAAGAACATGCACTTCATGCCTAAAACAGGGCTAGAACGATGATAATAAGGGATCCTTGAGCCTTTAGTCCTGAAGGAGGCCTTTTCCCCCATATGGCCTGGGTTACCAGCCCTCACCAGAAGAACTCAAAGCATTCCGGTGACCATGACCAAAAAGAAGCTTAGAAGAAGAAAAGATTGTTTTAAGAGTCTTTTTGAACAAAAGGTTTATCAATGAGGGTTGAAACTTCTCCTTCTACGAATTTCCTGAACAATGGTATGACCATGTCAATAAGAAGATGAAAATGGGGCTGGAAATCTTCTTTCAATACAAAAACTCTTGGTCCTCAGACTTACAACATAAAGCACAACCTCTTATCGGGAAAGCTATGACAGTTATCGAGGATTCTGAGGATTCATTCAACCTGCAGACACTTGTGTTGAGTCTCTGCATGATCTTCTTAGATGCCTTATTGTCGAACCCGTATACTCAAATCAAAGCTACTAATATACCTCTCCACAACTGGAATGTCGTCCCTGTCCCATATGCTTAGATTAAATATAACCTAACTGTCTACCCTATCTAAATATCTTTACCTGATGTTGTTCCTTTTTCTACTATCAATATCAATGTTGTTTTTCCCCAAAATGAAATAAAGATTTTGAGTATCTTGGTGTGCCTTACATTAATTATCATGAGTATAATCAAACTCTTGATGATAATGAGGAGAATAACAAATAACATAACCGTATTAAAATTAATGATGATGAGACTGTTGTTATTAATCTCAGTTCTAGTAGCTACCATCACAAGATTAGGTTATGGTCGACCCTTAAAGAGCATGAGCATACAAACTTTAAAGGGATGCTAAAAAAATAATGGTAATTCATATGGTCCTATGATGATATGATCGATAATGACCCAGAAATATCTCAGCATGAGACCCAATATTTCCAGAATGCGAAGCGATCAAACAAAAGCTAAGGAAGCTTCACACCGAATGGTCGCTAAAAGTTAAAGAGGAAGTGGTAAAACAATTGAATGTAGGTTTCATTTGCGTAGTTGAATATCCTATATAGCTCGCTAATATCGTCCTTATACCGAAATTGGGAGGAAAAGTCTGCATGTGCGTTTACTATCGAGATTTGAATAGCGCAACCTCGAAGGACGATTACCCATTATCTAGCATCGATATGATCATGGAAAACACAGCTAGCCACGCCCTCAAGTCATTTGTCAATGGATTCTACGAATGCTGCCAAATTAAGATACACGTTGACCATCAGTAGAAAACCGTATTCATCACCCCATAGGGAATCTCCTGCTACACTGTCATGCCATTCGAACTCAAGAATGCTAAGGCTACTTACTAAAGGGTTGCCATAACCATAATTCATGACCTTATTCACAAAGAGGTCGAAGTCCATGTGGACGATATGATCATTAAGTCTGAGACTCGAGAAGGTCATATTACAACCTTCGAAAGTTTTTCGAGCGACTATGGCAATACCTAATGCGGCTAAACTCATAGAAATGAATTTTCAAAATCACGAAAGAAAAACTCTTGGGATTGATGGTTAGTTAGAAGGAAATAGAAGTATACCCTACCAAGCTAAAAGCTATACTCGAGATGCCATCACAATAGATAAATAAGGAAGTTTGAGGATCCCTGGGTAAAATATAGTACATCAGTCGATTCATTAGCCAGCTGACTTCTATCTGTGAACCCATTTTCAATCTTCTCCAACAGGATTCAACTAAAGTCTTGAATGAGTCCTGCCAAGAAGCCTTGACCGAACCAAACGATACCTCACTCGACCTCTGGTGCTTGTACCTCCGCAATCTGGTCTCCCCCTGATCCTAAACCATCACAGATACTGCAACAGGGGATTTTCTAGTCCAACACATTGAAGAATCTCTTAAGATAAGAGTTGTTTATCATGCCAGCCAAAAATTAGTCGGGTACGAAGTCAACTACATTGCTTTGGATAAAGCATGTGTCGCCCTGGGTTGGGTCATGCAAAATTTACGGCACTAAACGCTTGCCTTCCCCATCAGACTAGTATCCCATATGGATTCCATCAAGTACTGACCGAAAAAGCTCTCTTTGTTCAGCCGAATGGCCTGTTGTTTGATGTTGCTAGCCGAATTCAATATTATGTACGTCATGCAGAAAGCTATAAAGGGGAGATCCATCTCCGAATACTTTGTTTACTACCCCATAAAAGAAGCCGATGTTTGGGTCTCTGAATTCCCGGATGAAAATATTACCCGTAACTCTTAAGAGGACCTTAGATGGAAGATGTTCTTTGATGGATATGCCAACAAGAAGGGATACGGTATTGGAATACTCCTAATCGCTCCCGATGACTCTCACACCCCCATTGCCATCAAAATAGACTTCCCTTACACCAATAACATAGTTGAGTATGAGGCATGAACTGTAGGCCTCAAGATCTCCCTCTAGAAAGGAATCCAATATTTAGACGTCTACAGAGACTCTGCCCTTATCGTCAACCAAGTCCTCATAAAATGGAAAGTCAAAGACGCAAAGCTCCCACGCTCTCATGCCCACCTTGAAGAGCTGGAATCCTAATTCAAAGATGTCACCATCCTCGTGCAAAGAACAACATAGCTGATGCCATCGCTACCCTGGTCTCCATGGTCGACATGCCTGAGGGCATAACAATGGCCTCTTTCCTGGTTCAGAAATGAACTAAGCCTACCCACTGCTACCACATTAAACTCATTTTTGAGGAAGATTCTGATATGGTCAGATTGTGGTACTATGACGTTTGGCGCCTCCTCAAACATGGTAGGTATCCTCGAGACGCAAATAAGAAAGATCGTGCGACCTTTCATAAATTAGTTTCCCAGTATGTCATTTACGACAAAGCACTATTCAAGAGAAACTTCGATGGAACGCATTAGCACGACATTGTAGGGCCTGATGCTGAAGAAATGATGTAGAAGATCCACAGTGGGGAATGCGGTCCCCATAAGAATGGTAACATGATTGTCAAAAAGATCAATCATCAAGGATACTATTAAACCACTATGGTTCAAGACTGCACGACTTATGTCCGAAGATGCCCCAAATACCAATAATTCACTAATCTCTAACACTTGCTTCCCCGAGAAATATATAATATAACCTTTTCGTGACCTTTCTCCACCTGGGGCATTGACATCATAGGGAAGGTTACTCCCAAACCTTCAGACGGATACGAATTCATCCTTATCGCTATGGATTACTTCACTGAATGGGTTGAACCTGAGTCATACGCGGTGCTGAATGCCAAGAAAGTGGCCAAGTTTATTACAAAGAACATCATCTGCCGATAAGGAATTCCCTACGAGTTAGTATCACATAATGGGCTCCAATTCAAAGCTGAGGTTACAGAACTAGTCGACAAGTACGTGATTTAGATACACAAATCTTCTCCCTATTGACCCCAAACTAATGGTGCCATCGAAGCGTCCAATTAAAACCTTAAAACCATAATAAATAATATGACTGAGAGTTGCAGGGATTGGGCCGACCGAATCCATTATGCCCTCTGGGGCTACCCCTTATTTCTAGTATATGATACGGAAGCAATCCTACTTGTTGGGCTTGAAATACCTTCCCTTTGCATTCTACTCTAATACAAAGTTGATGAAGAAGAATGGCAACATAGCTGCTACGATGAATTATCACTCTTGGATGAAAAGAGACTGAAGACTTTATATCATATATAGGGGTACTATCGCCGAATAGCACGATCATTCAACAGGAAAGTCAAGGATCGTGGTGTCCAGGAAGGAGACCTCACCCTTAACGAGATCGCAGAACTTGTCTGGGACCCCAAAGGCAAATTCAAACCGAAAATGATCAGACCCTACATCGTAAAAAAGATTCTCTCAGGAGGCGCCGCTATGCTCACACACCTCGATAGAGAAGAGATAATGCGTCCAGTCTACCTGGACTGTATCAAGAAATTTTACCCTTAGTTCGAAATATCGGCACGCTACAACTCTTCTCACCCCTTTTTATTTTAGAAAAAAATCTTCATTTCTCCCAACCAGAACGACGTGGGACCTAATTATCTTAAAAACCTTTTCTTTTTAAAATGAGACTCATGAAATTTTTTAAAACCCCCAGAGGTATATTGGCAACCCATATCATCATACATGGTTCTGGTCCCCTTCTTTTTCACAAATGCTATAATTTTATAACCTTCGAGAACGACGGTCCATTTTACCATTTACATGAACAAAAGTATTATGTATGCCTTAGCGATTGGTATAGATATTTCAAATGCAAGACTCATCAAGAGGCACAATAAAATATGATCAAAATTAATTTTTATTTCTAATAAGTAAGATAACGTTATTAGATGAAGTATCAACGACGGGAGTCAAATCAACCACCCCTTTATACTGACTTAACCATTCTTAAGCAAACCTAACCCTAAACCAAGCTACACGAAAATTATTCTAAACCCTGAGATACAAAATACCAAAATTACCATAGCTTCATAAAAAATTACCCAAGCTTAAAAAAATATTGACTTCAACTGCCAGACGACTCCTCTTCATCATCATTACAAGCTCCTAGAGGTCCCCAAGTTTCCCACTCCTGGTTAGCATTCCGTATGCACTCCATGGAGCGATATGACCTGACAAGCCTGAACAGAACCACAACACCGTCTTCCATGGTATCAAAGGAAATGAACCACCTTTAATCGATTTCTTACGCCATAACTTTCTCTATTACCCACTTTTCTAACCACTTCAGCTAGTCCCCAGGCACATGTCAGGCCCCTTCCACATATTATGATGGATGGATAGACGATCGACGACACTGCATTAAAGAACCCAGCATCATCCTCAATGATTCAATGAAATCCTCCATATGGAAGAATTTTGTTATGCGAGGAGGCACAATTTGTTCCCACCCGACTTGGCACAGGGGCCACCAAGGGAAATAAAAAGAAGTCTACTGAGGGCCCACTATCCATACACACTAATTACTCTCCAAGTTGCAAGACAAGCAATAAGTCTCCCACCATGGCATTAACCAGCGAAGACACTTGGTTTCATGATCTGAAAACTAGTTCACCCAACTCTTTACAGATGGGCCGAAGTTAAACAAAGGTTTAACAAAGAAATTGGGCACAACCCCCAAGGGATACTCAGGAGGTGCTGCCAGACGAAACATCTTTACATGCCACAGAAACAGCATTACTGGTATCCCCCTAAGAGAGTCAGAACGACCCTCTTTCCAAACATCCAGGTCATTTAGAGTCTCCGCCAGTACCACCATCGTAGGATTATGGCGGTAATACATCTAGACCGTTATCTTCGCAACCTAGGGATCCACTGTCAAGTCCCCCTGTTACCAATAATAGCCTTGCAGTAAGGTCTAAGACAACAACCCCAATAAAGAAGACATCCTCAAACCCCCTAGGCGCACTGAATACATAACCTCCTGAAGAGAAATAGTCCCTCTGCTACCCAACGATCGAGTCGTTGAGGGAGAAATATGAAGCAACTTCGATAAGAATACCTGAGGAGAACGGGAGAAATCAGACATAATCGTCACCACATTGGGGCTGACCCCTAACATGGAGGAGAACTCCTTATAGCTGGGACAAACCTCTTCCAAGCCAAAATGAAAGACATAGTCCTCAAGATACCAGAACTGTACTGATGCTACCAACATGTTCCAGTCTTTGGCTCGATTACACCAAATAGTAACCCGACATAGGTTGAAAGCATCATAATCCACATTATATAAACACATGGCCTCCAGACCATAAAGGTAATAAGCGAATCATTCACACATGGTAAGAGCCATTTGAGAATGAGGAATATGAAGCAAGAAGAGAAATGTGGGTATTGGTGGAGAAAACCCTTTCCACACACCTCCTTTTATACTAAAACCTTTGGAAAAAGACAAGAGCTCTAGAAACCCAATTAAAATTTAACCCCATAAGAGTAGTCCGATGTTGAGGAACGTGCAATCAAGGTCTAGGGATGATTCGACTTAACCTCCATGACGATAGGAAAGCCAAGGGGCATGCCGACCGATAACAACCTATTTTGGAAAATTCCATATTTCCTTTTTTATCAAAATCAATTTCAGAAAAATCCTCATTTTGAAAAATTACCCCAGATTTTTTACTCATTTTTCTCTCAAAAAGATTATTTTTTCTTATAATAAATTTGTACTCAATAATCTTTTCCCTAAGCTAATTACTTTTACTCATTTTTTTCAATAATAATAAACCTTTTGCCTTTCATTATCAATTCCATACTTATCACTATCTTTGCATAAAAATAAACAATCTCAGCAGCAAATTAAAAGTACATATAGGATAAGTCACTAAATCAAGAAAAATGCCAAAAAGAAAATGTATATTTCATAAATATTGCTTCACTTTGCTGCATTTTGCAGATAGAAGAAAAATAGAAAATACAAAGGGGAATTTTCCCGAACCCTCAAATCTTTCTCTTCAACCTCCAACCCCCACGACGAACGCGCTTTCCCTTACAACGACCAGTGAATCCTCCACTCCCAAAAGGAGAGCCTTCATTAGAAGTGGAAGGTGGCACAAAATAGGAAGAAGCCAAATTCTTGATATACTCCGACATGGAGGACATCCAATCCTCAGTCAGGTGGTCAACACCCGAGCATACTGCAAGCAAAGAAGAAACAAGCAAAAGGAAAACCAGTCAAGAAATTAAGAAAAGTCAACAAGACAGAAGAGAAATAAAAATGATATACCTGAGGTCAGAGTGCATCATCCATAAGCCCAGTCAATCTAGACACCGACGCATGAGTGTGATGCAGCATATTCAACGACTTCCCATTACTCAATGGAAAGTTGTAAGAAGGGGTAGTAACCTGAATAATCGGAGCCTCCTATGCCACTGTAGCTGACGTGCCACCATATACGCTGTGGGCCGATCCCACTGGTGTGATAGTCTCCCTGCTCGAAGTCGTAGCGAGTAGAGGTATGTTCTCCACGTCATAGATACAAGAGGAAATCAAACAACTCATCACAAAATCCAGATAATCGTGGATCGCTGCTGTATTCGTATAGTGTGTATAGGCTCCCAAATCATCGCCACTGCCCATACATCGTCCGACATATCTTTCACCCACCTCATGTATATAGGGGCACCAATGGCGTGATCGCCACCTCCTCCTCCATAATTTGCCTCGCTACCTTCTCTCCTAGGTACCAAACGTACCCAAACTCATGCACAATCAACCACCACATCTGCGCATGTAAGTCTGTCACCCTTGTATCCCGTGGAGTCACCCCCTAATGGTAAAAGGTCACCTACATCCCCAACAAAGATTCAACAATCCATCCAGAAATAATGTTCTGAACCACCTGACCATATAGGTCGACAGTCATCTTTTCCTCTTCCCAAGAAAGCCTAAAAGTTCGTGTCCTTGTCGATTGGCACCCTCCCAAGACTGCCTATCGGCATCCGATTCTAAATTTCGTAAAAAAAATACCAGAAAAATAAAAAAAATTGCCCTAAAGATTCCCAAAAATCCTAGAAAAATATGGAACCTCAATTTCCTTAAGAAAATAATTTTTTGGAGCACAAAGCCCTTTATAAACTATAAGAATTCGTAACATGATTGATCTTACACTCTTTTCCCTAATATAATCCCCAGCCGGATTAATCTTTCACATTTATCCTCAACATATTCCATAAGCAGGACCAACGATGCGCCTGCATCCAAGTTTACTTCAATTCCCCAGCCTAAATATCCCCTAGTCTTGTCTCAAAATAACACAATCCTTGGTTGAAATCTAGAAATAAGACCTTTCCCACTAGAGTCTTAAAACAACAAAATCTTTAGCGCAACCACAGATGCATCCTCACCTTCAAGATAATTTAAAACTCCCTAGGAGAGAAACTCTTTGCGTTACAAACTTTAGATCCTTAGAATTGACCTCAACCCGCAAAATCGATCATCACAACTTAAGGTCCTCAGAATTGACCTTGGCCCTCAGAATTAGTTAGTACAACTTAAGGTCCTCAGAATTGACCTCGATTCTCATAATTGGTCAGTACAACTTAAGGTCCTCATAATTGACCTTGGCCCTCAGAATTGGTTAGTATAACTTAAGGTCCTCAGAATTGATCTTGATCCTCAGAATTGGTCAGTACAACTTAAGGCCCTTATAATTGTAAGGACACAAATTTCTAATTGAGTCCTTTATTATTTTGGCTCAATTCTGGACAAAAATGTTTGTGTCATAGGATAGAGTTTTTGATCATCCTTCAAGCCTATGACATTCTAAAGTTGAAGACGTAGCCTCCAAGTTTATAAAGCTTAATTAAATGCCGTTTTAGTGTGCCTCGTTTCTACGTCATCAACAATGTTCCAATGCTCCTAAGGTAAGAATACAATTTATATATATATATATATATATATATATATATATATATATATATATATATATATATAGGTGCTTGGAAATTAATTGGGTGTAATTTATAATCTTTATAAATTAATTTTAGCGACTATATTTTACTCAGAAAAATATTTTTTAGAGCTTTCCATAAAAGTTTTGGGCTAAAAATTATTATTTCATTTTTCTAATTTTCTGGAACGTCGTTCAATACACACTGGAATCTCGTTCGAACGAGATTACCAGGTCGTTCGAACGAACTGACATCTAGTTCGAACGAACTGACATATCGTTCGAACGAGATTTTTGACGATTTTCTTTTTTCTATTCTGGAACATCGTTAGTAAATCCGTTCGAACGAAAAGTCGTTCGAACGAGTTTTGGCGGGAATTTTTTTTTGGACAGTTTTTGACGGTTTTCCCACTACTTTTCCCCACTATCTTTTGCCAGATTTACTAAGGTGCGGGAACCAACTTTTTCTATCTAACCTTTTCATATCCTATAACCTCCAAGAGAGAGTTTGAGAGAAAAATTCAAAGTAGAAAAAGTTCATGTTTTGAGTGTTAATTTTTCAAAGAACAATCTTTAAAACACTCCTGTTTTACACCCAAAGTTTGTTTATCCAAGTTCATCTATATATATACTTTTCTTGGAGTTTGGCACCGCTTTTATCTCTACCGTTTGAAGAGAAGTTTGGGTTTGCTTCTAAATCCCACAGAGAAGAAGATTGTTTGCGTTGACTTACCCACTTGGAGAAAGGATCCTTGTTCGGGTGGCGGTGATCGAAAAAGTCCGATCGGTGGAATCCAAGACATCGGTGGAGCTCTGTGGTTATTCACTAGGTGGAGGTGTGTACAAGAAGAAGCGTAGGGGCTTGCACGGAGTCAAGTCGAGTGTTGTAAGTCTTTCGTGTCTTGTACTTGTAAAACCATACTTAGTGAATTTGTGGCTAGGGCCGTCCGAGATTTTTTCCCGTTGTGGGTTTTTCCTCGTACATCGCGGTGTAGTGGATGTTTACTTATTTTATCCTTTTGCAAATCTCACATTAGATGCATGCTTAGGTAAAAAGATAAAATTTGGTTTAAGTCACTACTTAATTAATTTGGTGCATAATTAATTTGGGTAATGTTTATGTTAATTTAATTCAAGTCATTTAATTTAATTTGATAAAATTGGTTTGGCCTAAATTTTCTAAAATAGATCAAATATTTTGTTAGGCAAATTTCTAGGACTTGGAATGAATTAAGTTGGTTTAGAGTGAAATTAAAAAATGTGTATGTTCAATCTTATTTCACTTTGTTTAATTTTAATTTGAACCATCTCACGCTTCCGCACATCTCTATAAATGGAAATTTAAATTATCTTTTTGTTGTAAGATTTTAAAAATTGGGTCCTATCTTTTTTAAATTGGTATCAGAGCGGGATCGCTAATTTATTGCGTTTAAGATCCCTTAAATATTTTTGCTAAAAATGGAATTTTCTGCATTTTCAAAATTTCCTATTTTCGATGTTTCTAATTACGCGTATTGGAAAGCGCGAATGAAATCGGCACTCGTTAACGGGTGGTCCCCACCTACACATGTAGTAGATACTGAGCGTGTACCCAAACCCACCGATAGATGGAGTGAGAATGAATTTAAACTTATAAATTTTAATTTCCATGGTTTAAATGCCTTGTTTAGCGCTGTCACATCGGATGAATTCCGTCGTATTATGACGTGTGAAACTGCTAAAGAAGCTTGGGATATTTTACAACTCACTCATGAAGGTACTAGTGTCGTTAAAGCTTCAGAACTCCGAAACCTCACCACTCAATTTGAAACCATCAAAATGAACGAAAAAGAAACTTTTGATGAATTTTATGCTAGACTTTCCGATATTGTTAATTCATCTTTTAACTTGGGAGAGAAAATACCAGACAACCGAGTAGTAAAGAAAATTTTAAGGTCCCTACCCGATAGAATTATTTCTAAAGTGACCGTTTTAAATTATTTACCAACTTTAGCCTCTACGAAATTAGAAGAGCTCGTAGGTGATTTACAAACCTATGAACTTGACATGTTTCCCTCTAAAACTGAAAAGAAAATAGAATAGGGCGTTGCTTTAAATGCTCGAAAAGAGGAAAAACAAGTAGTAGAGTGTGAAAGTGATAGTGACTCGGAAGATATGGCCTTGTTTGCTAGGAAATTTCGAAAATTTCTTAAATTTAACAAAGATAAATTTAAAAATGATTTTAAGAAATTTGAAAATTCTAAGTATGACAAAGTCGAAAAGATCCCTAAGACTATTAATGAAAATTTAAATATGGACGAGTCAAATAGGTGTTTTTATTGTGAGGGTTATGGCCATAGGGCTTTTGAGTGCCCCACTAAACTAAGGAAAGAGGGTAAGCAACCAATGTCTTTTAATGCAACCCTTAGTGATAGTGATAATGAAGAGGGACCCGATTCCCCCACTAAGCCCAACTTTGTGGCTTTTATGACTAGTCATGTGAGCACCGATAATAAATCTTACCATGAAGATATTCAAACACATGACACTTCCGTGGTCAAAGTTTATGATTCCCTTATTTTTTATGGTAGTGAGAGTGAAAAAGAAAGAGATAGTGAAAATGAAGAAGAGGTTAATGTGAGTGAACTTCAAAATTCTTTTCAAGAATTATATGATAAATCTATTAAATTAAAAAGAGCTAATTTGAAGATAGAAGCTTGTTTAAGAGAACGTGTCAAGGTCGTTGATGATAGGGTGTTGGTTGAAGACCTTAGGACACGAGAGAGAGCTCTTCTAGAGAAGCTTGAATATATAGAAGGTGAGAGAGATAGCCTTAGTAATGGAATCCTTGAAAAAGGAGCTTCTTGCGTTTGAAGAGCGAAATATTTTATTAGAGTCTAACATTTTAGAATTAGAAAATAAATTAAAAGACTCTAGTAATGTCAAATTTTATTTGAAATGTCGTTCGGAGAAATTAGATAAAATATTAGGAACGATCCAAATTAAAAATGACACGTGTGTTTTAGGCTTTGATACTTGTAATGAATCAACTCATAAAGCCCAAACCAATGTTTTTGGAGAATCGCCTAGGAAAGCCTTTAGAGATCAATCCTTAGGTACCAATTTTCGACGTGTTTTTACTTGTGCACATTGTGGTCGAAAAGGCCATCTTAAGAAATTTTGTTTTGATCTTAAAAGATTTTCTAAAAAATCCCAATGTAAGGCAACCAAGGTAGCCAAGATTCCTACACCCCGAGATAGTCACTCATAATTAGTTTGGGTTAGGAGATCCGACTTGGTAGCTATACAAGATAGGGTTTTTGATTCTCATTTACTTTCACATGCTTCCTCCCTTACAAAATCTAAAGGTTGAATGTGCTAGTTTTATTTGCATACTTTAGCTTTTGTACTACATGCTATATTATCATGCTAAATGTATGCTTGTTTAGTCATTTTCTAGTCTATGCTCCATGCTTAATCACATGCTAGAATAATGATTATTGTTTATCTTTTGTATTTTATTCTTTCATTTTAATTTGCATTAAATGAAAAATACAAAAAGATTTTTGTTTATCATTTGTGTTTTACCCGGTTAGTAATTTAAGCTTTATAAAAAAAAAATACAAATGATTTTTGTGTGTCTTTTGAGTAAATGTTTTTGTTGTTTGGTTTAAAAATTTAAAAAACTCAAAAAGATTTATTGTTTTTGTGTTATTTTAGTTTGACACAATCTATGTGGCATACACTTGTGTTAGAATCCCATCTTTTTCGCTCCCATGTGGCTAGAACTTTTGGTTTAGATTGTCAGTCCTTACTATGTTCTTTACCATGCTTACATGGAGTAGTTGGATTTTGTGTTGCTTAAATATATTATATTTTTATATGTCTCTTTTCACACATGCACGAGCTCTTTTGAAATATATTCTTCATATGTATATTTGAGCTTTGTGAGGTGTTCTCCTACCAATCTTGTCATCTACATATTTGTGACCTAGGAGGACTAGTGCATGTTAAAATCCGTTGCACGTGAGATTTGTGAGATATAAAAAAATAATATGTATAAATGTGCACGAGGAAGGGCTCCGAAAGGAATTATTTTCCTCTGCGAATAGTAAGCCACCGTTTGGAATGGACTTAAAAGAAATACGTGGTCCAAAGGCCTAAAAAAAATATGGCATTAAGGAAAAAAACATTACCAAGGCCTATTTTTGATTGATATATTCATTCAAAATTTATATATGCTTATTGAGGGAGATTGGATGGTATATCAACGGTTTGCACAATGTCCATTTATCCTAGTTGTCCTTTTAATGTCATGACTCTATTAGTTTGTAGAATCATCAAAAGTCTAGGCTTGTATGCATTGTGTATGTTTGTTCATTGAGTTCAATTTATATTGTCACATGAGGTTATATTCAAATGCGATGAAGTTTTCACTCAATTGAGAACTCCGTGAACATGTTAAAATATTGGGTCTAAATTTAATTGTTGCTAGTTCACACCCCAACACTTCCGTTTCCATATGACACATTTTTGTCATACGAGTGTGAAAAGCTTATCTTATTTTGTGTCATTTGTGTGTTTATATCTATATATATGTGCGTGTGCATCTTTGGTATATCTAGAGTATGTATATATATGATATTTTTTTTCGTCTTTGCCTTGCCTTCTAGTCCATATATGCTTTAATTCATAATTGATATCCATCTTGTTTAGGGTTGTGTTTTTTTTCGAACATTCTGATTTTTTCGATGTCCGATCCGATATTTTTCGATTTTGGAACATATGTAAGGTTTCCGATTTTTTGATTTTCAAATTAAATTGGATAGGAAATTGGAACTATGTTTTAAATTCCGATTTACAAATTTTTTTGATCCGATTTTTTCGATTAATATTCCGAATATTTCTTCCGATTAATATTCCGAATATTTTATGTATATATTTTTTACCTTATATCCTTATGTAATAAGAATGTGTACAATTTAGATTTCCCTTATTTTTTACCTTACCCCATGTATATATATATATATATGTGTGTGTGTGTGTGTGTGTGTGTGTGCTGTTAGTAGAGAGAGAGCAACTAGGGTTATAACTTATATGATATCCTTATTAACATACCTCTCACCTCTCTCTCTCTCTTGCTACTAGACGGCGTCGCATACCCTCTATCCAATATCTGTACTCTCATCTGGCTCTTATAGTTTCTTTTACTCATAGAAGATCTGTTTACATCGGTTTACATCTCGTCCGGCCCTTATAGTTACTCTCGTCCGACCGTTATAGTCTCGAACGAAGGTAAGCCTTTTCTAGTTTATTTTTATCTGTTTATTTTTTTCATTTCTACTTATTTACAGATCTGTTTACATCGGTTTATAGGCTCTGTTTACATCTTGTTTACTTCTGTTGGGATCAGTTACAGATCTGTATATAAGATTGGTTTATTTTGATCTTATTTATATCTGTTCGGATCGGTTTTTAGGTTTAATAGGTTTGTTATATTGATCGGTTTATAGGTTTATAGATCTGTTTACATCAGTTTGTTATATTGGTTTATAGGTTTACATATCTATTTACAGATCTGTTTAATAGGTTTATTATATTGATGGCTACTACTTGTTTACATCGGTTTATATTGATCAGTTTGTTATATTGATGGCTACTACTTGATACATCTTATTTACATAGGCAGACCATAGTTTCTACTGTAATTTTTTTTCTTCATGCGACAGAACAAAAAAAAACTTTAAATTTTTGCAGAAAAGACCATATTTCTAATTTCTCATATGTTGGTGTCTAATTTCTCATATTCAGTACATATGTGTTCTTATGTATTCAGTACATGTGTGTATACTGTTCAGTATATGGAGTTCTTAAATTTTTAAGTTCTTATGTAATCAGTACATATGTGTTTGATCATATGTTGGCACTTTACAATAATTGATTAACTTCTTAAGTTCTTATGTAGTGCTGAATACTGATTATGGATTTAATATTTGTTTGATGCAGATTTAATAGATTGTGCGAGTCAGATTTGATTTGTTTTAGCTCTTCAACGTGAGGTATATTCTGTCCACTCCACTATTAATTGTATGTTGACAATGGATGAAAGCACCAGAGGCACTAGTAAAATCAATCCTAAAAAAAACAGAGTAACACCAAAATCTGGTTTAGTTGGTCATCATGGAGCGTCGGGAGTGTAGGAGCATTTTGAAAAAATTATGGTTGAGGGAACAAAAAAAATTTCGGGTACTTGTATTTGCAATTATTGTAATGTACAAATTTTAGCACCTTCTACCGGGGGAACAAACAAATTATGGAATCACCTTAATAAGTGTAAAGAGTTTCCCGGTTATGAAGGAGATAACACAACGCAAACCATTATTTCTATGGTAGGATCCCAACCTTATAATTGGCGATTTGATCAAGAGAGGTGTCGGAAGTCTTTAACTAAATATACTATTGTTGATCAACTGCCTTTTAATCATGTGGAGAAATAAGGTTTTAGAATGTTTTATGCCGATTTACAACCTAAATTTCATGTGATATGTAGAACCACACTCACTAAGGATTGTTTAAAGATGTACCATGAGTAAAGGATAAAGTTGAAAGATTACTTCAATTATTTTAATACGAGGGTATGCCTCACAACTGACATGTGGACTTCATTATAAAACCTTGGGTATATGGCCTTGCCATAATGGCCCGTGATATTGTACCTATTCCGGTGATGTCGGTTGCATTTGAGTCCGCTTTTAGTACGACCGGTAGAGTTCTTGATCAATTTTGAAGTTCTATGACACCTACTATTGTGGAAGCTTTGTTATGCACACAAGATTGGATTAGAAATCCTATGCTTCCTATTATTATTGAAGATACAATAGAAGATCTAGAATCTATTGAAGAAGGTATATTAATTTAGATTCATTTTTTTCTATTTCTTATTATGTATATTCATTCTCACTAATTTCTATTATTTTGATTGTAGTTGTGAACGAGGATATGAAAGCATTGTCGTTGGGATGAAGATGGTTATGCTTGGTTAAGAAGCCTGGATGATATTTGAATTGAAATTTTGAACAATGTTATTGTATTCTATTTGGTTATTGGACATTTAGCCATTTTGAACTCTGCATGGATGGTCATTTTGAATTAATTATTATAACTTTGTAAATGATGAACTATTATTATTATGTTTTTTACTTTCTAAATTTAGAATGCCTGTTTAAATTATATTACATTGATTTCAGGTGGTGTAGTTGTATGCTTGGATGTGGATTCTGTCTGAACTTTAAAACTGAAACTCTACCTGCAGGATGCCTTATATGTTGTTATTGCCAGTTACATGTAAAATTGGACAACAGTTATTTGGGCATCTTTCAAGTTTTAAGACAGTTTGTCAATGGGCACATGTATGTTATCCTGGATTTTTTTTTTTGGCATGAACTTTCAAAATTTAATCTCTTGAAATATAAGTTCGTTTAAGATGATGTTATATATTTGGAACTCTACTTCCTTTACTAAATGTGGCAGATAAATTTTCGCTTGAAGAAGTATCAGTGGTATATTTATCATCATATCACTGAGAAAACTACATCAGTGACTTGTTAAAACTTTTTGAACTTTTCAAAGTATATTAATGGGAGTCAAACCGTTTCTAAATTTTGAAAATTGTAAATTTATATATATAAAAAATTTAATTTTAAAAATTATAAATTTTTTGGATTTTTTCGAATTTTCCGAAATTTTTGAAAATGGCAAAAAAAAAATTATTCCGAAAAAAATTGGAATTAGTTTCGAAAATTAGATTATTTTGCCGAATTTTTTGGAAAATTTCCCGAAAGCGTCATTTCCGATCCGATCCGGCCGAAACACAACCCTAGTCTTGTTGCATTCTTTGTTGATATCGCATGCTTAATACTTTATGTATCATATTGGTATCATTTTCTTGCATCTTAGTTGGTATCCGTTATTATTTATTGGATTAGTTATGATTTTGTTGCCCACGTGCTTTAATGTTCTCATCACTTTATGCACAATTGCATGTTTAGCTTGTTATCCCATTTTCTTTATACCTTATTTAGTTTAAGGGGTGTATATGCTTTAATTGGGGGAGACAAGTTAAGTTTCGATTCTTTAGCCTTTGTCTATTCCTGAACAAAAAAGGGGAGAATGATAGGGGGAGAAATGGTATCTAATCCTATTGTAATCGTATCTTAGTTTGAGGGAGATTTAACTTAGGGGGAGTCGCTATCTTCTTAGGTTGATCATAGTTGATAAAGGGGAGAATTAATTTAGAGGGAGTATTTATCTTAATTGCATTTAATATTCTTGATATTCCAATGCGTTTGATAGTTTGCTTAAGTGTGCAGGAATTCTTCTAAATGGCAACTTTCATCGTCGGCAAAGATATTGATCTTTGGGTTGTTTGAGTCAAGCTATTGTAATTTTATTTTGGGTGGGACATTTTTTGTCAGTCTAGTAGAGCTTGATGCCCCTTTAGGATTTTTGTTGGTTTTTGTCCCGGAATAGCCAAAGGGGGAGATTTGTAAGGACACAAATTTCCAATTGAGTCCTTTGTTGTTTTGGCTCAATTCCGGACAAAAACGTTTGTGTCATAAGATAGAGTTTTTAATCATCATTCAAGCCTATGACATTCTAAAGTTGAAGACGTAGCGTCCAAGTTTATAAAGCTTCATCAAATGCCGGTTTAGTGTGCCTCGTTTCTACGTCATCAACAATGTTCTAATGCTCCTAAGGTATGGATGCAATTATATATATATATATATATATATATATATATATATGAGCTTGGAAATTAATTGGGTGTAATTTATAATCTTTATAAATTAATTTTAACGACTCTGTTTTACTCAGAAAAATATTTTTTAGAACTTTTCATAAAAGTTTTGGGCTTAAAATTAATATTTCATTTATCTGATTTTTTGAAACGTCGTTTGATACACACTGGAATCTCGTTCGAACGAGATTAACAGGTCGTTCGAACGAACTAACATCTAGTTCGAACGAGATGCCAGGTCGTTCGAATGATATTTTTCACGATTTTCTTTTTTCCATTCTGGAACATCGTTAGTAAATCCGTTCGAACGAAAAGTCGTTCGAACGAGTGCAGAATTTTTTTTTGGGTCAGTTTTTGACGATTTTCCCAATTTTCCCACTACTTTTCCCCACTATCTTTTGCCAGATTTACTAAGGTGCGGGAACCAACTTTTTCTATCTAACTTTTTCATATCCTATAACCTTCAAGAGAGAGTTTGAGAGAAAAATTCAAAGTAGAAAAAGTTCATGTTTTGAGTGTTAATTTTTCAAATAACAATCTATAAAACACTCCTGTTTTACACCCAAAGTTTGTTTATCCAAGTTCATCTATATATATACTTTTCTTGGAGTTTGTCACCGGTTTTATCTCTACCGTTTGAAGAGAAGTTCGGGTTTGCTTTTAAATCCCACAAATAAGAAGATTATTTGCGTTGACTTACCCACTTGGAGAAAGGCTCCTTGTTCAGGTGGCGGTGACAGAAAAAGTCCGATCGGTGGATTCCGAGACCGCGGTGGAGCTCCGTGGTTATTCGCTAGGTGGAGGTGTGTACAAGAAGAAGCATAAGGGCTTGGACGGAGTCAAGTCGAGTGTTGTAAGTCTTTCGTGTCTTGTACTTGTAAAACCATATTTAGTGAATTTGTGACTAGGGCCGTCCTAGGTTTTTTCCCGTTGTGAGTTTTTCCTCGTACATCACGGCGTAGTGGATGTTTACTTATTTTATCTTTTTGCAAATCTCACATTAGATGTATGCTTAGGTAAAAAGATAAAATTTGGTTTAAGTCACTACTTAATTAATTTGGTGAATAATTAATTTGGGTAATGTTTATGTTAATTTAATTCAAGTCATTTAATTTAATTTGATAAAATTGGTTTGGCCTAAATTTTCTAAAATGGAATAAATATTTTGTTAGGCAAATTTCTAGGACTTGGAATGAATTAAGTTGGTTTAGAGTGAAATAAAAAAATGTGTATGTTCAATCTTATTTCACTTTGTTTAATTTTAATTTGAACCATCTCACGCTTCCGCACATCTCAATAAACGGAAATTGAAATTATCTTTTTGTTGTAACATTTTAAAATTGGGACCCTATCCTTTTCAATAATTGACCTCGACCCTCAGAGTTGGTCACCACAACTTAAGGTTCTTAGACTTGACTTTGGCCCTCAGAGTTGGTCACTACAACTTAAGGTCCTCAGAATTAACCTCGACCCTCAGAATTGGTCTCTATACCTTAAGGTCCAAAGAATTGGCCTCGACCCTTAGAATTGGTCGCTACAACTTCAGGTCCTCAAATTGACGTTGGTCCTTAGAATTGGTTTCTACAATTTTAGGTCCCCAGAATTGATCTCGACCCTCAGAATTGCTCGCTACAACTTAAGGTCCTCAGAATTGACCTCGACCCTCATAATTGGTCGCTATAACTTTAGGGCCTCAAAATTGACCTCGACCAGCAGAATTGGTCTCTATAAGAGAAGGTTGTAATACCCCATAATTTTATTGACTTTATTTAAGGGATTAATTAAATTAAATGAGAATTAATTGGGAATTAATCCGGGTAAAAATACTAGCGAGAGGTGAGTTGATATTTGATTATGATGTTAAAATTGAAAATTTCATGTATTGAAAATGTTAAAATTGTCGCGAGGCAGAAATACGACAATTTGGAAATTTAGTTGGGACGCGCACGTCAGTCGCGTCAGGAATGAAATTATTTGAATTAAAAAATGAATTATATTTTTATCAACCGAATGGTCATTTTGAGTGCGCCAATGTGTTCGAAAAGATCTAAATAGTCAGAAAACACTAGCCGAGGGTTTAGTTTGGGTCCCGGAGCATTTTTGGGCCATACCGGCAACCTAGAAGGGTATTTTGGTAATTTTAAAAATAGAGGAATTAAAACCCATGAATTTTAAGGTTAATTTTATATTAGAAATAAACCCATTAAGTCCAATATCAACATTTAACAAGTAATGGGCTACGGGAGTTATAGAGAGAGTCTTAAGAGGTTTTAAAAGAAACCCCTAGCCACCATCACCATCTTTGGGAGAAATCTGTAGAGAGAGAAGAGAATCAGCCTTCATCCTTCAACATCGAATAAGAAAATCTAAGGCAAGTGGTTTAATTACATAATTTCAAGCGAATGTTTCTTCCATGCTTAGAATTGAATATATGTCTTATATTGAAAGTTTGATGAAAAACCCATGAAATTGGAGATATAACTCATAATCTTACATAGGGATTGCATGTAGAATGGTAATGAATGAATTTCATATCCAAAATGTATCTTTTGATGATTTAAAAACCGATTTATAAGGAGAAATTACAGACGTTAAAATTCTGGCTTCATGTTCATAGGGTTTGGGATAATGTTTGGGAATTTCGATGATTACATGATAATTTAGGAGGCATTGACCCCAAATATATGCTCAGGGTCAGCACAGGCAGGGCGATCAGGGCTCCCAACAGGGGGATCCTAAGAGATTCAGATCTGGGGGTTTTAGGAATGGTCAGGGAGGTTTCAGACATGGCCATCAGGGTTATAACGGACATCAGGGCCAGCAGAGCCAAATTGGTCATCAGTAACAGTTTCAGCAGGGCCAGTGTGGTCAAGGTAGGAATGGTAACGACCATCAGGGCCGAGGGAAGAAGGGACAGCGAGGAGGAGATTTCCCGGGGAAGTGCTTCGTGTGTGGCAAGATTGGCCACAAACGCCAGGATTGTCCTGATAGGGGCAGGACCCCATAGCAGCAGCAGTAGAGTGCTCGACATGAGCCACAGAGGCCTATGTTTCTCGCCACCCTCCCAGCACCACCACAGATGGCAGCATTACCACCCATTCCACTGGTCCCAGTTCAGCAGGGACAGCTTCAGTATGGGAGGGCGTATCAACTCCAGCAGGCCGCCGTCCCATAAGATCCACCTGCTATTGAGGGTATGTTCTCTATTCAGGGGACTATGGGGCATATTTTATTTGATACAAGGGCCACACATTATTTCATTGCCACGAGATTTGCACGCACTATTAGGTTGTTAGACACTGCAGAGAGCACGATTACTTGTGTAGATTCACCGTTGAGTAGGTGTTCTGTAATTTCCCTTATTTGTAGAGGTGTGGGTATAGAGATCGGGAGCTTTACTTTATCCGCTGATATGTTAGTATTAGAGATGACTGAGTATGATGCAATTATTGGTATGGATCGTCTAGTTGCGTACCGAGTCATGATTGATTATTTCAGTAGGAGTATCATTTTTGCCATTCCCGGGCAGGAGATGTTTTTAGTGGCGATGGCTCGCCCTGAGGGAGGATCGTCCACTCATTTGTACTATATAGAGGATGGGACCTCTAAGGAAGTTGTGATACCACTTGATTTGATTCCAGTTGTGAGGGAGTTTGCTGATGTATTCCAGGATATACCTGGATTACCTTCTAGTAGAGAGATATATTTTGTTATTGAGTTGATGCCGGGCACACGGCCCATTGCCCGCCCACCGTACCGTATGGCTCCAGCGAAGATGAGAGAGATAAGGGATCAGATAGAGCAGTTATTGGGTCAGGGGTTTATTCGGAGGAGTACTTCGCCGTGGGGCGCCCCTTTGTTATTCGTAAAGAAGAGGGATGGATCGTTGAGGTTGTGTGTAGATTACCGGGAGTTGAATAAGGTCACGATACGGAATAAGTATCCTTTGCCCCGAATCGATGACTTATTTGACCACTTGAGAGGAGCCTGCTTCTTCTCAAAGATTGATTTGCGATCGGGATACCATTAGTTACTTATGAGGGAATATGACGTCTCGAAGACTGCTTTTTTGATGCGATATGGTTCCTATGAATTTTGGGTTATGCCTTTTGGCTTGACCAACGCTCCAGCAGTGTTTATGGACTTAATGAATAGGGTGTTCAGAGAGTTCCTAGACCAGTTCATCATTATCTTTATTGATAACATTCTGGTTTACTCCCAGACAGAAGAGGAGCACGCCGAGCATTTGCGACTGATTTTACAGACATTGCGTCAGAACGAGCTTTATGGAAAGTATGAGAAGTGTGGGTTCTGGTTGAAGGAGGTTCAGTTTTTGGGGAATATCATTTCAGACCGGGGGATATCTGTTGATCCGGGAAAGGTATCCGCGGTGAGGGAGTGGGGATAACCCACGACACCGACTGAGATCCATAATTTCTTGGGCCTAGCAGGATACTACATGAGGTTTATTCGAGGTTTCTCTAAGATAGCGGGTCCTTTGACACATTTGACTCGCAAAGGTGTACCATTCATCTGGAGCGATGCCTGTCAGTTGGCATTCGATGAGTTGAAGGACAAGTTGACCTCAGCGCCTGTGTTAGCCTTGCCCAGGCCGGGAGTTGAGTATTTAGTTTACACCGATGCGTCCTTACAAGGACTTGGAGGTGTGCTGCAACATGAGAGTCAAGCCATAGCTTATGCTTCCCGTAAGCTTAAGCCTCACGAGAGGAATTACCCCACACATGACTTGGAGTTAGCGGAAGTCGTATTCGCTCTTCGAATTTGGAGACACTATCTCCTGGGGGAAAAATTTCAGTTGTTCACAGACCACAAGTCTCTACAATACCTCTTCACGTAGAAGGAGCTGAATATGCGTCAACGTCGGTGGCTTGAGTTTGTGAAGGATTATCAGTTCGATATCCAGTATCACCCAGGGAAGGCTAACGTGGTAGCAGACGCATTGAGCCGTAGGCCGATAGATGAGGTGGCCGAGGTGTGGAAAGCTAAGTGGAAGGAGTTGGGACACCAGGATGCAGTGGCCCGATCGTTCATATCTATGATGACTATTACACCTCAGATTGTTACGAGAGTGGTAAATACCCAGGCAAATGACTCGTCCTGTCAGGAAGAGATAGTTCGATTACTAGCAGAAGGAGCCGAGTCCTATACCATTGGCTCAGACGGGGGATTACGCTTTAATGGGAGACTGGTCATTCCGGAAGGGGAGAACTTGTGACACGAGGTAATGACGGAGTCGCACGGCTCACGGTTCACGGTACACCCTGGTGGGGATAAGATGTACCAAGACATGAGACGACAGTATTGGTGCAAAGGGATGAAGAAAGATATCGCCGTGTTTGTTTCTAAATGTGCCACTTGTCAGCTAGTAAAGGTGGACCATCAGAAACCGACAGGACTTCTACAGCCGTTAGAGGTTCCGACGTGGATATGGGAGAGCATCTCCATGGACTTTATCAAGGGATTACCTACGTCGCAGAGGGGTCACGACTCCATATGGGTGATTGTGGATAGATTGACCAAAGTTGTTCATTTTCTACCCGTAAGGACAGATTACACTACGGGATAGTATGCCCAAATTTTCATCTCAGAGATAGTGAGACTTCACGGAGTACCTCTAAATATCGTGTCTAACCGAGACAAGATATTTGTTTCACGATTTTGAGAGAGTTTCCAGGAGGCCATGGGTACGGAGTTACGGCTGAGTACGGCTTATCACCCGTAGACGGATGGGCAAACCGAGCTGACAAATCAGATGTTGGAGGACATGTTGCGTATGTGCATCCTAGACTTTGGAGGTGGATGGGAGCAATACCTTCCACTGGTGGAGTTTGCTTATAATAACTCCTATCAGTTTACCATTGGCATGGATCCATTTGAGGCGTTGTACGGTAGACTTTGTCGTTCCCCAGCATGTTGGTTAGAGGTGGGGGATAACAAACTCCTTGGGCCGGAAGTGATTCAGGACACTTCGATAAGAATAGAGATAATACGGAGCTGTATTCGGGTAGCTCAGGACTGACAGAAGAGCTATGCTGATGCAAAAAGATTCTTCAGAGAATTTAAGGTGGGGGACTAGGTGTTACTCAGATTATCTCCTATGAAGGGGATAATGCATTTTGGAAAGAAGGGGAAACTGACACCAAGGTATGTGGGGCCATTTTCTATCATCGAGCGTATTGGGCCAATTGCGTATAGACTGGGGTTGCCAGAGCACTTGTATATGATTCATGATGTGTTCCATATTTCCTCGCTAAGGAAATATCTTAGGGACGATTTGGCCCATACTCACATTGCTTTGGAGGACATCGATCTCCAGCCCGATAGTTCCTACGAGGAGGGGCCGATTGCTATTTTGGACCGAAGCGAGCGAAAACTGAGATCGAAGATAGTACCGTTAGTACGTGTGCAGTGGAGGCATCATAATACCGAGGAGTCCACATGGGAGAGTGAGGATGAAATGCGAGAGCAATATCCGGAGTTATTTTTACCAGGTACTCTTTAGTTTCAAATTTCGGGACGAAATTCTGTTATTAGGGGGAAGTATGTAATACCTCGTAATTTTATTGACTTTATTTAAGGGATTAATTGAATTAAATGAGAATTAATTGGGAATTAATCCGGGTACAAATACTAGCGAGAGGTGAGTTGGTATTTGATTATGATGTTAAAATTGAAAATTTCATGTATTGAAAATGTTAAAATTATCGCGAGGCAGAAATACAACAATTTGGAAATTTAGTTGGGATGCGCGTGTCAGTCGCGTCAGGAATAAAATTATTTGAATTAAAAAGTGAGTTATATTTTTATCAGCCTAATGGTCATTTTGAGTGCGCCAATGTGTCCGAAAAGGTCGAAATAGTCAGAAAACACTAGCCGGGGGTTTAGTTTGAGTCTCGGGCATTTTTGGGCCATACCAGCAACCTAGAAGGGTATTTTGATAATTTTAAAAATAGGGGAATTAAAACCCACGAATTTTAGAGGTTAATTTTATATTAGAAATAAACCCACTAAGTCCAATATCAACATTTAACAAGTAGTGGGCTACGGGAGTTATAGGGAGAATCTTCAGAGGTTCCAAAAGAAACCCCTAGCCACCATCACCATCTTTGGGAGAAATCTGTAGAGAGAGAGAGGAGAATCAACCTTCATCCTTCAACATCGAATCAGAAAATCTAAGGAAAGTGGTTTAATTACATAATTTCAAGCGAATGTTTCTTCCATGCTTAGAATTGAATATATGTCTTATATTGAAAGTTTGATGACAAACCCATGAAATTGGAGATATAACTCATAATCTTACATAGGGATTGCATGTAGAATGGTAATGAATGAATTTCATATCCAAAATGCATCTTTTGATGATTTAAAAACGGATTTATAAGGAGAAGACATTAAAATTCTGGCTTTATGTTCATAGGGTTTGGGATAATGTTTGGGAATTTCGATGATTACATGATAATTTAGGAGGCATTGACCCCAAATATATGTTAGAGGGTGACTTAGGAGGACTAAGAGTAGTTTAAAAATGTTAAAACTTAATTGGAATGATCTTAGTGGGGATTTAGAGGAGAGAAATTTGAAGAAAAATGAATTGGGGGAAATTCTGAGCGGAGTCTGCCATCTCGTTAGAAGGCCTACCCAGGTCGTTCGAACGACCGCGTTCGAACGAGCTTCTAGCGAGATGACAGTATCCCTTCTAAAGAGTTGGTAGTTCATTTGACGCCTTTCGTTCAAACGACCTAGTTCGAACAAGACTTCTAACGAGTTGATAGAATGGCCTTTTTGGCCTGATTTTATTTCAAATGTCCCGTAAACTTAAGTAATTGAGAATTAACCTTCCCTTATTGACTAGTGGGTATAATTGTGAGAATTGGGGTACGTTTAGGAGTAGAACTTAGAACCTTATAGTAATCCGGATGACATTTGTAGAATAGGAAACGAATACCTAATAACGACGTGAGAAGAGTTGACAACGTTAATATACATGAATCGGGGACTTGTAAACGCATAACATTAAATGATGGTATAAGAACGAGAAGCATACCTATATTAATAATTAGAGATATCTAAGATGTGAGAATTCTTAGTATATGTGGTTTTATGTGTAAAACATACCTACCATACTTGCTATCACGGGAGGTTTGCGTTCGATTAGGGTTATCTAATCTTTGTGTGCCTACGAGGGGATTTAGATTGGTACCTCGAGGACATAGGTCAGAGAAGGAATTATTGAGAAGTTAATAAGTCTGCTGATCATGGGAGCGTAGGTATGTGCGTGACCCATGTGATGTGAACTATGTTCGCCTCCATTTTGTGTGATTGTTGTTATTTGAGAACGAATTCTTGAGAGATTCGGAATGCGTGGTCCTTATGTACGTGATGTACTGGGATTGGATAGCAGAGTATGTGTGCACCGCAGCTTAGTCTCGGGGTGCTAGTATTGTATATTTATGATGAGAATAATATACTGTTAATTGAAATGAACTGTAATGTATAAATGTGAGTATCTATAATATCAACGTTTTGTAAAAGATAAAATGGAAGATCTCTATTGATTAGTAGTACTAAAATGGGAAACTGCGTAGAAGAGTAAAACGCTCTGTTTTAAATAAGATGTCGGGAATTAAATCGCGAATCGTATTGTAACGTTAGATTTTATATTGAACCAGTTAGATACGGGCATAACTAGATTCGATTACGGATACGTTAGGAGTGCACAGATAGTCGAGAGGTGAGTATTTCACGTGAGAGCACGTCCTAACATGTATTTTGCATTCATTGTTTTATGTCATTAAAACACTTGCTATATTTTAAATTGTTTTCCACAATCGGGCTCTGACCCGTTTGCTTTTAAATATATTTTTTTGTAAAAACCTTTTAGGTGCCCAGCCACAAGGACACCATGCATAGGAGTTCCATTCAGGTGATGGACTGTAGCTGCCGTGGAAGTTACAGGACTTTGACAGTAGACGCCTCCACTTTCGATCTTGACTCTATGTTACTAGATTTTCCTCATTTGTTGGGCATGTCGCCCCATTTCTTTTAGGCACTTTATTTATCCAGTTATATCAGATTTTTGGGTTGTAATTAATTTAGTGATGCAGACTTAGTATTTGTTTATTCCTGTATTTGGATTGTTGTGAGGAGTATCCCTCCAGACTCATTACTATTTTATGGTTATTCCATTGTCATTATGTTGTGGTGGTTATGTTAGTATTTCATAATTTAATTATTGCATGTTAATCGGATTTAATTAAAATTGACAACTAACTTTTTAAATATTAGGTGGCTAGTAATTGTTAAAAAGTTTTCGACAGTGATGCTATAAACTGAACCAATTTGACATTTTGCATTAATTTAATAAAGGAGTAGCTACCCGGTATTTAATAGTCGGGGTGTCACAAAGGTCCTCATAATTGACATCGACCCTCAAAATTGGTCATCATAACTTAGGTCCATAGAATTGACCTCGACCCGCAGAATTGGTCATCACAACTTTAGGTCCTTGGAATTAACCTTGGCCTTCAGAATTGATCATCATAACTTAAGGTCCTCAGAAATGATCTCGACACTTGTCACAATTTAAGGTCCTTATAAATTTCCTCGACCCTCAGAATTGGTCGTCACAATTCAAGGTCCTCAGAATCGGCCTTGACCCGTTGAATTGGTCATCCACAGCACAACTTGAAATTTAAACTTGACTCGTTGAATTGATCATCCTCATTTCCTTAGGTCCCCAAAATCGACCTCGACCCGTCGAATTAGTCTCCTTATCCCCTTACAACCAATCTTAACACATCTTCGACCCACTAAATCGGTGATCTTTGTCTCTTTTGGTCCTAAGAATAGATATTGACCCTCTGAATTGATTATCCTCATCTCCTTAGGTCCTCAAAACTGGCCTCGAACCTCCGAATCGGTCAACCTCATGCTCTAGGTCCATAGAATCGAACTAAAAAACCTCTCTCCTAATATCGATGTGGTGCCTATCATTCGAGGACCTTCACTTATTCTAAGCTCGCCCATAAAAGGAATCTACATAAAAAAACCATCCTAAGACCCCCTCTAAGCACCTCCTTAGGTTCTCTAGCACTCATTCATCATCGCAAAACCGAGGTCATATTCCAAGTACTGATTTGGGGGCCACTAGGCACTCTCGGGCTCGTTTAACACCAATTAGCTCATTCGTCTAAGAGAAATCTTAATTAATCTACGAAGGGCTATGAATACCCTTTCTAAAGGTTCACCCCGCGCATGAATCGGCCTCATGGTTCAGATAAACGATCCGTTTTACTATTAAAAATTGATTTGGAGCCACTGAGCGCTCTCAGCCCCATTTTGACTCTGGTAGACTTCCTCGCATGAGCAAAAGGTCAATGGATATTTAAAGGTCTCTGAATACTCTTTCTAATGATCCACCCCATTTGCAAATCGAATTTATGGTTCGAACGAATGGTCCGTTTAACCCTTAAAATTGATTCGAAAGCCACTGGGCACTCTCGAGCTCTATTTGACTCCTGTCAACTCTTCAGATCAAATGAAGTTGAATGAATATTCGAAGGGATCTAATTACCCTTTCCAATGGTCTACCTCATTCATGAATCAACCTTACGGTACGGATGAACGACCCATTTTACTCTGAAGGGTCAAGAGACGCTTTGGGGCCCGTTTGACCTAGGTCAACTCTTTGAACCGAATGAGATTGAATGAAATCTCAAAAGGAATTGAATAACCTTTCCAATGATTCATCCCTTGCACTAATTGTCCTTACGACTCAGACAAATAATCTACTTTCCTTCGAGAATTTTCTATCTAGTGACCTATAGGCGATTTTGGGTCCCGTTTGACCTTGATCAACTCCTAAAACCGAGATTATCTTAATGGATTATTAAGGGAATGTGAATAACCATTCATAAAAGTCTACCCCATGCGTGATTCTGACTTATTGTTTGCTTTTCATTTTCCCAAAAAACCTGCTTCAGAGTGCCAATTGGCACTCCCAGGACCCTGCCTATCGGCAGTGCGTCTAGGGTTCTATACCAATAGGTAGGTCTAGAACCATGCCGATCTGCATCCCCTTGGCCTTATAAATAGAGGCGGTGACCTCATTTTAAAAGTCACCTTGAATAACCCTCTTAGCAATTCCAGATAGAATTCTCTAGAATTCAGAGTTGTTCTTTCCTTAAAAGTCCATTTTCCACATTCCATCCATCCTTTTCATACTCTTTTGACTAAATTACCACCCACCTCCTTAAACCACCATCACTTCATCTCGATATCAGCGCATCTACGATGAATATCTACTTTAATTCGTCATAAGGAGGTTTAATTCTTCCCCTTTGCCTTTAAATTCTCTTATTTATGCATTAGTTACTTCATTTTCACTTTGGTACTTTACTTCATTACATCACATATCTTAATTTCAAACTTTATATTATTAGTATTCGCACATACTTTATTTTTATTGAAAAACCAAAAAATAAGAAAAGGAGTGTTACAAAAAATGACTTTCTTAAGGAAATTGAGGTTTCATAATTTTTAGGGATTTTTGAGAATTTTTTGGGCAACTTCTAGAATTTTCTGGCATTTTTTCTACAAGATTTGAAGTGGGTGACGATAGGTAATCTTGGGAGGGTGGCCATTGACAAGAGTATGAAATCTTGGGCTTTTTTGGGAAGAGAAAAAGGCAACTACCGAACGACATGGTCAGGGGGCTTCCGAACTTTACTTATGGGTGGATTATTAAATCTTTGTTGGGGACGTTAGTGACCTTCTACCCTTGGAGTTTTCCTTCAGGGGCCGCAGGGGTACACGCATGCAGGTGTAGATAAGGAGGTTGCTGGAGCATGAGGTGGTGTATGGGTTGATGGGGCTTACAAATGCGAATTTGTTGTTACGAATGGAGGAGCTTGGTGTTGCCCATGCTGTATGATTGATGTAATGACTTTACACATAAAAAGAGAGACTGAAGAAGGCAAAAATGATGCATCTTTTTGTTTGATTATATTGATTTGGTGGATTAATCTACATGCCCTTTAGTTTGCTGATGAGATTATGTTTTGAGAAGAAGCAGGAAAATTGCATTTTTTGGAATTTTTTGAGTAGAGGAAGGCCTTGGAGGCTTGGTTACGAAAAGCTTCCCTTTTAAGGGACATGTTTTGAAAAAAATGTGTTTTTGGAAATTTTTGGATAGAAGAAGGCCTTGGAAGCTTGTTTGGTATATGGATGAGGATATAGAAAGCTTGATGTAAAGTAGAGCTTGTCGTCTTTATTGGGTTGTGTTGGTTTTGGTATGTCGAAGTGACTGTACTGATGATGGCATTATTGGAGCTGTTGACTGGAATTTACTAGCAACAGCAGTACATTTCTGGTAACCCGAGGACCATGTCTTTCGTTTAGGCCTGGACGAGGTCTGCCCCACCTATAAGTATTTCTTGTCCATGTTAGGGATCGCCCCTTGTGTGGCGGCAGCTATGCCTAATTTCTCCCATTCTCCTCGGGTATTTTTGTCGAAGTTGCTTCATATTTCTCCCTCGACGGTTCGACTGTTGGTTATCGGAGGGGTTATTTATCTTCAGACAGTTATGTATTGAGAGCACCTAAGGGGTTTTGAGGATACTAGCTTTGTCAAATCTATTGCCTTAGGCCTTACTGCGAGACTATTTCTGGTGATGGGGGACTTGACAGAGGATCCCGAGGTTATTGCGATGACGACGTGGATGTCTTATCGCCATAATCCTATAGCAGTGGTGGTGGCTGAGATCCTGAATGGTCTAGATGTTTTGAAGGAGAGTTGTTCTTACTTTATGAGGGGGATCCCAGTAATGCTGTTCATGTGGCTTGCGTAAAGGTTTCGTCTGGCGGCCCCTCCTTAGTACCCCTTAGCACTTGTGCCCAATTTATTTATCCGACCTTTCTTTAGCTTCAACCCATAAATCATGGAGCCCGGTGTCTTCGCTGGTTAGTGCAATGGTGGGGGACTTACTTCCTGTCTTACAACTTGGTGAGTATTGGTATGTGCAGTTGGTGGGCCTTTGGCAGACTTATTTCCATTTCTCTTGGCGGCTCTAGCACCAAGTGGGGTGGGAACAAATCATTCCGCCACTTATAACAAACTTCTTCCCGATGGAGGATTTGACTAAATCAATGAGGATGATGCCGGCTCTTTGTGGCAGTCTCTCTGTCCATCATAATCTGTGGGAGGATCCTGACATGTGTCTGGGGACTACCTGAAGTGGTTATGAAAGTGGGTAGTAGAGAAAGTCATGGCGGAAGAGACCGATCAAAGGTAGTTCGCTGCCTTCGACACCATGGAAGACGGTGTTGTGGTTTTGTTTAGGCTTGTTAGGGCGTACCCCTCCATAAAGCACATACAGAATGTCAACCAGGAGTGAGAAACTTGGGTACCTCTAGGGGATGGTAACGATGATGAAGCGGGGCCATCTGGCATTTGAAGGCAGCGTTTTGTGAAGCTTGGGTAATTTTTTTGTGAAGCTGTGGTGATTGGGTGTTTTTGTATTTGGGGTTTGGAATAATATTTGTGTAGCTTTATTTAAGGTTAAGTTTGTTTAGGAATAGTTTAGTCAATGGAAGGGATGGTTGGTTTGACTCCTTTCACTGATACTTCATGCAACATCACTACATTCCTTATTAGAATTAAAATTGATTTTGATCATATTTTGTTGTGCCTCTTGATGCGATTTTACATTTAAATTATCTATACCAATTGCTAAGGCATACATAATGCTTTTGTTCATGTAAATGATAAAATGGACCGCCTTTCTCAGAGGTTTGAAAAGAATAACATTTTATGAAAAAGAAGGGGAGCGGACCCATGCATGACGTATGGGATGCCTACATACGTCTAGGGTTTTTGAAAATTTTATGAGTTTAAATTTGAAAAGTTTTTTGAGAGGGTCATGTCCCACATAGTTTTGGGTAAGCGAAATTAAGATTTTTCTTTAGAATAGAAGCGGGATGAGAATATTCTTAGTGTGCCGAGGTTTTTAACTAAGGGTAAAATTTCTTGAGATGGTCCAGGTTGATTCGATGTGCCATCTTTTCTCCATCAAGATCTGCGAGCATAGTGGCGTCTCCTGAGTGAATTTCTTCACAATATAGGGGCCATTCCAATTTGGTTTGAATTTCTCTCTGGGGAGTTTGACGGGTTATATGATCTTTTTAAGGGAAATATCTCCTTCCTGGACACCACAGTCCTTGACTTTTCGATTGAATGATCACACTATCCTATGATTGTACCCATGTATATGGTATAAATACTTCAATCTCTTTTAATCCAAGAGTGATAATTTATGAAAGCGGCTCTGATGGCGTTCTTCTTCATCAACTTTGCTTTCGAGCAGGACGATGAGGCAAGGCATTTCCAGCTCAACGGGTAGGACTGCTTCCATGCCGTACAATCAAGAATAAGGGGTAGCCTCAGTAGGTGTTCTTATTGAAGTGCGATAGCCCCGTAGAGCGTAAGGGATACGATCAAACCAATCTCTATAACTCTCAGCCATCTTTCTAATTATGGTTTTGAGGCTTTTATTGGCAGCTTCGACAACACCATTGATTTGAGGTCGATAGGGAGAAGATTTGTGTCTCTAAATCCCGTACTCATCGACTAGTTCTGTGACCTAAACTTTGAGATGGAGTCCATTATCTGACACTAACTCGTGTTGAACTTCTTATTGGGAGATGATGTTCTTTCTGATAAATATGGCCAGTTTCTTAGCATTCAACCCCGCGTATGATACGACTTCGACCCATTTGTTGAAGTAATTAATGACGAGCAAGATGAATTCGTAATCGTTTGAATCTTTAGGAGTAACCTTACCTATGATGTCAATGCCCCAGGTGGAGAAGGGCCAATGAGAGGTCATATTATATAGTTCTCAGGGAGGCAAGTGTTGGAGATTGTGTAACTATTGTCCTTTGAGGCATCTTTGAACATAGGCAATGCAATCTTGAACTATGGTGGTCCAATAGTATCCTTGACAGATGATCGTTTTGGCAAGCATGTGACCGTTCATGTGGGGCCCGCATTCCTTATTGTGGATCTTCTATATCACTTCTTCAATATCAGCCTCCGCTATGTAGTACAAATGGGTTTCGTTAAAGTTTCTCTTGAACAACTCTTTATCACAAATAATGTATTAGGCAGTTAATTTATGAAGGGTTGCACGATTTTTCTTATCGATGTCTTGGGGATACCTACCATGTTTGAGGCCAAATGTCATAGTACCATAACCCGATCATATAAGAATCTTCGTCGGTATTGATATCAATATGGTAACAGAGAGTAGGCTTAGCTTATTTCTGAATCAGGAAAGGGGCCATTGTTATTACCTTAGGTATATCGACCATGGAGGCCAGGGTAACAAGGGTGTTAACTAGACTATTTTTTACACGAGGTAGGTAGTGAAAGGTAGCATCTTTAAACTGGAAGGCTAATTATTCTAGGTGGGAATGGAAGTATAAGAGCTTCTTGTCTTTGACTTTCCATTTTCTAAGGATTTAGCCGACGATAAGGGCAGAGTCTCCGTACACGTCTAGGTGTCATATTCCTTTCTTGAGGGAGATCTTGAGGCCTGCAATGCATGCCTCATAATCAATCATGTTGTTAGTGTACGGAAAGTCTAGTTCGATGGAAATGGGGGTGCGAGAGTCATCAAGGGTGATTAGGAGTACCCTAATGCTGTATCCTTTCTAGTTAGCAGCTCCATTAAAGAACATTTGTCATCCGAGGTTCTCTTAAGAGGTGCAGAGAACATCTTCATTCAAGAATTTAAAGACCCAAATTTCGACTTCTTCCATGGGGTAATTATCAAGGTAGTCAGAGATGGCTCCCTTTCATAGCTTTTTGCGTGATGTACACAATATTAAATTTGGCTAGCAACATTAACTAATGGGCCATTCGACTGGACAAAGCAATATTTTCTAGAAAGTACTTAATTGGATCCATATGAGATACTGATATGATGGGGAAGACAAGCATGTAGTGCCGTAACTTCTGCGTGACCCAGACCAGGGCGACACATGCTTTCTCAAAAGTAGTGTAGTTGACTTCGTATTCATCCAGTTTCCATCCAACGTAATAAATAACTCTTTTCTTACAGGATTTTTTAATGTATTGGGTTAAAATATCCCTTGCTGCAGTATCTGTGATGGTCAAGTACAAAGTAGGGGAAAATATGGTTGCGGGGGCATAAGCACCGGAGGTCGGTGAGGTATCGCTTGATTTGGTCAAAGGATTCTTGACATGCATCATTCTATACTTTGGTCGAATCCTTTCAGAGAAGCTTGAAAATGGGTTTGAAAGATATAAGTCAACTGGCTGATGAACCGATTGATACACTGTAGTTTTTCAAAGAATTCTCGAATTTCCTTCTCCGTCCGTGGCAGTGGCATCTCAAGTATAGCTTTCATATTGACAGAGTCTGCTTTGATTCCCTTCTCACTGACCATGAATCCTAAGAGTTTTCCTTATGTGACATCGAAAATGCATTTTTATGGGTTGTCGTATATGGTATTGTCGTAATCGCTACATAGACTTTAACCACTTTGTGAATTAGGTCATGCAGGATGGTTATGGCAGCCCTTTGGTAGGTAGCCCATCATTCTTGAGTTTAAATGGCATGACAGTGTAGCAAAAAGCTCCCCATGGGGTGATGAAGGTAGTTTTCTCCTAATGGTCAGGGTGAATCTTTATCTAGTTCTATTTAAAGAATCCATCGATAAAAGACTTGAGGGCGTGGCAGGCTATGTTATCCACGATCATGTCGATGTTGGGTAATAGGTAATCAGCCTTTGGGGATGCTTTATTCAAATCCCAGTAATCGATGCGAATGCGAACCTTCCTTCCTAATTTCAGCATGGGGATGATATTGGCAAGCCATATAGGATATTCGACTACATGAATGAAATCCACGTTCAATTTCTTGACCACTTCCTCTTTAGTGCAGAGCTTCCTTAGCTTCTGTTTGACCAGTTTGCATTCTGGGAATGTTGGGACCTTGTGCTGAGCTATTTTTGGGTCAATATTGAGCATGTCATCATAGGACCATGCGAAAAAGTCACAAATGCCTTCAGTAGGTCTTCAAATTGTGTACGCTCATGTTCGTTAAGGGTAGGCCCTATCTTAATCTCATGTTGACGGCTACTAGAACCGAGATTAGTAATAATAGTCTCATTATTATTAACTTCAACGCGAGTATGTTGATTTTTATTCTCCTTATTAAGATCAGTTAAGAATTGTTCATTTGCAAAATCATCATCATCAAGAGTTTGATTAGAATCAAGACAATTAATGTAAGGTACAACAAGATACTCGAAATCTTCATTTATTTCACTTTTGGAAAAAATAGCATTGCGAACCTCATCAAAAGAGGTCTCAGTTACATTGTTATCAGAAAAAGGAACAACAACATCGGGTGAAGATATTTGGATTGGGTGAATAGTAGGGTCAAGTTGAGAGGTTGAGTTTGAGCAGGTTGGATAGGCACGACATTTTAGTTGAGGAGAGGCATGTCAGGATCTTTGATTTGAAGACACGGGTTCGACGACAATGTGTCTGAGTGGATCATGCAGAGACTCAGCCCAAGTGTCTGCAGGCTGAATGAGTATTCAGAATCACTTTCCTTAAAATCCTCAATAACTATCACAACTTTCTTGGTGATAGGTTGTACTTCATGTTGGTAGTCTTCAGCCTAAGAACCGCTGTCTTGAAAGAAGATTTCCAGCCTCAATTTCATCTTCTTGTCGACATGGTCATACCATGGTTCAGGTAAGCCACAGAAAGGGAAGTCTTCACATTCCTTGATAAACCTTTCGTTCATAGAGTCTCTTGAAACAATCCTTTATTCTTCTAAGCTTCTTTTCAGTTATGGTCATTGGAGTGCTTTGAGTTCTTTTGGTGAGGGATGGTAACCTAGGCCACATGGGGGAAAGGCCTTCTTTAGGACTATAGGCTCAAGGATCCTTTACTGGCCTCCTCCTAGCCCCATTTAGGGTATGAAATTCGTGTTCTTGAACATGTGAATCACATTGACGTTGCCACATGGGTTGTGTTTCAGACATAATATGTCTTTGAAAATTTCTCCTTTTGGAAGGGGAAGTGGATCAACTCTAAAGTAAGAGGAGAGCATGTCATTCGTCCCATGCTGGATTTATATTATCGGGTCGCTAGTGTTGGCATTGTCTATTGTCTTCATCCCCCAAGTTGGTGATAACCTGGCCTTTAGCAAAGAATTTTAGTTTCTGATGAAGAGAAGAAGATACCCCTCGAATACTATGGAGCCATGGACGGCTTAGGAGAAAGTTGAAACATGCAGGTATGTCAATGGCTTGTAACTCAGTGACATGATTGATAAGGCTAGCCCCTAGGTGTTGTCGAATGCACGAACGATGGCGAAAATGAGGAGTGAAATCACTGACTTTCAATCCAAAGAAATTGAAGGTTCATAGAGGACAAACATTGAGGGCGAATCCGTTTTTAATAAGTAAGTGTGGGGCTGTCTTTCCCAATACTTTGACGGAGATTTTGAGGGCATAATTGTGGTCAGGGATAATTTTTGTTATCTCTGCTTTGTAAAAGGAGAGGAGTTTGGAAGAGGTTAAGGACCCAACCATAGTTATGTCTTCTTCAGGAGTGATGGAATGAGGGACTGTAGGCCAGGTGAGGAGTTTTATGAGAGCATTTCGGTGTAGCTGAGATGAAATGAAAAGCCCCCGTAGGGTGATATTGGCTTGGGTTTTCTTGAGCTGGTCAAGGAATTTACTTTCTTAGATGGTCGTTTCTGGCATGGGAAGTTCTTTAGCAATTCCTTTTCCGTCATCTCTCTACGTTACATGAGGAATAGGATCTTTGTAATGTCTCCCTTACATGGTTATGTAGTTTACTGAGGCGGGGAAGAACAGGAACCCCGTGTCTTCATTTACCTCTAACTGAATGGCCACCTTTCTTATTTCCTCCAATAGAGATTCGAAGGCTATTGTGGGTACCCAAAATTAGGACCATGGGCCTGGACGAGTAGCCCAATTCTGGCGGCCCAAAGTCCAGGTCCCCCACCTCTTATTCTGAATATGATCTGGTCTCTTACCACGTTCCCATGAAGGGAGGTTATAGGGAGAGATGGAAGACGCGGGGGAATCCATCACCCCCACTTACCTAAATGTACATGTATATATATAAAACCCTAGGTCCGGGGCAAATGGACAAGTTGTATTCTCTGTAACCACTCTCCGGAGTACATAGAAATAACATCGACTGCACCACCGTGGACGTCGGCACATATTGGCTGAACCACGTACATCCTTTGTTGTGTGATTATCATTTTACATTCCTTGTTCCTACTTGGTGATCGCTTTTTTCTTATCTATTTGTGTTGCATAATAATTGTCACCACAATTATCGCCGTCTGTGGGAAGCGTTCATCTTTTCCTAAGAAAATCCCACACCAAGAAAGGAGTTTAAGATGTCTGGTCGCAACAGCAATGCCCCTCAGGTAGGGGATATTCAAGAACCACCTGCTCCTCCCAGGATTAGGTTTGAAGTTTGACATTCAGATCAGAGGGCTCGCTTGGAAAGGCCATCCTCAGAAGAAAGCCAGGGACCGGCGAGGTCCACACAGATATCCAAATTGATTGATGCGTACGAGGTAAGGCTCCAGGAGCAGAAGGAGTCTTCTCGCAGATACGAAGCTGAGAATGGTCGCTTGAAAAGAAGACTGGAAAGCCTGAAGAGGGAGCTTCATCCTGATAACAGGAGACGTCCATACCGTACTCCTAGCCCTCAGGCGAGCAAGTCTCGCAGCCTAGGAAGGAGCCCTAGGCGGGGATCTCAAAAGGTTGAAGGAGGCGAATCAGACGATGACCTCCACGAGCAGCTGCGAAGAGCTCGCCGCTATCAGAGCCCTGCTCGCAGCTACGAGAACATACGAAATCTAGTCCGCAGAGAGATAGACCAACATCCTGCCCACCACGGTACCAGGTCGACCCAAGAACTCTCTAGGCGAGCTCTCAAAACCTAGATAAAGTCACCTTTTACGAGGGAAATTGAGGAAGAAGAAGCCCTTAAGAAATTCGCCATTCCAAGGTTCAAGATTTATGACCGTAAGACTGATCCCATTGATCACGTCAGGCAGTACCAACAGGCTATGACCCTCTGGAACCACCAAGATGCGCTAATGTGCCGAATTTTTCCTTCTATCCTGCATGATGTAGCATAGAAGTGGTTCGAAAGGCTCCCCTACTGGTCAATCAGGAGTTTCAAATCCCCAGCTGAACTTTTTACAGCCCGATTCATTACCAGTAGCTCCCATCCCAAAAGGATGGATGCTTTGCTGACAATGAAGAAAACGCCTCAAGAGACCCTCCGAGACTACACAAAGAGGTACTGGGAGTTATTCAACGAGATCGAAGATTGCGCAGAGGAAGTGGCAGTGGCCTCTTTCAAAATTGGGCTCCCCAGTTCTTCCCGTCTATACCAGTCGCTGATAAAGAAGGAAGCTATGACTATTGACGACCTGATGGCTCGCATCGAGAAGTATGCTAAGGTGGAAGATGTCACCCACCCCAGTACAGGAGAAAACGGTCGAGCTAAACTCACTACTAAGGGAAGTGACAAAGCTGAGAACCAGAAGAAAGGAGGAAAGAACGGGAGAAAAAATGGCTCCAAGAACGGAGGGAACCATGACGCGTCGAAAGCATTCCAGGCGGTTAACACCGTCTTCAAAGAACCAATTTACAAAATTCTCGCGAAGATCAAAGATGAGCCATTCATCAAGCGGACCAGGAAGATGGGAGGAGATCCCTCGAAGAGGAACAATGCGCTAAGATGCGTTTTTCATAAAGAGGGAGGAAATAAGACCGATCACTACAAAGCTCTTAAGTCTCACCTCGAGGAGTTAGCCCAGTCTGGGCATTTGAACGAGTTTGTGGAGAAGAGGGCAGAGAAAGTGGCTGCCAACAGAGAAGCGAGACCTGACAACGTGCTCAAAGATGACGCTGGACATGAGTTCGCGGTAATTCATGGGGCATCTAATGCCAAGCAGATACAGGGAAATTCAGCTCGAATGGAGATGAAGAAACTTACAGCTGTAATGCAGGCTTTTCAGATTGATCCAGCAAAATCATAGTCTGGAAAGCGCCGACGAGCAGATGACGTCAACTATAACAAGCACATTATTTTTACAGATGAAGATCTGGTGGGAGTAAGGACCCCGCTTCACGATGCTCTGATCATTACCCTCAGGATAACTAACTTTTACGTCGACAAGTTGCTCATCGACCAAGGGAGCTCGTCCGAAATAATGTATCTTGACCTATTCAGAAAATTGAAGTTAAGCGTCGCCGACCTAAAGGAGGCTAATGTACCTTTAGTTAGCTTTGCTGGAAAAATAACTATGCCTTTGGGAAAGATCGTACTACCGGCACGGGCCGGAAACGTCTCCAAGATGAACGAGTTTTTGGTAGTTGACATCGACTCGCCATACCAGGCCATCCTCGACAGGGGATTACTCCATGCGATGAAGTCAGTCTCCTCGACCTTCCATCAGAAACTCAAATATATAATCGAGCGAGGAGTAATGGAGATCCACGGTGATCGGGCAATGGCGAGAAGGTGCTTCATAGCAGCCATCCGACCAAAGCCAGAGAAGAGGGTCGAACAGCCTAGCGAGAAGGTTGAAGAAGGTCTGACACCTTCTAAATATCAATTAAAATACGGAAGACCTGGAGTAGAGGAGACCAGGCTCCTTCCATCTGAACGTGTCGTCGAGGACTTGGTAGAAGTTACGGCTCGAGATAGCAACAATAATAGAGTCTTCTTGATTGGAACATCTCTGACCGATCAAGAACAGAAGGAACTGACAACTCTGTTGAGACGCAACATAGATGTTTTCGCGTGGGAACCATACGAGCTGCCCGGAATTGATCCTAGTATGGTCTGTCATCAGCTGCACGTCGATCCCACCTTCAAACCAATCACGCAGAAGGCACGACGAACTGCACCCGAGAAGTCTAAAGCGGTCGAAAAAGAAGTTGAAAAACTGCTGGATGCAGGATCCATACGGGAAGTACAATTCCTCAAGTGGTTATCCAACCCCGTAGTAGTTTCGAAGAGCAATGGGAAGTGGAGAGTTTGCATCGACTTCACGGACCTCAACAAAGCATGCCCTAAGGATAGTTTCCCCCTCCCAAAAATAGACCAACTAGTAGATGCCACTGCAGCTCACGAGCGAATGAGTTTCCTAGACGCGTACTCAGGGTATCACCAGATCCCCTTATATGCCCCAAACTAGGACAAAACGACGTTCATCACGACAGTTGGGTTATATTGCTACAAGGTCATACCCTTTGGGCTCAAGAATGCAGGAGCAACCTATCAACGACTGGTCACCAAAATGTTCAAGGATCAGATGGGAGACACCATGGAGGTCTACATCGATGACATGCTTATTAAAAGTAAGAAGAAAGAAAATCACTTCTTAGACCTGTCAAACACCTTCGAAATCCTCAGGAAGTACCGGATGAAACTTAATGCGAGCAAGTGTTCCTTCGGTGTCCAGTCAGGAAAATTTCTTTGGTACTTGGTCAGTAAGAGAGGCATAGAGGCTAACCCAGACCAGATCGATGCAATCAACAGGGTGCAACCCCCTCGCACAATCCGGGATGTACAGAAGCTCACCGGTATACTCGCTGACCTAAATCATTTCATTTCTAAATCCTCCGAGAAGTGAAAACCTTTCTTCCAGCTTATAAAGGGGAACAAGACGGTAGAGTGGTGCCCAGATTGCTCACGAGCATTGGTCGAGCTCAAAGCCTACTTAAGCTCTCCACCACTGCTCGTCATACCACAACAGGCAGATTCTCTGTACATATACCTCTCCATTTCCAACCACACTGTCAGCTCTGCGTTAATATGCGAGGTTGGAGGAATCCATCACCCCATTTATTACGCGAGCAAAACCCTACTGGACGCCGAGCAGAGGTACCTACCACTGGAGAAGCTCACCTTTGCACTAGTAGTAGCCTCGAGGAAGCTGAAGCATTATTTCAAAGCCCACACTATTATCGTCCTTACATCGCACCCCCTTAAAGCAATCCCGAGGAAAGCGGATTTGTCGGGCAGACTGTCTAAATGGTCAGTCGAGCTCGAGCGATTTGACATCCAATTTTAACCAAGAACAACTATCAAGGGTCAGATCCTTGCTGATTTCATATCCGAATTTACGGGCGAGGAACCCTCCGACCAACCTCGACCAACAAGGTAAGAGGAAACCTGGAAACTATTTATTGATGGAGCCTCCAACTCAAAGGGGGCAGGGGCAGGTGTAGGCATTGTTCTCATTACTCCATAGAACACAATCCTTGAACAAGGAATCAGGCTTGGATTTGCAGCCTCCAACAACGAAGCAGAGTACGAAGCCCTAATAGCCAGCCTCCAAAAGGCGCATACTCTTAAAGCAAAACATTTACAGGTGTTCGGCGATTCCCAACTAGTCTCCAATCAGATAAGTGGAGATTACTATGCAAAGGATGAAAGAATGGCAGCCTACCTCGCCTTAGTGAAAAAACTAATATCAAGCTTTGAAGAGATCAACGCCCAGCAGTTTCCCAGGGGGCAAAATAGTCATGCTGATGCCTTAGCAGCCCTGAGTTCGGCAGTTGACTCTGACCTAAAAAGATTCATCCCCATCGATTTCCTCACTTGTGCGAGCATTAATCGCAATAGCAAGCCACCAAACGTGGAATAGGTACTCCAGGTGGGATCAACCCCCAGCTGGATGGACCCCTTAAGGGACTATTTAAAGGATGGCACGCTCCCGAATGACAAGAAGACTGCCCACTAGGTAAGAGTCAAAGCTGCTCGCTTTCACTTATCCCCAGAAGGCAAATTGTATAAGAAATCCTTCTCCGACCCCTACCTTAAATCCGTCCACCACAGGGATGTCGAGCAAGTACTACACGAGCTTCACGAAGGAATCTGTGGAAGTCATATAGGAGGAAGGTCTCTATCCTTTCGAGCAATAATGGATGGCTATTGGTGGCCATATATGCAAAGAGACTCTGCGGAGTATGTCCGCAAATGCCTGAAATGCCAACTTCACGCTTCTATGATCCATCAACCAGCCAGTGATCTAAAATCCCTGACCAGCCCATGGCCATTCGCCCAATGGGGAATGGACATCGTGGGACCACTGCCTATCGCCACCGACAATCGCAAATATCTGTTGGTTGCGACTGACTACTTCACCAAATGGATCGAGGAAGAACCCTTGGCCAACATCCGAGATGCTGATATGAAAAGATTCATATGGAGGAATATAATCACTCATTTCGGCATTCCCCGAACCATCATCATCGATAATGGAACACAGTTCGAAAGCGGCTCCTTTCAGAATTTCTGTAACGAATACGGTATCAGACACCACTTCAGTTCGATGGCCTACCCTCAGAGCAATGGCCAAGCTGAGGCTTCCAATTAAACTGTGATCGATGGATTAAAGAAGCAATTGGAGCAAGCCAAAGGCGCATGGGAAACTGAACTACCCCATATCCAATGGGCGTATCGAACCACTCCTCGGCGAGCAACAAGAGAAACCCTATTTTCACTGACATATGGCATGGAAGAAGTCATCTCACTAGAAGCAGGTTTGCCAATAATGAGGTCCGACCTTGTCGACCAGGGCCATAATGATGAAGTATTGCTCGCTGAACTCGACCTAGCCGACGAACGTAGAGAGCTAGACCTAGCGAAACTAGCAAGCTATCAGCAACACTTCGCGAGGTATTACAACAAAAGGGTTAACCTGAGAACATTTCGAGTTGGGGGCTACGTTCTAAGGAAAGTCCTGGGCAGCACAGTGAAACCATCGGACGACAAGCTAGGCCCAAACTGGGAAGGACTCTTCAAGATAACAAGAGACGATCTGCAGGGTGCCTATTACTTGGAAACGATGGAGGGCAGAGAAATACCACGAGCATGGAATGCAGCTAATCTCAAGATATTCTATTTTAGATATTTTTTTATTCTTTTGTTATGAAAATGGAAGTTCATTTCTCTTATTATTAATGAAAGTTATTTAATTGGTTACACTCTGGTTAGTAACAGCTGCATTTATCACACATCTTTTCCAAGTAATAGGCACATTGATCAATATACTTTAGCAGGGGAATATCCCTCCTCAGGTCATCGTCATGAAACACGAAGGACCTCTTAGCATTGCCCCTGGAAATATATAAAGCCCTACAGGGGATCCTTAGGCAATATGACCAAGTTTTATACTGGACATCAAACCTCCTTTGGTTGAATAAAATCCTGATTGGATGAAACATCAAACACCAGGTGTGTCCTCGCCAATTGCCCCACTTAGGCCCAAGGGAGTGTGAAGACACAACCTAAAAGGTAAAGTGGTGCACAATGGTATCTCAGTATTATACTGGAATGGGAGGACACTTGCATGACAAAACGAACTTAGAAGATTATAAAGCAGCGAGAATATGAAGAATATGATGCACACGTTTAGTCGGTAAAATTGCCCAAAAAATAAACTTTTCATTAATTCGTCATATTTATAACAATGATGATACATGTTTATTCGGCGAGCTCGCCCAAAGCATTTACATTACCAAAAATAGAAATAAGATCTAAAAATATAACAACTGGCAAAATCTCAATGGGGCTGAGGCCTCTGAGCGAGATAATCATCCACTCGAGCTCTTCGTCCGTCATCAGGAGCAGGAGATAACCCTTTCTCAACCTCATTCGCATCCGACTCCAGTAATTACCGAGGGATGGCATCGATGGGGATCCATCGATCATCCCTCCTGAAGGGGTTAGGCATCAGGATAGAGGGAGAAATCTCATGGCGATACCAAAGCATCGAGTTCCTCAGGACTTACAGCTCCTTCAAAGCGCTCAGCCATCCCCTGACGAAGGAAAGCTCTTCGAACTCTGTCAACCTTGTTGGAGCATTTGACCAGCCCTGGTCGTAGCCATCAGACCACACTTGCCGAGGACCTTTTTTGAACAAGTGCCACAACCGAGTGACATCCCTCTGAAGCCCAGTAGCTATCACATATGCTCGACGGACATCGCCACGAAGCTCATCCATCTCCCTTTCGCAAATCTCTTCCATTTCCCTATCTCGGCTCCTAGTGCTCCTACCATCTCGTGCCGATGAAGAACCCCACAACACAGGAGGAATATCACTCCGACCAGCTATGGCTTGCGATGACGAGGAACCCTGTAATACTACTGGAGCAGTGCTCGGTGCATGCTCCTTTAGTCGTGAGACCTCTCTCCTCAGAACCTCATTCTCTTGCTGAAGCATCTCGCTAACCTGGTTGATCTCGAAAGCATCGAGAAGCTTTGCTCTCAACGTATTCACTTCTTCTTGCACCGAAGCCCCAACCTCTTCTATCTCCTGAAGCCTGTCCTTCAGCTTGTCCACAAGTTCAGATTGCTCCTTATACTTCTGATTCTTAGAACGAAGGGATTTGCAAAGCCTAACGAAGGCCTGGCAAACCTCAGGACTCACATTAGGACCAAGGGTCCTGCCCAGTTGAGAAGTAGCAGGAATGTAATCATCAACATCAATCGACTACAAACAGTGAAAAGACAAGGGAGAGAAGAAGACATATCAGTGCACAGAGAAATAAAAGCCTTTTTCATTAATGAAGGTTAAAATTACATCGAACAGTAAAAAGAAAGTTTACAGACATAAAAAACCAAAAATATAAAGCAGTCCTAGCAGATAACTAGCTAGCAACCTCTGGTGGCCCAGAGGTCGATGGTCCTTTCCCCTTGTCGACATCACTAGGAGCACCGCCCTCGGCAGGGTTAATCTCTGTCGCCACACCAAAGGAAGCATCAGCAGGGGTCATCTGGGGGACACGATTAGCACCTTCGACAGCTGGGGTAGGGACTTCATCCACAGTTGGTTTCGAACCCGAGTCATGCTCGTCAAATAGGGGAGAATCGATATCGATGCCAGCAGCCAAAAGGGCCTTGTTCCAACCCTTCTTGAAGTTCAGATGACTAATATAGCCTATCTGAACTTCAGCGTCCTCGTACGCTGCAACCCAACCAGAATTATATGAGTCCTCCTTGGCAATGACAGCCTCAGACTCCTTCTTCTTCAGCTCTTCAGACAGCACCCTGTTGTCCTCAACAACTGCTAGTTTGCTCGAGCAAACCAGGTCATAGGCCTGTCGCATCTCTTTCAAATCCTTGACTGCCGTATCCTTCTACTTGTTGGCAGTAGCAAGAGCCAGGTCGGATGAAATCCGAGTAGTGTCAATGGCTTTAATTCTAGCCTCGAGCTCTTTACCCTTCAACTTCAGGGCAGCGTTTTCCTTCTCCAGCTCACTATTTCTCTTCACTAGCTCATCGCGTGAATGATACAGCACGGCGAAGTCAGTAAAAAACTGTAGAAAAAAGAAGATATTAGATGAGGGAAATAAGGGAATTCATAAAAACATGGGAGAGAAGGGAAAAATCTTACCAGAGCTAGCCTTTGACTAGCCTGAAGGGCCAATTGCTCAAACCCTATCACCCTTTGGCGATCAGCTATGAGGACAGCTCTCTCGAGCAAAGCGTGGGCCAACTGAGGGGAAATTGCAACAAAAGCCCCCTCGGGCAGCACAGACACCGGGACCAAGGCCTGCCCGGCCTTCGTCCTCACTTCGTCCCTCTTCTTCTCCTCCTCTCTCTCGTTCTCTTTCTTCTTCCTATCTTCTACCCTCCTCATCTCCTCCATCTTCTTCTTCTCTTCTTCCTTTTTTCTCTCTCTCTCCCTCACCTGCCCCTCTTCCTTCCTCTTTCTCTCCTGTTCTTGAGCAGAGGACCGGGAACCAGTATCCACAACCCCAGAATTAGATTTTTGCTTCTTTGACCTCTGTACAAGAAGCACGTGGTCCTCATCATCATCATCCCTGATTAAGTTATTCCTTGGAGGAACCATCTCCTCGCTCGAACTGTTAGAAGTGCTCGACGACCCTCGAGCTTCAGAAACCTCCCCACGATCATAGGAGCTGCTACTATCAGAGCTACCTCCACCCAAATTACTTACCACTCCTGCAAGGTCACTTTCAGAGCTGCTCTCCTCCTCGTCCAACTGAATAAGATCCGCAACAGTCTCTTCGAGAAAATCAAACTTTGGGATACTGTCCACGGGCCTTGCTATGAAGCTGGAGCCAACGTTCTTGTACTCGAGCAGAAAGGCAGCAGACCTGGGATGCTCGCCGTCACCCAAAGGCTCCCTGATATTCCAAGCCTTAATTAGTTCTGAGAGACGAACCTCACTGAGAGCAGGTTCCAAGTTCTTTGACCTCGCTGTGGAAGAAAAATAAAAGAAGAGTTAGAAAGATCGCAAATCAACAAAAGTCAAAACAACAGAGCAATGTCTACCTATGTATTCTTCCCCATAAAAGGGAACAGAGAACCTCTCAGACCTCGACCCTTCAAATTGGGGAGAAAACTGCCAGTTTCTTGCAAGGAAACCATCTTGCCAATAGTCCTTATGGGAATCAGGTAGATTTACTACCAACCATGTCAGGGCTCCTAGCTTTGAGGTAGAGGACACTAGATCTAGTTCAAGAGAAGGAATAGCAAAAACAGACCTTGGCGAGCCCTAACCTAGTACCATACAACTGATTTATTCTATGTACGCCATTAACTATTTTCCACACATTGGGCGAGCATTGTGCATGAACAATGTTAAAATAGCCAAAGAAATGCAAAAATAAGTCATTGGGAGGAAAAGTGAGTCCCCCCTGGGAAAGCAACAAGACATGGATCCAGTGGGCATCATCTATATCTCTAACGTTTCTAGGAGGGGAGGCACAACATTCAATATCTACCCACTCAGGGATGTTGTAAAACTTCCTAAACTCAGAGACCGACCTATTCCCAATCTTCGCGATTGGAAAACCCTAGAAAACTACAAACTCAAAGAGAAAGTACAGAGAAAAGGTACAGAAAACTTACAAGATAGAAGATCGACTCGAACGATGAAGAAGCACAGGCCCAAACGACAATAAAGCAACGAAAATGGAGATTGAGAGAAGAAGGTACGAAGTGCTAGAACTCACAAAAAATGGAAAAGTGCTGGAAAGATTGAAGCGACGGTAGAAAAGTAACTATCCCAAGAAACCTTCAAATTTTGCTAATCATAGTGCACAAGGTACGAAGCGAGTGCTGCCAAAATTAACTTCACAGCTTTCGAAGAATTGCAAAAGAGCCATTATGGCTAATCATTTAAATTTATTGAGCCCATAAACATGGCCCAACAAACTTAGGGGCAATTATGGGTACCCAAAATTAGGACCATGGGCCTAGACGAGTAACCCAATTCTGGTGGCCCAAAGTCCAGGTCCCCCACCTCTTATTCTGAATATGATCCGGTCTCTTCCCACGTTCCCATGAAGGGAGGTTATAGGGAGAGATGGAAGACGTGGGGGAATCCATCACCCCCACTTAACTAAATGTACATGTATATATATAAAACCCTAGGTCCGGGGCAAAGGGACAAGTTGTATTCTCTGTAACCACTCTCCGTAGTATATAAAAATAACATCGACTGCACCACCGTGGACGTAAGCACATATTGGATGAACCACGTACATCCTTTGTTGTGTGATTGTCATTTTACATTCCTTATTCCTACTTGGTGATCGCTTTTTTCTTATCTATTTGTGTTGTATAATAATTGTCACCACATATATCATTCCACATAGACTGGATACTAAACCAGTTTCTTCCCAACTGGGTTCTTCATTTTAGCTGTCAAAGTTATTCCCCCATACGGTAAAGACTATGTCCTCTTCTTAAAAGGAATCAATACATTCAACAACCTCGACGACTTCATCATACAAATCTTTCCACTCAGCGGGGAGGTGCAGGAGTGAAGGGACCAACCGTTCCTGAAGCTTTAAAGTAATGAGTAGACCATTAATGCTCAAGTTTCACTTGTGTATTAAAATGCATCGGCCATTATCTGTATCACATCATCGAGACAGACTTCTTTAACATGTACCACCCATTCATCTGACTCCCGAGCCTATTTTCGGGTTTCCATGAATAAACCACTAAATTTTTTGATAATCAACAGTCATTTCAGCGGGCAATTTCAACCCAAACTCCAAGAATTGATTCAACATAACTGGTAACTCCATATCCTTCCCTTCATATAGGGTACGAACGATAATGCACGCCCTTATAAGGAGTGAAAAAATTTAATTGATGATGCAGGTATGGTGTAGGATAAAATTTGGGAAAACTTTGAGCCGTTTAGGTGAAATTACGGGTATGATGGGTGCTTTGTTGGGCACAATTTGAGTAGATGGATCAAATTCTGGGTCACTTTATAGAAATATAGAATTTATATGGGTTAAAAGTCGGTTATGAGTGGTATTGGGTTTAAGATTAGCTGGTGGGGCGATGATATCCCGGTCAATTAAACCTTGGATAGCATTTTGAAGGTGGAAATGTTAGTCGGTAATATGGGCAACAGACTGATGGAAATTGTAATACCCCTTGATTTTAATGACTTTTAAAAATGTGTTATATTTTAAATTAATGGATTAATTGGATTTTATTATAAATTAATTCATTTGGGTGTTATCCGAATTGTGGATATTAAAAAGTATGATTCTGAATATTACTTAAAGATATTTAGGTAATATATGAATGTGATGATTATTGATATCGTTGTGATTCATTAATTTGAATTTTTAATCAGACGCGGTATGGGACGTGTCGGGACTAATTTATTAAATTAAAAAGAGAATTTATTTTTATATTGACCTTATAGTCATTTCGATTCCGTCGTTGCATCCGGAAGGGTTGAAATAGTCAGAAAAGTCTATTTGGATGTTGATTTTAGGTCACGGGTCATTTGAAAATGAAAAGACAACCCAAAAGGGCATTTCGGTCATTTTTACAAGGGGGATGAATAGTGATTTCGGATTTTGTCTTATTATAAGTATTTGAAGATTTGTTGAACGTAGGTTCATTCATCTCTTCTACACAATATTGAGAAGTCATCTTCTTAGAGAAAGTGAAAGGTTGCTTGGGAAGAGAAAAAACTTACTTGGGAAGGAGAAGAACTAAAGACCAAAGGCCACCACTAGCAACCACCACCGAAAGTTGGCCGGAGAAGGGAGAACCACCTGTGATATACTACACTAAAGGATCAGGCCTTCATTATAGGCAAGTGTTTGATAATGGCAATCTAAGTTTGTATATTGTCCATGTTAGAATAGTTATAAAAAGAGATGATTTTTCATGTTTGGAAGAAATAATGGAGTTGTTAAATGGATTTCTGGAAACTGAAAATATATAGGAATCAAACTCATGTTGTAGGTAGATAATATTCCATGAAATAATCATAAATCTGTTGAAGAAATTATGAAAACCATTGATGTGTTCTTGAAGATATTATGTTGATAATTTTCTGGAAAAAGAGGATATAAAGATGCTTTTACTTCAATCTCTTGATGATTCTAGGATGTTTAGATGATTAGAAATCATTTATATATGTTGATATATCATATATTAAGTATTATAAGTCATTTGGGTTGTTAATATGAAGGTTTGAATGATAAAAAATGGTTAAACCCGTAGTAGAGGAAATGCAGAAAACTGGGCTGTTACCTGGGTGATCGATCGATCGACTCCCTGCCTTCGATCGATCGACCTCCCCAGAATTCCTAAAGTTATTTCTTTTTAGTGTTGGTTCTTATCCCAAACCTTTTGTAGATCTTTGGTGATTATTAATTGGATATTATGGGACTTATAGAAGATCAGTAAGCCCTAGTTAAGATTCAAATTAATTTGATTGGGATTTAATGGATTAGAATTATGATAATTAAAGTTAAAGAGATTTCGGTTCCTAGATTCATGTGTTAGATTTTGATTTGTTTGTATGAGGATTAAGGATGGGTCCAAGTAGGGGAGATTTAATATAACACCTGGGTAGCCTTAGGGTTACAATTTGAACATTAAGGACTGAGTTTGAGCTCATTATCGATTGCGCAAGGACTGAGTGTAGTACAAGCGCTTAGTGGTATGACTCCTGGATAAAGATGGGAGTTTAGACCACATTTGGTTGATAGAGGGGATGAGGTTATCCCGATTGCGTATTTGAAGTTGACGGACCTCCACGATCGATAAAGTTAAGTAGTAGTGTATTGGAGGGGTTCCTTATTTGGATTTCGATTTGCGAGACGCTCTGGGCATGAACCTTAACGACATCGAGAGTGGAGAGATGTTATAGGATGCGAGGATGTTGGTTTTGTTGATAAGTCATATAGTATGAATGAAATACTATAGACTTTGAGCCATGTGATGATGGTATTCAATCCTAGTTGATAGAAGATGTGTTTATAAGAGATTAGAAACAATCGATTATAACCCTAATTAAGGGAGAGTTTAATTCATAGTAATTCGAGAGATCAGATGAGGTGGACCAGTAGGATATTAGTGGTTTCTTACTGAATAAATATGTTGAGGAAAACCTATTTGAACCTTGAGTAATGAGTGAGACTCTGAATTATAAAATTAGAGAAGTAAAGTCATAATATTTTAATACGTAGGATTTAAAGAGATATAATGCTACATATGGGAATTATCTTTGGGTAATATGAGTACCTTATTGATATTATATTATAGGTATGATAATTCCTATTTGATTGATTAATAAATAATGTGTATGACATTCCTAGATTACTTGCTATCAACGAGAGGTTTGCGCGTGAGGGCAGTCATATCCTGATGAATCCATGGGATCTTTGATTTGTCGCTCGAGAACATACGTTTATAAAAGACTTATCGGGGAGTTGATAAGTCCTCTGACTATGGGAACGTAGGTATGTGCGTGGCCCGTGGGTATAAGAACTATGTCCGCCTCCTAAATTTGTGTTGTTGTTTGTGGTTCGAGAAATTCTTACTGAACCTTTAGTCCCCTATTCGGCGACCAACGATGATGGGACATGATAGCAGAGTAATGCATTGCACCGTAGCTGTGACTCGGGGTGCCGTATTATATATATATATATATATATATATATATATATAATGAATTAAATGAATGTATATAGTGGTTAAATCATCTACTGTGTGATAATTGTAGATAATAGTGAATAGAGAAAGAGAATGGAATTAAATTAATGAATGTTTATTTTTATAGAATTGAAAAGCTTAATTCATATTAATGAGAAACGATTCATGTTAATGAGAAACGTATATGAATGATTATATGATGTATGGTATGGGACATACAGGGTTATGATATGGGATGGAATTATGTTATGGAAATTAGTGAAGAGGAACCATTAACTAGGAGGTTAATAGGTAACGTTAAGTGTGCACTCTAGATGAGAGGTGAGAATAGCAAGTGAGAGTTGGATACTAAATGTACATAATAAATGCTTTATTTCACTTGTTAAATACTTGCTGTTTTCAAAATCATTTTCACAATCGGGCTCTGACCCGTTTCCTTGCATATTTTCTTTTCTATTGTACCTTCTATATCAGGTGTCCAGCAACAGTGATGCCAACTTTAGAGGATTATGTCGAGCTATGGAGCTATGGAGTATTGTTTAGACGCCTATCTTCATTTGATTCACAGTATTCTTTTAGTTAGGGCATATCACCCAAAGGAATTCATTTATCTTTTCTATCTGAGTCAAATACTCTTGTACTCGCGTCATTTTAATACATTTACTATTGTTGGGATTACTGTATTGGTTAATTATTTGGGAATGTTTATTCCAATTTCATTTAAATTCTTTTGTGTTATCTGTTCGGTTATTAGTATTGTAGAAAAATATGTGTAGTGTTATTCGTAAACTAAAAATGGATTTTGTTGAATTAAAATTGGGAAAGTTTTTAACACTAGCTTAATTGGGTATTGGGTGAGTTGTAACTGTTTTCGACAGTGATGCTAAGAATGAGCCAACTGTATATTTTGTTTTAATTTGGTATGGGACTGTCCACCCGGTATTTAATTAGGCGGGGTGTTACAGAAATCACAACGAGCATCGAGTTTGAAGTTTTTAGGTAGTGGATTTAGTAGTGGACGAGGGTTCAAGAGTTTGATGAGGTTTTATCTCACTAGGGCCTGGTAGACTTTGGATAGGGGAGCATGGAGCTTAATGTACTATTTCTTTGTAGGATTAGGGTGAATTTTTGGTGCCTAAGAGGTAGCGGGTTGGGAAATGTTATTGATGGTTAAGACTGTAGCACTAGCAAGCTTCTCATATTTTCGGCAAGTGAACTATCCGATCACTTTTTTTGGCTCAGATTCGACTTTGGTAATGCCTTCCTTAATTTCTACACCAGCTTATCGAAGGGATCTCAAGTGCGGGTATTACTGTCCTCCCATGGATGCTCGGATACGAGGTAAGAAGTTCTTATTCACGATACTAACTTGTTCCTCCTCTAAAGATCTATTGGTCATTGTAACAACTTTATCTCTCCACCTTCCTATGAATCTATTGGATGTTTCCCATGATTCTTATTAAGAAGCTCTGGATCTCGGTATGTAAACTCTAGCTCCTGATTGTACTTGTACTGAGACATGAATTCTCAGGCGACATCCTCCCAACTACGGATTCTGAATTGTTTGAGGGATAAAAACTAATATAGGGAGCGTTCTTTTAAGGTCTGCTCTGCTGGAACATATGGGCCATTACCTCTTCGAAGGCGCCAAGGAGGGTCATGGATCGGTGGTAGCTTCGAAGATGAATAACTGGGGTCCGCTTCCCTCGAACTTCTTGATGTCTGGCATCTTAAACTTCTCTGGCAGTCTGCTTTGGGATAGGAAGACATATGGGTATAGTCCATGTAGTTCTTGAATATCTTGACTTGGCCAAACTTCTTTGATAATAACATGAGGTCTTCTTTGACCTTGATTATTTCCTTTTCCTTAGGATCTATGAGTACCGACAGGTTAGCCCCTGGTTGGACAAGGTTCGTAATAGGTAGTTGAGCTTGCGATGGCCCATTGACAGGTGGCGTGTGCGTAGCATACTGATATTCTTCTGAGACATAAATAGGCTCGAGAGCGGGTGGACCCATGGCACTAGGAAAGAGAACCTTAGGTTCTTCAAGAATATGGGTTCGATGATGCTGTATCTCATGTACTTCGATTTAAAGGTTATTAATATTGACACTAAATTAGGCTAAGATGGTCATCAGATCGAGCTACATATTCGGTGCTTAGTTTGTGTTCTCCATAAAGAGATCGTGAAGGTAAATCTCAAACTCAGATGAAGTAGCAGAAGAACCGATAAAGCTTTGAGCGGTTTGATGAAAGGCCAAAGATAATAGGTTGCGACCAACATGAGAGGGAAAATGGCTCAAATTTATTTTTATAAGAAGGAGGGAGAAAATTTGGGGTATTTCGAAAAGATGAGAAAAAATATTTTTGATATTTTTGGAAAAAGGAGGAAAAAAATGGAGGAATCTCAGCATGATTGCTATTAATATTATTATTAGGTTCTAACTTATATTAGGCTTGGCTAAATATAGAAAAAATGTCTAACAAGACCTGAGCTTGGGAGAATAGGGCTTGAAAAATATGTAAAACACGGTTGGACTTGTTTCTAGGCTCACGAATGAGGTCCTGTTTTGAAAAAAATGTGAAATAACGCGAATATTCGAGCGGTATACCGACCCAAAATTTTGGCAGAGTTTTGCATGGTAACCTACAAACTAAATATGAGTGTCCTAATTTTGACACCTATATGAGGTTTATGCAATTGTTGGGTTAGTGGAAGGGTTCCCCCCTTTGGCATGACTTCCACGATATACCTCTTGCCTATAAGGGAAATCATTCATCGGTACGTGTAGACAAATCATTTAATGTACCTGAGTGTATGCGAATTGCCTCACTATATACCTTGTGGGGACAATACGTATGAGAGCAAATTTGATATACTCGACGTATGTGAACGAGTTCCCTGCTATATATCTCCCATCATAACCCCGGTCAAACGGTACGATGCGGGGGGAATTGTTCGATATACGTCGAAGGTACGAGGCCAATGGAAGGGGAGAGTCATATCACTTAGGCTAACTGCGCTCCCTAGCATGGGATACAATTTTGGTTAATATAGCCATGCTCTTGGTAATGTAATGTGCAAAAATGCGTGAGACTTAATTAACATATTATGTCAAGAGATTATTTTTTATCATTTTTTATTGGCATGATGAGTAACGGGAATACTACACTAATGGGGAGCCTGTACAAAATTATGAAAAGTAAATCTAGTATGGAGACTATACTACGCATGGATATATGCGAGTGAATATGTGGCATGGGAACATATATAAAAAAGTGTGTGTGGTAGTGAGCCTATATATGGATCAACTATAAGTTATGTGTGATATGTATAAGTGAGCACATATAGAAGTGTAGGGAGTGTGGTTGTGTGCCAGTGAAGCCTAAGCATGGATATTCTAAGTGGTTGGTGAAGCATGTGATTGTAAAGTGAAGCTAAGTGTAAGTGTGTGAAGTGTACATGGAGAGTATATACAAGTGTCTGAAGTGTATAAGTGAGTGGAAAGTGATATATATATATATATATGAAAAGGTAAATAGAGAAAAAAAGGGAGCATACAGGTAGGTGCATATGCACGCATGTAGGAAAGAATAACACCCATGCGGGAATAGAGTCTAGTTCTCTTAAAAAATCCCCAGCAGAGTCGCCACTGTGGCCATCTCGAGGGTTTATCCGGGGGGTTTGGGGGAAATGCATCTCTCGAGGTGTATCCTTCCTTCCTTCCCACTTTTTTGGCGTGCGCGCGATATTGCGTCCTTTATCGGGGATCTCAACCGTCGTCGATGTGGGGTGATATGTAGAGATAGAGTCGCCAGCCTATTTTGCACAAAATAGGCAAAATAAATGTTTCCACCTGGAGAGAACGTCATCAAGGACAATACTGATACTTGTGAAACCAAGTAGTTCAAGGGTCTAGGGACTAAGTTACGGAATTAAAAGGTGTTAAGCACCCATCCCGCCCTTTCGATATCTCCTGGGCATGTGTTAATCTTATCTTGCTGAACCCCATGATGTGTATGCTTATGTGCATAACATAATCGCTTGACTCGCGTCACGAATAAAGGTGGAGTGAGGTCATCCTTAGGACTGGTCCCAAAATAGTAATTCAAAGTATGATGTAAGTTTTTGTCGATTCACAAGTCGTTATGGAGAATAATTGCGTATATCGGACAAAACATAAGCAAACAACCATATAAAAAATATATATTATGAATATACAATAAGAACAAAGTAACAAGTGTATTTGGGATGACTCGAGTCGAGGGATATACCCAAGATGCATACGTAGCCTAGGGGGCATCAAAGTCCACGTAGTTTGAAGACAATATGAGGCGGGGTTTAAACCATAAATCCAACTAGGGACTTTATTATAAGTGTATGCATAGAAAAAGGTGTTTTAGTGAGAGATAATGTGATGAGAAATCCTCTTTTGGAATTTACAAGTAAACCTTATTTTTCTAGTTTTTGGGTTTTTCTATGAAAATAAAGTATGTGCGAATACTAATAATAAAAAGTTTGAAATTAGGATACGGGATGTAATGAAATAAAGTACTAGAGTGGAAATGAAGTAACTAATGAAAAAATATGAGAATTTAAAGACAAAGGGGAAGAATTAGACCTCCTTGTGAAGACTTGAAGTAGATCTTGATTATAGATGCGCTGATCTCAAGATGAGCTGATGGTGGTTTGAGGAGGTGAGTGTAAATTTACTCAAAAAAATATGAAAAGGATGGAAGAAATGTGAGAAATGGGCTTTTTAAGGAAGGAATAACGCTGAATTCAAAGGAATTCTCTCTGAATTACTGAGAGGGATGTTCAGGGGTACCTTTCAACGTGAGGTCATGGCCTTTATTTATAGGGATAAGAGGGTGCCTATAATTATGGAACCCTTGACACACTACCGATAAGCAGGGTCCTGGGGTTGGCATTTGATAATGTGAGACATGTTTTTCGGAAAAATGATCGTAAAATGCAGATCGTAAGTAAGAATCGTGCACAAAATGGACCGTTGGAAAGGGTATTTAGATACCTTTATGAGCCACTTCGGGGTTCTGGAGTTGACCTAAGTCAAACGAGGCCCATAAGCGGTCGTGGGTCGTTATACAGGAGATTCTTGTAGGAAAATTAATCGTTCGTCAAAATCGTAAGGTCGATTCGTGTACGAGATGGACCATTGGAAAGGATATTCAGTTACCTTTGTGATTTAATTCAACTTCGTTTAGTTTGGAGAGTTGACCTAGGTCAAACGGTTGTCGAAAGCGCTCGATGACCTTTCTTAGTAAAATGGGTTATTTATTCATACGGTAAGGCTGATTCATACATGGGATGAACTGTTGGAAATAGGATTCAAATCCATTTAAAGATTCATTCACCTTCGTTCGAGGTGAAGAGCTGGCATGTGTCAATCAGAGCTCAAGAGTGCCCGGTGGCCTCTAGATCAGTTTTCGAGGTAAAATAGATTGTTCGTCCGAACTGTAATGTCGATTCGTACACGAGACGGACCGTTAGAAAGGGGATTCAGAGCCTTTTGAAGATTTATTAAGCTTTCACTCAAGCGAGGAAGTTTAACGGTGTCAGACGGGGCTTGGGAGCGCCCGATGGCCTCCAAATCAGTTTTCGATAGTAAAGTGGACCATTCGTCCAAACCGTAAGGCTGATTCGCACACATGGTAGAATGTTGGAAAGGGGATTCAGATACCTTCGAATATTCATTGGTATTTTTCTCATATGAGAGAGTTGGTCGAAGTTAAATGAGTCCCGGGAGCACCCGGTGGCTTCTAGATCAATTTTTAATAGTAAAACAAACCGTTCGTCCGAACCATAAGGACGATTCATGCACTGGACAAACGGTTGGAAAGGGGATCGAGAGACCTTAGAAGATTCATTGAGCTTTCATTCAGATGAGAGTGTTGGCAGGAGTCAATTTGGGCCCGAGAGGGCCCGATGGTCTCCTAATCAGTACTCAGGGTGTGACCTAGGGTTCGCGGTGAATGAGTGAGTGCTAGGGACCTAAGGAGGTGCTTAGGAGGGTCGTAGGATGGGGTGTCTACAGAAGGAGATGAGGCAAGGAAGAATAACATGCATGTTTTAAACGTGGTAAAATCCCAAACCTAGGAAAAACATCCACGACTCCCTATAGGGAGTAAAATAAAAAATCTCACAAAACAAACGAGTTTCGGGTTACATATACAATTAAATTGTAATAAAAATAAAAATAATCATATATCTGAATTAAGATCCGACTCTAGGTACTCTTTTCTGATCCGTTGACATAAAATAATTAACCTTCATATTTCACTAATCATTTGTCAACTTAAAATATTCCTCTCACCAAATTGTTAACTAGAATAGTCCGAAATGTTGTGTAGTGCGCAACAAGTGTAGTGTAGTAAAAATGTTCTAAAATGTAAAACATGCAAGAACTCACATCCAACACAAGTAGTTGCAAAATATAATATACTTAGAAAATATATTTTAAATTATTAATTCTCAATATTATAAAGATTTACATGGATTATGAGAATATAAGCATTTAAGCACTAATCTGAAAAAATTGATTTAATTTCTTTTCAAAAACATATTCAAAAAATATTAGAAAAGAAAAATAAACATGTATATGCCTAAACAAAATATTTCAACTAACAACATCAGAAAAATTATCATTATAAACATAAAAATACATATTGCAATAATCAAGAAAGAACAATAATGATATCATCTTTAAAATCGTAAAAAACTCTTTCTAAGCAATATGTATAACACTAACAAGAACATTATCACAGAGACACAAAAAATTAACTCTAACATGTGTTCTCAATTTCTCAAAAATATACATTTAGAAATATGAGATTAGTGTTAAAACATTATTTCAAACATTCTTTTTATCTTAAGAGTATAACCTAAAAACTAATTATCAAGATTAAACATGAAATTTCATATTAGTTTTCAAATGTTTATTTTACTCAAACATTCAAGAGAAAACAAATCTATATAACATATTCAATAAAAAATTCAAGATCCGAAGATATTTCTCATTTTAAACATAATATACAATTAATTAGAAAATCATAATGTTTATATCATAAAAAATATTCAATAAAAATTTGGATTTAAAAAAATCTAAGAGATTAGTTTTTGTAAAAGAACATTTGAACAATTGAACATTTAAACACAGTATTTTAATCTCTTATTGAGATGATGTGTAAGATCATTAAGAGTTTAAATTAAAAACTAAATACAAAAACGAAATCAACACGACGTGTGAATTAAAATAATACTCTCTCTCTCTATTAAATGTTCTCTCTAAAAATATGAAAACCCTAAGTTTATCTCATTCTAGACTATGGATGAACAACCCTAATAAATGGTGTAACAATGTTTATATACTAGGATTTAGAATAATTTAGAAACTCCAAGGAAATTAAGGGTTGATATTGAAAATAACCTAAGTTTTAGTCCTAGTGGCTAAGATTGAAGCTTAATATTTTAGCAAACAGTCATAACAAATTAAAACTGGATTATAACAACCTAGACTGTTTAAATAAACACCAAAACTATCTAAATAGATTAAGTCTCAAACGGTCTAAGAGCTAACGAAACTTACGGCTATATTAGAGGATAGTTGGTTCCAACTAATGAATAAAAGCTCCTAACCTTATAACAGTTACAAGTAACGGAATCCAAAACTCATAAACAGATAGACTAACTGAAATAGCAACTGGAACTAAATAATTCCATAGCTGTTAAAGTTTAAAGCTCCTAATAGGTATAGGTAATCATACATAGGGGTGTGCATAAACCTGAATGGATCGAAATAATCGAACCGAATCGAACCTACATTTGCAGTTTTTTATAAATGCGGTCCAAAATTACAAAGGACAGAATAAATTGGTCCGGTCTTGGTCTTGGGTCTAAAATGCGGGTTTAGATCGGACCGGACCACATTTATAAAATAAAAGTAAAAAAAATTATATATGTTAAATACATAAACCAACTTTCACAATTCTAATAAAAAACCACACACACTTTAACACTACCCAACCCAACCCAACCCTAAAGCTAAATCTCTTCTTCTCTCTCTATACCAGCCATTATCATCAAAACTCCATAGGCCTAAATCTCTTTGGACGTCCGTCGAATTTTAACTCCACATGCCTAAATCTCTTTGGTCGTTTGTCAACAAATCACCCATAGAGGTTTATCCATATACGACTTTGGGGCGAGAGTAAGTTTTGAGTTTTAGGGTTACAAATTTGGTTTTTTCTTTTCTTTTCTCTATCCTACTCATTTTAGATCTTTAATTTTGTTTAGTGACAATGTCTTCTTGATTATAAAACTACCAATAATTATAAAAATACATAATCATACGCTATTGACTATTTTTGTTTGCATAAATATATGGATCACATAATTATTATATCATTTGATTTTCTAGTGTTCTCTATCTAATATGATTTAAGTTTTTTCCTTTTGTTTCCCCAGTTGGTTGGTGAGAATCGAAGCTAAAGAAGAAATTTTGAACTTTTGAAAGATTTTGGTGCTGTTTCGCAAAATTTTGAAATTTCAGCTAGATTTAGTTTTATACAGTTAAGCACTGGAGGTATGATCTACTGAATGATTGTTTTAATTTCCTTATAAATATGTTGTTCGTTTTGTTTCTCCATTTCATATGGTTTATGTTTATGGTCTCAATTTTCTGCAGGTATCTTTTAAAATGTATATGTTTCTAACTAGATTTCAGTGCCTTTGCTCTGGTGTTGCTTGCCAAGATCAATTTAATGTTTCTTGTTTGGTTAAAATAAAATGAAAGGTTTTTGTGTTTTCGCGATTTAATTATTTTTTTTGTGTGAGTATTTTGTTTTTTATATTAATTGTGTATAGACCGAATAGGATCGAACCCGAACCCGAACCACTTAGGGCCTGTTTGGTTTGTAACTATAATTCTGTTTTCTGTGTTTAAATACAATTCTGATAAAAATCTGCGTTTGACAACCTGTTTTTAAACACTAGATTATAATATTTGTGTGTTATAATCAAGTTTTTTCGAAAACAGGTTGAGGGTGTTTATAATTTCTGTTTTTTATTTTTCAACTTAGAATTATTCGTTCTTAATATTTTAATTCATTTATACCTTAATATATAATATACATACATAATACAATAATATGTGTGTAATTCTTGTAAATAAAAAATATATATGTACATGTACACAAAATTACGTATGGAATAATATAAAGCTAACTTATATATAGTTTTATACATGTATTATACATGTATAGAATAATATAAAATATACATATAATACATATGTATTGAAAAATAATGTCAATTCATGTATGTATTATAGTGAATTATATATATATATATATATGTAGTATGTACATTTATGTATGTATGTACGTTTACATTTGTATTATGTATATATGTTTATATAGAACTATAACTATAACTATATATATAGTTAAATTCCCCAACATACCTCATTAAATATACATAAAAAATACATGATATTAAATGTACATATATATAATTTATGGTGTATGTATGTATGCATGCATGTATGAAATTTATATGTATGTATATATATACATACACACACACACACACACACACACACACACACATATATGTATAATATAAATATACATGTGTCAATTTTGTAAATTTTTTCAAAAAAACTGTATTTAAAAACAAATTTACCAAACGCACACCAATAATTATAAACACAAAAAACTGAATTTTAAAATTGTATTTAAAAACAGTGTTTAAATCGAGTTTTCTGAATACAGAACCAAACGTACCCTTTAAAATCGAATAGGACCGAGACCAATTATTCCGGTTCGGTCTCGGTCCATAATTTTCTAGGATCGATTAATGCAATCCGATCCTAAAAATACCTCAAAACCGAACCGGACCGAATCGGACCGCGAACACCCCCATACTAACCAACTAATCCAAACTGCTGTAATTGCAGATAAGAAATCCCAAATATCTAAAGGATAGCTATTATAGCTCATATGGTTTAGGCTAACAGCTAATGAGCTCCAAAAGCTACAATTAGGCATAACTCTCATATATGTAGGGACTAAATGAATCCTTCAGCTAAAAAGTATCCTAAAGTACACCTAAGGACAAAAGTTAAAGATGACATGTAAATCATAGCCAATTTCTATCCTAAGGCTAAGAGACCTAAGAGCAACCCTTATGGGTAGGGCAAAGGGGTATATTTGCGATTTATATGTATGTTGTGGGTAGGGTAAAATGTCATATATACACATTGCTAGGGTAAAAAATAACAAATATTGAATTGGGCTAGTTTGATTTTTTGTGGGACCCACTTTAAACGGAACATCATGTTCCGCGTAAGAAAAAAAAGTCTTAAACGGAACATCATGTTCCACCCAAGACTTAAACACAATTAATCTTATTTTTGTTTTTATCCCTAAAAGATTGCAAGCTATATTTGTTATTGGAATTTTTTTTATATTCCGCCCAAGACTTATTTCAACAGTTATATTCTATTTTTGCAACGACTTTTTGTTTTTTTATAAATAGAAGTTGAATTTGGTGTTCCGTTTTTTAATATTCTTTTTTTATATTATTATTGAAAACATTTTCCCATATCCATAATACTATAAAACTTTTGGGGAGGAAAATAAATATTGGAGAACCCTTAAGCGGAACAAGATGTTCCGCCCAAGGGGGTTGAAAATTCCTCCTAGTTTAATAGTTTATCCTAATTTACGACGTCGTTTCAGATTTCATACGCTATATCTGTTATAACCCAAAGCAATTTCGTGAGTTTTGGTAGGGAATATTTGGCCTAGTTTAGTGTGTTTTTACCCTGTGCATATGGGTTGCTCTAATTAGCAGATTCTAGTCTGTACAAGTGAAATCAGTAGGATTAAAAGCTTCCTAAGGCCATATTCTTAACAGTTGTTAGGGTTAAAAGTCTAAAGGCTCATCCTACCATGACTCAGTGAAGGGTATAATAAAAAATCTATCCTATGTTCAAAACAAATAGGGACCTATTGCTAGAGGTAAACAAAAAGTATTAAATCGGAGAGAACCTATTACTAGGCCAACAATATATATGGATTTATGCTCCAATACGACAAGTTTAGAGATGAAAGCTGTTAGATATGTCTTCATATTTGGTAAATTCTCTAGTGATGGAGGCTTGAAAATTTGCAACATAAGTTCCCACGAATTATTTTTGTTCGTAGAAAATAAATAAACATTTCTTACGAACAATATTTGTTCATAGGAAATATTATGGATAAATATTGTTCGTAGGAACCCACATATATAATAAAAATAATTATTTATATTTGTTACAACTTGTTCGTAGGAATTCCTACGAACAAATGAAGTTCGTAGGAACCATTAGCAAATTCAGTAACCAAATGGTAACTTTGCAAAACGACTACCATTTCTATTATTGATTTTGTTGGTTTGAGTACACCACTGCAAACCTTTCAATTTGTAAAGTTACATTTTCCTCCGTCTTTTAGCATCACCACTACGGATGCTCTAATAGATGAAGCTGAATAAAATAAAACCTTAATAATTGAAATCTTAAAGGAAAGAAATCGCTTAAAGCTGTAATCCTCTGCAAGTGTACTCAATAACATATCTAGATAAATTAATGGTCTACTCACACACGAATGAAAACAATGTGTTACCAAAAGTTTTTTTCAAAAAATTCATTTAAATTTCAAAATAATTTTGAAAATATATTTTAATATAAGAAATCGACTTTTTAATAAAAAAATAATTTAATTTTACTTTTTGAAAAATTATTTTAGACATTTAATCAAATTAAATCAAATGATATGCATGAGCGCCTAATGTGTCAAGTGCATATGTGCAACCACGTGTGTTATACCTTTACTCATATATGTTTGATGAGTGGAGTCGGGTCTTGAGGAGTCCTGGATAGTTGCGTAGCGTTACATGATGTATAAAAAAGAGTGGTATCAAACTAAAAAATACGTTTTGACATAATATCCAAAGTAATTGAAATGCCTAAATAATATAAACTAAAGTAAAATATTTAGGGTGTTTCACACATTAGCCAACTAATCCCTCTTCATAGGGACAAAAAATAATGATTACAAAAACCATATCAAAAGTATGAATACCAAAAGGCAGTAGGTATACGAGTTCAAATTTGTTGACTCTCTTTAAGGAGGGTTAACATGGACCTCTAATGTGATTGCTTAAAATATGGACAACTCATTACAACTCATCACATTTGAGGGCCATGTTAACCCTCATTTGGATAGGGTCAACAAATTTGTATTCGTAGATATACTACGTAAATACCAAAATATAAAAACTTTAACTCTTAAATCATATTAATAAGCGCCACATAAGCACATTTTTATGTTAGATCCATCAAACAAAATTTAAAAACGACTACCCCTTAAACCACCACACTACAATAGTAGATTTAACATTATCATCATCCTCCATGTGTTAATCCCATCATATGGGGTCCGCAACAAGGATTCTCCTTTTTCATTCTAATTTATTATATGCAATATTATCATTCAAGTTTAATTCCTTAAGATCTACTATTGTACCACCACCATATACTATTGCTACATACTATAATATAGTAAGAAAAGAATAAATTTTCTAATTGATAAATTTGCACCATATGCTACTCCTACAATACCTTAACTTTTAATACATAAAACAACACACATGGTCCTAGTTTCTAAGGGAATGGGGTATTTTACCAGTATATCAATTATCAAGAAGCTGTAAAATTAAATAAATAACAAGTTTACAATATTAGTCTTCCAATGAGCATGAGAAAATTCTTTAATAAAGAATAAGATGTAATCACAAAGGCGACTCAATAATTGATGAAGATAACAGCTAAATATTTTTAAATAGTTCCTATGACGATCTAAATGTGAGATTCTGATGATTTTTGTCCCTCTGTCTATGTTTGCAGTTTCCCACATCTGAGTGTGCCCATTCATTTTCATTCTAGGCAACAAAGCAAAAATTTACGATTAAACTATATGGAGTGAACTGCCGAGAGATACGAAGTCAAATAGAGTGAAAAATGGTACGGTCGCCACCAGGACGACGCCGTTTCGCAGGCACGTCACCGCGGTCAATTCTTTACACCAATGGTTCCCTCGAGTTCCTTAAACACGGGATAGACTCTTTATGGAGTATTAGAGAAATCATACCCAATACAAATCCTTTAAACAAATATACAACCTTTAACTAGTATAAACCCTTCCAACGGAGTATTAACTCTAAGGTGTAGATCACTAATGTACTAAAGCAAGAGTTAGTGGACATGATGGATTTTAGATGTAGATATTTATATATAAAGTAAATAGATTAGATGGAGGGAGGGAATCCAAGAGTCATGGTGAGGAGTCGTGTAATTTGAGAATGTGAAATGAGGCGATACACCGCTCGAGAGAGAATAAAAAGATTGAATACAGAAAAGGAATGTCCGAGACAAAAAGGTACGCGAAAGGGAGATCAAAGGACAATAATGAATGTCAACAATCGAAATGGATCTTTATTCTTCACCAGTTAATAAGGGTGAATGGTAGCTTTATGATTCATAAGAGTTTGGGGTATATGGGTACAAATAGATCAATTATGTTTTACATTATTTTTAAGCTAGTATGTTGTTAGTATAAGATCTGAGATTAAGCCCACAACCATATGTTGAACTCCATATAACCCACTCACACTCACTCATGGGTGGTATAAAAAGATTAAGGGTCCATTTTATATTATATGTGACAAATAAATGATTTGACCACTATTTTGTGTGTTTGATTGCTCTTATTTTTCATATAAAATATTTTATGGATACCTATATCCACATAAAAATTTATCTATCATTTTTTCACTTTAATTGGAAAATTTTCTTATCTATATAACAAAGTATAAATGTTTTCACAAATTTGTTATCCTTTTTTAAACTTTTTTGTTTGTTTGCTAAAATTGTTTTTATTTTGTTAAAAACTATTATTTCAAATACTATTTTTTAGAACTGTTTTTTGTTTCAACTATTTTTTTTGGTTAAAAAATGTTTCTCTTAAAAACTGTTTTTTTGTTAAAAACTATTTTTTTTTGTTAAAACTTAAAAAAAAAATGTTTTTATTTTTTTTTAATTTCGTTAAAACTATTTTTATTTTGTTAAAAACTAATTTTAAAGAACTTTTTTTTGCTAAAAATCATTTTTTAATTAAAAATCTTTTTGTGTTAAAAACTATTTTTCTTAAAAAAAAATATTTTTTTTGGTTATTAACTTTGTTAAAACTGTTTTATTGTTAAAAGCTTCTTTTTAAAATATATATTTTTTTCGTTGAACTGTTTTTTTCTTCGTAAAAACTGTTGTTTTCGACTCTATTTTTTTCTTAGAAACTGCTATTTTTGTTAAAACTATTTTCTTTACGTTAAAAAACTGCATTTTCTTATAAAAATGTTTTTTTATTATAATTTTTTTTTGTTTTGTTAAAAACTATTTTTAAACTCATTTTTCTTTTCAAAACTCTTTTTTTGTTAACCTACTTTTGTTTGGTTAAAAACTATTTCTTTATATGAGTTTTTTATGTATGATTTTTTTACATTTTATTTTATTTATATTAGGCCCTTCCATTAATGCCATCAAACAACCCACTTTTTTCACATGAATGTTATCAAATAGCCCTATGTGAAAATTATAGAATTTTCCTTCGCAAAATTTTATCATGAAAAATTCTGTAAAATTATTTCAAGCACAAACGCAAGGAGATGAATGTTGACGAATTGGTAGTGCGACCGTAGATTGAAGAAGACAATAATGAATCTAAAAAAAAAAGTGGGAAGAACATCATGGAGTCCAAAGCTCATGTGGTTGAAGGTCATAAATCCAAACGTAAGCGTGATGGGGAAGACACATCTAAACAAAGAAATAAGTTCAAAGGCAAATGCTACAGTTGCGGCAAGCCAGGACACCGCTCAAGCGAGGGTCACAAACCAAAGAACGCGAAAAAGAACAATGCTCAAGCAAATATGACGAAAGGTGAGAACAGATCTGATGGTATCGAAAACTTAAATCTTTTTGCTATTGTCTTTGAATGCAACTTTATAGGAAATACCAAGAAACGGTGGGTGGATACTGGGGCTACTCGCCACATTTGTGCAAACAAATGGATGTTCATTAATTATAAGGCTTTGAAAAATGAGGAGACTCCCTTTATGGGAAACTCTTCGAGCTCTAAAGTCATGGGATAAGGAAAGATTATTCTGAAGATGACTTCGGGAAAGGAGCTTACCCTTAACAATGTGCTGTATGTGCTCGACATCCGTAAAAATCTGATTTTCGGATCAATTCTAAGCAAGAATGGGTTTAAGCTTGTGTTTGTTTCTGATAAGTTTGTGTTATCTAAAAATGATGTGTATGTGGGAAAGGGCTACCTGTCTGAGGGACTCTTTAAAATGAATGTAATCACATTAATCCCTAAGGCATCCCCTATGAATGAAATTTCTAGTTCGACTTATATGATTGAGTCATCTAATATTTGGCATGCTAAATTAGGACATGTTAATTTTGATACCTTTCATAGATTAATTAACTTGGAATTTTTGCCAAAATTTAATATTGATAAAAATCATAAGTGTGATATTTGTGTGGAATCAAAATTAGCTAGATTACCTTTTCATTTTATTGAAAGGATAACCAAACCACTAGATTTAATTCACATGGATATTTGTGATTTAAAATTTGTACAAACTAGAGGTGAAAAAAGTATTTTATTACTTTTATTGACGATTGCACAAAATATTGCTATGTATATTTATTATATAGTAAAGATGAGGCTATTAGTGCATTTAAACAATATAAGAATGAAGTTGAGAATCAATTAAGCAAAAAGATAAAGGCAATTAGGAGTGATAGAGGAGGTGAATATGCATATCCATTTGAGGAGTTTTGTTTTGAAAATGGAATTATTCATCAAACCACCACTCATTATTCTCCTCAATCGAATCGTATTGCTGAACGCAAAAATCATACATTAAAGGAAATGGAATTATTCATCAAACCACCACTCCCCAGAATTAATCCTTATTATCTGCTAACTATATTATTAACAAAGTACTACACAAGAAAACTCATAAGACTCCTTATGAGTTATGGAAAGGTCGAAGACCTTTCTATAAATATTTACGAGTGTGGGGGTGCTTAGCCAAGGTAATGGTTCCTAAACCTAAAAAGGTAAAATAGGGCCAAAGATCGTTGACTGTGTATTCATCGGTTATGATACTAATAGCAGTGCATATCGTTTCTTAGTTTGTAAATATGAGATTTTGGATATTCATGTAAATACGGTTATTGAATCGAGGGACGTTTTATTTTTTGAAAATGAATTCCCGTATAACATGACTCGAGAATCTGGTCCTTCTAAAAGGATAAATCAAGATACTACAAGTGGTACTCATCAATCTACTGAATCAATAGAGGATGAACCAAGACGTAGTAATAGAGTAAGAACCTCGACTTCTTTCGGTCCGAATTTTCTAACATATCTGCTAGAAAATGAAACTCAATCGTACAAAGAAGCAATATCCTTACTCGATGCTTCTAATTGGAAAGAAGCAATTAATAGTGAAATTCAATCCATATTACAAAATCACACATGGAAACTAGTGGATCTTCCATCAGGTTCAAAATCGTTAGGTTATAAATGGATCTTCAAAAAAAAGTTGAATGCCGATGGATCAATTGATAAATATAAAGTTAGACTTATTGCTAAAGGCTATAGGCAAAAGGAAGGGTTGGATTACTTCGACACATATTCACCGGTAGCAAGAATTACGTCCATTTGGATGTTAATAGCAATAACTGCTATTAATGGACTTGAAATACATCAAATGGATGTAAAAATCGCATTCTTAAATGGTGAACTTGATGAGGAAATTTATAAGGAGCAACCTAAAGGGTTCAAGGCTCCGGAACAAGAAGGAAGAGTATATAAGATTGTTAAATCACTTTACGGATTAAAACAAGCACCCAAGCAATGGCATGAAAAATTTGATAATACAATGTTATCAAACGGCTTCAAAATTAATGAATGCGATAAATGTGTTTATTTTAAATACATTCAAAATGGATATGTCATTGTATGACTCTATGTTGATGATATTCTTATCATGGGTAGTAACCTAGAAATTTTTAAAACTACAAAACAAATGTTGAGTAGTCGATTTGACATGGAAGATATGGGTATCGCCGCTGTTATATTAGGAATTAAAATTTCTAAAACATCGGATATATTTATATTATCTCAATCTCATTACATAGAGAAAGTACTAGAAAAATTCAAGAAGTATGAGATCAATCCTACCAAGACTACTGTAGATGTAAATTTACATCTAGCAAGAAATAATGGTGAAAGCATATCTTAACTAGAGTACTCTCGTATTATCGGCAGTTTAATGTATATCATTAACTGCACATGGCCGGTCATAACATACTCAATAAGTAAGCTAAGTTAATTTACAAGTAATCTAGGGAGAGATCACTGGAAGGCAATATTGAGAGTTTTGGGTTATTTAAAATATACTCAAAACTATGGACTGCACTACTCAAGATATTCAGCTGTTCTTGAAGGACATTACGAGGCAAATTGGATATCCGATACAAAAGACTCCAAGTCTACGAGTGGGTATGTGTTTCCCCTCGGAGGTGCAGTCGTATATTTGAAATCCTCAAAACAAACGTGCATTGCTAGATCGACAATGGAATCTGAATTCATTGCACTAGAAAAAGCTCGACGGCTTCGAAATTTCTTAGAGGATGTTCTAAATTGGTCGAAACCTGTGCCAACATTATGTATACATTGCGATAGTCAATTGACAATTGGAAGGGCACAGAATCACATATATAACGGAAAGCCACGACATATTCGTCGTCGACACAATACCGTTAGACAACATCTCTCAAACGGAATTATCTCAATTGACTATGTAAAGTCAAAAGTTAGTATAGCGGATCCACTAACAAAAGGTTTAAATCGAGAGGAAGTTGAAAGATTATCGAGAGGAATGGGTCTAAAGCCTATAAATAAATAAGAAACAATATAGTGGCAACCCATCCTATTTGATTGGAGATCCCAAGATCTAGATTCAATGGGCAAACCGAACTACATTATTGTAAGGACATTTTTCTCATGTCCAACATGTTACATTTATGTATGTCGTACACCGCTACATTTGGCACGTCACCTCATGATCTCACATGATGGACTCTATCCGAATTCTAGGAATTAAGCATTCAACATCTCCATCAAGTGTCCCACATCTGCCTCAACGACTTCACGTTCCATGATTTTAGGGACTATATGCTAGTGGTATGCAAGAGAAGTCAAAACAGGGAAATAAGGCACGATATGGAAGTTCAAGGACAATTTGCTAATTTTATAGTCATCGTCCAGAGGACCAGTCAATTGGAAAGTTTAAGAGCTCGCCATAATGAAGAGACTGGAAGAAACGGCACCCCAATCCGAGCTACGGTGAAGGAGTTATGACCTTTTGAATATGGAGAAAATTCCTTGAAGAATGCTGTTCTCTTTTAACCCCAAACCAGTGAGGTACCGCAAACTGCATGGGGAACCAGTTTGGGGTACACCAGAACCGGTTCGGGGTACCTGACGCGGGAAAGAGTCCCAAAGTTTTAAAATTCGTTTTGGATTCCTTTAGAAAGCCAACTTCAGGGGAGTTATTTTGAAAGACTTGCAAAGATGTTTTTGAGAGTTCTATCACCTCAAGTCTTAATATTTTTGAGTCCCAAGACTTATGTTTTGATTCACACATCCTTGCCAAATATTTGTGAATCCTTTTGTCATCCAAGAACACAACTTTGAGTTTGTTCAACCCTTGTGGAGAAGCCGTCTTTCTTCTTCATTATTGCCCTCCTGAAAAGGGAAAATTCCAGCCGACAAACTTGTAGAGAAGCCGTTTCTCTTCTTCATTGCTGACCACCTGGAGTTCATGCGGGAGATTTCAATCGATACATCGAAACCAACGCCTGAGGGTATTTCGTATGTCGCACTTATTTCATTGTAATCCGTGTAAGCCATTTTCTTACAAATTATAGTGAAATAAAAGGTTTTGCCCCTTTAGGGAATTTTCCTAAAATTGTTTGTTTTATCCTGCATGCTATATTTTATTTGATAAATAATCTAGATGCATGTTTTAGGGTTTAACTAAAATTTGGGATTAATTAAAATTGGATTTTATTTGAGAAGTCGCAATATTTCTGCTGTAGCGATTCTACAAATTGGTATCAGAGCCTGTTGCACTAAGTTATTGTGTTTTGATCCTGAATTTTCAAAAAAATGACTTTTGATGATCTTCGATGTCAAATTTTTGAAAAAGTTAATTGGAAAATTCACACGAACTATTGTTTTAAATCTTCTGTTGAAAACGAATCTGAGAGGTGTCCTTGTTGTGAGGGTGTTGGTCACACGTTAAATGAGTGTACCACAAATTTAAAGAAGAAATTGAATAAACCGATTTCTCATGTTTCTACCCTTAGTGATTATGATTCGGAAGAAGAAGTTTTTTATTCTTCTAGGCGAGAGTTTCCCATCCATATGATTAGTGATGAGAGTGAGGGTGAAAAGAGTGAGGAGGAAGAAGAAGAATTGAGTGAGTTGCAAGTTGCCTACAATAATTTATATTTTGAATCTTTAAAGACAAAAAAGGCAAACTTGAAACTTAAAGATGAATTGAAGAAACGTGCTTTAGATAATGATAATACTGATGCGTTGATTAAGGATCTTAGGTCACATGAGGAGATGCTTAAAGAGAAATTAGGATACGTCGAGGGTGAGAGAGATAGTCTTAAAGGGTTGATGGAGACTATGAAAAAAGAGCTTTTAGAGTTTGAGGATTCTAGATGAGTACTTGAATCTAGGATAGGGGAACTTGAGGTGAAATTGAAAGATTCAAGTAAGGTGAAATTTGATTTGGAGTCTAGGTCTGAAAAACTTGATAAGATTTTAGGCACAGTCGAGATCAAAACGGATAGGGGTGGGATTCGTCTTGAAAAATATGTTTCACCCATTCCCACACGTGTGAGAGAGCCTCCTAGGATTGTTAAGAAAGAGACACCTAAGTTTGCTAAGAAAGCGCCCCATAGGAACATCGTGAGAGAACCTCCTAGGATCATTAGGAGAGACCCACCTATGCACATTCGGAGAGAGCAACCGAGAAATTTGAGGAGAGGGCCACCTTTAGGTAACACAAACCGCCCGATTTACTCTTGCACACATTGCGGTAGGCAAGGTCATCTTAGGCACTTTTGTTATAAGCTTTTAAATGGACCTAGGAAGGTTAATGAAAGAATAAATTCGATTCCTAAAACCCCCACACTCCGTTACACATCTATTTGGGTTAGAAAATCAGATTTAAAGCCTTATGGTTTATTTGTCCACGATTCCCATTTGCTTGCACGTAATTCACCCCATATGAAATCTTTTGGTTGATTGTGATTGCATGTTTGTCATACACTAGTTGTGGTTTCATGATATATTTTTACTAGTGTGATGACTTGTACTTTTTGTATAAATTTTTGCTTTTGAAAAATACAAAAAGATTTTATTTTGATAAACTTTTTGAAAATCCAAAAAGATTTTTGTATTTTGTTTGCACCGTTTATGGATGGACACTTAGGATGACCGATTCACAACATCATTCCGTTTTTTTTCATGTGACTATTTGATAGTGTTTTGAGACAATAGGTCAATTCATCCATGGGCTTTATAATGTTTGGAGTCATTAAGATGTAATTAAGTGTTACTTCCTACATGTTTGACTCATGATTTCCTTTATTGCACACATGCACGGATTTTCTTGATTATTATGCTTGTCTTATCACATGTTGGTTGGGTGTTTTCACTTCAATCCTGTCCTTAAAACGAACCAAGCGCGATAAATATTGATAAGGAAATTGTGCATATAAAAACCGTTTTGTGAGTTTGTGTGCTTTGTTTTAAAACGGGGAAGGGCTGCGAAAGGTTCATTTTGCCTTTGCGAATACTAAGCCACCGTTAAATTGGACCTAAAAAAATGGAGGAATTTTATTATCCGGGATCCAAAGAGGTTAAAAAACCCAAAAAAATTAAAAGGCAATAAAAAGATATTCATGCCAATTATGGGCCATTTAGGTTTTTGCACCAATTCTCCAAAGTTTGAGAATTTAGTTTATCACCTCTAAAAGAAAATATATATGAGGGTGTTTGGTTGGAGATTTTAAATGGGCTTGCACGTCCTTAAAAATCTTGAAAAAACACTAAATAAGTTTTGGACGTTATTGGCGTGGAAATCATTTAGACTTTGATTTGTTGATTTGCCTAAGACGATGTCATCTAAATTCAACAAATTTTTACACCTAAGGATACTTTTGATGCTCATTCGTTAGGAGTACACATGTGCATCATGCACATATGATTGATTGAGTTGATTACCTATCGAATGTGTTCACACCCATACATTCCATTTCCATGACTTGGTTGTTCGAGTTTAAATCCATGGTGCGATTTTTTTTGTATCATGTTTTACATATTTTTTTTCAAATGGTATCAGATTTTTTTTGTTCGAAAAATTTAAAAAATCAAAAATAGTTTGTGAAGTTTTTTTTTTAGCAACTCTTTGCTAGAGCACGTTTGCCATATTGTTTGATGCCTTGTTTTAAATACCGTGACACCTCAATTTTTCTTGTTTGATTCATTCTTCTTATTTGTCTATTTGGGGACATCATAAAAAGGGGGAGTAAGAATTATCTTATTTTGGGGGAGTTTTGAGATTTGACTTATGCTTATCATTTATTGGTATCTATGTTTATCTCATTTCAAACTCGATACGTCACTTGGTATTTTTTCTTTATCTCATGTGTGTAGGTATTACATTGCTGATCACTGAATTGCACACCCTATGAGAAAAGATTTGAGATTCCTAAAGATTTGAAGAACAAACGATGGAGACTATTCATTTGTACCTTTTCCAGTTTAGGGTTCATAGGAGGGTAGATTTGTATAGGCAAATTTTGTTATTTGATAATTCGGATTTTTTATGTATGTACCGGCATAGACATAGGGGGAGATTTGTAAGGACACTTTTCTCATGTCCAACATGTTACATTTATGTATGTCGTACGCCGCTACATTTGGCACGTCACCTCACGATCTCACATGACGACCTCTATTCGAATTAAGGGAATTAAGAATTCAACATCTCCATCAAGTGTCCCACATCTGCCTCAACGACTTCACGTTCCATGATTTTAGGGACTATATGCTAGTGGTACGCAAGAGAAGTCAAAACAGTGAAATAATGCACGCTATAGAAGTTCAAGGGCAATTTGTTAATTTTACAGCCATCGTCCAGAGGACCGATCAATTGGAAAGTTGAAGAGCTCGCCGTAATGAAGAGACTAGAAGAAACGGCACTCCAATCGGAGCTACCATGAAGGAGTTATGACCTTTTGAAGATGGAGAAAATTCCTTGAAGAATGCTGTTTTCTTTTAACCCCAAACCAGTGAGGTACCGCAAACCGCATGGGGAACCGGTTCGGGGTACACCAGAACCGGTTCTGGGTACCTGACGCTGGAAAGAGTCCCAAAGTTTTAAAAATCGTTTTGGATTCCTTTAAAAAGCCAACTTCGGGGGAGTTATTTTGCAAGACTTGCAAAGACGTTTTTGAGAGTTCTATCACCTCAAGTCTTCATATTTTTGAGTCCCAAGACTTATGTTTTGATTCACACATCCTTGCCAAATATTTGTGAATCCTTTTGTAACCTAAGAACACAACTTTGAGTTTATTCAACCCTTGTGGAGAAGCCGTCTTTCTTCTTCATTGCTACCCTCCTGAAAAGGAAAAATTCTAGTCGATAAACTTGTGGAGAAGCCGTTTCTCTTCTTCATTGTTGACCACCCGGAGTTCCTGTGGGATATTTCAGTCGAGACATCGAAACCGACGCCTGAGGGTATTTCGTATGTCACACTTATTTCACTGTAATCCGTGTAAGCCGTTTTCTTACAAATTATAGTGAAATAAAAGGTTTTGCCCCTTTGGAGGATTTTTTCTGAAATTGTTTATTTTACCCTGCATGCTATATTTTATTTGATAAATCATCTATATGCATATTTTAGGGTTTCACTAAAATTTGGGATTAATTAAAATTGGATTTTATTTGAAAAGTCGCAATATTTCCGCTGTAGCGATTCTACAATTATAATCAGTAAGCACGGGAGGATATTTAATTATATCCATTCCAAAGATGAGACAATGCACATCTGTCGCGAAATTATGATAAGTTATGCTTTTAATGACATTCATATCTTAGTATGTCTAAGTGGGGTATTGCAGGATACTCTTTATGGAAGTCACCTATGTGAGTAAGAAGGTGGCCACTTCTATGAGAATAATGAAAGAAAATTCTCTAAATTACCCACGGAACCAAGCGATGTTTATGGCCTAAATGAACACAAACGTTAGAACCAACCGTGTTAAAGAATTATTATGTGAATACTATTGTCTAGATTTACAAAAATGGTTGACGGTTCAAGGACGTGAAGTCTATTGATTAACCAAGTAAATCCGATGGTATATCATTAAGGAAAGTTCAAGGCCGCTAGGCTACTTCTCCCGATGCAATAAATCTTCTATTTTTACTCAACCTGTGTCTGCATCTGCATCAGCATCTGTTTGTTATTATTTATAGAGATATATCATTCTTATGGGGGATTGTTGGAAAAAAATGGACTTTAATGACTTAAAAGCTGTCCAGATTTTTCTGGACAGAATTTTGAGCAACTTTGAGCACAAATTTGGGTGGGACCCACACCGCAATAATTGTGGGACCATATACGAGTGGGTTCTCCTTCACAAGGAGATTAACGTAGTATATTCACATGTCCAATTTCAATAAGTTATAAATGATAAATATGTCCCCAAAGTGACTCACAAAGCAATGAAAATTAATGAATTGAGTATGCTTTAACTCTTGTCCCATATTGGAAGAGTTGTGGAAAAATGATGAGTTAATAAAACCCAAATGATGGACTAAGGCTTGGATACCTTGGGGTATCCCAAATCTTTGAAGGAGAGATGGCCCACACTATGCATGTGTTGGGCTTGGCCCCAAAGCCCACAAGCGCGCGCGCCGTCTGACCCGCTCGGCTCGGCTCGGTTCGTTTCGAGCTTGGGCTTATATAAATCTCTTTCTTGTTGGGCCAAATTTAATTAATTTTCTGGGCTTTAATGAATTAATTACATAATTAATTAATTAATTAGTTTTATGTTTATTGCTAACAGTCAACAGTTACGAAAATAACTGTTTAACAGTTTTTTTCAAAGGTCACTTACTTTTGCTATAAATAAGAACACTCCTTCCAGATTTTGGTTAATGAAAAAAATTCTCCCTACGTTTTATGTCCAACTTAAAATACTGTTCCAGTTTCAGAAAATTATTTTCTGCATTATGCATTCAATTAATTACCATTTGTAATACTGTTTGGTTGAGTAAACACACAAATTTAACCCTATATATTATACCCCAAAATAGTTTTCTGCATTATTTTAACATACTGTTTACTCAACCAAATTATATAATACCCCAAATTATTTGGATGGTTTGTATATACAAACCATTTGTAATACCCCAAAGTAGGAAGCCCAAAATATATATATCCCAAAATAATTTGTGTGTTTACTCCAAATTATATACATTATGCCTTAACGGATGGTTTGTATATACCCCAAAACCATATGCCTTAACATTATGGCTTTTCCATTGTAATACAAATGGTAATGAAATGAATGCATAATGCAGAAAATAATTTGTAATACTTAATTTAGGGCAGTATATACAAACCATCCAAATAATTTGGGGGTATTACAGATGGTTTGTATATACAAACCATCAAAATAATTTGGGGTATTACAGATGGTTTTTATATATCCCAAAATGGCATATGGTTTTGGGGTATATATTTAACATTATGCCTTAACATTATGCCTTACCATTTGTAATACTGCTCCAATTAATTACCAAAATAGTTTGTTTACTCCAAAATTATTTTCTGCATTATGCATTCATAACGGATGGTTTGTATATACCCCAAAACCATATGCCTTAACACAAATTTAACCCTATATATTATGCATCCAAATTTTATACATTATGCCTTAACGGATGGCTTGTATTATACACCAAATTTAACCCTATATATTATACATTTGTAACGGATGGTTTGGTTGAGTAAACGCACAAATTTAATTATAATCATTATGCCTTAACGGATAGTTCATATATTTGGTTTTGTTCTTTATGTATATACCCCAAAATAAATATGGAGTACATTGAATATGTATATACCATTTAACCCTACATATATATATATATATATATATATATATATATGCTCTTGTGCGGACTAGTCTGCATTTTAAGAATGCGGACCGAACACGTGTCACCTAACAATGCGCTTAGAAATTATAGGCACACTCTCTCTCTTTTCTTGGCTCACCGCCAGGTGACACATGTTCGATTCGCACTCTTAAAATGCGAACTAGTCCGCACAAGAGCAAGAATATATATATATATATATATATATATATATATATATATATATATATATAACTATATAAAAACTGTAGACCAAAATCATGTGAGACTGACACGTGGTAACTTAATAAATGATATCATAAATAAGAGTCTCTCTATAGAGAAGGATACGTGAAGATAATAACTCATCTTTCTCTACACTCCAATATAATGGATTTAGTCCATCTAACCGGCTTCCTATTCAATGTACTCCATTTTTAATTTTCCAAGAACCTACATTAAAATCTACAACCTCTTCTTCTTCTTCTTCTTCTTCTTCTTCTTCTTCTTCTTCTTCTTCTTCTTCTTCTTCTTCTTCTCTCTCTCTCCCCTTTAATATATGAACCATCCGTTAAGGCAGGCAAAGAAAAAAAACACAAGCCCAAACGACGGCAGCCGTCTATCAATGCATTCTCAGTTGAATCATTTGAAAGGTATGATATAGTTACAATTTCTTTCGCACTAATGTATACATTTTTACATATAAAAAATGTCTTCGTTTTAATTGAATTATAATTTTATTTTGTCAAAAAATTTGTTGGTCTCCATCAAATATCTAAGTTGTCAATTGAAAGGTACATTCGTTTATTTTTTATATGTGAAACATTGTATATCTCATGTTTATCCTACTGTTTTATGTTATAAGTGGATTTCAGCACATTAGAGGAAGATTTGTTTGGAGCCATAGACTTTTATGGTAATAGTTAAGAAGAATATCTGAAAAATAGTAAAATGCAAATGATATAGACGTATGGCTAGATTTTTAAATACGATTCTTGCTTTCAATACAATCATGCTTCCGGAGAGATTTTTTTAACCCAATTCCATCCATAAACAAATGTGAATCTGGAGAGGGCACATCTACTGTTAATTCCTTTTGTGATGTTAGGGAAGTCAACATTGATATAGATCATGTCAATGATAGTACACCCAAGCTACCGCCCACTTTGTTTCCAGGTATCATTTTTTGGGGGCTTAGTTTTGTTTTCCATTTATTCTGCAGATTTAGTTTGTTTCACACTTCAAATTTAGTTTAAGAAATTTTGTGTTTGTGTGTGTTGAAATAACAAAACTTATTGTAAGTCTCAACACTAATTGTAAGTGGGTTTTAGTATCCAACATCTAAAATTATGCCATTTATCAAATTACCTTATCACTCATCTTTACTTATTACTTATTTAAATTTTTTCTAAACATCCGATTATAAATTCGTTTGCTAAAAACTAATTCATACATTCTTTATAATGAAATACAAATTTATATTTGGCCACGCATCGCGCGGCCTACTTATTGCTTATTTAATTTTTTTATAAACATCCGATTATAAATTCGTTTGCTAAAAACTAATTCATACCGTCTTTATAATGAAATATAAATTTATATTTGGCCACGCATCGCGTGGCCTTCATGCTAATCTATATAACTATATAAAAATTGTAGACCCAATTCGTGTGAGGCTGACACGTGGTAGTAATAATGGCCCAAATCTTATGAGGCTGACACGTGGAAATAAGTAATAAAGGCTCACTAGTATTTATCATCCATGTTTGTTTCTCCCTCTTTCATGGATTACGCTGCTCCACAATTTCCAACTCATCTAACTGTTCACATTTATGTACTTACAAATATGCCTACATTCATGTACTTACAAATATGCCTACATTCATGTACTTACAAATATACATCTAATTCATCTCCCCCCACATCTATTAGATTGTTTTCCCGATGGTTAAAACACAAATTTGGGAGTTGATGTCAAACCTCTACGGTGGAACACGGCTCAATAAAATAAAGGGCAGTTGGCCTAATAAAATAAAAGACAATGCTTTATTCTCTTTATTTGCTTTCTCCAACTCATATCTTTATTTTCCATTTCTTCTATTTTGAATTGGTTGTATTGGAGCAGGTGGTATCTTAGAAGACTGTCATCATTTTAGAGGTAATATAATCCAACACTTTCTCTTCTCTTTTATTTATGTTCTCTTTTAGTCACCATGTTTCAGATGATTTTAACCACTAATGAAAACAACTAATGTAAAATTGCTATATATTATTAAATTGTAGATTTTTATTATTAATAACTTCAAACAACAAGCAAAGAAAAATGACATCACACGAAGTTCGTGTGATCTTAGCCCGTCAAAACATAGAACCCATCAAAACATATTCATCTAATTTTGTGTTCGATGATTTTAAATTATGTCATGTTTTTTGAAAGGAAGTGGAATGGAAGCAATTCATCGAGTTTCAAAACCTATAATTCTATATTTAGGTGAGGATATTAAAATTTATGAATTTGAAAGCTTTAATATATACAGTTGCTATACATTTACCCATTTTTTGGGTGTCAAAATGGGAGATTTTGTTGTTAGAAGCTATTACATCAAATAGTGTAAAATAACATCTAATAATAATCTATTTTTTACTTTCATACTTTAGAAATGTTTTTTTTTATATATTGTTCTCCAGAGTTTGGATGTGCATTTCATTTTATTTTGTATTTTTGGAACTAGGTTGTTAGCGTTGATTTTTTTTCCTAATGATTTTGACTGTTGAATGTTGTTTGCACTTTTGTGTCAACAAATCTGAAATTTGGTTTCATTTTTTTCCCATACGTTACATCCCAATGACTCATACCTTTTCATATGATTTTATGATTTTTTTTATTGTAAATCATGGTTTAAGAATTGAGTTTTTCATAATTTATTATGTATACAGTTTATGTTGGTAGTTCCAGTTTATGTTGCCTCGATTCACTCTTTTTTTTAAATGAAAAGACTCCATGTATTAATTGGGTGCATATATCTGTATAATCACTTTCGTTGGTCTAAACAAAAGGCGGTCTTCAAGCAACATTAAATTGTATTTTAACTAGCTACAATCGTTAAAGTACAAATGACCTTTTATTTTTAAACGATCGACAAGTGAACTGTTTTACGTGCATAGAATTGCATGCAATTGAGTTCATTTCCTTTTCACGACACCACTGCTTAAAAAATGAAGTTCATGTTTGATTGATTGTTTTCTTTTTTGTTTTACACCAATTATGCTTTGTATATGTATTGGTGTGCAAATAGGTCTGCAGATGATGGTCAAAGCGCATGGAGCTGCTGAGGCAGCCAAGGATGCTTTTGGCTTCCCTCGATTTTTAGAGCTCTCACTTTGAAGGTAACATATAATTTTTTCAGTCATTAGATAAATAAATTTACTTCCTTTAAATGATTATAATCATTTATAAATTATTCGCCAAGCATCGCGTGGCTTACATGCTATATTAATTTAAAATTCTATCTCCTTTCATTCATGAAATATATTATGTGAAAAAATATACAATAACAAAAGAATAAAGCTTTGCTAAATTCGGCCACGCATCACGTGACCTTCATATTAATATATATATAAAATAAAAGTCTAACATCAGGCGAATGTGATACGTGGCCACTTTCTTTAATATCCCCAACTTCATTCGTTCTTTTATTGAATTAAGAATACTTTATCTCCTTTGCTAGCATTTAATTCATATGTATTGTCCATATCTCTCTCCTAAAAATACCAAAACGTGAATACCCAAAAGACTTCTCCTCTTCCCCTACCCATATAGACCTCTCCTTTTCCCCTACCCATTATCTTTGAAATTCCAATCAGTTTCTTTCGCTTCCCTTCACCATTTATCACGCCTACTCTCATGAACTCTATTCATCATTCTGCATTTCATGTGCACAGTCATGGCTGTAGTTGAGACTCTTTCTTTTATCTTTGATCTCTTTTCCTTTTTATTGCCGAGACTATTTCTTTTATAGAAATAAAAGTCGAGACTCTTTCTTTTATCTTTGGGAACTATTTGCGCCTCATGGTTGTAGTCTGTGTGACCCTTGCATTGACACGTATGACTGTATATGTGAATTTGCAGATTTGTTTTGTTAAATATATTGGACTGTAGTCTGTAGAGCTGTTTTTGCTATTGCCACTAATATGACATGTCCTTCCTTAGGTTCATGTTGTAAGTTGCAGAACACCATCCAAAGGTATAGGGAAATAATCAATTTCCAAGTTTGTTTTCTTCGAAACCCTACTCCTGCTATATTTGGTTAGTTTTTATTTTTCTTGCCTTGGTTTACTCGGTTGAATAAGTTTAAGAACATGAAGTTGCCTACAAATATATGAATTGGCAGGGTAAACCTTCACTCTTATGCCTTTTTGGTTATTTAATGCATAAATCCTTTTTTTAAATAATTTATTTGTTATTTGTAAAATAGAAATTTGAATTTTATTTTGTATGCGTAAAATTAATTGTATCATTTATGCAATCATGTAATAATATTGATATTTGCATTATTTTTTCAAGTTAAGACTTGAGAAAATCATAATTCACAATAAGGCAAAATTTTTATTGTAAAAGTTATTTCTTATTTGAAAGTGTATTAGGTTCTTCTTTTTATATTTCTTATTTTAATTTTGTATTTTTTGTTTGGGCAACATAATGTTTATATGATCATTTGTAAGTAAAAAAATACAAGATTGTTATGATACATGCATGATTCCAAGCACTCTCTAAGAGCCATGAACATCATGGAAAAAAAATTAACACTTTTAAATAACTTTTTTTAAAATAAAATGTCTTCAATTTTTTTTTTAATTCAATTCCTTTATTCCTGTTATAAAACGTGATAAATAAAGTTTTTTTACTCCTGTTTTTTTATTCAAAAAACTGTTTTGAGTAAAAAACTCTTTTAACTAAAAAGTTGTTTTAAATAAAAAAGTTTTAAAAAATATTTTTTGAAACTGTATTAATGTGTATTTAAAACATGTTTGAATTAAAATAGGTTTTAAATATAATTAACTCTTTTAAATATTTTTTAAAAACAAGTTTAAAAATAGTTTAGTTTTTTAAAATAGTTAAAAAAAGTTATTTTTCAAACAATTACAAAAATGTTACTTTTAATAACATTTATTTTTGAAAGAGTTACAAGAACTTATTTTTAAAATAGTTAAAAACATTATTTTTAAAACAATATTTTTTAATAACAATTATTAAAAAGTTAAACAAAACTCTTTACAACATTTAATTTTACTTAAAATGATTTTTTTTAATTTAAAAATAACAAAACGCTTTTTCCCTAAAAAATAAAAAACCTTTTAAAATACAGTCATTTGAAAAAAACATTATTCTAAAATTATTTTAAAAAAATAGCTATTTCAAAAGACCATTGATTTTTTCGATAGATTTATTTTTTAGTTTCTTCATCAATGAGTATCTAGATTACCTAATAAAGGAATTTTAAAAACTGTGTACCTGAATCCATAGTGGTGATTGAGACTTGGGGGTGGAGGTCTTCCCCAGACTAATCCATCTCTCCATGAGTTCTCTCTCATTGATGGGAATGAAGAGAGTGTTTGAGTACATTAGCGTTAGGGACCAAAACCCTTCATTATATTTATAGACATCTAGTTAGAATTAATTCCCCAAAAAAACTTAAATTGGAAATAATTTTCATAAAATAAACTGATTGAAAAAAAAATCATATATTAATCTTGAAGAAAAACTAAATTAATCAATCCAAATCATCACTATGGATTAACAATCCTTAATCGATTTGAGACAATGATTATGAAAATTATCACAAATCATAAGGCTTTTAGGATTGTGTGTGTGTGTGTACAATCCTATCGTAATGTACGATATTATTAGTTTGGTGTTTGTTCATTTATCACCTATGAGGAACGGGGTAATCATGTGAAGAAAGGTAATCATTTGATAAATACCTTGCTAATAAAATTTGTTGACCATATTATTACATGCGTAATTTTCTTCATCGGAATTCTCAGATGAGGACGTGGGTAAATGTATATAAAACTTTATTACCTTGCTAATAAAATTTGTTTCATATTGAATTAACATTTAAACAGACGAGGAAGTGTGTAAATGTATACAAAAGTGTTTGAAGAATAATGAGCTTCACCACCAATTTCGTTATTTGCCATTTGCCACAAGGTTTCTCGCTACAATTGATGAAATGTAATATATTGCATATTTTGCTAAAGCGATTATGGCATTTTTGTCTCAGGTTCTTATCTTCTTTGAATCCCTTTCTATGTTCTTAATATTCTATTTTTTCCATAGTTATTTGATTTAGTTTTAGTTTTTAATTTTACTACTCAGTTTATCAAGAATTATAATGAACGCGCTAAATACTAGTGTGTATATATATATATAAGTATGTTGAATTGTTAATGTAAAATGTGTGAATTGATTTCGGGTTTTAGTAACAAAGAAGACTAGAAAATGAAAGAAAAAACCCACTTCTATCATCTCCTACCTTAACCCACAAAATAATCTGGCCCCACTTCCCCATTTTCTCCTAATCTAAACTCAAAAAGTTCTCAAAATGTAAGTAGAAAATCAATGCTCAGAGAGATAAAAGAAAAAGAAGAAGCTGAAATGGCTCCCTTTTCGGATGGGATAGAGAGCTTCGTGCTCTAGGGCTTTGTTTGTCTCTTTTCATGGCCGTCCCCTTTCTTCCTCCTATTGGAAATTAATATTTAGTGTCGAAATTAATTATTTAATTTCAATTATATTAAATTCTGAATTTATGAATTTCCCAATTACATGGTCTTGATAAATATCAGATAATTAATTAGGAACGTGATAAATATGAATATTAGAAAATTGGGTCAATATTATCCGTTAGTCACATGATGGTTAGTGGCATTAGTGGGAGACTTGAAATATAGTCCCACCTTGACTAGGATTCCGGCCCTCTTCCCCTTATAAATAGAGGATCCTACACCATCTGGGGTTATCTCATAACACACTATTTCTGAGGTGGGAGAGAAATTTCGAGATTCCATTTGAGAGTAATTTTTCCAAGAAGGGAGATTGATGGAGCAATTAATCAAGATTGATCAATGCATTGGATCAAGGTAAGTCTTATTTTCAATCATTTAGACGTATTTTGTGAAAACATGAAGATCCAAGATCCCTTTATTAAAAACAACTGTATGCTAAAGTTTAATGATATTAATGTGTTCGTTATTAATATTAGGTGTTCTTAAGAATGATTTTACATGTAGTAGCAAAGCTAAAGTTTAAGATCTCATGATTTTCCTTATTGATGTTAGTCTATAATGAAATATGTGCCTGAGACTTTTTGCGCCTTTTTTATTTATGTCATTAAATTGCTTTTGCGCTTGAGATCTTCCGCGACGTCTTATTTCTGTCATTAAATCTGCTCCTAAAGCATGTCTTAGACTTTCTGTGATGTTTTTCTTCTATCGTCAATACTCATTGGTTAGAATAAAAGGTCAAAACTTACTCAGAATTTTACGAAACTCACGTGGTCGACTGAAAACATCGAAATAAACAAAACCCATTGATTTCAATGGGACCACCTTACTTTTGCATTTTGACGTCGTTAACACCCTTAAAATTGCGTTTTTGTTATTTTTGGTAATAATGTTGACGTCAATATCTGACTCCAAAAGTTGATTTTTGAATTCCGCAAACCGTTTTGAGATCTTGGAGTAATTATCTACATCTCTGTGGTGCTAACTCAAATTTTCTATTTTTGGCAAAAATTACGATTTTTTCAAATATTATGTATTTTTACCACCACGGGGGTTGTTTTTTTTATGTTCATGGTTGTTCTAATATTCATGTTATGTATTATTTGGTATTGATGAAAGGGATCAATATAAAATTTTGAATATTGGATTTATGATTATGTGTTTGACGATAACATTTCGATATATTAGGTTATTGTGCATAATCTATAATTAGTAGCCCAAAGGTCCTAATGTAATTATGAATTAATAGTTCGACAATAATATTTATATGATGTTGGACGGGGAAGACATGAAAGTGTCTTAATCTATAATTATAAATATTAGATTATTGTGTATGCAAATATATTTTGACCATTTATTATACATTAAGTTTTGAGTATAATATTTTTGGGGGCATTGATTTTGCATAAATAATGTTTATGACTTCCAAAAAAATTATTTTTTGAATTCCGTCGAATATTTGAGTTTCTGGAGTCTACTGTTCCATGATGCTAACTAATTTTTTTTTGAAAAAATTTAAGTTTTCCCACATTTCATGAATATTTATTTAGAACTCTGATAAAAACTTGCTCTAATGATCCTATTTTAGTTGAATATTCGTGCCAAACACAGGCCAACATATTTCATATGGTAGGATATTAGACTTGCGTTGTTGTTAATATTCATATTTTGATGAGTCTCATGCCAAACACAGGCCAATGATTCATATTGTTAAATATTATGATATTCGTGTTTTAATGAGTCTCGTTCCAAACACAGGCCAACAATTCATGTGGTTGAAAATCAGAATTATTATTTATTCTAATGCTAGTACTCCCATTAAGTTGAATTAAATTCCAAGCAGAGGCTAAAATTCATATGTGCGGATACTAGATTTATGATTTTGTTCCATGCATGCATATTTGAATGCATGACTTGCAAATTTTGAGACTCATAAGTAGGTTTTCATTCAGTTTAATCAAATGCCAAGTACAGGCTAAGATTACATGTGAAGATATTATACTTGTAGTCATTTCAGATTATCCTAATGTTTGTTATAAGTTAAATTGAAGCGCAACACATGATCATATTTGAATCAAATAAACATTGGAATTTTTGTAAATATTAAATAATTGGCACAATGTTATATATTCATATTTACATATGCCACTAGTATGATAATTGTGATTATAATCGTATTGTGCATTAGTATGACCATGAATGATTTGGGTCAATATTCTGATTTGTTACTCATACATAAGTGATGAAGCAAAAGTAAATGATTTATGTTTTCCATTTACTATTATTTGTGTAACATCTCATGTAAACTCTTTGTCTATTTGATTTTCACATTAAGTCTATTTTTTCATGAATTTCAAATTAAGGAATACACAATAATATAATTATTCATGTATTACGGGTATTTTGAACATGTATGTGTATCTCTAATATTTATATAATATAAGGTTTGGTGTTCATTAAAGTGCTCAATTCCAGAAGATATAAATATTGGACTAATGCATTAATATAATGCATATTTTTATTGCCTACGGGTCCATGTATGATATTGAATGCTAGGATGATGATACTTTATGATGTTGCATACATATTATTGTTTATTCAATCATTGTGATTCGTAAGCCTACATGTCCAATTACAATAATTGAACAAAATGTAAGTGGTGATATATATTTTGGGAAGGTAATAATGGTCGTCAAATGCAGATGCCATAGTTTCTTTCACTATCATATCACCAATTAAGTTTATGAAAACCATAAACATGAATAATTTGGTTTGTTGCTCATGCAATATTTAATTAAAATAAGTGAAAAACTTATTAACTTGTGTATGTAAGTCTTTACGTAATGTAATATTCATATTATGAAATGTTTAGTAGTCACCACAGTGACCCGACTAGAATGGCAATGAATATTAAATGTAAAGATGATGGTAGTAGTAACTCATAATGCTTATAATTTTAAAGATATTAATGGGGTATATTGAGTTTATTTCTTCAAGCAAGGTTATTCCTTACACGAAACCGATTTTGAGTGATTGAATGAACATCATAGATCACATACATTATTATAGTATGTGAAAATAAATTGTCCACAAATATCGTGTACAATATAGTGAAATTACATTATACCCAATAAAGTAATATAGAAGCATCATATAATCGATATTTCACAGTTACTACTAAAGAAAACTCATGGTTATGCACTTAATTTATTATCATGTTATCGATGTGTGTGCTGTTAAATCAAAGCATTAATGAAGTGAGCAATTTATCTCATTATCTTATCATATTATTGTATCCCATTTTGTTTCTCTAAAAATTTCATATTTAAGTTGTTTAAACAAATTAAGTTTGTTTACATGTTGCACACTCGGACTAATAATGATAGAGTTAATACGTATCTTTTATGATTTGAAACGAGTTTTTCATCTTAGTAGAGTTTGCAAGTTATACTTACTGTGTTATAGAAATTATTTACTTTTGATGCACGGATTGTTTCTAAAATAAACTAGAAATGCTAAAAAGATTTTTTTTTTTGTTATTGGGGAATCAAATCGCCATTTTTTTTTCATAAACCTTAATTTTTTTGGAAACTGTTTGTCTAGACTTGACCGTGAGGGATATGTTCTAAAGAATCTTTTAATATATATTTTTCCAAGGTTGTGGTATTCCTTTTGATGCTTTGTATGAAATAAAATTTCGGACATATTTCTTTTAAAGATTGTTTTGATCATGCATCATAATCGTAACCTTATTGATTAAACTCTTTAATCGTGTACCAAAATAAATCTAGACTCCCTTTAATAATTTTTGTGGACAAGATTTTTGTAATATCTCTTATAAATCTTGATAGTCGAGTTGCGCTCTTAAGGTATTACGATGTCTAATATCAGGATGACCTATGTGGCCCAAGTGGGAGGTTATGAGAAACTTCCCTTAAAGTGGACCTACATAGATCATATAATTTGACACGTACTTGTTACATTAAAGAAATTCAAAAATGTCAAATTCATTATGAATGGTGAAATTCGTGGGAGTAACAAATCATGAAATATGGTTATAAAGGAAGGTAGGGTACTTATCCCATTACCGATAACTTTCTTGAATACTTGTTCTTTTTGAACAAATAAATGGTCAACCACTAAATGATAGTATTGTCACCACGAGACAAATATAGATAAAATCATAAGGAATAGTATTAAGAAGATCCTAAAAGATCTACTATCCTAAATGATTATGTAGTGTATCTGCATGAACATGAATTTGGCGTATGGATAAATAATGACCCGGTTTTATTTTCACAAGTCATAAGAAGTGAAACTAATGGACTACAACTAAGTTTAGAATCTCTTTGAATTACATAATTGATGCACTAAAGTCTAGTATGAGGGGGTCATCAAAACCAACTGCGACACTAATGGTAGTTAAACGAGATAAAGCGAAATTATAGTAAAATTTTTTCACCATTCATGACGAAAAGGTTATAAAAGAACCTTCTCAATTATATGTAAGGACATGGAATTCTTATGACATTAGTAGCTCATTATGATTGAGTGTTATATGAAGTGGATGTGAAAATAACTTTTTGGAGTCTTATGAACCATGTGTATATGTTTATGAGATCATTTTATAAACATAAGTTTCCCACATGACGTATTTTAATTTGTGTACACCTTAAGATTAGTGGGAGTAAGTTTATATATTTTCTCTATATACAAGCACGGATTTAGAAAGTAGAGAATCAAAACAATTTTATGTGTTTAAAAGTTGTGTATGAAGTAATGAGATACTAAAGGACTATATGCTCACATTTATGATGTATTGTTCATTTAAATATGAATAATTATTGTGACTCAGATTTACTAGTTGTACGGATGGTACGAAGTTCACTCTTGCTTAAGTATGTTTGTTTTGGTTTATCAACCAATATAATGAAGGAGTGCAACACAAATAATCCATTAACTAATGTGAAAGCTGAGTTTGTAGAATGCTTGATGTTACAACTTATGTATTTTGGCATCGTGACTTCATTTCGGGACTTGGAGTTGTCGACACTATTATCAAGCTACTGAAATATTATGATAATGTCGCTGCAATCTTCTTTATGAAGAAATGTTAGGTATTCCTAAAGTAACTAAGCACGTTGAATGAAATACCTATCATTGAAAGAAGAAATTCAGAAATAAAGAGTGTCAATTGATCACATTAGTACGACTGATAACATAGCAGATCCTCTTACGAAAAGACTATCTCCAAAGAACTTATGGAACGTGTCAAAGAGATGGGTCTAGATTAGTAAAATTATGATTGCTATTTGGCTTAGTTGTTTGACATTATTACTTGAATTCAATAAAAGTGTTTCTGATTTTAATTAGTTCTGTCTTTTACGAATGCATGCATATGATTATGAATTATTGTTGACAGAAATAGTCCTTATTCAAAAGACATTATGAGGCCATTATGATACCTAATATTAAAGGCTTAGTTGAATGAAACATTGGTGTTATAGTACATGGAAGGAACCATGATCTTGAATAACATGGAACTGCCATGACTCACATTCGTTAATTGTTTGATTTCAGCAATCTATATTTATCAGTTATTGTGCACCTTATGGTACCTAATTTAATTATGAGGATTATTAAGACCAAGTGGGGGACTGTTGGAAATTAATATCAAGTGTCAAAATTAATTATTTAATTTCAATTATATTAAAATTTGAATTTATGAATTTCCCAATTAGATGGTCTTGATAAATATCAGATAATTAATTAGGAATGTGATAAATACGAATATTAGAAGATTGGGTCAATCTTATCCGTTAGTCACACGATGGTTAGTGGCATTAGTGGGAGACTTGAAATAGAGTCGCACCTTGACTAGGATTTCGACCCTCTTCCCCTTATAAATAGAGGAGCCCTGCACCATCTGGGGTTATCTCATAACACACTATTTTTGAGGTGGGAGATAAATTTCGAGATTCCATTTGAGTGTAATTTTTTCAAGAAGGGAGATTGATGGAGCAATTAATCAAGATTGATCAATGCATTGAATTAAGGTATGTCTTATTTTCTATCTATTAGATGTATTTTGTGAAAACATGAAGATTCAAGATCCTTTTATTAAGAACAATTGTATGCTAAAGTTTAATCATATTAATGTGTTCATGATTAATATTAGGTATTTTTAAGAATGATTTTACACTTCCCCCCTCTCCTGTACATTTCCTCCCACTCTAAGTGGTCAAACCTTTCTCTTTCCTAGTCGCTATCCACAAGCTTGTGTGCTTCGCGTAAGTTTGGGTGTTAGGATGTGGTCTCTCTACTTGGTTGGTGCTCCTCTCTTGGCCCCAGCCTTCTCGATTTTGAGATCCTAGTTTATTGATCGTTATATTTTATGTGTTGCGCTTTATGTCAGATCGATTCGGGTTTTATCACCATGCTGGGGTTGTTAGGGTCTTATTTGGTGTTGGGTCTGAATCTCTTATTTAGCTCCCTTGGTGATGGTTCCAACTTACACTGCCCACCATTTTCTCCATTGTTGGTTTTCGATCCTCTGGACTGTCATCTATTTGGGTGCTCTTCATGTCAGGTCATTGAGAGGTGCTGTCTTCCAATGGATAGTGGAAGTCCGTGGTGGAGTTATGGCAGTTGGTGAGGATTGGATGGTGGTTGAGCTGTGATAAAAGGTGTTGTGGGTATCTCATTCAGCCGTTTCTTGGTTGCATTGATGGGTTATTTTTGGTTTGGATTTGGTTGACTTGGGTTTTGGATTGGGCGATGAGTTGATTGGTTATAAGAATGGTCTTTGCACTTTGGTTAGTGTGGTTATTTTTGCCGTGGACATGTGCATCACGTCACCTTATATCTGTATATTTTTGGGCGCTGCTACATTTCAGCGTTGTTTGGTTTATTCGATGGCTGGTAGGATGTGGTGACACCCATTGTTTTGTTGTGATTTGTCGTGGATTATTGTTTGGGGGCATGGCTTGGTTCTTGGTTATTCCAGCTTCATGCGGTGGCCCTGTATTGTTGGATCCTATTGGTCTTCGTTTGGATCGATTCTTTTCTGTTGGATCATGTTTATATTTTAGTTGGTTTTACAGTTTTCTCTCCCATAGTTTTAGTGGTGAAACATTACCAAAGCTGCCACCCCCTCCGTCCTATCGAGTATTTCCCCACCCTCCATGAGATTGAACCACTTTCCCTCTCTTTGTCGCTTTTTTTTGTGCAGTTTTCAGGTCAGATGAGGTTTGGGATGAGGTTACTCATGCCATCTGTAAAATTAATAAGAATTACGTATAACATAAAACCAATTCTTATATGACCTTTAATATCATCATGCAATCACAATTTCATTTTTAATTACAAATTATATGAAAAAAATACATTTTTTCATGAAGCTTTGATTTGTTTATGGTCCTTGATGGGTCTTGAGAACAACTTTTTAAAGTTCCTTGTTGTTCCTTCTTCACGCTCTTATCTCTTCCTCGTTTAGATCCATAATTTCTCTAGAAAAACAGTCAGAAATCCAAAATATAGAAAATTTGAAAAATCAAGATTTTTCCTTCTTATCCTAAATATATTTTTGTGTGTTCTTGTGTACCAATTAGTGGAAATTGGTTCACTATATATAGGGTGGAAGGGGACCCGACATTCCATTTAAAACTGATCATATATCATTCACCAAAGTAGCTAAAGGGACTCACGAATATACCAAAAGTCATGTGACCTTTGGAATAATAATTTTCTAAGATTAATGCATTAGTTTAATCAAATTCGTCCCCTTATTTGGACCACACTAATTAGGAGAAATAATTAATTTATTTAATTTATAATTACAAAATTTGGCTGAATTTTGTAATTATTAAATAATTAAATAATAATTCTAACTGTCTCCCACTTGGTCCTAATAAGGTTATACATAATGAATTGATTAAAAAAAGTTGTGCAAGTATCTTAGAATATCATTAAGTACCTTAACTAAATACTTCATTAGTGTGAGTCATGGCGGTTTCACACTAATTCAAGAGCATGGTTCCTTCCAATGTCATACTTAATAAGGATAAATATGTGAGTTATCATAATGATCTCATAATGTCTTTATAAAAATACTATTTCTGTCACATTCAATTATTCACATGCATGTATATAATTAAGACAGAAATTTAGAATTCACAAACACTTTATTGATATCAAAAGTTGTGTCAAATAACTAAGCAAATAACAATTATACAATTAACTACTCGAGACCTATCTCTTTAGTATGTTGCAAAATATCTTCGGAGATAGCCCTTTCGTTAAAGGATCCGCTATATTATCATCAGTACTAAAGTGTTCAATTGACACACTTTGTTTCTGAACTTTTTCTTTAACAGATAGATACTTCATCTCAATATGCTTAGCTGCTTTTGAATATCTATCATTCTTTGAAATAAGGCTGTTGCGACATTATCACAATAAATTTTCAGCGGCTTAGACACTGAACCCATAATACCAAGTCCTAAAATAAAATTTTGCAGCCATAACCCATGATTTTTAGCTTCAAAACAAGCCACAAACTCAGCCTCCATAGTTGAAGAAGCGACGACACTCTGTTTAGCACTTTTCCATGAAATGGACCCTCCTGCCAGAAGGTAAACATAGCCCTAAGTTCTTTTCCTACTATCAAGGCATCCTTCAAAATCTGAGTCTGAATAACCAATCACCTCAAGGTGATTGGATCTCCTATAAGTGAGCATTTAGTCTTTGGTTCCTTGCAAGTACCTTAACACCTTCTCTGCAGCCTTCTAATGGAAGTCACCCGGATTACTTTGATATCTTCCCAACATCCCAATGGCAAAACTTATATCCGATCGAGTACAAACCTGTGCATATATTAAACTCCCTACAAGAGAAGCATATGGAACACCTTTCATGTGATCCCTTTCCAATTCAGTTTGGGGACATTGACTTAGACTAAATTTCTCCCCTTTTAGAACTAGAACATTAATAGGATTACAATTTTGCATGCCAAACCTTTGTAAAACTTTGTTAATGTATGTCTTTTGAGACAATCCTATAAATCCTCGTGATTGATCATGATAAATCTCTATCCAGATCACGAAGAATGCCTCGTCCAAATATTTCATTTCAAAGTTTTACGAAAGGTACTTTTTAATGTCCTTTAGTAAACTAATATCATTATTGAGGATAAGCAAATCATCAACATATAGGACCAAAAATACAAAATTACTCCCACTGATCTTTAGGTATATACACCGATCAACAGTGTTTTCCTTAAACCCAAAAGATGTAATGGTATAATAAAACTTAAAGTTCCATTGACGAGAAGCTTGTTTAAGTCCATATATGGATTTCTTTAACAAACAGACTTTGTGTTCCTGTCTTTTTGAATGAAGACCTTTGGTTGTTCCATGTAGACTTCTTCTTCTAAATTCCCATTAAGAAAAGTTATTTTAACATCTATTTGGTGTAGCTTTAAGTCATAATGAGCTACGAGTGTCAATATGATTCTAAATGAATCCTTCTTTGATATAGGAGATAAGGTTTTACAATAATCAATGCCTTCCCTTTGAGTAAAACGTTTAGTAACAAGTCTTTCTTTATGTCGCTAGATATTGCCATTTGATTTGCGTTTGGTCTTATGTATCCACTTAGACCCAACTGCTTTATAACATTTAGGCAAATCGACTAACTCCCAGACTTGATTAAAATCCATATATTTTATTTCATCATTCATGGCATCAATCCATTTATTAGAATCTATGCTAGACACAGCTTTTTCATAAGAGACCGGATCATCAATATCCCCAATGTTAAATTCATTTTCTTAAAGATACACCACATAGTCATCCGAGATAGCTGATCTCCGATTTCTATGAGATTTCCTTAAAGCTATGGCTTGTGGCGTTTCAATATTCAACGCATTTAGTGATTGTTCAGTATGTGGTTCATCCATTTGTTCTTCGTTATTGTTCAGAGCAGTAATCGATTCAACAACATCAATATGAACAATAGGAACAGAATGAATCTCATTTTGATTATCTAGAATTCTTGGAAGAGGGGAATTTTTCTTAATTTCTTGAATAATTACAGACTAATCCTGAATCCATAGTGGTGATTGAGACTCGGGGTTTGGAGGTCTTCCACAAACTAATCCCTCTCTCTTTATGAGTTCTCTTTCATTAATGGGGATGAGGAGGAGAGTGTTTTAGTGCATTAGCCTTGGGAACCAGAACCCTTCATTATATTTATAGACATCTAATTAGAACCCCATAAATTCTAATTAGCTGACTCTCGAGTAATCAATAGGTGACTTTTGAGTAACACGACTCTTGAGTAACCAGTAGGGGACTTTTGGGTAACCACACATTTCAGATTCCGTACTTACTGTTGATGTCTTTTGAGCTTACCTAATTAGATCACTTCATTTGCCCATTTTAAATTCAAGCTCAAATATAATTACTATTTTAATATGTGAGCCCACGTTAAATTATTTGGAATATATAAAATATTCCAATAATCTCCCACTTGGGCTACATAAGAATTTCGAATGTAATTATATTCAATAATATTATGCGCACACCAAATTTCTTTCTATTCTTAAGACATTTCCTGAATCAATCTCGTCCATCTCCTACACCAATGTGATACCAAAGCGACCTTCGTTATATTTATGTGGTAACTCAATCCATCAATGATCACCACCAAATATATTCAACGACATAGATCAAGTATGGATGTGTGGCTGAAAATTACATGCAATGTGATCTCATACATGCCTATATCCAATTGGTCCTAACTTTATTTCGTAGTGAGATCAAACCTTAATCTTCTAAACCTTATGTTATACCACAGTTAAAAGACAATACATTCAGAGTAAACAACAAAATGAAAATACCATCAACTTTATTCTGCGGAAAATCGAAACATACATAAAGTATCTGGGTAGTGTCAAATGAAGGAACATTAAACCAAATATAAACTCCCACTAAAACTGAATATCTTCTAATTAAACAACACCCGCATGAGCAGTGCGCTCATGAAAGACCTTGGGTGATAAGCCTTTAGTAAGTGGATCCGTGAGCATGGAGTTTGTACGTAACTCACTTTTTTAGTTGTAATGAGTTTTTGCATTTTGTGTTAAAAGCTTACTGTTTTAGCATTGTTTTGCTTCTGTCAGTCCCTTCCTGGAATTTTTTTTGTGGAAATTTTTTCACTGGGCAATACTTTGTAATATTTCTGGGAAACTGGGAAATTTTGGCAAGTCGTGCGAAGTCGTTCTAACGACATTGCATCTCGCGCGAACGACTTCTGTCTTCGTTCGAGTGACTTCCTCATCTCATTTGAGCGAAGTCCCTGTCTCGTTCGAATGACAGAGTGATAAAATTTCTTTTGATTGGTTTGCAGTCCTCTAGTTTAATATGATATATTTTTGGTACTGCGGGAAGCATTTCTGAACTGTTTGGTTATATGCAGGTTCTGTTATGTTCCAAATTGGTATTTTGCATATGAATCCATTTATCACACTTGATTTGATTTGTATACTCTTTGTGTGATTCCTTGGTTTACTAGCTACTATTTTGGCATTACATGATCTTGTTTAGCTTTATCTAGCGGTTTTCTGTTGTCAAAATTGGTATCAACTTGCTTCTATTTGGTATCATTTTCTCATGCTAGAAATTTCATATTGGTTTATCTTTTCACCGGATTGTCTATTCGAGATAAAAAGGGGGAGAGATTTGGTATGTGATGTAGGGGGAGATTTGTTGAGCACTTATATTTGTTTCAAATTGGGGTAACAAATTTGGTATAATTGGTATAAAATAATTGCTCACATGTTTCAAATGATTTGTTCTTATTAGAAATATAAATTGGTATCATTTGTTCCTCCATACTTCACTGGGTATCTGTTTGTCCGTTTCATGTGTGTAGGTATGCTTCAGCGATTCGAGATTTCAAGTCTACATCACATTCAGATAGTTCATGCTTGCCGGTGCTTCATATTCTAGTCCGTGTCCTGTATTTATGAATTTGGGTTTATGGGATGGGATTTAGGCGTCATACGGCTTGACGGCCCGGTTAGGCATTTCACTGGTTTAGTTTTGTCCCGGAATAGTCAAAGGGGGAGATTTGTAAGGACATAAATTTCCAATTGAGTCCCTGTAGTGTTTTGACTTAATTCCGTGAACAAAATTGTGTTTGTAATATGTCATAGGGAGAATTTTATTTTGTCACGATCCCACTTGGTCTATGATGTATTGAAGAAATTGAAGACGTAGCGGAAAAGCTTCAAAGAAATAATCATGACGATGTTTATTTGGTGCAAGTTTACTCGTCTTCAAAGTTAATTTCATTCCGAGATCACTCAGGTATGAATGCGTATAATTTATGGTGCTCGGATTTATTTTATAAAAAATAAGGATGTGATTTTTATAAAGAAAAATGATTTTAAATGTTTTAAAAATGTTTTAATCGTTTAAACTTCGTTTTATGATGATAAGCTCGAAATAGAGTTTGACTAATTTGAATCTCTTTGTGACATTTTTATCAGAAAGTCAAAGAAAGTCAAACTTCGCGAGGTCCCTCGAACGACATTGGATCTCGTTCGAACGAGATACAATGTCGCTCGAACGACATGCTTAAGTCGTTCGAACGACATGTTTTTCGAGGCGGTGTTTAAATCCTATTTAAGCAGTGTTTGCATGATAATTTGGTAAGTGTGCCTTCTGGAAAAAGTTTTACGAACCAGAACCTTGTTTGCACATGTTTTCTAAGGTTTAAAAGTCTTAAACACATCCTTATAGTTTCCAAAGATCCGAGTTATCGTTCTTATATGATTACGTGATCTTGCTGCACTAAAGTTGTTGTTCTACATATTGAACATCAAAGGGTTTTGCGGTGAAGAAGCGACGAACATCGTGTTCGACATTGTAGACGTATCAAAGCCATATCGGAGGACACCGAGACATACGTGGACGCGTGTGTTGTGGACAGAGATCGTAGAAGACGGAATTTCTGCGTGGGCACTATTGAAGAACGGTTGAAGATCAGAAGGAGCATCAAGACCCGTGGGGATCGAGTCTTAGTGTAAGGCTAATCTGTCTTTGTAAAACCATTATTCTTAGTGATTGTCTGGCTTGGGTCGTCCGAGGTTGTTTTCCCGTTTTGGATTTTTTTCTCGTACATCCGACGTTGTGAGTATTATTTACTTTAATTTACTTGCTTTAATCACTAGATGCATGTTTAGTATTAATCAATATAAAATTGGTTTAAAGTAAGAATTGGGTTTTCACAACTTGGTTTGGTGCATAATTAAAAGTTGGATCTTTTTCGAAGAAAAATTGGTTTTGTTTGAAATCACACATCGGGCCACTCTTCAAAAAGAACTAATGATAAGGGTATTGCAGTTGTAACATCACAACCCAAACCTAAATTTTAATAAAATAAACAAGTTCAGGATTCAAAATTTGCTTGTTTCTTTTCTGGAAACCTGGGCATGTGAAGAAGGATTGTTTCAATTACGCCGCATGGCGTGTAAAGAAAGGTACACTTCTCATTTTGTTTTGTTCTAAAGTTAATTTGGCTTTTGTACATAGACATATGTGGTTGGTAGATTCGGGTACTACTGCTCATGTAAGTATGTCTATGCATGGTTGCCTGTGGAACCGACTGCCAAATGATGCTGAAAGATTCATTTATCTGGGAGATGGAAAAATAGTTGGAATTGAAGCAATTGGGACCTTTTTCTTATCTTTTGAAACTAGTCATTTTATTGAATTAATAAAGACCTATGTAGTACCATTTTTCAGATGGAACTTGATTTCTATTTTTATTTTGGACAAATACTGTTATTATTGTTCACTTGGAAATAATAAAGTTACTCTATTTCTAAATTCTACTTTGGTTGCGACTGGTTCTTTATTGATAAATTATATTTATTAGATACCAATGCTTCATTTAACGAAACCTTGCAAAAAAAAAAATTAAGATTAACTGATGAGAATTCCTTTACTTTGTGGCACAAGCGTTTGGGTCATATCTCCTAAAGGAGAATCGAAAGCTTGTGTCAGACAGAATACTTAAACCCCTTAATTTCACAGACTTTGATATTTTTATCGACTGTATAAAGGGAAAACAGACAAACACGAGTAAATTAAGTGTGAAAAGGAGTTATGATGTCTTGGAATCGATACATACTGGCATTTACGATCCATTCCTTACGGCTTCATGGAATGGCCAACAGTATTTTATCATTTGTATAGACAATAATTCTCATTATGGGTACTTATATTTAATTCATGAGAAGTCTCAACCTCTGATACCACTTGTTGGAATATAAAATAAAATTCATCAACATATTATATTAGAGAGATTACCTAATAAAGGAATTTTAGGAATTGTGTACCTGAATCCATTGTAATGATAAAGACTAGGGGGTTGGAGATCTTCCACATTTGAAACTGCCTTACTAGGAACCCTATTTAAGATATAGGCAACAGTCAAAAGAGCATGCATCCACAATAATATAGGTAAATCAATTCTACTTATTATACTCCTAACCATTTCAATAAGAGTACGGTTGAACCTTTCAGTGACACCATTTTGCCAAGGTGAACCTGGCATGGTGTATTGTGCGCAAATACCTAAACGTTCAAGGAGTTTAGCAAAAGGACCGGGATGCTATCCCGTTACATCATATTTTCCATAAAACTCACCACCTCTATCCGATCGAATGATTTTTACCTTTTTGCCCAATTGTAGTTCTACTTCTGTAATATAAACCTCAACCGCATTAACGGATTCAACTTTATCATGTAACAAATACAATGTACAATATCGGGAAAAATCATCTATAAAAGTGATAAAGTATTTTTCTCCTCCAATAGAAGGAACATCAAAAGGACCACAAATATCTTCATGTATAATTTCAAGAAGCTGGGTGCTCTTTGTGGCTCCTTTCTTTGTATGTTTGGTCTGTTTACCCTTAATACAGTCCACATATACACCAAAATCAGACCTATCCAGATTAGGGATAATTTCCTCTTTAATAAGCCTTTCAAGTCTCTCTCTGGTTATGTGTCCTCATCTTTTATGCCATAAGTAAGAATAATTCTCATTAAATGAGAGACGTTTAGTTCCAATATTACTATGCAGAGACAATAAAGATTTCGAAAAATGAGGATCAAGATTAATTTGAAACAAACCATTCGATAAAAAAACTCGAGCCAAAAACATAATTATTCTTAAATAATGTAAAACCATTATTCTGAAAGTGAAAAGAAAAGCCCCTTATTGAGAGTTTAGACAAGGAAATTAAATTTCTCAAAATAGTGGGTATAAAAAGAGTGTCTTCAAGATCCAAATAAAGGACATATTGTAATTTTAAACGAAAAACTCCAATAGCTTCAACTTTTGCTTTGTCCCGGTTTCTCATGTAAAGAAAATCTTCATTTTGCTTTATTTCTCGAATAAAAAGAAAGCCCTGCATAACATTTGAAACATGACATGTAGAACCCAAATTAATCCACTATGTATTAGAAGAAACATCAATCAAGTTTTATTCGAAACATATTTAAGCACAAAGTATACCTTTATTTTCAAACCAAGCTTTACACTTTATGAAGTCTTTCTGAAAATACCTCTTCCTGTGATAGAAGTGACATGTGGCTGCTGCTTTTTCCTTCTTTTGGTTCGAAGGACGAGGTTCATTGTTGGAATGATCAGGACTGCACTTTATTCCCTTCCCTTTCTTTTTCTTACCAGCTCCTTTATTAGCCATCACATTTGCCACTTGCAATTTACGCACCTTACCATTTTGCTGCTTAAGACGTCCTTCTTCCTTTACTAACATGCTTTACAGTTCATTAACATTCCATTTATCTTTTATGGTATTGTAATGAATCTGGAAAGACCCATAATCAGAAGGTAAGGAATTTATGACAAATTGGACTAAGACAGAATCGTCCACTTAACAGCCTAAGGTCTTTAGTTTGACAACAATATTGGTCATTTTAATAATATGTGCGTTCATGGTCTTAATGCCATCGAACCGCATAGTGGTCAAGTTGGCCATAAGTTTCCTAGCCAGGGATTTGTCAGTAGTGCGAAACCTATCCTTAACATTTGCCAGATATTATTTGGCATTAGTGGTTTTAGGTAGGGAGGGCTTTACATTTGGTTCAATGTTCATTCTAATAAATATCAGACATAACATATTTGATTTGGACCATATATTGTAAATTAACACATCATCCTCACTGCTTTGTTCAGTAATAGCAGCGGGTTTATCAGTAAGAAGTGCTATATCAATGTCCATAACACCAAGGCTAAATTCGATTTGCTAGTACCATTCCGGCAGATTAGTTCCGTCAAATTTTGCAAAGGTTGAGGCTTGAGAAAACAGGTTAATATTTGCTGCAAAATGCTCACTCTAATTAAAAATAACACACATAACTAAAATTGTAAGGAAATGAATATATAAAATTGTCTAATTTTTATGGCAGAATTATAACAATTGTGTTAGAAAATCACAAAACCATAAAAGCAAAATATCTTTAATGGAATTTTAATACAGAAAGTTGTGATATAATAAACGCATTATTGGACAATTCAATATTCAATTAATAATTCTAAAGTTGATTAAATCTATATAATAACAAACTTTAGAATAAACATAAATTAGATATTTTTCGTAATGAGTCATTGGCATGTGTTTGGCAGGAGACGCTTTAATCAAAATATCAAAACAGTAATATTTAATATTCAATGTTGTAAATCACTGACATGTGTTTGACATGGGACTTATAAAAATATGAATATTAAATTTTAAAAATATAATATTTTTAACATTCGATGTTATGAATCATTGGCCCGTGTTTGGCACGGGACTCATGAAAATATCAATACAAAAAATTCTAATATATTTAATATTCACTGTTATGAATCATTGGCATATGTTTGGCACGAGACTCATAAAAATATCAATATTAAATTAACACAAGTCTAATATCCTATTATATGAAATATGTTGGCATGTGTTTGGCACGTATATTCAACTAAAACAGGATCATTAGAACAAGGTTTATAAAATAGTTCTAGATGCAACACTTATATAATATAAAAACATGAAATTTTGCGAAATATGAAAAAAATGAGTTAGTAACATGAATCTATAGAAAATTACTCCAGAAACTAAAAACTTTTGACGGAATTGAAAAATTAATTTTCTGGAGTGATATATGATCCCTGAGATTATTTCCATAAATGGAAAATTTCGAGAAAAAACATTTTATGTCACGACCGAAGGTGGTGAAAATCGGTCTCTGGCCTGTTTCCAATTAGACTACCAAATATCATCCTATTCGGGGTTAAAAATACTATTCACCGCAAGCGCTTTTTGAAATTCTTTGTTCCCGAATTGTTATAAATTTGTAAGGTTGATTGAAACGGATTAGATAACCATTAAAATAACATCAAAACGACATACAAATGGTTTCAATGCATCAAAAGAAACTGTTTTCTGTTAATTTTTCAACTGTTATACAAAAACAAATTCCAACAAATTTGTTAAATATTTAAACTGTTTTCAAAGATTTGTTAAACAAATTTTCAACACATATGTTAAACAAATAGAATTTTGTTCAACAGATTGCTTGACAATAAAAAAATAGAACTAATTTTAGTCAGATTTATTAAAATCAAACAAACAGAACTGATTTTAGTCAGATTTATTAAAATTAACCAAATTCTTAATAATTTGATAGAATCATGTATGTTTAAAAAAAAATTCTTTCATATTTTAACATGTAATACTGATTATCATGATAAATTTCAATCAGTGTTAAAAAAAATTAACACGTAACACTACGAATTATGATAACCAAATCAGTGTTAAAATTGTTATGAAATTACTACTAATTATGATAAAAAAATCAGTAAACAAAAGTGCGGAATTAATCAAGAAAATCTGGGTTTACCAATTGGATTCCGAAAAGGGATAGTATGACAATATTTAAACTAGGCTCTGATACCACATGTAAAAATAATAAGAATTATGTATAACATAAAACTAATTCTTATATGACCTTTAATTTCATCATGCAATCACAATTTCATTTTGAACTACAAATTATATGAAAAAATACCTTTTTCCATGAAGCTTTGATTTGTTTGTAGTTCTTGATGTGTCTTGAGAACAACTTCCTAAAGTTCATTATTGTTCCTTCTTCAAGCTCTTATTTCTTCCTCTCTTAGATCCAGAATCTCTATAGAAAAACAACCAGAAATCCAAAATCTAGAAAATTTAGAAAATTAGGATTTTCCCTTCCTAGCCCAAATATATTTTTTTGTGTTCTTGTGTACCAATTAGTGGAGATTGGTTCACTATATATAGTGTGGAAGGAGATACGGAATTCCCTTTAAAACTGATCATCTACAACCACCAAAGTAGTTAAAGGAACTCACAAATGTACCAAAAGTCATGTGACCTTTGGAATAATAATTTTCTAAGATTAATACATTAATTTAATCAAATTCATCCCCTTATTTGGACCACATTAATTAGGAGAAATAATTAATTTAATTAATTTATAATTAAAAAATTTAGCCGAAGTTTGTAATTAGTAAATAATTAAATAGTAATTCTAACACCATCACAAGTCTTGGATGGTTCTCCAAAATCTGGATCTCAACGTTGCTCTTGATCACCATCTTTTGCTTATGCCTCGTGTCAGATTGAAGGTGCTCTTTAATATTGACAATTTGTTTTGGTGTGGCTAGGATTTTTTTCATCCCATCTTTGGTGGATTCGCTTGGTGTTTGGAGCTACAATATAATGCCCTCTCTGAGGCTATATAAAATGCCTATTATGGATTGCCATTTTTGTGTTATTCTTTATGTCAGATGTGTGAGTAGTCTGGTCTCTAGCGTTTAGCTGTGTTTGGTGGTGGTTTGGTGCTTTGAGGTATTGCGATTTTTGGTGATGGTTTGATGCCTTGCAGAGTTGAGACGTTGCATTGTTTCATCAATTTAGTATTATATCTTCTATAAAGTATGTTGCATTATATCTTCTATAAAGAGTGTTGATACTACATTATTTTATTGGATATTTCAGTTTGCAGTAGTGATTGGTTTGTGTCCCGCATGCCATTTTTATTTTAGTTTGTTTTGTGCTTAATATTAACTTTTTGAATATGGTTAGTGTAGGTTGAGAGTAGGGTTGTGTAGGCTATTTTTTTGTTATTTTTGGGCGTAGTTATGCCCTGTGGGTGCTATTGTATATCCTTTTTTAATTTCCTTACTTTTGATAATATACTTACATTATACAAAAAAAAAGAAAAAAAACTTCAATACTAGAAGTGGCGGAGCTAGGAATTGAGCTTGGGTGGGGCACAAATCATTGACGGTGGTTCGGGGGGCGTTAGCTCCCGAAAAAAAAATTGGGGTTATTTTTTCGTTTTTACTAAAATTTCATTGATAATTTCTATAAGTCACGCGTAATGAGCTCTCGTATCACATCATCGGAATTTTTTTCATGATTTTTTTTCGTGAGTTATTTTTCATGAGTTCCACCAATCCACAATAAGGCACAAGCAAATTAGCAATCAGCCCTAAAAGAAAAAAAAAATGAACACAACACTAAATTAATCTACAAATAAATAAACACCTAACAAAAAAAGAAAAATTATAAAAACTTCAAGCCAAAATGGGGTAAGTGTGGGTGGATTTACGAAGCCAAAACAGCAAGCCATATTAAAACAACAAGTCAAAACAACAATCACTTGTTAAAGTTAACTTACCTTCAAAATGAATAGTGAGAGGAGGAGCAAGCCAAAATGGGGAGAGAAAATCGTGTGGTGTGGGAGTTACAAGAGATATGGAGAGCAAGCCAAAGTTGGAGAAATGTGTTTTTAGCGGCTGAGTTTAGGTTTAAGTTGTTTTGACTTTCTATATTTAACCCTTAAAGTCTTTGAGTTTTTCAAAATTACCCAAAATTTACAAATTTTTTTATATTCCTGTCTCGGCTAATTACCCCACCCACTAAAGTCAGCGCCGTCCCTGAATACTAGAACCCAAAGAGAGAAAAAAATGTAAATATAAATAGTATGAGGAGATCAGGCTCCACCCAAACCCCAATAAAACGTAAATTACCAAAATATACATAATATTTTCAGTGAAGTAAAATAATATTTACATTAATGTAAGGGGTTCTTTCATTTTGGAACTTGGTCAATATTTATTTTGGCTTTAGTCCATTTACATATTTTTTGTCTACTAAGATCCCTAACCCATTAATGTATCCCTTATAAGTTAGAATATACACAAACTTGATACGTGTATATTACAAAAAATCGTGTGTACATTATAAAATTCCACATGCAAATAACCATATTTTCCACAAAAAAGTAATGAAAAAAATGTATATTTTATAAAATTTATTGTATACATTACTAAAAATTAGCTATACATTAAGAGAGAGGGACTTTAGCACCCAAAAAATATGTTACTAGACTAGAGTAAAAAAAATTACCAATTAAAGAGTTAAGCCAAAAAATATAAAAGTTAATGTAATGGGTTATTTTTTCTTTACCCCTTATATTTATAGTTGGTATTGTATTACTCCCTCATTTATAAAAAAATAGGATTGTGTTACCCCCGCTCTTTAACTGCACATAGGAAATCTCTTACTTTTAACATGTGACCATATTACTTTTAGAGCTTATAAAAATTCAAATAAAAAACCTGAAAATGTAATAAAGCAATATACACGATTTAAAAAAGAAAATATATTATTTAATTTTTCCAACATTATTTTACAAAAAAATATTAATATTAAAATCACCCCCCTTATTGACCCACCCTTCAAATTATCTTGATATCACCCTTCTTTAGAGTAAAACTTTGAGGACATGTGAAAATACTTATTAAACAAGAGTTATGTATTGTCTAAAAAATCGAAAAGTCTAATCTATATATTTTTTTAAATAAGGTTCATAGATTTAAATTGTGTTTTTGTATTATAATTTTTTGTATCAAGTTCTTTAAAATTTTGTATTTATAGGATTAAAAAACATATACATTTTTAAGTAGTATTAACAAATGCTAAAATAACGATTTGGCTAATGGGAGTGGGGGTACAAAACAATTTTTTTGAAATTTAATATACAAAATCAACTATAAAAGTTGGGGTAAATATAAAATTGCCGATTATGTTAATATACATGTTATTTTACTTAAAAAACTTGTTATTATATATATATACACATTTTAACTTGCGTCTAAGTTGAACTTTTTCTTTACTATTTTCTGTTGTCATGTATGTATGCTTTGTGTGTGCGGGCATGTTTACTTTTTTTTTACTTTCCCTTCTTTCCCTTTGAGCTTACTTTGGTTTTTTATTTATATTTTGATAACCTTTGGATTTAATCTTAGATTGGGTGAAAATGGGGAAGTAGGGCCATATTCGTTTTGTTGGTTCTGAAGGGTAGGAGATGAGGGTAAAGAAGAGGGTCTGTATAGTTTTTCTCAAAATGAAAATGTGAATGCAAGAAAGACACTACAAACAAATGCTTCAAGCATGAAGAACTTCCTTAATATTAGTACCTGCGCCCTTCATTACGATATGCAAATGAGCACTCACAAACTGATTGCTAGATAAAATTGTTAGATTAATTTCTATATTGCGAAAACCATCACACAAACAGGAACATTCATATTATTTATCAAGAATTATAAATATTGAATTTATGAAAGCGTACCTGAATCCATAACGAGAAAAGTAAAATATCTGAGTTTGAGGTCTTATGATCTTCCAGATCAACACGTTTATTTTCTGCCTTAATTTCTCTTTGACAATGGGAATTAGAAGAAGAGAGTTGTGTTATTTGGGGACCATGACCCCTATTTATAAGACAATTGTGTTTTTTTATATTGTCGTATTTTCTATTTTAGTCCATCATAAAAATAGAAATTACGATTGTCTCTACACATTAAAGCTCACACTTTAATAATACATTATTAAGGCCCCAAAACTTAAATTAATCACTTTAATTGACCTAACTTTATTTGATAGCTTCTAATTCAATTTTATTTCATATATAACCCCATATATTAAATTTTACTCTAACAGACTCCCACTTGGGCTATATATGTAACTTTATAAACTTAAATTATACTTTATGAGCTCATGAGTTTTTGCTATCAAAACTTTATGCATCTTAACAATCTTCTCCATTAATTGCACCAATATAGAATAAAAGCGATCGTCATTACATCTTTCGTAAGTAGACCCATCGATGATCACATATATCAATGTAACTAATGACAAAGATCAAATGTTGATGTGCATCATGGAAATTTCATGCAATGTGATCTTAACATGCCTATTTTCAACTGATCCTCCTTAAACCTTAGTGAGATCAAACCATATAAAATTAGAGTGAATATAAACTGAATACTTTACTGCAGTCAATAACCTTAAAATCCATAACAAATGTGGCTATGAAAGCATCTAAAATACAAACTCTCATTAAACCGACATAGCCTGAAAAGAAACTACACCCATATGAGCAGTATGCTAACGAAAGACCTTAAGTGGTAATCCCTTAGTCAACGGATTCGCAATCATGGAGTTTATCCCAATGTGCGCTATAGACATAAGTCCACTCTGAACTCTTACTTTTACAACCAGGAACTTAATGTCAATAAACTTTGAATTCGTACAACTCCCGTTGTTATTGGAATACAATTCTGTTGATTTATTATCACAAAATAACTTAAGCGATCTTTCAATGCCATCCACAATACGCAGTCCCGTGATAAAATTTTGTAATCACATTCCATGATTGGACGCCTCATAACAAGCTATAAACTCAGTTGCCATGGTGAAAGAAGCTGTAATAGACTATTTAACACTCTTCCAAGATATAACACCTCCAGCCAGTAAGTAAATAGAGCCTGAAGTATATTTCATGCTATCTTGGCATCCAGCAAAATTGGAGTCAGAATATCCAATGATCTCTAACTAATCAAACCTCCGATAGGTGAGCATGCAACCTTTTGTTTTATATAAGTACCTCATGAATCACTTGTCTTCTATCCAGTGATCCTTTTCAGGATTGCTTAAGTATCTGCCCAATATGACAACAATGTACGCAATATCCGGACCCGTACATACTTGAGCATACATAAAACTTCCTACTTCTTGGGCATAAAGAATATTTTACATCTACCGAATCTCAAAATCATTCTTGGGACATCGACTGAGACTAAATATATCTCCTTTAGCCACAGGGGTGTCACGTGGTATACAATCATTCATGCCAAACCTTTTAATACCTTTCTCGATATAGCTCTTTTGTGATAAACTAAGCGTACCCTGAGAGCGATCTAAGTGTATTTGTATACCCAACATAAAAGAAACGATACCAAGATCTTTCATCTCAAATTTCTTTGAAAGAAATCTCTTGGTTTCGTGCATTATACCTATATCGTTAATGGCAAGCAATATGCCATCAACATATAAAACTAAGTAAATATGTTTACTCCCACTGAACTTGTGGTATATACAATCATCTATCAGATTCATCTCAAAACCAAACGAGATGATAACTTGATAAAACTTGTAATACCATTGACGAGAAGTTTGCTTAACCCATAGATGGATTTCTTTAACTTGCAAATAGTCTTCTTTGCATCTCCCAACACAAAGTTTTCTGGTTGCACCATATATATTATTTCACCAATATCACCATTGAGAAACGTAGTCTTAACATCCAACTGATGAAGCTCAAGGTCAAAGTGAGACACAAGTGCCATTATTATCCTAAAAGAGTCTTTCGATGAAACCGGAGAGAAAGTATTTTTATAATTGATGCCTTTTTTTTCTGTGTAAAGCCTTTAGCGATAAGACGGGCTTTATATCTCTCCACATCACCTTTTGAATCCCTCCTGGTTATAAATATCCATTTTTAACCAATAGGTTTCGCACCTTCAGGTAATGGGATAAGATCCCAAACGTCATTGTCCTTCATGGACTTTATCTCCTCATTTATGGCATCAATCCACTCTTGAGATTTAGAACTTTTCATGGCTTGGCGGAAGGTGATTGGATAATATTCCACCACATCAATGTCAAACTCATGTTCTTGGAAAAATACAAAGTAATCATCAGGCACAACACTTAATCTTTGTGACACCCCGCCCAATTAAATATCGGGTGATCAGTCCTTTATAAAATTTATAACAGAATGTTCGGTTGGTTCATTCTTAGCATCACTATCGAAAACTTAAATCCAATTAATTACATAACATTTAATTAAGCTAGTGTCAAAACATTTTCCAATTTAACTTTAAGCCAAATAAAGTTCAAAATTCGGAATATGTAAATACAAACCATACATAAGAATTAAATGCTTACTGAATCAAATACTGAATAATTAAGACTGGATAAAACCTTCCAGTTCACAGTTACAAACCAAACCATAATAAATACTCATACCAACTGAGAAGAACTACAAGGGGAACTGAGTATTACTCTGCTAATGAGAATGGGCGACACATGCCCTAACTGAGATATCTGAACTAGGAACTGAATGAAATGAGGGAAGCGTCTAATCTCAAATAACCCGCAACTTCCACAACAGCTGCAGCTCGTTTAACCATCCAAGTATCTAGAATCGGTGTCCCTGTGGATGGGCACTTGTACCAATACATATATATATACCAAAAGAGAAAATAGATGCAAGAAACGGATCAGAGCCCGATGTGTAAAAATATTTGTTTTAGCAAGTATTTAAAGATGCATTAAAATAAGTATTATATGCATGTTAGCTTGAATTATCACATGAGATACTCACCTCTCGAGTAGTGTGCACGCCTAACGTACATCTAATCCAACCTAGCCATCTAACCCACTTCTAACTAGGTGAAAGGTTTATCCATTTAAATATCACTCGTAGTATTATTTCGACTTTAGATCTCAACGTTTATCATTTTAAATAAGTGTAATCACACTAAAGTCAAGTATTCACTATTTACGTTACCGAAGATTTCACTATCTTAATAATCTGATATTATCTCATTTTATGTGTACCAAAAGCATACATATATATCTTGGACTATTATATATGTATTAACCCAATCTTAATAGCTTACAAATATAACATTGTAAGTATAACACAAGTATATATAATTATCCACCACTATTATATATATACTAACACAACACCCCAAGGCTATACTTGTAGTGCATTGCATACTCTGCATTCATGTACCGGTACATCTTGTACTCAAATAAGGACTATCGGTTCAGAAATCTCCCACGAACCATATAAACAAATCACACATAGTGGTGGAGAATATAGTCCACATACCTATGGGTCACACACATACCTACGCTCCCATAGTTAGCAACTTATCAACTCAAAAATAAGATTTCACAGTCCTATGTTCTGAGGACAAGTCGAATATCCCCCCGAAGGTCACTCAGGATAAGACTGTCTCTACACAACCCCCCGTGATAGCAAGCATCTAGGTATGACATACACATAATATCAAATATAGGTATACACACAACCCATCCAATCAAACGGTATACACACAACCAAATGTCATGTTCCATATGTAGTATTTTTATCACTAAATACTATCAACGTATTTTTAAGTTTTGATATTCCCTCTTTCGTAATATATTTCTAAGGATAATATGTCACCCGAAAATCCTTAATACATAATCATAATAAGTCCCAAAATTAACCATTAATTTATATTCTTATACTTTCCATATCGTTAGAACTAATATCATAAGTATTTATCACTTAATACTCTCAACGCCTTTACAATTACGATTATCTCTCTCTCGTAATCTCTAAGGTAATCTCATCGTCACGAATATTTGAATAAATACACCTAAACAACTCCCAATAATTTCGCACTATTTTGGGTTCATCGAACACTAATTTTCCTCACTCAAATCAATCATTTACTAACATAGGGGCAACATAGGTAATTTCTTAAAAATAAGAAATCTCGCTCGAACCAGAAGAGCATCTCGCTCGAACGACTTCCACGTGTCGCTCGAACGACTTCGTGCGATAACTCATCTCGTGCGAACGACTTCGCGCGACTTCTCGTGACCTGGGCACTGTTTCATCTTCAACCTTTGACAACCTCGTTTTTCACCATTTTTCATCCCTAAAACCTCTAAAATATCATCCCAAACTCCAATCAATTTTTCCCAACCGAATCCTAACATTTGTAAATGAATTCTAACAACCTAGAATCATTAAATCATCACCAATTATTCGTATAATTCGAAATCCCCAATTTTATTGTCAAGAACCCTAGTTCTTAAATTAATATGCATAACTTAAAATTAAACCCAGATTTGTTCATAGAAATCATCCAAATTTCGTAGGCATCATCCTATCTATATATGGTATTCAAATTCTTATCAAATCATCCCTAGTTTATGATATAGTTCTCTAATTTCACCCAAATTAACTTTCATAACAAGGGTTATTAACCTAGATTAACATGAACATAATTATTTCTAAATAAAGCAAGCAATAAACACTTGGATCGATTTCGAACTTCTGATCCGTTGATGTTGTTGGTATGGAAGGTGGTGATGGTGGTGGTGGTTGTGGAAGGTGGTGAACATAGCTTCTCCTCCTTTGGAATTCGCTCTCCCTCACCCACTGTGGCTCTCTCTTAATTTTGGTGTAACCAATTAGCTGATATAATTTATCTCTAATTTTCGTCCATTTAATTTCTCCAAAATTTAAATTACAAAACTACCCCTACAGGGTGCCGGCTTGGCCTAAAAATATCCCGGAGTCCAAATAAAATACCCGGGTAGAGTTTTCTAACTATCTCGACCCCTCCGGACTCAACAGAGCACTCGAAATGATCATACGAGTTACTTAAAATAAATTTACCTTTTTATTCCACTTAATTAGTCCTGACACGACTCACACGCGCGTCCCCGACTTAATATACCAAACTGTCGTATTTCTTTCGTACGGTAAGTTATATAAAATCGTCATTCCATATTACTTATTCTCATAGTAATATTAATAATTACTAACTTCTCGTCACGCTAGTAAATAATCAAATTTAATCCGAATTAATAATTAATTCTCACATTTTAATTTAATTAATCCCACAATAATAATAAATCACATAATTATTTAAGTCTTCGAAAATACGGGGTATTACATACTTCTCCCCTAATAACAGAATTTTGTCCCGAAATTCAGAAAATAAGGCATTTCTGGTAAGGAAAACTCTAGGTATTTACCTCACATCTCATGAATTTACGCAGTACCGCCCATACAGTACATTACCGAATACCCTTAATAATGAACACCTCACTGATTAATTAATCTCCACGCCTTACCTTTTAAGTTTCACCACTTAACTTATATATAGTTATCATCTAACCTCCTACTGCTCGCACTAGTAGGTTAATTGATATTTAACTATATACAAATTTGTCTTGCACACGATACATACTATAAATGTTAGCATATTTTCGCCATACTACCTCCGCAAAGGACTATGGAACCTAAGCGTGTACACTACCGGCTCAAACTTAACAATAATAGGAAAAGATCCCACATCACTCGGTACTAGTTTCCTCATTCTAACATGCAATAATGCAACTCCCAGTCATTTCCACCCTTGTTGACGGGCCCTAAAATTCCTCTAGACCTAGTAGATTATTGTCCTCCCTTCTATCCACTAAGAACAAGGATAACAAGGATTTATATATAACGCCTCGAATGGAATTCTATCAGTAATAAGTTGAGGGGAGTCGTCTTACGCTAACTCCACCAGTGGAAGATATTATACTAAACCTTCCCATAATTGGAAATACAACATACCTCGCAATGTGCAACTAAAACTCTCAGACTTACCGTCCGCCTACGAGTGTGTTAGGCTACATATGTTCGCATCTCGATATTTAGGGACTCCCATAACTCTTCCCAATAATCGAGTCATAACTCTCTTGACTCTTTCGGATAAAAACTCTATTTGTACCCCATATAACCCTACTATCCCAGGAATAATGGTGGGGGTTTACTGTTACACCTTATTATATGTCCTAACTTGGCATAACGTGAGCTACTTTAATTACCCGACCCACTTTCACCCACATAGGGTCATGATCCCATTGCAAAGTAATTAACTCTGCAATTGTTCGGGGATTTACTCTTGAAGCACCTTATACCTTTGACTTGCTTAAGTCTATACTGTATAAGTGTTCAACTAGTTTGGAAATAGTGACAAAATTGGTAGTTCCTCCTAGAAACCAAAAAGCCTCAGAACTTTTCTCTCTAATTCTCTTCAATGATCTATGAAGGTAAAAATTGAATCACACTACACACAATTAGAAGTGCATACATGTGTTCATATTGCTTAAAATTGAGTGTGTGTTTAATTCCCCTTGAATTGGAGCTTTAAATATTTTTTGGGAATTTTTAAATATTTTTAGATAGTTTTTAAACATTTTTTAAACATTTTTTAATAAATGTTTTTATTAATAAAATGGGATTATATATTTTGTGGGGTTAATATTCTATTTTGGAAACTTCTGTTTTCATTAAAAAGTTTGGTTGGATAGCATCTCAAAGCGCTATAGACTCCAGGGTGATGTTTTGTAATTAATTTGACGCGCGTGTGAGAGCCACTCACAGGCCAACACTTGTCATCCTCCGGGTGAATGTATTTGTGTTTGTTATGTGAGAGGGCAGGCTGGATGTTTGATGATCATTGGATCATTCCTAATCAAGGGTCTGCATGTGTTCTTGGTTAATCCCGGTGCTATCCATATGATCCAATCAGAATCATTTTAAACCACCGCTGTTTTATAACCTTTGGATCAAGTCAAACCTTACAAGACTTGATCACAACCCTTGATTTCCCTCGAATGTCCAGAACCTTCCCTCTGCCCTATAAATACCCTCCTCTTCTCAGCCTTAGAAGACTTTTGGGCATTCGTCTTTCTGAGAGAAAAAAAAATAAGAGAGAAGTGAGAGAGAAGAGAGAAGAGAGAGAAAGGGAAACAGTTAGCCAAACCCTAACCCTAACCCTAAACACTTCAACTCAGAAAGAAACCTTCGTATACATTCAACCCCAAACACAACCTTGAGTGTTTGAGAGAGTGGTTTGTTCATATCGTTGATGTAACCTCTTGATCTTTTGATCTTGTTCACAACTTAAACTTTAGAGTGAAGATCTTGTTTCTTTTTCCATAGAAACATCAGATCTATACTCTGCATGTTACATTTTTCACTAGATCTGCATATTTTCTACTTGGTTTAAGAAAATCATTTCTGATTTGGTTTTAAAATGTTTTATGGTTTCTATTTTTACAAAACTTAACCTGACCTAGTTGGATTCGCACTTGGAGGGTTTTCAATCTCATAAATATTTTCAGAAGAGATTGATTAAGGTCTTGACCGATTTCTAAAGCAAGATCTCCGTGGAATCTGGGTTATTTTAAAGGTCAAAAAGGTTTTTAGTTTTGTAAGAAAGAAAAATAACAAAATCACAGCATATAGACTTTATATGTAATTTTTGTAGGACTGTCTGTAAATCTAAGTGTGTGTGAGTTCATGCATGTGAATAGGGATCACTTCACAAACACTTAACACACTACTACACTGGAAGTGTTGTGTTTAAGATCAGAGATCATTGAGTCGACGTAAAGAAGCTAAAGCAAAGGAAGTTAGTAAACTGAAGAACATCATCAACAAATCAGATCTATGAGAAGTTAGAAGGACACCAAGTGGGGTATATTCCTAATCTTAGAATAGGTTGATTTGTGTGTTTGCATGTTGTATTGTTTGTAACTGATTTTTGTTATTAGTGGATTTTTGCTTTTGTGACTTAGAAGTCACCGTGGATGTTTCCTCTGTTGGGAGAGGTTTTACCACGTTAAAATCATTGTGTTGATTATCTTCATCTGCTCATCTCATTCTATAAGTGTGCTGAATTTTTGAAACTGCCTTAGTTTTAAAAACTGACTACACAATCTTAATTACTCTCGTACATAAGTTTCTTTGTAAACACATCTTGTTTATAATTTTTATTTTTCAAAAGAAAAGGGTTTCTCCAACAAACTTTTCGGAGTTGCTTATACAGTTTAATCTTGTATTAAACGGCATTAGCGACATTTTTCAATTGGTATCAGAGCCCTGTTAACTTTATTTCAAAAGATCTTGTGTTTCTGAAATCGTTTTCTGAAAAACTTAACTATGGACGAGAAGAATGAAAGGTTTGGTAATCTGTCCAGACCTCCACTCTTTGATGGAAACAACTTTGCTTACTGGAAAGTAAGAATGGTTGCCTTCATCCAAGGGACTTTAGGAGATGATGTCTGGGACATTATTGAAAATGGATACACTTATCCTACTAAACCAGCCACTGAAGGAAGTGATGAGAGGGTAAAGAAAATCTTAAGTGAATTTACCCAAGAAGAGAAAACCATTTCTCGAAATAACAATAAAGGCAAGAATGCCATTTTTATGTCTATTAATGAGAATGAGTTCAAACGAATCTCATCTTGTGCCACTTCTAAGGAAGCTTGGGACACATTAATCACTGCCCATGAAGGAGACTCAAGAGTTAAAGCTGCTAAAACTCAAATGCTTATCCAGCAGTACAACTCTTTGATCATGACTGATTCTGAGTGTTTTGATGATTTTTACATGAACTTAACTGATATAGTTACTAAGTTGCATGCTAATGGTATAACTTATGGTAGGAATGAAATTGTCTCTAAAATTCTAAGGTCATTACCACAAAAGTTTGACAGTAAGAGGTATTCTATTGAGGAAATGAATGATCAAAACCTTACCCCTGAGTTACTCAGTAGCAAACTTAGGACTGTGGAAATGGAATTAGACTTTAAGAAATAATTAAATCATTCTCAAAGAAAACAGCCCAACTCTAACTTGAGTTTTGCCTCTAAGATACCCAAACTTGAGTCTAATTTGACCAACTCTGACTCTGATGAGGAATGTGATATAGACAAACTAGATAATCAGATTGCCTTAATGTCTAAACAATTTAAGAAAATTGTCAAATTTCGAAACAAACAGGCATCTAAACAAGGCAAGCCTAATTATCCTACTCTGTCTAATTACAAACCTCATGAGAGAGGACTTGACAAACATCCCAAGGATAAAAATTCTAGACCCACTAGAGACCTTAAAAAGATTGAATGTTTTAGATGTGGGAAACTAGGTCACATTGCTCACGACTACAGAGTTAATCTGAATAAAGCCAACACACACAATAGAGTCAATGTCTGTAAAACTTGGAATGATTCAAGTGACTCTCATGAAGAGGAACTTGAGTCTTCTAATGTACTTGACCCTTGCATGTCCTTTTATGCTAAGATCATTTACAATGATAATATGCCTGTGTGTGATAATGATGCTCCTACTCTTGCTTGTGTGAATACTCCTTTGATTGGCCTAGACGCTTTATTGTCTGAAAATGTTGCTAGTTCTAGTTCCGTGTGTGTGAGTCAAAGTGATATCGATAACGACGATGTAAATGGGTGCGTGAGTACTAAAACTGAATCGTTAGGGGTCACTACACACACTTCACTTAGCGACTCAGACACAGATGACCTCCCTGATATCCATGCTAAAACTCTTAAAAAAGGCACTAGACTGGAGAAGACTATTAGAGACTTGACTAAGAAATTAGATGATCTAAGTCTTATTGTGAAGGTGAATGCTGAAGAGTACACTAACTAGTGTCTGACTCATCAATCTGAAATTGAAACTTTTGATCAAAAATTAAAAGAGTTGACTAAAACTAATAAAACCCTGGAAATGAAATACAAGGGAACATTATTAGAACTGGAGGAAGCAAAAACAAAGACAGCTACTGTTTTCAAAAAATTTTCTAAGTTTGAAAACAATTCAAACTGTTTTACTGACTTTGTTGTTGACTCCAAGACGAATTCTGATGATAGAACCGGTATTGTATTTTGCCCTAAGAACAAACTACAAACTACAAAACTTGAACCTATTAAGTTTGTGTCTGGGGGCAAAAGACCAATTGAAACATGTCCAGACTTTCATTTTATTAAAAAGGAATTTGATCAAAAGCAACAAGAGAAAGACATTGGAGAGTCTAGTAACTCTAAGGATGAGACTGCACTTAAGACTAAATACGTCTGTCCTTTGACCAAAAAGGCTGATTCTACCTTTAAGACCATCCCTCCTAGGAATAGCACTACTGAACAGAATGCTGTTAAGCCCATTTTTAGAAGTTTTCCTAAGGAAATTCATCCCTCAAGCAATCAATATTGCTCTTACTGTGACATTTATGGTCATTCCTTTGAAGGTTGTTATGCTAGGCGTCTAAACACCCCTGTTTACAACACTTCTGTCTACAAGAACTTTAACTATTCTCGGCAAAGTCGTAACAATTATGTCCTTCCAAGACAACCTGATAAGAACTCTAACTACAGAAATAGAAAGACCAAAACTAAGAGTTCATTTAAGAGAAAGGCTCCCAGAAACTTTCCTAAACCAAAAGCTCAAATTTTTCACAATAATCAGTTTGCTGCTCCAAATGTTTTTCGACAAAAAGCTGTGTCTCGAAAATTTTATCAAATGAGGGAAAACATGCGCAAAATTAAAACTAGAGCTATTTGGGTTAGAAAAGAGGATCTTTTACCCCAAATGAAGTGTAACATTGTCATCACTGCTTTAAAAGCTGAACACACTTCATCTGGTTGGTATTTAGATTCAGGATGTTCCAAACATATGACAGGAGATGAAACCAAACTTTTAAACAAAACCATATTTACTGGTGGGAAAGTAGTTTTTGGTGATGGTGTTTCATCTCAGATCATAGGTAAAGGAACCCTAAAAGAAGAAGAAATGCCTGTTCTCAAAAATGTTCTATTAGTTAAAGGCCTTAAAGCCAACCTCCTAAGTATATCACAATTTTGTGACTCTGACCATACAGTCACCTTTTCAAAGAACAATTGTAAAATTCTAAATGATAAAGGTGAATGCATTATTACAGGATTTAGAACACCTGACAATTGTTATACTGTCAAGACTAGTTCTGAAACCTGTAACATTGTCAGAATGGATGACAATGAGATCTGGCATAATCGTATGGGTCACCTAAGTTATGATATCCTTGGTAGATTGTCTAGTCAAGAGATTGTTAGAGGTATTCCTAAAATTAAACCTATTTCAAGTGTTGTCTGTGGTCATTGCCAGGAAGGAAAAATAGTTAAGACTTCGCATAAAAAGGTTAAAGACATTCTCACCTCTAGACCTTTAGATCTCATCCATATGGACCTTATTGTTCCTTCTAGAATTGTTAGTCTTTATGGACACAGTTATATCCTTGTCATGGTTGATGATTTCACACGATTCACTTGGGTTGCCTTCTTAAAACATAAATCTGACACGTTTCAGAATTTTTTGAAAATTCTTCTAAGAATTGAAAATGAGAAGGACACACAAGTCAATCGCATTTGTAGTGATAGAGGGGGAGAGTTCATAGACACGGGAATAGTTGAATATTGTGACTACAACGGTTACAAACATGAATTTCGTGCCCCTAAGACTCCTCAGCAGAATGGTATTGCTGAAAGGAAAAATCGAACTCTTCAAGAGATGGCACGTGTCATGTTGCATGCCAAATCTCTACCTAAGTACTTCTGGGTAGAATCTATTAGAACTGCATGTCATATCATTAATAGGGTTTACCTTAGGAAAAACTCTAAACAAACCCCTTATGAGTTGTGGTACGGTAAGAAGCCTAATCTGAAACACCTAAGAACCTTTGGAAGTCAGTGTTATGTCTGTAAAGATAGAGAACATCTGTCTAAATTCGAAACTCGTGGTGATAAAGCCATCTTTTTTGGATACTCTCCAAACAGTCGTGCTTATCGTATATACAATCTGCGTACTAAGGCCCTTATGGAATCGATAAATGTAATTGTAAGCGACACTATTGTCGAAAATAAGACATCTGAATCACCTATTGTGGTTGAATTTGAAAATGATTTCAAAACTGATTCACCAGAAATAGATGACTCATTACCTATTGAGAGTCCAGATGTACCTGGATGGGTCTCTAAAGATCATTCCATTGACAACGTGGTCGGTAATCTTAATGAGCCAGTTCGTACTAGATCCCAGTTAAGAAATTATGCTAATTATGCATGTTTCGTCTCTCTTGTGGAACCGAAAAATGTTAATGAAGCATTGAATGACACACACCGGATTTCTGCTATGCAGGAAGAACTTTTACAATTTATCATTCATGATGTCTGGTATCTTGTACCTCGGCCTCAAAACAAAAATGTTATTGGAACACGTTAGATCTTTAAGAACAAATCTGATGAAAATGGGGTGATTCTTAGAAACAAAGCTAGACTTGTTGCTCAAGGCTACTCTCAAATAGAAGGAATATATTTTAGCGAGACTTTTGCCCCTGTCACTCGTCTTGAATCTGTTCGACTTCTTTTCGCCATTGCGTGTCACTTAAAATTCACACTTTATCAAATGGACGTCAAGTCTGCCTTCCTAAATGGAATTCTGTCCGAAGAAACATATGTAGAACAACCCAAAGGGTTCATTGATCGTAAGTACCCTAACCATGTCTTTCGTCTAAAAAAGGCTTTGTATGGCTTAAAACAAGCTCCTAGAGCTTGGTATGAACGTCTTTCCAACTTTTTGTTGGATAAGGGTTTTAAGAGAGGAGGAAATGACCAGACTCTCTTTGTCAAACATTTTGACAAAAACATTATTATAGCCCAAGTCTATGTAGACGACATCATCTTTGGGTCTACTTCAACATCCGAAGTTAAATCTTTTTCTGCTATAATGCATAAGGAGTTTCACATGTCCCTTATGGGGGAGCTACAACTTTTCTTAGGATTTCAAGTGAAACAGAATTCTGATGGATTATTTGTCTCTCAAACCAAGTATGCCTTAGATCTTGTTAAGAAATTTGGTTTATATAATGCTAAAGTCGCCAAAATGCCTATGAGTACTACTGTTAAATTATGTAAAGATGAAACTGGAAAGTCAGTTGATTCCACACTCTATCGTAGTATGATTGGTAGCCTACTCTATCTAACTGCCTCGCGACCAAACATAATGTATGCTGTATGTCTGTGTGCTCGTTACCAGAATAACCCTAAAGAGAGCCATTTATTGAGTGTAAAACGTATAATAAAGTACATAAAAGGCACTCTTAATCTTGGACTTAGGTACACTAAGGATACCTGTAGCACCATCATAGGGTATACTGATGCTGATTGGGCCGGTTGTACTGATGATAGTAAAAGTACATCAGGTGCCTGTTATTATGTCGACAATAATTTAGTTGGTTGGAGTAGCAAAAAACAGAATTGCACATCTTTATCTACGGCTGAGTCCGAATATATAGCAGCAGGAAGTTGCTGTGCTCAATTGTTATGGATCAAACAGATGTTAAGTGATTATGGGATTAAAGAAGATCAATTACAATTGTATTGTGACAATCAAAGCGCCATTAACATATCTAAAAACCCGGTTCAACACTCGCGAACTAAACACATTAAAATAAGACATCATTTTATTCGCGAACTTGTTGAAACAAAGGAATTAGAAATTCATTACCTGCCTACTGATCTGCAACTTGCAGACATGTTCACTAAACCTTTAGACTATAATAGATTTCTTTATTTGCGAAATTCTATAGGCATGGTATGCGCTGATTAAACTCTTAAGACTTTAAGTTTTACCCTTTGTCAATTTGAGACAAAATGGGGGAGAAATTTGAGTTTTATGAGTTCAATTTTTTGTTCACATTTCATCTAAACTGCTTGATCTTAGTGTGCATATTTTCAGGAATCTCTTCTACTGGTTGTCTACCTTTTCTAGTGTAAAAATTTGTAAATAGTTGAGTTATGTAATTTTTGACTTTCTAGGAAATGGGTAGATAGTAACTTTTGTATAGGACTAGGTTTTATTTCTTTTGGTTCCCTACGAGTTTTAAGATAACTCAAAGGAGATTTTGTCTCATATTTCCAAAGGGGGAGATTGAAGCACCTTATACCTTTGACTTGCTTAAGTTTATACTGTATAAGTGTTCAACTAGTTTGGAAATAGTGACAAAATTGGTAATTCCTCCTAGAAACCAAAAAGCCTCAGAACTTTTCTCTCTAATTCTCTTCAATGATCTATGAAGGTAAAAATTGAATCACACTACACACAATTATAAGTGAATACATGTGTTCATATTGCTTAAAATTGAGTGTGTGTTTAATTCCCCTTGAATTGGAGCTTTAAATATTTTTTGGGAATTTTTAAATATTTTTAGATATTTTTTAAACATTTTTTAAACATTTTTTAATAAATGTTTTTATTAATAAAATGGGATTATATATTTTGTGGGGTTAATATTCTATTTTGGAAACTTCTATTTTCATTAAAAAGTTTGGTTGGGTAGCATCTCAAAGCGCTAGAGACTTCAGGGTGATGTTTTGTAATTAATTTGACGCGCGTGTGAGAGCCACTCACAGGCCAACACTTGTCATCCTCCGGGTGAATGTATTTGTGTTTGTTATGTGAGAGGGATGGATGGATGTTTGATGATCGTTGGATCATTCCTAATCAAGGGTCTGCATGTGTTCTTGGTTAATCCCGGTGCTATCCATATGATCCAATCAGAATCATTTTAAACCACCACTGTTTTATAACCTTTGGATCAAGTCAAACCTTACAAGACTTGATCACAACCCTTGATTTCCCTCGAACGTCCAGAACCTTCCCTCAGCCCTATAAATACCCTCCTCTTCTCAGACTTAGAAGACTTTTGGGCATTCGTCTTTCTGAGAGAAAAATAAATAAGAGAGAAGTGAGAGAAGAGAGAAAAGAATAGAGAGAAGAGAGAGAAAGGGAAACAGTTAGACAAACCCTAACCTTAACCCTAAACACTTCAACTCAGAAACAAACCTTTGTATACATTCAACCCCAAACACAACCTTGAGTGTTTGAGAGAGTGGTTTGTTCATATCGTTGCTGTAACCTCTTGATCTTTTGATCTTGTTCACAACTTAAATTTTAGAGTGAAGATCTTGTTTCTTTTTCCATAGAAACGTCAGATCTATACTCTGCATGTTACATTTTTCACTAGATCTACATATTTTGTACTTGGTTTAAGAAAATCATTTCTGATTTGGTTTTAAAATGTTTTATGGTTTATGTTTTTACAAAGCCTAACCTGACCTAGTTTGATTCGCACTTGGAGGGTTTTCAATCTCATAAATATTTTCAGAAGAGATTGATTAAGGTCTTGACCGATTTCTGAAGCAAGATCTCCGTGGAATCTGGGTTATATTAATGGTCAAAAAGGTTTTTAGTTTTGTAAGAAAGAAAAATAACAAAATCACAGCATATAGACTTTATATGTAATTTTTGTAGGACTGTCTGTAAATCTAAGTGTGTGTGAGTTCATGCATGTGAATAGGGATCACTTCACAAACACTTAACACACTACTACACTGGACGTGTTGTGTTTAAGATCAGAGATCATTGAGTCGACGTAAAGAAGCTAAAGCAAAGGAAGTTAGTAAACTGAAGAACATCATCAACAAATCAGATCTATGAGAAGTTAGAAGGACACCAAGTGGGGTATATTCCTAATCTTAGAATAGGTTGATTTGTGTGTTTGCATGTTGTATTGTTTGTAACTGATTTTTGTTATTAGTGGATTTTTGCTTTTGTGACTTAGAAGTCACCGTGGATGTTTCCTCTGTTGGGAGAGGTTTTACCACGTTAAAATCATTGTGTTGATTATCTTCATCTACTCATCTCATTCTATAAGTGTGCTGAATTTTTGAAACTGCCTTAGTTTTAAAAACTGATTACACAATCTTAATTACTCTCGTACATAAGTTTCTTTGTAAACACATCTTGTTTATAATTTTTATTTTTCAAAAGAAAAGGGTTTCTCCAACAAACTTTTCGGAGTTGCTTATACAGTTTAATCTTGTATTAAACGGCATTAGCGACGTTTTTCAACTCTCCCATTATTACCAAGGAATTCCTAATGCTGAAGGAACTCTATTATTTCCTGATGGTCCACTTTCAATTGGAGCTTAGAAATGTATTTCTTTGCTTAAGCCATCGCTACTACGACTTTATATCGATATGCACTATGTGACAACCCGGTATCCGAAATAAGGGGTGGCCAGCCCGATACTCCGATAATACATGAATCATGGATAAATATCATTCTCAGCATCATGACAACCTAAAGAGTATACGGGATAACCACACAATATTCCAGAAAATGGGTTATCAAAAATTTTAGTTTTGTAATTTAAAGAAAGCATTTTCAACAACCCATAATAGAAAAGAAAGGTGGAAACTCCCACAAGCATATATATATACCAACCATAATAAGGGAAGGACCGAATAAAATATCGGTCAATAGAATTCATACAATATACAATAAGTTCCATGTGTTACATAATACATCCATTATATAATTACAACCATTTGGGCCACACGTCCGAATAAGGATTGATCATAACTAGAAAACAACAAGGGAGGCGTCTACACAAAATGTCCCGTGATACCCGCAAAATATCATAGCTCCTCAAAATACACTAGAATAGGAAGGTCATTACGGGCGACCTTGCGGTGGAACACCTGAGCGGATATAATATATATATGCAAAATAAGAAAGAAGAACTGGTAAGAGCCCGGTTTTATGTGGTCACCAGATAAATGACAAGTAGGACAATGATGAATAGTTAAACATGGATGATGGAAATGAAAAGCTAGCATGGTAACATTATGAAATAAACTAAGGCAATTTAAATGATCATAAGGTAAGAGTCAATCATGTATGCAAATGATAATAGTCATTAACCTTTTTCATCTTTCATCCTTTTCATTTCATCTTCTTTTCATTCCTTATCAGGAATACAAATTTATCCTGCGCTCTTTACGGCACATATTTTTAATTGTATGCTCTTTGTGGCATATACTTTGCTCTTTATGGCATTCATGTTCCATCGAGTCCAACTCGATAATTAGAATAGTTATAAGTATATATATATATATATATATATATATATATATATATATATATAATGATTCTAAGATCTCCCGTCCGGGTTTTCCCACTGTGCGCACCCCTAAATAACCATCATCTTCCAGCGCCTATCATAAGACAACCTGGGATCCTATCGAAACGTCGGGAAGCGGCCATATGCCTGCGGGGTAGTCAAGACCATACCCGAAATCTCCTACCCATCGCAAAAAATATAAAACAAGCGCTCATATGGCCTAGGACTATATCCACCCTGCATTCATTATCCAGGGGACTTCACCTCACGCACGGACTTCCCTTAAGATGGTATTTAGAGAGGTGTGTATCATCCATTTTATTAATTTCCATTACATGATTTAGTAAATTGTCATTTACTTTATCCCTTTTACATTTTATCAAATGCATTAAGAATATCCGGAACTATACGTATTTCGTATCAACATAACAACCTCGATAAATAGTTAGACTCCCAAAATTATTTTCCAAAGCCTCCTTTTTGGCTTCATAATAGACCATCAAGTCAAACCTAGCTCACAATAACTCCCAAAGTCTCCAAATTTGACTCTAAGATCTCCTAGATTATTATAAAACTATACGAGAGAAGTAATGCCTGAACATTACTTTAACCTCCCCCCCCTGAAATCAACCCTAGATGAACCCCTTAGAGTCTAGGGTGTCGACCAAACTCAACTAATACTCTAAGACCCTATATTTACTTCATTTAAGAAGGTCCTTAAGTCCTTATGAAAATAAAAGATTTGAAAAATGAAAATAAAATGTTAGGGAAGAAAACAGGGGACCGGTCGACCGCGTCTCAAGATTTTGCCTAGGAAGAAAAGCAGAAAGTTCACTTCGGCAGGGCCGGTCGACCGGTTATGGGACCGCGGTCGACCGCGCCATAAATTTTATGCCTTTGAAAGAAAGCAGTGTGCCCTCTCCCGAAGGCCCGGTCGACCGGTCTGAGAACCGCGGTCGACCGGTCTTTGCAGACCTAGACCAAACCAAAATCTTCCTAGTTCAAGCTAATCCCAAAGCTAACTCATTTATTGCCACCAACATAACATAAATGCTACTAACTACTACCACAACCATCAATAATCATCCAAATTATTTTTCAATGATTCAAAACCAACAAATACACAAAGAAACCCTAAACTAGTGAAACCATGATCAATACACCATTATCACTACAAACCATTTTTTCTTAAACCACAAATAGCAAGTAGAAAACTTGCCTTAATTGAGAAAATGCAGATTTTCCTTGTGTAGAAGCAAGAATCCTCCCTCAATCTTCAATCTCTTCTCTTTTCTCTACTCTTTCACTTTCTCTACTCTTTCACTTCTTCTCTCAAGCTCTCTCTTTAGGTTTAGGAAATGAAATTTGGGAAAATAGAAGACTTAGTAAGACTAAGTCGTGGCATTAGTCAAAATCCCAACTTAATTGACCAATATTGTCATAAAATAACACGCAACTGCATTTTTAAGGTACAACGAGTCAAAAGTGCCAAAACCCCCAAAATACAATATGGCACAATATTTGACTTTCTCGCACGTTCTGGACTCAACTACGGCCTCCAAATTATCATTTGGACAATTTATAATTCATTTTAAGTTTCGGTCTCATTATTAAGCCAAATATCATTTTAATTCATATGATATTATAAAACATGACATGGCAATATTTACCTATAGTTACAGTAAATATGAAATTTCATAGTGAACATTTACTTTTCTTCATTAAATTCATACTCAATCCATAACCCACCATTTTATATCTAATTACCGTACCTAGTAAATAAATATAAAATATGTTCTCATAAGCGAGGGTTATTACACATTATACCTTTCTTATAACAACATCCATATCTATGGCTCAGGCGACAGTGTCATCACTGCATGTCGCAAGTCTTTTCCCCTCTCTTAAAGCTTCAGATTCTCGTGAAACATGTTCTCTCCATGTCCTATCAAGTAAGTCTCAACTTCTTCGAGTTAACCTTTATCGGATTCCTCCTATACCATCCTCGTGGCAAATCTGGGAATTAACGGTCCTAACTGCCCTAACCCATCAAATAGCTAAATCCTGAAGTCACACTCTTCTACATTCAGTTACCTCTCGCAATACGCATTTTCTCACAATCCTTCACTTAAGGAAGAAAAATTTATTACTCAAATATCTAGGGCGCCCATACACCCTATGCTTTGTGAATTATAGCACAACTGTACTAGACATGTTATAAATAACAAATGATGCCCCACATACTTGGCATGACTATATGGTAAGGTCCTACACAGTCACCCTACCTTTTTCCACCTAATAATATCTTAGGTTGTCCCAACGGTCTGCTCGTTGGTAACATTATTACATATTAATCTTATACGACCCCATCGGCCTTAATAGGTAACATAACCCTTATCTCACGGTTATAATTACGTACATGGGTAATCATTATGATACTAAATCCATAAATTAAAGGTAAATTTCTCCCAACTTCCAACGTTTGCTAAGTTTCATGCGTGGGATGTCTCGTAAAGCGAAATTCAAACAAGGAACCCCCCCGATACACTACTACGTAACATTGCTGGTCGTCGGGATCCGTTAAGTCCTTAATCCATAACATATATCCCTGAGTTCACATCTATGATCATAAAAGTCTACTCGTCCACTTTCATTTACTAAAGACAATATAAAACGCAAAGCTCTCATTATCATGAGTTATTAGCGCTATATAATTTACGAGTTATATCTCTCTGCTCTACAATAATTCAATATACCCTGAATCACATCAGTAAAACATCCCTGCTCACCGGGATGAACATAGTAAGATAACATTCTCACCGAGGTCTACAATACAATACAACACATGTGCAGGCTCAACCGTCTTTCAAGTGATGCCTCGCCAAAACCATATATTTAAAATTTGATATTTTAAGTACAATAGTCTTATCACACAATTTACTACTGTTCAAACCCACGATAAATAGTAACCATGCAATATAATCATAATATGCTCTACTATCATAACGCTCAAAGGAGAACAAATCGTTACATAATACCATATACAAATTTCTCTTAGTATCCACACTTTCTCCTCCCCGCAGGTGGTACGAAAAATCTCGCTACCAAATGGTAGTCACCTACATAATAAGGCTGCTATCGTCAGCATATCCACTAAACCAGATTCACACTCGAACCCTTAGTGTTAACTATTCACATATATTGTGACACACCCACATCACTAGAACTCATCATTTATTCACAAGGATAAAACAAAGCGTCATCAGTCTTGCCTTATCGTAGGGTCCCCGCACACGCTTTTCGTGACCCAAAATTATCTACAATCGTTATACCTTTCGAATTCCAGCCATTAGTGTTTCCCTTCTTATTCTATTTTATGGCTTACCCGCCCAACATTAATACATTGGCTCCATATCTCTAGGCCTCAAATATGGCCTTACTGGCCTTCCCTTTATTTCCTGGGCCCCGTCGACCCCAAAATACGGTATGCTACAGTTATTGAGGACTACGCTGGTCCTGCCTAGACCCACTACTCACGGGTTATTAATTCTTGGGCTCAATTCTCCTGACCCGATTTTTACACTGGATATTTCACTTCTCCAACTGTTATGCCTTACAGGCATGATTTATTATTCCCGATACTATTAATTTCACTTCTCATATGAACACATTCAATACTAGTAACCCTTATCTCTACATATAAGGTAATTTCCTTTTCACTGGTTCTTCTGGACTTGTTGGGATGTCCTTCTCTCGGACCTGGTAGTCTTAACTCCTAGTTATTATTTTCGTTGTTCCTTGCTCTCTACAAGGCGTATGAAACACATGATCGACCCGCTGGACTTGACTGAATCCATTACCATTACGTTAAGATTTAATTATATCATTTAAATAGGTTTCCCCTCACTGGGTATACTTTCTGGTGATGTTCTACTAACACTATTGAATTCAACCTTGCCCTTCGGCTAGGTATTACAACTCGTATGGATCCCTTTCTTCTGGGGCTTTGACATACTCTAGTAAACATATACTTTGATGTCATTGATACTAGTCACCTTATTCACACCTCCCATTCGCGCTAGGGCATTCTACCCACGAGTCCATTTTTAACTTATGGACCCTTTTCTTCTGTGACTCCTACTTCGGTGACGAAGTTCGCTTATAAAATTAACCCATCCTTTATGGTCGGTCCTTACCCTACCTACTGGTGATAAGTTAAACATCTCTTCCATATCTCTGTCTACCCAGAAGATGGAAAATTTTAAATGGTCAATCCGCACCTAATATCTCGGTTTGTTTGACTATTTTTTTTACTCTTTGCTGTTCTCAGAGCTAGAAAAAAATATTTCTTATGAATTTAAAATTCCGAGTGTTAGTGCACTCTACTTTACATTATCTCCTTTGGATTAGCTCCCTCCATTGGCCCATCATACTTAGATATTATTGTTGGTGACTTCTACCTCGATCACCATTCCCCGAATGCTTCACAACTTCCAATTGTTTTCCTCCTCCTCCAGTCCCGCTAACGGCCTTCGCTGGTCATCCCATAATGCTCAGAGTATAAAGTCCAATCACTCTTGCATATGAATTGGATTCATTAAACTAAATCGCAGGAGAGCGCAATTCCCATACACAGTGGAATACAACAATCCTAAAATAAGGCTCTATATCAAAGACCGCTAAGATGAAACGTAATAAGCCGTACAGATCCTAAAGGACACTAGAACATGATGCTTTGATACCACCTGTGACACCCCACCCAATTAAATATCGGGTGATCAGTCCTTTATAAAATTTACAACAGAATGTTCGGCTGGTTCATTCTTAGCATCACTGTCGAAAACTTAAATCCAATTAATTACCTAACATTTAATTAAGCTAGTGTCAAAATATTTTCCAATTTAACTTTAAACCAAATAAATTTCAAAATTTGGAATATGTAATTATAAACCATACACAAGAATTAATTGCTGACTGAATCAAATACTGAATAATTAAGACTGGATAAAACCTTCCAGTCTGAATTAGGAATTGAATGAAATGAGAGAAGCGTATAATCTCAAATAACCCACAACTTCCACACACCTGCAGCTAGGCAAACCATCCAAGTATCTAGAACCGCTGTCCCTGTGGATGGGGACCTGTACTAATACATATTTATATAGAAAAAGAGAAAAGAGATGCAAGAAACGGGTCAAAGCCCGATGTGTACAAATATTTGTTTTAGCAAGTATTTAAAATTGCATTAAAACAAGTATTATATGCATGTTAGTTCGAATTCTCACATGAGATTCTCACCTCTCGACTAATGTGCACGCCTAACGTACATCTAATCCAACCTAGCCATCTGACCCACTTCTAACTAGGTGAAAGTCTTATCCATCTAATTACCACTGGTAGTATTATTTCGATTTTAGATCTCAATGTTTATCATTTTAAATAAGTGTTATCACACTAAAGTCAAGTATTCACTATTTACATTACTGAAGATTTCACTATTTTAATAATCTGATATTATCTCATTTTAGGTGTACCAAAAGCATACATATATATCTTGGACTATTATATATGTATTAACCCAATCTTAATAGCTTACAAATATCACATTGTAAGTATAACACAAGTATATATAAATATACACCATTATTATATATATACTAACACAACACCCTAAGGCTATACCTGTAGTGCATTGCATACTCTGCTATCATGTCCCGGTACATCTCGTACTCGAAAAAGAACTATCGGTTTGGAAATCTCCCACGAACCATATAAACAAATCACACATAGTGGCGGTGAAAATTGTCCACATACCTATGGGTCACGCACATACCTACGCTCCCATAGTCAGCAACTTATCAACTCACAAATAAGTCTTCACAGTCCTATGTTCTGAGGATAAGTTAAATATCCCCCCGAAGGTCACTCAGGATAAGACTGTCTCTACACACACCCCCGCGATAGCAAGCAGCTAGGTATGTCATACACATAATATCAAATATGGGTATATACACAACCCATCCAATCAAACGGTATACACACAACCAAATGTCATGTTCTATACGTAGTATTTTTATCACTAAATACTATCAACGTATTTTTAAGTTACGATATTCCCTCTTTCGTAATATATTTCTAAGGATAATATGTCACCCGAAAATTCTTAATACATAATCATAATAAGTCCCACAATTAACCATTAATTTATGTTCTTATAAGTTCCATATCGTTAGAACTAATATCGTAAGTATTTATCACTTAATACTCTCAACGCATTTATAATTACGATTATCTCTCTCTCTCGTAATCTCCAAGATAATCTCACCGTCACGAATATTTGAATCAATACACCTAAACAACTCCCAATAATTCCACACTATTTTGGGTTCATCGAACACTAATTTTCCTCACTCAAATCAACCATTTACTAACATAGGGGCAACATAGGTAATTCCTTAAAAATAAGAAATCTCGCTCGAACCAGAAGAGCATCTCGCTCAAACGACTTCCACGTGTGACTCGAACGACTTCGCGCAACAACCCATCTCGCGCGAATGTCTTCGCGCGACTTCTCGCGACCTAGGCTTTATTTCATCTTCAACCTTTGACAGCCTCGTTTTCACCATTTTTCATCCCTAAAACCTCTAAAATATCATCCCAAACTCCAATCAATTTTTCCCAACCGAATCCTAACATTTGTAAATGAATTCTAACAACCTAAAATCATTAAATCATCACCAATTATTCGTATAATTCGAAATCCCCAATTTTATTGTCAAGAACCCTAGTTCTTAAATTAATATGCTTATATTCAAATTAAACCCAGATTTGTTCATAGAAATCAGGGCTCTCTCTTAATTTTCGTGTAACCTAACCCTAATTGTCCCCAATTAGCTGATATAATTTATCTCTAATTTTCTTCCATTTATTTCCTCCAAAAATCCAAATTACAAAACTACCCATACCGGGTGCCGGCTTGGACTAAAAATATCTCGGAGTCCAAATAAAATACCCGGGTGGAGTTTTCTGACTATCTCGATCCCTCCGAGCTCAACGGCGCACTCGAAATGATCATACGAGTTACTTAAAATAAATTTACCTTTGTATTCCACTTAATTAGTTTTGACACGACTCACACGCGCGTCCCCGACTTAATATACCAAACTATCGTATTTATTTCTTACGGTAAGTTATATTAAATCGTCATTCCATATTACTTATTCTCACAGTAATATTAATAATTACTAACTTCTCGTCACGCTAGTAAATAATCAAATTGAATCCGGATTAATAATTAATTCTCGCATTTTAATTTAATTTATGCCACAATAATAATAAATCACATAATTATTTAAATCTTCGAAAATATGGGGTATTACATCCTTTCTCTAGTGGATCTCCCTAATGGCATATGTTCTGGAGGTGGTAGAATTTGTTCTTCTGGAACGGGAGGTTCTTGGATATTGTTTTGATTAGGATATGCTTCTTGAACGATGTTAGGAATAGGATCCTAATCAATGTTAATAATAGTTGTGGGAATACCAACATATTCCTCTTCAAAACTAAAACCCCTAACCTTATCGCCCTGGCAAACACAACATCCTCAAAGAACCGGGCATTCCTGTCTAAAAAATTATTTTAGTAGTAGGATTATAGAATTTGTAACCCCTAGATCTTTCAGAGTATCTAATAAAATAGTTACTAATCGTTCTTGAATCCCATTTCTTTTCATGTGCCCTATAATGTTTTGCTTCAGCTGGACATCCCAAATATGAAGGTGCTTAAAACTAGGTTTCTTGCGTATCCAAAGTTCAAAAGCGGTTTTATGGGTTGCTTTAGTTGGTACTATATTGTATAGTTCAATATTTAATGCTTCACCCCAAATTAAATCTGGTAAGTTAAAGTAACTGATCATACTCCTTACCATGTCTTTAAGCGTTTTGTTTCGCCATTCATGATGGGAGAACCTGACATAGTGTACTGTGGGACAATACCTCCTCTAGGAATTTAGCAAATAGTCCCGAGCGTAGTTCACTTGAACCTTTATACCTGCCGTAGTATTCACCACCACGATCTGATCTGATGATTTTAATCCTTTTGCTGAGTTAATTTTTAACTTCAACATTAAATGATTTGAACACATCCAGCTATTAGGACTTTTTATGGATGAGATAAAGGTAGCCATAACGTGAAAAATCATCTATGAATATGATAAAATATTATTGACCATTCCATGAAACTGTAGAGAATGGCCAACAAATATCTATATGTATCAGTTCTAAGACGTCAGTAGCCCTATTGGCACCAAATCTCCTTATGTTTTGTTTTTCCTTTATGCAATTTGTACGAATTTCAAAATATAAAAAATCAGGGAATTGAGAATCCTAAATGACACAAGTTTTCCAATTGTCCTTTGGGAGATGTGACCTAATATCTTATGCCATAATGATGCGGAATTCTCGTTGGTTAATTTCCTTTTGACACCTCGAGTACTTAATTGCCAGGTTTCATGATATAAAGTAACCATATTAAGCATATAAAGGTTATCCACATAAGATAAAGAGCCCATACCAACCAAATTTGAATTATGAAGAAGACTAAATTTATTATTTCCAAATGAATAAGTATAACCAAATTTGTTCAATACATAAATAGAAACTAAATTCCGTCTAAACTAAGGTACAATAAATGTCTCATTCAAATAAAAATAAGTACCAGACTTTAATAATAACCTAAATATCCCAATTACTTCAACTTCAACCTTCTTGCCATCACCCATAAAAATGTTTCTTTTACCATCATTTGGCTTTCGATAACTCAGGCAACCCTTTATAAACACACTGATATGAATGGTTGCACTAAAATCTATCCACCAAGTGTGTTTAGGTACTGAAATCAAATTAACCTCAGAATAAACTAGATTAATAAGTGTACCTTTCTTTACACGCCAAGCATCATAGTTGGTACATTGCTTTTTTTTATATCCCGCAGCTCCGTAGAAGAAACAACCATCAACAGTTTTTTCTTTATATTATTTCTTTGGATATGGAACCACTGCAACTTCTTTATCCTTCTTTATTTTCTTTCATTTGTCCTTGGAAGTACTAGCCAAATGAGCAATTTCTGTCTTTTCTTGCTTCAGTCTTTCCTCTTCTGGTACACAATGTGAGATGAGCTCATTAAGAGACCAATTCTCCTTTTGGTAGTTGTAGCTCACCTTAAATTGAGTGAATTGTGTGGGAAGAGATATCAAAACCAAATGCACAAGCAAATTCTCAGAGAGATGAAGCTTAAGTGCTCTTAACTTTGAAGCGATATGAGACATTTCCATAATGTACTCCCTAATGTTCCTATTACATTTATATTTCATTGAGATGAGACTTTCCAAAAGTGTACTTGTTTTAGCCTTTTCATTCTTAGCAATTCTGTTCTTATTTTCTTCTAGGAACTCTTTGGCTATCTTTATTGTTTTTGATATTGTGCCCCTGAATGCTTTTGGAATGACCTTCTTTATGATCATCAAACACATGCAATTTGACTTCTCCCACCTTTCAATGTCCTTTTTTTCATTAGAGGAAATTTTATCCGTAAGAGGTGCGGGAGAAGGAACCCTTAACACAAGGTCCAGATCCATGACATCGAGAACTATATGGAGATTCTCTTGCGATGACTTAAAGTTTGTGCCATTAAGCATAGGAATAGAATTAATATTGGCAGTAATGTTAGAAGCATAATTGATAGCTGAATCAGAGAACAACAAACAAATAAAATTAGCTCATATAAGTCTTAAATTGAAAATAAATTCAAATGAAGGCAAACCCCATTTTAAGATATTGAACACTCTATTAATATTTTATCTTTGGAAAAAATATTAATTTGTACACTTTGGAAAGTGATATCTTGATGTAGTAATCAAATACTGATAATAAGAACATATCGAACAATAACTCTTCCTTTGGGTTGATTTATTATTCATATATAAAACTAAATAATTATCACGCGCTTATTACTAAAGGTGCAAATGCAACTTTGTTAAAAATTAATCTTCTTTTGGGTTGATTAATATTCACATAAATTACATCCACATGATCCTTATATTTTTCGAAATAAAATTAATTTTTTTAACAAAAGTGGTCACTTTGGTGACGTATTATTTAAATTAATTTATTTCTAAATATATATTTAAACACACCAATATTTGAATATAAATTTGTATTATATACAAGCAAGTAGGAAGATAATGTTCTTTAAATACTATATATTTATATATAACAGTAACATGACCATAGTTGTTGCCTAACCTAGTAGATGATGGTCTGAATTACAGAACTCACATGCAAGGTCATGGGTTCGAAACCCATAAGCTCTTAAATATGCATTTTACATCATTTTAATGTCTTAAAAAGGGGAATAGCAAGAGTCAAACTCTTGACCTTTCGTTACCAACAAAGTGTCCATTGCCAATGAACCAACAATATAATACATTAATTTGGTGTGAATAAATAATCAAAACAATATAAAAAAACGTCATCGTATTAAACAAAACGACGTCATTTTGAGTGTCTTCTCCAATGAATCCATACCAACCATTACAACAAATCTAAGCTTTTTTTTTCTTAATCTTCAAAAAATCATATAAAATCAACCGGTAGTCCAAATATCATGAATTTTATATAGTTCGAATCGTAATGAAACGAAGAATATTTCTGTACCAAAAATTTTCAAAAATATTGAACTTTTCAAAAAATTATTTTCTGCCCAAAATTAATATAAATAATTTCTTAATATATTCTCAACAATTCAACATGAAATAGCTTTGATACCACATGTTAAATTAATTTTTATTTTGTGAAAACCATCACATAAACATGAACAGATTGAATTATCAAGAAATATAAATATTGGAATTTGCGGATGCGTACCTGAATCCATAACGAGAAAAGTAAAATATCTGAGTCTGAGGTCTTATGATCTTCCAAATCAATACGTTTATTTTATGCTTGAATTTCTCTCTGACAATGAGAATCAAAAGAAGAGAGTTGTGTGATCTGGAGACCATGACCTCTATTTATAAGACAATTATCTCTTTTTCTATTTTCGTATTTTCTATTTTAACCCATCATAAAAATAGAAATTACGCTTGTCTCTACACATTAAACCCCACACTTTAATAATGCATTATTAAGGCCCCAAAATTTAAATTAATCACTTTAATTGGCCTAACTTTATTTGATAGCCTATAATTCATATTTATTTCATATATAAGCCCGTATATTAAATTTTATTCTAATAAAAATGATGTGACATTGATATTCGTATTACATATACGATATCAAGTATTAAAAATCAAATGATATTTTCATTTCATTAAGAAAATACATCATCTTAAGAACATGATCCTTCACAAAAGTACCTTCAGCCATCTTATGATCCCCAAACACGTTATTGAGATTCATCATCATGGCTTACATCACACGTATATGTAATGCTCATGTTGCAACAAATTGGATATGAGAAATGCTTTGTGCACTGGTTTGAACATACCGGTTTCCTACACCGACTGATGTGGTAGCTGAGATGGTATGATGATGGGTTCTATTAAAACAACAACTTCTATTTGGGATTTAAAAACATAGCCACATCATTAAAATACCCACTTATTTGCTGTGTTATTATAAATTTATTTTTTTTGCAAAATATAACTTTTAAGTTAAAAAAAATAACAGTTCAATCAAAAAACATAAATACACGCTATATATAAATATATGTAAAAAAAAATATATGTTAAAATTATATCGGTTAAAATATAAAAAGACAAGACACGAAATCGTTTTTTTTACCTTAACACAAACCAATTAAAAAACTACACGATGCGATTATTAATCTTTTATTTTTTAACAAACACGATCACAATCCAAATAAAAGCGTGACTGGGCATTGAGTCGTATTTTTTCATACCGTTGGCGCGGACCATTTTTTACTATTTTAAAAATAATATTTTTACTACAATTAAAAAAATGCTCCGCGCCAGCGGTATGTATAGGCAATCCGACCACCTATACATATCGCTAGCGCGGACCAACATATTAGAAAAAATGGTTCGCTTTAGCGGTATGTATAGGTGGTCGTATCGCCTATAAATACCGCTGGTGCGGACCATTTTTTTAAACACTATAGGTGTTCGTATTGTTAATCGAGACTGTTTTGACAATCATAATACCGGATATAAACCATAATGTTACACCGTATAAAAAACAGTTTTGTCATGAATTCAGGATGTTTAATCTTCATGCAATCAAAAAATTGTAAATTCTTTATAACTATGATCAATACTAACCTGCGTCCATTGCAATTGATTGGAATAAGGTGACTTGAATGCTTCTGTCAAAGCTTCCTTTGAATCCCTTCTTGAACAACCCATAATTGCTTTCTTATGCGCCCGAAATATTTGTGAGAAAATACGAATAATGAGAATTTCAGATTTTCTCTCTCTCCTTAGAAACAGTGTGTTATGAGATGACTCTAGATGTGTAGAGGTCTCTATTTATAAGGGGAAGAGGGCTGAAATCCTAGTGGAGGTGGGACTCTTTTCAAGTCTCCTACTAATACCACTAACCATCATGTGACTAAGGGATAAGATTTACCCAATCTTTTAATATCTTTATTTATCACATTCCTAATTAATTATCTGACATTTATTAAGACCACATAAATGGAAATTCAAAATTTAATACAATTGAAATTAAATAATTAATTTCGACACTTAACATTAATTTCCAACAGTCTCCCACTTGGTCTTAATAATTCGTATAATTAGATTAGGTATCATAAGGTGCACAATCATTGATATATTTAGTTTGCTAAATCAAATGATTCATGGATGTGAGTTATGGCGGTTCCGTGCTATTCAAGAGCATGGTTCCTTCCATGTACCACAACACCAATGTTTCATTCAACTAAGCCTTTAATATTGGGTATCATAATGGCCTCATAATGTCCTTTTGAATAAGGACTATTTCTGTCAACAATAATTCATAATTATATGCATGCATTTACAAAAGACAGAAATAATATAAATCAGAAAGACTTTTATTGAATTCAAGTAGTAGTGTCAAACAACTAAGCCAAAATAGCAATCTTAATCTAACTAATCGAGACCCATCTCTTTGACATGTTCCATAAAGGTCTTTGGAGATAGTCCTTCGTAAGAGGATCTGCTATGTTATCACGCGTACTAATGTGATCAATTGACACTCTTTGTTTCTGAACTTCTTCTTTAACTGATAGGTATTTCATCTCAATATGCTTAGCAGCCTTAGTATACCTATCGTTCTTCGAGAAGAAGACTACTGCGACATTATCACAATAAATTTTTAGCGGCTTAGATATTAACCCCATAATTCTAAGTCCTGAAATAAAGTTTCGCAGCCATAATCCATGATTTTTAGCTTCGAAGCAAGCTACGTATTCAGCCTCTATAGTGGATGATGAAATAACGCTTTGCTTAGCACTTTTCCATGAAACGGATCCTCCATCCATAACGAAGACATAACCCGAAGTGCTATTCCTACTGTTCAAGCATCCCCCAAAATCTGAGTCTGAATAACCAATCACCTCAAGGTGACCAGTTTTCTGATATGTGAGCATGTAATCCTTGGTCCCTTGCAGGTACCTCAGCACTTTCTTTGCAGCTTTCCAATGGTAAATCCTCGGATTGCTTTGATATCTGCCTAGTATCCCAATGGCAAAACTGATATCCGACCTAGTACAGATTTGTGCATACAACAAGCTCCCTATGAGCAAAGCATAAGACATGCCTTTTATGTGCTCCCTTTCTAAATCACTTCCAGGGCATTGACTTAAGCTAAACTTATCCCCTTTCTGAAGTGGAACATTAATGGGATTGAAACTTTGCATGCTAAATCTTTCTAAAAATTTGTTAATGTAAGCTTTCTGAGACAATCCCAATGTTCCTCATGATCTATCCCGAGATATTTATATCCCGATAACGAAGGATGCCTCACCTAAATCTTTCATTTCAAAGTTTTTAGAAAGGTACTTCTTGGTTTCACTTAATAAACCAAGATCATTACTGGCGATAAGTAAGTCATCAATATATAGTACTAAAAACATAAACTTACTCCCACTGATCTTCAGGTATATACACCGATCAACAGTGTTTTCCTTAAACCCAAAGGATGTAATGGTATCGTGGAACTTAATGTACCATTGACGAGAAGCTTGCTTTAGATCATATATTGATCTTTAACATATATACCATATTTTCCTTTCCTTCTTTTATGAAGCCTTGTGGCTGTGCCGTGTAGACTTATTCTTTTAAACTCCCATTTAGAAAACCTGTTTTTACGTCCATTTGATGCAACTCCAAATCATAATGAGCCACCAACACTAATATGATTCTTAATAAGTCCTTTGAAACTGGAGAGAAGGTTTCATTATAATCAATGCCTCCTCGTTGATTAAAACATTTGGCAACAAGTCTAGCTTTTTGCCATTTGATATTGCCTTTGAGTTAAGTTTGGTCTTAAAGATCCACTTGCACCCAAGTCGTTTTTATCCTTCTGGAAATTCGACCAACTCCCAAACTTTGTTGTCATTCATAGATTTTATTTCTTCATTCATGGCATTAATCCATTTATCGGAATCATCACTATTTACAGTTTTTTCATAAGAAACTGGATCGTAAATATTCCCTATGTTAAATTCGGCCTCTTGAAGGTATACTACATAATCATCCGGAATTTATGATCTCCTTTCTCTTTGAGATCTTCTTAATAGCACTTCCTGTGGTGCTTCAAAAGTTTCATCGGTTATAGTCTCATTATGTGGTTGTTCAGTTGGTTGATCATTCGCTTATTTGTCATTGATATTGATTCCCTTTCTTTTATACTCCCACTTACTTCACCTTCTTTAATGAATTTAGCATTTCCAGTTTCTATGATTCTAGTTGTATGATTTGGACAATAGAATCTATATCCCTTCGACTTTTCGGGGTACTCGATGAAATGACATGATAATGTCCTAGTATCCAATTTCTTTTCATGAGGGATATAAATTCTAGCTTCCGCTGGGTAGCCCCACACATGTAAATACCTTAAATCGGGTTTCCATCACTTTCAAAGTTCAAAAGTTTTTTTTGAAACTGACTTACTAGGAACCCTATTTAAGATGTGTACAACAGTCTTTAATGCACGTGTCCACAAAAATGTAGACAATTGGGTCCTACTTATCATACTTCTAACGATTTCTATAAGGGTACGATTACGTCTTTCAGCTACACCATTCTTCCAAGGTGATCCTGACATTGTGTATTAGGCGCAAATACCTAATTTTTCAAAGAGTTTAGCAAATGGGCCAGGGCGTTGCCCTGACTCATCATATCTACCATAATATTCACCACCTCTATTAGACCTAATAATTTTCACCTTTTTGCCTAGTTGCCTCTCAACCTCATTAATGTATATTTCAACGACGTTCATAGACTGAGATTTATCATGCAACATGCACAAAATGCAATAACGTGAAAAATCATCTATAAAGGTGATGAATTATTTCTCTCCACCAATTGATGGAATATAAAAAGGTCCACATATGTCTGTATGTATTATTTCAAGTAGCTGGGTACTTCTTGTGGCTCCTTTCTTTGTATGTTTGGTCTGTTTTCCTTTAATACAGTCCACACATACATCATAATTGGCCCAATCCAGGTTATGGAGTATTCCATCTTTAATGATCCTTTCAATTCTCGGCCTGGATATATGCCCTAATCTTTTATGCCACAAGTAAGCATATTTTTCATCATTAAGTGTACGTTTCGTACCAACATTAGGATGCAGGGTCACAAGGGTTTCAGAAAAATTCTTTTCAAGATTCAATTGATATAAATCATCTAATAAAATCCAAAACCAACATTGTTAGAAATTTTAATCAAACCAAAACCATTGTATTTAAATTCAATCGCAAAACCGTCTAAAGCAAGTTTGGAAATAGAAATTAAATTCCTAGAAACTGTGGGAACATAAAAAGTTTCTTGCAAATCTAAAATAAATCCAGTGCTTAAAATCAGGCAAAAGACTCCAATAACTTCTATTTTAGCCTTCGCTTTATTGCCCATGTAGAGAAAATTTCATTTGGATTTGTTTTGCGGATCGAAGTGAAGCCCTGCATCGAATTAGAAACATGACACATAGAAATAGAATCAATCCACCAAGTGTGAGAAGGAGCGTTTTTAAGGTTTGATTCGAAACAAACATAAATAAAGGGCTTACCCTTTTTCTCGAACCAAGCCTTTCGTTTATGATAATTCCTTAGGAAATGGCCCTTCTTTTTATAGAAGTGACACTTGTCATTCTTTTCCTTCTTCACAGCAACAGTTGATGGTTCATCTTGATGAGACGGCCCAGGACCTTTCTTAATGCCGTTGCCGAACTTCTTCTTAAAACTATCTCATTTGACTGTAAGATTTGCCACCTATCCTTAAGTCACATCGCCATTATGTTGCTTAAGCCTTCCTTCTTCCTGTACCAACATGCTTTGCAAATCATTTACATTCCACTTATCTTTTATAGTGTTGTAATTGATTTAGAAAGGCCCACACTCAGGAGGTAGGGAGTTTAGGACGAATTGGAGGAAAAAAGTCTCATCCACTATCATGACCAAAACTCTAAGTCTAGCAACCATATTGGTCATCTCTATAATGTGCTCATTCATGGTTCGAGTACCATCGAACCTCATAGTGGTCAGATTAGCCATCAGTTTCCCAGCAAGGGATTTATCAGCAGTGCGAAAGCGTTCCTTAATGTTGTTCAAATACTCTTTCGCTTTCGTAGTTTCAGGTAGGGAGGTTTTAATATTAGCAGCAACACACATTCGCATAAACATAAGGGCCAGCCTATTGGATCGAGACCATGCTTTATGGACATAAATTTCATCCTTGCTACTGGCATCAATAATAGCAGCGGGTTCATCACACATAATTGCCATGTCCAGGTCAAGAACCCCGAGGGTGAACTCAATTTTCTCATTCCATTCAGAAAAATTAGTTCCATCAAATTTGGAATATGACTGAGCTTGTGAATACAGGTTAAGGGATACTGCAATTAATAACAATGTTCACAAATTAATTTTTCACACACAAAAAAAATTGCAAGGGTTGAATATTGAATTGTTGACTAAAAATCTTGGCGTATTTCATTTACAATCTGAATATCAAGGAATCTGTGTTAATCATCACATAATGTTCAGATTGTAAAGATATACTACCCTATAATTCATTTATCATGGTTCCATAATTTTGGCATCTGTGTTTGTTGCCTAAATATTTAATACCATGATTAATGGACTTAATGTCAACTATTATGTTTTCATAAAACCAGTTCTAATATTGTTCAATTCAGATATTAGCATATGTTGCACCTCAATCCAATTTTATAACTGATATTAGAATAAACCTTAAATGAATGTAAATGTATTATTCGTATATGTAGTCTCAGCCTGTGTTTGGCCTTTGATTTAACTTAAATAAATAATTTCTTACATGTATCAACTTAAATATAGTTAATCATACATTAAATATTAACTATAATACGTAATCTACAAGTAATTAAAAAGTTACCAATAGCAACCTCAAAAACAGAATTGTCCAGGTATAGTTAAAACACATAATATACGAACTTTGCCAAAAATGAGTTTTCACCATAGAATCGAAGTAAAACATGCCAGAAAACCAAAACTTTTTGTAGAACGTTAATATCAATTTTCTGTAAAGAGTTATAAGCCCCGAGATTATTTCCTAAAATGGCAAAAATGGGGTTTTGAGGGCCTTAACGGACTCAGATCGTCGAAAAACACATTACATCACAGCCAAAGGCAGTGAAATTCGATCGTTGGCCCGTTTCCAATCAACCTACCAACTTTCAAGTCAATCGGACACCAAAAATTTCGAAAAATACTATTCACTACGCAAAAAAAAATTCTCCCTAAATCTGTTTTGCGTCAAATAACAGTTTTCACTTAATTAATCTTAAAAACAAATTCGTTTTCTTATCATGATGAATAAAAGTATTTTTCAGAACGCTTACACAACTTGAAACAACAAAATCATGTTAACGGCATACCTTCTAAAAAATGCGGGGCGTGGTTGAGGCGTGGAGGCCAAGCATTGAGCCTTATAAGCCTAGGCGGGCCTAGGCGTAAAAAGGCGGGAAAAGGCGTTTAGGCCTTCTTAATATATTTTAATATTTTTTAACCATAACAAGGCTATTAAAATACAAAAAATTGCACATATCATAAAAATATGTCTGAATATATGCAAATTAAAATACTATTTGATTATTTTGGATGAGATAATGGTCCGATTTGTAAAGAAATTCTTTAAAAGGCGACATCGTTTCACTAAAGCATTGTTGTTTTTAGAAAAAAGTGCACCTTAAGAGTTTTACCAAGAATAAGGCGTGAAAAGCGTAAGGCGAGGCGTTTCTCCCAAGCCTTAAGCCTAGGCGTGCCTAAGCGGAGCTTAGGCGGATTTTTTAGAACAGTGACGGCATATTAGGGTTGTTATCACACGCAAATGGGTTGAACAATAATGAGACAATTTTCATAAGATTAAGGACTGTATGCAGCAATTTCGTTCTTAATATCATACATAACAAAATTCGAATTACCGATTCCAGATTAGTGTATGATTACGAGATTGTTCAAAAATTCCAAATTTTCAAAAACAAAAATTTTCAGATTCATCAAAGGAAAAAATTCCATATTTCCAGATTTAACAGAAAAGAAAAAATCCAGATTTCTAGATGCAAAAAATCAAAGATCAGAATTGTTATAAAGAAATTTTCATTAAAGGAAAATGTAATACCCCATATTTTTATGGCTTTTAAATTTGAGGATTTATTAAATTTAATTTGAGATATTAATTTAATATTAATTCGGATATTTATTTTTAATATTTACTAGCATGACGAGAGTTAGTAATTATTGGGAATTTGTTGAATATTACTGGATGAGTAAAGTAATATATGAGATTGATTTTATTAATATTATCACGAGAGAATGATATGGCAATTGTGGAAAGTTAAGTCGGGACGCGCCTATATCGTGTCAGGACTATATTATTATTATAAAAATGAATATTTTGTAAATCACCCGTATGGTCATTTTGAGTGCGCCAAAGTGTCCGAAAGGGTCAAGATAGTCAGAAAAGTGTATCCGGAGGTTTAGTTTGGGTCTCGGAGCGTTTTTAAGCTTAATTGACATCCAGGGAGGGTATTATGGACATTTTATATTTTTGGGTAGTTAAACCCACAAAATTTTCTAAGCTATATCAGCCATTAGGAGTTGTCTTCTAGGGTTATCAATCACAAAACCTAAGAACGGCCATTAGAGAAGAAGGTGGAGAGTTTTTCAAGCAATCCAAGGCCTAAAACTCACTCAATCGCAGTGCCACCACCATCAAAACGTAGATCGCACGACAAGGAACACAACCATACCTTTTTCATCAACAAATCAGATCCTCAAATTCCACGGAAGTATCTATCTTGCTTTGTTTTTAGTTAATGTTTCACTCATGTTAGTTTAGAATTGTTAAGGACATGTTTTATGGAAGAAATTGATAATTTAGAGACTTTAAATCGCATGTTTTAGAGGAACTAAATATATTCTGTACATCTCAATCATATGTAGAGGATTACCCACGAATTTGTATGGATTTAGAAGCAAGAAATCTGAAAAAGAATTAGAAGAAAGATTGTTTCATGAAAAATTAGGGTTCTTGATAATAATGTTAATTTTACCTCACTAATCCAATACCTTTGATGAATTTGTACATGTTTCATGTAGGAAATCATGTATATAGGTATATATGACTGTTAGTAATCTTGTTTGGAAGTTTGGGGGATCAATAATGGTGTTTTGGAGTAGAGTTTTTTATGAAACCCGTAGGTTGGATTTTGCAGATTCTGGGCAAGACCTGCTTGATCGATCGATCAAGAACATCGATCAATCGACCCCATTCCTCGATCAATCGATCCCCCCCTGGAAAACTGCATATTTTTCCCATTTTTGTTTAATCTGGTTAAATTACGTAGGAACCCTTGATTATTATTTTTAGAGTATAATGGGTTATGAAGAGGACCAGTAAGGTCTAAGTAGACTCCATTGAGTGAAATTTAATGTGCAATGAAATTTTGGGTTAACGAGGAGTTTCGTCACACGTAAGAAATTGTGCGTATGTTCACTAAAGATTTGAGACTCGTGAAAGATTTAGACCAGAAGGTTAGTGAGGGTATACCTACTGAAATTATACTTAGTGAGATAGAATTCTTTGAGAGATGAGGAGTAAGAAATAAATTTATAACTGAGAATAAAAGGAGGCGAATTCGTTATGCGAGATAATTGAGTAATTTGTGCTAAGAACGGATAATTATAATTATGGGTCGTGGGTGCACCTAATTTGGAAAATGTGAATATCTATATATATGACTGTGTGACTGTACATATATTAAGTATTATGAATCTGTGTAAAACCATACCGGGGCTACTTGCTATCACGGAGGTTTCCGCGCCGGGACAGTCTTATCTCGATTGGACCTTTATGGGGGGATATTAATTCGTATCCTATAAGATAGTATCCACGAATACAGGCTATCTGAAAATGATAGTCAGATGGTTCTAAGAGACGTGAGAGTATGTGCTGACCTCTTAGTACTTGGAACTATGTTTCGCCTCCATTTGTGTGTGTATTGTGTTAATACAGTTCGAGGGTGATTCTGAACTAATATTTCCTTTAGTACGAGTGATACGGGGACTTGATAGCAGAGTATGCCAGCACCATAGATTTATGTATGGTGCCGATAGTATATATGTTATATGAGTGACTAATATATATATATATATATATATATATATATATATATATATATATATATATATATATATATATATATACTTATATATATGGAAACTTTCTATTGTGTGTAAAAGTAATTAAGTAATTAATAAATGCCTCAGCTTTATAACAAGTGTTTGTGAATTTTGTAACGGTACTGAGTGATTCTAAGTAACGTAAGAAAATGGAAGCGATTAATTTTCAAAAACTAAATATCAAAGTATTAGCGCTTCTCGGGATAAAACTTTATGGAAAATAAGTTAGATAGGCTTATGAGATCAGTAGAACGGTAGGAGTGCACACTAGATGAGAGGTGAGGATTCTCAAGAGAGTTTCGCATACTAACATGGTTGTCACATTAGCCGGTAAGCATTTTAAATACTTGTTAAACTACTTTAAACTGTTTTATACTCGGGCTCTGACCCGTTTCCTGTTATTTCTCTTTCTCTTGTATATATATATATGTATGTATTATAGGTGCCCAGCCACAGGGGAATCATGCATAGGTTCTTTGGAGTTGGCGTGCTGCAGCTTATGTGGGAGTTGTAGGCCTTTGCTTTAGACGACCTCGTCATTGATTCTGTTCTTACTTTAGTTCTGCTTAGTTAGGGCATGTGTCGCTCGATTTCCTATTCCGTTTGGATTTGTCAGAGATTTATGTTCATTTATATTTCCAGTATTCAGTACTACTTGGAAGTTAACTATTTCCAGGATGATTTCATTTATGGTTCTTAAACTTGGTTTGGATTATCTAGATGGTTTAATTCTTGTGTGTTAATTGTCATCCTTAGTATTTATGTGATTCTTAAACTGTTGGTTATTAATCAAGGTTTTCATATTGGACTTTAATAAAATGAAAATAAAACTTTAAATGGTTTTGACACTTAGATTAATTATTTAGGGTGTTTAAATTGGAAATATTATTTTGCGATAGTGATGCTGAGAATGAACCAACCGTTCACCTTGATTTTAATTTAATAAATGACTTATCACCTGGTATTTAATTAGGCGGGGTGTTACATAAAACACGAGATTATAAACCGAAAGCTCTGATACCACATGTTAATCAAGACTGTTTTGACAATCATAATACCGGATATAAACCATAATGTTACACCGTGTAAAAAACAGTTTTGTCATGAATTCAGGATGTTTAATCTTTATGCAATCACAAAATTGTAAATTCTTTATAACTATGATCAATACTAACCTTTGTCCATTGTAGTTGATTGGAATAAGGTGACTTGAATGCTTTTGTCAAAGTTTCCTTTGAATTCCTTCTTGAACAACCCAGAATTGCTTTCTTATGTGCCCGAAATATTTGTGAGAAAATACGAATAATGAGAATTTCGGATTTTCTCTCCCTCCTTAGAAACAGTGTGTTATGAGATGACTCTAGATGGTGCAAATATCTCTATTTATAAGGGGTAGAGGGCCGAAATCCTAGTGGAGGTGGGACTCTTTTCAAGTCTCCTACTAATGCCACTAGCCATCATGTGACTAACGGATAAGATTTACCCAATCTTTTAATATTTTTATTTATCACATTCCTAATTAATTATCTGACATTTATTAAGACCGTGTCAATGGAAATTTTGGAATTTAATACAATTGAAATTAAATAATTAATTTCGACACTTAACATTAATTTTCAACACGTGTTAGGTAATTTTTTTGTAAAGTATTACATTTTAATTCGGGCATGTATATGTTTCCTTTTTCTTTTTCTTTTTCTAAACATGTACATGACCGAATTAAAATGCAATACTTTACAAAAAAAAATTACCTATTACGAACATGACATAATAAAAAATTACTTATACATACCGCTGGCGCGAAACATTCTTTTAGATATAGTAGAAAGATTATTTTTAAAATAGTAATAAATGGTTTGTGCTAACGGTATGAAAAAAAAAGTCAACTCAATGTCACGTCGCGTTTTTATTGGATCGTGGTCGTGTTTGGTAAAAAATAAAAGATTCATAATTGCATTGTGCAGTTTTTTAATTGGTTTGTGTTGAGGTAAAAAAAACGATTTCGTGTCTTGTCTTGTTGTATTTTAACACATATAATTTTAACATATATATATATATATATATAGCGTGTATTTATATTTTTTAATTGGACTGATTTTTCTTTTAACTCAAAAGTTATATTTTGCAAAAAAAATAAATTTATTGGAACAAAGCAAATAAATGAGTATTTTATAATCTGGCTAAATTTTTAAGTCCCAATTGAAAGTTGCTCTTTTGATAGAAACTATCATCGTGCCATCTCACCTATCACATCAACTGGTGTATGCAATCGGAATGTTCAAATCGGTGCAAGAAGCATTTTGGTTCCGATGTCGTCGGTTGAAAGCTCCCGCAAGAACTCTAGATGGGCAACAATGGAGAAGGGACTGGTTTCTCCACAAATTACTCCAGATGAGTAAAAATAACCAATTGAAGGTTTTACAAATGCACGTTGATAGTTGGGAGAATTATTTTCTTTTATAAAGGTAGCATAAAGCCTTAAAAGGAGAGAAAGGTGAAGACTTTTGTCAATATAGAACCCAATGTATTGTAACATATCATCTCATAAACTATTTTTTACTGCCTTTTTTACATCAGTTCTGGACATTCTCGTCGGATGCCCTGGGCTCGTCAAGGCGGAGTTCGGTTAGAACAGACTTAAAATACTTTACAATTAAGACCACATCCAAATTATGTTTTCAAGCTGTATAGTTTGGTCTAGCTAACTTGATTTCTTTACAAATTAAAGCGATACGATTGAAAACACTAAAAATTCTAAATTTTTTAGAATCAAAATTAGGAAAAACTTGATTAATCTTGTGGGAATTTGAAATTTTGAATTCAAATTAATATGGCTCTCGCAACTACACATTTAAAAGAATTCTTTGAACAACCTAATTTCCTGTAAATAAAATTTCTCTCTGGGAGGTTAGTTTATTTACCATAAACTTCCCACTAATTTTATCATCTGGCAAATAGGAAACTTATAGTTTACTGTACACCATTAGTTAGTTTTCATAAAATAAACCCGTTTGTTATGACCCTCGTAGTTAGGGGGATCGCTTACACGTACAATTATTGATGAAAATTATAGCTTAATTTTTTTTATCTAGTGGTGTTGATGCTAAAACTTGGCATATAGAGTAGTACACACCATATAAGATATGATCAACAATTATGTATGTAAATAAAGCATAAATATAAAAAGGGGGAAGAAGAGAGAGATGAAGACTATAATGTAGGTGGTTGAACTCAAATATAGAGCTTACGTCCATGGGTGAGGCTCTTCTTCACTATAATCATAGTTGGAGTACAATAGGTGAAAAACTAGTCTTAATGAAAGACTTTCGGATCTCGAGTGGTCAACGCCCTTAAAATGTAACGAGTAACTTGGTAACAGTTTGTGTATGAAACCTACACAAGATGTGTAATCATATAATTTCTTACAAACTGTTTAATTCACAAAAGCATTTAGGATCTGTTTATCAATTCAATTTCAAGTCATAAAAATAATATTGAAATGCCAATTTTAATTTTAAGAAATTGAAATTGGTCTTCTAATTCCAATTCCACATCTTGAAATTAGATTCACAAACGAGCACTTAGATCAGTTTGATTATCTTAATTATATAGTTATTGGCGACTATGTAGGGGAAACTACACATGCCCAAGTATAGAAAAAAAAAAATTAAAAGGAGACAATGATTTATATAAAGAAAATCCTCCCTCAAGGTTAAAATGCTGTACAAGTTTACAACATATCACAAAGTAAATATGAAGGTCACCTAATGAAAGACGGACTTTTTTCTTTGAGAACGAATGAACTCTGCTCCCTTCACAGCGCAACTCCATGCCTCAAAAAGGAGCCAGTGGTTTATGAGTGTATGTGCACTGAACATGCAAGTATTTTGTCTTGTTAAAAAAAATTTAAGTCAAACGATTTAAATTACTTCTTGATAAGCTTTCAAACTAACTTTTAGTTTTCAACCGTTCAACGAATATGTGACCGTTCCAATAATTCAACCAAGCAGAATATAAGATCTTACAAAATGTCAATTTAAGCCTTCTTAAACTATTTTAGATATGAGAGATATAAAATTAGTTTTAAAAAATATTTTTAGTCATGTAAAGAGAGTTTAGACCTTTGAACAGCTTCAACGTGGAAAAACTAGATGTAATAAGAGAGATTTAGATATACACTTAGAACATTATGTTAAACAATAGCTCTATGGCTTTTATGCGAGATTTGTATAAATAAAAACTTATTAGTCATTTATATTGAAAATCTCGACAGAGAAATATTTGTGTGGAAGAAATCGCTTTTAGAATTATACACAAAATGATACCTCTCTCTCAGGAACCCATTATCTAAATCCATAAGTATTGGATTAGGAGTTCTCATGTCCTCTAGAGATCAAAGACGAATAGTAAAACAAAAAACAAAATCACATGCAAAGTTTGATTTACGTATAAATTCTCTCTCTCTCTCTCTCTCTCTCTCTCTGTTGGTGAAGTGGTGTGTGAGCGCCAAAATATTGACATAACCCCTCGCACGAGGGGTTTGGCTCAAAAATATACCCAAGAGGGGGGGCTAATTGAGTAATTATAAAATTAATAGAAATTTTATACTTTATTTTGAAATTAATTAGAATATGATAAATCAATTTAAGGATGGTCAGTTAATCAAACAAAAAGCATAGGAAGTTAAGACACAGGATTTGTAGAAACTTTTCAAACTATTCAGTCTTAAAACTTTAAATATTGGTGCGCATTTGATAAACTTGTTTTTAAATGCAGTTTTATGAAAATTTGACAAAATTGATAAACATGTATATTTATATTATCTCTACTACTATAAAGGAGGGGACTTGTTGTTTAAGTATAAAATCTCTAAAATACCCTCTTTATTTTTAAAGTACCTATCCTACCCCCTGATACCCTCTCATTGAAAGAAACCTATCCCCTGATAACTCCTCATACAAAGAATCGTTCTCTTCAAAACACTCCCAGCTCGGTTGGCTATCCGAAATTAATAAGAGCCCCTTCATACTCCACATTCATCCCTTGTATCTATTAATTTATTTTCTACATTCATTCATACCCTGGAATGGAATCGGAAACCTCAACAATCATCAGGAGTTCGAATGTATCTTGTTCGTATATAAGCTACGTCTATTTCATTCAAATGTCATCGTGGTTTCGATTCTTCTTGCCCGAAAAGGTGAGTTCTACTACTTCCCTCTATAATTTTTGGTTGTATGCTATTTTCCATGGTTTTAATCGACATCTATTTTACAGAATTTTTAACATCTACGATTTAATCTCTACTACTATAAAGGAGGGGATTTGTTGTTTAAGCAAAGTGAAATTGCAAAAAATTTCATTTATCTAACATTTATGATACATACGGTATATTACAAGAATTTTTTGTGTGTAATTGTAAGGCATCAAAATTATTGGATTTCCTAATTTTTACATTGGCAGATTTTTTTTTTTTTTTTTTTTTTACTCACGAAAATTTATTGTGCAAAAACTTAGTGATCTAAGTGTAATTTTAAGAAATTTATAAATTATATTTTCCATTTTTTTGGGGAAAATGTTGAATTGTTTTAAATTTTTTCGATTCAGTTTATTTATTTTCAGTGTGTATCTCTTGTAGGTTTTTTCTGGAGGACAGTTGCGGTACTATAAAGTTGATTACATATCAGGTATTTCATCATCTTTGTATGAATTTGTGTCAATTTCATCAGAAAATTTACAATGTGATAGATGCACCGGGACACATATGACATGGGACACATATGACATGTTGAGAGGGTCTATTTCGACTGGATTTGAGTTTAAATCAAGTGAGTTAAAAAAATTATTTACATTGTCGAGATGTCGAGACACATTTTCAGCCATTTGACAGTGGGACAGGTTCTATTTCGACTGGATTTGAGTTTAATATAAGAATCTCAAATAAGAAACACCCAAATATTAATTGACGTTGCACAGGTCCGAAAATGATAGGATTGAATAATACATATGTGTGCAGTTCAAATAAGATGATTGGATTGGATTTTAGGATGATTGTATAGAAATAATAATCTTTAAGATCACCTTATATACAACGTTACATAGGTTAATATGCCTAAATTTTTTGCAGAAATTAGGTCTATCAACCTTATGGATCAGACAAATAAGGGTTGAGCTCCCAGATTTGGGAATTTCTACACCAAGGAAGAATGATTGCACTGCCGTTATGAAATAACCTTTTATTATAAAGTTGCAGTCATCTTTTGATTCACCAGTTTAGGAATGGAATGCAATAGGCTAGACTCTTTAGTTGTACCTGCAGTGAATAAATATTTAAAATAAGAGATGAATATGTTATAAATTTCCTCCTAAATATATTGATAGTTCCTTGCTTTATCTTTTATGTTATTGATCCATAGATTCCTTCTGTGTTGCTTCACTTGGGCATGGTAAAATTGTGTATTTCTTTTCCATCTTTAATCCATTGGCATTCAGACTTTTGGTTCCAATAAATTTCTTATGTGTCATAGGTTGCATTAAGCTCTGCTTTGAGTTTTAAATACTCAGTTCTCTGATTTGCGTTGAAACCATCCTCCGTTCCAACCTCCATTTGCAGTAGAGAGTCTTTTAAATTCTGAATTTCTTCAAATACATTTTTAAACACCTCCTTATTCCAATCTTTGAGAGTAAATTTTAGCCTCTTTAGCTTCAAAGAAAAATAGTCCATAGGTCTACCTGTAGCTGGAACTAACCAAGACTGCTCAACTATAGTTTTGAAATCTTCATGATCTGCCCACGTTATCTGGAAGTTAAATGGACTGGGGATAGAATCTTAAGGATGAGGAATTTTTATTAGCATAGGATAGTGATCAGAAAAATTTCCATTAAGGTGATGGAGGGAAGAAGAAGCAAAAAAATTAGTCCACTTTGAATTTATTAGCCCCCTGTCCAATCTTTCCAAAATCTGAGAACCATTTATTTCTTTAGCCCAAGTAAATATAGATCCATTGAATCCCATGTCATGAAGATAGCAACTGATTATATACTCATTAAAGTTATAGGCTCCTCTCAAATCTATTTCATTTCCCCATTCTCTTTCCAAATCTTTCCTTACTACATTAAAATCCCCCATTATAATTAGAGGCATAGCTTGACATTTTAGAGAACTGTAGGCAACTAAATCACACAATCCTATTGTGGTAGGATGAGGATGGTTTGTGTCAATTTCATCAGAAAATTTACAATGTGATAAATGCACCGGGACACATATGACATGGGACACATATGACATGTTGAGAGGGTCTATTTCGACTGGATTTGAGTTTAAATCAAGTGAGTTAAAAAAATTATTTACATTGTCGAGATGTCGAGACACATTTTCAGCCATTTGACAGTGGGACAGGTTCTATTTCGACTGGATTTGAGTTTAATATAAGAATCTGAAATAAGAAACACCCAAATATTAATTGATGTTGCACAGGTCCGAAAATGATAGGATTGAATAATACATATGTGTGCAGTTCAAATAAGATGATTGGATTGGATTTTAGGATGATTGTATAGAAATAATAATCTTTAAGATCACCTTATATACAACGTTACATAGGTTAATATGCCTAAATTTTTTGCAGAAATTTGGTCTATCAACCTTATGGATCAGAGAAATAAGGGTTGAGCTCCCAGATTTGGGAATTTCTACACCAAGGAAGAATGATTGCACTGCCGTTATGAAATAACCTTTGATTATAAAGTTGCAGTCATCTTCTGATTCACCAGTTTAGGAATGGATTGTAATAGGCTAGACTCTTTAGTTGTACCTGCAGTGAATAAATATTTAAAATAAGAGATGAATATGTTATAAATTTCCTCCTAATTATATTGATAGTTCCTTGCTTTATCTTTTATGTTATTGATCCATAGATTCCTTCTGTGTTGCTTCACTTGGGCATGGTAAAATTGTGTATTTCTTTTCCATCTTTAATCCATTGGCATTCAGACTTTTGGTTCCAATAAATTTCTTATGTGTCATAGGTTGCATTAAGCTCTGCTTTGAGTTTTAAATACTCAGTTCTCTGATTTGCGTTGAAACCATCCTCCGTTCCAACCTCCATTTGCAGTAGAGAGTCTTTTAAATTCTGAATTTCTTCAAATACATTTTTAAACACCTCCTTATTCCAATCTTTGAGAGTAAATTTTAGCCTCTTTAGCTTCAAAGAAAAATAGTCCATAGGTCTACCTGTAGCTGGAACTAACCAAGACTGCTCAACTATAGTTTTGAAATCTTCATGATCTGCCCACATTATCTGGAAGTTAAATGGACTGGGGATAGAATTTTAAGGATGAGGAATTTTTATTAGCATAGGATAGTGATCAGAAAAATTTCCATTAAGGTGATGGAGGGAAGAAGAAGCAAAAAAATTAGTCCACTTTGAATTTATTAGCCCCCTGTCCAATCATTCCAAAATCTGAGAACCATTCATTTCTTTAGCCCAAGTAAATATAGAGCCATTGAATCCCATGTCATGAAGATAGCAACTGATTATATACTCATTAAAGTTATAGGCTCCTCTCAAATCTATTTCATTTCCCCATTCTCTTTCCAAATCTTTCCTTACTACATTAAAATCCCCCATTATAATTAGAGGCATAGCTTGACATTTTAGAAAATTGTAGGCAACTGAATCACACAATCCTATTGTGGTAGGATGAGGATGGTTTAAAGATAAGAGCATATTTTGAGCTCCATCTTTAAGCACCTCACAAGTGATACCAAACCTCTCCAAACACCAAATTTTATGAATACAAAATCCTCCCACCTCACAAGTGATACCAAACCTCCCCAAACACCAAATTTTATTAATACAAAATCCTCGTGAGATGTTCTATCTTGGAGTTGTAAATCATTGGTTCTAAAATGGCTAAAAATGAGAGACTTTAAGACTTACATAATCTTTTTAATCTCCTTTTAGTAGACTTACTACCCACACCTCTTGCATTCCAAATGATTGAGCTTATCATTTAGATTTGGAGATTTAAACTTTTTGGTAGCTTTGCTAGCAGATCTGGTCATCCTCTTCGTAACAGCTGCTGAATTTACTTTCTTGATAAGGCATATGTTCCCCCTGCTCTATAGGTGCTGCTGGATTATTCATCTCTTTCCTTTTCAACTTCAATTCTTTGGATTTTTGATAAGCTGTCAATTTTTTTGACAGTAAATGACAGAAATTAATCAATTCTTCCCACTTAAATTCTTTCTGCATATCTGGCTCCTCTTTATCAGAATAATATCCCCTTTTTACTCTCATTTTTCCTTCTATCTTTAAGGCTATATTGTATTCTGAATCATGAATCCACCATTAAATAAAAATCCCATGGAAAGAAGAAGATTTCCTTACCACTCCCATCAAATTGCAAAAATATTTCCACACTTTAAGAGCAATCGAACCTGACAGAAATAGATGAGAAGAGTATTCTTCTTATAAGTGACAACAAACACATCTCGAAGCAACTTTTATACCAACTTATTTTATATTCTCTTCAAGAGGAACACAATTAAACAATAATTTCCAAAAGAAACCTGATATATTAGGACAAATTTTAGGATCCCAGATATACTTGTGGGATAAAGAAATAATATTATAGTTTCTCAGTTTGTCATAGGCAGAATGAAATGTGCAATTCCCAATGTTAGAAGTTTGATGAGGTTCCCATTAGATATAAACAAATCTACCTTGACTATTTCTGATGATTACACCCTGCCCCGTATGGCCATTTGCATCAAACTTACCACTGGAATTGAGAGTAATTTTGCTGAAGCTTGGATTCGTCCAATAAGATATTTGATAAGATCTTCTTTACTGAATTTTGTCTAGCTTGATAACCTGATAAGTTTCTTGATTAACCTCCCTTTTTTCCACTTCTGAACACAGTATTCTTTAGTATATCTGATATTCTATTGATAATATTTTTAATGATAATACCATGATGCATCTTTTTATCTTCAAAGACTGCCTTATTCCTACTAATCCATATTCCCCACAAGATTGTTAGATGAATGACTTTATATAACCACTTTGAGAGATCTGATTTCTGAGCATGAATCCCCCATTAAATAAAAGTCCCATGGAAAGAAGAAGATTTCCTTACCACTGCCATCAAATTACAAAAATATTTCCACACTTTAAGAGCAATCGAACCTGACAGAAATAGATGAGAAGAGTATTCTTCTTATAAGTGACAACAAACACATCTGGAAGCAAGTTTTATACCAACTTTTTTTATATTCTCTTCAAGAGGAACACAATTAAACAATAATTTCCAAAAGAAACCTGATATATTAGGAGAAATTTTAGGATCCCAGATATACTTCTGGGATAAAGAAATAATATTATAGTTTCTCAGTTTGTCATAGGCAGAATCAAATGTGAAATTCTCAATGTTAGAAGTTTGATGAGGTTCCCATGGTGTTTTTTGCCACACTCCATACTAACACCCCAAAAGAAAGAACTTATGAATTTATTGATTAATTGAATATTCTTTATTTTAAAGAGAATAAAGTCAACATTGGCATTGAGGATAACACTAATTGAATGAAATTAATTCTTCCACCCAAAGATACGAATTTTCATTTCCAGCTGTTAATCTTGGAAGACACTGCTTGAACAAGAGAATCGAAGTAGATTGCTTTCCTCGTACCTCTAACAAGAGGACATCCCAGATATCTAATAGGCCCTTTTTTGAAACCACTTAATTCAATCACTATATTTTTAATATCCATGGCTTTATTTAAGAGAAGGCACGTAAAGGTGGAAGGAAGATTATTATCCAAAACACAGAATACTCAATAACCCGTGTTAAAATTAAATGAAATAACTAAATTTCTTTTACTATTCTAAATTCAGACACCTCTTTGCATACTGTTTGACATATTGTTTAAGGTTGAACCTAGCTATGATGTTTTCGCGATTTTTGATATTGTCTTCAATTTAGTTTAATTACTTTCAGGTTGTATCTTTTGTAGCTTTCTTCGGAGGATATTTCAGGTACTACCAAATTGATTACAAATCAGGTATTTTAAGATAATAAGTTTTATGCCTCTTCATATTAATCTTCTTAGTAAGTTATTTGTTTTAACTTACAAACACCACTAATGTAAATTCTCTCCATGCATTTAACAATCCATTTCTAATATGATGATTTCATTTCCTCTTCGCTTCATTATTTTATTTTTCTCTAAACTCTTAGGTTTATCTATTTGGAAGATTATACATTTATTTTATTTTTTTATTATGTTTCTCTAATCTCTTACTTTTATCTATTTGGAAGATTATACATTTTTTTTATTTTTTAAAGATATAAAAGTAAATATGAAATATACGTGCCATTTACATGAAGTTATTTAAATTAAAAAATGAATTTCCTTACATCTATTTTCACCATTCTTATACTTAATTACAATTTTCTTTCAAATTATAAAATCATTCAATTACAATTCTCATGCTCCTTTGTTACTAAACTTATTAAATATAATCTTTCAGACACATCATCTCCCAAATTCTTAGGAATGTCGTACGTTCAACCATCCGAAAATGTATCTGCGAAAACAAATACAAGGAAAAGACAAAGAATTACTTGGTTACTTCGAGCACAATTAAATTCTTACCAATATCAAGGTTAGATAAAAATAAGTAAAATATATTTTACGCTTAAATAAATCGTGTTACACTTAACAAACAGATATTTAGCTATACAATTGCTCTAATGTTAGGAGAAACCATATATGAACCTCTCTGCTCTACGTTGCTAGAACTTGAACCGACTCCCGATTGCCATCACTGCAATGCAAAAAGATTCCAATACGAAACACCAACATTTTGTTGTCAAAAAGGTCAAATCTCCCTCGCTCAAACTTCAGTCCCCGAGGTTCTATTTGATCTTTTCACATCTAATTCTTCTGAATCAAGAGAATTTCATGCTAATATCAGAGCTTACAATAGCATATTTGCCTTCACCTCATTTGGAGTTACTCTTGACAAGCAACTAGCTTCATCAAGACGTGGTGTATACACGTTTCGAGCTCAAGGCCAAGTTTATCATCACTTACCCTCATTGGGACCCACCAACAACCCCTGTTATTTCCAACTCTACTTCCATGACACTAGCAATGAGGTTCAAAACCGAATGGGAATCTTACCAGCATTATCCTTAAACGTTGATATAGTGGAAAAGCTCTTGAATGTACTAAATGAAAATCCATACGCTCAATTTTTACGACGATTAAAGGACTACCCTTCACTCGATGCACTTCAAGTTCAAATCAATAAACATGTTAACCTTGATCAACGTGTTTACAATGCGCCTTCATCCGATGAAGTTGCTGCAATATAGATTGAAGGAAATAATGCAAATATTCCTTTCGAGCGAGACATCATTATCGTGTCGCACTCCGGTCAACGACATCAAATAAAGCACTACTTTGGATGTTACGACCCATTACAGTACCCATTGCTTTTTCCAAGAGGAGAGGTTGGATGGCATCAAGACATAAGGCGCAAAAATGATACCTCAGCTAACACATCTACAAACATCCAGGGATCCATACATGCAATCACATGTACAGAGGACATTTTATCATTGGAGCAAGAAGGTATAAATTTAACATAATTATATTTTAAAAATACCATTCTTAAATTAAATTTTTTTTACGTTAAACAATAATTCAACGTTTCCTTTTTCCATAACCATACACTCTTCTAGGTGTTCATCGAGAGAACTCATCTAAAGTATCATGTCGAGAATACTACGCACACAAATTGCAGATCAGAAATAATAGACAATCAACGTTGTTATTCGCTGGAAAGCTACTACAACAGTATTCAGTCGACATGTATATAAAGTTAGAAACAACCCGACTTGACTTCTATCGTACGCAACAGAAAAAAATCAGAGGTGAATTATACCAAGGGTTGGTCGACAGCGTCACAGCAGGTGAAACAAGAGCAAGCAAAGTTGGTCAAAGAATTGTTCTCCCAGCATCATTCATTGGTGGACCTCGAGATATGCGGCGTAGATACTTGGATGCAATGGCTTTGGTTCAAAGATATGGGAAATCAGATTTATTCATCACAATGACTTGCAACCCTGAGTGGAAAGAAATCATTGACAATCTTCATCCAGGTCAAGTCCCTCAGGATCGTCCTAATCTAACTTCGAGAGTATTTCGAGCTAAATTAAAGGACTTAAAGGATCAACTTTTTAAGAAAGAAATATTTGGAAAGGTAGCAGCGCATGTACATGTAATCAAATTCCAAAAGAGAGGATTGCCACATGCTCATATTTTGGTAATTCTGCAACAAGATTACAAGCTCAATACTCCAGATAGTTATGATAAATTCATTTCTGCAGAGATACCGGATGTTCATGACTACCCATTACTTCATTCATTAGTCAACAAACATATGATGCATGGTCCCTGTGGAGAATTGAACCAAAATAACCCTTGTATGATAAATGGGAATTGCAAATTCCATTACCCTCGCGAATTCGCATCATCTACCTGTCAAGGCCAAGACTCATATCCTGTTTATAGACGCAGAAATAATGGAAGACAAGTACGCGTGCGCAACAAGTTGTTAGACAATCGATGGGTTGTTCCTTACAATCCATATCTCCTTACAAGATACAATTGTCATATCAACGTTGAAGTGTGCTCGGGGTTAAAAGCAGTGAAGTACCTTTACAAGTACATTTACAAAGGGCATGATAAAGTGGCAGTTCATGTTTCATTCGTTGAAACTGACACAACAACTATGGACGAGATCAAACAATTCCAAGATGCAAGATGGGTATCAGCACAAGAGGCCATTTGGAGAATTTTTGAATTCGAGCTAAATGAAATCAAGCCATCGGTGATAAACCTTCAACTCCACTTGCCCAATAAGCATACTGTCACTTACGGGGAGAACCAAAGCTTAAATAATGTGCTCGACACACCCAACATTAGCAAGACAATGCTAACAGAATTCTTCAGTATGTGTTTAAGATTTAGCGAAGCACGTCAATATCTGTACAGGGAATTCCCCGAACACTACGTATGGGATAATAAAGCAAAAATTTGGTCTAAAAGGAAGAATAAACTCAATGCAATTGGACGTGTGAATGGTGCAAATCCTGTAGAAGGAGAACGTTATTACCTACGACTTCTTCTAAATCATATTCGGGGGCCAACATCATTTGAAGACCTTCTAACTTATGATGGAATCACTTACTTGACATTCAAAGAAGCCTCGCAAAAACGTGGACTCCTAGAATCAGATGATAGCATTGCAGATTGCCTCACTGAAGCTGCCACTTTCCAAAATGCCTGAAGCACTAAGAAGATTGTTCGCAATTATTTTAGTTTATTGCGAGCCCTCCGATGTGAGAAAACTATGGTGTGACACCCCGACTAATTAAACACCGGGTAGCTACTCCTTTATAAAATTAATTCAAAATGCCAAGTTGGCTCAGTTAATAGCATCACTGTCGAAAACGTTTTTTTATCACTAACCACCTAGTATTTAAAAAGTAAGTGCCAAATTTTATTAAATCTGATTAACATGCAACAAGAGTAATGAATAACTAAATAACACCATTCACCATACTGAAGTAAAACGAATAACCATCACAAAATGTAAATAAACTCTGGAGGAAAAACTCCTCAATACAAATCCCACAACTGATAAGTAAACTGAAATAAATAACTAAAACTGAATACTGAGCAATACATGCTAGAGTCTGAAAACTGAAATGTAAAAATGTCTAATAGAATTGGGCAACATGCCTTACAACTGATAGATGCTGAGACTGGAATCCAAATGAGAGAGGCGTCTAAAAGCAAGTCCCTGTAGCTTCCACAAACAGCTACAGCTCGTCACCTGAATGAGAATCCTATGCTTGGTGTCCCTGTGGCTGGGCACCTAAAAATGGTTTTACAAGAAAAAGAGATTTGAAAAGCAAACGGGTCAGAGCCCGAATGTGTTATGTTTTAAAAACCTGCAAGTGCTTTAAAAACATTTAAAACATTAAATGCAAAGTACATGTTAGGACGTGCACTCACATTAAATTCTCACCTCTCGACTAACTGTGCACTCCTAACGTAATTACCCATCTATATCGACCCATACTACTAGCTAACTGACGACATAACTAGCTAGACTGCCAAAGGTCCTACCCATATTACTAGGTTCCGTTTAGCATAACAACGCTTGTAATTAAATAGAGGTTTAACATAAACTCAGTTACTAAGTATGCCATAGATATAACTATCAGTTAACTCATTATCAGTCTCGGAACATTACCGTAATTATTTTCACAACATTAACATGAAGGTTCCCATTAAATTAAGCGTATATTATTCACATCATAAATATACGACACAAGCACCCCGAGAACTAAGCTGCGGTGCACACATACTCTGCTATCCATCCCGGTACATCACGTACATAAGGATTTCATATTCCGAATCTCTCAGGAATAGTTTACCGATAACAACATCACAAATAATGGAGGCGAACACAGTCACCATCACATGGGTCACGCACATACCTACGCTCCCATGATCAGCGGACTTATTAATATCACAATAAGTCTTTCAATGATCTATGTTCATCAAGGTACCAGTCTATATCCCCCCCCCGTAGGCACACAAGGATTAGAGGGTCCTAAGCGAACGTAACCTCCCCCGTGATAGCAAGTATGGTAGGTATGTTATACACATAAACTATATACTAAGCATTCACACATCTTAGATATCACCATTTTAATAAGGTATTTTCTACATCATTATACCATTATACCAAACTTATATATTTCAAGTCTCCCGTTGATATAAGGTTAAATTGCCGACACGTCTCACGCCGTAATCCCTTATCCTTAAAATCTATCTTAAATAGACTATTAAGTTCCGATTATTCCCAAATATAACATCTTTATTCTTAAGGTCTTTACTTCTGCCCTAAACCTTATTTCATTTAATTACTCAATTCTACACTATTAACCCAAACGTTATCTCACTTAAAAAATTTCTATAATCTAGAATAATTCTTCGAATTGTATTCTAATTAAAGTTCACTATAATACTCAACTCTACTGGTCTTTCTTAAGGGTGAGGGTATTCATCAGGTCTCCAAACATATTCTCCGAGGGTTTCCACCATTAAAATCAAATTAAGGAATATTTCACTCATTCTGGGAAGGTCGATCGATCGACCTATGAATGTCGCTCGATCGATCTAGTCGATCGATCGACTTATGAATGTCGATCGATCGATCGAACAGGTATGGCTACGGACTGCTTCGTTTTGCAGATTTTAATCCATCCCAAAACTAATTTCTAACGTATGATTCTCAGATATAACGTCATAGTAATGCCATATAACAATCCTACAGTATTACTAACGTCCATAAATCAATAATTCAACATCTAAAGGCTACCTATGGATCAATCTTCATAAAAACCTAGTTTTTCCAGATTTTCTCAAGAACATGAACCCTAACATAATATCATCATCAAATCCCAGAATTTAATTCGTTTTTCTTTCACCCAATCATGTATTCACATCAGATTAATCGTCACCAACTAGTCTACATGCAATTTATCCTCAAAATTCAGACCTAAGTTCAATTAATCATGGGTTTTTCATTCATCTTCCAATAACAATTATAAATCTTCAATTTGCTAACATGGAAAGAACATTTGCTGAAGTTAAACATAATTAAACCACTTGCCTTGGTTTGATTTCGAATTTGGTGTTGATTTGGTGAAGAATCTCTGCAGAATTCCTCTATCTCTCTCCTTCTCCAAGCTCTCCTTCAATGGTGGCTCAAGGTGGCTAGGGTTTGGTTTGAGGGAAACTTATGAAAACCTAATATAATAAACCTCCGTAGCTTGTTGGGTTAATAAGGGTTGGTTGGGTCAATCCTTATCAGATTATAACTCTCCATTTTCGTCACTTTTAATTACCCAAAAATACCAAATTACTAAAATACCCTTTATGGTGCCGGGATGGCCTAAAAATACCCCGGAACCCAAACTATACCCCCGGCTAGTGTTTTCTGACTATCTCGACCCTTCCGGACGCGTTGGCGCACTCAAAACGACCATACGGGCTATAGATTTTTAATTCACTTTTAATATCAAAATATCATACCGTGACGCGGCGGTCCCACGCGTCTCAACAAAATTTCTAAAATGCCGTATATAAATCCCACGACAAATTTTATAATACCAAGTTCATATATAATCATATATGCACATAATCAAATACCAATTCGTATCACATTAGTATTATTAACCCGGATTAATTTCCAATTAATACGCAATTTAATTAATTAATCCCAAAATAAATATAGTCAAAAATACGGGGTATTACATACTCCCCCCCTAATAACTGAATTTCGTCCCGAAATTCGAAACTAGAAAGTACCTGCTAAAAACAGCTCTGGATAACGCTCGCGCATCTCATCCTCGCGCTCCCATGTGGACTCCTCGACATTGTGATGTCGCCACTGAACACGTACTAACGGGACTATCTTTGACCGCAGTTTCCTCTCGCTTCGGTCCAAAATAGCAATTGGACCCTCCTCGTAGGAGCTATCCGGCTGGAGATCGATGTCCTCCACAGCAATGTGTGAATGAGCCAAATTATCTCTAAGGTATTTCCTCAGCGAGGAAATGTGAAACACATCGTGGATCCGATGCAAGTGCTCCGGTAATCCAAGTCTATACGCGACTGGTCCGATCCGCTCTATAATAGGGAACGGTCCCACATACCTCGGTGCCAACTTCCCCTTCTTCCCGAATCGCATAATCCCCTTCATCGGAGAAACCCTGAGCAAAACCTGGTCCCCCACTTGGAACTCCCTGAAAAATCTCTTCGCATCAGCATAACTCTTCTGCCTGTCTTGAGCCACCCGAATGCGACTCCGAATCAACTCAATCCTTGCCGAAGTATCCTGAATCACTTCCGGCCCAAGTAGTTTGTTGTCCCCCACCTCCAACCAACATGCTGGGGAACGACAAGGCCTACCGTACAATGCCTCAAACGGAGCCATGCCAATAGTGAACTGATAGGAGTTGTTGTAAGCAAACTCCACCAGTGGAAGGTACTGCTCCCATCCACCCCCGAAGTCAATAATGCACATGCGTAGCATGTCCTCCAACATCTGGTTGGTGCGCTCTGTCTGCCCATCGGTCTGCGGATGATAAGCCGTACTCAACCGCAATTCCGTGCCCATGGCCTTCTGGAAGCTCTCCCAAAACCTCGAAAATAATATCTTGTCTCTGTCAGACACGATATTCAGGGGCACACCGTGAAGTCTCACAATCTCTGAAATGACAAGCTGGGCATACTGTCCCGTAGTGTAGTCAGTCCTTACGGGTAAGAAGTGAGCGACCTTGGTCAACCTGTCCACAATTACCCAAACGGAGTCGTGACCCCTCTGCGACGTAGGCAACCCCGTGACAAAATCCATGGATATGCTCTCCCACATCCACACCGGAACCTCCAACGGCTGTAGCAATCCTGCTGGTCTCTGATGATCCACTTTTACAAGCTGACAAGTGGCGCATTTCGAGACAAACTCAGCGATATCTTTCTTCATACCGCTCCACCAATATTGCCGTCTCATGTCTTGGTACATTTTGTCCCCTCCGGGATGTACCGCGAACCATGAGCCGTGCGACTCTGCCATCACATTGTGCCGCAATTCTTCCCCTTCCGGAACTACCAATCTCCCATTGAAGCGCAATCCCCCGTCTGAGCTAACGGTATAGGACTCGGCTCCCTCTGCAAGTAATCGAACTATCTGCTCCTGACAGAACGAGTCATCGGCCTGTGCCCGTACTACCTTCGTGACAATCTGCGGTGTAACGGTCATCACAGACATGAAAGATCGGGCCACTGCATCCTGGTGTCCCAATTCCTTCCACTTAGCTTTCCACACCTCTGCCACCTCATCTGCTGGCCTGCGGCTCAACGCGTCTGCTACCACGTTAGCCTTACCCGGGTGGTACTGGATGTCGAACTGGTAGTCCTTCACAAACTCAAGCCACCTACGCTGCTGCATGTTCAATTCCTTCTGCGTGAACAAATACTGTAGTGACTTGTGATCCGTGAACAACTGAAACTTCTCCCCCAAAAGATAGTGCCTCCAAATCCGTAAGGCAAATACCACTGCCGCCAACTCTAAATCATGCGTGGGGTAATTCTTCTCATGAGGCTTAAGCTTACGGGAAGCATAAGCTATGGCCTGTCTCTCCTGCTGCAAAACACTTCCAAGCCCTTGCAAAGACGCATCGGTGTAAATCAAATACTCAACTCCCGGTCTCGGCAATGCTAACACAGGTGCTGAGGTCAATTTGTCCTTCAACTCGTCGAATGCCAACTGACAGGCATCACTCCAGATATATGGCACACCCTTACGAGTAAGATGTGTCAAAGGACCTGCTATCTCCGAGAAACCCCGAATAAATCTCCTGTAGTATCCTGCTAAGCCCAAGAAACTACGAATCTCTGTTGGTGTCGTGGGCTGTCCCCACTCCCTCACCGCTGACACCTTCCCCGGATCGAAAGATATTCCCTGGTCGGAAATAATGTGACCCAAGAACTGGACCTCCTTCAGCCAAAACCCGCACTTTTCATATTTTGCATACAGCTCGTTCTGACGAAGTGTCTGCAAAACCTGCCTCAAATGCTCGGCGTGCTCCTCCTCTGTCTGAGAGTAGACCAGAATGTCATCAATGAAGACAATGACAAACTGATCGAGAAAATCTCTGAACACCCTGTTCATCAAGTCCATAAACACAGCTGGAGCGTTGGTCAAGCCGAAAGGCATAACCCGAAACTCGTAAGAACCATATCTCGACAGGAACGCAGTCTTCGAGACATCCTCCTCCCTGATACGCAACTGATGGTATCCCGACCTCAAGTCAATCTTCGAGAAGAAAGAAGCTCCTCTCAACTGGTCGAATAGGTCATCGATTCGAGGCAACGGATACTTATTCCGTATCGTGACCTTATTCAACTCTCGGTAGTCCACACACAATCTCAGTGAACCGTCCCTCTTCTTCACGAACAACACAGGGGCACCCCACGGTGAAGTACTCCTCCGAATAAACCCCTGACCCAACAACTGCTCAATCTGATCCCGTAGCTCTCGCATCTCAGCCGGAGCCATACGGTACGGTGCACGTGCTATAGGTCTCGTACCCGGTAGCAAATCAATAACGAAATCTATCTCTCGACTGGGTGGTAAGCCTGGTATCTCCTGAAACACATCCGAATACTCCCTGACAACCGGGATCGAATCTAAAGGAATAACAACCTCCTTAGAGGTATCCTCCTCTATGTAATACAGATGAGCGGTCGATCCTCCCTCTGGGCGAGGCATCGCCACTATAAACATCTCCTGCCCCGGAATGGCAAAAACAATGCTCCCGCTGAAGCAATCAATCATGGCCCTATATGCTACGAGCCAATCCATACCGATGATCACATCGTGGACATGCATGTCTAACACTAACATGTCCGCAGGTAATACCAAACCACCAACCTCTACTCCCACTCCCCGGCATATAAAGAAAATAAGTGACCCACTCCCTAATAGTGAGTCGACACACGTCACTGTGCTCTCTGCCGTAGCTAACAATCCTAAAGCTTTCGCGAAGTGTGTAGCAATAAAATAGTGTGTAGCACCCGTATCAAATAACACCCGACCCATAGTGCCATGGATAGGAAACGTACCCTCGATCGCGGGCGGTGCCTGTGGAACTGCAGCCTGGTTGACGTTGTAGACACGTCCATACTGTAGCTGCCCCTGCTGAGGTGCTGGAATAATCTGCGGCGGTGCGGGGAGAGCGGCGGGAAACATAGGCCTTTGTGGCTCCTGGCGAGCACCCTGCTGCTGCTGCTGTGGGGCCCTGCCCCTATCAGGACAATCCTGTCGCTTGTGGCCAATCTTGCCACAAACAAAGCACTTCCCTGGGAAGTTTCCTCCCCTCTGCCCCTGCTGTCCCCGGCCCTGGTGGCCGTTACCGTTCCTCCCTTGGCCCTGCTGGCCCTGATGGAACTGCTGCCCATTCTGCCCCTGCTGGCCCTGCTGACCGTTTGGACCCTGATGGCCCTGGCGGAAACCTCCCTGTCCCTGCCTGTAGTTCCCTGACCGGAACCTCTTATTGTCCCCCTGCTGGGTACCCTGCTCAGTCTGTCTCTGCCCCTGACCGGTCTGTGCCCCGCTGGCACCATGTCCTCCAGTCCTGCCCTGATGGCTAGACTCCCCTGACCGCTTGCCCTCGGCCATATGAAAACGGTGGTCCTGGCAGTGTAGTAATGCAGCGTTAACCACATCAGAATACGAGGCCAACGATAGGTTCCCTAGCAGATGCTGACGGATCCTCCAATTCAACCCATCAGTGAACTTCTCTATCTTCTTCTTCTCTGTTGGAATCTCGTCTGGAACGATATTCAACAGGTTAGTGAACTCGGCCTCATACTCGGCCACTGTCTTGCTCTCCTGTTTCAAACTCATCAGTTTCCTCCTCATCTCTGTATGAACTGCGGACGGAAAATACTTGCGGTCGAACCGCACCCAGAACTCCTGTATCGTGAGGGTATCCCTCTCCTCCGCGGTGGTAATGGACTCCCACCACTGCAGCGCAGATCCAACTAGCTTGAAAGTAGCTAGCACCTGTTTCTGAACATCAGTGCACTCATGCATCCTCAAGTGCCTCTGCATATCCTTCCTCCATTGGCTCGATACAATCACATCTGAGCTTCCTGCAAACTCTGGCGGATGCGCTTTCTGAAAAGCGTCACGTACACGTTCCCAAGCAGACGGGAATGCATTAACCTGGACTGGCGCGGCAACCGACGCCTGAGGTGGTGCCTGCTGAACAACGGCAATCGCGGCATTCACCGCTTGAGCTACTATAGCTGCAACCTCAGTGGCGTTCAACATGCCCTGAACTGGAGCGGGCTGGGGTTCGGGCATTGCATTCCTGGGAACTCGTCGTGCACGTCGTGGAGGCATCTGAAATAAGAACAAAGTTTATAAGTCTACAGTTATAAACTTTAAAATAGCTGAAGAACGAAACGTACACACAAAAAGAGTACAACAGTCCTAAAATATAGGGCTCTATATCAAAGAAAACGTAGCGGAAACATAATAGCCGTACAGATCCTAAAGGACACTAGAACCTGATGCTCTGATACCACCTGTGACACCCCGACTAATTAAACACCGGGTAGCTACTCCTTTATAAAATTAATTCAAAATGCCAAGTTGGCTCAGTTAATAGCATCACTGTCGAAAACGTTTTATTATCACTAACCACCTAGTATTTAAAAAGTAAGTGCCAAATTTTATTAAATCTGATTAACATGCAACAAGAGTAATGAATAACTAAATAACACCATTCACCATACTGAAGTAAAACGAATAACCATCACAAAATGTAAATAAAATCTGGAGGAAAAACTCCTCAATACAAATCCCACAACTGATAAGTAAACTGAAATAAATAACTAAAACTGAATACTGAGCAATACATGCTAGAGTCTGAAAACTGAAATGTAAAAATGTCTAGTAGAATTGGGCAACATGCCCTACAACTGATAGATGCTGAGACTGGAATCCAAATGAGAGAGGCGTCTAAAAGCAAGTCCCTGTAGCTTCCACAAACAGCTACAGCTCGTCACCTGAATGAGAATCCTATGCTTGGTGTCCCTGTGGCTGGGCACCTAAAAATGGTTTTACAAGAAAAAGAGATTTGAAAAGCAAACGGGTCAGAGCCCGAATGTGTTATGTTTTAAAAACCTGCAAGTGCTTTAAAAACATTTAAAACATTAAATGCAAAGTACATGTTAGGACGTGCACTCACATTAAATTCTCACCTCTCGACTAACTGTGCACTCCTAACGTAATTACCCATCTATATCGACCCATACTACTAGCTAACGGACGACATAACTAGCTAGACTGCCAAAGGTCCTACCCATATTACTAGGTTCCGTTTAGCATAACAACGCTTGTAATTAAATAGAGGTTTAACATAAACTCAGTTACTAAGTATGCCATAGATATAACTATCAGTTAACTCATTATCAGTCTCGGAACATTACCGTAATTATTTTCACAACATTAACATGAAGGTTCCCATTAAATTAAGCGTATATTATTCACATCATAAATATACGACACAAGCACCCCGAGAACTAAGCTGCGGTGCACACATACTCTGCTATCCATCCCGGTACATCACGTACATAAGGATTTCATATTCCGAATCTCTCAGGAATAGTTTACCGATAACAACATCACAAATAATGGAGGCGAACACAGTCACCATCACATGGGTCACGCACATACCTACGCTCCCATGATCAGCGGACTTATTAATATCACAATAAGTCTTTCAATGATCTATGTTCATCAAGGTACCAGTCTATATCCCCCCCGTAGGCACACAAGGATTAGAGGGTCCTAAGCGAACGTAACCTCCCCCGTGATAGCAAGTATGGTAGGTATGTTATACACATAAACTATATACTAAGCATTCACACATCTTAGATATCACCATTTTAATAAGGTATTTTCTACATCATTATACCATTATACCAAACTTATATATTTCAAGTCTCCCGTTGATATAAGGTTAAATTGCCGACACGTCTCACGCCGTAATCCCTTATCCTTAAAATCTATCTTAAATAGACTATTAAGTTCCGATTATTCCCAAATATAACATCTTTATTCTTAAGGTCTTTACTTCTGCCCTAAACCTTATTTCATTTAATTACTCAATTCTACACTATTAACCCAAACGTTATCTCACTTAACAAATTTCTATAATCTAGAATAATTCTTCGAATTGTATTCTAATTAAAGTTCACTATAATACTCACCTCTACTGGTCTTTCTTAAGGGTGAGGGTATTCATCAGGTCTCCAAACATATTCTCCGAGGGTTTCCACCATTAAAATCAAATTAAGGAATATTTCACTCATTCTGGGAAGGTCGATCGATCGACCTATGAATGTCGCTCGATCGATCTAGTCGATCGATCGACTTATGAATGTCGATCGATCGATCGAACAGGTATGGCTACGGACTGCTTCGTTTTGCATATTTTAATCCATCCCAAAACTAATTTCTAACGTATGATTCTCAGATATAACGTCATAGTAATGCCATATAACAATCCTACAGTATTACTAACGTCCATAAATCAATAATTCAACATCTAAAGGCTACCTATGGATCAATCTTCATAAAAACCTAGTTTTTCCAGATTTTCTCAAGAACATGAACCCTAACATAATATCATCATCAAATCCCAGAATTTAATTCGTTTTTCTTTCACCCAATCATGTATTCACATCAGATTAATCGTCACCAACTAGTCTACATGCAATTTATCCTCAAAATTCAGACCTAAGTTCAATTAATCATGGGTTTTTCATTCATCTTCCAATAACAATTATAAATCTTCAATTTGCTAACATGGAAAGAACATTTGCTGAAGTTAAACATAATTAAACCACTTGCCTTGGTTTGATTTCGAATTTGGTGTTGATTTGGTGAAGAATCTCTGCAGAATTCCTCTATCTCTCTCCTTCTCCAAGCTCTCCTTCAATGGTGGCTCAAGGTGGCTAGGGTTTGGTTTGAGGGAAACTTATGAAAACCTAATATAATAAACCTCCGTAGCTTGTTGGGTTAATAAGGGTTGGTTGGGTCAATCCTTATCAGATTATAACTCTCCATTTTCGTCACTTTTAATTACCCAAAAATACCAAATTACTAAAATACCCTTTATGGTGCCGGGATGGCCTAAAAATACCCCGGAACCCAAACTATACCCCCGGCTAGTGTTTTCTGACTATCTCGACCCTTCCGGACGCGTTGGCGCACTCAAAACGACCATACGGGTTATAGATTTTTAATTCACTTTTAATATCAAAATATCATACCGTGACGCGGCGGTCCCACGCGTCTCAACAAAATTTCTAAAATGCCGTATATAAATCCCACGACAAATTTTATAATACCAAGTTCATATATAATCATATATGCACATAATCAAATACCAATTCGTATCACATTAGTATTATTAACCCGGATTAATTTCCAATTAATACGCAATTTAATTAATTAATCCCAAAATAAATATAGTCAAAAATACGGGGTATTACATACTCCCCCCCTAATAACTGAATTTCGTCCCGAAATTCGAAACTAGAAAGTACCTGCTAAAAACAGCTCTGGATAACGCTCGCGCATCTCATCCTCGCGCTCCCATGTGGACTCCTCGACATTGTGATGTCGCCACTGAACACGTACTAACGGGACTATCTTTGACCGCAGTTTCCTCTCGCTTCGGTCCAAAATAGCAATTGGCCCCTCCTCGTAGGAGCTATCCGGCTGGAGATCGATGTCCTCCACAGCAATGTGTGAATGAGCCAAATTATCTCTAAGGTATTTCCTCAGCGAGGAAATGTGAAACACATCGTGGATCCGATGCAAGTGCTCCGGTAATCCAAGTCTATACGCGACTGGTCCGATCCGCTCTATAATAGGGAACGGTCCCACATACCTCGGTGCCAACTTCCCCTTCTTCCCAAATCGCATAATCCCCTTCATCGGAGAAACCCTGAGCAAAACCTGGTCCCCCACTTGGAACTCCCTGAAAAATCTCTTCGCATCAGCATAACTCTTCTGCCTGTCTTGAGCCACCCGAATGCGACTCCGAATCAACTCAATCCTTGCCGAAGTATCCTGAATCACTTCCGGCCCAAGTAGTTTGTTGTCCCCCACCTCCAACCAACATGCTGGGGAACGACAAGGCCTACCGTACAATGCCTCAAACGGAGCCATGCCAATAGTGAACTGATAGGAGTTGTTGTAAGCAAACTCCACCAGTGGAAGGTACTGCTCCCATCCACCCCCGAAGTCAATAATGCACATGCGTAGCATGTCCTCCAACATCTGGTTGGTGCGCTCTGTCTGCCCATCGGTCTGCGGATGATAAGCCGTACTCAACCGCAATTCCGTGCCCATGGCCTTCTGGAAGCTCTCCCAAAACCTCGAAACAAATATCTTGTCTCTGTCAGACACGATATTCAGGGGCACACCGTGAAGTCTCACAATCTCTGAAATGACAAGCTGGGCATACTGTCCCGTAGTGTAGTCAGTCCTTACGGGTAAGAAGTGAGCGACCTTGGTCAACCTGTCCACAACTACCCAAACGGAGTCGTGACCCCTCTGCGACGTAGGTAACCCCGTGACAAAATCCATGGATATGCTCTCCCACATCCACACCGGAACCTCCAACGGCTGTAGCAATCCTGCTGGTCTCTGATGATCCACTTTTACAAGCTGACAAGTGGCGCATTTCGAGACAAACTCAGCGATATCTTTCTTCATACCGCTCCACCAATATTGCCGTCTCATGTCTTGGTACATTTTGTCCCCTCCGGGATGTACCGCGAACCGTGAGCCGTGCGACTCTGCCATCACATTGTGCCGCAATTCTTCCCCTTCCGGAACTACCAATCTCCCATTGAAGCGCAATCCCCCGTCTGAGCTAACGGTATAGGACTCGGCTCCCTCTGCAAGTAATCGAACTATCTGCTCCTGACAGAACGAGTCATCGGCCTGTGCCCGTACTACCTTCGTGACAATCTGCGGTGTAACGGTCATCACAGACATGAAAGATCGGGCCACTGCATCCTGGTGTCCCAATTCCTTCCACTTAGCTTTCCACACCTCTGCCACCTCATCTGCTGGCCTGCGGCTCAACGCGTCTGCTACCACGTTAGCCTTACCCGGGTGGTACTGGATGTCGAACTGGTAGTCCTTCACAAACTCAAGCCACCTACGCTGCCGCATGTTCAATTCCTTCTGCGTGAACAAATACTGTAGTGACTTGTGATCCGTGAACAACTGAAACTTCTCCCCCAAAAGATAGTGCCTCCAAATCCGTAAGGCAAATACCACTGCCGCCAACTCTAAATCATGCGTGGGGTAATTCTTCTCATGAGGCTTAAGCTTACGGGAAGCATAAGCTATGGCCTGTCTCTCCTGCTGCAAAACACTTCCAAGCCCTTGCAAAGACGCATCGGTGTAAACCAAATACTCAACTCCCGGTCTCGGCAATGCTAACACAGGTGCTGAGGTCAATTTTTCCTTCAACTCGTCGAATGCCAACTGACAGGCATCACTCCAGATATATGGCACACCCTTACGAGTAAGATGTGTCAAAGGACCTGCTATCTCCGAGAAACCCCGAATAAATCTCCTGTAGTATCCTGCTAAGCCCAAGAAACTACGAATCTCTGTTGGTGTCGTGGGCTGTCCCCACTCCCTCACCGCTGACACCTTCCCCGGATCGAAAGATATTCCCTGGTCGGAAATAATGTGACCCAAGAACTGGACCTCCTTCAGCCAAAACCCGCACTTTTCATATTTTGCATACAGCTCGTTCTGACGAAGTGTCTGCAAAACCTGCCTCAAATGCTCGGCGTGCTCCTCCTCTGTCTGAGAGTAGATCAGAATGTCATCAATGAAGACAATGACAAACTGATCGAGAAAATCTCTGAACACCCTGTTCATCAAGTCCATAAACACAGCTGGAGCGTTGGTCAAGCCGAAAGGCATAACCCGAAACTCGTAAGAACCATATCTCGACAGGAACGCAGTCTTCGAGACATCCTCCTCCCTGATACGCAACTGATGGTATCCCGACCTCAAGTCAATCTTCGAGAAGAAAGAAGCTCCTCTCAACTGGTCGAATAGGTCATCGATTCGAGGCAACGGATACTTATTCCGTATCGTGACCTTATTCAACTCTCGGTAGTCCACACACAATCTCAGTGAACCGTCCCTCTTCTTCACGAACAACACAGGGGCACCCCACGGTGAAGTACTCCTCCGAATAAACCCCTGACCCAACAACTGCTCAATCTGATCCCGTAGCTCTCGCATCTCAGCCGGAGCCATACGGTACGGTGCACGTGCTATAGGTCTCGTACCCGGTAGCAAATCAATAACGAAATCTATCTCTCGACTGGGTGGTAAGCCTGGTATCTCCTGAAACACATCCGAATACTCCCTGACAACCGGGATCGAATCTAAAGGAATAACAACCTCCTTAGAGGTATCCTCCTCTATGTAATACAGATGAGCGGTCGATCCTCCCTCTGGGCGAGGCATCGCCACTATAAACATCTCCTGCCCCGGAATGGCAAAAACAATGCTCCCGCTGAAGCAATCAATCATGGCCCTATATGCTACGAGCCAATCCATACCGATGATCACATCGTGGACATGCATGTCTAACACTAACATGTCCGCAGGTAATACCAAACCACCAACCTCTACTCCCACTCCCCGGCATATAAAGAAAATAAGTGACCCACTCCCTAATGGTGAGTCGACACACGTCACTGTGCTCTCTGCCGTAGCTAACAATCCTAAAGCTTTCGCGAAGTGTGTAGCAATAAAACAGTGTGTAGCACCCGTATCAAATAACACCCGACCCATAGTGCCATGGATAGGAAACGTACCCTCGATCGCGGGCGGTGCCTGTGGAACTGCAGCCTGGTTGACGTTGTAGACACATCCATACTGTAGCTGCCCCTGCTGAGGTGCTGGAATAATCTGCGGCGGTGCGGGGAGAGCGGCGGGAAACATAGGCCTTTGTGGCTCCTGGCGAGCACCCTGCTGCTGCTGCTGTGGGGCCCTGCCCCAATCAGGACAATCCTGTCGCTTGTGGCCAATCTTGCCACAAACAAAGCACTTCCCTGGGAAGTTTCCTCCCCTCTGCCCCTGCTGTCCCCGGCCCTGGTGGCCGTTACCGTTCCTCCCTTGGCCCTGCTGGCCCTGATGGAACTGCTGCCCATTCTGCCCCTGCTGGCCCTGCTGACCGTTTGGACCCTGATGGCCCTGGCGGAAACCTCCCTGTCCCTGCCTGTAGTTCCCTGACCGGAACCTCTTATTGTCCCCCTGCTGGGTACCCTGCTCAGTCTGTCTCTGCCCCTGACCGGTCTGTGCCCCGCTGGCACCATGTCCTCCAGTCCTGCCCTGATGGCTAGACTCCCCTGACCGCTTGCCCTCGGCCATATGAAAACGGTGGTCCTGGCAGTGTAGTAATGCAGCGTTAACCACATCAGAATACGAGGCCAACGATAGGTTCCCTAGCAGATGCTGACGGATCCTCCAATTCAACCCATCAGTGAACTTCTCTATCTTCTTCTTCTCTGTTGGAATCTCGTCTGGAACGATATTCAACAGGTTAGTGAACTCGGCCTCATACTCGGCCACTGTCTTGCTCTCCTGTTTCAAACTCATCAGTTTCCTCCTCATCTCTGTATGAACTGCGGACGGAAAATACTTGCGGTCGAACCGCACCCAGAACCCCTGTATCGTGAGGGTATCCCTCTCCTCCGCGGTGGTAATGGACTCCCACCACTGCAGCGCAGATCCAACTAGCTTGAAAGTAGCTAGCACCTGTTTCTGAACATCAGTGCACTCATGCATCCTCAAGTGCCTCTGCATATCCTTCCTCCATTGGCTCGATACAATCACATCTGAGCTTCCTGCAAACTCTGGCGGATGCGCTTTCTGAAAAGCGTCACGTACACGTTCCCAAGCAGACGGGAATGCATTAACCTGGACTGGCGCGGCAACCGACGCCTGAGGTGGTGCCTGCTGAACAACGGCAATCGCGGCATTCACCGCTTGAGCTACTATAGCTGCAACCTCAGTGGCGTTCAACATGCCCTGAACTGGAGCGGGCTGGGGTTCGGGCATTGCATTCCTGGGAACTCGTCGTGCACGTCGTGGAGGCATCTGAAATAAGAACAAAGTTTATAAGTCTACAGTTATAAACTTTAAAATAGCTGAAGAACGAAACGTACACACAAAAAGAGTACAACAGTCCTAAAATATAGGGCTCTATATCAAAGAAAACGTAGCGGAAACATAATAGCCGTACAGATCCTAAAGGACACTAGAACCTGATGCTCTGATACCACCTGTAACACCCCGACTAATTAAACACCGGGTAGCTACTCCTTTATAAAATTAATTCAAAATGCCAAGTTGGCTCAGTTAATAGCATCACTGTCGAAAACGTTTTATTATCACTAACCACCTAGTATTTAAAAAGTAAGTGCCAAATTTTATTAAATCTGATTAACATGCAACAAGAGTAATGAATAACTAAATAACACCATTCACCATACTGAAGTAAAACGAATAACCATCACAAAATGTAAATAAACTCTGGAGGAAAAACTCCTCAATACAAATCCCACAACTGATAAGTAAACTGAAATAAATAACTAAAACTGAATACTGAGCAATACATGCTAGAGTCTGAAAACTGAAATGTAAAAATGTCTAATAGAATTGGGCAACATGCCCTACAACTGATAGATGCTGAGACTGGAATCCAAATGAGAGAGGCGTCTAAAAGCAAGTCCCTGTAGCTTCCACAAACAGCTACAGCTCGTCACCTGAATGAGAATCCTATGCTTGGTGTCCCTGTGGCTGGGCACCTAAAAATGGTTTTACAAGAAAAAGAGATTTGAAAAGCAAACGGGTCAGAGCCCGAATGTGTTATGTTTTAAAAACCTGCAAGTGCTTTAAAAACATTTAAAACATTAAATGCAAAGTACATGTTAGGACGTGCACTCACATTAAATTCTCACCTCTCGACTAACTGTGCACTCCTAACGTAATTACCCATCTATATCGACCCATACTACTAGCTAACGGACGACATAACTAGCTAGACTGCCAAAGGTCCTACCCATATTACTAGGTTCCGTTTAGCATAACAACGCTTGTAATTAAATAGAGGTTTAACATAAACTCAGTTACTAAGTATGCCATAGATATAACTATCAGTTAACTCATTATCAGTCTCGGAACATTACCGTAATTATTTTCACAACATTAACATGAAGGTTCCCATTAAATTAAGCGTATATTATTCACATCATAAATATACGACACAAGCACCCCGAGAACTAAGCTGCGGTGCACACATACTCTGCTATCCATCCCGGTACATCACGTACATAAGGATTTCATATTCCGAATCTCTCAGGAATAGTTTACCGATAACAACATCACAAATAATGGAGGCGAACACAGTCACCATCACATGGGTCACGCACATACCTACGCTCCCATGATCAGCGGACTTATTAATATCACAATAAGTCTTTCAATGATCTATGTTCATCAAGGTACCAGTCTATATCCCCCCCGTAGGCACACAAGGATTAGAGGGTCCTAAGCGAACGTAACCTCCCCCGTGATAGCAAGTATGGTAGGTATGTTATACACATAAACTATATACTAAGCATTCACACATCTTAGATATCACCATTTTAATAAGGTATTTTCTACATCATTATACCATTATACCAAACTTATATATTTCAAGTCTCCCGTTGATATAAGGTTAAATTGTCGACACGTCTCACGCCGTAATCCCTTATCCTTAAAATCTATCTTAAATAGACTATTAAGTTCCGATTATTCCCAAATATAACATCTTTATTCTTAAGGTCTTTACTTCTGCCCTAAACCTTATTTCATTTAATTACTCAATTCTACACTATTAACCCAAACGTTATCTCACTTAACAAATTTCTATAATCTAGAATAATTCTTCGAATTGTATTCTAATTAAAGTTCACTATAATACTCACCTCTACTGGTCTTTCTTAAGGGTGAGGGTATTCATCAGGTCTCCAAACTTATTCTCCGAGGGTTTCCACCATTAAAATCAAATTAAGGAATATTTCACTCATTCTGGGAAGGTCGATCGATCGACCTATGAATGTCGCTCGATCGATCTAGTCGATCGATCGACTTATGAATGTCGATCGATCGATCGAACAGGTATGGCTACGGACTGCTTCGTTTTGCAGATTTTAATCCATCCCAAAACTAATTTCTAACGTATGATTCTCAGATATAACGTCATAGTAATGCCATATAACAATCCTACAGTATTACTAACGTCCATAAATCAATAATTCAACATCTAAAGGCTACCTATGGATCAATCTTCATAAAAACCTAGTTTTTCCAGATTTTCTCAAGAACATGAACCCTAACATAATATCATCATCAAATCCCAGAATTTAATTCGTTTTTCTTTCACCCAATCATGTATTCACATCAGATTAATCGTCACCCACTAGTCTACATGCAATTTATCCTCAAAATTCAGACCTAAGTTCAATTAATCATGGGTTTTTCATTCATCTTCCAATAACAATTATAAATCTTCAATTTGCTAACATGGAAAGAACATTTGCTGAAGTTAAACATAATTAAACCACTTGCCTTGGTTTGATTTCGAATTTGGTGTTGATTTGGTGAAGAATCTCTGCAGAATTCCTCTATCTCTCTCCTTCTCCAAGCTCTCCTTCAATGGTGGCTCAAGGTGGCTAGGGTTTGGTTTGAGGGAAACTTATGAAAACCTAATATAATAAACCTCCGTAGCTTGTTGGGTTAATAAGGGTTGGTTGGGTCAATCCTTATCAGATTATAACTCTCCATTTTCGTCACTTTTAATTACCCAAAAATACCAAATTACTAAAATACCCTTTATGGTGCCGGGATGGCCTAAAAATACCCCGGAACCCAAACTATACCCCCGGCTAGTGTTTTCTGACTATCTCGACCCTTCCGGACGCGTTGGTGCACTCAAAACGACCATACGGGTTATAGATTTTTAATTCACTTTTAATATCAAAATATCATACCGTGACGCGGCGGTCCCACGCGTCTCAACAAAATTTCTAAAATGCCGTATATAAATCCCACGACAAATTTTATAATACCAAGTTCATATATAATCATATATGCACATAATCAAATACCAATTCGCATCACATTAGTATTATTAACCCGGATTAATTTCCAATTAATACGCAATTTAATTAATTAATCCTAAAATAAATATAGTCAAAAATACGGGGTATTACATATGGGAAACAAACTTTGAGTTTTTGTCCGAAGATTTTCAAAGAATACACCCAAATTCGTTGGCTGCCCAAAAAGATGGCACATTAAATAGCATCAGCGTCTTTCTAGATTCAATGGGAAAACCAATTAAAGATTTTGACTTGCCTCCAATTAGCGGTATACAATTATCATCCAATATCACAAATAGAAGAGAAATTACAGATGAACTCCACATCGAGACACCAGAAGAAGACTACCAATTATGTACGCATTTAAACAAAGACCAACGACATGCGTACTTGGTTATACTCGAGAGGGTGATGGCTGGAAATTCGGGTTCCTTCTTCGTTGATGGTCCAGGAGGAACTGGAAAGACATATCTTTATAGAGCATTACTTGCGGACATTAGAAAGAAAGGTATGATTGCACTAGCTACAGCAACATCAGAAGTAGCTGCATCATTATTACCTGGAGGTAGAACTGCACATTCTCGCTTCAAAATACCTATTCTAGCCACTGAAACAAGCTTATGCAACATTCCCAAGCAAAGTGGCACAGCAGAACTCATACGGCAAGCACGAATCATAATTTGGGATGAATCACCAATGGCAAAGCGATTCGCGATTGAAACTCTTGACAGGACATTAAAGGATTTAATGGATAGTGTTGAACCTTTTGGGGGAAAGGTCATTGTCTTTGGTGGAGATTTCAGACAAGTCCTGCCAGTAGTACGCCGAGGGTCAAGACTAGAAACAGTAAACTCTAGCATTGTGATGTCACCGCTTTGGAATACAATGCATGTATTACCTTTGACATTGAATATGCATGCCAGAAATGATCAACAATTCAGAGAATTCCTTCTAAGAATTGGCAATGGGACGGAATCATCAACACATGATGATCTGATAAGTCTTCCAGATGAAATCGTCTTACATCCATTAGAAAACAATTATCCCGAACAATCTCTCATTGACTTTATCTTTCCATCATTAAATATCAATGCGACATTGCCAAATTTCTTGACGGATAGAGCAATTCTAGCCACAACAAACGAACACGTTGATAGAGCAATTCTAGCCACAACAAACGAACACGTTGACTCCATCAATGATATGATGATTGATATGTTCCCTGGAGAGTTGACGAACTTAAATAGCTTTGACGAAGCTGTAGATGACACGCACAACTACTACCAAGAAGAATTTCTAAATTCTTTAATGCCTAATGGATTGCCACCACACACACTGAAACTTAAACCCAATTGTCCAATCATTCTTCTACGGAATATAAATCCTTCAATTGGATTATGTAATGGAACAAGAATGTTGTACAAAGGTTCTTCGAACAATGTCATACACGTGGAAATTTCAGTGGGCCAGCATAAGGGCAGAAATGTTCTCTTGCCACGCATTCCATTATCACCAGCAGAAAATGAGGGATACCCTTTCCAGTTCAAGAGAAAACAATTTCCTATTCGTTTGTGTTTTGCTATGACAATAAACAAATCCCAGGGACAGACAATAGGTAATGTTGGAGTGTACTTACCGACAAACGTCTTCTCACATGGCCAACTGTACGTTGCATTATCGAGAGGGACTTCAATGGCAACCACAAAAGTACTTCTCCAATCTGAAAAGGCAAACAAAAATAATGTCACAAAAAATATCGTTTACAAAGAAGTTCTATTGGCATCAAGGTACAATAGAATTTATTATCCCTCTCATTCACTAAAACATTCATTACTATAGCACATTTGTTTTCATAATAAATTCATTTATTATCACTTTACATTAATTAACTAAACATAATGTCATCATTTTTTAATAGGCACAAATCTTACTGATTCCATGGCGTCAACAGAAGTCGAAATTGAGGACTACAAAATGATCAACAATCTACAACGATTCGAATCAAAGTGGCAAATTGTAGCTCAAGTCATACGAAGAAGCAATATAGACTCTTACAACAACTCAAAAGGAGGTGGAACAATTTTAAAAATTATATTGATGAATGAAGAGGTAAATAAATTTCATCATAAATTATTTCAAATAAATGCTATCATTAGGTTATATAACGCAAATTTAATCAACTAAAAATATATACAGGGCACTAAGATTCAAGCAGTCGTATGGAATGAAGATATACAAAGACTGGAAGGGTTGCTTCAAATTCAAAAACAATATTCCATGACTAATGGTTTGGTCAAGGGAGTCAATGATGCTTAACAAATATGGATTAGAAATGAATAAAGCGTAACAACACGGGTATGAATATTCAAATCAAAATGCAAATCTCAATAGCATTTCATCATTATAATTTCTCAACAACACTTTAACCAGGTCACCAGGCCTCACCACATCCGTATATGCTTTATCAAGCCATAGCCCGGGAATAGGTATTTTGGCGGGTGTCCAATATCCGTGCCATATTAAAATCTCATGACGATAAAGCATATGGTATTTCTTACTAAATATAGTTCTACAAAACAATGTTACAATTCCTAATATTATCTTATTGATAATTCCTCAACATATAGATGTCATTGCATTTGTCATAAATGTGAAACCAAGGAGGACAATTACAAAAGCATCAAACTCTGCTAAAATGATTCTGCGTGATATAACACTCCGAGATACAAAGTATGCATTCTAAACTTTAATCTATCGATTAAAAAAAAATTTAATTAAACTTGACTCTAATATTTCTCATTTATATTCATAATCCTTCATACAAAATTTAAGATTATTATTTATTATTTATGACAGTTTTCAATCAATCAAATTCACTCTATGGGGCGACTTAGCAGAGAATGAAGGCGAAAAACTAAGTGAATTAACAACAACATTTCCTATAATAGCAGTTTCGGAAGCTAAACGTTCATCATACGAAGGTACAACACTAAATATCATATCGCCAACAATTAATAATAATCCTACTAACACAAAATAAATAAATAAATATATTCTTTACAGGGGAGTACAGCTTGAGCAGTGTATCGAAGACTACAATTCAGATTGACCCCGATATCATACAAGCTACCGAATTAAAGGAGTGGTTAGACACTTTTTTTCAAAAAAATTAATACTTCTCCCTTATATATAATAATTTTAAAAATGTGAATTACAGGTTGTCAACTTCATCATCATCCCCACATTTCAACAAATTTTCTTCGCCTCACCAAAAAATAATTAACAATGCGGAACCAGTTTCTATTCGGGATATTATTAATGGACTCCCATCAACGACTGAGGTAATGATTCATTTACTGTGATTCCCTTATACGTTTTCAATATCCTTAATTTAATAAAATAACATATCCAATTTTTGACAAACCACAGAATCTTTTCTGCTCTTTTGTTGGAATGATTATGGAGGTTAAAAATAAAGAAACTCCATGGTATGATGCTTGCAATATATGCAACAAAAAGGTCACGGTTCAAAATGGAATAGCCACATGCTTAAATTGTGGTTCTTCAAATTCAAATTACACAACAAGGTAAATTAATAAGATCAACAATCATTCAATATTAATGATAAACCTCATATATAAAATCTTCTTAATAAATTAGTGAAAAAAATATAAGGTACCTACTTCAATTTGTCGTCCAAGACGAAGATGAAAGAGCATCAGTGACACTATTCGAGGAAGCAGAATCATTCATAGGCTGCAACATTCCAAATTTCATCGCTTCTAAAGACAAGGTATTATCATTTTTATTTACAATTCCAATTCATAAATTTATTCAATAAGATGAATAACATTTATATTTACTTGAGATTCATATAAATTATATGCTTTACACAGGGAATTCTCCACTCAGACTATGTTCGAAAGTTATATACGTGCATTGGGAAAATATTCAGATTCTACATTAAAGGGAAATCACTGAAAGCATCCGATCGAAAGCTTGCACGTTTTGTAGCTTTGAAGATTGAAGAGGAAGAAGAGCCATCGAATCCTAACAAACATCAAAAACAACATATTTGACGATTACATTTAAATTTTTTACCCTTATGCAATTTACACATCATGTAACTTTAATTTATTGATATTGACTTCAACTATTAAGTCATAATGCATGATATTTAGCGTCAACATAACTACATTATTCGTTACTTAACTTAATTAAATATATGTAATTCCTACATTATTATTGAGGATTTCATTCATACAGACAAACATCGGAACTCACCCACACGTGAAACGCACGTGGGCACATCTAGTACATGTATGTGTGTGTGTGTATATATATATATGTGTGTGTGTGTGTGTGTGTGTGTGTGTGTGTATATATATATATATAAACATGTATATTTATATTATACATGTATGTGTGTGTGTGTGTGTCTATACACACACACATATATATATAAAAACATGTATATTTATATTATACATGTATGTGTGTGTGTATGTCTATACACACACACACACACACACACACACACGCACATAATAAAACTTTCGTACATACATGATACATGAATTGTATACATACATACAGACAGACATACATCCATCCATCATAAATGCATAAATATATCATGTATTTTTATGTATATTTAATGACGTATGTTGGAGAATTTGACTAACGTATGTATGAATCGTATACATACATACATACATACATACATACATACATACATACATACATACATACATACATACATACATACATACATACATACATACATACATACATACATACATACATACATACATACATCATAAATGCACAAATATATCATATGTTTTTATATATATTTAATGACATATGTTGGAGAGTTTGACTAACGTATGTTGGAGAGTTTGACTATATATAAACTAACAAATACACATACATACATAATACATACATACATACATACATACATATGTGTGTGTGTGTGTGTATAACAAATACACATACATAATACATACATGCATACATACATACATGTGTGTGCGTGTGTATATATATACAGTCCTGCTCTTGTGCGGACTGGTCCGCATTTTAAGAATGCGGACCGGACATGTGTCACCTGGCGGTGAGCGAAGAAAAGAGAGAGAGTAATGTCTATGTGTACCGTTGGGTAACACGTGTCCGGTCCGCATTCTTAAAATGCGGACTAGTCCGCACAAGAGCATTATTATATATATATATATATATATATATATATATATATATATATTAATATTGCATGTATAATTCACAATAAAATTATACACATACATGAATTGATAATATTTTTTAGAGTAAATTATATTTTTAGTCGCTAAACTATCACAAAAGTTTTTAAATGGTCCCCAATCTTTTATTTGCCTCACGTTAGTCCCCAAACTATTTTACTTGTTTCAAATCAGGGATTCCGTCCATTTCGGTTGTTAAATGTTAACATAATTAAGCCCAATACCTATTATGCCCTTATCTCCTTAATTTTATACTCTTATGCCTTATCCACTTAATTTTATACCTATGATGTAATTCATCTTTATAATTTTTTATAAAAGAAAAAAGTTTTATAAAATGAAAAAAAGGTTTATATACTTTTTTATTAACTATTTTTTTATTAAAAATAACTTTTACAAAAAGTTTATATAGATGTGTTGATGTAAAGAACTAGATTTGACCTAATTCTTTAATCACAGATAAAAATAAACAAGACAAAAGATTTTTAAAGTGGTTCAGCCTTGAAAGAATGGCCTACGTCCACTGTTTGTGTTATTGCTGACTGTTTGCAGAATTCTCGACAATGGGTTTATCAAGAAATTTCGAGTCCCCTTACAATGAGAATCATACAATGTATTTATAGCCCTGAGGCTATACATGAGAAAGAATAATACATAGCTGTCCAACAGGCGTGTACATCTGTGTGATAATAATGAGCATTTAATGCGCAGTTATCCTCTTGATTATCAAGATATAAATGCTCTGTACGAGATGCAGCTCGGTCCGCCTAAGCTGCTCGGACCGCCTAAGTAGCTCGGTATACATGAGTTGCTTGGTACAATAAAGTTCCTCGGAGAACACTTATTGCTCGGAGCGACACGGTTGGTCAGGGGGGTTGAGTTCCTCGGAGTCAAGGTGTTGTTCAAAAAATGTTTTGCCAGTGCCATGTAGATTGACTCGTGTCTCCACATAATTGGTCCACGTCAGCAGAATAAATTTGGTATCAACAGAAGCCCCCAATGTTTCGTAGTTTGATGTTGAAGAAAAGTATGGAACATTCTGCTGCTTAGATTTTCGGTTTGTATGGTTTCTAGGAAAGCATTCGTTGTATACAACTCCTTTATAAATGCATAGTATCAGTCTTTATAAATATTTTGAATTTCCATAACCGCTTCATTTTTTGCGCCCTTCTCTTCTTTTTAGCCACCTGATACGCAATCGTCCATCCTGGTAATCATTATTTTTCTCTATTCCCGAGGTAAAGTATTTAAAAACGCTTCAGAAAATTCGATCGTCTTTTACTTTTTTCAAATCTGCATCTTAGAACTTCTTTACTTTTTCGCTATCTTGTGAGTTCATTTCTTCCATTGTTCGTTGTCAACTGATCCACCCTTTTTCTGTAATATCTTCTTCCTTCTCTTTTATTTTCTTTGTTCATCATGGTTTACCTTGTTGAGTCGCTTGATAAGTTTCGCTCTGATTTTTTTATTCCTTCGATGGGTTACTTTGGAAGAACTTTCTGAACCTTCTGACTATTTTCGTATGGCTGAGGGACATTGGTTCCCCAGTATCTTTGTGGCCGAATGTGGCTTTTCTTTTCCTCCAAATCCCCTGTGTTTAGAATTCTGTTAATATTTTGACGTTGTACCTGCAAAAATAGCTCCCAATACCTGGAGAATAGTTAATGGAGTCCATAGGTTAAATCAGATTCATGGAACTCATTTAGGGATTCCAGAGATAATGTTCTGTTACAGATGGGTTGTCAGCGATAGTACTTTTTATTTAAAACCTAGGTTTTTAAATAGGGCTTTAGTTGTCAATCTCCCAGATGCCAACAGGGATTACTTCGACCATGGGGTTGTCATAAAAAATTGGCAACATGCCCCATTAAATGAAAATGATGTGTATCAGGGTCCTAGATGCCCTCCCTATGGCAATGGGATAGGTTGTTTTTATTCTATTTTTGAGATTGTGTTTTCTTTGTGTTTGATAAAATGCTTCATTGACATTTTAATTTTTGTTTATTTGCAGTTGATAGCAAAAGAAAATCCCCCAAAGAAACTGATGTCAATTTGAAGCACTTGAAACTTATCTGGAGTTTGCACCAAACCGTTACTGACGAACATATCAGATCAGCCTCGTACTTGTTGCAACACAAGAGCTACACTTCGTCTTTTATTGCTCGTCCAGTGGTAGGTGACATCGACCCAATACCAGCTTCTGAAGGTTCCTCCCCTGAATCAAATATTCCTCTGAGTGACAGAATGAAGAGAAGAAGAGCTCCTGCCTTCTTTGATAAGTCTGCCTCTACTGCTGGAGAGGCAAAGAAAAATAAGCCAAATGTCCCAGAAGAAGGGATGAGAAATATTGATGCATCCCCTCCTGCTGCTGCTAAGTAGATTGTCGAGAAGCCCCCTGTGGCTCCGAGCAAGGTTGTAGTTGTTTCTCCTCCAAGCGAGGTTATCGTTATATCACCGACCAAGACAACATCCTTGGTTGAGAATGTACCTGCTCCTACGAGGAGGTTAAAGAAAAGCTCTATTGAGAGACCAGTTGAAGTAGTCTCTCAGTCTTTAAATGTTGAAGGTGGTATTCCCACCTTTGTTCCTCCGAGCTCTGCTATGATCTCGGTGAAGTCTTGGATTATTCCTGAGATCCAAGGTGTTGAGGAAATTCTTTCTCGGGATAGGGTTACCACCTTGGCAGCTCAACATATTGCCTCAGTAAGTATTACTAATCTAAACTTTCATTTTTCAATGTTATGTCCCTGCACTGACTTATAATTATTTTCTTTTTCCAGTTGGTAACCTGTTTCAACACTATTCTGAAAAAGGATGAAGCTATTAAAGCTTCGAGCTCCTCGGGAGGTGTGGAGGAAACTTTTATAGGACTGAGTCAGTCCTTAAAGGATTGTCATCAAAAATATGATGAAGATAAGGAGTCCTGGGAGACACGACTCAAGTCCATCGAGCAAAAAAAAGACCGAGCTATGGAGGCCTCCCAAGAGTTGGAGAGGAAAGTGAAAGAATTTGAGAAGAAAAATAATGAGCCTGAGGAGAAGCTCAAGAACACTGAAGAGCTTGAGAACAAGCTTAAGAAAACTGAAGAGGAAGTTGTTAGACTCCGTGACGTTGATCGTCAAAGGCAGGAGATAGAAGGGAAGATGAAGGCTGTCGAGGAACTTCATACTGAGAGGATTTCCTCAGAGAAGGCAAAGAGAAAACTCACTGTTAAGAAGTCCTTTAGGTCTGGCTGGGATAAAGGTTGGAACAAAGGCCTAGTTTCCATGTCCTCTCAGATGGAATTTTCTAGCCTCAAATACTTCAGGGATGGATGGATTGGTGCTCTCCAGGAATTAAAGGTATTTGAGAGTTCTAAACTTTTTCAGTGCCATGTCCATGGTCCTCCTCCCTTTCCTGGAGAAGAAGAAGAGGACGAAGCTTCCTCTGAAGAGTCTTCAATAATGATTGGGGATTAGGTCCCTACTGTTAAACTTCGCTACAAGCAACCCCAGCCAATCAACATGTCTATCGATCAGCTTTCTCTACCCTCTGAGAAACCTACTTCTTCGTCCAAGCCTCCCGAGGAAGTCTTAGGAAGCAAGGAGAAGGTGTAGAGCTGTTCGGACCTTTCTCTTTGCTTTTTATTTTTTTGTTGAATGTAATTTTGGGCCATGTACTTCTTTTTGTGACGTAATAATATTTGAAGCTTTGGTTATGCATCTTAACTCCCTTTTTCTTGCTCTGCTCTTATTATCGATCCATTTATTCTTCTTGCTCTGTCTGCATTCTTATTGATTCTTTTTGTCTCTTTTCTTTACTAGTTTATGGCTAGAATGGAGCTCTTGTCAGCTCACGATACTGAACTGATGAAAAAATGCGATGACTACTTCAAGGCTGGCCATGCAGATCTAAACAAGTCTCAAATTGTTGACATCCTTGGTCCAAATTCTTCTGAATAAGCAGTTGAAACATATCAGTATTTGAAATGTCTGCTTGACCGAGTTATTGCTAATAATGTGCCATACTATGAGATTATTGAGAATCTTCATGGAATCATCAGGGAACTCCAGTAATAATACAAGGAATCTTCTGCCCTTTTGCATCAAGGGTATGAGAAAAAATATCAGCAGCTCAATGCTGATAAAGGATATGATAAGTTCATTACTGCTTACGAGAAGAAAGAGAAAATTTTAAGGGTTGAGGTCGAGGAGCATAGGCAAATCGCGAAGCTGCTGGAGCAGGAAAATAATGTTATGATAGAAGAGATATCTCAATTAAAATCTGTAGCATCTTCTTCGGGAGCCTTGGTCTCTTTTAACGATGAAGGTTTCTCGTTTCTGGAGGTTGAAAATGCCAATTTGAGAGATGAATTGGAAACCTTAAAAAGGACTACTTCTGCTCGCGAATGAGCAAGAGCTTCTCGGGGATGAGCAAGGGCTGCTCGGGTTACTATTGAAGAGGCAAGAACTCAAGCAGCTTTGGGGAATCAAGCATTCCAGTTGGTGGCGAAGAATCAGGCTTTGTCAGAGATGTCCAAGAAGATTCTGAACCTTAGCGAGCAACTCTCCACACAAAACTCAGCCTTGGAGAATAAAGATCTTCTAGTGAAGAGCCTCCATGAACAACTGGAGAGATTAACTTACTAGTTTCACAAACAGCCCAGGGAATTTTGGATGGCTGGATATAATGAAGCCCTTTATCACCTCGATGATCGGATCCAGAATTCAAATAACGAGGGTTACAAGTAAGGATGGCTGAATGCGCTGGGGGTGTTAAAGTTGGAGCAAGGCCATTATCTCTGGGACTATTATGACCCTGGATTGCTCGAGTTACCCGTGCCACCCTTCAAACTTGAAATGAGCTGGATTCCTGCTCGGGCAATTCCTCAGTGCTTAATCTCTAAGTATCTTGGCGACTACAGTCTTCATTTTAATTTTGAGATATCTCCCCCGGAGCACTTACTTGATTGGCCATCAGTGATGAATGTCAGGATGATTAGAGACCTGAACTTCATAAATTCCCCTTACGCCTTAAATGATCCTCCTGGTGGAGTAGAACCTGTTTCAAAGGCAGAAGGGAAAAAGGCAATAGAATAGGATTTTTGATGTAATGATTCGTCATGTAACATGTATTTTATTCTCAATGTAATTTATTTTTATTTTAATGAAGAAACTTTTAGTTTTCTTTGTAATCTTGATTGTCATCTATTTTATTTACTGAAGAATGTGTATGTAAAAAAATAAAAATGTTTATTTTAAATTGCCGACTAACTGGAGTTGGTGAAAATTTATTGTTGACTATCCTGAATTGGTGATAATTATCTGACGACCAACCAGAGTTGGTGATATTTTATTTCCCGACCAACTTAGAGTTGGTGGTAATCTAAAATGTCACAAGTAAAGAAATTCTGTTTTATTTTTTTATTATAGTGACTTATCACTTTTTTTTTAATTCTAAGTCATGAAATGATTTTCATCCCATGATCCTGCTTTTGTTTAACCAACTATTCCCATCCAACCGGAGTTAGTGGATTTTTATTCCCGACCAACCGTAGTTGGTGGATTTTCATTCCCGACCACCGACCAACCGTAGTTGGTGGATTTTTATTCCCGACCAACCGTAGTTGGTGGATTTTCATTCCCGACCAACCGTAGTTGATGCATTTTCATTCCCGACCAACCGTAATTGGTGGATTTTCATTCCCGACCAACCGTAGTTGGTGGATTTTCATTCCCGACTAACCGTAGTTGGTGGATTTTTATTCTGAACTTGATGCGTAGTGTGTAGCACTAATACTCCGAAAAAATTTCACCAAAAAGAGAGAACTGGGTAAAACTTTTAACACTTTATTCATACTGAAGAAAACTCCATTACATAGAAATTTCCTACTACTGATAATACTTGCGTAGATGTTCTACATTCCATGCATTCTTAAACTCTTCTCCCTCCAAGGTTTCAATTCTGTAGGTTCCTGGACGAACAACTTCTGTTACTCTGTAGGGTCCATGCCAGTTAGCTTCCAGTTTATTGTGCTTTTGAATTACTTTCTTTAGCACGTAGTCTCCTTCTTTCAAATCACACTTTTTTACCCTCTTATTGTAAAACAGACATGTTCGTAGTTGGTATGCAGTATTCTTGATTGCTGCTTCCTCTCTAACTTCTTCGAGCATATCTAGATCCAATCGTCTCGTCAAGTCACTGATAGGAGAATTGAAATTCAGCACCCTATGTGTGGGTAGTCCCAACTTGGCAGGTATAACAGCTTCACTTCCAAATGCCAGCATGTATGGAGATTCTCCTGTTGCTGCTCGCGACCTAGTACGATAAGCCCACAGCACAGAATGTAGCTCGTTAATCCAATTTGCCTTTGCATCATCCAGTCATTTTTTCAAACCATTCAGTAGCGTTCTGTTCGTCACCTCAGTTTGTCCATTTCTCTGGGGATGGCCTGGTGTAGAGTGGGTTTTCAATATGTTTGACTGATGACAATATGCAGCGAACTCCTCGTTATCAAATTGAGTTTTATGGTATGTGATGAATGCATAAGGAAGACCATATCTACAAATGATGTTCTTCCATATAAATTGATACACCTTGTCATATGTCATATCAATAAGGGGCTCAGCTTCCACCCACTTAGTACCTTCATGGGTAAGTTGCAAAACATCCCATGCCACTTTTGACGTGGTGCATGTCATTATGCGTTTGAACTCATCAGGTGTGACAGACCCAGAAATAGCACTTAAACCCTTAGAATTAAAAGATGACCATCTAAACTCTTCTTCAGTCCAAGAGGAGACAGGTTTTAAATTGGTAACATTTTCAACAGTGACGGAGGGAGGTATCCACCCTCTTTCAACCAAAATCCATACATGTTCATCAATGGCTTTTGATGCAGATCTCATGTGGACTTTCCAATATGCATAGTTTGTCACGTCAAAAACTGGCATTCTATTATATAACTTCTCCATTATGAACACACTCGTTTTCAAAAATCAATTTTTTGGAAAATTGATATCTTAGAAAAATTTTGCGAAAAATTAGGAATACGCGATAAATTAGCGTAACCCGCTCTGATACCAATTTGAAAAGAGTGCGCGTGCGTTCAAATAGAGATATTATTTAATTAAACACAGTTTTTATCAATTAAGTCCTAATCATGCATCTAGGTGTGATTGAATAAGATAATGAAACAAGCAAGAACATTCAAACACACACATGTGAGGAAAAATCCCCCAAAGGGGCAAAACCATTTATTTTCATTATAATATTGTAACATACAATTTCTCGGATTACAATGAAAATATAGTGACACAGAATTACCCGCAGGCGTTGGATCTGTCGTCGGCGACTGGAACTTTCCCTTTCCAGGAGAGAAGCAATAAAGAAGAAGGACGGTCTTCTCCACAATGATTTGAACAGACACACGGTTGTGTTCTAGGGTTGTAAACGGATTCACAAGGGTTTGAAAAATTGTGTGAATCAAAACATGAGTCTTGGGACTCACAAAAGTGAAGACTTAGAGTATTTTGGACTCTGAAAATAGTCTATGAAAGTCTTCTGAAACAAATCCCCGAAGTTGGTTTATAAAAGAAAAACTGGCCCTAAAAAATCTGAACATGATCTGCACTATTTTATCTTAGGCGGACCGGTTCGCTTCTGATCGGGACCGGTTCGATAACGGATCGGTTCGTTTTTGAAAAGGGTCTTTTCGATTCGCAATCGATCCGGTGTCTACTGGTTTGGAGCATAGTGAATCCGTCCGGCTTGAGCCGAATCGGTTCTTTTTCCAAACTAGCGGATCGGTCCGGGGCGAACCGGTTTCTTTTTAAAACAGGCGGACCGGTCCGACTGACCAAAAAAATTGAATTCTTGAATTCTTTGATATTCGGATCCGATGTGATCTTGTATTTCTTCAACGATGTAATGGCTTATGACATACACAGAAATAATGGACAAAATGTCCTTACAACTTCTTGAATTAAACTTTGAAACCAATGAACACATGTCTAAATACTTGTGTATGCTTCACTTTACGGATTTTATAACTCGATGATCATATGCTTCATTGTATATACTTACACCAAGCGAGTCTTGATACTTACCTTCATTTGTGAGTGATATACAATTAATCTTTCTCTCTCTCTTGAAAAACATAATTTTATATATAATCTCATTGTTCTTTCATTGATTGTTTATCAATTGAGTTCATCATGAAATTTGACACTCGAACATGATTTTCAGTATTATTGAGTCTTGGTAATAGAATGAAACCTTATAAAAGGATCATAGGCCCTCTTTGTATTAAAATCATGTCGACATTCACCTTACCTACTTTATTATCCCTAATAAACCCCCTTGAGCTTAAATAAAGCCCTTCGTTTCATACCCAAATCCCTTAACCAACTCAACATTAGAGTTTTAAACCCTACATATACCTTCCTCACCTCTATTTGGGAATGAATTTGGGATTTTATGATGTCGTTTTGTGTGGTTCCAATCAAGCCATGAGTTGACTTCAAAGAAAAGTAAATAAATTAAAAACAGAATAAAGAGTTTCGAAAAAGTTCGAATTCCATGCTTGTGGGAAAGAATAAAGAAGTCATACTCTATATGAATATTTATGCTTATGGAACTTGAATTTCCATTTTAAAATTGCCCAGTCTTAGCATTATCTTACATGTTCTTCCCGAATACCTTTGTACCCATAAATATAACTTCATTTCTTGCCCATAACGCAGCCTAAGTTACGTCCCGAAAAGTCCTATTTGATCCTAGAATGGAATTGATTTAAAAGTCAAACATGTGCAATAATCTGTTAGATTTCTTTTCACCTCAGTTAATGAACGATATCCATTCATGAGATTATATTTTTCACTTTTATATAGCGTTCTTCATTTATGACATGTGTGCGACCTATTTTCCATTTACAGTTAGTCCTTATGCCCACATGTCCCACATGTGTTATACCCTATTCTGAATGCTTTCATTTATTGAGTGTAATCACTAGAGAGGGTTTTAGTAATGCATGATTTAACATTTATCTCGGTTATACAAGCCTTATCAAATCTAAACTTTTACATGTGCCTGTCCATCTTACATATTTAAGGTTTCAATTTTGTTGACGTTTCTCTAATAATATTAATAATTTAGGACTTTCGAGTGAATTCTCATTCACTCTACAGTAAGTTGTGCTATCTTTGATTTTATTGAGATTTTGCATTGGCTTTAGGAAAATCTTAGAATGAGGTGACTTGATGTTTGTGGGTATCATCCCTAGAAACCCTCATGAGATAAAACTCTTCCTCTAGGGCCACCTAAGGGTTTAATGGCTTATTGCATATGTTAAATGCAATCATTTGCAAAAATGATTTTTTTCCATTGTACATATATCTTACTTATGATTCTTGTTTCTTTGTGCTTCATTGCTAAGAATTAGTAATGCGTAAGTTAGGGAGTGCGATTAGTCACGAATATTGCATATAAAATCCCTTATATTTATGAATTCTAGATTTTTTGCACGCATTAATCCCGAGACTTATGCTTATTTACTAGGTAACCTCTATTTTCGTTATATATCTTGTGTAAGGTCTATTTAAGATTTAATAGGTGTTGGGAATGCTATGCATGAAGTTTGGTTGATTTTTGAGAAAGTTTTGTTAACAAATGAAACTTTAGGGGCATTTTATAATTTCAAACTTCAGTGTCTGGGTAGAGGAATAACATGGACACATTGCTCATCGAGTGTGCTTCGCATGGACACTGACTTCACATCAATAAAAGTTCTAAAAAAAGTTTTTATGGCGATTCTCGTTTGACGCCTCCTGTGCAAATTTAACTAAGGACCCCGTTTCCTTTTTACTCTTCCCAACCAACGAAATTCCTGTTTTTAGAAATCATCCCGAGATAAAAACCATCCCAAATCGGTCCTCTATATGCTATCATGATTTTCCTGTTTGTCTTCCCTTTCTTTTTGTATTCCTACTTACTATTTAAGGAACTTTTGTTTTGTAAAGAAAAAACTTGTTATTTTGGGAGAAAAAAAATCTTTTTGCGTTTCATTTTGACTTCATTCTCTCACTTAGGGCTTCGTTTAAAGCTTTCTTTCTCTCCCTCTTCCTTAATTGCTAAGTGTTAAATAGTTGTTTCCAAGTTATTGCATGATAGTTCTTATCTTGGTATTGGTTTTGTAACATTTTGTTTTTATAACAGAAGCTTTGTTGTTACTCTCCCACATGGTATATTTTCTTTTGTTATCTCCTGCTTTCATAATGAATGTTATAGTTATTATGATTAGTTAATTGTTCTAGATTAAGGATCATAATCCCACCATGGATAATTGAACTTTAATATTAGGGTTTGACTTTAATTAGTTTCTTATTGAAACTCATGTGTTGAAATTGGTGTATCATAGAATCTTAAGTTCCCTTGTTGTGCAATGGTGGTGTTTGAAGCTTTACTACAAACTTACCCCATTTGTCACCATAACTAATCAAATCCTAAGCCTTTCATTGTTGAGTTTCATCTTCACATGGTAAATGTTTGATCTTAATTGGATATGATCAATTAAAATCGAATTAAAATCAACCCATCAATTATAAAGTATGTTCAAGGTGGGAGAATGATCCATAATCTCATTTCTATATTTTAAATCGCAAGTTTCCTCGTTCGATTCATCATAATCATCATCTTTTACTAATTCACACTTATTTTAGAGCATGCTTTAATATTTGTTTGTGGTAGCTCACCACCCCCACAAGTATCATCGTTTTCACTTTATTTTTGTGACGTAGAGGTACCTTTTATAATCGGAACTCGTTCTTCTTGTAGTGTCCAGTCCCTGTGAAAATCGATCCCGGACTTGCCCGGTTATTACTTGTTGCGATTGATTTATACTTGAACCATAATTTTTAGAGCATCACTGAAACTTATCCTAAGTTCCTACTTCCCTTTTGGGAAATAAGTAAATCCATTCTCTACAACTAACACCAGCCTTTTTTCTTCTAATGATCCTCACTCCCGAATTACGAAATGATACTGAATTTTTTGACCATATTTAATCAAAATAATCCTTTGTTCAACTAATGATAAAATCATTTTAAAAACACGATTCTCACTTTAGTGTCATCAACCAATCATATGTGTCTTTAAATTCTTATCGTTTATTTCTTTATAATCAAAGATGCATATATAGAACTTCTCCGTTAAGGGGATCGAACACATATAACACTTAATATAAAATAATTACTATGTATTTCAAAATACCTTAATTTTGTGATTAAAACAATCAATTAGGGGCCAGACGAGCTTAAGTGAGGAATTAATCACATAATTATTCTAAAATATTAAGGGCAATTATGGGTTTAATAAGTTTGTTATCCTCAAAAGTTAGAAAAATATCCAATTACATTTCAGTCCTTAAAACGTATTCCAGTTAAAACTTTTAAGACTAAAATAGTGAGAGAAAGTTAAATGCATTTTTGAATTCTTAGAATCATTAAATTGAAAAAATTAATTTACAATTAAAACATGAGAATTAATTCAATTAAATTTTAAAGGGGAATCCCTCAACTTCTAATTTTTAAAATTAATCTTTTTAGGTATCCTAATTCCCTTATAAGGTGATATTTCTAGTTGAGAGCCTAAGTCATCCCACCTTGAATAGTATAGATTTTCATTTTCCATTATGCTATTCGAACAGTTTAGGAACATTCCGTCCAACATAATGAATAGACAATGACTTTTGGTCCCACTCCTCATGACAGTGATTCTGTAGGGGAGGATATCAAAAGTTCTATCTATGTATGTACCATCGGTTCATTCCTTGAAATAGAACCTGCTCATGGACTTTCCCATTGGGTGGGATCGAACTCACTCATATTCTGATTCCCGAAATTATCACTTGAGAATTTTAATGAATCCTTGATTAATTCCATCCACCAGGGGGTCGGACTGAAGTTGATGCAAGGAGTTAATCACATTTGATCCATAAAACACTGATGGAGACCGTGGGGTTTATATTGATACCCCTCATCCTCTTAGTGTAAGGACATAATTTTCATAGTTCGTAGTTTATATAGAATATATCGTATACCGCTACAATCGTCGAGAGAAGCTCACGATCATTTATTCAAGACGAAGGATCCTAATTTCAAGCATCTTCAACATATGCATAACATGAGGTACAATTTCATGTAGAATGTGTTTAAGTTTCGTAAATGCTTTACTTTAGTATTGGGATATTTTTCAAAACTGTTTTTATAAAACTAAGGCATTTTTTCTAAGCCAAAATTAATTTTTTTAAAACCTGTAGGCGAGATTTTTAAAATAATATTTCCTCGCTCCTGTCGTTTAAATGACAAGGCAATGTCGTTCAAATGACAATAACTTGTCATTCAAATGACATTAACATGTCGTTCAAATGACAGCTTCAAACGACATGCAATGTCGTTTGAAGTTTCGCTTGAATGGTCGTTTCCTATTTGCTTCAAACAAACCCGTATTGTTTTATGTTTTTAAAGGTCTCTAGTAACGACGTAAGATGTCGTTCAAATGACATGGACATGTTGTTCGAACGAATTCTAATGACATGCGTCGCCTCAAGATTTTTGATCATCTATAAATACCTGTTTTGAAAACCTTTTTCATTAAGACTTTTGATACATGAAAACTAATTTTTAGCAGACCTTTAATCTTCATATTTTAAGGTTAAAAACCTTATTTTTGATTCACCAAAGCATCCCAATCCTTTAATGAATCATTTGTGGACTTCTTAGAAGTTTATTTTTGTGGAGTTCCATCTCTACCATTGATTAGTAGTTCATACGGGAGCTGCTTGCTGACGACTGCGATCATTGAGGTTCTTTAGGGAATCTTTGTTGGTTACTAGGTTGTGGTCTATGTGGGTTTGCTGCGGTAAATTTTTTGCAGATTTTTCTATGTAATTGTAAGTTGCAATTTGCAATATATAGTGAAATAGAGGTTTTACCCGAAGGGTTTTTTTTTCTGAACCTCGATTTATGATTGTTTGATTTGCATATTTGATTTATATTACATAAATGCATGATTAGGGTTTGATTAATTTGGATCAAAGGTTGACTCTAATTAAATAAGTTTAAAATTGGGAATTTGCGAATTAAATAAATAATCGATATCATGCACTTTACAAATTGGTATCAGAGCCAGTTACTCTAATTTTTCAAGTTATTCTTTTATCACAAAATTTTAGTGATATTGATTTTTTTGAAAAATTTCACAATTTTTTCGATAGAGAACTTATATAATCGGTTGCCTATCTTTGATGGCATGAATTATGCCTATTGGAAAGCCCGCATGAAATATGGTTTAAAGGCTATTAATGAACGTGTCTGGACTGTTTGTGAAAGAGAATGGAAACCTCCCACTGTCATCGTTGATAATGTCACCAATCCTAAACCTGTGTCGGACTGTACTGAGGATGATTATAAATGGAGTAACTTTAACTCCCTTGACTTAGCTCTATTTCTAGAGCCGTTACCCCTAACAATTTTTGCCGTATTACGATGTGCAACACGTCTAAAGAGGCATAGGATATCCTCCAATTGACACATGAGGGTTAAGGCGTGATGGTCCCTTTTAATTTCTTACGCGAAAAGTGTTTTAAGGATGACAAAACAAATTCTAATTTTGTGAAAAAGTCTTTTTCCAATTTTTTTAATTCGCACCAAGTTGTGAACAAATTCCAACTTAACCAAATTTTATCTTGATTAATCCTAAACATCCATCTAGTGATTAAAGCAAGTAAAATAAAGTAAAGAGTACTCACAACGCCGAATGTACGAGGAAAACCATAAATGGGAAAAATCTCAAACAGCCCAAGTCTGACAATCACTATGAATATGGTTTTACAGAGACAAACAGTAGTCTTACTCAACGACTCAATCCACCCACGAGACTTGACGCTCCTTTGATATCTAACCACTCCTCTCACAGTGCCCACGCAGAAAGTAACCTTCTTCCATGATGCCTGTCTATAACACATGCATCCACGTATGTCTCGGTGTCCATCGATATGGCTTGTTACATCTACGATGTTGAAACTGGACTCCACTGAATCTCCACCGCTAAACTAGCAATTGTACTTCAATTAAAAACTTCTTCTTGGTGCAAACAAGATCACAGAACATATACTAATGATACTCGAATCTTTTGAAACTCAAAGGACGTTTTCAACTTGAAAAACCTTTGTAAACATGTGTAAAGAAAATCTCTGGTTCGTATACTGTTTTTACAGAATGCACACTCCACGAAATGTTAAGGAAATACCCTTATAAATATTTTTCTTAAGGCGGTGGTTCGTTTGAACGACTAGACTTGTCACGCGAACGAGATGACATGTCGTTCAAACGACATGGCATCTCACTTGAACGACATAGTCCGTCGTTTGAACGACGCGCGAGATTAGAGTCCTAATTTAGACCAATTATAATTCGTGCTTCTCAGATTAAAACGAACTCTAAACAGTTTCAAACACTTAGAAAACATTTATTTAATAAAACTAACATCCTTGTCTTTATGAAAATTAATTCTCAGTCCCATTAATATTATATATTCATACCTGAGTGATCTCGGAATACAATTAAACTTTGAAGACGAAAAATGTTGGACCAATTAAACTTCGGCATAATTAATTCCTTGAAGCTTTGTCGCAACGTCTTCAATTAAACTTCGACACGTCATATTCTGTGTGGGGTCATGACAAATAAAAAATCGACCTATGACTCAAACGTGTTTTATTTCGGGAATAAGTAAAAACTACATTAAGATTCAATTGGAAATTTTGTCCTTACAAATCTCCCCCTTTGACTATTCCGGGGCAAAACCAACAGTGAAATGCCTAAGCTGGGTTGTCAAGCCGTATGATGCCTAAATCCCATCCCATAAACCTAAAAACAAAAATTCCAGGACAAGACTAGTACAATGTGGTCCGGCAAACATGAACTGTGTCTGAATTTCTGAATGTGATGTAGACTTGAAATCTCCAATCTTTCTAAGCATACCTACACACATGAGACAAACAAATACCTAGTGAAGTATGGAGAAACAAATGATAAAAACCAATATGTAAAATCAAATCCAAATCATTTGTTAAGTGATTAAAGCATGATACCAATTTGTATACAATTATGAAACTCACACAACTCTAAAACTTAGAAAAAATTCCCCCTACATCACAGACATCTCTCCCCTTTTTTGTCTCTAATAGACAATCCAGTGAAAAGATGAACTACCCAGCATGAGATATGCAAATATATAGCGTATCTATGTAAACATAGACAATCAGCTAATTATGATGAATAATATCAAATCCGTAGCTAGCAAACAATTAAATCACACCATATTAATTAACAATCTAAGTAGATGTGGCTAAACGACCCTATGTAATAAAAGATGTGATCATGTAAATCTGCATGTAAACAAGTAGTTCAGAAGCAACCCAATGCCAAGATGTGAACAATATGCAGCAGGGCACTGAAATAAAATAGACCAGAAAACCAAACAGGTCGCTCAAACGAAACTTCGTGTCGCTTCAACAAGAAGGCTTATCGTTAGAACGACAGCTTCACGCGACACATGTATATCACTCTAACGAAATCGGTTCTCGCTTGAACGAGAAAATGAAACTTTCCCAGAATGCTTAGAAAATCAAATAGTTTTTCCCAGTGAAAAAATTTCCATAGAAAAATACCAGTAAAGGCCTGACAGATCCAAAACAGTGCCTTTTCAGTAGCTAAAATAGAAAACTCAACCAAAAAATAACGTAAGTTACATGCTAACATAGTATCAATGTGCTCAAAGAACATGGAATGTATGGGCATGAACTATAACAAACGAATCACAATTCCTATGCATCGAAACGATCAACAAGCTCTAATTGATAGCAATAAATCATCAAACTTTATTTTAGCCATATGTGACAATTAAAGTGTGAGCTTAATGAACTAAACAGTCAAACATGCACACAAATCCGGAATTTTGACAATTCTAAAAACAATAGTATCATGAGACGATTTTTCAAAATTAGGATATGTGGTGCAAACCCATTTAATTTCATCCATCCAAACTCTCTTAAATATATCTTATTACCTTTTGAATGAACATAAACTACTTTGGCCCAATTTTGGAATATGAATCTTTTTATTGCCTTTTAATTTTTTTGGGCTCTTTTAAACAGTGGCTTTCATGATAAGTCAATTTTATACTCTCGCATCCCTTTTTCGTGAACACTCATCATTTTTTCAATTACTATCCTCACGGTAAACGGTTCCTACATGCACACCTCTTCCTTATGTCTATTTACGCATAGATGAAAAAATTGAGATAAGAATGTCTCACCAAACTCAAATATGAAAGAGTTTCCAAACATCCATATAAACTCGTGCATGTGTGTAAAGATGGCATATATATAAAGTCGAATCAAAATGCATATCAACTTCGAAACAACCCCATAATACAATGTTAAGATCATTCTAAGTATCAATAATTATGACCAAATGTCCTTGACACATGGATAATGAAAGGAAGGTGGTCTAATCACACCAATATGCCACATCAAGCATGTAAACTCAATAACAAAAACTGAAAATCTTTTTGGTTTTTCAACATATTTTGACTCAAATAAATGCAAAATATTTTTGTATTTTCTAAAAAAATTTCAAAAAAATAAAATCTTATTGTATTGTTCATATAAGACTCAATAAATAAAAATATAATACAAAATTATACGCATGGTAACACACTCAACCTTTAGATTTAGCATGGGAAGAATCAAGTGCAACTAAATGAGAATCATGAAGTTTTAGTCCTAAAGCCTCTAAGTCAGATTTCCCAACCCAAGTAGGTGTGACATTACCGGTGGGGGTTTTGGAAACCGTCACGACTTTATTCCTAATCTTCCTAGGAGCATTCCTAAGGTCATAGCAAAATTTTCTAAGGTAACCTTTCCTAGCGCAATGTGTGCAAGTGTAAAGACAGCGAGAATGATTACCAAAATATTGACCTCTCCTCACGTTCCTAGTGGGCTCTCTCACACAGTTGGTATTGGCTTTGGGAATGGTAACACTATCATCGTAGCCTATACCGCACCTATCACTTTTGACTTGGACGGTGCCTAACATCCTATTCAACTTCTCCGACCTAGATTCCAAGTTAAACTTAACCTTAGTTAAGTCTTTAAATTTTTCTTCCAACTCACGAATCCTATACTCAAGCACACACCTACACTCCTCAAACTCTAGAAACTCCTTTTTCAAAGTCTCCATTAAACCACGAAGATTGTCTCTTTATTTTTCAATGTACTCTAGCTTCTCCCTAAGCTTCTTCTCTTGTTCCCTAAGATCCTCAATCAAAGCATCATTATTTTCTATGGCACGCTCATTCAACCTAGCTTGCAATTTAGAGTTAGCCTTTTTCATTTTCACTGCCTCGGTATACAACTCATTAAATGCAACTTGTAACTCCTTCACACCCACTTCCTCATCCTCACTCACTTTACCCTCATTTACTTTGGATTCAACGACCTCGAAAGTGTCATGCTCAAGAGAATCTTCGTGGGAAGATTTATCGTCATCGCTCACATGACATGCCAAGAAAGCAACAAACTTTCTCTCATTGGGGGAACTCTCTCCCATTTCTGTATCACTGTCATTTAAGGTGGCATTATAAGCAATCAGTTTGTTTCCCTCTTTCTTAAGTCTAGTGGGACACTTGACAACTTTGTGACCATACCCCTCACACCCAAAACACCTATCCGACTCAACAGTATTAAGAGTCTCACTTTTATCTTTAGGGGTGGAATCAATATTGTTGTTTGTGAATTTCTCAAACTTTTTGGCATCTTTCGATTTCTTTTGAAACTTAAGAAATTTTTTGAATTTGTTAGCCAACAAGGCGATATCCTTAAAATTGGAATCAGAATCGTCATTCGAAACTTTAGTTTCCTCCTTTCGAGCTTTCGAAGCAATGCCCTTTTCTTTCTTTGGCACTTTCTTGGAGGTAAACATATAGAGTTCCTAAGTTTGTAAGTCACCTACAATCTCTTCAAGTTTCATTGAATTAAGCATTCCTAAGGAGTTTAAAACAGTCACTTTTGCATCAAACCTACTCGATAAGGATCTCAAAATTTTCTTTATGACAAGATTATCGGGAATCCTGTCACCTAAGTTAAACGACGAGTTGACAATATTAGACAACCTAGCGTAAAACTCATCAAATGACTCACTATCTAACATTTTAATCGTTTCAAACTGTGTAGTGAGGTTTTGTAACTTAGACACCCTAACTGTGCTAGTGCCCTCATAAGTAAGTGAAAGTGTATCACAAGCCTCTTTTGAAGTTTCACAAGTCATAATTCTATTATACTCTTCCGATGTGACATGTGAGGAAATTACGTACAGATCTTTAGAGTTATATAGTGCAAGAGCCTATGTTCAACATCAGTGCATAAATCAACGGGCCTCAAATTAGTGACCTCACCCTCTCGTGTGGCTGGTGGTGCCCAACCCTTTTCAACAGCTAACTAAACACGCTCATCAATAGATTTTAAAGCACTTCTCATTTGCATTTTCAAATAATGATAATTTGTGCCATCAAAACTAGGGGCACGAAAACTTTTAAAACCTCCAAAATTCATTCTGAAAAACACAAGGGGTCAAACATAATAAAAAATGTTTCTAGCTCTGATATCAATTTGATGGTCCCTTTTAATTTCATATGCGGAAAGTGTTTTAAGGATGACAAAACAAACTCTAATTTTGTGAAAGAACCTTTTTCCAATTTTTTAATTCGCACCAAGTTGTGAAAAAATTCTAACTTAATCAAATGTTATCTTGATTAATCCTAAACATCCATCTAGTGATTAAAGCGAGTAAAATAATGTAAAGAATACTCACAACGCTGGATGTACGCGAAAAACCACAAATGGGAAAAACCTCGGACGACCCAAGCCTGAAAATCACTATGAATATGGTTTTACAAAGACAAATGGTAGTCTTACTCAATGACTCAATCCACCCATGAGACTTGATGCTCCACTGATCTTCAACCACTCCTCTCACAGTGCCCATGCAGAAACTAACCTTCTTCCATGATGCCTATCCACAACACAAGCATACACGTATGTCTCGGTGTCCATCGATATGGCTTATAACGTCTACGATGTTGAAACCGGAATCCACCGAATCTTCATCACAAAACTAGCAATTCTACTTCAATTAAAAACTTCTTCTTGGTGCAAACAAGATCACAGAAGATATACCAATGATATTCAGATCTTTTGAAACTCAAAGGATGTTTTAAACTTGAAAAACCTTTGTAAACATGTGTAAAGAAACTCTCTGATTCGTATACTATTTTTGCAGAATGCACACTTCACGAAATATGAAGGAAACAAGCCTATAAATATTTTTCTTAAGGCAGTGGTTCATTCGAACGGCTAGACTTGTCGCACGAACGAGATAACTTGTTGTTCGAATAACATGGCATCTTTCTTGAGTGACATATCTGTCATTTGAACGACATAGTCTGTCGTTTGAATAATACGCGGGATTAGAGTCCCATTAATAACATCCTTATCTCTAATTCGTCCTTCTCAGTTTAAAACGAACTCTAAACAGTTTCAAACACTTAAAACATTTTATAAAACATTTATTTAATAAAAATAACATCCTTATCTTTATGTAAATTAATTCCGAGTCCCATTAATTTTATGCATTCATACCTGAGTGATCTCAGAATGCAATTAAACTTTGAAGACGAATAAACTTCACCAACTAAACTACGGCATAATTAATTCCTTCTATCTTTGTCGCAACGTCTTCAATTAAACTTCTACACGTCATACTCTGCGTGGGATCGTGATAAATAAAAAATCAACCTATGACTCAAATGTGTTTTGTTCCGTGGATAAGTCAAAACTACATTAAGACTCAATTGGAAATTTTATCCTTACAAGGCGTCTAAGTTAGAAAATTTGACCACCCAGTTTGAGACTATCACGATGTCTTTTGACGAGTTTTATGCTAGATTGTCGGACATAGTCAATACGAGTTTTAATTTGGATGAGAAAATTCAGGACACGAGGGTTGTTAAAAACATTTTGAGGTCACTCCTATCCCATTTTATTCCTAAGGTCAGTGCTTTAAATTCTTTGGGCATATTAGATACACTTAGGTTAGAAGAACTCGTAGGAGATCTTCAAACTTTTGAGATCGACTTATTTCCCAAAATCGTTAAGCCTAAGGATAGAGAGATTACAGTTAAAACACATCCTAGAAAAGGTGAGTAAGTGACTAGGAAGAAAGATAAGAAAAATAAGAAAGAAAGAGTTTGTGATTATGAGTCTGAGCGAGAGTTTACTTTTGATGATGTGGCCATGTTTGCTAAAAAAATTAAAAAGTGTTTTAAATTCTCCAAAGAAAATTTTTCCAATAAAAGGATGTTTGAGAAAAATAACAAGAAAGAAGAGGCCAATGAGAATGGTGAGAAAGAGAAAGAGAAAGAGGAAGAGGCGAGATGTTTTGAGTGTGAGGGAAAAGGGCATAAATCATTTGAATGTCCCACTATGATAAAGAGAAAGGGAAAGAAAACTGCTATGCCATCCACTCTTAGTGATAGTGACAAGGAGGTAAATGATTCCCAGGATGAGTCATCACATGGTATGTATGTCGCCTTTAAGGCAAGTCGTGTGAGCACACCTAGTTTGTCCCACGATGATGAGTACACTTATGTACGTGAGAGCCCCGATGATGATTTGAGTATTTCAAGTGAGTGTGCCAGTGAGATTTAAAGTGAGAATGAAAACGATCTCCAAAAAGCGTTTAGAGAGTTATATGGCGAAACCTTAAAGACAAAGAAGTTGAATAAAGAGTTAGGTCTTAAGGTGTTAGATTTGGAGAGAGAGAGAGAGAAGTTTTAGAGGATTTGAATCATCAGCGGGTCAACTCGAGAAGGTGAAGGTTTCTTTAAGTGAGCAGTTAATCGTCGTAGGTCGGGAAAAGAGTGAACTTGATCCCTGTGTGTCCCAACTCAAGAGAGATCTCGAACGTGCCCTGGAGGTCAAGGTTACTATAGAGGATACATCTATGAAGGTAGGTAAGATGATCATCATTTCCGCTTTAGATGTTATTGGTGTGAAAATCATTTTAGACTTTAATTTGTTGATTTGATTGAGTCAATGTCATTTGAATTCAACAACTTTTACACCTAAGGACGATTTTGTAAGTTCATTTGTTAGAAGTATCCATATTCATCGTGCATATTTTTTATTTATGTTTGAGTTGATTTACCGATTGAATATGTTCACACCCATTCATTTCATTTCCACGATTTGTTTATCTTAGTGTAAATTCATGGTGCGTGTTGTTTTGTAAAATTTTTTCTTACAAAATTTGAATATCAAAAGATATTGTAGATCCTTTTGAGTTTATCCTTGCATGAACGTAGTTGATTTATTCGTGATAATTTTCTATGCTTTTCGTGACACTCCGTGCTTATTTATTTTTTTTCTTTGACCTTGTCTAGTTCGGCCAAATAAAAAGGTGGAGAACAAATTATGAATTATGATTTGATTTGATTTGATTTATTCTTTATATCATTTCAAACTTAATACGGCACAAAGGTATTTGTTTTGTTTATTGTGTGTAGGACTTTGAAGATGATTTGAAAAGCACACAAAAGAAGAGCCGGGAAAGCAAAGCGATTTGATTTTAAGAGATTTCAAAGTTGAACATTTTTGAAGAATTTGACGACTTGCATTTTTAGTATCTTTTCGACTTTTGGGTTGCATGGGAGGGTATTAGAATTGTATATGCATTTTGATTGATAATTTGGATATTTTTATTTTGTACCGACATAGACATATAGGGAGATTTCTAAGGATATAATTTTCATAGTCTGTAGTTTACATAGAATATGTCGTATACCGCTACAAGCGTCGAGAGAAGCTCCCGAACATTTGTTCAAGACGATGGATCCAAATTTCAAGCATCTTCAATGGGTAAAATTTCATATAGAATGTGTTTAAGTTTCGTAAATGCTTTACTTTAGTATTGGGATATTTTTCAAAACTGTTTTTATAAAACTGAGGTTTTTTTCTAAGTCAAAATTATTTTTTTAAGACATGTTGGCGAGCTTTTTAAAATAATATTTTCTATCCCCTTTCATTCAAACGACAGCTTCTAACGACATGCGATATCGTTTGAAAGGTCGCTCGAAGGGTCGTTTCTTGTTTGCTTCAAACAAACCCGTATTGTTTTCTGTTTTTAAAGGTCCTTTTTAATGTCGTTAGTAACGACACCAGATGTCGTTCAAACGACATGGACATTCCGTTCAAATGAATTCTAAGGACATGTGCCACCTCAAGATTTTTGATAAATAAATACCTGTTTTGAAGACCTTTTTATACATGAAAATTGCTTTTGTGAATCATCTGTGGAACCCAAAATACTTCTTGGAAGTTTATCTTTGTGGAGTGCCATCTCTACTGCTGATTGGTAGCTCTTACGGGGGCTTCTTGTTGATGACTGCAGTCATTGAGGTTCTCGAGGGGCTCTTTGTTGGTTAATAGGTTGCGGTCTATGTGGGTTTGCTGCGGTAAATTCATTGCATATTTTTCTGTGTAATTGTAAGTTACGATTTGCATTATACAGTGAAATAAAGGTTTTACTCAAAAGGTTTTTTTCCCGAACCTCGATTTGTGATTGTTTGATCTGCATATGTGATTTATATCACATTGATGCATGATTAGGGTTTAATTAATTTGGATCAAAGATTGACTCTAATTAAATAAGTTTAAAATTAAAAATTTGGAATTAGATAAATAATCGATATCACACACTTTACCCTTAGTATTTTTAAACGTGAGGGTTTTGAAAAATTGTTCTTAATTCTAAAATATAAAATTAAATCATTGGTAATTTTAAATTTACTTATACAAATTAAATTACCCAATATCACTATTTTAATTGTCCAAAAATAACACTATTTTTAATTATAATAAAAATTGGAGATCAAAATTTAATCTATACCTTTAAGTTAATTACCCCAATTTAATTCAATTTAGAAAAGAATAAATAAAACGAATTTTCTAGTAAAAATGATGATCGAAGTCGGGCTCAGAATTAAATCCATGTAGTCCATAAAACGGATGTCCTAATTAATCCAATTAGCATGCCAAATTATATAGCATAATAATAAAGTGATATACATGAAAATATATAATAAATGCAAACAAAATTATAAGGGAAAAATTCCCCTATCTATCATGGCCAAGAATCCTTCTTCATATAAAATTCTTGAAGAGCAAGCAACCTTTTCCAAAAAAAAAACTTCGAATCTTCAAGTCCTTAATGCAATATAACTTTGGAATTAATCCTCTCTATTGTGGGAAAACGAGGAAGAATAACCATGATTACCGGTCAGAAAAACAACCAATAAAAAACACCACCAGCCTTTTGTCCGGTCGGATCGGTCCGTCCTAGAAATCGAATCGATCCAATTTTCGAATCTATCTCGCCTGGATTATGGATCGGTATGATTCTCTCGTTTGACAGCTTCACCCCAACTTCGTAAAACCATGAAAAATGGCCATAACTTCTTAAAATGCTCACATAATTTCACGCAAATTTGCCATGTAAATACATGATTATAGCAATAAATAAACATTACATCCCCGCACAACCACCTCCAAATATATCGATAGTAATACTTACAAAAACCTAATTATTACAATCAAATCTAATTTAAGAGCGAAAAATAACTACGGATAGACCCCTGTAGGATCCAGTCATACAAAATAAACATATATGACCACAATAAAAGGGATATGACCAAATAATCTCTTCAAAAATATGTTAGTACGATGCCATACACAAGGTTGTATAATCATACAACATGCAAAAGGTAGGGCTTTATTATCAACAACATGAACCTTTCCAAAACATTATCAATCTAAACTGGGGCTTTAATACCAATTGCTCGGGAAAATAACTAGGGATTGACAATTAAAATGCGGATAAATTTCATCCCTAAAGATACTTGAGTAATCATGCATTGAAAAGAAATCAAGAAATAGGGTTTAATAGTATAATATCATATTTAATAGTGTTGTGATTCGTACGAGGAGACAAAGGTTAAAGAAAATTAAAGTATTCCTGCCCTCCAAGGTCTCCAAAGACCTTTCAAGAAAGATATGAACATCTCGAATCTTCTAGCATATGATCCACCCAAAGTAAGCCTTGTGTATGGGCATTCTTGGAGAAGATACCATGGTGAAATATGAGAGAATTGACCTTCTCTCCCCTGAGCCCTTCACAAAAATGTTAATAGTGTTTTTCCTATCCTTTTCTAACCTTCCATAATGGAGTTTTATTCTAAAACCCTAGCTTACACCAATATAAAAAGGTACGGCTATGGGCTTTAGTAAAACTGGGATTTTTAGATAGTTTCAGCCTACTACTTGGGAAATGGACTATACTAGGGAGACTAGATAAATAATTAAATTGGCTTCTAATTAAATACTCAAAAATACCAATTATAATCACGATAATTATTTCCTTTCTTTGATTAATCATGATTAATTCCACTAAATAATCATGACTGCCCTCCAATTTAATTATCTTCAAATCACTCAAAATAAATAGGTATTATTTACAAAATTGATTATGGTATATAATATGATTCTCCATAATAAATGTCTGATACCCACTTAGTTAAATTAATTTACTGTTAATCAACTTTAACCAACATCTAATCAATTCCTTGATTATCATAAATTACTTATTTGATACTCCACAAGGATTATAAAATAATCCACCGATCGGGTTTTACTAGTTGAAACAAAATATATAACTCTATCATGGGGGTATCACAATCCACAATATTCCCTGGACACGGATTCTTCCAAATTATGATCTCAGACCTACTCACATAACTGTTACTCAATATGTGAAGATCCTTTGACTCGATATAAAATCATATCGCACCAATAGTAATAAAAGTGACATTTGTGTTATCATTCTAATCCTCATAATTCTTGGGACTAAGAATATATGCACCATTTGCAAATGATGTGAGATTTTCTGTGTTTAACCAAGACAACCCGTAGACTCAAATCTCATGGGTGGCCCTACTCAATAAATTTTAGGAATGTACCGATCACAATCCTCTATTGAACTATCATACAAGTTCTCAAACCATCAAACAGGTTCCCCTAGTTTAAGATAAACTATTAGGAATGCATAGCAATCGTTTCGATAGGATGTTAACTCCCTATCTAGGTTTTGAACATTTCAATAATTCTAGAATCAAAATTTAGTTCTCCTAGTGATCAACCCGAAGCCACCTCATCGGAATTCTTACTGAGATCTATCGACTGACATGTATATAATATATTTAACCAAATAAAAGGCATTATCATAACCTTGATAGTTATTTCAAAATTAACTGACACACCTTTACTTAAAATTAGCCGCCATACATGGTTTTAAGAATAAAACCCCAATAGTGACCTCATGTGCACATATATAAGGAATATGTGAATTATACACGCATGACATCATAATTGGTCAATCATGATTTCAAGGCATAGAAAAACATTATATTTTGAAGATGAATTTTTAAAGTATCAAGTGTTGAGTATGCATCAAAATTTACATCGAGAGATAGTTCATAAGAGACAGATATTACCAAATGAATATATATAACCTATTTGTAGGCATGTGAGTTATGTGTGCTCTTATTTCCAAATCTCCTTAAGTCTCCCTTTCTTATTTTTGATGGTCCCTTTCTTACATGTATAAAATATATCCAATGATTGAAGTCATTAAATCTAATGTTGACCATCTTATGCTTTTTTATAATAACATATGTTTAATGGGATATGGACATGTGGATGAAACAATTAATTCTTATGATGTGAAATATTTTAGTATCATATAATGTATATCACCGATACATTTCAATACATTTTTAGGCACCCATGGTGTAAGCATTTAGTTTCAAGAATCTTATAGCGATGATGAAATAATTAACTCAAGACACAATCGTTTAACAGTTTTTGCCCGTGTATTATGTATCATAGATATCATTCTATGTGCGCTCACACTCTACAATTTTATGTAACACATGTAAAGGTTTTCAAATCATAGTCATGTATGAAAATGTCAAAATATTAATCACAGGAGAACTCAAGGATTAGGTGTAAAGGTGGTATGATTAGGAGTGTGGAATATATTCAACTAGGATGTGTTTACACCTCATTATCACGACCCAGTGAGGTGTTTCCATATAATTCATAAATCGATAATAAAAATCGAACTATGATATAAAAAAGTCAAGGCAACTGAAAACATGCATGTGTGACACTTGTCACAACTTGGACGTGGATAGAGATAATTTTAAAATGGGGCTAATGGAACTTAGGCGGGAAAACTCAATTGGATAAATAACCATCCAAGAGTTACTAAATTAGTTTTTTTCATCGCAAGAAACTCTATAAATAATCAAGAAGCCTGCAAAGGAAGACATGACTCCCTCACCAAAAACTGCATTTGCATACTTTTATCCTTTCTTTCATTTTCCTTTCCTTTTCTTTTCTTACTGTATTTCTTTCTTTCGAAGTAGATTATAATGTACTTTTTAACTTTCTTTCAAGTTTATTAAAAGTTTCTTGCCTTTACTTTTGCTATCTTTAATTTCTTACTTTACATCCAATAATGTAATATTTTACATTATCACACTTTCTATTCTTTAAATTTTAAAGCTTTACTCGTATTTCAATTCCTGAAATTTATATTTTATTTTGTCCTAGTTAATTAGAAAAATTTAGCACTTTCATCGAAGTCTTCCCTAAAGGAAGGATAAGTCTTCTTAATTGAAGCATAGAATTCAACACAATTGCCTAGTATTTTCACTAAGATAAGATATTTGGTTGGCAAAACCACAAACCTTACATGGCATGCTCATAATCATAATTAACTTTAATTGTCAAACCAAGTCAGAATAACTCAAATATATTGTGGTTACAAATGGCTAGGACACGTCAAATCAAGGATATAACAAAAACTCCTAGTGAACTTAGCTCAACCAGCGAACATAATACTACTTTAGAGCAAACATTGGTTGAAATAACTCAAGAGTTGGGACCAGTGACTCACAGTCAAGATTTGAATATTCCAATGGATTCAAGACAGACAAACAGTTGGTGTGCCATGAACATTCAAGACCAATTGAATAACCAACAGAACCCAATATTTGATCATTTTGGAAATATGGTACAAAATCTAAATTCCATGATCTGCACAGTGTCCACAAGGTTTGCCTTACCCAATGCAGTGGCAATCAATGGTCAGACATATGTGCCACAAATTGATGTAAACACAACTACTCAATATAATGCTTACCATACTGTTTACTATAAACTTAATACTAGTGAATCCAACTTTGGAAAAAATATAAGGATGGCAGGATATTACAGTAATACTGGTGTAGGTATTAATAACCCATTTGAAGGTTCATGACTACCTAATACTTACCAACAATTGGGTTACAACAACCCAATGGGGACAGCACCTCTCCTAGAGGTAAGGAGGACCAGATCACATCAAAATGATATCGACTTAGGCTTCCCAGGTACTTTGAACTATGGCATTGTTAATAATTTGGGGTTTAAACAAGTACTCGTGGGGTTGGGGATCCCTAGGAGGTTTGATAACCAAGCACCTTAAGGATCCCAACCTATGCCTTTCCAAGCATAAAAAAGTATCCCTCCACAAGTTCCACCACCTTTGGTGCAACTAACTCCATTGTTGAGCCAAGTAACTACCCCAAAAAATAGGCAACTACCTAGGGGAGGGGGAAGAGATGAGATTGTGGATCTTATTTATGAAATATATGGGCCAATGACTAGGGGTGTGAACTCCAATTTATAAGAAGCCATACCCTGGATGGATAGATAGGATAAACCTTCCAAAAGGCTTTAAATATCCCATTTTTTCCCTTTTATCGGGGGATGGAAGTCAATCCACTATAGAATACATTGCTATGTTCACTACACTACACCAAAATTGAATAATTGTCACTCTAATATCAGCCAGTATTGTCACGGTAAAAAATCGTGACAACAGAACATACATTTTTCTCACGATCATTGATCATGATACGATCGTGACAATAACTTGCCATGGTCAAGTCACGATCAATGGTCATGATAACAGGGTTGTAACAGTCCTATCACGAACTTTCATCATGAGAACTAATAAAGTTATCACGGTTAAAGTCATGAAAGGACCGTGACAACTCTTTTAATTAAGACAGGAAGTTTCCCTCATTTTGTCTTACCCAACACAACTCTCTCTATCTCTCTCTCTATCTCTCTCTCTCTACAAGCAGCGAACATCTCTCTCACATTCTTGTACATCTCCCCCTCTCTCCTTCACACCACACACACACACCCCACAGAAACATATACACACACACACATAAAAACACACCCCATACCACACACACCCCACACACATCATATACACACACACACAGACACACACATCACACAGACATACACCCTAGAATGAAAACCCTACAATGATTATAAATGAAAACCCTAATTAATTTAAAAACCCTAAAAAATCACAACCCACACACCACACACACACATACACCCTAGAATGAAAATCCTAAAATGATATGGTTATTGAGAAGTCATGAATTTTTTTGGCATTCCATTTTAAAAGACTATATTAAATTTACAAAGGGATGCCAAACCTATAAACAACATGGTCCTCTAATATATGTTCCCACCATAGAACTACCATATATTGTAAAACCTTGGACATTTAGAGGATGAGAAATTGATGTAATTGGAAAAATATATCCTCCGTTCTCCAAACTGAATAGTTTTGTTTTGGTTTCCACTGATTACTTTAATAAATGGATAGAAGCTAAAGCTTTAAAATCAGTTACTCAAAATGAATTAGTATATTTCTTGCAAGATATTTTATATAGGTTTGGGATACCAGAGACCATAACATTAGACAATGCAAGTATCTTCGAATCATAAATGGTGCTTTAAGGTTAGGAATAATTTTGACAAAGTCATTACCTTATTATGCTCAATCAAGTGGTCAGGCTGAGGCCACAAATAAGGTAATTAAAGATAACCTAATCGAAGTGATTGAGAAAAATCCAAGGTATTGCATTATGCCGCAAATCGAGAATGATCATGACATAATGATCATGGACTAGGACCGTGATTAGGTGGTCACGGCTAAAGACCGTGACCACAGTCAAAATAAACATGACATAGACCAAAACCAAGTATAGGGGTGACATCCAATGGACATTGTCACGGCCATAGACCATGACTATGGGGGTCACAGCCATGGTTCGTGGCCACTCTGAGATCGACTGGGTGCCAAACTTGTGCTGAAATTCTTGTCAATATTGGTCATGGCCCCAGAACATGACCATGCCCATGATAAAGTTAAGGTCTTCAATTGAGTGTGGTTACAGTCCAAGGCCGTGAAAATTTTAAAATAGTCATGGTGTTGGTCATGACCCTTATCCATGACCACACTTCCCTGACCATTTATTTTATACATGCCACATAACATTGTCACGGTCCATAACCGTGGCCATGAAACTGGCATGGAAAAAATTAAATGGTCATGGTATTGTGGCCACGGACTAGGCTCATGACCACATCTTTTAGATATAGGCATCGAGCTATTCTCTCTATTTTCACACCATCTCCTCTCTCTCTCTCTCTCTCTCTATCTCTATCTCTCTCTCTCCCTCTCTATCTCTCCAGTTCAGGCCCACTGTCCCCTTTCTATATATATATTGGTGTGCATGTGTGTGCTTATATGGTTAAAATACACAAATACCCTAGTATTGAAAATCGGGAACTTAGGAACTCAATTAGGAATTTAGAAAGTTAGGAACTCAGTTAGGAATTCACATACTAATTCAATTAGGAAATTAGGAATACACATACTAATTCAGCTCAATTAGGAAATTAGGAAATACATATACTAATTCAAATAGGAAATTAGTAACTGAAGTAGGAATTCAATTATGAAATTATGACATACACGTATTAATTATAAACTCAATTAGGAAATCAAGAAATACACGGGCTAATTAAATTAGGAAATTAGGAACTCAATTAAGAATTTAAAAATGCAGGTTATATAAACTGAAAATAAAACCCCCTAAGAAAGTTCTACTATTACCCTCCCAAACTCGAAAAAGAAAAGACACCCTAGACTTTGTCTTCAACTGAAAGTCTTCATTGTGTAGTCCAGGATATCACCAAGGCGGAATGACCTACACACATGAAGTAAAATAAATACCGTGATGCATACAATAGTTTAAAGGGACAATAGAAACTCCCCCTCAATTTGTTCTCTCCCATTTTGTCCGTAATAGACAAAGGGTCAGAAACTAATCCTAAAATGTTAGCATCATACGAATCCAAATATGAAATATCATCATAAAGATAAACAATTAAGCATAGGCGATGAAATTCCAAATAAACAACCAATTATTTTCAAATTTTTGAGTATATAAATATATAAATTTATAATGAGTACATATATATAAAAAAGTACATATAAGAATAAATACCAACAATCACGCCATGGAATAGCATGAAAATATCCGAATCATGGAAATGGAATGAAAATTTATGAACTTAAACCATGTAAAAATCAACATAGGCATACAAAACAAAGGTGCACGAAGTCAAAGAGATACTTCTAAAGACAGAAGTCAATTTCAACTTTAGGTGTAAGAGAGTTGAACAAAGTGAAATTGACTCGACTTATGCAAAATACGATGAATGTTAATGCTTCTCAAATCAATAATGCCAAACTAGTTACTATTTTTCAAGAAAGTCCATTGTGCAAACCATTGATCTTTTATTTATAACACCCTCAAAATATCACAATTTTAAGTATACACTCTCATATTTTTGAAGATATCATAATGCTCATGAAAGAGAAGCATCAAAGAAATAACAATGGCCTTGGCACTTCTATTTTTTATATGCTGAGATATTCTTTTCGGCTCTTTCCAAAGATGGATTTTAACGCAAAGAGGAAAGCCCCTTTCCATTGCTTCAAATAAAATCAAATTTTACGGGAAAAGAAATCCGGACAATGGTTTTTACAAGCATAATTTATTTCTAGTACATTTTATTGATTAATAAACACTATCGAGATGAGAACACCGTATTCAACACTTGGCAAGAAAATACAATGTTCAAAAATTCCATATATGTGTGCAATGAAGGTGATAAAGAATCAAGTATGAAAAAAGTAATTATCAAAAAATAACAAAATACTAACCACACATTATTAAGCACGCTAAAGCAAATCTCAAGTATCAAAACACCATGAATAAGCCTCATGAATGGTTGGAATGTAATTGTGATTCTTACATCTCAAATGCACATCCACATATGGTGGAAAATAATATACTAATTTTTTTTGAATTTCTCAAACATAAAATCTTTTTCAAAATTTTCAAACCGTTTCAAAAAGAAGAGAAAATATTTTTGATTTTTCAAAGATATAAACATAGAAATACAATCTAGTAATAGGGAGAAAGGATAAAAACAATATAATCACCCTATACTAGATGCAAGTCTTGACCTCAATCGTTAGGTCAGAAGGTGTTCTCAAAAGGAGCAAACATCTTTGAAATTCCTCCATTAAATATTGAGATGTCTTGACTATGAACTCCACTTGCTCTCAAAAACTATCAAAATATCTATGGTGATATGTGGTAGCATGTGTGGGAATATGTGTGGGAACTTGTGTGAGAGCATGTGTGGGAACATGTGTGTGAGAAACTGTGAAGCAAAAAATTACCCATTACATGGACCAGTCAGAAAGGGACACCTGTCATCCTACATGGAAATACTCATACTTACTCAGCACCCGAGGAGACTTGCTCGGCACCCGAGAAGAGTTGGTGGGCACCCGAGGAGAGTTGGTTAGCATACCAACCAACTCAAGGAAGACAAAGCATATATAAGATCAAAAGCCATTAAAAGAAGACTCACCAATAACCATGGGACCCTAGAAGGCCAATAGTCATATTTCTTATAAATCGATGTAAATGTATGAATATATAAAGACATTCCATCTCTTGAACTCACATAACTATAAATACATGCATTCCCTTATCCAAATGGACAATTGGAACTAGGCAACTAAATAATTCATCCTTAGAAGCCTCTCTCTCTACACACCTCTCTCCCTCTACACCATGTTGTGCTATTGTAAACCCCTGGGAATAAAATAACAGTGGACGTAGGCTTTCCTTATAGCTGAACCACTTTAAAAACATTTCTCTCTTATATATTTGATGTGATTGTTTGTCTTCATTTCATCTTGAATCTCATCCTCATCATTTATCTGCCGTTGACGCCACTAAAATGGCATAGAGGCCATTTTCTGTCTTCAACAGATTGGCGTCGTCTGTGGAAATTCGACATAAGAATTCTTTCCTTCTTATTAGAAGAGACGAAGTTCATCTTCAAAAGCTAAGTTTTATTTCTCTATACATGTGCATAAATAATTATATGTTTATATATACATCGTTTATCAATAGAAGATTCTGATATATTTGTTCATGAATCTCACATTCAATTTTTAATGATCTGAAAGTCTGCATAAAATGCTAATTTTAGACCACTTTTATCATCAATACCTCTTAATCAAATGTATCCTTAAAGATATGGAGTCTCTGGAAAATTTACTGGGTAAACACGTTATTGGGTTGCATCAATATTATATGTTCTCATATGTAAAATTTTCTAACCTGAAGATAAACATTCAAATGGTTCTGCCAATACATCATATGATTTTCTACGGATTGCAAGGAACCAAAAATAGGGAATTTTAGTTAAAAAAAATCTCAATCAAAGATACCAGATCTTGATCTCTCCTTAATATTTGTTCTCTTTGAATTTGATTAATTTTTATCACCAATAAATTCGAAATCAATCCTTTCGGCTTCAACGTTATACAGCAACAAAAATAATGAAATGGGGTCCATCTATTTCCAAATTTTCTTTATTAAAAACTGTTGAAACCATTTGACTTCTTCAAATCATATGAGGATCCAATTTCTATCTCTGATCAAAACTCTATTAGATTATGGTAGCAACACGAAGCCTTGTTTACATGGCAGATCACAGGGACAGGGATAGTGATTCACTCTAAAACCCATTATTAGTAGAAGTTGAAATATGATCTACATCATTTTTATTCCCCCTCCATCGCTGAAGAAAAATTATGGTCGGTGGTTACCACCAATTGTAAACGTTAGAACATCGGAATCAATTTCGGCTGACCATCAGATCAAACAACGATTTTACTATGTACCACGCCTTCGAATAGTACCCATTTAACTAGTCGACAACAGAGGAAACAAGTTTTATTAGCAACTAAATTTTTTTATGGCTGGTCGGCATCAAGTTTTATACTGAACAAATTTTTCTCAACCATATATACTGGTCTTCACCATCCATTTACTTGATCGGCGGTGTTACACGGGTAGGAGGCCATAAATCGCTACTCGGTGACATCGTTAAGATTTGAAATTACGATTTTTTCAGGTCGAGGACTTCCTCATATGTAGCTGGTTGGCAGAACCTATTGTTGGTCGGTGAAACACATTATTGATCGGCAATAGTTTGCATCACCTGACACTGGTCGATTACTAGGGATCAGAACTGCAGGTCGACAAAACTCATTATTGGTCGGAGGCACTCCACTCTGATCGGCGACAAATATAATGCAGCTTGAGGGGTTCCTGAGCTACTAAATGTTGGTCGGCGACCACTATATTACAATCACAGTTGGTCGGCGACGAATTTTAGACAAAAAAAAAGTTTCCTGATGACATTTAATTTGTCGATGGCATGTATAGAATCAAAATGAAGGCTTTCAGACATCCCAACACTGACACGATGCTGGTCGGCGATAGCCACTGGTTGGCGGTGGTCATCACCTATTTATGACAAATGCTGGAATGGAGGAGTGGCAAGTTTATGTGCCCAGACTATTAATTTTGAAAAAATCACAACCATGGTGTTAAAAGACAAATTCACCCCTACCATTTCTTAATTCATACCTTTCTAAAGAAATAAATTTTTTAAAGCTACATAAATTATACTTCAAATAATTTTCCAAACTAACTTATATTTGGTCTTTTGCTTAAAATTAAAATGTCTAGCATATTTGATAAAAATTGCTCACATGACACACATATTCAGCACAAAACATATTATTTCATGTTTTAATTACTAGAGCATATACATATCATATATATTGATTAGATGACTAAATTATTCTCATGATAAATTGATTTAGCCTCCATATATGGTAGAGCAAGTTATTAATTTTTACAGGTACGATTTTCAGTCCCGACAAAGTATTCGGCCACGATCTTAAATGTCTGAAAATCTTATTAACTCTCTGAGATATATATTCATGCCCGAATAAATACTCGGCCACATTCTTATGTTCTGAAAAATATTACCATTGCTCGGCCACAATCTTGATCTCTTGAAATATTATTTATGCTCCGATATATATATATATATATATATATATATATATATATATATATATATATATATATATATATATATATGTGTGTGTGTGTGTGTGTGTGTGTTCATGCACAAATAGCTTCTCGGTCATAATCATTCTCTATATCTATTCAGATGCATATTTTATATTCATCTCAGCATGGAAAAATATTTATTATCATATATTCAGCTCCAAGGAAATCTGCAACATTTATTATATGTTATCTCCAATAAACAGTTGGTCGGGAAAATTCTTCTTTCTATATATATTCAACAAACCAACTAAATGTTGGTTAGAACTCACCAACCGCCAACTAAATGTTGGTCAGCATCAATAAAGACACCAACAAGTTGGTCGTCGGCCATGCTAGGCAAAAGTCCCAAACACATGGTTAAATTCTAGGTGAATAAACTTTACCTAAACTGGGCTAAAATTTGGACCAACTCTCCACTCACGCCTGGGAACCACGGTATGAATGAAATTACCTAAACAATTTTGGGTGCATTAGTGTAACCAACCATGGTGATGCACTTGTAATTGGTATAACTCTTAAGATAATCCTAAGGGTATCAATAGAACCGGTGAAAACTAGAGATTGACAAGTCAATCCAAAACATAAGTTAGAAAATCGTCAATTCATATACAGAGATTAACAGAAGATAAATTTCATGATTATATATTATTACTTGAAGAATTCCCTGGAAATCTATTATTCTCTAACAATGCAGGATCAATCGATCCCTTCTTTATTATTTATCTCAATTTCTTATTAAGCCTGACAGATGGTCGGTACTATTATTATTTATCTGGATTTCTCATTAAGCCCGGAAGATGGTCGGCACTCTTATTATTTATCTGGATTTCTTATTAAGCCTGACATATGGTCGGCACTCTTATTATCTGGACTTCTCATTAAGCTCGACAAATGGTCGGCACTCTTATTATTTATCTCGATTTCTTATTAAGCCTCAACAGATGGTCGGCACTTTTATTATGGATATGAATTTCTCACTAACATGGATATTCGATGCAAATTATATATTATGCTCAATCATGCTCATTATTGGATCATTCTATTAAGTCCTGGCGAATGCTCGGGAATTATTATTATTATTCTCCTAAACCCTACTGGGGGCTCCACATGTCAAATACGTCGATCGATGGCACATATCATAATCGGGTTGAACTTATTAAATTCCAGAATTTCCAGACTTATCCGATCACACATTCCTAATTGGAATGGCAACAGATTTCTAATTGGACTATATGTTAAAAGTAGTTTTACTCAAACAAAATTACTTGGTCGGCAATATCATTCAATTATTTTTATAATTACATGCAAAGCTCTTGGGAAATCATTATGAGGAAATATTTCCTCGGCCTTATTATTTCTAACAAGACCATCATACTTCAAGGCCAAGAAAGTATTCAGAGTTCATACTCCACATTTGGGGGCTTTTACTATAGAATTAATTATTTCAGCGGCACGGTTTGATAATATCATGATACATCAGTCAAGCATCAGATACAGCTCCAAATCGTAATAGATTAAGAGATATCACTATCCAATCATCATACAGGAGTTATTGTGCACATGCTACTGAAGTTTAGGAGTCAAACTCAGCATCTACAGCACTGGGATCTCCACTACTACTGTCCCGCCCAACACTGCAGAAGAAGTTATACTTATATGTAAATATTTTAGAGTCCGTTACTAGCTCGATACTAATCAAATTGCAGAATTGGGTTCAAGAGGCTAGCATGTTACATCAACAAAGCCTTCAGAGGAGCATAAATCAAAAAAATCAAGGACGTACAGTTAGCACTCAGTTGGTCGGCTGACCAGCCAACTAACCCACTTGAAGATTATGATAAGCCACTAGCTACAAACTATGACAGATCTCATTGTTGCATCTAAATTACCAGGGGTGACACATAGCACATATTCGCTTGATGAATAGAGTTCCTCAAAAGAAATATTAGCTCTAACGCAGCCATTAATCAGCCTGCACCATCCATCGTCCAGGAGATAGACCACTCATATATTGAACGTATCAAGAAGACAGATCAATCATCTCATTATGCACAAGCACCGAGCAATATTTCAGAATAAATACTCAATCCTTTCAGTAAACCATCAAGCATAGAGCATTGGGGGCTTATGTTGATGCAAAAAATTACCCATCAATATGGATCAGCCAGAAAGGGACACCTATCATCCTACATGGTAATATTCATACTTGCTCGGCACCCAAGGAGAGTTGGTCAGCATACCAACCAACTCAAGGAAGACAAACCATCCAGAAGATCAAAATCTATTAGAAGAAGACTCACCAACAGTCATGAAACCCTGGAAGTCCAACAATCATATTTATTGTAAATAGATGTAAATGTATGAATATATAAAGACATTCCATATCTTGAACTCCCATCACTATAAATACATGCACTCCCTTAGCCAAAGGGACAATTGGAATTAGGTAACTAACTAATTCATCCTTAGAAGCCTCTCTCTCTACACAGATCTCTCCCTCTACACCATGTTGTGCTATTGTAGACCTCTGGGAATAAAATAACAGTGGACGTAGGCTTTCCTTATAGCCTAACCACTTTAAAAACATTTGTCTCTTATATGTTTGATGTGATTGTTTATCTTCATTTCATCTTCAATCTAATCCTCATCATTTATCAGCGGCGTCAAAACCTAGCTTAAAAAAATTCCCAAAGGTGACCTCTTTATTTGCAATGGGAACAACTATAAACGTGTTTGGGTCTACTTTGGTTAAAGCGCCTTGTACGATATATCATTGGTGGTTTAAGTCGAGGCCTATAAGTATTCATCACAAACTAGAGAACCAGTTTGGGTACGGCATGAGAAGTGGATGCACCATTGTAACCTATCCCTTTCCTCCTATTAAAACCAAACACAAGACTAAAGAATATCTTTTCAACCTTCTTATATGGGTGCTCTAAAGTGATCTTGACCTCCTAGGCACATATGAGATCTTTCTCGAGTTGGGATATAAGGGCTTCAAATTTCTCATGAGTCTATATTGAAGCTTGAAGATCTCTCGTAAGACTAGCCATTTTGTTGGTTAAATCACTCTTTTCCCTCACCACCAAAATAACTTTCTCACTTAAAGAAATCCTCACCGAGGTTTCACTCTCTCTCGACTCCTTCAACTCCTTCTTTAACGATAACACCCTAAGTGATAAATTTTTTTTTTGCTTTTTAATTTTAAATGACTCGGCGTGGGGTGTTGGATGCCGCATTCCTCCTCACTCAAAACATTATCTCCCTCACTCTCTCTGTAATGGTTCGAATCACTGTCAAGGTCATTGTAACAACCCGTCCTTTTTGGAGACGATTAAATTCCATAATTAAGTATAATTTGGAATTTGGGGAATTTTCCTAAATAGTAATTTTTGCGATTTTCGAGGATTTAATAATTTTTGATGGATGGTATATTTGTAAGGACATTTTTATCATGTCCGTTATCTTAATGTTTTGTATGTCGTACGCCGTTACATTTGGCACGTCTCTGCTCGATCACATGTGACGGACCCAATCCGAATTCCGGGAATCAAGCATCCTGCTCCTCCATCATGTGTCCTACATCGGTCCCAACGACTTCAAGTTCCGTGAAATATGGCACGATATGGATGTTCAAGGGCAATTAGGTAATTATACAACCACCGACTGGAGAATAGGTCAACTGAAAAGTTGAAGAGCTTACCGCAACAAAGATACTGGAAGAATCGGCACCTCAATCCAAGCTACGGTGAAGAAGCTATGGCCCTTTGAAGATGGAGCAAAATTCCAAGGAAGGAATCAGAAATCCAGAAATCTGGGCCGGTCCGCCTCTAATTAAAAAGAATCGATCCGCCAGCGAACCGATCCGCCTAGACCCGGACCGGTCCGCCTTACATTGGCCAGTGGACCCCGGATCGAATGAGAACCGAATCTGCTTCAAATAAAACGAACCGATCCGCTATCGGACCGATCCGCCTCAGGGCCGGACCGGTCCGCCCAGGATAACCACGAACAGATCATGTGGATATTTTTAGGGCAAATTAATTCTTATTTATACCACGATCGGGGAGTTGGTTTTCTTAAGACTTACACACGATTTTCTGAGTTCCATAACTCTTAAGTCTTCATGGTATTTAAGTCCATTGATTCATACCTTTGATTCACACAAATTCCATACATTTGTGAGTCACTTTTGGTAACCCAAGAACACCATTGCTGTTGTTCAACCCATGTGAAGTGGACCGCTTCTTCCTCTTCATTGCTGCCCTACTGGACAGGGATAGTTCCAGCCGCCAACCCTACTGGAAAGGGAGATTCCAGCCGCGACTACAGAATCCGATACCCGAGGGTAATTCTTAGTCAACCTGTATTTCATTGTAATCCAATTGTAAACCGTCTTTTACAAATTATAGTGAATATACAAATGGTTTTGCCCCTGTGGGGGATTTTTCCTTAAACTTTGTGTGTTGAATAACTTGTGCATGATTTCATATTGTTTCAATCACACCTAGTTGCATGCTTAGGGTTAATTTGGGTTAAAATTGGTATTTATTATATTATTTCTTAATTGAACGCAAGCGCCAACTCTTTCAAATTGGTATCAGAGCAGGTTACGCTAATCTATTGCGTATTCCTTTTTCCGCAAAATTTTTCTAAGATATCAATTTTTGAAATAAATTGATTTTTGAAAAGAGCGTGTTCATATGGAGAAGTCATATTATAAAATGCCTATTTTTGACGGGTCAAATTATGCTTATTGGAAAGCCCGTATGAGGTCGGCTTTAAAAGCCATTGATGAACGTGTATGGATTTTTGTTGAACGAGGGTGGACTCCTCCCACCGTGACTGTTGATAATGTGACCAACTTGAAACCTGACATTACTTGGACTGATGAAGAATTTAAATGGTCATCTTTTAATTCTAAGGGTCTAAGTGCTATTTCTGGGTCTGTCACACCTGATGAGTTCAAACGCATAATGACGTGCACCACGTCAAAAGAAGCATGGGATGTTTTGCAACTTACCCATGAAGGAACAAATGCTGTTAAAGAGTCAAAATTGCAAAATTTAACAACTCAATTTGAAACCATCACCATGCATGAAAATGAATGTTTTGATGAATTCTATGCTAGGCTTTCTGACATTGTTAATACTAGCTATAATCTTGGTGAACATATTCATAATGATAGAGTTGTTAAAAAGATTCTTCGTTCCCTTCCCAAGCGTTTTATACCTAAAGTCACTGTGCTAAATTCCTTGGGTAATTTAAATACACTAAAATTGGAAGAACTGGTAGGAGATTTACAAACTTATGAAATAGACATGTTTCCTAAATCTGCCAAGCCAAAAGATAAGGGAATTGCCCTTAAAGCCCAAGAGAGAAAAAGTGAGGGGTCAGCAAGAAAGAAAGTCGAGTCATCTAGAAAGATAGAAAATTCTGATTCTGAATGTGAGTTTGACTTAGATGATTTGGCATTATTTGCTAAAAACTTCAAGAAAATTCTGAAATTTAAAAAGGGTGGAAACTTCAAAGATAAAAAGAATTTTCAGAAAAATAAGTTTGAAAAGAAAGATTTCAAAGAACCCCCTAAAGACAGTGAAAGGTGTTTTGAGTGCAACGGTAAGGGACACAGAGCGTTTGAGTGTGCCACTCGTCTGAATAGGGAAAAGGGTAAAGCTGTCCTAAATGCTACCCTTAGTGACGACAGTGAGGTCGAGTCGGTGGACTCGGGAGATGAGTCACCGCATGAGCGTAACTTCACCGCGTTCATGGCTAGTCATGTGAGTACTCCTACTGCATCTCACGACGATGAGGATGCTACTTCACAGGGACACCTCGATAGTGAGAACGAAGAGAGTGAGGGAGAGGGGGAAGGTAGTGAGGACGAGAGTAACCTTCAACGCGCCTACGCCGAGTTATATAATGAGTCTTTCAAAACTAAAAAACGTAACAAGGCATTAGTTCTTAGAATCACCGCGTTAGAAGAAGAGTTAGAAGAGACGAGAGAGAGAGAGTCCTCTACCTGCACCTCCATGAGAGAAAGAGAATCTGCCTGGGTTAGTAAAGAGAATTTGCTTAGAGAGAGAGAGAGCAGTTTTGAGAAAGAAAAAGCGGACTTGACTAAACAAGTGGCTAGTCTTACGAGTGAGCTCCATTCCTCCCTGGAGACTCGGAAGAAACTTGAAGCCCTTGTTGCTCAGCTTACTCATGACCTTGAGAGAGCTAGGAAAGTCAAGGTACAAATCGAGGACAGATCTGGGAAGATGGGAAAGATGCTCCTCGGTCCCGCTTTAGGTTTTGGTGACAGGCAAGGAATAGGTTTTGATGGTGCCTCCACGTCCCAAATTGCACCCGGACCAATTCCTGAGTTTACTACGACTCCTTATGGCCGTCATAAAAAACCAAGAAGGAGATTTCGACCAAGAAAAGCAATCCAAGGTCCTCCTAATAATATGCCCTTTTGCTCCCATTGCAAAAGAAACGGACACCTTAGGGATGATTGCTATAAGTTGGGTCGGACACGACGTACGTTTGCTCCACCACATCAGACTGATGAGTTTGCCAGTCTGAGAGAGCGTGTTGAGTTTCTAGCCGCCACATCACAGAGTTTGATGGAGGAATTCCGACGGATGACCTTGCCATCAATGAATGCGCCCCGCATTCCGGCTAAAACCAACAACAACAAGGGAATACAAAAAGGTACCTACTCTTGGGTTCCTAAGAAAGAGAAAAAGGCCCTTGTTGTCCATGTTGCTCTAAAAGCCCATAATACCTCACAGTGGTATTTTGACAGTGGATGCTCCAGACACATGACAGGTGATGTCTCATATTTTACCCATCTTGAGGATTATAATGATGGGAGAGTCACCTTTGGAGATGGTAGCAAATCTAGCATAGTTGGATGAGGTACAGTAGAGTTACCAGGATTTCTAAAGCTAGAGAATGTGCTGTACGTCAAAGGTTTGAAAGCAAACCTTCTTAGCATCAGCCAGCTGTGCGACGATGACTTTGCAGTGAAATTTGACTGGAAAGCTTGTAAGGTTTATAATCAAGCCGGTAAACTTTTAATGCAAGGGGTGAGGACAGAGGATAACTGCTATGGGACTGAGCCCACATCCTCACTTGTCTGCAACAGCGCCACGATCACTCCTATGGATCTGTGGCACCAACGTCTAGGTCATGTGAACGTTAGAGACTTATCTCGTTTAGTCAAAAAGGACCTAGTACGTGGCTTACCATCTCTTGGAAAGTCAACTTCGACCGTTTGTGGACCCTGTCAGTTGGGAAAACAAATTCGTAGTCCTCATAGGAAGTTGAATTCCATTACCACCTCCCGTGCTCTTGAGTTGATTCACATGGATCTTATGGGTCCTACTCGCACGGAGAGTCTAGGTGGTAAGAGATACATTCTCGTGATGGTAGATGATTTCTCTAGATACTCTATTGTAGGTTTTCTAAGAGAGAAATCTGATGCTGTAGAATTTTTAACGACCAAGTGCCGTGTCCTGCAAAATCAACACGGGGTCACTATTAACAGAATACGTAGTGACAACGGCACTGAATTTAAGGAAGCAAAAGTGGATTTGTACTGTGATAGCCTTGGGATCAAACATGAGTTTTCTGCTGTGAGAACTCCTCAGCAAAATGGGATTGTTGAGAGGAAGAATAGAACGATCCAAGAGATGGCTAGATCTATGCTTCTAGGTCGTAAAGTTTCTAGGAGATTTTGGGCAGAGGCAGTGTCTACTGCATGCCACACGATGAATAGGGTTTATTTGCGTCCACACACACTACAGACACCTTATGAGTTGTGGACCGACAAGAAGCCCAACCTGGCATATTTCCGTGTTTTTGGGAGTAAATGCTACATTCTACGGGATAGAGAGCAATTAGGAAAGTTTGACTCCCGGAGCGACGAGGGAATATTGCTAGGATATTCATCTAACAGTAGAGCGTACCGAGTTTTTAACCTGAAGATCTCTAAGGTTATGGAATCAATAAACGTCACTGTGCAAGATGACGAACCTCCGATGGTTATTGATCCCAACCTTCAGTGTGAGGATGAGGATTGTTCTGACATTGATTTTCCTGTTCCTCTCCCACACTCTGTGGACCCTATTCCTGTGTTAGGGGACACACCTGCTTGGGTTCGCAAGAGTCATGATCCTTCAGCCATCGTTGGCAATCCCACTCTAGGGGTCAAGACTCGTGCTCAACTAGAGAACGTTGTTAGTCATCATTGCTACACGTCCAAAGTCGAGCCCAAGAACCACAAAGAAGCACTCAAAGATGAACACTGGATATCTGCTATGCAGGATGAGTTGCTTCAGTTTAAGAAAAACAATGTCTGGGAACTTGTCCCCCGACCTAGTAATACTAATGTTATTGGTACCCGGTGGATTTTCAAGAATAAAATGGATAAAAATGGTACCATAATCAGAAATAAGGCTAGGTTGGTCGCTCAAGGCTACACACAGATAGAGGGTGTAGACTTTGGGGAGACATTTGCTCCTGTTGCGAGGCTTGAGTCCGTCCGTCTTCTGCTCGCCATCGCATGTCATCTGCACTTCAAGGTATATCAGATGGATGTCAAGAGTGCCTTTCTGAATGGCATTCTACAGGAAGAGGTTTATGTGGAACAACCAAAAGGGTTTGAAGACCCTCAGCACCCTGAGCACGTCTACTATCTGAGGAAAGCCTTGTATGGTTTGAAGCAAGCACCCCGTGCTTGGTACGAGAGGCTTACTTCCTATCTCTTAGCTCATGGCTTCAAGATAGGGGGAGTAGATATGACGTTGTTCGTCAGGAGAAATGACGGTGCTATCTTGGTTGCCCAAGTCTATGTGGACGACATAGTCTTTGGATCCACATGCTCCCATTATGCTCACCACTTTGAGGAGGAGATGAAAAGTGAGTTTGAGATGAGCATGGTTGGTGAGCTTACATTCTTCCTTGGTCTCCAGGTTCGTCAGCTAGAGGATGGGATGTTCATCTCCCAATCTAAGTATGCTAGAGACCTAGTGAAGAAATTTGGTTTAGACTCCGCTAAGAATGCGCGTACACCTATGAGTACTTCTACCAAGCTTAGTAAGGACACTTCAGGCAAGGACGTAGAGCAAACCTTGTATCGGAGTATGATAGGCAGTCTTCTCTACTTGACTGCTAGTCGTCCCGACATTGCCTTTAGTGTTGGAGTTTGTGCGCGTTATCAGGCGTCTCCTAAAGAGTCACACTTACTCGCTATAAAACGTATTATCAAATACGTGATTGGGACTCTCTCATACGGTATTTGGTATTCCTTTGATACCGATGACCGTTTGTCCGCCTATTCGGATGCCGATTGGGCCGGGGATGTAGATGGATGTAGGAGCACTTCTGGTGGGTGTTTCTACTTTGGTTCTGCTCTTGTCTCTTGGTTGAGCAAGAAGCAAAACTCCATCTCTTTGTCCACTGCGGAGGCTGAGTACATCGCCGTCGGAAGTTGTTGCACGCAACTCATGTGGATGAAGCAAATGTTGGAGGATTATAGGATTTCACAGGACACCATGACCATTTCCTGTGATAACACGAGCGCGATACACATATCCCACAATCCTATCCAACATTCGCGCACAAAGCACATCAGGTTACGCGAGCACTTTATACGTCAGTTAGTTGAGGAGAAGGTCGTAACCCTGAGTTTTGTTCCTACCGACCGTCAGTTAGCCGATATTTTCACGAAACCTTTAGATGCCCTTAGATTTGAGAGTCTTAGGAAATCTTTAGGGATTTGCACAGTTGACTGAGGGGTTGGTCTATGTCTAGAATAGGATGCTTCTTCATGTTCATATCATATGCTTCCTATTACTAGTCTGTTTATATGTACCATTGCTTAGTTGTACAGTTTTGTTTTATTCTTTTTGTTGTTTATATTACTTTTGAAAAATACAAAAAGATTTTATTTTGATAAATTTTTTTAAAAAAATTCAAAAAGAGATTTGCCTTTTCTGGATGAGCATTTAAGATAGCCAAGTCACAACTTCATTTCATATATCCATGTGACTGTTTGGTAGAGATTTGAGAGGCTACATCATTTCATCCATGTGCTTTACATTGCTTGGAGTCCTTGAGATGTAATTAGTGATATCTTCCTACATGTTTGACTCCTATATCCTTTATTGCACACATGCACGGCTTTATTTGATTATTGCACTTGTCTATCTCATATTGGCTTGAGTGTTTCCATCTCAATCCTGTCTATACAATGTATAAAATGCGATAAAACTTGACAAGATTGGATTGCATGTAAAAACCGTTTTGGTGAGACTGTGTGTATTTTTTCTTAATGGGGAGGGGCTGCGAAAGTTGATTCTTATCCTTTGCGCAAAAGCCACCGTTAAAAGGACCTAAAAATAGAGGAATTTTAATATCCGAGGTCCTAAGAGGTTAAAAGAGCCCAAAAAAATTGATACGGCAATAAAAAGCAATTCATGCCAAATATGGGCCATTTAGGTTTCACCTAATTCTCCAAAGTTTGAGAATTTAGTATTCCTCTATTCAAAATATAAATCTGAGGGAGTTTGGTTGGAGATTGAAAAACGGGTTTGCACTTCCTTGAAAGTCCTGAAAAAGCACGAAAATCATTTTGGACGTTATTGGTGTAGAAATCACTTTGAGCTTTGATTTGTAGATTTGATATAGTCAATGTCTTATATTTCCAATATTTTACACCAAAGGAAGCATTTGAGTTCATTCGTTAGGAATATCCAATATTCATCGTGCACATATGTCATGTTTGTATGCTTTGATTTTCCTATCGAGTTTTGTTCACACCCATTCTTTTACGCTATCACCGACTTGGTTGTTTTATGTTCATTCATGGTGTGATTTTATGCCTTGTGTTCCCCCGGTACTTGATTGCTTGATTTATTTCTCTCATTTGTCTATTTGGGGACATCATAAAATGGGGAGAATGAATTATCTGATTATAGGGGAGTTTTGAAATTCTGAGAATATCTTCTTAAATTGATATATATGCTTATGTTTATCTCATTTCAAACTCGATACGTCACTTGGTATTTGCTTTGTCTCATGTGTGTAGGTACATCTTTTGATAATCCCATGTTGCACACCCTGATGAGAAAAGATTTCAGATTCCTGAAGATTTGAAGAACAAACGATGAAGACTTATTCATTTGTATCTTTCCAGTTTTGGGTTCATGGAAGGGTAGATTTGTATAGGCAATTTGTTATTTGATAATTCGGATGTTGGTTTTTATGTATGTACCGGCATAGACATAGGGGGAGATTTGTAAGGACATTTTTATCATGTCCGTTATCTTAATGTTTTGTATGTCGTACGCCGTTACATTTGGCACGTCTCTACTCGATCACATGTGATGGCCCCAATTCGAATTCCGGGAATCAAGCATCCTGCTCCTCCATCATGTGTCCTACATCGGTCCCAACGACTTCAAGTTCCGTGAAATATGGCACGATATGGATGTTCAAGGGCAATTGGGTAATTGTACAGCTACCGACTGGAGAATAGGTCAACTGAAAAGTTGAAGAGCTTACCGCAACAAAGATACTGGAAGAATTGGCACCTCAATCCAAGCTACGGTGAAGAAGCTATGGCCCTTTGAAGATGGAGCAAAATTCCAAGGAAGGAATCAGAAATCCAGAAATCCGGACCGGTCCGCCTCTAATTAAAAAGAACCGATCCGCCTAGACCTGGACCGGTCCGCCTTACATTGTCCAGTGGACCCCGGATCGAATGAGAACCAAATCTGCTTCAAATAAAACGAACCGATCCGCTATCGGACCGATCCGCCTCAGGCCCGGACCGGTCCGCCCAGGATAACCACGAACAGATCGTGTGGAGATTTTTAGGGCAAATGAATTCTTATTTATACCACGATCGGGGAGTTGGTTTTCTTAAGACTTACACACGATTTTCTGAGCTCCATAACTCTTAAGTCTTCATGGTATTTGAGTCCATTGATTCATACCTTTTATTCACACAAATTCCATACATTTGTGAGTCACTTTTGGTAACCCAAGAACACCATTGCTGTTATTTAACCCATGTGAAGTGGATCGCTTCTTCCTCTTCATTGCTGCCCTACTGGACAGGGATAGTTCCAGTCGCCAACCCTACTGGAAAGGGATATTCCAGCCGCGACTACAGAATCCGATACCCGAGGGTAATTCTTAGTCAACCTGTATTTCATTGTAATCTGATTGTAAATCGTCTTTTACAAATTATAGTGAATATACAAATGGTTTTGCCCCTGTGGGGGATTTTTCCTTAAACTTTGTGTGTTGAATAACTTGTGCATGATTTCATATTGTTTCAATCACACCTAGTTGCATGCTTAGGGTTAATTTGGGTTAAAATTGGTATTTATTATATTATTTCTTAATTGAACGCAAGCGCCAACTCTTTCAATATTTACTTTTGGTATTAAGTAAACGAATTGGAGTATTTTAATAATGTGTCGCTGCCGGGTATAGCGACAGAAGATAATATTTTAATGGGAATACCGCATTTATTTATTTTGGGTTGAAACAGTGATTTGCGGTCAAGTACCTCGGATGGAAATTTGACTGCGCCGTGAGTCTCGGAATGTTCGAGAAAGTCGGAAAAGAGTGTCCGATTGTCGAAATTGAGTTTCGGGGAATTTTAGAGTTAAACAGGCTCGTAATTGAGTAAACGAGTCATTTTTGGGATGTAAGGGTTAAAACCCTTTTCTCCTTATAAAAGGAGGAAGAGAGGGAGAAAAGAGAAGAGAAAAGAGAGAGAAGAGAGGGAAGAGAGAGAGGAGGAAGAAAAGGGGAGATTCCGGCCAACCTCCGCGGGATTCGGCTCGAGGTCATTGAATTTTATCCACGAGGCAAGTGTTTACTTTCTTTATTTAATTTTTGCATCTATATCTCATACCGTAGTTTGGTATAAACAAATCCTAAAGATTTTGGGTTGGGTTTTCGTGGATAAAACGGGTTTTCGGGAGATAAAACGAATAAACTCCTAAAATTGGATAATTGGAGAAACTTAGAAATTAATCAAATTAATTGGTGGTTTCGGGTTCTAGGATGTTTAGAACCCTTATATTATATGTGTTTGTAGTTGGTTGAAGTTGTAAGACGTTTGGTGAAGAGATGAAAGCTTGGGAGAGGCTTTAATGGTTGAAACAGCTTCTCGGAGAAGAAGCTGCCCGCCATGATCGATCGATCGATCATGGGGGCTCGATCGATCGATCGACGGCTATGGGTCGATCGATCGACCCCTTCTGAAAATGGGCAATTTTCCTAGGGTGATTTGGATGGGGTGAAATCCAATTTTAATTAACTCAAGGTTAATTATGGGTTAAAATAAGTAACCATTTAGGAGTTTATGGTCCTCCAATTGAGGAAATCTAGGAGGGCAAGGCGAGGGTTTTAATGTATAACCCTTAAGTTATATTTTTTAGGAAAAATAGAGAATTGGTAGAATTTAAATGTTTATGGTTCCTAAGTTAGGGTGGGGACCTTACGTGATGTTATGGACAAGATATAGTCCCTGGGGTTTATGGAAATGAAATCCATAACCCATTAAATTTAAGGTTGTTCGGGAGAGATAAATCCCGAGGATATTTCTAGTAGGCATATAGGCCTATATAATTATGCGTATAGAAAGCATAATTATATCGATTAGTGTTGAGTGTACCCTAGGAGATAATTAGGATAATTTGGGGATATAGATATGTACATTCACTTAGAGTGAATTGGTAATTAGAGACATCACATCCAATAAAATCCTTAGAGATGATTAAGGTATTTATTAGTTATTAAAGTAAGGAAATACTTTGGGTTTAGTATCATGCATATATGAATGCATGATTATGATTCTCTGAGAGAATCTTTGAGATTATTGGTCATCGCTAGATGAGATTGGCAAATATGGCCATTTATATATATTCGGGGAGGAATATATAGTATGTGTATATACTATGTGAATAAAGTATATATATGATATGATGTACATGATTTTGAAAATATAAAAAAAATGAATGTTTTCAAAATGGAAATAATTAATAAAATTATGGTTACACACCTCCCTAAATCGCTATCATAAGGGAAGTTGCGTGCGTATGGTGATGCCCCCTAGCTAATGAATGCATGGTGGATATAGTCCTAGGCCATATGGCGATTATATTTGACTGCGCTGGTTAGGAGATTCTGGGTGTGGTCTTGACTATCCCGCAAGCATATGGCCGCTTCTCGACGTTGGTAGGTTCCCAGGTTTTCTTATTTGATAGGCCCTGGAAGATGATAGCCATTTAGGGGCGCGTCCAGTGGGGAAACTCGGAGGGACGGTCTTAGATTTGTTAAAGTATTTTATGATAATAAAATGGCTTTAAATACATTTCCTGGATGTAAGAAGGGAAATGGGATAATTGATTGGCTTCGGATACGTTTTCCGGATGGAAGAAGGGAAATGGAAGCATGTGATATGATCAAAGCATTTTTATGATAATAAAAATGGCTTTGAATACATTTCCTGGATATAAGAAGGGAAATGGGATGTTTTTAAAACGGAAAAGCATTTTTATGATAATAAAATTGGCTTTTAAAAAGTTATATGTTATGTTAAAGAAATTCATGATAAGGAATTGGCTTTTATATGCATTGCCTGGATATAAGAAAGGAAATGGAAAGTATTGATAAATACTTGGTATATAAATCCTCAGTCCGGGAGATAGATCCGGATGTATATGGAAATATGTATATGGATATGGATAAATCGAGTACCGAGGGTCTAATGGATCCCGACGATCGACCTTGTCGCATAGTAGTGTATCGGGGGGGTTCCTTGTTTGGATTTCACTTTGCGAGACACCCTATGCCCGAACATGGCTTAGTGTTGAGACTGGGGAGAAGTTTAGCCCTTAGTACATTTCTTGGACTATCTAGGGTTGGTAGTGGTTGGGTGATAGACTAGTTTAGCAGGGTTGCTTGACTAGGATGTTTAGAGGGATGCGCTAGGAGTGCACTGTTAGTGGAGAGGTGAGGGGTATCTCATGGGAGTGCGATACCAAACTTAAATATGAGATAAAACCTTTTTCAAAATAATAAGGCATTTATGCACTTGCTAAATATTTTTCAAACTCGGTCGTTTATCTACTTTTCCTCTCTTACTATATATATATATATATATATATATATTATATAGGTGTCCAGACATAGGGACGCCTGGATGGCACTTCCTTCGAGTCGGACGTCAGCTGCAGAAGCTGTGGATGCGTGCAGGTTTTTGATAGCCGCTTCCATTCTTGTACTCTAGATAGGAGGTACTATGTAAATATTCGGGCCAATGGTCCAATTACATTTATTTATTCTTTTAGCACATTGTTGTTAATTTTATAAAATACCGCAAGTGCACGGGTTATTATAGAATAGCGAGTGTAAGTACGGGTCAAACCCATGAGGATTTGTCAATTTTAATTATTAAAAGAATTGCAGCCGTCCACCTAGATCAAATGGGGTAGAGAATAATTATAAATTATACTAAATAAAAGCATCTACGATAAATGAGAGTAACACAAGAGATTTGTAAACAATTAGGAAATAATTAGGATTCGGGGTCCATTTATCACGTAACTAATGTTTCACACTAATCTAATGTTGTCATTCCCTTTTTATAACTCAAATTAAACCGACTCTCGCCGTGTTTAATTCGAAAAATATGACGGTTATGTTCAAAATATTTTTAATGTCTCTAATAAACGGCTAAAATCCCTATTCCCTTAGACAATACAAGTTTTAAAGTTCGCAAATGTATTTAAGCATGGACTATCAAAACAATCAAAGTACAAGCATAATCCATCAAAAATTACTATTTTTAAATCTCAAAACTTGATTTGACAAAAAAATCTTGAAGGTTCTAAAACACACTCTCGTGTCGCTTTAAAATGAATACCGAATCTTTAATAACAATTAAAACAAGAAGGGAATAAACAACGATAAAATTAACGTGACAATATTAGCTAACTATGATAAACTTCACCCTACTCCTAATATAAGAATCAAGCTACCATAATGAAAGAGAAATTGCAAGAATGAATAGAGATCTTTATTAATAAACCAAAGTTACAAATAGTTCTCTCACAACAATCTTCAATCCTCTAAAAAAAATGATAAAAACTTGGCCCTCAAATTGATTACAATCACTCAAAGTTGCTCCCCGAAATCCTTCACGAAATTCCTTTCTGATTGTCTCAGAAATTATGAGCCCAAGGGTCCTTTTTATAGGACAAGTGGTGAGGTATTTGAGTTGTGGTGGGACTCTTTCTGATTGGCCGAATAGTGTTGGTAGCTATCTCTCCACCTCTTTAATATTTGGATCGTGATAAGGGATGGAATTTCCCCCCACTCGAAAACTCTTATATTTTCTCGATGAACACGCATGCTGAGTTTCGTCCAAATCGGAGAATAAAAATTTCCGACTTTTTTACGATTTCACAAGTGGAAAAACAACATTTTTTTGAACGACCGTAAAAATCAGCTTTTTTGCGCCTTTTTTGAATTGATCATCAATTTGCACCAAATCTTATCATTATCTGCAAAAATTTCACTAGGCAACTTTTTTCACAAATTAGCACAAGAATATTATAAAATTATCGAAGTGCCCATTTTTTACTTAAAATTTCCATTTTCAATATGAATTCAATCATTCTCGCATTTTTTCCTCCTTTTAATAAAATAGTCCTAAGAAATTTTTAAATACACTAAAATGGGAATAAAAAAGTATAAATTTGGGTATAAAATATACAAAATAATGCACTCATCACACATCATTCGATATGATTGTATATTTTGACCTAGTGTTCGGTTATTTTTTTCATTTCAGTTTCATTTACGCAAAAATTGTGTGGATTTTTTAATTATCTTCGTTTAAAAAGAGTAGTTAAGTAAAATTTTGACACCGGCCTAATAGGTTATTAGTAATTAAATGGACTTTCGACAGTGATGCTAAGAATGATCCGTATGAGACTCCTGTCATAATTTGATATAGGAGTGATTACCCGGTATTTTATTAGGCGGGGTGTCACAGTCATCATGTTTAGAAACATCCTCATCAGTGTGAGACGTACTTCATGTGCTAACATGACTTTCCATGAACACAATTAAGTTACATTCATTCGATGTTTCATCCTTCTAATCCATTAACTTGACATCACTATCGCTTAAAATGGTATTATAGGTAGCTTTGCCTTTTCCCTATCTCTTAATCCTCGTAGAACACTCATGGGTTTTGTGACCCTTACCCTTGCACTCATAGCATCTCTCCGTGTCATCTTTCTTAAAGTACTCTCCACTCGCTTTCTGAATACTATTATTTCTCAACTTAAAATTTGTCTTTCTTAAAAGTTTTATTTTCTTTGGAAGTATTTTGATTTCTTGGTTTGAGAATTTTTTTGAACTTTTTCGCAAAAAGGGAAAGGTCATCGAAGTCAAAATCAAATTCAGATTTAGAAACCTCCTCTTTTTTCTTCTTATATTAGGTTCTCAAAGCAATCACTTTTTCTTTTTTCTTTTGAATTTTGGAGAACATATCAATTTCGTAAGTTTGAAGGTCTCTTATGAGTTCTTCTAACATAAGAGTATCTAAAATTCCCAGTGAGTTAAGAACCATGACTTTTGCGTTAAAACGGGACGAAAGAGATCTTAAAATCTTTTTAACTACCCTCGTCTCATAAATTCTCTCAACCAAATTAAAACTAGAGTTAACGATATCAAATAATCGTGCATATAATTCATCAAATATTTTAGTCTCTAGAGTGCAAATAGTTTCTAACTGTGTGATGAGATTTTGAAGCTTTGAAGATTTCACAACATTGGTATCCTCACAAGTGAGTTGGAGGATATCTCATGATTCCATAGATGTGGTACACATTATTATATAAGAAAACTCGTCGGGTGTGACTACACCAAAAATGGTACTTAAGACTCAGGAGTTACAATTTCTCCATGTAAAATCATCCTTTGTCTAAGCAGTGATATGTTTAAGACTTATGACATCATCATTAGTCACAGTGGTAAGTGCCCACCCTCTTTCATAAACAAGCCAGACCCGCTTGTCAATCGATTTCAGTACCGACCTCCTTCGAGCTTCCAAATACGCTAATCGGTAGCATTAAAGATAGGTGACCTATTGTATGCATTATCCATATAACTACCAGGATTCATCTACGCAACTAGTAAAAACAAGCTCTGATACCAATTTAAAAATACGGGTTATATGGATACACCGTATATTAGGTCATGCACATAAAAATTTCTCTTTTTAGCCAAATTTTATCTTGACAAAGTTTAGGTGAACATGTAAGATAATTTAAAGCTAAAATTCACAACCAAACATTCAAATCAAAACAGGAAAAAGATTGAGGAAAAATCCCTTTCAGGTAAAACTTGCATTTCAGCATTGTTTTAGACACGACACATCAATAAACACTTACAAAGATCTTAAACCTCCAATAAGTTTAATAAAGTAGTGTCTTCGAGTCTTCTGTAGAAAATGATGCAGTCCAACACCATCCACAATATGCAGCTCTTGCCTCGGTATTCACCGATTAGTTTCAGGAATATGAGTTCCTTTATTCTTTAGCAGTAGAGATACATCTCTATAAAGTCAGCCATAGAGAAGAACTCTATAAGGGTTTGAAGATGAATAGCGTATCTAGGGTTTAAAGTAAACTTAATAAATAATTCAGTGGGATTAATTTGGAAAACAAAAAGCGTTTTTTCACAAATAAGGATTGTGAGACTTTGGGGACTGATATGGAAAATTGATTTTCACTAAAAGTTCTAAATAAAATATCCCACAAGAACCCTATTTATTAAAAACATAAAATTCGAAGTGAAGAAGTTCATTCGAATGAAAACAAGGGTTCGTTCGAATAAAAAACTTATTTCGTTCAAATGAACTTTAGTCTCGATTGAGAGAATAAGAGTTCTCGTTTAAATGAGCTTCGAACGGGCCTCGAACGGTTGGACCTCTGCCTAGGAGAGAAATATCATTGGATGCTCGTTTAAAGTTCGTTCCAACGAACTTGCAAACTCGTTTAAATGAAAAGCAGACCTCGTTCGAACAAAAAAATAGGCCTCGTTCAAACGAAGCTAAAATCTCGCTCGAACGACCAAAAGCAAAAATATTTTAATTTTAAAAAATCGTTTTAAAAAATTTGCCTCGAATAAAATTTAAAAGCATGCCTGAATCAATAGAATAAATCAAAACCTTATACCACATACCTCCTCGACAGTGTAGCGGTAATTTCAAATCATGAGAAATGATGATGTTGTTTATAACGGGATACGACAAAATAAATAAAATATTGAGCAACCATAAAACTTTCTCTTACATAATTCAATTAGAAAAAAAATTATACTAATAAAGTGAATGTTATTCGGCTTTGCAATTTTCTTTTAAGTTTAAATTTTATTAGACCACATTGCTCCTATTGACATTGAACTATCCCATTTTAAGTGTAAGCACTTAAAAGAATTTTGACTAAATCAAAAACATACATATACACGCACACATACATACACATACATACATACACACATGTACACTACTATTGGAATTTTGACTGAATCAAACACATACATATACTAATTCAATTAGGAAATTAGCAAATCAATTAAGGAATTCAATTAGGATTTTTTTTCTCAATAACAAAGTGGATGTTATTCAGCTCCGTAATTTTTCTTTTAAGTTTAAACTCATTTGACCACATTGCTCCTACTGATTTTGCACTATCCCATTTTAAGTGTAACCACTTAAAAGAGTCTTGACTAAATCAAATACATACATATACATATACACATACACATACACATACACACATACATTAGTATTGGAATTTTAACTATATCAAATCACATACACATACATATATACACATACACCAGTATTGAAATTTTGACTAAATCAAACACATACACAATTATTTGGTTTAGTATTGGAATTCAATTAGGAATTGTAATTGAATTTGGATTTTATGGCGTTATAACTCAATTATTTATTCTTTTTATGGAAATTATTTGGAGTTTCATTAGAATATTAAATAATGTTTGTGGTGTATTGTGAATGTGTGTAACTGTGAAACACTAAATTTTGAAACATTCACACCATTGAATGGTAACAAAGCAAAACTAATCAAGAAAGAGTTGAACTCACTAGTGAAATATGCCTCCGGATTCTTAATGATTCTTAATGACAGTAGTATAGTTTCAACTTAATGTCAAATGAACCTTATATATATAATACTAGCGGTCATCTACATGTTACCTTCCTTGCAGTTTTGTGCTCTTGTTTTTATAGAATCATAACTCATCATGTCTCATTTCACCAACCTCATTCTCCATTTTCTCTTTGACATATAACTATGATTTAAGGATATTGATCAACCCATAATAAGAGAAGTAGAGATAGGTAGTGTTATCCAAGGTACTAATAAAATGGACAGGGAAATTAGTTATGTGCACATTCATACGCACGGTTCAAATTTACATCCGTTCGCATAGGAATCATATGTTATAATAATATAAACCTGAATTCGATTGGTTAAAAAATAATAACTAGTTAGTGATTAATTAGAGCCATTACTTGTGGGACTTATATTCACACCCTCGTATATTTTTCTTAAAAAAAATAAGGCACGATGATAATCACTGGCAATAAGAGTACGAGAGGTTGCAATTGGATCGCACTTATAACTCTTTTATTAGTACGTGCCGTTTAGAGGGTACTCTTATCTAAAAGTATGGAAATAAGAAGATCGAACAGTTTAACTACCGTGGAAATTGTGGAGTTAATCTCTAGTAAGAGTACCTGTTCGATCATATTATATTTTCCCTACCATAAATCTAAGATAAGATTGTAGAGAATATATTCCGCGTACAAAATTATCACATAGCCCTGATGTTGTTTACGCTGTTAGAGAAGGTAGGACAAAACCTTCACCCGTTGTGGATACAACTATGTACAGAGAACATTGACTAAGATTGTGATGTCTCACGACATATGCATGTTAAATTGAATCTTGCCAATAAGTTGAAGAAAGGATTCCAAGTTCATGTCATGGAAATCTATACATCAATCATGGATACGCTTCCTCCTAGTTGACCACGTGCAAAAATCCATAAGTTTTTAAAAAGTAATAATAAATGGATAGAGATCAAACACATTGAACATATTTTAAAGTCTAATTATGAGAAGGTATATACATATATATAGTCGTAAACATAATTAATTAATCATAAACATGTTAGTATAATGATTCCGTCGCTTATTTTTTATTATAGATAATGTCGAGAGATAATGGACAGATCGTATCAAGTGATGAGATGACACCCCAACTAGTATTCTCATCTCTTGCACCCCAACAATAATTATCATCACCATATGGTGAATAATTCTCTACTCCACCATTAGTTCAATCCACTACTCTTTCTATGTGTAATAATTGTCATCACCATATGGTGAATAATATTTGTAATATTTGAGAACAAGTTGTAATAATATTATGTTTATTTAAGTTATTTTAAGTTGTTTAATTTGAGTTTAAATTGTGTTGAATAATTTGAATGAATCATAAATTGTGCTTTTTTGTATGGTGCATAACCTTTGTTTCAAACTACTAATATATGTGAATTGAATTTTGAAGATTATTTAATGGATTTCCTACAATACAAAGAGTGGATGGGGGATAATAACCGAATATATGATAGTCATGTAAAGGGCGTTCAAGAATTTGTTAAATGCGTTTATAAAAGTTTTAAAGTGATAAGAGATCGTTCCCATGCACCTGTTGTATGAATGGAAAGTATAAGTCTTTAGAATACGTTGACTTGCTTTTACTAAAGTTGGGAATTTGGCATGACTATAAGATATGGACATACCATGATGAAAAGAATGTACCTTATATTCCAAAAGAATTATCGGTACCCGATCGCGTAACCAAACCCCATCGAGTGGAAGTGGTACATGATTCACCAACACATTGTCCGTTGATTGAGCTAATTGGCGATGCTTACGGAGTCCATTACCATCAAAACCACCAACCTATAAATACAAATAATGTGCATTATGACCAAGTCAATGAACAAGTTCATGTTGAATTACTAGAAGATCAGGAATACATACGGTTGAAAGTCGACGCGACTAAATCATTGTATAAATATTGTGATGAATATCACCCAATATTATATGCAATGATTGGTTTGCAGAATTTGAAAATTAAATTTAGTTTGTCGGGAAACAGTGCAACCAGAATTTTTATGTGGGTTAAAGACATTATCCTAAAATAGAACATGTTACTAGACGATTATCCTAATATGAAGAAGATTTTAAAGGGCTTGAGTTTGAATTACAAATCTATTCATGTATGAAAGTATGATTGCATATTGTACCGCAACGAGCATGAAGAGAAGGATGAGTGTCCTGTATTCATTGAGGCTAGATATGTGGTTTGTGGATAGCAGAGGATATCTGCGGAATGACATGGCCCACACTCACATCGCGATAGAGGAGATTGATTTACAGCCCGACGGTTCTTATGAGGAGAGACTAGTGTCTATCCTAGACCATAGAGAGAGGAGATTGAGATCGAAGGTAGTTCCACTTGTACGGGTCCAGTACGTAGACGAGTTCACCTGGGCGCGCAAGGAAGATATGCGTGAAAAATACCCAGATTTATTTTTACCAGGTACGCCTTATTTTTTGAATTTCGGGATGAAATTCCGTTATTAGGGGGAAAGTATGTAATACCCCGTATTTTATGGCTTTTAAATTGCGGATTTATTAAATCTATTTGAGATAAATTAATTTAATACTAATCCGAAAATTCATTTTAAATATTATTAGCGTGAGAGAGTTAGTAATTATTGGGAATTTGTTGAATATTACTTAATGAGTAAAGTGGTATGTATAATGAATTTATTAAAATTGTCACGAGTGAATAATATGATAATTGTGAAAATTAAGTCGGGACGCATATGTATCGTGCCGGGACTAAACTATTATAATAAAAAGTGAATAAATTAAAAGTCACACGTATGGTCATTTCGAGTGAGTCAACGTGTCCGAAAGGGTCAAGATAGTCATAAAAGTATACCCGGGGGTTTAGTTTGGGTCCCGGAGCGATTTTAGGCCTAACCGGCATCCCGGGAGGGCAATTTAGTCATTCTCCATTTTAGGCCTTAGTTAATGACAAAAATTGGGAATTAATATTAGATGTTAGGAGAGACTTCTGGGGTTAACATTCTCAAAAGTTTAGAACGGCAGTGAGAGGAAGAAAGGAAAAAGCTTTCCAATAATTCAAGGCCAAGAACTAACCAATTTCACCTCCACCACCACCAAAGCGTAGATCGAAGCGAAGGGATCAAGCCTATACCAGTCCATTTCATGGAATCAGACCTACAATCTTAAGGCAAGTATCTATCTTGCTGATTCCTAGTTAATATCTTACCCATGTTAGAATAGGATTGGTAAATACATGTCTTATTGAAGAATGATATGATTTAATAAATTTAAATTGCATGTTTTAGGAGGAATACATGTAGTCTGGAACCCTTGGCATATGTAGAGGATCACCCACTGATTTCTAATGATTTAATAGAGAGAAATCTGGAAAAAGATTGAGAATATTGGAATTTATGATAAAACTAGAGTTCTTGATAATTCTACTGAATTTGTCCCTTTAAATACATGCCTTTGATTCATTTGTACATGTTTTACGTAGGAAATCATGTAGGTAGGTTGACATAACTCTTGGTTTAATTGTTTGGGAGATTGGGATTCGTTAATGATGTTTTGGAAAAGTTTTATGGATGAAATCTATAGGCTGGAATAACATAATCTAGGCAAGAACTGCTCGATCGATCGATCGACTCAAGAATGTCGATCGACCCATTTTCATCGATCGATCGACCCCTCTTGGAAATTGAAGATTTTTCCCCTTTTTAATTAATTCGGCTAAAATACGTAGGAGCCCTTGGATATCATTTAAAGATCATAATGGGTCATGAAGGGGACCAGTAGGGTCTAATTAGGTTCTGGTGAATATAATTTTATACGAGATGAAATCTTGGGACAACGGGGGTATGTCTTTATTGAAAATCATGCGTACATTAATTAAAGTATTGAGGGATTAAAGAAAGACTTAGGGATTAAAGAAAGACTTAGACCAGCATGGGAGTAAGGGTATACCTACTGAATTTACCTTTAGGAAGAGAAAACACTTCTAGGGATGAGAAGTAATTATGAAATGGTTGTAATTGAGAACAAAAGGAGATGAGTTCATTATTCATAAGAATTGGGTAATTTGTACTACGTACGGTTAAAATATTGTTATAGGTCGCGAGCGAACCTAATTAAAATATGTAATTATATATAACCGAGTGCATGTGTATATATAATGTTGTATATGTGTATAATCATACCCGTGCTACTTGCTATCACGGAGGTTATCGCGCCGGGACATCTTATCTAGATGGGACCTTTATGGGGCATATTGACTCGTACCCTAGAACATAGGATTCCTTGGTACAGGCTATCTTAGCATGATATTCAGACGGTGCTAAGAGACGTGAGGGTATATGCTGATCTCTTAGTGACTTGGAACTATGCTTCGTCTCCATTTTGTGTGTATTGTGTTAATACAGTTCAAGGATATTCCGAACTTGTATTTCCCTTTGTACGAGAGATACGGGGACTTGATAGCAGAGTATGCCCGCACCATAGATTTTATGTAGGGTGCCGATTAGTATATATATTTTATAAGTGAATAATATATATACGTATATATGAAATTCTTTTACTATGTGTATAAGTATAAAAATATCGAATAAATGCTCCACAATTTAGTAAGTGTTTGGGAACTTCACCATAGTATTGAGAAATACATAATCGACGTAAATAATCTTTAAGATATTGGAATCTAAACTAAAATCATAGATTTGTGACCTCACGAATCATAATTTATGGGAGGTGAATTAGATAGGCTTATGAGTCATTTTAGTAGTACGGTAGGAGTGCACACTAGATGAGATGTGAGAATTCTCAAGAGAGTGTCGTGTACTAGCATGGTTGTCATATCAGTTTGTAAGCATTTTAAATACCTTCTAAACCATTTTAAAACTATTTTACACTCGGGCTCTGAACCATTTCCTGTTATTTTTCCTTTTCTTGTATATATATATATATATATATATATATATATATATATATATATATATATATATATATATATATATATATATAGTAATGCTCTTGTGCGGACCGGACATGTGTCACCTAACGGTGCGCCTAGAAATTATCGCCTAAATTATAGGCACACTCTCTCTTTTTTGGGCTCACCGCCAGGTGACACATGTCCGGTCCGTACTCTTAAAATGCGGACTGGTTCGCACAAAAGCAGGATTGTATGTATGTATATATATATATATATATATATATATATATATATATATATTACAGGTGCCCAACCATAGGGGCGTTAGGTGTAGATTTATTTGACTGGACATGCTGCAGCTTTTGGGAGTTGTAGGTCATTGCAATAGACACCTCTTCTTTTGGCTTCTCAGATTTCTATTTAGCTCTATTAACTAGGGCATGTGTCGCCCATTTCCAGACTCTTGTTTAGACTTGATAGGGATTTCATACACTTCTATTATTTTAGTATTTTGTTCTTATTTGGGATTATTTTATCTTTCGCATTGTCAGTGGTTGTGGTTATTTATTTGGATTTGAGTAATCTAGTTGGCATGTTTTATTGGATGATTGGTATCCTTATCATTTGTGTTATTCATAAATTGGTTTATGCTTAGAAGGTTTTTCACACGAAATTTAGTAAATAAATCATTTAAATTGTTTTGACACTTAGCCAGGTGAATTGATTGATTACAAAGAAAGCCGCCCCACAAACACACTTCAAAAATTCTCCATGCAAGTAGCTCGCAGGACTCACCTCGAAGGCTCTTCACAAGCAAGTATCTCGTATCGTTCTACCTCGAAGAGCCTCCAATTGATTTGCTCAAAAGACCCATCTCGAAGAACAAAGGTCACCCAGATGACAATAGTTTGTAATCAGAAATAGAATGTTGTATTATATACTTTATCTTATGAATGTATATGTTGAGTGGGATCGCTTGGTACACCTGAGGGACCATGCCTGGCGGGGAATGGGAGAGCTTTCATTCTCTATCAAGCTATCTCCTCTTGGTAACTTTGCCGGGACATGGTTTGGAAGATTGAGAACAAGGCAACGTTGGGAGTTATTACCATCCCTCTTGGCACACTTGGACAAAACTTCACCCAGGACAAATGTCACTTGAGCCGACTCATTGCTTACCTATTCGAGTGAACCTCATCGAGTCATTCGATCTCCCTCAATACTTACCTCAGGTGCCCGCCCGTATGACTGACATGACTAGATACCAAACAATAACCTTTTTTTGAACCACTCCCTGAAGTCATGACGCCTGGCGTTTAGGAACTCAAGAATACAGCACTCAAATGCCTTTACCCTTAGGATGGCAGGTTTATTTCACCAAATCTGATCGTATAGCCATCCTAGAGTAATCCCCAAGATGACAAGTCATATCCTTCATTAATGACTGTAATACTTCCAACCAATAGAACGCTTTCCAGCCAAAATTAACAGATCCCATGCATTTAATGCACCATGCCAAAGGGATCGAGGGAATGCTGACTCGAGCAACCTCTCCCTCCATATAAATAAGACCAAAATAAACAAATCAAGAGAGGGGCATCCAGAACCTATAATTGCTACACAAATTCCCTCATACCAGAGAGCCCTCGAGAAGAGCATTAACTCCCATACACATTCAATGCACTCATCATTGGGCATTAACTGAGTTTGAAGTTCCTGTCATGTCTTTATTGGGCCTAGAGTGCTTGTTATTTCTCCCTCTTACCATGCTACCTGCTGGTCCCATTCATTTATTGTGCTCACCAAATGCTACTCATGTCAATATGTTCTTTAGTGCAACTTTGAATATTAAATCTCTCTGTCTCTGATTCACCTGTGGCTCTGACCTGTGCTTTATATCTAGCGTTGTTAGTCCCGATCTTAATAAGGCGTTATGCATCACTTAATACTAATAGTATTTGAAGAACCCACATCTTATAGACAGTGATGCTAAGAATGAACCACACCGTCCACCTTGATTTTTAATTTAATAAAGGACTAATCACCCGGTAGTTAATTAGGCGGGGTGTTACACTAAACTTGGGCCTAAAAGCATGATGCTAAATGGGGAAACCTAAAACAACCCCCAAATTACCACGTAAGGGGCATAGACACCTCATAGAGAATGAATATAACTTGTAAGAACTGACCACGTAAGACTAAAATTTGTAAATAACTAGACTTAGGATTAAAAACATGCTGCTAGAGGGGGAAAACCTAAAATAGCCCCGTAAGGAGTATGACCACCTTGCACGGGACCAATATAACTCGTAAGGACTGACCACATAGTCATGGGACGCCCGATTTGAGAATAGGACTGAAATTTAAAAATAACTAGACTTAAGCTAAAAAAATATACCGCTTGAGGGAGAAAACCTAAAATAGCCCCCAACAGGCCCCGTAATGGGCACGGACACCTCACATGGGACCAATGTAACTCATAGGAACTGATCGCACAATCACGGAATGCTCGGCTTGAGAAATGGACTAAAATTTGAAAAAACTAGACTTAAGCTTAAAAACATGCTGCTATAGGGGGAAAACACTAAACAACCCCCAAACGGTCCTGTAAAGGGCACAAACACCTCGCACGAGACCAGTGTAACTCGTAAGAACAGAACGCATAGTCACGGGATGCTCATCTTGAGAATATGACTAAAATTTACAAATATTTAGTATTATTTGGTTGTTGAATATAGTTTTTTTCTTCGAGGCTGCCCAAAAATAAATTTTATTTTTTTATTAAATGGATATGGTCGAGACTCAAATCCGTAACTGTTAATTTTTTTTAAATTAATAAATAATGGTCACGGTAGACCATGACTAGGGGTGGAAATTTTAGAAACGACACGGAACGACACGAAATTGACCCGAAATTGACACGATATTTCGTGTTCGTGTCGTGTTCGTGTCGTGTTTTTTTTACACGAAGTCGTGTCGTGTCGTGTCGTGTTCGTGTCTTAATTATGAGTCGTGTCGTGTCGTGTTATCGTGTTATCATGTTTTTTAAGCCTAAAATTTAAGAAATTACAGTAGTCGTGTCGTGTCGTGCCGTGTTATTTTTTATTCGGGTCGTGTTCGTGTCAGCTAAAAAAAACACGAATTCGTGTCGTGTCGTGTTCGTGTCCTAAAAAACCTTGTCGTGTCGTGTCATGTCGGGTCAAAACACGAACCACCGACCCAAATTGCCACCCCTAACCATGACCATGATTTTATTTATTTTCTTAAAAAAATTATGGGTCACGGCTTTGGGTCGTAACCAATTTTCAGCACAGCCCCATAAAATAGTCACGCCCAAGGTCCATGATCATGCGGTCATGACCCTGATCCATGACAAACATCAATCATGAGTCCACCAATGGTCACGGTCCAGGTCTGTGACCCCCTATTCACGGACTAATATCGTGACCACGGAGCCACATACTGTCCCACGGAGGAGGTCATGACCCTCATTTTGTGTCACACATAAAGTTTGTGATCACCTATTTAGTTCACAGTGAAAATGGTTACAGACCTCAGCCGTGACTCGAAGAGTTGGTCATGACCAAGATCCATGACCATTCTCGAATTGTGGTATAGTGTTGCCATAATTTTTTGCCAACGTTTTATGGCCTTATAGGACCTCTAAAAGGTGAATTAATGGAGTAACTCCATATGCCTTAACTTATGGGAATGATGTTGTGTTACCGGTGGTAATAACTCTTAATTGATTGAGTGTAGTGGCCCAAAATGAGTTAACTATAGAAGGTTTTGACCAAGATATACACATGGAATTAAAAAATATAGAAGAGGATATGGTCAGAGCCTTAAATAATATTTGTGGTCCAAAAGAAGAAAATAGATGATAACTATAATGAGAAAGTAAAAAAAAAGAACCCTTAAAGAAGGACCCTTAAATAATATTTTTCCTTTAGAATCAAAGGATATAGCTTACAAGAAATAGTCCCCAAAGTGGAAAGGACCATTCCAAGTATATAGAGCATTGAAGGATTGGTCATATCATTTAAGAGGCGTAAATGGTTATATTCACTTAAGGAAAAATATGCTAGATTTTTTAATCCATATTAACAAAGCATTTGGGAAGCAATTCAATAAGAACAAAATTAGGGGTGTAAGCGGTACGGTTTGGTCGATAAATAGTAGATACCAATACCAAAATCGAACTCTGGATGGTAAAACCAAATCATACCTGTTTACCACCCGGTACACCAAAATCAATACCAAAACCAAACCAGACGGTATTTCAATAATTTTAGTTTTTTTTGGTTTCGGTAAATTCTGGTTTCTTCTAGTTTCGATAAATTCTGGTTTTCTCTGGTTTCTGATTTCGGGTTTTTTTTGTTTCGGTAAACAGCACTAAAATCCCCAAAAAATCAAAAACAAAACCAACCAACTTTTAAAATATAAAAACCAAAACCAAAACCAACTTTTTCTGGTTCGATAAATTCGGTACGGTAATTTTGGTACATTTGGTATGGTACGGTAATTTCGTTATGGTTTTTTCTAGTTTCGGAAAATTCGGTACGGTATGGTAAGTTCGGGACGATTTTTTCTAGTTTCAACGAATTCGGTACGATAATTTTGGTAAATCAGTTTTTTAAATATTAAAACCAAAACCAACCAACTTTTTTACGGTAATTTCGGTTTCGGTAAAACTGGTTTCTGATATTTTAATATATGAAACCAAAACCATTTTTTTTCGAACCAAAATGGTATGGTACGGTAAAAACTCGTACCGCTTCCACCCCTAAACAAAATACATAATTTCATTAGATATTGGCATAGTTATTGATAATCCAAGAACTGGTCTCCTCTACATAATGAATGTTTTGGGACCCTCGTCCTAAAAAGGGCTATCTTCAAAGGGTGGAACTCAAATTCACTAAGGGTCGTCCTCATACTCATCCAGGATTGTCCTCATACCCACGGCCTTAGAGGCTTGAACAAATTACTACAAACAAATAAGAATGCACATAATTTGATAGAATGGGGATTTTAGTAATTTCAAGCCTGCATAAGTGGATGCGTGAGATAACATTACACGTGGAGGGAATGATCACACATTCCATACGAATTCTAAAAGGACATGTGTTACCAATTAAGTGGATCAGATCAATCAACATGATTTACGTGACTTGGGGTGAAATTTACACCCAAAGCCACCAATAAATAGACTGTACCTTCTAACTTGTAAAATAAGTCATCTCATTGTAAAGTATACCAAAAATCAGGAAAAATACTACTAAAGAGAGAAATACAATATCCATAACTTGTAGAACACTATTCAATTAGTGAAGAATGAGTTACATGACAGTAGATGTAGGCTAATTGGCTGAACCATTACATTCATGTGTTGGACTTCTTTATTATCCATTTTACTACACTTTTACTATTTATTATCTTACCCAGTCAATGTTCATGTTCATATCTTACTAAGTTCATCTTATTATTCGGATGTTATATTTCAGTGTGACATCATATTAGCACACTGTTTGGGAATCGACTGTTGACTCGGTTGTTTTTTCACGGGTGAACCCGATCACAACTTGATTATAGGCACAAATCTGAGTTTGCTCAGATCTGGTCTATAGTTTGAAGGTTTGACTTAAGGGTTTACCCTTCTTCCCCTTAAACTCCGTTTCTGGGTATCTAATGAACTTGATCATAGTTTAATTATAATTTTGGCTAAAAATCATTATTCACCAACATATTTATGGTAATTTAATCATAAAAACATCACCAGGTCATCCCAAATTCTGTTTGTTTGGTAAATCTAGGAATTTTGGGCACAAACATTAACCCAGATTTGTAAAATTGAAAATTAATGATCATTCTACTATCCAAAATTTTCTGGGTTGATTTCCTTCCTGAAAAGATCAACTTCTTGATCGTAAAATGCTATCGGACTTATTGTCACTGCCTCTCGATGAGATGCATGCTTTAAGTAGTGTACCACCATCATAAATGGTAAAGCTCACCGGAGCAACTGAAAATGATGATAGCAAACCAAGAGAAAATTGAGTCACAAATGTTGGCTCTCACTCAAATATTGGTATTAAGACCATTAGAGGGGGTCGCGAACCCTCAAACTCCAACAGTTAGGGGTAATTGAAGCCCCCAATGGAAATAATCAATGCCCTAAGGAAATCTTGAACATCGGGGATAAGATGTAGTAATATTGAGGGATCCCATATGCTCAAAATAGGTTATAAGAAAAACTCGAACGATGAAGCTCCAGAAAAAGAGAAGGTATAAGATGAATCATAACTAAGAAGTTGAGACTACTCTTAACCAATAGGAAATACATCCTATATCCTAAGAAAAATATCGATAACATAGATAAAGCATCCTTCACAAAAGAGGTCTAGTGACTTCACTAGGCTCATAAATAAATCAACCTTTAATAGGATGGGGTCTGAACATTAGGACCCAACTGTTGTTCATAGCCAATGTGATAGTATTCTGATGAGCATATGGGAATGCCACCCCTAAGGGGTTCGACCTACGTTGGACCTTGGGATCTATCTGATACTTTAACTAAAAAAAGGATCGGAGGATAAAGTAAATAAGGGTCCAAATATAAACTTGAAAGTAATAGGCCTTAGAAAAGTTGCATTCAGAAGCTGAAAAATAAGTTGGGAAATCTAATGAAGAGTAGGAACCCCTATGAGAGGGGATACATGGAAGGGTCGCCATTTGTCCTAGAAATTGTCAGTTATCCCACTCCTGTTAAGTTCAAACCTCCAGTTATGAAACTAAATATGGAGGAATTTTAAATCCCATTCAGTATGTATAAATGTACTAGTTAGCTTCCGATATTTTCTCAATACTAGATGAAATGAGATGCAGGTCATTCTTAGGTACCTTTCAAGGGAAAAGAGCGTATGTGGTATATAGTTTTCCTGAGGATCATATCAGAATATTTAAATAGCTTGCCTATAAACTCATTCATAACTTCTTTTTCGGACTGAAACTAGCTAGAAGGGTAACCCACCTCCTAAATGTCCGACAAAAGAAGGGAGAAAGACTCAGAAACTTCATCCCTAGGTTCAACAAAGATTAGCTCAAAGTTGTTGACTATGATGAAAAGATTTCCATGACAACCTTCATCAATGGGTTCCAACCTGGGCTACTATATTAGGCAACAATGAATGAAATCCTAGCTAAAAATGGGAAGGTCATGGTAGCCAAATAACTGATGGCATTCTAGAGAGATAGATCAAAGAGAATGGGTCGCGTAAGTCTCCCAAAGTAAGTTCAAACACAAAGAAGGTAAGAAGCATCAAGAGAAATTCATTAGTTATATACAACTCGCTACGGAGGTTCATCACATATTGAATTCTATTAAGGATGAGGAGGAGCTCAAATGTCTAGGAAAACTAAAGTCCCCACCTACCAACAAAAATAAAACCAAGTACTATGAATTTCATAAGGATCATGGCCATGATACCGATTATTATTATGCTCTTAAGGATGAAATCAAAAAGCATATCGAGAAGGGTCAGTTTAACAAGTTCGTACCGAAACGAGCATCCTCAGGAGAAAAAAAGCATTAAAAATATCCAACGAAGGATAGAGAAGGTAAATATGGGGAATCGGACAATGAGTCTACCGGGGAAGAAGTCAATTTTCTGAAAAGCCCAAAGCTCTAAAGAAAAGCCAATAACTGATTTCATTTGGCACGTACATAATTTCAGGAGGAGCCCCTGGTGGAAATATCGAACCAACCGATAGAAAAGCCTATGTAGGAGAAGCAAAAGTAAGCGTTCAATGAATGGATATAAATCATATAATGAAAAAGGAGGAAAATTTTCATCCTACGAAAAAGAACATCGATCAGTTTATCATTGGATTTTCTAATATTGATATACCCATATGATGAACCATTAGTAATGAGACTCATGGTTCGCCAGTTTTATTTTTCTTGAATCCTCATTGATATAAGAAGCTCAGAAGATGTAATTTTTTCAGATTGTTTAAGAAGTTTAAAGCTAAATGTGAAGATGTTGAAGCCTTATCACCAACACCGCATCGTCTTTATTGGGGAGAAAGTCTTCCCGCTCGGTATAATAGAATTGGATGTTTTAATGGGTAAGAGCCATCTTTTCTGGAGAAGAACGTAAACTTCTTTTAATGAATTAACATATGATATCATCCTATAACATTATTCTGGGATGAGTCTCCCTTAAACAGTTTGAAGTTGTTCCCTTTACCATGCATCAAATGATGAGGTTTTCCACTCATTTTGGGGTAAGAAAAGTATGTGGCGATTAAGTCAAAGCAAAATAATGCTATTTCACATCTACTGAATAAGGGTAAGCTTAAAAGAAAAAGACGAATTCATACAACATTTACACTCTCGACCCTAGGGACTAAAAGAAATTGACAAAGGGAGAAGTAGTCGAATAGGTAAATCGGTGGTTCTCGATGAAGAGGACCCTTAAGAAATCATTCAAATCGGCTTGTTTATGAAGCTCAATGTCAAAGTCAAGTTGGTTAAAAATTTAAAAGAGAGTGAGAATATATTTTGCATGGTCTCACAAAGACTTGCCAAAGATAGACCCCAAAACTATATGCCATAAATTAGTTGTGGATCCTTTGGCCAAAGAGGTCAATCAAAAGAGGAGGCAGTTTACCCAAGAGCGGTATCAGATTATTCAAAAAGAAGTAAAAAAATTGTTTTATCGAATAAGTCGAGTATCCTTCATGGTTGTCCAATGTTGTTCTCGTACCCAAGAAAAATGGCAAGTCACGTATGTGCATCGACTTCACCAACTAAATAAGGCATGCCCAAGAGATTACTTTACTTTGTCTCGGATAAATCAAATGGTATATTCTATTGTAGGTCATGAATTCATGAGCTTCATTGTGCATACATCGGTTATAATTAAATATCCATGAAGGAGAACGAGTCCCTCTTCCCCAAGCACCAGGATGATTCAAGTTTAATTATTTCACAAGATGGGTAGAGGCTGAACCTCTGATCAAAATAACCAATAAAAAGGGTTTCCAAATTATGTGGCGAAACATCATGTGCAAATACAGAATCCCGTATGCATTCATCACCGATCATGGAAAGAAACTCCTTAATAAAGAACTAGAAAAGTATTGTGAAAATCAAAGGATTAAACACTTCTATTCAGTACATTTTTTTCCTCATACCAATGGCCAAATATCGGTCACAAACTAAACATTTCTTTCTAGCATCACGACAAGACTTGAAGAAACTCCGGGGAGATGGATGGAATAATTATACAACATATTGTGGGAATATCGGACGATCCATAGGACTCCTATAGGGGAGACCCAATTCATGTTGGCATATAAGTTAGAAGTTATCGTCCTCATTGAAATAGGTATGCCAAGTCACCGAGCAAAACACTTCAGCGAGGATATCAATGATGAAAAAAGAAGATTAGACTTGAACCTGGACGAGGAAATAAGAAAGATGCACAGATACGGTAGGAAGTCTATCAATAAAGAGCTTTTAGATATTATAACAAAAAGGTTAATGGCCGACCATTAAAGGTGGGAGATTATGTCCTCGAGAAACTTATTCAGAAGGAGAACAAACTCCACTGCAATTTACAAGCCCCCTATAGAATCATTAAAGAAATTATTCTAGAGACCTATCGGGTTGAAAACCTTAAAGATAAACCATTTGTTAATCCCTAAAATGCAAAAGACCTGTAGAAATGCTACCATTAGGGTTAATAAGAGGTATCATACGTAAATAAGAGCTTCTTAAATGATATATTTTTCCCCATTTATGGATGAATAAAAAGAAACGTTTCCCTCTTATACTATCTTATTGATTTGTTCTATCTACTTCTTCTTAAGTAAAATATCATTTATGACATAAAAAGGGAGATACTTTACGATATAAACTCATAGGTATTTCTCAAACTATGACATAGATGGGAGTCAGCTCCTAAAAAAAATGAACCTAGAAAAGGTTCAGCTCATCTTTGGGAAAAAAACTATGAGGGTAAATAAGCTTAATCTAGAAAGATCAGGGTAGAAAACCACAAAGACTATATATGACCTGATAAGTCTTAGTCAATCTCATTAATAATAAAAACATTTAGAATAGAAAAGTCGGCATAAATTCCCTTAGCAAAAGTTATAAATCATATTTCAAAAGTGATGAGCCAAAGCTCAATAGAAAATGCTTTTTTTCAAACTCATCCTTGCCTGATATGTGCAACTTGGATTCACTTTAGGATAAACATAAGAGGGAAAGATTAATTTGTTTAGCCAATTTAACAAAAATTAGTTCAAGGTCAAGTCTTGGTTAATACTTTCTACTTGCTCGACTGATTTAAGAAAAATTAGTTTGAGGACTAAATAACTATTGCATTGATATCAATATCATCCTCATCCCCTAGCAAACAACTAGTTATGACCTACAGCAAGCATAATAGGAATATAAAACTTCGCCTATTACTTAAAACAAATTAACAAGTGGTTTGGAAAGTTTCAGTAAAATTTAGTTAAAGGATAAATGACTTAACTTGTTCGGGTAATTTAAGAAGAACTTGTTGGAAAATAAAACTTGAGGCAATAAATCCACAATCGCTACATAAGGTTTGTCCTCAGATTCATTGTTGAACTTGAGTAATAAGGTCAAATATATGTTTAACCTTATTACTAAACATATAAAATAACCACACACATCAAATATAGAAGAATGGAATATCAAAAATATGTAGCATAACAAAAATAAAACTCCCATGAGTTTAAAAGTGTCATCCTCGAAAGGGGAGAAATGTTAAGGATTAAATGCTTAGTATTTTAAAAATATATTCATCAAAGGCCACATAGGGATGAATCAAAGTTACAACAAAATGAGACAAATAAAGGGAAATCTAAGTTGTTGCATCCTCGTGGGTACCATTATTAAGAGTGGGGTTATTAGCAACATAGTCATCTCACTCCAGAGTATAAGAACAATGTTGGGTAGTGTCGACCTCAACATTGACAATTGCCTCGGCAACTTCCCTGTCATCCTTAGCATCAAAATCCATAGACATGGATTTTCACATGGAATCATTAATCATCAAGTACCAACCTCTTCAGTAAGACTCAAATACTCTCGGCTAACCCACACTTTTATTTCCTCATACCCTCAGCTTATGTACTACAAGCCAAGGTCCTAGAATTTGACAAAATCATAATACTCATGAATGGAATCTTTTTTGCCATTTTATGGCATCAGCATTGGAATCATTCATATTTTTCTCAAACTAAGACCCAACCATATGAAGAGCAAGCCTAGCTTCATCCCTCTCATTGGTTATATTGGGGATCTTAACTTTTTTCATCTTCTTATACTTAATAAGATTAGTATTTCTTTTGCCAACAAGGTCTTTATACTTACCCTTATAATCATCTAGAGCCACTTTTTTGTCATGATTACTCAGAAGGGCCTCATTATTCCTCCTTGTCCACTATTAGAGGTCTACCATCAGCAACATACCCTATCTATAGAAAATGGACACATGCATCAATGGACAAATGAAACATAAGGAGAACTTAAGAAATAAAAAGTTCTCAAAATAGTGAAGAATACTAACCTAGAAGACCTTATTGATAGAAAGGACAACCTCTTATCCCATATTGAGATTGAAAATTTGTCCTTTATCAGAGTTGAAGAATGTTCTCATTCAGAAAGTCTTGAGCCCTCACGGAGTTACCATAAAAGGATCTTGAGCTCACTATGCGAAGCCCTCAAATCTCCTCAGATGAAGAGATATTATTTTACATAATGGGATGAGTTGGGATCATAAAGGCCCCAATCCTATGAGAAGGACTAGTAGTATCCTTCCTTGATTTATTGGAAGGTTTTCAAATGGCAACCTCTTTGCCCTTACTCTTAATTGGTGCCTTCTCCTTTGGATCATAGAGTCTACCCTCGACCTCAGTAACACGATCTATGATAAGCTTAGGGACCACCATATCCCACTTCTCGATAGATGGATCATCAGGTTTAACTACAAAAGGTATGAACCAGAGTTAAGAAGTTAGCTAAAAATCAAACTGTGAGTTAAAAAATAGACAAGTTGCAAAGGAGAAAACCTATGAAGCTCTTTTAAGGGATAAGGATTAAAAATGATGCTGAAATCCTTAACATTATTCAAGGGGGATACCTCTTCAAAAGTCATGATACCACTATCAATAATGTCCTCTACTAGTTGCCAGTGGGTAGTGATCAGACCCGGAGATACTCTTCCTTCAAAATTAAAGAAATAAAAAGAATATTAGTATCAGCAGAAAATTCATAATTACAATGATGCAAATACAAAGGAAAATAAAATGTACATCTCAAGGCTTTCCCAATCTCGAAGGACCCTCACAGCTCCTTCTTTCACTTCTCTATATAAGAATTCCCAATCTCCACCGACATAAAAGAAATTGGTCTTCTAGTTATGGTTTAATATTTGGGAGACCCTAATAAGTCTGCAACTTGCGTAATGTGGACTCAAAAAGTAATATCCAAGGAATTTTTTCATGGATATGAGGGTATAAATGTTCGTGAATATTTCGCCAGTGAAGTTCTCAGCGAGACTCCGGGATATGAGGAACCAAGAATAATCCAGCAGGAATTAGGGGCAAGTTGTATGGGTGCAACCCAAAGGTGAGATAAAATGTCTCGCATGCAAGTGTGGACAGGAAGACAAAATCCTAAGCGGAACATGAAATCATACAGGGAAACCTCATAATCATTCTTCACATCATACACCCTCTCATCGTCCCCTGGGCTCTCACAATGATGGATTATTTTATACCAAAGATGTTTTTGAGCCTACGAATCTCCATCTTATTTATGACACTCCTATAAATATAGGTTGATAAAAAATATGGGGTGCAAACCTCCTCATCACCAACAATCTCCTTCTAAATATCATAGTTCAAAGGACCAACAAACGATATATGCTCCAACTTTCCATCATTCTCTTCGAGGTCAATAGCTTATTGAGCATTAGGTTCTCTCCCATAAGAAGTAGCCTTAAATTATGAAGAGGATGATGCCTCAGAGGGTTAGTGTGACTATGTCTTGAAGAAGGTAATCCAAAAGGGGAACAAGCATACTCCTCAACAAATATTGGATAAACTCAAAGGTTTGAAAGAAAAACTCATTTTTACCCTCGTTTAAAACAAATGTTCGGCCAAAACTTTAATAATGCATCATTCCAATCCTTGACTAATTTTGATTCAAATTCAGTGAGGTTGGGCATAAATATGTGGAATACGCATATCGTTTTCAGCATAAAAACAGGGGTTTGGCTTAAAAAACTAAGGCACTCATCTAACCCTTGGCTACTAAAGGCTTACCCTAAGCATTGTGATGACCTTCTTTATCCCTCATCTATATTTGATTTCATCTATATTTGATTTGGCCTAAATATTTGAAGTACCCATGTGGATCTCACCTAAAAAGGGTTAGGCCTAAGAATTTTCTCCTCGGACGCATATGGTTCGACCAAAAAATTTCAAGGCTTAACTTATCCCTCAGTTAAAAGTTGGTTTGGTAAAAACATTTTTAAAGACTCATAGCCTCCAATAGCCTATCACATTCAAGACAACTTGTCTTAGACAGGTCATGATCAAGAATTTGTCCGATCTAGGAAAATCGATGTCGTCACATGGTCTGGTCGATAAGATCTGACCAAAACTGACTAAAGCAATGGTAAATCCCTACACAAATTGACCGGGGAACTTTAAGTTTTCACTTATAATGACCCTTTTAGGACAACTTAGATTCGTCTAACCCGTAGTAGGTAAGTTATGTCAGGTCGATAAGGTTTGACCAAAAGTCTAATAATACTGGAAGGCCCACTCTAATTTTAAAAGCCAGTAAGTTAGGCAGGTCGACAAGATCTGATAACAAAACCATAAGAATAAAAATGCTAGAAAGACGACGAGATATTACCACTTTAACTTGTACACGACGAGATATTACATACACCAAAAAAACACTTAAGTACACGGGGACTAATATCGTAGCCGAGCAAAATAACTTGTAAAAAATTAAACAAGATGAACATTACATTCACATGGATATATAAAAATGGATGTGAAACATTTTCATTGAAATAAAAAATCAATTCAGAATAAATTGTCAACAGTAGGAACAACTTTTCAAAAATTACAAACATTGATTAAAAAAAAGTTCTATGGGCGGGTACAAAATTAAGCTTTGCAAACTTAACAATGCATAAACCTTAGGCAAAAAAATGATCGTGGGTAGCTGGAGGAACATGAGGAACATTTCCACCAATAACCTCCGCCATAAGAGTGTCTTCAGAAGTTATAGGAGGAGTTTTCTTAGTAGTAATTGCCTCCTTGATCTCTCCTATAGTCAAATCCTCAATAGTTTGACCATCCACTTCCATTTTAGGCTTTGTGGTAGTAAAGGCCCTAGCTTCATTGTTGTCTTCTTCCCATTGGCCAACCTCCTCAGTGATGATAGGGAAATTTTTTATCACCCTCTTTAATCATCGTCTCAGTGGTGAAGTGAGTGGTAGCTTTGTAATTCTAAAAGGAAAAATTTTCAGTTTTGGCAAGGGCTTCATTAGTCCTAACCAAGTCTTCTTCATGGATTTGGATCTTAGTGGTATCAGTGTCGGTTCACTCTTTTAATTTATTAATCTCAACCTCAGCCAATCTAAGTGCTAAAGTCTTCTCAAGAAGTTGCCTATCCCGCTCAGTGAGGTCGTCACATGCCTGTCTTAGCTTGTCTGTAGTCGTATTGGCCTTTTATTCCAGTTTAATCACCTAATGGCTCCATGTATTACACTATGTGTGGAGCTCTTCATTTGCATATTTATCCAATTAAAAAGCACGGACACTTGTGAAAACTTTCTCCCGAAGAATAGTAAAAGCCAAAATAAGAAGACAATTAGGTCAGCAAGCATTCAAAAATTGGAAAAATAAATAAATGTGTTAAAAACTTACCACAAAATCCCTGTGATGGGAAAGCTTCCACAAGGCATCGATATCCAACAATTTGGAGAACTCAAAATCAGGACTGTGACCGTGGTAGCCGAGGACATCCATATATTTACTCATATGGTGGAAGATGGAGTCCTGGAAGATGGAGTCTTTTCCTATTTAAATTGGTAAGGTTATGACATGATCTGGTTCGAACTTAAACAAGATCAAACACAATAACTTAGTGCAACCTCCTCTCATACAAATTTGTGAATGCAAAATAATTACAAGGGTGGTTTCAAACAAAAATTGCAACACCAATTTTAAATGCGAAAGCCAATTTTAAATCAATTTTATCTTTTTATCCTAAACATGCATTTGTGGTGATAAAACGGTAAAATCAAACAAGAAAATACGGCAATGCCAAGTTTCAAGGAAAAACCCCAAAGGGAAAAACCTTTATTCACTTATAAATTTATAAGAGAGTCGACTTATCAACTACTTGATATCCGCCACAAGTATAATGCGCTATTCTTTAAAAATCTCTAATGAACAACTATGATCCTCGCAAGAATCACATGACCGCGGTCCTCCATTAACCTTAGCCTTCTTCTTCAGTAGTGAATCCCCACAGGCATCACAAGTCAGCAATGGGGCTTCTCTTCGAAGGTGTATGCAATAGATACAAAACTTTCTAGGGTTCTAAACTAATTCACAAGACTAATGTTCAAGGATGTTTTGTTGCGAATTAAAATAAAAGCTTTTCAACACAAAAAATGAAGAACTTTTGCAAAAGATATACAAAAAAGGTTCGGCCAAAAGTCTTAAACGTTTTGGCTACGAAATAGGTATTTATAAAAACTTTAAGCCGGTGGGTCATTCGAACGAGTTGAGCATGCCGTTCAAATGACATAGGGATGTCATTCAAATGAGATGACATCTCGCTTATAACGATCTAAACAAAATAAAAACCAGTTGGCCTCGTCTGATACTCGTTTGAAAGCATGTATTTGACGACATTGATATGTCGTTCGAATGACATGGGGATGGCCTTTGAATGATCCAAACAATAAAATAAATTTTATAAACTCCACCTACAGTAAACTCAGAAAACATATTTTCAACAACAAAAAGTTCCAAATTGATTTTGAAAACATATTTTTTTTTCCTTTTTGAAATAAAATTCCCTCTTCGTGATTTATAAAAAATAAACATCCCAAACATAATTACATGAATTAATTCAAACTCAAAATTGTTTAATACCTCATCGGGATGCCGAGAAGTCTTTAAAATTAGATATGCTTGAGTTTTGTTCGTCTTGACGGTGCGTGACGATTTATAACAGGATACGCCAAACTAGTCTAAAACGATGCTATAAACAATGTCAGAAAAATTAAAAAATTGTTCTTACAAATCTCCCCCTTTGGATATTTCGGTACAAAACAAACAAATATTACCGAAGACCAAATTAAAATCAAAATCTCCCATTACAAAGATACTAACACCCTTCCTAACCCTAGAACAGAATGTCATAAGTTTTTTTGCCTTCAAACTTCTTCTTCCCTTGGTCAAATTTTGTCTTCATCTGTGTGTCTTGAATTTTCGCTTTAAGTACCTACGCACATTAGACAACAAGCATATACCCTCATGACACATTAAGTTTCAAATGAGTAAACCATAAGTAAATTCTCCCCCAAAATTCAAACTCACCAAAACATCAAAAACTCCTATTTAATTTGCTCTCTTCCTTTGCTTTTATCAAAATAAACACTATACAAAGAAGTAAAAACATAAACATGAAATACCAAGCATCACGCAAAAAAATATGATATCATCACATAAATATGTAAATCAAGCATGTGTAATGATCATCTCAAAGGCAAACAAACACCAACTATTTTTGAAATTTTTTTCAATTTTTCCCCAAAAAACAAATTTCACAAATATAATATTCAATACAATATATAATATAAGCTAACTATATCAAAGCAAATACGGCACATATATATAGGTATAAACACCACAAAATATGACACAAAATACATAAGCTTTACACACTAGCATAGTATCAATGTGTCCAAACATGTGGAATGGAATGAATGGGCGTAAAATAGTGACAAACAAATTATAACCCAAACACTCAAATATGTTCAAGAAGTTCTAATTGAATGCAAAACTTTATCAAACTAAGCTTTAGCCTCAATTGAAAATTAAAGTTGAACGTAATGAGCAAAACAAGCACAATGCACACAAGCCTAGAATATTGATGATTCTACAAATCAATAGAATCAAGACAAAATAAGATTTACTAGGATTCATTATCATTGTGCAAACCCATTAATTATTTCCATCCAAACACACACAAAATATAAACGTGATAATATTTTTTGATTCTATTCTTTTCATTTAAATGATCATATCAGACTAGACTATTGCCCCTTTTTGGCATATTATCCTTTTTATTTCCTTATTTTTTTTCTTAGGATCTTTTCAAACGGTGGCTTTCACAACGAGTTCACTATACTCTCGAAACCCTTTTTCGTGTACACTCACCATTTTTTTAATATTAAGAAAACTCTCACAGGCAACGGCTCTTACATGCACAAATTCTCCATAATCAAATAAATATGTGGATGACAAAATTGATAGGAGAACATCTTACCAAGCTCAAATATACATCAAGAAGTAAAAATCCACTAAGCTCATGTATGTGTGTGTGGAAGCAGAAACAAAGTCGAATCCATAAAGCAAGTCAAGTTAGAAACAACTCCAAAAATTTGGTTAAGATTAATTCAAGTATTTAAAGTCATAACCAAATATCCTAGCCACGTGAAAATTGCATAGTGAATTGCATTCAAACACACCAATATGCCATACCAAATATGTAAAACTAAAATACACAAGGAACCGAAAATCTTTTTGAATTTTTTAAAATATTTTTCAAAAAACTTTTTTTTTGTATTTTTCAATATGACTCAATAAAAGAAAAAAATGTAATTCAAAAAGTACATGTGTCATAACACTAGCAAGAATATATCATGAAGCGCAACTAGCGTATGACAAACAAAATCATGCAAGCAATCAACGATATGAAATAGCATGTGAAGCATCATGTGTACGCATGTGAGAATCAACCAATCTAATATTTAGCATCTCCAAAACTGATTTCCTAACCCAAACTGGTGTGTACGGGGTTATGGAAACCAATGGAACAATATCCTTAAACTTTTGAGGACCTCTTACAAGATCAAAACAAAAACGCCTAGGGTGACCATTCCAACCATAACGTGAACATGTGTACATGGGAGGAATGTTACCTATGGGTTGGCCTTTTCTAACATCCTTGATTTTGGTTGACCCTCTAAAACAAACAATGGTTTTGACTTTAACACTCGAAGCATTAGACATATGTGATCCGTTACCATCACTACTCAAACTACTCGAGTCTTTTGAATCATTTTTTAACTTAAAAATTTTAAACTCAAGCAAAGAATTCGACTCTTCCAATTTTAGGGACTCCTTATTCATATTTTCAATCATAACTAAAAGGTTATCTCGCTCTCCCTCAATAAAAACAAAATATCACGTGCCTTAAAATCATTAATCAAAATATTTGCTTCAATGGCACAAACCCTAGAATTTTTAAAATCCTCTAATTCTTTTTCTAAAATAAGGATTATATTCTCACTCCCTTCCTTGGACACTTTTGAAGATTTAAATTCGTCATACAAAGCATCAAACTTCTCATGAATGATAACTCTTTGAGTTTGAAACGTTTGCCAATATTCAGTCAAATTTTAAAAATGAGAATTTTCTACTTCAAGAATATGATTTCTTTTTGCAAACTTCAAATTCAAAACATTTCATTTGTATAAGCTAGGAGAATCCATCGAGAGAAAAATAAGCAAAAAAGTGAAAATAAACAACCACCCAAAAAGCAAGTAAACAAGATCAAATAAAATAACTTAGTGCAACCTACTTTGTCTAATACCCCGTATTTCTGCATAGTTAAAATTTAATTAATTGAGTTAATTGAGTAATTAAGAAGAAAAAAATATTTTAATTAAATTACATGAGTAGAGTAATTTAATGTGATACGTTTTAAATTAAATTACGTGAGTAGAGTAATTTAATGTGATGTAATAATAATTATGATTATTAAGTGATTAAATAATCATTATGGCTATTAGACATTATTCGAGAGTTAGACACTGATTAATATGATAATTAAAATTTACTAAGTGTGAGTAGTAAATATTGAAAGTTGATGTGTACGGCATAGCGATTTATATGGATGTACCTGAGTTTATCTCAATCGAGTGTCACGCGCAGACAAAATTGAAGGTGAGATGAGAAACATATTTTAAGAGACTCAAATGATATTTTAGAGTTCACAGATGATTCCGAAAGGGTCGAATTAGTCAAAATAGTGTACCCGGGGGTACTAGTCGAGTGTCGGGTCATTTTTGGGCTAAATCGGGACCATACGAGGGCATTTTGGTCTCTTTACATTTAAGGGTGAGGAGAACTACGGATTTTGGAATACTAAGTCAAATTATAAGATTTGGAGGCTAGGGTTAGAGAGAAGAAAAACACACCATAGCCATTAGAGAGAAGAGAGAAATAATTTCCTAAGGCAAAAGAAAGAAGTGGGAATGATTCAAAGGAGATTTTCACTACCAACTTGTTGGGAAGAAGGATTGAAGGATAAAGATCATCAATCATCAACAACAATCATGAAATCTGACCCTACTGAACATAAGCCAAGTAGTTATTTGCAAAATAAATTGAGTTATAATACCCATATATAAGTTTTATGAAGAACATGATTTTTATGATATTTTTGGAAGTAAACACTTGATTACGATACATGATTGATAGGGATTGCAGGTAGAACATTTTAGATCTCCAAATGATCTGATATCATAGAAGACTTGATGATTAAATCGAACTAAAAATCTGAACTTATGGATGAAAATATGGAAAGATTATATTTTAGGGTTCTTGAATAATAGGAAGATTTTGAGTTAATCTGGACGAAATTTGTAATGATTATGCTGTTTTAGATCGTTGGTAATCATCCCAGGGTATGTAGGAATGATTAGAAATTGTTAGTTACAAGTGTGGTGAATTATCATGGGAGATGGATAAACAAAAATGGTGTAACCCGCATGAAGAAGACGATCTGGGTCTGTCACTGCTTGATCGATCGATTGACCCTTTAATGTCGATCGATCGAGAAGTCGATCGATCGACCATATCCCATCGATCTATCAATCCAGGCTGTATTTTAGAGAATTTTGTGGATAAATTTCTTTTCGATTACCGTCACTTAATGGGAACCTTAGGGATGATATTTTACCTATGTAGGGACTTAATAAATACCAGTAGGTGTACCGTGAGATTTCTTTATAAATGATTGAGTATAAAATTTGGAGAAACGGACCGACGGGAAGTAGCCGATTGAGTCGTGTATCGGGAATGCGAGAATTGAGTTACGAAAAGAGTGAGGCTCGATTTCGGAAAATACCAGTAGGTTAGAGATAGCTTAACTATTGAATTAAGGGAGGGGTAACTAGGACCCTTAGAGTTGCGTTAATACTCGAATAAATGCGATAGTGAAATAAATCGTAAATTGATAAGTACGGTGAATATAAGGAAAACATATTTCGTATGGGCAATATTTGATAGGTCGGGTGTGTACCTACTAAATTGTATGAACTTTTGGGTTAAGAGAATTATACCTAAATTAATTATGTTAGGTCGATGAGATATTTCGAACTAACATAGAGATATTATATATTTGGGGTCAATGTAAAATGCCGAACCAAACCTTAAAACTGGTGTCATGATGAAAGAGTCCCGAACCAGAATATGTGTATATATATAAGTAGTTGGGGTCGATGGATCATTCCAAACCAACTCTCACTTGCGGTCGATGAATCATTGCGAACCAAGGGTCCTTTATGTGTGTTATAAGGACATATTAGTGACAACTAATATTTAATACATGTTGTGTGATAAATGTATACCATATGCATAATCTACTGACTTAAGATAGTAGATAATAAGATGGATCGATAATATCTTAGTAATAATGAAGTAGTGTGAAGTAATTATTATAAGAATAAGGATAATAAGAGGTAAGTAAGTTATCTAAGTTAATAACATATGAGATATGGACTATTAACATACTGCGGGTATGTTATGGAGACTTAGTGAGGGGATACATGCAGTGGGGTATTCTGGTCTAGTTAACTTGGGTAGTATAACTAGCTGAACTAAGTACCAACGTTAGGCGTGCACTATAGAATAGAGGTGAGGAAGCTCAAAAGAGTGTGAGAAGTCTTAATATGTGTAATCAATAACTCATAATTGTGATAACTTCTCGCAAAATATTTTTAAATGCTTTTGAGTACTAACTCTTGCTATGTAACAATCTATTTAAAAAAAACTTTTAGGTGCCCAGCCACAGGGACACCCAGCATGATTTCATTCCAGGGATTTGGGAGTTACAGCACATGTGGATGTTGCAGGGATTGCTTAGACGTTTCACTTTTTCAGATCTAGTGCAGGATCTCAGTTTTAGTACTCTCAGTTTGGGACATGTTGCCCAATTTTCACTTTTACAGTTATTCTGATTTTGGATTTTTGAGTTAGTTTTCTTAGCTGTGTTTTTTGGCAAGACTTTATTTTTATTCAGTTGTTTATGCTAATTGGTTTAGTACTGCTTGAATTGTATTGTTCCGCATGAGTTATTTATTCTGTTTAAGGAAGATAAAATTTGGAACTAGCTTAAATTCACTTAGGTGGTTAGTAACTAAAAGCTTTCGTCAGTGATGCTAAGAATGAACCATTTAAGAAACCTATTTTAAATTAAATTAAGGCTTGATCACCCAAGGTTTAATTAGGTGGGGTGTCACACTTTGATACCAATTTGTGAATGCAAAGTAATTGCAATGATGATTTCACACAAAAATTGCAGCACCAATTTTAAATGTGGAAGACAATGTTAAATCTATTTTATCTTTTTATCCTAAACATTCATTTATGGTGATAAAATAGATACATCAAACAAGCAAATACAACAAGGTCAAGTTTTAGGAAGAAAAATAAAGGCAAAAACCTTTATTCACTTACAAATTAACAAAAGAGTTAAGTTACAAACTACTCGATATCCAGCACAAGTATAATGCACTATTCTTTGAAAATCTTTAATGAACAACAATGATCCTCGCAAGAATCACATGACCGCAGTCCTCCGTCAGCCTCAACCTTCGTTTTCAGTAGTGAATCCCCGAAGGTATCACAAGTCAGCAATAGAGATCCTTTCCACCCAGGTGTATGCAATAGATACAAAACTTTCTAGGGTTCTAAACTAATTCATAAGAACAATATTTAAGGATGTTTTGTTGTGAATTAAAACAAGTGTTTTTCAACACAAAGAGTGAAGAACTTTTGCAAAAGATATACAGAAAACGTTATGTCAAAAGTCTTAAATGTTTTGAATACGAAACAAATATTTATAAAAACTTTAAGTCGGTGGGTCGTTCGAACGAGTTGAACAAGTCGCTCAAATGACATAAGGACGTCGTTCAAGCGAGATGCCATCTCCCTTCTAACGACCTTAAAAAACACAAACCAGTAGGCCTCGTTTGATGCTCGTTTGAAAGCATGCATCTAACGATATTGATATGTCATTCAAACGACATGGGGATGTGATTCGAATGAGTCGAATGAAAAAATAAATTTTATAAACTCCGCCTGCAGTAAACTCCAAAAACATATTTTCGAAAACAAAAAGTTCAAAACTGATTTCGAAAACAGAAAACATTTTTCCTTTTTGAAATAAAAAGCCTTGTTCGTTTTTTATTAAAAATAAATAAACATCCCAAACATAATTCAATGATTTAATTCAAACTCAAAATTGTTTAATACCTCATCGGGATGTCGAGAAGTCTTTAAACTTGGAGATACTTGAGTTCAGTTCTTCTTAATAGTATATGATGATTTGTACTGGGATACGCCAAACTAGTCTAAAACTATGCTATAAACAATGTCAGAAAAATTGAAAAATTATACTTACAAATCTCCCCCTTTGGCTATTCTGGTACAAAACAAACATATATTACCGAACACCAAATTAAAATCAAAATCTCCAAATATACAGATACTAACACCCTTCCCAACTCTATAACAAAATGGCATAAGTTTCTTTGTCTCCAAACTTCTTCTTCTTCCCTTTGTCAAATTTTGTTTTCATCCGATGTGTCTTGAATTTTCTCTTTAAGTGCCTACACACATGAGACAACAAACATATACCCTCGTGACGCATCGAGTTTGAAACAAGTAAAACATAAGTAAATTCTCACCGAAAATTCAAATTCATCAGAACATCAAAAACTCCTTTTTAATTTGCTCTCTCCCTTTATTTTTATCGAAATAGACAACTATACAAAGAAGTAAAATCATAAACATGAAATACCAAGCATCATGCAAAAGATACGATATCAACACATAAATATACGATATCAACACATACGATATCAAAGGCAAACAAACACCAACTATTTTTTAATTTTTTTTAATTTTTCCAAAAAAATAAATTTCACAAATACAACATGCAGTACCATATTGTAACACCCGGCCTAATTAAATACCGGGTGGCCAGTTCCATACCAAATTAAAACAGAATATACAGTTGGCTCATTCTTAGCATCACTGTCGAAAATATTTACTAATCGCCCAATACCCAATTAAGCTGGTGTTAAAAACTTTTCAAATTTTAATTCAACAAAAACCATTTTTAGTTTATAAATAACACTACACATATTATTCCACAACACTAATAACCGAACAGATAATACAAAATAATTTAAATGCAATTGGAATAAACATTCCCAAATAATAATCCAATGCCATAATCCCAACAATAGTAAATGTATTAAAATGACAAGAATACAAGAGTATTTGACTCCGATAGAAAAGAGATAACTGAATTCCTTTGGGCGACATGACCTAACTAATAGAATACTATGAATCAAATGAAGATAGGCGTCTAAGAAATACTCCATAGTTCCATAGCTCGTCATAATCCACTAAGGTTGGCGTCCCTGCTGCTGGACACCTGATATAGAAGGTACAATAGAAAAGAAAATATGCAAGGAAACGGGTCAGAGCCCGATATGAAAATGATTTTTAAAACAGCAAGTATTTAACAAGTGCAACAAATCATTTATTATGTACATGTTAGTATCCAACTCTCACTTGATATTCTCACCTCTCAGCTAGAGTGCACACTTAACGTTTCCTATTAACCTCCTAGTTAATGGTTCCTCCAAACTAATTTCCATAATATGATTCCATCCCATATCATAACCTCGTATGTCCCATACCATACTTCATATAATCATTCATGTACGTTTCCCATTAACATGCATCGTTTCTCATTTATATGAATTAAGCTTTTCAAATTTATAAGAATAACTATTCATTAACTTAGTTCAATTATTTTTCTTTATTCACCGTCATCTACAATTATCACACAGTAGATTAATAAAACTGCTATATGCATTCATTTAATTCATTATATATATACATATATAATACGGCACCTCGAGTCACAGCTGTGGTGCATGCATTACTCTGCTATCACGTCCCAATATCGTAGGTCGCCGAATAGGGAACTAAAGGTTCGGTAAGGATTCCACGAAACACAAACCACAACACAAATATCTTGAGGCGAACATAGTTCTCATACCCATGGGTCACGCACATACCTACGTTCCCATAATCAACCAACTTATCAACTCCTCGATAAGTCTTTCATAGACCTATGTTCTCGAGCGATAAATCAAAAATCCCATGGATTCATCAGGATATGACTGCCCTCATGCGCAAACCTCATGTCGATAGCAAGTAAGCTAGGTATGTCATACACATAAATCATCAATAAATCAAATAGTCATTATCATCTACCTATAGATATAATATCAACAAGGTAATCACATTACCTTACGATAATTCCCATACGTAGCATTATATCTCTTTAAATCCTACTTATTAAATATTACGACTTATTTAATTTAATTATTCCAGAGTCTCACTCATTACTCAAGGTCCAAATAGGTTTTCCTCAATGCATTTATTCAGTAAGAAATCACTAATATCCTACTGGTCCATAACATCTTATCTCCTAAATTACTACGAATTAAACTCTCCTTTAATTAGAGTTATAACCGATAGTTTCTAATCTCTTATAAACACATCTTCTATCAACTAGGATTGAATACCATCATCACATGGCTCATAGCCTATAGTGTTTCATTCACACTATATGACTTATCAAAAAAAATCAACATCCTCGCATCCTTTAACATCTCTCCACTCCCGGCGTCGTTAAGGTTCAAGCGTGGAGCGTCTCGCAAAGCGAAATCCAAACAAGGAACCCCTCCAATAACTACTACTTAACTTTGTTGGTCGTGGAGGTTCGTCAACTTCAAATATGCAACGAGGATAACCTCATCCCCTCTTTCAACCAAATGTGGTCTGAACTCCCATCTCTATCCAGGAGCCATACCACTAAGCGCTTGTACTACACTCAGTCCTTGCGCAATCAATAATGAGCCTAAACTCACACCTTGATGTTCAAATTGTAACCCTAAGGCTACCCAGGTGTTATATTAAATCTACCCTACTGGACCTATCCTTAATCCTCATGCATACCAATTAGAATCCAACACATGAATCTAACAACCTAAATTCTTTCAATTTAATTATCATAATTCTAATCAATTAAATCCCAATCAAATTACTTCGATTCTTATCTAGGGCTTACTGATCTTCTCTAAGTCCAATTATATCTAATTAATAATCACCAAAGATTTAGAAAAGCTTTGGGATACGAACAAGCATTAAAAAGAAACAACTTCAAGGATTCTGGGGAGGTCGATCGATCGAAGGCAGGGGGTCGATCGATCGATCGCCCAGATAACAGCCCAGTTTTCTGCATTTCTTCTACCGCGGGTTTCATCACTTTTGATCATCCAAAACTTCATATTAACTACCCAAATTTCTTATAAACCTTACTACATGATATAGCAACATATGTGAATGATTTCTAATTCTCTAAACATCCTAGAACCATCAAGAGTTTGAATTAAAAGCGTATGTTTAACCTCTTTTTCCAGAAAATTATATACATGATATCTTCAAGAACACACCATTGATTCTCATCATTTCTTCAACAGATTTATGATTATTTCATGGATTACTATCTACCTACAGCATGAGTTTGATTCCTATAAACTTCCATTTTTCAGAAATCCATTAACAACTCTTCATTATCTTCCAAACATGTAAAAATCTCATCTTTTTATAACTATCCTAACATGGACAATATACAAACTTAGATTGCAATCATCAAATACTTTCCTCTAATGAAGATATGATACTTTGGAGTTGAATATCACAAGTGGCTCTCCCTTTCTCCGGCCAACTTCCGGTGGTGATGGTGGTGGTGACCTTTGACCTTTGGTTCTCTTCCTTTCCAAGCAAGTTTTTCTTTCACCAAACAACCTTTCACTTTCTCTAAGAAGATGACCTTTCAATTTTATGTAGAAGAGATGAATGAACCCACGTTTAAATAATCTCCAAATACTTATAATAAGACAAAATCCGAAATCACTATTCATCCCCTTGTAAAAATGACCAAAATGCCCTTATTAGTTGTCTTTTCATTTCCAAATGACCCGAGACCCAAAACCAACATCCAAATAGACTATTCTGACTATTTCAACCTTTCCGGATGCAACGACGCAGTCGAAACAACTATAAGGTTGATGTAAAAATAAGTTTCCTTTTTAAATTAATAAATTAGTCCCGACATGTCCCATACCGCGTCCGACTAAAAATTCAAATTACGGAATTAATAACTCACCGCAATATCAATAACATCACATTCATATATTACCTAAATATCTTTAAGTAATATTCATAATCATTCATTTTAATATCCACAATTCGGATAAAACCCAAATGAATTAATTAATAATAAAATTCAATTAATCCATAAATTTAAAATATAACCTATTTTAAAAGTCATTAAAATCATAGGGTATTACATACTTCCCCCTTATAACATAATTTCGTCCTGAAATTCGAAAGATAAATCATACTGGTAAGGTCAACTCTGAGTATAAATCTCACATCGCAAGTAATCTATGTCGTACCGCCCATACAGTACATTAACGAAAAGCCCCATTGATGTTATACGCCAAGCATCACCATATAGTTTCAACTGAATCAAATTTAAATTATACCCAATATTCCCTATACCATCCCCGTGACAAAGTTTGGGAAAAATGATCCTCACTTATTAAACAAATAAATCCTGAAGTCACAACTACTTACTATTTCACAATTATGAAAATTACTACAATCCAACCATCCAGGGCGCCCATACACCCTATCGTACAACTTTCATGATATAATGGATATGATTACCTACATAATACTCGGATTTATCACAAAGGTTATAAACTCATATCCTAAAGACCTAACTTATTTCGACTCCCAACGGTTATTAGTTTCAAGCATGGAGCGTCTCGCAAAGCGAAATCCAAACAAGGAACCCCTCCAATACACTACTACTTAACTTTGTTGGCCGTGGAGGTCCGTCAACTTCAAATATGCAACCGGGATAACCTCATCCCCTCTTTCAACCAAATGTGGTCTGAACTCCCATCTCTATCCAGGAGTCATACCACTAAGCGCTTGTACTACACTCAGTCCTTGCACAATCAATAATGAGCCTAAACTCACACCTTGATGTTCAAATTACAACCCTAAGGCTACCCAGGTGTTATATTAAATCTCCCCTACAGAACCTATCCTTAATCCTCATGCATACCAATTAGAATCCAACACATGAATCTAGCAACCAAAATTCTTTCAATTTAATTGTCATTATTCTAATCAATTAAATCCCAATCAAATTACTTCGATTCTTATCTAGGGCTTACTGATCTTCTATAAGTCCCATTATATCTAATTAATAATCACCAAAGATTTAGAAAAGGTTTTGGATATGAACAAGCATTAAAAAGAAACAACTTCAAGGATTCTGGGGAGGTCGGTCGATCGAAGGCAGGGGGTCGATCGATCGATCGCCCACATAACAGCCCAGTTTTTTGCATTTCTTCTACCACGGGTTTTATCACTTTTGATCATCCAAAACTTCATATTAACTACCCAAATTCCTTATAAACCTTACTACATGATATAGCAACATATGTGAATGATTTCTAATGCTCTAAACATCCTAGAATCATCAAAAGTTTGAATTAAAAGCATATGTTTAACCTTTTTTCCAGAAAATTATATACATGATATCTTCAAGAACACACCATTGATTCTCATCATTTCTTCAACAGATTTATGATTATTTCGTGGATTACTATCTACCTACAGCATGAGTTTGATTCCTATAAACTTCCATTTTTTAGAAATCCATTAACAACTCTTCATTATCTTCCAAACATGTAAAAATCTCATCTTTTTATAACTATACTAACATGGACAATATATAAACTTAGATTGCAATCATCAAATACTTGCCTCTAATGAAGATCTGATCCTTTGGAGTTGAATAACACAGGTGGTTCTCCCTTTCTCCGGCCAACTTTCGATGGTGATGGTGATGGTGACCTTTGACCTTTGGTTCTCCTCCTTTCCAAGCAAGATTTTCTTTCTCCAAGCAACCTTTCAATTTTATGTAGAAGAGATGAATGAACCCACGTTTAACTAATCTCCAAATACTTATAATAAGACAAAATCTGAAATCACTATTCATCCTCCTTGTAAAAATGACAAAATGCCCTTTTTGGTTGTCTTTTCATTTCCAAATGACCCGAGACCCAAAATCAACATCCAAATAGACTTTTCTGACTATTTCAAACCTTCCGGATGCAACGACGAAGTCAAAATGACTATAAAATCCCGACACGTCCCATACAGCGTCCGACTAAAAATTCAAATTACGGAATTAATAACTCACCGCAATATCAATAACATCATATTCATATATTACCTAAATATCTTTAAGTAATATTCAAAATCATTCATTTTAATATCCACAATTCGGATAATGCCCAAATGAATTAATTAATAATAAAATCCAATTAATCCATAAATTTAAAATATACCCTGTTTTAAAGTCATTAAAATCATGGGGTATTACACATATATAATATATGTTGACTACAAAGAAAATCTGACACACATATGTATAGGTATAAACACCACAAAACATGACACAAAACACATAAGCTTTACATACTAGCATAGTATCGATGTGTCCAAACATGTGGAATGGAATGAATGGTGTGAACAAGTAATAAAGAATTATAATTCAAACACTCAAATATGTTCAAGAAGTTCTAATGGCCATAAAACTTTATCAAACTAAGCTTCAACCTCAAATGACAATTAAAGTTGAACTTAATGAACAAAATAAGCACATTGCACACAAGCCTATAATATTGATGATTCTACAAATCAATAGTGCCATGACAAAATAAGCTTAACTAAGATTCATTGTCATTGTGCAAACCCGTTGATTATTTTCAAATAAACACCCTCATAATATAAACATGATCATATGTTTCTATTCTATTCTCTTCTTTTGAATGATCATATCAAACTAAACTACTTAGCCCCTTTTTGGCATATTATTCTTTTTATTGCCTAAATTTTTTTCTTGGGCTCTTTTGAAATGGTAGCTTTCATGATGAGTTCACTATACTCTCGCAGCCCTTTTCTGTGTACACTCATCATTTGTTAATATTAAACAAACTCTCAGGGCAATGTCTCTTTCATGCACAAATCCTCCATAGTCAAATAAACATGTAGATGACAAAATTGATAGGATAATATCTCACCAAGCTCAAATATACATCATGAAGTAAAAATCTACTAAGCTTGTGCATATGTGTATGGCATAATAAAGGTTGAATCCATAAAGTAAGTCAAGTTCGAAACAACTCCATAAACATGGTTAAGATCAATTCAAGTATATAAGGTAGTAATCAAATGTCCAAGCCACATGAAAATAGTGTAGTGAGTTTGAATCAAACACATCAATATGCCATACCAAATGTGTAAAACTGAAATACACAAAGAACCGAAAATCATTTTGAATTTTTCAAAAAACAATGGATATAGGAGGTAAATGGCATTTTTGGGCTAAATTAATGGACGAAAATTAAGAGTAATTATATCAGACAAGGAAAGTCCATTAGGGTTAAGAAGTTACAGGAAGTTAAGAACGGCTATAGGAGGTGTGAGAGAGAGCTAATTCCAAGAGAAAAGGGTCAAGATAACACCACCTTGCACAATCACCACCACCACCGTGTAGATCGGGACAAGGGGAACACACCCATACCAATATCACCAACGGATCAGACGTCATATTCGAGGCAAGTGTTTATTACTTGCTTTCTTTTAGCAATAATTATGTTCATGTTAGTGTAGGAGAAATTAATCATGATTTACATATGAATTGGGTGAAAATTGGAGATTTAAATTATGATTAAGGATCGGTTTAATTAGTGGTTGAAATTCCTTCATTTATGTAGAGGATTAATCACGGAATTGGATTATATACTGATGAATGAATCTGGGTTGATTAGGTTCTTTAAATAAAAATTTGGAAACTAGGGTTCATATGAATTAATTTGGGGATTTTAAATAATTATGATGTTTAATGTCGAATTAATGATCCTAGGATGTTGGGAATGATTTATAATCCATTATGTGTTGATGGGTATTGATGATGAGACGTTGGGTGTTGAATCTTAGAGGTTTTTAGGTCCAAAAATGGTAGAAAACGCTGAAATTTGGTGAAGAAGACGAAACAGTGGGTCTCGCGCGAAGTGGTTCAAATGAGATGGGGATGTCGCGTGAAGTGGTTCGAACGATATGTGGAAGTGGTTCAAACGACATGTCATTCTAGTTCGAACGACATGTCATTTTGGTTCGAACGACATGTCATCTAGTTCGAGCGACAGAAGGAATTTTTGGGAATTTTCTTAGAGTCCAGTTTTGAGTTCATCTGTTTATTGGAGTATGAGAAACTTCCAAATAGTAAATTTAAATAAGACGCAATTTCGGGAAAGTATGTGAGAATAAATACTTTAATTATTTCGGTGTAGAGAGAATATACCTTGGAGATTACGAGAGAGATAGTAATCTAAATATTTGTACTATACGTAGAGATGATATTAAAATACGTATGAGGAGTATATATGTAGGTTGGAGAAATACTTATAAATTATAATAGGATGTGTGTATGCCTATTATGGGAAATTATTGTTAAGAGCACTAATAGGTGATAACCCGGGGGTGCAAGAATCTTATAGTTAAGCGCCTTAATGAGTGATAACTCGGGGGTGCAGAAATTATATTGTTAAGTGTACTAATGGGTGATAACCCGGGGGTACAAGGATGATTATTGTTAAACGCACTAATGGGTGATAACCCGGGGGTGATGGATTATTATTGATAGGTGCATTAATGGGTGCTGACCCGGGGATGCGGGATTTTCTTAATAGGTGCACTAATGGGTCTTAGTCCGGGGGTGCAGGATTAGTATGTATATGTATAGGGATGATGTGACTATATATATATATATGAACTTGTGAATATTTCTACTGTGTGAAATTAGTAGACTTGGTAATAATAATAATCATTACTTTGCATCGAGTGGTCTTAACCTAAGGGTGCAGGATTAGTGTATATATATAGGGATGATGAGACTATATATATGTATAAGTGTACTTGGGTAACTTTATACTTTGTGAATCTAGTAGATAAAATGGAAATGAGAAATAAAATAATCGTAGTGGATAAAAGATTAACAATTCAAACGGTGAATAATGAAACTTAGTATGTGAGATAAACTATCTTAATAACATATTGTATAGGCGATACGGGGATACTACTAGTAAGCATAGTTAGTATTATTATGGTTTCTGACTAGTTAGACTGGGAGGCATAACTAGGGGGAGATTAGATGTACGTTAGGCGTGCACAATAGACGAGAGGTGAGAAACTCGTGTGAGAGTTCGATAACTAACATGCGTATAAGACTTGTTTTAAGAACCAGTTTTAAATACTTACTAAATCATTTTTATACCTCGGGCTCTGACCCGTTTCTTGTATTTCTCCTCTCTTTTGCTATATATATATATATATATATATATATATATATATATATATATATATATATATATATATATGTATTAGTACAGGTGCCTAGCCACAGGGACACCGGTTCTAGATACTTGGATGGTTTGCCGAGCTACAGCTGTTGTGGAAGTTGCGGGTCATTGAGATTAGACGCTTCTCTCATTTTATTCAGTTCCTAGTTCAGATACTTCAGTTTGGGCATGTGTCGCCCATCCTCATTAGCGGGATTGTACTCAGTTCTTTTGTAGTTCTTTTCTGTTGGATTGAGTATTTATTTTGGTTTTGTTTGTGACTTTGAACTGGAAGGTTTTATCCAGTCTTAATTATTCAGTATTTAATTCAATCAGTATTTATTTCTTGTGTGTGGTTTATAATTCAATGTTCAGAAATTAATTGAATTAATTGGTTTCAAATTAAATTGGGTAATGTTTTGACATTAGCTTAATTAAATGTTAGGTAATTAATTGGATTTAAGTTTTTGACAGTGATGCTAAGAATGAACCAACCGAACATTCTGTTATAAATTTTATATAGGACTGACCACCCGATATTTAATTGGGCGGGGTGTCACAACTCAATTAAAGAATTCCACTCTTCGAATTTTAGGGAATCCTTCTTCATATTTTCAATCATAACTAGAAGGTTATCTCTATCTACCTCAATAAAAGCAAACTTATCCCTAAGATTCTTCTTACGTGCCTTAAAATCATTAATAAAAATATTTTTCTCAACGGCACAAACCCTAGAATTCTTAAAGTCCTATAAAAAAAAAATTAAAACAAGGACTCTATTTTCACTCTCTTACTTGGATACTTTTAAAGATTTAAAGTTATCATACAAAACACGAAACTTCTCACGAATGATATATCTTTGAGTTTTAAACGTCTGCAATATTCAATCAAATTTTTAAAACGGGAATTTCTTCTTCAAGAATTTCAATTCTTTTTGCAAACTACAAATTCAAAAGATTTAATTCGTATAAGTTAGGAGAATCCATCAAGAGAAAAACAATCATATGAGATAACAATAGACAATCACTTAAAAAGCAGGTAAACAAGATTAAACATGATAACTTAGTGCAACCTACTCTGATACCAATTTGTGAATGCAAAATAATTGCAAGGACGATTTTTTTTTAAAATTGCAACGCCAATTTGAAATGTAGAAGCCAATTTTAAATCGATTTTATCTTATTATCCTAAACATGCATTTATGGTGATAAAATAGATAAATCAAACAGGCAAATACGACATGGCTAAGTTTCAAGAAAAAAACAAAAGGGAAAAACCTTTATTCACTTTGAAATTTACAAGAGAAATGACTTACAAACTACTTGATATACACCACAAGTATAATGCGCTATTCTTCAAAAATCTCTAATGAACATCTATGATCCTCGCAAGAATCAAATGACCGCAGTCCTCTCTCAGCCTTAGCCTTCATTATCAGCAATGAATACCTGCAGGTATCACAAGTCAGCAATGGAGATCCTCTCCACTAATGTGTATGCAATAGATACAAAACTTTCTAGGGTGCTAAACTAATTCACAATAATAATATTCAAGGTTGTTTGTTGGGAATTAAAGCATGTGTTTTCCAACAAAAAGTGAAGAACTTTTGCAAAAGATATGCAGAAAATTTTCTGTTAAAAGTCTTAAATGTTTTGAATACAAAACGAGTATATATAAAAACTTTAAGTCGGTGGGTCGTTCAAACGAGTTGAGCAAGTCGTTCAAACAACATAGGGATGTCGTTCGAATGAGATGCCATCTCACTTCTAGTGACCTAAACAAAACACAAACCAGTAGGCCTCATTTGAAAGCATGCATCTACAGACATTGTTATGTCATTCGAACGACATGGGAATGTTGCTTGAACGAGCCAAATGAAAAAATAATTTTTATAAACTCCACCTACAATAAACTCAGAAAATATATTTTTGAAAATAAAAAGTTTCAAACTGATTTTGAAAACAGAAAATATTTTTCCTTTTTGAAATAAAAAGTTATGTTCGTTTTTGATAAAAATAAAATAAACATCCCAAACATAATTCCATGAATTAATTCAAACTCATAATTGTTTAATACCTCATCGAGATGTCGAGAAGTCTTCAAACTTGGAGATACTTGAGTTCGGTTCTTCTTAATAGTATATGATGATTTGTAACGGGATACGCCAAACTAGTCTAAAACTATGCTATGAACAATGTTTGAAAAAATGAAAAATTGTTCTTACAAATCTACCCTTTTGGCTATTCCGATACAAAACAAAAAAATATTACCGAACACCAGATTAAAATCAAAATTTCCTAATACAATGATACAAACACCCTTCCCAACTCTAGAACAAAATGGCATAAGTTTTTTTGTCTTCAAACTTCTTCTTCTTCCCTTTGTCAAATTTTGTTTTCATCTGTGTGTCTTGAATTTTCGCTTTCAGTACCTACACACATGAGACAAAAAACATATACTCTCGGGACGCATCGAGTTTGCAACAAGTAAAACATAAGTAAATTCTCCACAAAAATCAAACTCATCAAAACATCAAACACTCCTTTTTAATTTTCTCTCCCCCTTTGTTTTTATCGAAATAGATAAATATACAAAGAAGTAGAAACGTAAATATGAAATACCAAGCATCACGCAAAAGATGTGATATCATAACACAAAAATATAAATCAAGCATGTGTAATGATCATCTCAAAGGCAAAGAAACACCAACTACTTTTGAAAAAAAAATCATTTTTTCCTAAGAAAACAAATTTCACAAATACAACATGTAATACCATATATAATATATTCTAAATATATCAAAGAAAATATGGCACGCCTATATAGGTATAAAAACCACAAAGCATGACACAAAACACGTAAGCTTTACACACTAGCATAGTATCGATGTGTCCAAACATGTGGAATGGAATGAATGGTTGTGAACTAGTAACAAAAGAATTATAACGCAAACACTTAAATATGTTCAAGAAATTCTAATTGACCACATGACTGTAGTCCTCCGTCAGCCTTAGCCTTCATCTTTCGTATTGAGTCCCCGTAGGTATCACTAGTCAGCAATGGAGATCCTCTCCACCAAGGTGTATGCAATAGATACAAAACTTTCTAGGGTTATAAACTAATTCACAAAAACAATATTCAAGTATGTTTTGTTGTGAATTAAAATAAGTGTTTTTCAACACAAAACGTGAAGAACTTTTGCAAAAGATAGGCAAAAAACATTCTGTCAAAAGTCTTAAACGTTTTAAATACGAAACAGGTATTTATGAAAACATTAATTTGGTGGGTCGTTCGAATGAGTTGAGGAAGTCATTCAAACGACATAGGGATGTCATTCAAGTGAGATGCCATCTCGCTTCTAACAACCTAAACAAAACACAAACCAGTAGGCCACGTTTGATGCTCGTTTGAAATCATGCATATAACGACATTGATATGTCGTTCGAACGACATGGAGATATCGTTTGAATGAGACAAATGAAGAATAAATTTTATAAAATCCACCTAGAGTGAACTCGAAAAACTTATTTTCGAAAACAAAAAGTTCCAAACTGATTTTGAAAACATAAAACATTTTTCCTTTTCGAAATAAAAAGCCCTGTTCATTTTTTATAAAAAAAAATAAACATCACAGACATAATTCCATGAATTAATTCAAACTCTAAATTTTTTTAATACCTCATTTGTCTAGGTTCATCCTTATTTTGGACAATCTTCTTCACCACTTTGTGAACTTTCTTTTTGGCCTCTTTCTCGACTTTTTTCTTACGTACGAGATCGAGGGAACCGTGATTAGTCTACCTGGGACATTCCAACCGATGGTTAAATCCAAAAGCCTAAAGTTGATTGAATAGAGGCTACATTAAAAAATAACAATTAGTAAAATTACAAAGAAAAACTAAAGACAACTAAACACTTGTAAAAGTTTTACCTTCTTCAACCTTCTGATCGACCTCAATATCGGCTTTGGCTACAATTGGTGATTTAACTGCCTGCTCAGTTTGAACACATCCTAAAGGTGTATAATATCCTAGATAAGTGAACTTGATTAAGTTGAAGATAATCTCTAAAGGTTGGGGGTCATCCACACCGACTATTTCCACCAAACTTTTCAGAGTATTAGATAACTTGGAAGCCTATTTTACTGAAAAACATTAGACAAAAGTTATAGCATAATTCAGTCAAAGGAAATGGAAAATTAGATAGATAAAGGGTATATAACAATATGGTTCATCCCATACCATTCAAGAGTAACATTACTATGTCCCCCCCCCCCCCCCCCCCCCTCATTTGGGTCGAACTCCCAATTGTATTTCACAAACACAAACTTATTTTTCCAATTGTTATTGCTTGTTTAGGACACTTTTTTCTAATTTTACGTGTGATTTTATGGGGGATAAGTAATCATATCCAGGGTCCTTGGTATTGTCCTTTATAGCATAAATGAACCTAAAGATATCGCAGTGATATCAAACCCTAAGTGTTGCTTACCAAATACCATTGACCCCAAAATTATCCTATAAGTGTTTGGGGGAAGTTATGTTGGATCCACCTTATAACCTTTTAAGATCAACCAAATTATGGAGTGGATAGGAAGAATAACTCCGACTTACAATGCCCATAGTGGGAAGAAAATCTCCTAGTCTGAATGTCGATAATATACCATCTCGCTGCAGTTAGGCAATCTGCATTTTATGTTCATAGGGATAACATAAAATTTACTTAAGTCCTCCAGTTCGTCCTCAGTAACATCACAAGTGTGGTACTAGGACTCAATATTATTAGCATTATATGAACTGCCAAATGTACTCTCCTAATCTAAAGGGACAACGACTGGCGAAGTGGAAGGGTTAGTGGGAGACTTAAATATGGCCTCTTCGGTAGATGTCCCAAGGTCAACTATAGTCACTTCAGAATTCGTAACTGCATAATTCCTACCACCAGACTGACTGTTAGCACCATTAGAGCTAGTAAGCCCTACAAGCTCATATTTACTGTAATCTACACTTGAGGTTTAAGGAGTCAATCTAATGGAAAATGGAACTTTGGGGGTAAAACTGGGATGAGATGGATCGCCTTCAGGTCGAATAACTTACCGAGGAACTGGATACCTCTCATCAATAAAACTAGTGAAAATCGTAATCAACTCTTTAATGTGTGATAAGACCCTATCGACCTAGGAATATTCGCTCAAAAAGGTGTGTTTTTGGCGAGAAGAGAAGACGTGGGGGTTGTTTGATCTTGAAAGAGATGGATTTAGGTGAAGAAACACAAAAAACTCAGAGAAACCCAAAATTTAGAATACCATTGGCTAATCAACTCAATGTCCACCTAATAACTTATAATCCACCAATCAAACACCAATGATAACTAAATGAACAATAAGAACAACAACAATGAATAAAAAAATCGTAACCAGAATAAGGACAAATTAAAGAAAACCCGTTAGAGAACTTATGAAATGGGAAAAGACGTACCTAAAATCTTTAAATAGTGAAAAACTAACTCAGAAAATTACAAATAAACGAACTGCAAGTGCTAAGGCAAGGAAACTACTGCCATAGGCAAGAGTTTTTAGTAAGAACATTGTCGGAGATTGAGGAAATCAGTGAAAATATTGCAAAAGAAGAAAGGAAATTTGAATAGGAAAGCTTCCTCTCTCTAGGTTGCGTGTGATTGATTTTAGGGAAGTAAAAGGTTTTAAATGAATTAGAATGGGGATTTTATATGTTGAATGTGGAAAACATTACTTATTTTGGGAACAAGTATGATGTCATGACTTGAAAAGACCATTGGCGCTTCAAACTATTGTCACACCGCCCAAGACATGCGCACATTAAATGCGCTTATCGCCACTGCCAGTGCTTGACACATGTAAGCCTCAGGCCTAACATAAAATTCCAAAATTTCACAAGTCAATGTGCTCATCCAAAGATGAGCATAAGACACCCCGAGTCGACGAGAACAAGAGCCAATGATATTTTGCAGTTAAAACTTCACTCACTCATTTTGCCTAGCACCTACCCAGAAGTTGCAACGCTACATAAAAACTGCTACAAGTTTCACTTGTGGGCAAAGTCTTGGGGGTTACTGTTATATCATAAATATGGTATGACTCATGGAACAATTAGAATAGGACACCTAGACTCGCACATCAGCAGGAATTAGGTCGGTCCATCCAATCTTGAGAATACATTTAACTCTGTTAATCAGCAATCAGTTGACAGTGTTAGTTAACTCCATTATTACATGCATATACTGTGTGACTGGATAATTTCAACAACATTTAATATATGTTCACATGTTTAGAATATGCAAATAGTCCCATCCCCCATGTGCCTTTAACTAACTAATGATTATTCACTCACCATGTATGTAAATTGTGTACCTACCTAACCTATAAATGCAGGCCATGTGGCATTCACATTTCTCTCTCTTTCAACAACCTATAATAGCATACCCCCACACTTAGGGGGATTCGAGATATTTTCCTTATTATTATGTTGTCTAACTCTAAAGAGAACTTGAGAGGTTCCATATTGTACTTGTTAATGGCTTTTGCCCAGTAATTCAATACAATCAACACTGCATTTGTGGACGTAGGCACCATTTTGGACTAGAATCACGTAAATACAGTTATATTTCACTTTATCTCATCTCTCTACTATTTTCTCTACTTTTAGTATTTTAGTAATTAATATCTCTTGTTTTTTATTTGCTTATAAATATTATATTCAAGTTAAGATAATCATTATACCAATTTTAGGTGATAACAATTGGATAGCCCTAAAAGTTTGAAAGAAATTTTTTACCCTCGACTAGAAAATAAAGATTCATCTAAAGATTTAATAATGCATCATCTAATCCTCGGCCAGTTTGGACTTGGCTTTAGTGAGGTTAGATGTAAATATATGGAATACTCGGGTGACTCGCAGCATAACAAAAGCGATTCGGACTAAAACATCAAGTAACTCATCTAACCCTCGACTACTAAAGGCTAGTCCTAAGTGCTAGAATGACCTACTTTGGTTCTCAGCCATATTTAATTCGTCCTAGATATTTGAATTACCCGTGTGGATCTCGGATAAAAAAGGTTAGGCTTGGGAATTTTCCCCTCAATCGCATATAGTTCGACCTAAAAATTTCAAGTCTTGATTTATCCCTCGATTAAAAATTGGTTCGGCCAAAACATTTCTACAGACTTATAGCCTCCAACCTCCTATCATATTCAAGGCAACTCAGAAGATTGAAGCCTAGGGGATAATTGATAATCTAAGAAGTGGTTTCCTCTACATGATGAATGTTTTAGGCCCCTCGAACTCATATGGTCAGACTCATATTCATTCAAGGTCATCCTTTTACTCATCGAAGGTCAACCTCATACCATCAACCTCACAGGGACGGCTAAATTACTATAGATAACTAAGAATTCACAAGAATGGGCATTTTAGTCCTTTCAATCATACAAAAGTGAGTGCACCTTATAACATTGCACATGGAGGGAATGATCATACATTCCATGTAACTTCTAAAAGGACAAATGTCACCAATCAAGTGGATCAGATCAATCAACATGATCCATGTGACTTGGGGTGCACATTACGCCCAAGCCAACTTTAAATAGGACTGTACCTTCGAACTTGTAAAATAAGTTATCTCATTGTAAAGTATACCAAAACTCTGGTAAAATAATGTTAGAGAGAGAAAGTAGCAAATTTGTAACTTATAGAATACTATTCAACTAATGAAGAATGAGTTACATGATAGTGAATATAGACCAATTGGCTGAACTAATTACATTTGTCTGTTGATCTTCTTTATTATCTCTTTTACTGCACTTTTACCATTTATTATCTTACCCAGTCACTGTTCATGTTCATATCTTACTAAGTTCATCTTATTATCTGGATGTTACATTTTAATATTACATATGTTACATACTAACGAAAAATCTTGAATAAAATAGATCTAAAATTGGTCTAAAAGTATTCATAAGAAAGCTTTTTAGTTCGAATTTGAATCTCCCTTGGATCAAACTGAGCAGAATCATTGGTTGAGGCCTGAATCTCTCCAACCAATTGGCCAATTCTTTGCTGGCAGTCTGCTTTTTCCATGGTGGCTACCTCCAGTACAATATTGACTTTGGCTAGCTGTCTCTCCAACGCTTCTTTATCAGAAAGGAGGGTAATCAACCTCTTCGAATGGCTCCTAAGTCATGCAAACCCTTGGCAACTTTAGTTATCTGGCTTAAGAAGTGGGCGTTGTCTACAGATAAGGTATTTTCCTTAGCCTCTATTTGAGCCATGTTTGTGAGGTGATATGAAAATGAATAGATCCTAGTGTGTAGTGCATTCACAATATCTCTATTTAAGCCTTCAATCTGAGAAACACAAGAGTAATCCTCCCTAAGTCCACTGGCAAAAGTAAATCCAATCAACTCTTCAAATGGTATCCTAATAAAGCTTCAAAGTAGCTTTAACGCTTGTGTATCCTCTAATTTCCAAGAAGGAGGAGTTGGTTGAACTCGAATGAGACTGCTGGAAATAATTTCTAAATCTTGAACTAGGTCCTTAGCATAATCTCTTATAGTTTTCAGTGGAAGTAAATGAACAAAATTGGTGTCATTAAGCTTGACACATCCTTAGTTGGATGACTGGACATTTTCTTAGGAGATGCTCCACTTAATTGTGAAACTGTTGATCCTCGAACATCTTCAAAAAATGATGAAAGAGAAGGTAGTATTGGAGCATTTCCAGAAAGAGTGGGATCCTCTAGAGGCTCCTTCCCCCTATGAATTGGGGTTCCAACTACCTCAACCCTAAAGGAAGGATTAAGAGTGGAAGTATCAATAGTTCATAGGACTGTCTTTTCCTATGTAATTGGATTCTAAGTGGGATTAGTTGATAAAGCAGAAACATCAACTACCTCGTTTATTGGTTCATAGATTGGGGATTTTAGATGAGGTGTTCTAGTTACTCCAACTAGAATTGAATCATTCACGTTAGCTGAAACACCAACTGGACCTACAAATTGTAAAAAAACATTCCAAAGTCAAATTTATTAGTATAACTATACTAGAATTGATGAATTGTGTCAAGAGAAAAGATGTTGGCTTACCTACCAATTGGGCTTGGTGCACTTGTTTCCTTGCTATTATTTTAACATGCTTTTTCTTGTGAGTGATGAATGTAGAAGAAATGGGAAGCTCATCAGACCCGATAATACTTAATGAGGTACTAGTATGATTACCAAAGGAAGACCTTGACCTAGTTGGTCTAACAAGAGGAATCACTTCTTCTTTTCCCTGGTTTCCTTCAAAAGTTACTCCTCTAAAGCCTTCCCTTATCTAGGGGTTAATTTCCTCTTGATCGGAGATTCATAATTATTAGGAGGTGTAATTTCTACAAGAAAATTAAATGTTTTAGTTAAGGCCAATATATATAAAGACCGAATTACAAGATATAACTTAAAGACTTACCAGAGGAAGAAGGCTTCGAAGTCTTATGGATGCTGGTAGTGGTCTAAAAAAGATATAGATGTACTTGGACCTCTATGTAATACCCCGTATTTTCATGGCTTTTAAATTTAAGGATTTATTAAATTTAATTGAGATAAATTAATTTAATTTTTAATCCGAAATGTTGTTTTAAATATTTACTAGCGTGACAAGAGTTAGTAATTATTGGAAATTGTTAATTGTTGAATATTACTGGATGAGTATAGTAATATATGAGATTTATTTTTATAATATTGTCACGTGTGAATAAAATGACAATTGTGGAAATTTAAATCGGGACGCGCATGAGTCTTGTCGGGACTAAATGTGAATTAATAAAAGTGAATATTTTATAAGTCGTTCGTATGGTCGTTTTAAGTGCGCCAACGCGTTCGGAAGGGTCGAGATAGTCATAAAAGTGTACCCGGGGGTTTAGTTTGGGTCTCAGGGCGTTTTTAGGCCTAATTGGTACCCCGGGAGGGCGTTTTGGACATTTCACCTTTTTGGGTAATTAAACCCACGAAAATTCAAAGGGTTATATCAGATATCTGGATTTTCATCTAGGGTTAGAAACTCTAAACACAAGTGACGGCCATAGGAGAGGAAGGAGAGAGCTCTCAAGGCAAATTCAAGGCCCGAAATCCACCCGTTTGCACCGCAACCACCACCAACGCGTAGATCGCGCAACGGGCTACGCAACCACACCAAAAACATCTGCAAATCAGAACGTCGAAAATCCCAGGCAAGTGTTTATATTTCTTATTTCGTTGGTGCATCCTTCATATTAGTTTAGGGGTGATTAGGGATGAATTTCATTGAAGAAAACCTAAATTGTGATAGGAATTTGCATGTAGTGATGACTTAAACCTTATTCTGGAAATTGTTGGTGATGTAGGAGAATAATCCACGAAATTTTAATGTAGTATAAGAAGGAATTTCTGGAAAAACAGATTGGAACCATGATTTAGAGATTTCTAGGGTTCTTGTATGTTTAAATGAATTGTGGCATGATTAATCCATGTTTAGTGACGTAAATTGACATGCTTTACGTTGAAAATACCTAATATGATGATATAAGGTTAGTAGTATCAATTCTGGGACGATTGGGATTAGAAAATATGGAAATTGTTGAAGTTTGGAGATGAAACCCGTAACTGCAGAATTTCAGTTTTCGCAGACCTGCTTGATCGATCGATCGAGCCCAGAGCTTCGATCAATCGACCCCTCCTGGCAGACTCCTATTTCCTTTTTAAATGAGTTAAATTCAATTTATTGTGATATAATTCTTGGGCATCCTTAATAAAATGTTTTGGGAGATAGGGAAGACCAGTAAGACATGTGAATAGATTTTGGAACCCTTGATGTCGGGCAAAGATTGTATTTTGGGAGAATTACATAAGGGTCGATAAATTTATGATTTAAAGAGAGAGGCACATAAGAGAATTACTTTGGGACAAATGTGTATACCTACTGAATTTTATAATTGGGAGGATAGAATCCATGAAGCGTTATATAGTAAGTGGAAAAGTTCCTCAAATTAATGTAAGATGCGAATGGTTATACGTGATAACTAAATAATGAGAAATAAATACAAATGTCGTAATTATGGGAATTGAGAATATACCCATTATTGATATGGTAATATTAGTATAGTTATATGATTGTGTATGCATATACTATCTATGTGTGAAAATCATGCCCACGCTACTTGCTATCCCTGAGGTTTTCGCGTTGGGACAGCCTTATCTCGATGGGACCTTTATGGGGGATATTGACTTGTACCCTAGAAGATAGATATCCTTGGTACAGGCTATCGGAATGATAGTTCAGACGGTCTTAAGAGATGCGGGTATGTGCTTTCCTCTTAGAGACTTGGAATCTATGCTTCGCCTCATATTGTTTGTGTATAGGTATCCTTGGTACAGGCTATCGCAGTGATAGTTTAGACGGTCCTACGAGACTTGGAATCTATACTTCGCCTCAATATTATTTGAGTATGTGTTAATACAATTCGAGAGTGATTCCGAATTTGTATTCCCCTTTATGTGAGTGATATGGGGTTTGGATAGTAGAGTGTGCCTGCACCATAGTTATTATTTGGGGTGCTGTTATAATATATATATTTTCGAGTAGTTAATATATATATATGAAATTCTGAAATCTGGAACTGCCTACTGTGATTTGATATGTAGGACATGGTTGATGACTCTAATTGTAAATACTTGTTTTGAGAAAGTATAATATGAAATTGGAAAACTTTATTGATTAATAAAGTCAAAATGAGAACTTTGGTTACTAATTGAAATATTCTTTTCAAACAATGGAATCGTTAAATTTTGAATCTTACGAGTAATCTAAGATAAGTTAAATCATTGGGAAGAGTAGTGCGATAAATGATAAGACAAACCGTTGGGAAGGTTAGTGCGATAGGTGTGCACATTAGAAGAGAGGTGAGAATTTCTCAAGGGAGTGTCGCACTAATATATTGTTGCATTGGCCTGTATCAATTTAAATACTTGCTAAATGAATTTTAAATCATACACACTATCGGGCTCTGACCCGTTTCTTTTTCTCTCTCTCTTGTATATATATGTATGTATTACAGGTGCCCAGCCACAAGGGCGTCTTGCTTAGGATCTCTTGGAAGGAACGCGCTGCAGCTTAGGTGGGAGTTGCAGGTCTCTTGATTAGACGACTTCGTTCATTCGGATCCACTCTTAGTACTTTCATCTAGTTGGGCATGTGTAGCTCTTTCCATTATTCCGTTGTTATTGGACATTTGTATTTCAGTTATTTCCAGTATTGTTACTATGGGATTTATTCAGTTTGGATGTGTGACTTTAGATTTAGTATGTTGACATTCGATTGACGAATGTATTAAATTAATTGGATTATGTTGCAGAATTTAATGTGGTGTGATTCTTACTCATAGAATGTTGTTAATAAAATAAATGATTTTTCTTTGAATAAAATTTGGAAAGTATGTATGAAAATGGTTTTGACACTTAGCTTAATTAATTAGGGTGTTAAATTGGAAAAATTTGTTTTTCGACAGTGATGCTAAGAATGGACCAACTGTTCACCTTGAGTTAATTTAATAAAGGAGTGATCGCCCGGTATTTAATTAGGCGGGGTGTCACACTCTAATCCTTAAAAATTGGGGTAACCCCTACATTAAAGTCATCTCCTGCAATGCTAAAAAAAATTCGAACCCTATGATACTTAGTTATGCCTTGAAAAATGATTGCCTTTGAAAGTTGAGAGGACCTAGGAAACACTTGGGGATTGGATTGACTCCTCATTGGGATATGAATAGTTTGGTAAAAACAAGTGCCTTGAAAATTGGGCAGGCAAATATATCTCCCCAAAAGACCTAGAGTTGGGAGTAGTGGGAGGTGATGTTCCATAGTATAAGTCCCTAGGGATCAAAAGACTCCCCCAGTTCGGAGCAAACTGTGTTGCCATATGAGGAGTCTCTAGAATTGGGATCAACCAAAGTGGTGACTTGATGGGTGCCAATATGGATCGCAAATAAATTATTGGCCTATCAATAGGAAAGCTTCTAAATATGGTGGTGAGAGCTTAAAATATTTTATTCCCAGGTCTAGAGCGGTAATAATCACAACAATAACTAAGTTTAGAATCATACTTAACATGACCAATTTCTGGAAAGTATGCATGAAGCCACATTTGAAGAACCCATAGTGGTCCATCTTGTTTGGCATTAAAAGGGTTATCAATAAGCTCAGAACAACTCTTATAAAGAGAGACCATATGATAGGAAGTAAGAAAAACCTCCTTACCTTTCATGAGATTAGATGGAAAGAAAGAGTATTTTAGCATTACTTTGGGACCTATCACCAGATATGCGCCTTGACAGCTAAAACGGAAGAAAGCCAAAAATTCTCCATATTAGTTATACTCAGAGTATTTTTCATATGTGCATGCATAAATGTGGAATAGGACAAGTGAGCGTTTTCACATTTCAATGTTCATGAAACCTCAACTGATGACAAAATGGGTGAACTTCCTCCCCAAAGACTTGAACCTAATCAGTTGACAAATATCCAAAAAAGTGGGACCTGCCATAACAAAATTGAATTTGAACCAATTAAATTTTGAATTTTAAACAAAAATGGCACTTGGATCATAAATGGGTCGATATTAATATCTAATAACCTAAGTTTAACGAAGTCAAAAATGCCAAATCTCTCCATATCTGATGCTTTAAGGGCCACCATCCTATTCACCCATTTGGGCCAATCATTGCCTAACATTTTGGGCCAAACACTAAACTTGAATGTAGGGTGCTTGGAGTTTAGTAAATTTTTGGATGAGGAGAATATGATCCCCAAACCTGGGATAGTAGGAAGACACGAGTAATGGAAGCTTTTGTGTAAAATAGGGACCAACAGTGGTAAGTGATTCCCCACATGAAGATTTGATGGGGTAAATAATTCTCCCGACAACAATAGAGGTAACAGTCATAAGCTTATTGGTACTTTTGTCGAACGAAAGGTATTCATTGACCTCTAAAGATATGGACGCCATTAATGGTGAAAGCTTGGAGAAAAGGCCAATATTCTTGAAGGCTGAAAGTCTGCTTGAAAAGAGAAAAGATAAATTGTAGAAAAGGGGAGGATGCACTAAAATGATCTTAAGAACCGTTTGAAGTGCAAAAAGGCCAAGGCAAAAGTTAACACGCGTCTGTGGGCACGTTTCATCCTAAAGGTAGAGATATGGGTAAGTGGAGAGTCAAGTGGCACTTTTAGTGGCAATATAAATCCAAACGTCCTCATGATTATATTTTAGGTCTATTAATGACTCATAAAATTAAAAATCAAGTGATGAGAGTTCCAAGACAAACAGGTAATTTGGTTGAAGGAAGTTACAAAATGTTATCCATGTTTTAATTAATTAATCTCAAATGACAAGTAAAAGTCATCATTTGGATGCTCCCACACGTGTTGTGAGATTTAGTGGGACCTCTGCTGATAAAAAGACATGCATACAAAAGGGTTATAGAATTTGAACATTTTAGGACTAAAAAGTGCAAAATTGTTGCGAGTAAAATTTATACCAAATTTGGTTATAATGCAATAATTTACCAAATGGGTAAATTAAAATTGCATACCAAGGTAATAAAATTGGTTAACATAAAAATTAAATACCAAACAAAATCAGAAAATAAAAATTTAACAAAATACTTGGATTAATTCAAAATCATCAACAGTCATTCAAAATAAAAGGTTATTTCCATTAATTGTCCAAAAAGGGAAATTACAAATGATGGAATAATAAAAGACATCATCCCTTTGCATTGTACAATAATGGGGGAACGCATATGTGACATACTTATGGAAGATATTCTATAAAGAAAGAAAATATTCTTGCGCTGATTCTAAGTATGAAAATTTTGAGCCATCTTTATAAAGAGGGGTTAGCATGTTGAAGCATTCAAACTAAATATGCTGCGACCTTATATTGTAGCCCAATTCGATGAACTATTTCTCCATAGGAAAGACGATCAAGGATATGATCCTCAAGGTACCCTTTTAACGGATGTAAATCGAGGAAAATTTCTTCCAATCATCCAGTGCATAATTGGCCCATGTAAAAAAGTGAGCCTGGATGTCCATCCGACGGTCATAATCTCGAATGTTAGAAACATGTTGTTTCAACCTTCTAATAAAATAAGGATAAAATTTGAGGAAGAAGGAGATTTAGGATTGAGGAATGGGTGGAGTGTATTCGAATGGTCATAATTGACCAAAGTAGATTGTCTAAAGCATGACCTCTCAAAAAGAATCGAATGGAAAAGGTGAGAAAAAAAGTGAATAAGGTCTAACATTTTGCCAACATTAGTGGCACTAGAGGTCTAAGAGATGGAGTTATAACCAATGTCTAGACCATCCTCGAAAATCCTCTCCAAGTATTTGATAGGGTCCCCGGATAAGGTGTAGGGGAAGGTAACCATCTTAGAAGGGACAACATTTGAGAAATCAGTCTCCACAACTTGCCTTTCGAAACTAAGGGTGTCAAAGACAGCACCAACCAAGATAGAGGAGGTGCAAATCTCATCGGATAAGTGATAGGGGTACAATAAATAAAATTATAATGGGGCAATGGGCATCCTTGGGCTTATATGATGGTTCATGAGTGACCCCAAGCAGCCAAAAGGTTCCAATATGTGCTTTTTTTTGTCAAATGGGATATAAGGCAGAGATGGTTTGGATCAGGTAGAGGCACCGTGAGGATGAACAATGTGAGTTAGAAAAACAACTTGAGCATTACGATCTAGCTGGAAATCGACACAACCAAAAAATATCTCACAACTAAAGCCGAAAGTATTATGGACCCGCTTTGAAGTCACTTCCCATGCAGGTCAATTGAAGAGATATGGCTTCGGGTTATCACGAGTTATGGCGTGACAATCATCATAAGGATTGGATGAGTTGCTAAGTGTGTAGTTGGGATCATACTCATACTTCTTGACTAGGACATTGATATTGAGGTCCATAGTGTCCTCAAGTTCTTATTCTTCTTTAGGCCATGACACTTTAGTGCCTTGTTAAACGAGCCAGAAATTAGAGCCACTACAAGCGGAGGGAGGGAGCAGAGTATTCATGAAACTACCATCTTGGTATACCCCGGGAGTTAATAAAAAAATCATCATCATCATAACATCCATCATCACCACTACTGGAAGGTTTGGAAGAGGATTTGTAAGAACATGTAGAGCCAACATTGCCATTCCAATGAGAGACCATTATCATGTAAGAGAGAAAGATGAAATGAAAATGCAAAGAGCTCAATGTGGAGGACCAAAGCGACGGTTGATTAAGAGTAGCGATATTCCCACGCATACAAGTCATGTTTTTGTGTAGAGGAGTAATGATGATCAGATGTGGGATATTGGTAGAAGAAAACTCAACAATCCACTAATTAATTTTTCTCAAAAATCAATTAGTGCGGGGGGTATGTTTACACCATATTATAACATCCCAATGAGGTCCTTCCATGTAAGTCATAAATTAATGATAATATCATAACTATGATATAAAAAAATCAAAGTAACTAGCAACATGCATGCGTGACAGTTGTCACAACTTGAACGTGGTATTAAAAATGAAAGGAGACAATTTGAAAAGGGGCGTTAGTGCATCAAAAGCGAAAAACTCAATTGGATGAATAACCACCCAACAGTTACCAAAGTAGTTAAATTTTATGGCAATAAACTCTATAAATAAGAAACGAGCCCACATAGGAAGACACGACTCCCTCACCAAAAAATGCATTTCTTTCTTTAGAAGTAGATTGTAAGATAATTTTTAACTTTCTTTCAAGTTTATTAAAAGTTTTGTGCCTTTACTTTTGTTATCTTTAATTTCTTTCTTTACATCCCGTAGTGTAATCTTTTACATTATCGCACTTTGTAATCTTTTACATTATCGCACTTTCTTTACTTTAAATTCCATAACTTGTATTTCAATTCCTATAATTTATAGTTTCTTTTGTCCAAGTTAATTAGGATAATTTAGTACTTTCATCGAAGTCTTCCCTAAGGGAAGCATATGTCTTCTTAATTGAAGTATCGAATGCAACACAATTGTATGATACTGTCACTAGGCTAAGATCTTTGATTGACCAGACCACAAAACTTAACTGACACGCTTGTAATCCTAATTAACTTTAATGACCAAGCCAAGTGAAAACAACCCAAACATGATATTGGATATAATCAAATGATACTTCTAAGTAGTTGAATAGCATAGTTAAAGGCCAATGGAATTTTAAGATTCTTTAAAGATTTCCAAAGTTACATTTTCTTGACAACTTTATATTGTTTTCATATTTTTCTCCTCCAATCTTTCATAAATTGTAAAATAATGTTTTATTTTGTATGAAGTCTTTGCGACTTTTCAAGTTTTCAAAGTTCTTAAGTTTTTCATGTTTTGTTCTACCTAAAACTCTTTCCCATAGATTTTAAAGTAAATGACACTGGTAGCCTTTGAACTTTTAGCAGTAATGTTTTGGCCCTTGAACTTACTTTTTTAACATTTAAGCCCCTAAAGTTTATTATGTTTGGAGCAGTGACCTTTGTGTCAATTTTCCTTTAAATACTGTAAAATTCGTCAATGCAAATACCATGTAATTGCACTAATTTTATTTACAAATATTCCAAAAATCATAAAGAACAAAAAAAATGGATACAACATGTTCACTTTACAAATAACGAGTTTAGGTATGGTTTGATGTTTTTTTGAGTATGAGGTTTGGGTATGGTGGTAATAAAATACATTTTTGTTGATGAATGCCATTAGATTTATAAAGAACGTTGATGGAAGGTCCACTAGTGAAAAACATAACATAGTTTAAGGGCTTAAATGTTACCAAAAAAATTCAAGGGCCAAAATTTTACACTACTCAAAATTCTGATTTAGTCTAAATTTAATTCCCCTTTTGTATCATAGAGGGCATAATATCAATGTTTTTCTTTGGTTGTATCGACCATAAGTATTTGTCAAAAACGAGCTTTAAATAATCTTTTTAGACTGGATTTTCTTTCTAAACTTTTTATTTTTACATGATTGTGACTTGTGAAAATTATGGAGTTTAAAAGGAATTTTGTGAAATTTTGTGAAGCCGTACTTCCAAGAGTTGCGAATCAAGATCATTTCAAATGTGAGTAAACTATAAATTACGTAGAGTTTATTATGCGAAAGTCATGTATGATCAATTATGTATACCAATATCTTCATTGAGTCTATAATATGTGTGTATTTTGTCATAAAGTCATTTATTGTGATAAGACCAAATGTGTGTTATCTAATCATGTTTCATGTGTAAGACAACTTGAGAGTTTTTGTGACATCAAATATTTCCAGTGTGAATCATTATATCTTGTGGACGATTAAGTGTACATGAGAAATCAAGATTGTACAAATATGTTGTAGTCCTAATGTTGGGGTGTTCCATGTGTACAAGGTTGCAAGAGGAAGAGTCTAAATGTCATTGTAGGTTTTTCTATATGAGCATTGTGAGACAATTCAATATACTACATATGGAATCAAATGAAATACATGAATATGTATGGAAGGCCTGTCTAGCATTATAAGAAACACTTAGGATTGTGGTATAAGTTATTAACAACAAAATAATAACCACCACATGTTATATTCTATATATGATTTTTAATGTATTTAACATTTCGCAAACAATACCATAATTTTTTTGAATAATAATTCATGTGTTCTTTCTTATTTCCGTCTGTACTTTTTGAACTTAACTGAAATACTAATTATGATCTATACTTGTGATTTTGAAAAATATTCAGTTATATATATACATCATACATAGGGATTGTTTTTACAAATTACATGCATATATATTTGTGTACGCATAATTTCATAGACTAGTGCCCCACTCGGGAAAAAAAAAAAAAAAAAAAACTTTGGCTCTGCCACTGGATGGCTCGCACTAGCTTACAAAAGACTCAATATCATACTCAACCAAAACAATGAAAGATCCAAAAGCAAAAGGCTTTAATCATATAGTTTCTTAACATCCAATTAAAGGAGAAGCAACAAGCACCGACTTAATGAGCTTAGCTTCCAAATACGGAACAGTTTAAAAACACCAACCATGAAATCCATACAAGTGGTCATTAAATTTTAGCCAATGAACTAGGGGCAGACTCTCCCACATGTCAGGCCACCGACCTAATGCTCACAGGCAACCAAAGATTACTCAATATCCTCTTTAGGAAAACATGGGTCAGTAGTCATTTAATCTTTAGCTCTGAAATGGGTTAGACTGCCCACTCAGTCACTTACCACTTCAGAACACCAAGCAATTAACTCATACAAGACCATTAGTCTTAGCTAATGGTTTGGGGACCAAAGGCACCAAGCAAAGAACCACAGGCAGTAAAAACTTCAAAAAAAAAAATATTTTGTTCTTAGTCAGTGGACATGGAGTTGCACTGTTGGCCCTCACAGTCATTTTTTCCACCAAAGACGCCACGGGAAAGATCGCAAGCAAAGTTCCATGAGCCCAAAGGACACCCCAAAACAAATTCACAATATGACAGTAAAAGCAACTAATAGCAAAGAGTTAACCCTAAAAATTAAAATTAAGCACTTACATGATTAAAGACACAATGGGTGAAATCCCATAATCAACATGCATAATGAAAACAAACGAGACCTAGCAAGTAAATTGTTGGTCCATTAAATCGAATCTCCAGTGCTTGTTAATAGTCGTTTGTAAACCAAGTTCACCAATAATCTGAAATTTGAAATTATCATACCCTTATATTCCTTCACTAGCAAGTTCATTGACCCAATCAACTAAAGATGATCAATGCCCAACTCATGTATTAGAAAAGGCAATCAATGAAAATGTATTAATGAGCAAATGCTTTAGGCTCTATTCTCGCCTGAGCGGAGAAAGGTCTCTTATAAATCAAAGTTGGAATTAGGCTATTTCATCTTCTTCCAAAGGTGAACTAGAATTTATCTTGTTATTTTCTGTCATGACCAATTCAAATATGTGGGGTCATGACACCAGGCTTGCAGTCGTGATACAGGATGATCCATATTGTTGGGTCAATCTGATCCAATAAAGTAACCAGCGTCCCAAATCCAAAATATCGCCATCATCAAAAGGGACCCGTTACTCATGTGCAACCTTTGACAAGATGCGATCTTGGACCTCCTATGCCACAAAATCCAACCAGTGAAATGCAAAACACAGTGATTAATCCCAAATATGAGATGGGATTAACCAAAGCAAGAGACCGAATTGAAGCAAGTCCTAGGAACCTTAGAGTCACCCCAAAATCGCCTCTCTCTCTAGGGCTACATTTTTCCTACTAAAAATCTGGTAGCATTTCTAGTTTTCATACTTTACTCAAGTCACGGTAGCTGAATTTATAGACACAATCGTCCAATTATTTTGGTAAAGAGTATCACTAAACTTGTCGAAAGTGTACCCAATATACTGAAAATATTTTATGGGTAGTACCATGGTATGATACCCTCTCTTGGTAAATTGGATAAACTCTTTTTTGATAAGCGTGCCATACATTTCTTTTTTTTTTTTTGGGGGGGGGGAGTAGGTAAATTACTTGAAAAATACACTTTGGATAAGTAATCTAGTTATCAGGCGAACTTGCACATTAACAAAAACAACTGCCACACCACAAAAATAAAAATAAAAAACGAGAGAACCCCAGATAAAACTGACACATATATGATTTGAAACAACTAGGTTTTTATTTTTATTATTTTGCTGCAAACTAGAATTATATAAATTCTGAATTATATAAATTCTGAAAAGGATCCACAATCAAAAGCTAATGCTCAGGTGGAGTGTACGACATGACCAGATAAACAGTGCTAAAGACGTGCATGCAGCAACTGACAGAGCCCTGCTCTTGAGATTGTTGACCATAAGCGCTGGAATCACCACGTCCAATTTCCCCAGCACAAAATGATCCAGCCAATGTAACCTCACCAAAGTTGTCCAAGAACGGAGAGCTATCAACATTAGTTTGTCCAAAAAATGGCTCACCACGACCACAGCAAGAGAATATAATACCTCCAAACACTTCCTTCTTAGAAGCACCAGCCCTTGAGTTATGAGAAATTAGATGGTTATCATCTTCCTTCAAATTTCTGAGGTTATCGAGGACATTGCTGCTAGAAGACAAAGCCACATCGGAATCTGAATGGTAAAAGCGAAAAGAGTCCCCAGTTTTTATACCCCCATCACTGACATATAAGTACTCTTCGTCTCCTCTGCAGAATCGAAAAGAGGAGAGAGAGAGAGAGAGAGAGAGAGAGATTTTAAGTAAATATGGCAAACGTATTAGACATAGCTCTTAGCTATAAGCTATGAAGATATCATATATGTTCATTGCAGGATCACAAACATAAGCTAACGGAATCTGAAATTTAGACATTCTCCCTTAATTTTTTTTCTTTTCTTTTCTGAAGACTAAATAATGGCTTTCTGACATATAATCTTTGACTGTAAGACATAATTGCAAACAAAACTAGATTCAATTCAAAAAAAAAAAAAAGTCAAAAGTATCGATTTCTCTTTTACATCAACACTAGCATCAAATCGACTGCTCCATAAATTTGTCTCATCAAATTCAAATCGAATTAGATTGCTACTGTGTGATCAACATTAGTATTGTTCCATCAATCAAAACCTTCCAGATCTGAAATGATTTGTACATTCAAAACCATCCTAGATCTCAAACCAGAAATAAAAGGATTTGTACATGCACTCTACCTGAATGCCATTGTGCTTTGTCACTCTAATTGAACCATATGTTTTGCATTTCAAAATTCCGATTAATTTGTTGTATACCACTTCCCATTTGGGACGCTACAACAATTATTCGCTCAGTTCAGAGAACAGATGACCTCGGATGATTCCAAGTTTCATCTGCTGCTCCATCTCATAACCTCCTCGACTTCTGATTTTGGGCAACATGAAAGTTAAGGATATTGCGGTGGAAGAGACAGTTGCACTACCACCTTGAGTTACAGAAAAAAAATATATATTCCGAGTCCTCCAGCAGTGTATTCATTGATTTGATTTATTTCGTGGAATTGTAAAAATTTATTTGATTTCAGATTGGTTGATTAGGAGTAGAAAATAAACTAGGGTTAAGGTTCATGTGGGAAGAAGGCGAAGTGGAGAAAACATGAGGGCATTTTAGTCTCTGGAAAATAAAGGGGGAATTTCTACTGGGGACAATTGTACTTGCTTCTGCATATGTTATGAAGAATTTTTTGTTGGGTACATGAGGAATTACATTCGCAATATCATGATTCGTTGACCAAAAAAGCTGAAAATTATGTTGAATTAGTGAACAATTGGGATGTGAATAATGCAAAGATTATTACTTGAATTAACAATTCCTTTAAAAGGAATATAGGTGTTCAGTTAGAAAAGTTTAATACTGCTGAGAAGATTTGGGACCATTTGTCTAGATTATATGTTCAGTCTAATTTTGCAAAGAGGTACCAGATAGAACGTGATATTCGGGACACTTTTCAAGACAATACAAGTATGCATGAGTTATATTCTTTTATGGCCAGACGATGGGATGTGCTTGCCCTTACTGAACCTTGTGGGTTAAGCTACAAAATATGTTGTATTGCACAAACGTGGAGGAGCAGCGATTAGTTCAGTTCCTCGTGACTCTCCCGGATGATTTTGAGGGTCTCCGTGGATTCATTATCCATCTGTTGGGATTCTAGCTGAGGAAGTACGTATCAGGGCTCTACTGGAGAAGGGCCTTCTTCCTAAGCAACTCGGGGCGTTTAGTGGTGGTTCACAAAATAAGCAGCGTTTTCAAGCTGCTATTGATAGTGCAGTTTTTGTCATGAGAAAAACTGTTGGTTAATAGGGCTCCTATGGACCAATATTCTAGAGGCAGGTATCCACCCAGATGCCTCCATTGAACCTTTTACTACTTCTATAGCACCTTTAGTGTTGTTAACTGTTGATCAGCTGCAGAACATTCTATCCATCAAGCCTAATGGCCTTTCGACTTCTCCATCTGCAGGACCTTTTTCATTTGGTCCAAGTATATCTTGAACACCTGATCCTGGACTCAAATGCTACTAATCACATGCCTAGTGGTGCTTTTTTGTTTTCTTATCTTCATCTTTGTAGACAATGGTGCCCCCATGGCTTTGGCTAGTATTGGATCTATTAGATCTCCTCATTTAACTCTATTGATGTCTACTTTATTCCTCAGCTTACCCTTAATCTAATTTCTGTGAATCAATTATTTAATTTGACTATATCTAGTTCATATTACTTCTTTGAGTCATGTTGAGTAATCCACATTCCAAAAGGCTGATTGGGACAGAATGTAAAAAATGAGGGATATGTCTTGGAGGAATTATATATTCCATATGTCGTCGCTTCTTCTATAGATTTGCCTTGCATTTAAATATAATATCGCCTAGTAAAGACAGTAACGGGGGAACAGTAAAGAAAGAGGAGGAAGAGGGAGGAACACATTGATATACATGGTTCAGCACTCCAATAGGCTTATGTCCACAGTGAATCTCATGTTCTCTACTGAATGAACAGTATACAGAGTACAAAGCATATGGGGACTGCAATGGGAGACACTCAAGGTTTCAAACTCTCTCAGCTACAACCCTTCCCCTTTTAAGTACAAAATCATTAACTTGAATCAAAAGGGTTTACATCGACTATTTATATATCAGATGAAGTGATGCCTAAGAGTACCATGATTTCCACACGCGAGGTTATTACAGTACACTTTATGTGGGGCAATGGGAAGTGAGGTAATCATGAATGAGCACATGTCGAGAAGATGCCTTTGAACAGCTGTATCCTTTGTCGCATGTTGCAAGTTGTTACTCTATATAACAGGCCGAGGTCCACAATACGAGGCTGAAGTCTCCAATACAAAGCAGAGGAGCCCTAAATGGACTCTTAGGCTCATAATGGGACTAGAGAGGTCTGGGCTTTTTTGGCTGTGGTCCTCCTAGGCTGAGGTTACCTGCGATTCTTGGAGTCCATGTTAAGTTATCTCTAGGCCTCATACTCATAGGCTCTATGAAGTCTCAGGTATCATACGAGGGCACATCGACCTACAGAGCCCACAAGGGAGTCGTCTAAATCCCATATAACACTGCCATCCTAGCAGCAATGGAAATAATCATATATTATCAGTAAGAATTGCACATATATTCACATAAAGATGTGAAACTCAGTAGGCAGCCTTTTTCTTATAAGAACAAGATATCAATGCAAAATGCAGAACGGATAATAACTGTTGTAGACCAATGGAATACGATATTTTAGTACTTAAATGAAGAAAAACCATCTCTATTTCTAGAAAACTTTCGCACCCCAACAGTCTGAATTTCTTATGATCAACTGTTGGACTAACAAATCTTTAAATGTTTAATCAGATCCTCTCCCTCTTTCCAGATCAACACTCCTAAGTTCATATCTTTGTATATTCTTTATATTGAGCTATTTAAATCACTCTTACATATACTCAAATTTTGTAGAAAAATCAACAAAGTTGTAAACCCTGCAAGCAAATTTCTTCTGACAAGCAGCATTTCCATTTACTATGTATTGCTCTAAAAACAATTCTAGGGACAAATCAACCACGAAAAAAGGAGAACTGTAGGCCTCAATTTGCCTCCTTGCTGCTTCCAGATTAGTCTTTTTTATGTGGCAACCAATGATCTTACAAAAATAATGACAGTGTTGCTTTTTTGGATATTCTATTCATCCACTAGACCTTGGAGAATAACTGTCAAATAAATATTCAATAAACACAGTATTCTATGTAGATTTTAGTATTAATTATTTCCACATGTTAAATAAGATGTCATCAAGTTTCTCTTTCTCTCCTCTCAGAGGCATTGTAAGATCAATTAAAGAGACAACATAGGCAAAGGAGAATGAAGTTTCTTAACTTACTTTATAACTTCATGGAATGCCAATGATGTTATCCATCCCACTTTCTCAGCCCCAATGGAGCATTTTCTTCTCTTCATAACCCCAATGTAGAAAGCAGGATAGTGAACGCGGTCTCCAATCTGCCACACATCATGGCTCACGTAAGGGAGACGATCATTAAAATTTAGAAAAAAATTAAAATTACTAATGATGAGTGCCCAAAGTGAAAAAAAATACAAACTGAATAACTCAAGATAGAGAAGTAGTAAAAGTTTTTTTTTCCTATTAATCAGCAGGTAGTACTGTGATCACAATTATTTGTCTCAAAGATAGTGGAAAACCTTTACATAGATGACAGCCTTCAAAGTTCCAACGCTATACTGAGTTTCAAATTTTGGTTTGGTCAAATCGATGTCATTTTATTAAGCCATCTACAAAACTTGAGCAATTTTTTCATTTTGTTCTTTTATTAAAATTTAGGTTTAGTTCCACAGTATCGCTGTAACTTCTCTTTAAATCTTTTCATCATGTCATAAACCTAAAAAAACATATCTACAAGGGAGTAAAGCCAAATTTCCCGTAATTAATAAAAATAAATAAAAGGCAGTACAGCAACTGAAACTTCATCATCTCTACGGTGCATGTATTTGAGTGAAGGATTCTGCTAAAATTATATTAAGAGCCCACTACATTTGTCAAAAAATGATAATAACCATACATCTACAATAATAATAATAATAATAATAATAATAAATAAAAATAATAATAAAAAGGGTTTTTTTAACTTTAATACATTACTGATTCTCGATTTTAGAATTAAATACAATTTAATTTAAATTAGACTTTGCCCAAGACCGTTAAAAAATCATCAGTTAAATACGTGGCAGCTTCATTTGCTTCTTTGAAAATAATTTAAAATTTGTAAAAAATTAATCAAAAGAATATAATTTTAAATTAAAAAAAGAAAATCAATACTTTAAATAAAGTTGTCTCAACTGCCCCCCACCCTGGAAAACTCCGGCACCCCCACAACTGCAATGTCGTCTCACCACACCGGCAAACCACCCAAATTCACCCTGGGCCATCTTGCAACCGCCATCTTCACCACCAGTCTACCACCCATTTAACACCTCACAAAACCCAAATCAACAGAAATCTACAACACAACATAACGCCAACTCCACCAAAACCCAAAACCGAAACCTACAAAATTTGAAGAAATCGAACCCATTTTTGTTAATTTGGGTTTTGGGCAGTTCTCTGTCAGACAGTTTCTTGGTTGAAGGGGAAGGGAGGGGGTTCGGTGGTGTAGCTGTGAAAACCTCGTTGGATATGTGAGGATGAGGACAAAGGGGAGGGGGTTTGGTGGTGGCGTTCAGAAAGGGAGGGGCTGAAGAGGGTGGGTTCATTGTGGGTGGGTAGAGGGAGGGACGTTCAAGTTGCCAGTGGGTGGGTGGGTTGGGTGGGGGTAGTGAGGGGTGGGGTGGGGGTTTCTGGGGTTGGGGTGTGAGATTTGGTTTTTAAATTTTTTTTATTTTTAATTGAATTTGGGTATTTTTAAATTATTTAAAATTAAGCTGTCACGTGTTAGTTAAATTTGACGATTTTCTAACGGTTTTGGGCAAAGTCTAATGCTTGAGTAAAATTGTATTTAAGTCTAAAATCGAGAATTAGTAGTAGCATATTAAAGTAAAAAAAAAAACTAATTATAACATAGCAATAACCCAGACTCCAAATTGACTTAGGAAGATATTACCATACTTCATCATAGATATGATTTAGAATAGTTTGACCATCAAGCTTCTCCCGAAACCCTTCTCTTCGTGCAGTGAGCCAGGTAGAGCAATCATCACGTACATCTCTCACAGAAGCTGCTTTGTATGTGGGACCTATGGGTGATACACCAGTAGATAATGTGAGATGGAATCGTGTTTCCCCAATACCTGCTCATTGAGACCAAATGAAAAGCAATATCAAATCAACTACAACAATGAAATATGATAAACAATTGTGTACAAGACAATGCTACAAGCAATGCACTATATTACAAAGAAAATTTTCCAACAATAAGAGTGATTAAAATAAGAACACAGAGTACTGTAGCATGACAAAACCATATACTTTTGTTTAATAATTGGCAATAAGGGAACATTTGAAAAATCATGTAGCCTGGCAGATTAGAATGCAAAGGGTGACTTGAAGAAATATTATAATTTAAACAAAAAAATAGCATAACCAGAGCAGAACATATAGAAAGCATTCTGATGCAAGAGCATGAGCTCCGTAGGGGTTTGTACTATAGTTATTTTATTCTAGTGTGCCCCCTTTCTTCATTTTACTTTTTAGGGTTATCTTGACTAGCAAGATAGCTTAGCCTATTGTTGACAAATCCTCCATGATTTGGTTGACTCGACAAACAGGGATTTAATTCCCCAAGATAAAACTGGAACTGTACAGCAGTAAATAGTTGATTTCTTTTCTAATTAGTTGCTAAAAATCTGGTCCGCAGTTACTGAATTCTTCTAGAAACATTTCTCCTATTTTTTTGTAACTTAGTGGCCATTGTACCCATTAAATTGTAAACGTTTCTCAGAGAAATATAAGTCAGAAATTCTATTCAGATTTTCTATATGGTATCAGAGCATAGGAATCTCTCATAGGATCATCTCGTTTCTTAGTCTGACTTCCGAACAGTACATGGCCTTCATTGCCGATTTTTTTTTCGGCCTTAATTGCCTTCACCCAGAAAAACCATAATGTCTGTTATTTTCGAAACCTCAAAAACAATCCAAACCGAGATCAATCAGCCTACCCAAACCCCGTTCAATAAACTTCAAATTATTCGGCAGCCCTATCGCCTCAATGGAAAAAATTACTTGGTCTGGTCTCAAGTGGTTCTAACGAAATTAAAAGGGAAAGAGAAGCTCAGCCATTTGACTAGCCTTGTACCGAGCAAAGAAGATCCAAAATTTGAGTCTTGGGACGTGGAGGACTCTTTGATCATGTCATGGCTCTGGAATTTGATGCAATCTGAGATTTTTGGAAATTATATGTTTTTAACCACTGAAAAAAGACATGGGATACAGTGAAACACACGTACTCCAAAGTCAAAAATGCAGTCTTGATTCATGAAATTAAAACCAAGATTCATTCAACAAAACAAAATACCATGTCGGTTACAGAGGATTATATTACCTTAAATGGTTTATGGCTTGGACTTGATTACTAGCAAAGTATTACGATGAATTGCAGTAATGATGCTGAAATTTGTGGAAAGAGAATGAGTATATGAATTCTTGGTTGGACTCAACATGGAATTTGATCACGTCCAAGTGCAAATACATAGAAAGGAAGAGGTGTCTTCCTTGAGTAAAGTTTTCTCCATTATTTGAGCTGAGGAGGAAAGGAGGACTGTGATGCTCGACTCCCCTGCAGCTGCTGAAGGATCTGCCCTGACCGTGACAAAGAAGCCATCATCAAATAGTTTCAATTATCCAAAGCAAAATAACGACAGCAGAGAATCATACAAGCCGCCGGATAAAAAAGATGATATTTGGTGCAACAAGTGCAAGAAACAAAGAGACGTGCTGGAAACTGAAAGGGAAACCGCATTTGGCAGGAACAACAGCCAGCAGCAACAGTATATCCCACGGAACAGCCACACGAATGTAGCTGTTACAGAGGCCTGAAGAACATCCTACCAGCAATGAACCAGAGATAAATACCCTAAACAGAGAGGAGATTGAAAAGCTCCTGAGCCTTCTTACTTCAATAGAAAAAGTTAGTTGGTTCATTTTCATTGGCACACTCAGGTAACCATTCCTTATCCCATGCTCTTTGTGTCTTAAAGAACTGTAAAATACACGAAACCTGGGTTATTGATTCGGGTACTACTGATCACACGATGACCTCATCACATCACTTCACTACATACACCCCATGTCCCGGAAACCAAAAAATAAGAGTTGCCGGTGGTACATTAGCATCCATTGCAGGAAAATGAACCATTTTACTCACTTCTTCTCACTCACTAAAATATTTGCGTCAGGTGCCTAAGCTTTCTATTAATATGTTGTCCATTCATACAAAGTTGTATGATCATTGCGTCTTTCAGGAACCGGTTATGGGAAAGACAATCGGGCTTGCTAAGGAGAGGAAAGGACTCTATTGTTTTTATACTAGTGGTGGCAAGGATGGAAATCGACTACCTCTATCTCATTTCTCCGAAAAGCTTTCACCAAATAAAATAAATCTCAGATTTGGCTTCATCATTTTTGTTTAGGACATCCGTCTTTTTCAGTTTTAAAACTATGTTTCCTGCTTTGTTTAAATCTTTTCATTGTGAAGTGTGTCAATTTGCAAGACATCATCGTGTTTCATTTCCTTAAAGTGATAATAAATCCTTATGTCCGTTTTCATTGATTCATACTGATGTCTGGGGTCCTTCTAGGATTCCAAACATAACTGGAGCTCGTTGACTTATTTCTTTTATTGATGATTGCACTTGTGTTACTTGGTTGTTTCTCATGAAAAATAAATCTGAGGTTAGTACAACTTTTCCAATTTTTTGAAGATGATTCAAAACCAATTCGGTGTTCATGTTAAAAATGTTCGATCAGGCAATGGGAGGGAATATTTTAATCAGTTTTTGTCACCTTTTTTCCAAAAAAAAAGGGATCATACATCAGTCATCATGTACAGATACACCTCAACTAAACAGGGTTGCCGATCGAAAAAATCGTCACCTTCTTGAAACAACCCGAGCACCATAGTTGTCAATATCGGTCGATACGTGATACGTATTGTACGATACATATCGTATTGAGGGGTTTCCGTGATGTATCGGTTAATGTCTCGTTAATACGAATTTATCGACGAGACATCTCATGTATCGGTCGATACATATATATCGCACGAGACATTCAATTTTCTGTTTTTAACTTAAATGGTATCGTATTGCCTTAAAGGAAGGTCAAAGAAAGGGATGGGAAATAGAAGCAACAAACAACGGAACATTTACAGCCATCTCAAGGGCAACATGCTAGGGTTTCCTGCTTTTGAATCACATTCGTTGACCTCATTTCTTCATTTTCTTCTTCTTTTTCTTGTTCGTAACTTCTTTTTCTCCTTCTTCTTGGGTTATTTCTCTCTTTTCCCATGCCATCAAGTTGTGAATCAGCCTTAGACAATGTATTTAGTTTTTTTTTTCCTTTTTTTCTGAGATGTATTTGGGTTTGGCTTATGAGCTTCAGAGGGATGTAAGTGGGGTTATTATCGGTTCCTAAACTCTCAACTAAAATGTATTTAATATAGCTAGGTGGGTTCTTTATAATATATCTCAGTAGGTTAATGTCAATGGGGCTAATGGTTGTGTTGTAAAGGCTGTCTTTATTGTCTTCTTATCTCAGTGGGTGGGTTCATTTATTACATTACATTATTATATTTTGTTTGTCTTAGTGAGCTGTGGGTTTATTTACTTCCAAGTCAGTTATTATATTATACTATATATCATTTTCTTACCTCAGTGGGTTCCTTATAATATGTTATAAGGAACATTCGATTATATTTTGGATTGGTTGATACTTTAGACATTATATAATACTTAATATTTCATATAATTTGTGATGATTTATCTTTTATATTATTTTTAGATACCACACATATATATATCAATGCATATAAAAAAATTAATCCAATTATTGAAAATCAAAGTGTATAGTACGATACAATGCACATTTTTTGAAAAAACGATACGGTCCCGATGCGCATTTTGACAACCTTATCAAGCACTACTATTTGAAAAACAAGTGGCTAAACACTATTGGGGAAAGTCGTGTTAACTGCAACTCATCTAATAAATTGAATACCTTTAAGAGTGTTGGGAAATAAAACTCCCTTATATGTTCTTTCACATTTTTACCTCGAATTCAATAAGTCTAATTACTTACCACCCAGAATTTTTGGTTGCGTCTCCTATGTTCGCATTCATACACAAAATCATGGTAAATTATATCTGAGAGCTCTTAAACGTGTCTTTCTCGGGTATTCTTCACCACATAAAGACTGCTATCATCCAAATTTCAAGAAATTCCTTGTTACAAAACATGTTACCTTTGCTAAAAACAAACCTTTCTTTGGAGAATCTCATCTTCAAGCGAGAATTCATTGGAAGATAAGATCAGCTTAAGTCTTGGGTTCACTGAAATTGACCTTGCAGACTGAAATCCCATAAAAAGCTCCCGAAATTATTAGAACAGCCTCTAAAATTTCAGAACCAAACCCTGAAACAGTCATTACTCCATCATACCTTGAACCTCTTTCACCCCTTCCATCTCCCAAGAATACCAATAATGAGAAAACAGGGAAAAGACGATCCCACTTTGCCACTGCATGTTTATTCAAGATGGACAGTTGAGCCCAACCAGGTGCAAGCTCATGAGTCTGTTCCTATAATAAGTAACAAAAGTCTTCCAAATTCCTCTTCAACACAAAATCTTCCTATTAATAGCGATATTGATATTTCAATTGCAAGGTACACGAAAATGCACATAACACCCCATAGCCAACTTTATCTCCTTTAATAGACTCTTCGCTACACATAAAGTGCTTCTCACAAAGCTACATACCATTAAAATTCCACAAACTGTACAAGAGGCACTTAAGAGTGAGGAATGAAAAAAGGTCATGAGTGAAGAAATGAAGGCCTAAAAAGGTGCGAGACACAGGATGTAGTCGAGTTGCCAAAAGGAAGCAAATGGGTGTAGACTGTTAAAATATAATATTTATGGGACTTTGGATAAATATAAAATGACGCTTATAACAAAGGAGTAAACTCAAACGTATGGGGTAGACTTCGCCCCAGTTGCGAAAATGAATATTATTAGGCTTTTGTTGTCCTTGGCAACTAACCTTCAAAGGTCCTTGCAGAAATTTGATGTGACTTGGAGGAAGAAGTCTATATGGAGGCACCTCCAGATTTTACCCCAGATTTTGGGAGTAATAGTATGTGCAGATTGAAGAATGCTCTATACGAATTAAAGCAATCTCCTCGAGCATGGTTTGGAAGATTTACCAATAAAATGAAAGGATGGAGTTCAAAAAATCGCAAGGTGTTCATACACTCTTCTCATCAAGAAATCAATAATCAATAAAATCACTGTTTTGATTGTCTATGTTGATGATATTATCATAACTGGGAATGATCTTGAAGAAATTGAAAAGCTTAGAAAGCAGTTAGCCAAAAAATTTGAGATAAAAGAACTAGGGAAGCTGAAATACTTCTATGGGATTGAAGTTGCATACTCCAAAAACGACATATTCATTTTCCAACAAAAATACATTCTTAACCTACTACAAGAGACGGGAATGCTAGGTTGTAAGCGCTCTGAAACTCCCATCAAACAAAATCATAAGCTATGAAAAGCTACATAAGATATAATGATAGACAGGGGGAGATGCCAAAGGTTGGTAGGGAACTCATGTATTTGTCCCATACACGGCCACATTGAGATTCAGTGAACCTCTTCCAAATGATACGTCCTTGGAGAATGCATGAACCGACTTACTACGCTCACAACATATAACAGAGAACTCAGTATGGAAGCCTACATGAACGCAAATTGGGTAGGTTCAGTGGTAGATGGCAGATCAATATCTGAGTATTGTACTTTCTTCGGAGGTAACCTGGTGACTTGGAGGAGTTAGAAGCTTGGAGGAGTTAGAAGCAGGCTGTGGTAACCAGATCAAGCACCGAGGCAGAGTTTAGAGCTATAGCGCATGGAATTTGTTAGCTTTTGTGGCTCAAAATTATCATGAAAGACTTGGGTCTCGAGTGGGAAGGAAGTATGAAGCTATATTGTGATAACAAGTCCGCCATTAATATAGTTCACAATTCGGAACAAGTTCGCACTAAACATGCAGAAGTGGATCAACACTTTATCAAAGAATAACTAGATTGTGGTCTAATTTGCACTCCTTGCATCTCAACAAATAATTAGATAACTTACAGACATCCTTACGAAGGGATTACCGAGTCATTCATTCCAATGAATCACAAGCAAATTGGGAATGGACAAAATTTGCACAGTAGCTGAAGGGGAAGTGCTGACGAATCCTCCCGGATTTGGTTGAGGATTTGGTGGATTCGGTAAACAGGGATTTAATTCCCTAATTTATAATCGGCACTGTACAGCGGTATATAATTTATTTCATTTCTAATTAGTTACTAAAAATCCAATCAGCAGTTTCTGATTTCTTCTAGAGAGATTCTCCTATTTTTTTGCAACTTAGTGGCCATTGTACCTTATAAATTGTAAACATTTCTCTCAGAAATATAAGTTAGAAATTCTACTCATATTTTCTATACCTATAAATAAGGCCGCCTACCATTGGAGGCACTACTATCATATTTTAGATGAATAAGAATGAGAGAGAGAGAGGGGGAGGCAAAATTAGCCGTATTCATTCTTGTTGTGTGATAGATTAATTGTTTCAACTCCCCACTACATATCAAATTGATATCATAATGTCGTTTGTTCTTGAAGGAAGTGTATGGACGCCAACGAGTGGGGCTTTAGGTGGTGTCAACCAGACGAGCTTCGATCTGGCACGAAACATCCCCCGCCTACCTTATGAAAACCCTACCTCTCATATCCCGCCTCCACCCATGGAGGTTGCCCCTATTCAGATCATGGCAACACATTTTGATTGGAGCCCTAGGAGGTCAGGGTCACCAGCTATATCCGACATTTCCCGATGACTAAATATTGTCGTGAGTGTCCCAAAGGCCTTATACAAGCTATTCGCAAACTCTACAAGCCACATATTTCGGTTCCAAAAAGCTTCGTATCAAGACACATTTTTCAAAAAGCTTCATCAAACTCTTCCTGGCATCATTCATGTTCACTCTTCGGAATGCTACTTTAGTTTGAGGTAAAAGGACTTTAGAAGACTTGAACACACTTTTGTCATATTCAAATTAACTTTATCATAACTATCGAAAATTGATTTATGTATATTGATATGGTTTTTGGTATTGGAATTGGTGATATAGATGTGCAAATATATTTTTCATATACAAATCTATTTTAAGAAACATTGCATAAGCATTCCATGTATATTTTTATTAAAGTTCAAAAATACATAACTTTTTAGTGCACTTCACCAATTTTGGGTTGCTCGCGGATGGATCACGTTAGTAAAGGAAAGCTTTGCTTCAGCTAAAACTTTCCTTCGCTAGTCACACCCCTTGCCAGAACTTTTTCCCATAACTGCTTTGTTCTCTTCGCGTCCTCGCTTTGCTGACTATTCGCTGCAACAAAGATTAGCTACGTGTCTGCAAAGGTAATACACTTGCCGCGAACTTTGTCCGGAAAGTTTGCATGGAAAAAAGGTGAAAGACTTTATTGCAACGATATCTTTTGACACTAGAGTGTCAAGATTTTGGTAATGCAGTAACTCTCCTTACTTGGACTCTTTTTGTCTTCCCTCACAGAGGAAGAGAGTTCAATATATATGGATTCTTTCACTCAATACCAAAATAATCTTTAAATTGAATATTTTTCTCTCATCATTTAAGATCAAATTTTTAAGAGAGTTACTAAAAATACCTATTGAAGCTTAAATAATTCTACCTTTATTCTTGAACAAATATATCTATATCTTTGTTCCTGAAAGACTTTTGTGTATATATAAAATATACATTGTGCAGTCTGAACAGCTCGAAGTATTTTTAAACACTAACCTTTAAGAAAATTCACAACCTAGATAGTGGTACCCAAGCGTTAGTGGCTTATCACTCGTTCCATTGGAACAACAGAAGTTGCTTCGACTCCAAAGAAGATTTTGAGAGGCAAAATATTGAAAACATTGGTTGATGATAGGGCTGTGTTTTTTTTCCGATTTTCCGATTTTTCCGAATTCCGATCAGATTTTTTTCCGATTTTGGAAAGTTTTTTTTTTTTCCGATTTCCGATTTTTCCGAAAAAAATCGGATCGGAAATCGGAATTTTTTTTATTTTCCAAATTTCCGATTTTTTCCGATCTGAATTTCCGAATTATTTTCCGATCCGAATTTCTGAATTATTTTCCGAAAATTTTTCCGATTATATTTCCGATTTTGATTGCCGATTTTTATAATATCCCTTTAACTTATAAATTATAACAGCCTTTGGATTGTTACCATTTTGCCACAACCTGTAATAACCCTTGGATTGAAACTTAGAAAACTAGGTTAAGTTACCATCTCACACTTAGAAAACTTAGAAAACTTCCGCCGCTCACATCTCACAAAATTCTCTCACCCTCTCACATCTCACAAAACTTCCGTCGTCGCTCTCCGTCGTCGCCCACAACTCCTGTCGTCGCTCTCCTTCTTCCACTTCCACCGCCGCTCTCCGTCTTCCACAACCTTTCGGTGAGCTTTTGGATTGTTACCATTTTTCCGATTATGTTTCTGGGGCTAAGATGGGTCTGGTGGGTGGGTATTAGTGACTCAATGTAGACCTGTCAACGGGTCGGTTTGGGTCGTGTACGGGTCGGGTTAACGGGTGAAAACACCCTTAACCCGTACACGACCCGTTAAGCCTAACGGGTCTAATAACAATACCCAAACACGACCCGTTAATATTAACGGGTACACGACCCAAACCGTTAACACCCATTAATATTAACGAATCATTTTGGGTCGAAATGGGTAACGGGTTGAGTGACCCTATAATACCCGTTAGTCTTCAATACTTTAAAAATAATGGATTTTAATTGTAATTTTTATTGGGTATAGATTGGGTGACCCTATAGCACCCGTTATTCTTTAAAGATTTAGAAATAATGGGTTTTAATGGTTATTGTTATTGGGGACGGGTTGGGTGACCCTATAGTACCCGTTAGTGTTAACGGGTGTTAACGGGTAGAAACGGGTTAAAACGGGTACAGGTAAATTTCCAAACCCGAACCGTTAGTGTTAACGGGTCTACCGTGTCAACCCGTTAATGACCCAAACCCAATAAGGGTAAACCCATTAACTTATAATTTCGTGTCGGGTCGTGTCGTGTTAACGGGTTATCGTGTATTTTGACAGGTCTAACTCAATGACCACTTGCACAAGATACATCACAAAATAATATATACTATACTTGATCTCTCCTTAAAAATATTTTGGTGGGTGGGTATTAGTGACTCAATGACCATTCCTGTGGCTTATGCACGAATCAGTGCCATGTAAAGTTGAAATGCCTGTGATGTGATACTCTACTAGTATTGCCACTTTATTCAGATGTTTCTGAATTCGCTGATATATACTTATTTATTTTGGTTTGTTGTAGCGTTGCAAAGTAAATCATTTGTTCGCTGGACTAATTATAATCACTTGTTTTTTCTTTTTCAAATGTAAAAATCAGATTATAGTTAAATTTCCATCCACTAAGTAGATTAAATGAAACTACTGATCTTCGTTTAGTGTTTAATTATATAATGAGCAGGAAGTAATAGTCAAATCTGCAAAGTTATGATAGTCATATAAACAGAATGATACATTCACACAATGAGGCAGACATTCTGTGAGGGACTTACAAACAGAATGATACATTCACACAATGAGGCAGATATTTTAATCGATTGGTGTATTTGTAATATTGCAAAAAAAAAAAACTCAAACCAACATAGATCTGTTTCTGTTTATAACTCAAAACCAAAAACAAAAATCAATAGTGGGACTCAATGATACTATTGTAATATATAATAGTGGGACTCAATGATACTATTGTGATATATAAAAAAAACTCAAACCAAAATAGATCTGTTTCTCTTTCTGTTTTTTTTTATTATTATTATCACTGTTATGTTTTTTTACTAACACGAGTATATTTGATTGTTTTTTTGTAATTGTTTTGTAGGGGTGTAAATTTACAAAATATAGCGGGGATTGGGAGAGACAATAAAACAACCCCAAAACAGGTATCCTTTTTTTATTTAATTTGATTGCATGTCGTCAACAATGGATGAAAGTGCTGGAGTAAGTAGCAAACCCAACCCTGATAATAATAAAAAAAAACAAAGATAGGCTCAAAATCTGGTTTAGGTGGGCATCACGGAGCGTCGGGTGTATGGGAATATTTTGAAAAACACTTGATTGAGGGCACAAAAAAAATTTCTGGCACTTGTGAGTGCAAGTATTGCAATGTAACAATACTTGCACCATCTTCTGGGGGAACTAACAAATTGTGGAATCATTTAAAAAAATGTAAAGATTTTCCCGGTTATGAAGGAGATAAGACGACACAAACCATTATTTCCGTGATAGGATCTCAACCTTGTAATTGGAGATTTGATCAAGATAGATGCCGCAAATCTTTAACAAGAATGGTAATTATTGATCAACTCCCTTTTAATCATGTGGAAAAGGAAGGGTTTAGAATGTTTTGTGCGGATTTGCAACCTAAGTTTCATGTGGTTTGTAGAACAACATTAACTAAGGATTGCTTAATCATGTATCACGAGGAAAGAACCAAGTTGAAAGAATATTTTAAGTATTTTAATACACGAGTATGCCTCACCACTGATATGTGGACATCGTTACAAAATCTTGGTTATATGGCTTTGACCGCTCACTTTATTGATAGAGATTGGGTTGTTCATAAGAAAATCATTAATTTTCGAGTACTTCCACATCCACACAAGGGTGAGGTAATTGCTAAGGCAGTGGAGAGTTGTTTGATGGAATGGGGTTTAGAAAAGGTAATGACTATCACACTCGACAATGCAAAAAACAATGACACGTGTATCGTAGATTTGAAAAAAAGATTAAATAAAAGAAACGCTTTGTTATTCGGGGGTGAGTTCTTTCATATTAGATGTTTTGCACATGTCATAAATCTTGTTGTGAGAGATGGAGTTGAGGAGGTTAAGGACACAATCAAGCGTCTTCGGCGAAGTGTCAAATATGTGCGAAGTAGTCCCTCACGTATGCAACTCTTTAAGAAGTGTGTTGTGGATGAAATGTTAGAAACAAAGAGGGGGGTGTGCTTGGATGTTAAGACACGATGGAATTCAACCTACCTAATGATATATGCGGCGTTGGAGTTTGAGAGGGTATTTGATCGTTTAGATGAGGTGGACCCCAATTATAAGATTGAGTGTAATGTGGAAGGAAGAGGTATATTGGATGAGAGTGATTGGAGAAAATTAAAATCCTTGCACACTTTTTTAGAAGAATTCTATGAACTTACAAAGCGTGTGTCGGGTTCTCAATATGTCACTTCCAATACATACTTTGATGAACTAACACAAGTTAAAGACCTTCTCATGGAGCATTTAGATAGTGATGATGAATTGTTTCGTGCCATGGCCATTAAAATGGATGTAAAATTTGACAAGTATTGCAATTTTGATTCTCTTAACCCAATATTGGTTGTTGCAATTGTGTTGGATCCTCGATATAAATTACAATTTGTTGAGTTTTGGTATTCCTCATATTTGGAGAAATGTGCTAATTTTTCCGAAGTTGAAAGGTCTTACAAATTGGAAGTGTTTGCGGAAAAAGTGAAAGATTTAATGAATCGGCTTTATAATTACTACAAAGCGGGAGAGACACCTTATGTGGGTCTTGGTTTTTCTACCCCCCACGATAAAGGTGATGTGCCCAAAGACTCCAATCTTAATGAAAAAGTAACTAAAAGACCAAAGGCAAAAGATTTGTTTAGAGGTATTTTAAAGAGAAAGGATTATGCGGATGTTTCCAATGACTTGGAAAGGTATTTGAGTGATGGTGTTGCGGAGAATGATGAGCGTCATTTTGATGTTGTTGCTTGGTGGAAAGGTAAAGTTACAACATATCGCGCACTTGCAATAATGGCCCGTGATGTGTTATCCATTCCCGTGACATCGGTTGCTTCCGAGTCCGCTTTTAGTACGGCCGGTAGGGTGCTTGACCAATTTCGAAGTTCTTTAACTCCTTCTATTGTGGAATGTTTGCTATGCACGCAAGATTGGCTTAGGAATCCTTTACTCCCGTTTTGTGTTGAAGATACAATTGAGGCACTTGAAGCAATTGAAAATGGTATTTTTTTCCCCAACTTTGTTTCAATATATACATTCAATTTATATTGGAAATAAATAACGATTCGTTTTATTCTTTTTTGTCATTGTAGTTGTGCTAGAGGAGATGAAAGGTTTATCGCTTGGATCGACTAGTTGAATTTTGGTATTGTTAACATTTATATTACATTTTATAATTAACATTTAATTTTCAAATTCATATTTTGTTTGGTTGATTAATACTTTTTTTTGGTAAAACAGGAAATGGGATGCGGATGTTCAATGGAGTGCAGATAATGGATGATGCTTAGAGTTGGAAGCTTTGTAGCGGTTTTGAATTTGTTTTGGACTGTTTTTGTAACTGTTTTTGGACTAATTTGGACTGTTTTGTACTAATAATTTGTTGGGACTGTTTTGTACTAATTATTTGTTGGGACTGTTTTGGTTTTGGACTATTTTTAGGGTTGTTTTTGACTATTTTTAGGGTTATTTCAGACTATAAAAGCACGACTATTTTGTAATACATTTATAGGGCTGCTTTGTATGAAATTTATGACTGTTTTGTATAAAATAGGCAACTGCTTTGTATAAACCACATGACTTGTAAAATAGTGCAATCAAAATATGAAAAATCACCTGTAAATTAGGTGACTGCTTTGTACTAATTTGTGATTGCTACTAATTTAAGATTGCTTTCTATAAAAAAAAGTCCAAAATATTGAAGAAATAATGTGGTACAGTGGTACTAGACTAAAATTAATAAAAAAGAACAAGAATAAAATAGGTGAGGGCAATTGAGAATAAAAAAATATTGGGCAATATATTTTTTAATAATATATATATATTTTAAAACTGTACCTATGTCTGATTTTTCCGAAAATTCCGAATATTGCCGAAAATATTTTTCTTCTGATTTTTCCGAAAATTCCGAATTTTGCCGAAAATAATATTTTTCCGAATTTTCCGAAAATTCCGATTTTGCCGAAAATTCCGAAATCGGAAAAAAACTATAATTCCGAAAAAATTCGGATTCGGATTCGGCACGCCGATTTTTTTGCCGAAATTTCGGAAATTTTTCCGAACCATGCATTTCCGATCCGATCCGGCCGAAACACAGCCCTAGTTGATGACAAAATTGGTCACAGTTGTGTAGCGTATTGCAGTTGTTGGCATTCTCTAGAGAATATGATGCGAAAATGTGAATAGTGATGTTAGCACGTGTGATTGTAAGTTTTTTTCCTATTTGTAAATCTCTAACATAGTGCATTTATTGTTCATCTCATCCCGAGATTTTTTCTCGTTTGTGAGTTTTTCCTCGTACATCCGGCGTTGTTTGATTGTTTTATTTTTTGGCATTTTTAAAATCACTTGTCTTAGTTATGAAGATAAATTTTGATTGATTCTAAACTTGATATAACTTTTATCACATGAACTTTTAGGGTGCGCTCTTTAATTTTAGCATGATTAAAATGAGAATAAAAAATTAATTGGTGTATTTCAAAATCAAATTTGCCCTGCCCCTCCATGGGCATCGTCCCCATCCCGCCACATGTCCCACCCTCGAAAGTTCGCTCAATCTGCCACTAGTGTGATACTTTCCGCTACCTAAGGCTCTAGCACCTCCAATACTTAGTGATTCCCCTCAGGCACCCGCTCAGTCTCGTGATGTTCAAGACTCGTTTGATGACTTCGACTAGCTTTGGACTAGCATCTTTTATTCCCATTGTACATTCAAGAAAGGTTGTGTACTATAAAAAAGGGAGGTTGTGTACTATAAAAATAAGGGAGGTTATGTACCGTCATCATCGACGGGGATCAAGTGACAACCTAGTAAAGATGGTAAATAAGTTTGGTTCACGGATCCACCCCTTTGGCCAAGCCTCGTCACATTAGATGGCTTGAAGACTGAGGGTCCCTAGCCCCAAGTCGCTAGTGTCGCGTCCCAATTTCGATTAGGTCATGCGTCGATGAGGTCCTTTGCACGGTCATTGACTTGCGCATTTGCACCTACTTTTGGGACGGCCTTGGTGGTATAACCATGCGAGTTTACATGATGGACACACATATACCTTCCAGCATCAGGAAGTCAGGGAAGATGGTTTGAGCTTCGACTGCTGCGCTAGCTCGTTCCAACGCGACCCTCAGCCCTCCTAATTTCACATTCCACCCTAACCGCAGTAGCGGAGACCGGGTTATGTTATGCTCTGGTTGGCCCGATTACTACATCAGAGGCCAACATACCACCCGAGATATAGGATCTTTTGGACTCTTACACGAACGTTTGTACTCCACCAGACGAGTTATCACCACTTCGGAACATTCAGCATGCCATTGACTCGGTGCCCGGGGCCTAATTACCACACTTAGCCGACTACCGGATGTCTCCCACTGAGCAAAAGGAGCTATAGTAGCAAGTTAGAGAGCTATGTGGCCACGCCTCATCAGGGAGAGTATGTCTTTTGTGTGTTGTCCCCACCCTTCTCACCATAAAGGACGGGAGTTGGAAAATTTGTGTCAAATGCAAGGTCATCAACAAGATCACCATTAAGTATCGGTTTTCACATACTTAGCCTTGAGGACATGCTTAACCTGTAACACGTGGATTGATTATTTTCGAAACATGAATTGAAGAGCCACCATCACCAAATCCGATTGATGGCCTATAGAAGTGGACCGTTACGCTATCGGGTTGTTTAACGTATGTGAATCATGGCCTAGATCTCGTGGCCATTCTTCAACAAATTCGTAGTGGTTCACTTCAATGACATCATCATCTATAGTCGATTAATCGCAGATTTTTCTCATGTGGCCAAAGTTTTGTGGTCCCGTCGGTGACTTTCTTAGTATATGTATTCTCGGGCGATAGCGTGCAAGTTGATTCCTCCAAGGTCCTGGCCAACCCCACCTTCAAGTATCGGTTTCATATACCCCACCTTGAGGATATGCTTAACAGGTAACACGGGGCTCGTTTTTTCCCAAACATGAACTGAAGACCCAGGTGACTTTTTATTCCAGGATTATTTCATCTTCCATAACACCGCCCTGTGCATTCCTGCATTCTCCGAGAGACAATCATCGTCGAGGTTCACATCGAGCCCTAGCCAACACATGGGTCTCGCGCATGCTCACTCTTTTATAATGGTTCTTTTGGCCTACCATGAGGCATAACACACACATTCATTCGCTGTTATAAATGCCAGGCGGACACGTATCACATTCCAATACCCCTTGTTGCCTATTCTCGACAGCCTCTGGCAAAACGTGTCCATGGACTTTATTGTGGGTCTTCCTCGTACGGTGAGGAGACATGATTCGTTATTCGCCATTGTCAACAGATGGCCACCTCATTGGAACAACAAAACGAAAGCGATACCCAAGCATTGGTGGCTTCTCACTCGTTCCATTGGAACAACTAAAGTTGATTCTACTCCAAAGAAGATTTTGAGGGGTAAAAGATTTGAAGACATTGGTTGATGTCGAAACCAATCGTGGTTGTGTAGCGTACTCCACATGTTAGCGCTATCTCCCGAGTATATGATGCGAAAATGTGGACAATAAAGTTAGCAGGTTGTGTTATTGTAAGTCCTTTTTTTCTATTTGTAAATCTCAACCATGGTGCATTTATTGTTCATCTCATCCCGAGATTTTTACACATTTGTGGGTTTTGTCACGTACATCTAGCGTTGTTTGATTGCTTTATTTTTTTGTATTTTTAGAATCACTTATCTTAATTAAGAAGATAAAATTTGGGTATTTTGGACTTGATAAAATTTTTATCATATAGACTTTAAGGGTTTGCTCTTTATTTTTAGTACGATTAAAATTTGAATAAAAGCTAAAGGTTTTTTTTTTACTTTAATACATTACTAATTTTCGATTTTGACTTTAATATAAATTTATCAGTTTATTAACTCTAATACATTTTTCGCCGCTAAATGTGAAATTTCACTACTAAAAGTGATCTTTGGCGTCATTTGGCGACGAAAAATGTACTGAAGTCTAATAAACTGATCAAGTTGTATTAAAATCTAAAATCAATAATTAGTACTGTATTGAAGTCAAAAAAACCCTTAATTGCTCCGTTGATCGTCCGCACAAGGCGCACTCTCAAAATCAGATCAGCCCTGATTCAAACTCACTTTAAGTCGGTTGGCCCTCCCTGGGTATCCTCCCCATCCCGCCACACGTCCCACCCTCGAAAGTTCGCTCACTTTGCAACTGGCGTGATACAATCTGCTATCTACAAGGACTTAGCACTTCCAATACTTAATGATTCTCCTCAAGCGCCTATTCTTGTGACGTTCAAGACTATTACCATTGTTGCTAACTCATTTGATGACTTCGACTAGCTTTAGACCAGTATCTTTTACTTTTGTAGTACATTCAAAGGAAGGTTGTTTACTATAAATATAAGGGAGGTTGCGTACTATAAAAATAAGGGGGGTTGTGTACCGTCATCATCAATGGGGATCAAGTGACAACCTAGTATCTCAAGAGGTGGTAAATAAGTAGGGTTTATCGATCGACCCTTTGCCAAGCCTTGTTGCATTGGGTAGCTTGGAGATCGTGGCTCCTCAGTACTCCGCCATACGAATTCTCACCCCTTCAAAACATCGACCGTGCCGTTGACTCAGTCCCTGGGCCTCATTGCCAAACTTGCCCCACTACCGGATGTCTACCACCGAGCACGAGCAGCTATGACGGCAAGTTACCGAGCTATGTGACCAGGCCTCATCAGGGAGAGTATGTCTTGTTGTACCTACCCTTCTCACCCTAAGGGACGGGAGTTGGAGGATGTGTTAATAGTAAGGTCATCAATAAGATCACCATCAAGTATCGATTTCACATACTCCGACTCAAGAACATGCTTAACCAGTAATTCGGGGCTAGAGCCTTTTTTTAACATGACATCAAGAGCCGCCATCACCAAATCCGATTGCAACCTGACAACGAGTGGAAGACCGCCTTCAAAACGAATAATGGCTTATACGAGTGAATTGTTATGCCCTTCAGGTTGTCCAACGCGAAATCAATCTTCATGCGAGTCATGACCTAGATTTTGTGGCAATTCGTTGGCATATTCGTGGTGGTTCACGTCAATGACATCCTCATTTATAGTCGATTAAACGCAGAGCATTTATCTCATTTGGTCCACGTTTTAGTTGTTTCTCGATCCGAGCGTTACTACCTTCATTTAAAGAAATTCTTATTTATGGTCCCGTCGGTGACTTTTTGGGATATGCGGTCTCGGGTGACGGTGTGCGAGTTAATTCCTCCAAGGTCCTGATCGACCCCCACTTTTGTTTCACGAATGATTATTTTGCGACCTCCCTGGATCTATCGTCGGGTTCATCGTCAGCGTCATGACTCAGATTATTTGTCTCGTCCACTACCGAGTTCTCTTGGACTGATACAACGGTTCTTTTGGCTTACCATGAAGCGTGACACTCAAACATTCAGCGTTGTTGTCAGGTTCTCCAAGATGGCCACTTCATAACGTTCATTCCCTGCTCCCGCTCCATGATCACCTCTCATGTGGCCACACTTCCAGAAGATAGTCCGATTACGCAGTGTGACTCATAGCATCACCTCCGACATGGATGTCCAGTTTACGACTGGGGGTTTCATTGTGGTGCTCCTTCCAGTTTTATACGGCTTTCCACCCACAGACTAACGGCCAAACCGAGACAATCAACCAGACTTGCTTCATTGCCTTGCTAAATATACCCCCCAATGTTAAGACATTGTGATTGCCCATACTAAATTCATCGTCATCCATTATATTGGCATATCCCCATCCATGATTGTCTTGGAGACTTCCCTCCATGCCTATCAACCTGGCAGAGATGCCTCCCACCATCCTGGCCAGACCCTTTGTTGTTGACTTTGTCAACCACATTACCATCATTCATGAGGATGTTCACACCCTCAGTCAACGTACGAATGTCACGTACAAAGATCAAGCGAACACCCACCGTCGAGTACTCATGTTTCAATCCGAGGACTAGGTCATAGTCTACCTCCCAAAGGCCCACTTCAAAGGCAAGGATCACAAGCTTCAGATGCGCCATTTTTGCCCTTTCCCAATGATTTTTTGTTATGGGGATAACTCTTATGCAAGGCTTTAAAAGGCGTGAGGCATAGTTGAGGCATTTTGCCACTGTGAGGCGAGGCGTAAGCCTCAAGGCGGTCTGAGGCGTAAGCCTCTAACTTTTTTCCACGAAAATCAATAAAAATCATATAAAAATAATAATTAAACGAGGAACAAAATATGTATCACATCTATCATGAAAAAAAACGATGTAAACTCGATTCCATAACACAATGCAAATAATAAAACCATCTTGTCATCATCATAATACATATTATACCGCCAAGACAAAAGAAATCCATAATAGTGACAACTCACTACAATAATATAGCAAAAAAAATAAAGTCAGTTTATATATATATATAAGTAAAATAAAGCTAGTTTATATATAAGCAAGTTTGTATATAAGTCAGTTTATATATAAAATAAAGTCAGTTTATAAGTAAAATATAAAATAAAAAAACAGAGTATCTATATATATATAATAGAAAAAACAAAAAAAAAGACACATCGGCATAGAATTAGTGCAGCAAACAAAAAAAAAAGATGATCAGCTAAGGTTTTTGGGTTGGAATTATCTTTGGGCAGCAAGCGACTTGTTTTGTGTTGGAAACAACGGGTAATTTTTATTTTTTTTTAACTTTTGACCACTTTTACCCTTAATGAGGAGAGAAAAAAGAGTCGTAAACCTCAACAACCTCGAGGCGTAAGCCTCGGTCACAAAAGGCGCAAGCCTCAGATAACACATTAGAGGCGTAAGCCTCAACCTGCCCACCTAGCGCCTCGAGGCGAGCCTCATTTCGCCTTTTAAAACCATGCTAAGTCAATTTGTCAATCGAGTTCCATATGCTCTGCACCATTAACATCGTGAAATCTCACCATTCAATGGCGCACACACCCCTCCAATTCCCCAACCCCCGACGAAGGGACACCTCGTTCGTTTCCACGTCGACTACGTCAAGGGCATCCTCATTCAATGGCATGAGCGTCCAAAGGACGAGGACACTTGGGTCGCTGAGGCCGCTTGACAACACATCGAGGCCAATTTCTATCGCTAATATAAGGACTATATGGCAAGTTTTCATTTGCAGGGAGTAATGCTAAAGCATGAGGTTTGTATGGGTATTTTTATAATATTATTATTTTATTTTATAGTGCGTCTTTCGTTACTTTACTTGTTAAGGAAACCTTAGCTAGCAAGATAGCTTAGCTTAGCTTATAAATAAGGCCCTTGCCCAGCTTTTGTAGACACTACTCTCATTTTTTAATGAATGAGAATCAGAGAGAGAGAGAGGCAAATTGCATGTATTCCTTGTTGTGTAGTTTAAATTAATCGCTTTCGCTCCTAGATAAACATCACATCATGTGATGTATGCGGGAAAATGGAGCACACATGGAGTCAAGCCAAGAATGATGTTTATTTGCAATTTTTATTTTATTAGTTGTATTCCATTTTTATTGCATTTTTCTTTATTGTATTATAGGGCTAATGGGAAGTATTCTAAAAAGGGCATTATAGGAAATGTTCTAAAGGGGTGCTTCTAGGTCATGTGACATCACATGGACCTAGGCCCATTTCCCTATTAGGTAATGATGACCTAATTCTAGATTATTCACACTCCCCCTATAAATATTACGTTTCCCCATTTCGTAAAGGCAATCTACATTTCTCCGATTCAAGTTGTTGTTATTGTATAAAAAACAAAATCGTAAAAAAAAAAGAAACCAACGGCGTTGAGGAAGAACATCATAGCCGAGTGTCGTAATTTCCAATTAGAGGAGCAAGTAGACAACCTAATGAAAAAAGTGGACTACCTCCTTAATCGAAGACCACCACCACCAATCCATGCTTCCGCCACTCAACACCCCTCAAACAAATATTCGACAAAGAATTGCTATAACGAATGGACCTCAACCCAAGGGCGAGGAGGAGCTGATATGAACGGGCCCAAAAAAATTTTGCCACCGCACAACCATCAAAACCCTTGCCACCCTCCATATCTAAAAATACCACTTCAGACCATCTATGCTGGATGTTGAAACACCAAACAACCACTTCGCAACCCCGTCTTTTCAAATCGAAGCCTTACTGGCCTTCGTCGGCGTTGGATGGCGTTTTCCGACATCCAACGAGCCCTAACACCATTCGTCACCGAACCCCGTATATCACCCTTTAAACCACAACCATCTCCGGTAACTCGGATCTCTAGATCCAACACAACCAGCATCTAAAACCCTTGATCTAGGGGCGTCCGAGCTTTCCTTCCACTAGCGACAACATGAAGGGTTTGTCAATGTCCGACAGAGGCTTAGAAGCCATTAATGATCTTCACACTCCAGAAAAGGGCGAAAGCATCATCGTGACAAAACCGAGATGGGAATGGCCCCAAATGTCGATGTTCCTACCAATGTTACGTTCATGGTTCACATGGGTACGTGGTACGGGTATGTGGTACGCTACCCTAGCCGGTACACGGTACGGTGGGGGTATGCTTAGTTGGAAAGCTATTTTGGATTGCAATTCGTTTTGAAATCACTATTCAGTTCGTGCGTATAAATACACATTATGAAGTTAATTATCTAATTTTAATAAATATTGATTTAAGTAATTTTATATATACATGAGAAAGTATATATAAAATTTGGGAAAAAGTGTAGGAATTGGGGTAATGTGTTTATATGTGTTTTTTTTATAAGTAAAAGTAAGGGTAGAGTAAGTAATTATATAGGAAGATTCATATTAAATATAAATATTCAATTAATGAACATATTAATAATTATAAGAATGTAAAGTGCAAAGTTTTTGGTCATCGTATGTTGTAAATTCACTTTATGGGATTTGGAATTTAATAAGAATACTAGAATGTTCATTGTTTTTACTTTGATTAGTATAGTTTTATTTTTATTGTTTTTAATTTAGTTGGCTAAAATTGCATTGAGAAAACGCCCATTCATTTTATTTACTATTTTTTTCTGATACATCGTGCATTATATTTTTTAAACACTGTTTACTGAAAAATGTAACGAAATAAAATTGAACTACACAGTCTTCCCAACTAAACTAACATTATTTAAAGAAATAAATAGAGGTCATTTACTCTGAAAAATCTCATCCATTGTACTTGCTATTTCCTTTTTACATAAGCATTGTACGGTAAAAACTTTTTCAGACATCTTTTAACTTTCTAGTAATCCATCAGATTTTAGCCTACTCCCCACCCATAAGTTTGTTCAGTTCCCAAAAACAACATTTAACAATCAGTCTCTTGACTTCCCAAAGCAAGACTTTACAAAAGCAATCCATCAGTCTCTTGACTCCTCCAACAACATTTAACTCGACCATTAATCGTCTCTCTTGCTCTCTACAAACCACCTACCAAATCTATAGACGAAAAAACCAGGGCCATCAATAACCGGCTACGAAACCGAGGAAATCAATGTCGGTGGCGAAAAAACCAAAGAAACAAGTGCCGATGAAGACGAAGAGGGAGATGTAAGTTTTTTTCTTTTGTTTTTATACATCTCTGCCTGAAAGGGTCGCCTTATTTGGCGTTCTGGATAGCGAACACACCCCGTTTGGGGTCAAGCGTTCCGGTTCGCGAGACGGGGAGGGGGAGGGGGGGAGCGAATTAGGTCACAATGGTTTCTACTGTCGACCAGACTTCGTGCTGGTGTCGCCGGCCTCAGGAGGTAGTCGTTGAACCAGCGCAACCCTCCCCCCGAAGCTCCAGCAACCATAGAGGGTGCAAGGACAACAGTTGCCTTTTGCAAGCAACAAACCCTAGCTAGGGTTTGAAATGCAAATGAGTTAATGTCGTATTCTACCCCTCCCTCTTTTAACCCCAAGTCTTATTCCCCTATTCCCTCTTATGAGACTCAAAAAAATACCCAAGCCCCACCCAATTTTTTAAATTTATATTTCAGCCACCCAATCTTTGAGGATTCCCAAAACAACCCCAAACACTTATGAAAATTATTTTCCATCCCCCAAATCTTTCAAAAATTACAATTCAGACCCACTTACCCCTTTAACCCACTTGAATATTGATTTTCTTGGGGTTGAGAACATTAAACTACCTCCAATTTTTAAAGGGTTGAAAAACATTCTATTTGGGCCCCAAAACAAATATTTTTCTCACCCAACAAAAGAAAAAAACATATGTTCAAAATATTTGTTTGTTTGGGCTAAAAATGAAGAAAATTTTGAGAAATATAAATAAGCTAAAAGGAAGTTAAGAAAGTGGTAAGAGATGCTAAGTTAAAAGCGTATGATGATCTTTATACAAAATTCAGAACACAAGAAGGGGAAAAAAGTATTTATAAGCTTGCTAAACTTAGGGACAGGAAAACAAAAGATTTTAATAACGTTAAGTGTATCAAAAGTGATTATTCGAGAGTCCTAGTCAAAGATGATGAAATTATGGAAAGATGGAAAAATTACTTTGAGAGGTTATTAAATGGAGATAATAGGAGTAGATTAGATATAGAAGAACTTAGGAAGACTCGAAAAAATATATTTTTTCGCAGAATTAGGACAACAGAGGTCAAGATTGCTTTAAAAAGATTAAAGCTGGGAAGGCTTTAGGACCAGATGGTATCCCTATTGAGGTTTGGAAGTGCTTAGGGGAGGATGGAATATCATGGCTTACAAAATTATTTAATAGAATTTTAATAACTAATAGGATGCCCGATGAATGGAGAAAAAGTGTTTTAGTACCTATTTATAAAAATAAAGGGGGCATACAAAGTTGTTCAAATTATCGTGGTATTAAGTTAATGAGTCATACAATGAAACTTTGGGAGAGAGTGATTGAATATAGATTGAGATTGAATACAACAATATCTCATAATCAATTTGGGTTTATGCCTGGGAGGTCAACAATGGAAGCAATTTATTTATTGAGGAGATTAATGGTATAGGGAGAAAAAGAAGGATCTTCATATGATTTTTATAGATTTGGAGAAGGCGTATAATAGGATACCCAAAGATATAATATGGTGGTAATACATAAAAGAGGAGTGACTCGCAGATATATTGATGTGATTAAGGATATATATGATGGTGCGATGACTACAGTAAGAACATCAGTCGGAGAAAGTAGTGAATTTTCAATTACGGTAGGTCTACACCAAGGTTCAGCATTAAGTCCTTATCTTTTTGCTCTTGTTATGGATGAGTTGACTGGACAAATACAAGATGAGGTGCCATGGTGTATGTTATTTGCAGATGATATTGTTTTAGTGGATGAAACTAAGACGCGGATTAATGCTAGGTTGGAATTATGGAGAGAAACTTCAGAAATAAGAGGATTTAAAATAAGCAGAACTAAAACAGAGTATGTGAAGTGCAATTTTAGTAGTAATAGGAGGACAAATGGAGATGTGGTGAAATTGGAGGGTCAAAATATACCTAGAAATGATCATTTTCGTTATTTTGGATCGATTATCCAAAAAGATGAAGATATTAGTGATGATGTTACTCATAGGATTAGAGCAGGCTGAGTTAAGTGGAGAAGTTTGTGTGATAGGCGCGACCATTAGACCCGCCATGTTATATGGGACAGAGTGTTGAGCAATCAAGAAACAAAATGTGCAGAAAATGATTGTGGCGGAGATGCGAATGCTAAGATGGATTTGTGGTAAAACTTGAAAGGATAAAATTAAAAATGAACAAATTCGTGAAACTGTAAAAGTAGCTCCTATAGAAGATAAATTGAGAGAAAATTGACTTAGATGGTTTGGACACGTCAAGCGTAGACCAATGGATGCTCCTGTAAGGAATAGTGATTTAGTTAGTGTTGATGGTAACACAAGGGGTAGAGGTAGGCCTAAATTGACTTGGTGGGATATTATAAAAAAGGACATGATGTCATGTGGTTTAACCGAAGATATTGCACTGGACAGAATGGAATGGAAAAATAGAATTCATGTAGCCGAATCCAAATAATTGGGAAAAGGCTTTGTTGAGTTGAATTGGCACGGGAGGTATCAATTCACCCCTAAAGCTCAGGGTCGAGCTTTTTCATAGGAGGGGAGAATGATGCGTGCGGGGAAATGAAGCACACATGGGATCAAGCTAAGAATGACGTGTATTTGTAATTTTTATTTTACTAGTTGTCTTTCATTTTTATTGCATTTTTCTTCATTTTATTATAAGGCTAATGGGAAGTCTTCTGGAAAGGGCATTATTGGAAATTTTGTAAAGGGGGTGCTCCTAGGTCATGTGACATCACATGGGCCTAGGCCCATTTCCCTATTCGGTATTGATGAACTAATTCTAGTTCCTTCCCATTCCTCCTATAAATATCCCATTTAGTAAAGACATTTTACGTTTCTCCAATTTGAGCATTACTCTCTCTTCTTGCTTGAGTGTATTTCTGTTGTGCCAGTGACGGCTTCATTTCTGTCATCCTAAGAGAAAATCGCAAAATTGTAAGGTAGCATTCACACATTAGAAATTGTAAGAAGCAACTAGAGAATAAAAATAATTTCATTAAAGATAGGTTTACAAAATTGAGCTTCTGTAGTAATGGGTCAGACCCGTGGCCCCATATTCTTTCGTTTTTTATTGGAGTACAGTGCTCTTTCATTAGCAATGATCCAATACATATACACTCGTATATATTATGGGTTTACATTGCAACACAAGAAGCCTTCTTTGCTAAGTGAAGATGCAACATTTCTTTGAACTAAACAACGACTACCATGATCCAATAATGCACCTAGTGACACTTGATACATTGTGATATTCACTATTCTAAGGTGACTATGATCATGTTCAAATCTAAAATAGCCTAGTACCTTAGTGCCCACTACTCCACCATCCTTGAAGATGGGGGTGTCAAAGGTAAGTGCCTCAAGAGGCAATGGTGCACAACACCAACGAGAGGCAACGCCATGTAAGGGTTCCTCCACTTGACTCTAATACTGTGATTAGCCTATGTCAAAACTTAAAGGGCTGTGGAGCCTGGCGAAAACCGTCTTGGAGGGTGCAACTTGCAAGATATTTGAGAGTGTGTCTTGGAGGATAGAAATTTCAATCTCGTTAAGCTAACACAGTTAATCGAGTGCCCCACCTTTGAAATCAAGCTTCAACCCCACCACACCACCGCCGGCGTCGAGAACCTACAGTACTTACCCCTCGTGAAACTGCTAACACAACTAATCGAGTGTCCCACATTTGAAATCAAGCTTCAACCCCACCACACCACCGCCGAGAACCTTATATACTTACCCCTCGTGAAACTACCAATACCCTCTACTCACAACCCCAAGCAATATCAGTACTAACCTTAAATGAGATGGAACCCATGTGCAAAGGTTTTGCCCTTCACGTCACATCATCAGTCTACAATAAGCCACCCTTGGACCCCCCACATTAAATGCAAGTTGTTGTATCTCTCGAGATCACCAGAACACTCTCAAGCCCCACTATAAATGTGTGTTCGTGTGTCCATCCACTTCATTAATAAGGATAACGAATTATCACCTACGTAGTACCTCTGAACTCCATTGGGCACCTGCATCAAAATTCCACTTATTCGGACATCTTTACTCTCCATTGAGCTTCACAATTTGGCACAAGTTGCCAATATAACCCCACCTTCGAACCATCACCTTACTCATTACACTATACATTGGTGCTTCGGTAATCTTCTCTAAAATGGTGCCTACTCACTCACTGCAAGAGCATAGGGATATAGTCGTCTTTTTAGCATTTATTCTATTTTTTATCCTTTTGCACCTTTTAGTATAAATAGCTCTTAAGTCCCTCATTGTATCACTTTTGCCTATTTAATATTGAAAGACTAGAGAGAGAAATAAGAAACCCTTGTGACTTCTACTTTGTTGTTGTTGTTGTTGTTGTGTAGATTATCTTCTTTTTTTATGCTTTCGCACCCTGGATTACATCAAATTGGTATCAGAGCGTGATTTGTTCTTGGAATCAACTATGATTATTGAAGATTGGGATTCAGATTGGGTTCATCCGAGTGATACAACCCCACCTCCCCGAAACCCTGGATTGCAATCTTGTTGAAGAAAACAGGGCAGTTGTTTCCACCACCCCGTGCGAACCATCCCGTGAACATTGCGACGGCAAACTGCCATCGATCGCTGTCGGAAGGCCGGAGAAACTGCTACAGAAGCAGGTCAACGCTGCCGAAGTGCAGAAGCTGTCGGAACAATGGGGCGAGGCAGTCTGCGGACCTGCCAGGGCTTCCACGAAAGAAAAACAGGTCGTCCGCCATCGGAAAGCCACAGACGGCTGCCAGAATTCATCCAACCCCCTGTCACCGCAACCAGCCTGTCGACCCGTGCAGGTCAACCTCCTAACAGGTCTATTTCGGCTCTAACATAGATCGATGAACACCTTTCAAGGAATCAAGCCATTAACCACTCCCAATCAACCCTAGGTTCATCAGAATTTCAAGAAAGTGCCGACAATAGTCAAGAACCAATGTCTTCAACTTCCGATCAATCCAAGATTCATCCCAACCTACCTAAAACTCCTACTACTACAAACCCCATTCGATTTCAACAAAAAAAAAAAAAATCGATTCTAAACCCTACTTACCCCATTCTCAAGAAACCCTAAAACCCACTCCCTCTACCCTAACCTCTTGTACAAAGGATGCACCTCCTTGGGCATCCTTCCCATTCCTAACGATGTGCCCTATTCCACCGCTCAATCCATATGTCGACAACATGACTCTTTTTGCCATTCTCAAGCGAGATTTGTTAATATTTCTACCGCCTACACACACACGTTATGATCACGACTTCGGTGGATCCTCCAGCACCCCCTCGATGTGATGACTTGTGGATCCGCACGAGCGTTTTTTTACTCGTTGTACCGCGAGAGGGAGACTTTGTATGGTGATCATTGGCGGCGGAGCAAGCGACAACTTGGTAGCATAAGATACGGTAAACAAGTTGAAACTTCCTACGGAGTCACTAGCCTCCCTGTGCCGAATTGGGTGGTTGAGCAATGGTACCGCTATTACTCCAAGTCAACAATGTCGAGTATCCTTCTCCATAGGAGAATACCATGACTTGGTGTTATGTACCGTGGCGGATATGAGGGTGTGCCACTTACTTTTGGGGAGGCCTTGGCAGTATGATCATTGTAGTGTGCATTATGGGCGAGCTAATACCTACTCATTCAAACACGAGGCGAGGGATTTCCTCCTCCGTCCTATGTCTGCATTGTTGGTTTCACATGAGGAGTTCGCCACGGACGTCACGAAGACAGGCTTATGTTATGCTCTTTATCAGCCCTATGTCTACACTAAGGGCACCTATTCCCCCACTTGTCCAGGCTCTGTTAGACTCGTACGTGGATGTATGTACGCCTCCTGATGATCTTCCACCCCTTCGTGACATACAGCATGCTATAGATCTTGTATCCGCGGGGGCGGCTCCCCAATTTACCTCATTATCGCATGTCCCCTACGGAGCACGCTGAGCTACAGAGGCAGGTCACCGAGTTGTGTGACAAGGGTTATATTAGAGGGAGTATGTCTCCTTGTGCGATGCCGGCATTACTAGCACCCAAGAAGGACGGGAGTTGGCGTATATGCATGAATAGTCGTGCCATCAACAAAATCATGGTTAAGTATAGGTTCCCTATTCCCAGACTCGAGGATGTGTTGCACAACTCCATGGTGTGACGATCTTCTCCAAGCATGATTTGAAGAGTGGCTATCATCAGATTCGCATGAGGCCTGGGGATGAGTGGAAGACGGCGTTTAAGACCAAGGATGGACTTTACGAGTGGACGATGATGCCTTTCGATTTCTCTAACACTCCTTCCACATTTATGAGGGTGATGACTCAGATTTTGCGCCCTTTCTTGGGCAAGTTCGTCGTGGTTTACTTTGACGACATTTTGATTTATAGTCAGTCTGAGGAGGAGCATCTTGAGCATGCGACCCAAGTTTTGGAGGTTCTGCGAGCCAAGCGTTTTTTCCCCACATCGAAGAAGTGCGCCTTCATGGTTCCATCGATGACTTTCCTGGGGTACGTGGTATCGGGAGATAGCGTCAAGGTGGACGACACCAAGATTCAGGCGATAGTGGATTGGCCTACACCCACTTCTGTATCACAGGTCTGCAGCTTTCATGGGCTCGCCGAGTTTTATCGACTAGCAGGGTTCAGCACCATTATGGCTCCAATTACGGATTTGATGAGCACTTCTTCGAGCGCCAAGTTCAAGTGGACTGTGGAGGCCAAGCGAGCCTTCACGCGCATCAAGGAGTTGATGACGACTGCTCCTATCCTCTAACTGCCGGACTTTGATCAATTGTTTGAATTGTCTTGCAATACTTGTAAGACCGGGGTGAGGACTGTCTTGAGCCAGAATGGAAAGCCCATTGCATTTTTTAGCCAGAAGTTTACGGGAGCGGCATTACACTATTTTACGTATTACTTGGATTTCTATGCGGTTGTGAAGGCCGTGAAGTTTTGGTCACCTTACCTTTTACATAAGGAGTTTGTGATCAAATCTAACCATGAGTTCGTGCGGTTCCTTCATAGTCAGCAGCGTATTAACGGCAGACGCGCCAAATGGACCGCCTATCTTCAACGTTACACTTTCCACCTCCAGTACAATCCCGGTAAGGAGAATCTGGTAACGGATGCACTTAGCCGGCGAACTCATGATTTGGTGACTTTGCGGAGTCAGGTTTTGAATTTGATGAGATTCGAGACCTCTACCCAACTGATGTAGATTTGGGACCCATTTATGCCACATGCCAGCAAGGCAATGGGGTATCGGGTGAGTACCTATTACCGGACTACTTTTTACATCGTGGAACAGCTTTGTGTATTCCTCCTTCCTTTTTGCGGGAGAAGATTATTTCTGAGGTTCACGGGGACGGCTTGGCAGGTTACTTGGAGCAGGCACGCACCCAGGCATTGTTATGAGACCCTTTTTATTGGCCAACTATGAGGTGGGATACTAACGCCTTCATTAGGCATTGTTAAACCTGCCAGATGGTCAAGGGGCAGTACTCCAATGCATGTTTGTACACTCCATTTTCGATTTCAGAGCGCCCTTAGCAGGATGTTTCGATGGATTTCATTGTGGGCCTCCCCCGTACTTCTAGTGGGCATGACTTTATCATGGTAGTTGTAGACCGATTCTCCAAGATGTCTCATTTCATCCCGTGTTCTCGTACGACCGATGCTTCTCATGTCGCGTCCTTATACTTTCGTGAGATTGTCCGTTTACACAGCGTTCCCCACAACATCACGTCCGATCGAGATGTACGCTTTACGGGACATTTCTGACGGACCTTATGGCTCTTATTACAGACAGAGCTCCAGTTTTCGACTGCCTTTCATCCACAAACCGACGGGTAGACCGAGGTGATAAATAGGAGTGTGGGTGACCTCTTGCATTGTTTGACCTCCGAGCATCCCCGTAGGTGGGATATTGAGATTGCACAGGCCGAGTTTTCTTTCCACAATGTCGTCAACCGTTCTTTAGGAGTTTCTCCCTTTCCGATTGTGTTGGGTCAGTCTCCCACTATGCCCATTGACTAGTTGAGCTACCACCGACAGTTCCTACGTGCCCCTCCGCGGAAGAGTTTGCGGCACACTTGACTTCCATCTAAGCTGACGTTCGTGCTCGTCTACAGACCACCTATGCCTCTTACAAAGAGGCGGCTGATGAGCATCACCGTTTTGTTTCCTTCCAACCCGGCATTTTAGTTATGTTGTACCTCCAGAAGGCGCAACATTTAAGCAAAGGCAACAAGTTCCTTATGCGACGTTTTGGCCCTTTTCCTACTATTCGAGCTTGTGGGCCGAATGCTTATGAGATCGACCTTCCTCCGGAGTTTAGCATGCACTGCACGTTTAATGTGGCGGACCTTTCCCCTTTCCGAGGCATCCACCCCCCACACATTCCTCTTCCTTCATCCTCGACCCAGCCAGTCCGTTCCCATGTTGATCGCATTGAGGGTATCCATGATTTCGCATTTGCCTCTTCACCCACAGCTTGATCCACTAGGTTTGACGCCCTGAGGCGGAGGACTCTTGGATTACTGAGGCCACCTTGCAGCATGTTGATCCCAATTTCTTTCGTCAGTACACAGCATATATGGATTCCTCTAAAAGGGGAGGAGAATGATGCAGGAGCATAGGGATATAGTCGTCTTTTTAGCATTTATTCTATTTTTTACCCTTTTGTACCTTTTAGTAATAGCTCTTGAGTCCCTCATTGTATCACTTTTGCCTATTTGCTATTGAAAGACTAGAGAGAGAAATAAGAAACCCTTGTGACTTCTACATTGTTGTTGTTGTTGTGTAGATTTACTTCTTTTTTTTTACGCTTCCGCACCCTAGATTACATCACTCACCCTCTGGGATTTCTCATTGTACTACGGTACACGCTCTCCAGGCTATTGATATCTGGGCTCTTAATGGGCATTCTCTTACACCCTAGGCAGCAACCTATGAAGCACCGATTCTTCAAAATACCCTCGAGTCCGAATCCGATTCTTCTGAGGTGCGGGTGCAGCCCCGATTCAGCCCCAATTCGCACCTAAGAAGAATCGGTGGGGAAAAAATTTTTTCCGATTCATTTTGGATTCGGCAAGGATTCGTTTCTAGATTCGTTTTTTTAATAAAAAGTAAGTTGTGTAAAAGTTTTGGGTCTGTTTTCAAAACAAAATAAAAAACTTAAGTTGAGTTATATGGCCATTGAAATGGTGTTAAAGGGTGGGGGGTATTTTTTGTGCTTGTAAAACTATCTTTTTGTTATGATTCGCCTAAGAAGTTGACAATGCATATATGGTGTTTTGATTTGTAAATCCTTCTACTAAACAATTGGTACATGAATCATATGATGTTTTTCTTCTGGTACTTAGTTGATGCTCCTGCTAGTTTACTTTTTAATTATAATTTAATTATTGTTCATATTTAGTTGTTGATTTTATTATGGTGCATGTTTTCTAACTCTAATAATTGATATATATATATATATATATATATATATATATATATATATATATATATATATAATAAAGAATAATAATTTATATATTATATTAATTTATTTTTCTTGCCGCACCCGCACCCGCACCCGCACCCTATTTTTTCAAAAAAATTCGAATCGCCGCACCCGCACTCAATCGCACCGGCACCCCGCGCCCCGCATCCGTGCTTCATAGGCAGCAACTATCCTCTTACAGATAATTATTAGAGTAAATTGCGAAATTATTAAACTATCACACTAGTTGAATTGATGATTTTGCAAAAAGTCCTTACTTATTCTATTTGCCTGCAATTTCCCCATATTTGTCACTAAGAAGGTTGTTATTGATACTTTTTAGTAACACGTAAGGGGGAACTTGCAACTTTTCATAGTGTTGCAACACTAAGAGGGTATAGCAAATGGAGTGAGAGGTTGGAGTGTTTCTTGCAACTTACCCTAGTTACTATTAATAGATGAGTACAAAAAAAATTCCTTTACCTAATGCAACTCAACAAACCGCAAAAGTGTGCATGCTACCAACTGAAACAAAATATAAGTTTTGAGAGTGGTACCACGAGACTTGTTCGTATCCCTGACAAACAAAAGCGCAATAGCAGCAGAACTGCAGTGTTCATCCCCAGTGGTGTTCTTTCTACAATCGCCTCTATATAGGAACTGACCACAACCATCACCCACAATGACAGTCTCCGCAGACATGGCATAATCTGCAACACACAAAAGACAAGCAAATTACGACGGGAGGGGGAATCAACTACAGAGAACCATGCAAACTGCGGCCTATAAATCAGACAAAATTTGTCCTTTTAATTTATCGAGAAGTGGAGCTATGAGTTGCTTAAATGCAGAGCATCGCGTAAATCAATGTGACACTTTTGCAAGAACACTTGTGTCAGAAAAATCCAAGAATAGGTATAAAACCAACCACTTAAGTTGCAAGTGAAGTGGCCTTCGTTGTAGAGTATATTTCACAAATAATTCTGGTTCCACAATGCATGCAATAAGAATATTTTTCTTATGTAACTTTAAAAACATCGTGTTTGTATTCATAAATAAAAACGAATATATCTTTGATAGAATACTGACCCATCTTTTCAAGAACAGGTTTCATGTCTGTATCCCGGTCCTAGCAAAACATTCCAGTGACATATTAGACATCAAGCAATGACCCACAATTGATACAAAGATAGTTTCTTCTTTTTTAACAAAGTAGAAGATAATCTTACTGCAAACATTATAATCCCGGCAGGCGATGTGCAACCTGAAACAGAAAATGCATATTCCCTGATGTCCATCACAAATTGGTCCACGGAGGGAAGGCAAAGCTCCTGATGTTTATAAATAATCTAAAGTCAATTTCCTTATTGCACATATGCTACTAAAAAGCAAACCTAAAGAGTGGCATTTTACCTCATTTGGTTGTAAGAGCGGGATTGCACCTACTTTGAGGCCTGGTAAAAATCCAACAGTCAATAGAATGGCCCGGTTTGAATTTGGGGAATCAATGAGATCTTCATCCTCATCCTCAGTTATTTCCCACTGAACCTGGAGAGTACATACATAATTGTTTTTTTTATCAACAGAAGCGAAGCCGTAATGTAATAATAAGTAGCAATTAACGTGAATAATATATAACCTCTTCGAGGTGATTAGTAAGCGCATCCCTTCCGATGATGCCATGGGGCAACGAAGTAATAACGGGGGTTGTGGAGCCCAGTTTTGCTGTAATGAGACGGTGAGCTTCTTGCAAGCTAAAGCCGGGGCCGATAGAGGCAATGGCGAAATGAGGACGGATAGGTTTACATAAAACCTTATCGAGAACCTCAAGTAGGGCAAGCTGGAGAGAAGGGTTGAGAGAGAGAGCGGAGACGAGCTTAGGGCGAGAGAGGAGGCGATTGCAAACAAAGGTCCAGGAACGGCAAACGCAGGCGGCAGATGCCAAGGATAAAGCAGGGAGTCTAGAGAGTATGTTCTGTATAAGGTCTTCGCCTATCACATCGATACACGTTCTTCTCGCCATTTCAGATTGCTCGATTGTGATGTTGGGTATCCGCTCCTTCTCCATAACCACCAACTCTGCCCGTTTTGGGTTGTACTCTATACCACCAGGCTCCAAGGTCCAACCTAGGGATCTCAATTTTTCTTTCAACTTCTAAAATTTTATCGGAAACATGATATCTTTGTTTAGACGAATCAATTTTACGGAACCAAGTTCGGCAAATCAAACTTTTTTATGATTTGAATTTTGATCCGTGGAAGAAAGTTGGTCTTCAAATCTCAAAGTACTAAACTATCCTCATTAAATTAATATTATCTATCATACACTTAAGTTGCGTTTGTTTTTTTATCTGAATCTGAAGTCTGAATCTAAAATCTGAAGACTGAATCTGAAGTCTGAAATCTGAATCTGAAAAATATATTTGTTTTTACGTCTGAATATATTTCTGAATGAATGTATTTAGACTTCAGATTCAGACTTCAGACGTAACTTTACCTCTTAATCATTAAGAGCCAAATATGATCGTTATAGCGTCTTAATCATTTAAAAAAACAAACACTTTTTGATACCTCTTAAGTCCGAATGGTTCAGACTTAAGAGGTAAAAACAAACAACACCTTAATATTAGTCTCATGCATTCATTAAATTAAAATCATTCCATGAATCTTAACTTAATAAGTTATCTCTCATAATATATTCATTTAACAAAACTTCCAGATACATTCATCTTGAAACCCTAAAAATCTACTCAAATTTCTTCATTTTTCCATCACATTAATATTTGTCATCAAAAGTATGCATTTGTTAATTTCAAAGTAAATACATAATTTTTATAATTATATCTATTTCATTCATAAATGTTGTCTCTCTTTTGTGCTCAAATTTTGTATTTTTAATTCTATTCATGTTTTATAATAATTCTAAATTCAATATTATTTTCAGAAAAATTATATATATTTCATACTCTTAATATTAGTCTCACACATTCATTAAATTAAAATCATTCCATGAATCTTAACTTGATACGTTCTCTCTCCTAATACATTCATCTAACAAAACTTTCAAATACATTCATCTTGAAACCCTAAAAATCTACTCAAATTTCTTCATCTTTCCATCAGATTCATATTTGTCATCAAAAGTATCCATTTGTTAATTTCAAAGAAAATATATAATTTTTGTAATTATATCTATTTCATTCATGAATGTTATCTATCTTTTGTGCTCAAATTTTGTATTTTCAATTATATTCATGTTTTATAATAATTCTAAATTCAATGTTAATTTCAGAAAAATTATATATATTTCATACTCTTAATATTAGTCTCACGCATTCATTAAATTAAAATCATTCCATGAATCTTAACTTGATACGTTCTCTCTCCTAATACATTCATCTAACAAAACTTTCAAATACATTCATCTTGAAACCCTAAAAATCTACTCAAATTTCTTCATCTTCCCATCAGATTCATATTTGCCATCAAAAGTATGCATTTATTAATTTCAAAACAAATACATAATTTTTGTAATTATATTTATTTCATTCATGAATGTTGTCTCCCTTTTGTGCTCAAATTTTGTATTTTCAATTCTATTCATGTTTTAAAATAATTATAAATTCAATGTTATTTTCAGGAAAATTATATATATTTTTTAAGTTAAGGAATTACCAAGTTCACACCTTATTAGATTACTGTTTTTTTATGCATTCATATGTATTTTCCAGATGGACGTGTTTGTATTCATGTTTATTTCTTAAAGATTCTAAAAATTCTTAAAACCCCCCAATTACTTTTTAAAACACAAACTTGCCATTTGCTCTAACGATCAAACAAATACTTTTTTATTTGTTAATTTAAAAAAAATAGTACTTTAAATTGTTTTTTAAAATATTTTTTTATTTTTTAACATTAAAAAATAACTGTTTTTTTGTAAAAACTGTTATGATAGTTTTAAAAACCCTTTTTTATTTTAAAAATTGTTATGATACTTTTATATAAGTTTTTTTTTTAAGAAATATTTAAAAAAATATTATTTTTTTCAAAAAAAATGTTTTTACATAAAATTGGGAAAAAAATGACCAAATAAAAAACTGTTAATTTTTTTTTAACCAAGCATGAACACGATCCTAATAAAAATGACACGACACAACATGATATATTATTTTTTTACAAAACACTAACACGATCCAAGTAAAACTCTCACGCCACAATATATGTTATTTTTTAAAACAAACACGAACCCAATCAAAATAAAATGACACGACACGCCTCAACATTTTATTTTCACCTATAAAGGTAATATGACACAACACGAAATCTCATTTTTTATCAAATATTAACACAACCCACTTAAAATGCAACACGACAAATGGGCGGTATTCGCATTTCGTAAAAAATGGATTTTGTGTCGTGTCATTTCACTTTCATATGTGTCATATTCATTTTACGTAAAATTAAGATTTTGAGGTGTGTCGTGCCATGTCGTGTTTATTTTATTTTGGTCACATATTATAAAACATTTTAAATAAAATGTACAAAAAAAATAGTTTTAAACAATTTTTTAAGTGCCTAAAGATTTTATTTAAAAACAATTAAGATTATAATAATTACTATTTTGGAACTACTGACTTTTTATTTTTATAAAACAATTTTTGTAACTATTAGAATTTTTGTTACAATTTTTATAACTAATAGAATTTTTGTAACAGTTTTCTTAAAACACTCCCATGCTTGGATTTTACTTGAAATAATTTTTTAAAATAAAAAATTGTTTAAACTATTTTTTTTACATTTTATTTAAAATGCTTTATAATACCGCATATACATACCGCTGGCGCGTACCAACTTACTAAAAAAATGGTAACGGTTTTTTAAATAAAAAAAAAGGTTTTTAAAACTATCATAACAATTTTGATAAAAAAACAGTTATTCTTTAATTTTATAAAATAAAAAATATACATTTTAAAAAACAGTTTAAAATACTATTATTTATTGAAAAAAATTAACAAATAAAAAAGTATTAGCCGAATATATGTTTTTTTAACCTAAATTTTTTAAACTATTTTCATTATGTCGCAATTGTTGGATTCATATATATGGGAGACTAGATGGATACGTATATAGAGAGAGAATGGGGATGGGTTTGGCATTGATTTTATAGGTTGCAACCTAAATTGTTGAGTATAATGAAGATGGTGGCACATATTCTCCCATTTATTTTGTCCTGAAATTTTAGTACTTGGCAAAATACTATCGTCTTTCGCCTACATCGAAGAGAAGATTTTTTTTCCACGTGATTAGTGTAGGGTACATCTGACTGGTAAGTTATAAAAATGGTGAATAACATTTTAATTTTTTATGGTAGTAAGAAAAAAAAGACAAGTGGTTAGGTACCCAATTAATAAAGTCAATGATGAGAACCCTATTTCTTTTGTACGATAGAAAAGTAGACCAATATCAAGTCGAAAACGTTAGAAAACAATCCACCAACTTAACGGAAAATAATGCGACCGGTGGTTTTGACTGTAACATTTGCCTAGACATGGTTCAAGACCCTGTAACAACCTCTATTGTTGCCCCTGTATTTACAAATGGATTCATTACCCAAGTGTATTTGCTGAAATTCAAGATCAACAACAACCTTAATGCCCTGTGTGCAACGCTGAAATTACAGAATAAACCTTAGCACCACTCTACGGCCACAATCAATCAGAAAAAGCATCCGAAGACAAAGTCACACACGCGGATTTAGTCATACCACAAAGGCCTTCGAGTCCTAAATAGGATTTAGTCATTAGTCGATATCGCTCACATGCATGACAGGCTGGCAACAGCAGCTGCTGTTGTTGCTTATAAATACCTGTCAGTTGGCTGCCACACAGGAATAAGCACGGATGAATGACTAAGCAAGAATAGGAATATCTTGTATAGTTTACAGTTGAATGGAGGTTTGATTTTTGGGGTAATGATTGATGCTTCTTACTAGGTACTTTATGTTATATTCTAACAAAACATATTCTACATAATATGTTGCAAGCTTTTTTATTACTTTGTCCTTCACAGATTTGCAGTGAAAGATTAATATCTGAAAACGGCCACACATGCAACACACGTGGGCACAACTAGTTTTTATAAGGGATGTAAGTCCCCATAAGCTGTATTGACCAATCACAATTCAAGACATCAAAAAGTTTAATGGCTTTTTTCCTAATTTTACGTGAACAAATGTTAATAAAAAAATGTCACATTTTTTTTGTCTAAAAATAGCAATTATGGAAGTTCAACATTAGTATTTGTGTACTGTTAATTCTATATTGTAACTTTATTCCTATTATTTTTTGCATCTAAATATGTGATCTTATGACACATGTTATCAAGACCCATGTTCATGTTAAGCATCCACAGTAAAAGGATGTAAAAAGATGGAATATACACATTTAGGTTTAGCTTGTGAAAAACATATTGAGAAAATATAAAAATATCGAATTTTGAATCTGGGCGTGGGACTTTATCCCGCCCAGTCCATGGGACCCACAATGGGCGGGTATCTTTCTTGCGCTCAGTCCATGAGAGCCACAGTCAATTGATTTTTTTTTAATAATTTGGACAAATATTTTCCTTATGCCCACAATGATTGAGCGGGTAATAATTCCCCACTTAGACTATGGATCCCATATACACAATGTGTATCCTGTGTCTAGACTTACAACTCCACTATATTTTTTAACAGTGTTATGTGCATTGTTTTCTACCCACTCTGAACTGAAATAATGCATATTTACACATTTACGTTGCCATTGGAGATGGCCTTAATATGAATAAATGATAATCGTATCAACTATTATGAATATTAATTACGCGTCGTATGTTTTAAGTGTTAATAGTAGAAAGATAAATTGCATCAACATCCACCGATGTGGATGATCTTACAAACTATTATTTATTATTTTAGCACAATTTTAATATTGTACAAAATTTCTATTTATTTTACTCTCTCCAAGGGTATAAGCCCATCCATGTGTATGCCTTTGGTTTTGAAAATGATGTTAAAAGCACTCTAAAAAAACTCATAAATATTTCATTCTTCTTAACACCATATACCTAGTTATTTCATTACAACACTACTAAATAAGCACCCACTTGGTCTCACTACAAGAAAAATAGCTATTTATATCAATTTAAAAATTAACATTATGTCAATTAAAATTTAAATGACATATATGTTTATATTTATGACAATTTTAATTTAATAGTTCGTTTTTATTTCAGTTATAATAGATTTGCTATTAAAAAAAACTATTTATGTCATATTTTATTTAGAATTGTGATTTAAATTTTTTTAGTTTTATCCCTCTCAAATTCAAAACTGAGATAAGTGAAAAAAAAGGGCCCTTGTTTCCGCTGCACTGGAAAATTGAGTGAAAAAGTTAAAAGAAAATAAGCTGACTCTTTCTCATCTACCACTCCCCAACTCTCACTCCTCCCTCCCCCATCTCTCGTTCTCTACCTCCACAACATTGGTGGCCCTATAGATCCACGCTTCAACACTAGTTTTTGTTTTCAATTAAGTTCCAGCGGCGGCGGCGATTTGGGTCTATCTGTCCTCCGCTACTCAAGTCCCATTTTGCTCTGGTGTCTACAGAAGCCTGCGCAGGTAATCTAACTACATATACTTCATTCTACAAATTTTATAAGGTTTACATCAGTGCATTTTCTATAATAGGTTCTCTTTGTATTTGCTAAAGTTTGTGGTTACTAGAGTTTGTAGCAAATCAGATTGTGCGATTTGTTTATGTTCACTTGAGCTTGAATTTACACTAGGGTTTCTTCATTTTGTTTATATTAGTAATGGATATGGCTTGAATTTATGACTTTCTTAACTGTAGTGAATCTACCAGCACATGTATTTTATTTCTTATATTGCTTTCAAGACATTATTTCATCTTCTGAACTCTCTTTGTATTATGTATAATTTTTAAGAAAATTACTTGCTCTCTTGATCTTCTTGAAGAATTGAAAGAAACATTGTTTAAGGCACTTAACTTTATTATAAAATTTATATATTTAGTAATGTAGTTCTTTATTAAATACCTTGTGTTTCTCGTTCCTGCTCTTGTAATTGATATGAGCATTTTATTTATGTTTGTGTTTTAGGCATTTGTTTACAGTGGAGCCTAGTCAACTATAATATCTAAAATTTGTGTTGAGCAGTGTGGGTATGGACATTTGTCTTTCTAAAAGATTATATCTTACTTTCTACCAGTAATAATTGTATCATTTCAATAAAAATGGTTATTGGTACAATATTCTTGAGTTAATTGAAATTTAAAGCATGTCGCAGACTTATAACTAATGAATACATGTTGTACGTCCACTTGATGTATATGCATTCTAGCATATACTCTCTTACAAGTCTATATGGTAAATATAAATCTTATATTGACGTACCATACCAGAATAGGATCTTTTAAAAGTCTAAACGAATCATTTACATAATGCTTAGGCCTACCAGCATATTCCATGTCCCTTTAATAAGTGTAGAGCAAAATTAAGAAGTTAACTTCTCACTAAATATGTGTTTTGTGTTTGTAGTCTCTGTGCATCCATTTTATATTTTTGGGTTTTGAAGTCATCATAATAACGAAAGTTTAAGAGATACAATATGGTCATAGTTATTAAAATCTTACACTTTGTGATTCAATTCATAATACGGTTTGTGATTCATAGCTCAATTGATACCAATCGCGTGTTAAATTTAAAATGATCATGAACCGTAATGAATCCCCGAATACGATTTGGTTAAACGTCATTTGATTCATAGCTATATAGATTCATGAATTATGTTTAAAATTTAAAATAAAGATGATCTTAATGGATTTTACAATTATATGAACCGAATAAGGAATCCTAATATGTTTAGACTTCACTTACCCTTCAACATCAACATAACTTTTATTACTTCATTGGCTTTAAAAAACAATTTAATATAAAACAAGATATATTTTAGTTTGGGTTAGTAATATTCAATCATCTACATCTATTTACTCTTTATACATAATTATTTATGTTATTTATTTTGAATTTATGATTATTAAAACGGATAATGTATTTATATTGTGAGTTGCTAAATGAGATAACAGTATGGATTCCCACTGTCTTTTTTTGTCATGAAGACACGGTTTATCACTAAATGAGTTAATAAAAAAAATCATATAACTGAGTTTACACGATGATATGCTTTATTATTTAATGTATGTTTTTTATATATTTATACATTATCCATTATTTATTGTATTTTTTATTGAATCATACGAATCCAATTCCCCATTCTCAATTCATAGATTTTCGATTTGCCATTGGATATCTATGATCATTTTCACCACTCGTCTTTATTTAGACAAACCTTAGAAGAAGTAACTTTAATTACTTATCAAATTCTTGATGTTGATTAGTTATTCAATTTGAAATGGAGCTTTGTATGCAAATTTATGCAATTACTATGATGCTTATGAGTAATTCAATCCAAAAGCTTGGACCCAAATGGGGACTTTTAACTGACTTCTGAACATGATGACATTAAAATGTAAAAGCGCTTATGATGATTATGCATAAAACTTAAAACAGTAATCCATTAATCCATGTAAAGACTTTTTTGTTTGTATTACTGGCTTCTTATTTGCCGATTATACCTTATGTTTAGCACTAAAAATCGCTGAGTTGCCCATTGTTTTCCTTATGAGAAATTGCGCAGAGATGTAAAAGTTAGAATTTACTACATATAAACCTACATATGTTAAATTATTTGTTTAAGATTTCTGGAAAGCATATATAGTTGAACCAAATGAATAGAAAAAAACTTTGCAAACCAATTGTAGAATAAGGAAAAGTAATGCTTTGAAACAAAATCTGTACATAATAGAAATATAGCCCTGTAATAATATGTACGACTTTTCCTAATCCTGGCAGTAGCTTAGTTCAAATCATTTTCCATATAAAAATATGAATTAACCCACCAAAGTAGCACACCATTAAAAAATCTCATGAATCAGCATACTTTAGCGTTACGCAATAGATAAAACTTATTTTAGAGTAAATAATAAGTAGAATAAATAATCACATGCCTTTACATATTTTGAGAACAGAGCAACAAGATATAATTGTAAAAGCTATCTAAAATGCTAAATCCTATGTCATAATTATCTTCTTTATGATAGTGATGGTGATAATTATCTGCATCATTTCGTGTAACAAAGCCACAATACTCACAACGACTTATTGGATCATAGTTACCTCTTATAAAGACGGCGAAAAAGAGCCACAATACTCATAATGACTTTATGTAATAGAGCCCCAACACTCCAAAGGTGGTTGAAAAATTAACTAATAGAGTGGAAGAGCATTTATTGATCCCATCAAATGGAGGCTCGTAATAAGCCCATCACAAACAACCATTCACTATTGGTAAGGCTAATATTTCAATTTTTATTTTATTTTTTGTCTGTGGTACTATTATTTCAATTTCACCCTCTTGATAGTGAGACGGTTTAACGTTAGCTAAAATGGTTGCCAAACAATGGATAGATGACATAGATGTGATACGTGTCTCAAAATTTAAATGACATAAATAACATTTATACCAAGTGCTCTGCAACCACTGTTCACAGCCATTTACAATATATGACACTAGAGACTTCTTATTTGCAAAGCACTTAATGATAAGGATGACAATGGCGATGGTGATGATGAGTGAACATGGATCGTTATTTATTTTGAAGGATTAGTCATCTATCACCTTTTTTCCATTTCGTTTCAACTACTGAGTTTATCATATCATCATATATATTATCTAGATTGTGATAAAACACGGGTTTACAGTCTTGAAAAAATAAAGAAATACTGGAAATTTTTGGACTGGCTTGATCAAATGATTCCATTTTATTGATGTAAAAGGTGTTGCTGGTAGAACTGCATTTGGTAAAATAATTATTTGCAATGTGATCATTTCGTATCTTCGTGATCAACGTGTTGTTCTCTTCAATTAGGTAAAGCAATTGGTTTTCTTTATTTATTGTTGAAAACTATCAGTATTCTTTATTAATAGTGACTTAAGAGTGGAAACTGACATGCTATACTATAATGGTTGTGGGAAATATGATCGATGTAGTTTGTGCCCTGATTTGCCTAAATTCGTATTCCCTAAAAAGTGAACAATTCACTAACAAAGAATGATTAAACACAAGATCAAAACAAATAGCATCCAAACAGTTAAAAATTTAGGAGAATATTATATTAATTATTACAATTAGAGTACAAGTAAGACCAGAATAATATTATTCTTACTCCATTGTTACTAATGGTGCTAAACGGATGCAATTTCGAATCATTGTGATATGATATTATACTAGTTAACTTATTATCCCATTTTTACTTTGAGATTAAAGTATAAACCAAATGGGAGGTTTATTATAATTAGGAATGCCCACATTGGTGCTTCATCAGTTGAGAGAACCTGGATAAATGCGCATGTGCTCTGTATGGACTTAATTGAAGAACCTTGCTTTCCAATTAGGCTAATGGCTTATGTGTATGTCACCAATAAATTCATCACACAAAATGCAACAGCAGAAGCTCCAGCAGCTTTATCATTATATTCCTCGCTCTCAAGCAATCCACTGGCAAGCTTGAATATTCTTCTTAGATCACACATAGGAGGGGACACTAGTGCCTCTGGTTCTTCTTTTATAGATACTAAGACAATGTTATCTGGAGAAGAGGGCGGGCCATAGAGGATCCAAATTTGAGTTTGTGGCTCCTTACACAACTTCTTAACTAGCTTCACTTTGCGCCCAGTTATGCTACCAACTTTCAACAGAGGTTCAACCAATTGAAATATGGTATGCCCGACCAACCTATGGACTTCTTTTCTGGTTCAATTATTGCCTCATATTCAATTATGACCATTTTTTACTCTGGTTTGGGTGAGGACGGGGTTCCATTTTCTGCTTCCTCTGAAGAAGCCATGGGGGAAAATGAGCGAGAGTTAGGGTTGTGGGAAGTGAAGTGAAAAGAGAATGTTCACAAAAAAAATCTAAGATAAAGTTAATATTTCTTACTGATGACACTATATATTGTTTATTAATAGACTTCTTTCGAGACAACATGTTTCTATTCTTAATTTGATAATTAGTGAAGTATTCACTTAATGAAATGATGTTGAATATGGCTTTAAGCTATGAAAATTATTTTATGTAATTTCTTTATTAAAAGTCATGTTTTGGAAAGATATTAGCAATATTTTCATGTGTATAAATTGTGTTACAATTCATTAACTGTGTTTTTTTAGCAGATCTATGTCGAATGTCAGAAACCAAGAAAAATGACAGGTGGAGTTGGCAAGAATAAAATATTACAATACAAACCATAAATAAATATCATGAGTAGTTTGTGTATCTTTATCTTTTTTTTTTTATTTCATTTGAAGTTTGTTATAAATCAATTAACATAACACAAGTTTTGGGGTATAAGTTTTCCAAACTTCCTATGATTTATACCATATAACTAGGGATACGATCTTTTTCAACTAGGAATTTATACATATAACTTGGACTCTATTTGTGGATGGATATGCCTAACCAGTACAACACATATATGATCCCCGCGAGAGTAAGAGTTGCCATCAATGCAGGTAGAAAGTTCTTCGTTGTCGTACTTATTACAGCAGTTGCAACGGTATACAAAGGCAACTTTGTGGAGATTTCTTATACACGAGATATGGGGGAAATGTGATGGAATCAAACTATGATCCAAATTATACTTGCTCAAATTTTTCGAGGAATATAAAATCACAGTCTTTGCCGATGCTTGGAAGGATGGAATCCAACTGTTCTATCTATCAGAAGGTAGTAACCTTTGGCTTCGAATCTATGGCTCATTATCTCATTCAAATCGAGTGTTTGGTTATAAACCAAGAAGAGGCGGATACATTAATTTTACTTGTAGATAGCAGGGAAAATTTATCTGGTGACAATCCAATGCCTCAGTCGAATGACAGTATATACGAGGAGGAGATGGAAGCGAATACTGAAAATGATGATGGCGATGGTGCATGTGACGAAAATGATGGTAATCCCGATAATGATTATGACATTACTGATGAAGATGAGCTCGATGAAGAGGATTACAAAAGGTATTGTGTAAATTATTTTAGCATCAAACTTCCCCTCGATGCTTTCCTGGTAAATTGAGCGAAAATGCATTTTTGGTCACATATTCCCCCTTTTGGGCCTTGAAGTATGCAAAAATGCACTTTTTGTTCATAAATTATTTGAATATTATTGAATACAATTTGGTATAATAATATAAAAGCATGGGAGACTCCATTGCTTTTATATTGTTATACTACAAAATTGTTTTAAATATTATTATATTGAGCAACCCTTGTATTGACATGACTAAGTTTCTTTTATATTGTTATACCAAACGGGGATCAAACGCCAAAGGATTGTGCGTTGATCGTGGACTGCCCATTAGACCATTTTATATTATTATACCAAAAATAATCATGGACTATATGCTAGACCATTTTACCGTTATTAGTGGCTTACTAAATGATTTTATAATAGTGTTACTTGTAAGTTTAAATAATTAACTTGCGTGCAGTTTTTATGGCCCGAAACCTAGTGAAGACACGGAGCTTGATCGAGATTCTAATACGAGCGGTCAGATAAATACTGTCATGAAGATATTTTTCTGTTCACTTAGTTTTTCTCTTTTTCGCTCACGGGAATATTTTAGACGTAACTTGTCAATATAACCAAAAATAAAAGCAACAAACCAATACTAAAAGGGAATATACCCTGCATATACCAACCAAAAGAGGAATGTTCTGGAACCTTTTTCTTTTTCTTTTTTCCCATTGTGCTTTCTGTTGTTGAAATCTAAATGGTTTTATGCTTGAATAGCAAAAACGGTGCTATTTCTTTTACATGTTTGTGAACTTTCTGTATGAAAGGCTATAAGTGCATAATTCTTCTATGTTTGATGTTTTATTTGAATTATGTTAGTTATATTAACTAACTTATATATGATAGTTTTGTTTCCGTTATACTGAATGAGATGAAGGTTTCCTCGTATCCTTGCAATCATGGCATTAATGTTTAAATGTCGAGGTTATACTTATTTAAGGTCATTGTGATGAAGGTTTTTCTTTTATCTTTTGTAATTATAGCACTCACTCGCGGGTATTGCCTCTCCCAAGGTTTCATTTTTTAGTTTTCTTTCCAAGTATGGTTATTGGGTGTTGTATTATTAATAGTACATGTAATTTTGACTACTTTAACCACTTGATTTCGGTGTTATTTACCTTTATAATCAGACTGAATAAGTGGATCTTCTGCATTAACCACTTATCAAATTATATAAGTGTATTTCAATTTTTATCATTGTAAAATTTAAATGATCAACATTCTTAATTCCTTGATCATGAAATAAATCTTAAAGTTAAGTCGTGCATATCGGTGGTTTTATTTTTTCAGGCATGCCTTTAAATTGTCCTTTAAAAGACGAGAGAGGTAAATAAAAAACTATGCACGTTTAGTATATAAAAACGCAAGACGTGAGGTTCGTTCCTAAGACAATCCTATATGAATTATGTTTTTTTGGTAATATAGGACCAAATATATTAGTACTTATTTCTCTGTACGGTGACCATTGGAACTTGGAATGCTGCTGGACAACTTCCATATGAGGATATTGAGATTGTTGATTGGATTTATACAAAAGAACCATTGGATATTTACATTCTTGGGTAAGTTCTTCCTAAGATTGGTGAATCCATTAATGGCTTTATATTCATAACCACATAATTTGTTATGTTTATGCAACATAAATAGTACCTTTATGGAGGCCAACTATTGCTATGTACTTGTATTATTTTAATATACATGTTGTTTTTAATTACTCATATTAAATAACATATCTTATAAAAAAATTCTTACTCATTTTAACTACTCGTGTTTAGTCATTAACTATTTTTATACATAATAATAAAATTAAATTATGTCTTTAATCTTTAGATGAGAAGATTGGCCGATAAAGCAATATACACGTTGAATGAGCTAAATGAAGTTCAAATGGAGTTCCTTGTATTCATTGCGTATTATATATATTAGGTACTTCCGAATAACTATATTTTGTTATGTCGTAATGATAATTTATTGAGATGATTGTGTTTTGATGAAAACTATGTTGATTATACTCGATTGCAGGGTTACTCATTCTAGGTTGGATAGTGTCGAGAACAAATTTTATCGAGTTTTATGTTTCGATAATGCCATGGCTTGAGTATTATTTTGGATTATGGATATTATGATAAGCTCAAAATGCTAGTTTTTTTATATTGTGACGTATCATTATTATTTTTTGGATATTATTAAGTAGCTCATATACTAGCTATTTTTTGGATATTATCATGTAGCTCACCTACTAGCTAGTTTTTGGATATGATGTAGCTCACATCACTATTTTTTTATTGTAAATATCTTAATGTATGGTAAGTTAGTGATGGTTATGACCTCGATTATTCTCTATTTACAATAGGACAAAATTAAGGACACAAGGATTGATTTAACCTCAAACAATAGTCTTTTATAGATGGAGTAGGAATTTTATTTTATTTTTAATTTTTTATTTCAACATATATGTGGGTTGTGAAAAAACTCTCATAAAATTATTAAAATTGTGATAAATGTGAATTTATTTATCGCAGTTTTTCATGAAAATGTGATTAAAACCATGTTAAATGCTTTAGTTTTTAAGGGTGTTTTAAAAAACTGAGATATATTAGAATATTATTTATGTCAGTTTTACGAACATTTATGCCAGGGCAATATATGTCAGTTTTGAAAAATTCTAAAATTGACACAAATGACCATTTATGTAAGTTTTTTACTAATATAAATGACTGTTTTTCTTATAGTGTCTAATGTATTTAACCCTTCAATTGTTAATTTCAAATATGTTTTCTTTTGTTTCTCTCTCTGACTTTCTTATTATCTCTCAAAACCAAACCAAACTATAACCCTAACACCACTATCACATTTGTTTCTCACCACCATCATGACTATGTATACACTCTATCTCTCTCCGTTTCTCTACAAAAACTACCCACCATCACCACCTAACTTTTTATTTATTTTTTCAAAACAAATATTATAAATAATATTCATTTAGTTTAACGATCTAAAAGAACCATACATTGATAATTACAATCCAAATATGCCTAAAAATTTTAATATTGCAAAACCTATAAAAAAATCGCCACCTTTGCACATTCAGTGGGTCGAATATACCAATTTGTACTCAGTGGCATCTCATAAAATGTTCACAAAGTAACAAATTGTTAAAATTTTAACGTACTTCTTATGATGCCACCAAATGTAGGGGATATTCATAATGTTGCGAAATCGATTATCAATTTAATTTGCAAAGTTCCAAACTTTAAACTTATCTAACTAGATGTTATTTTTTTATCCAAATTAAATTAAATAAATCCAATTTTATTTAAGCCCTAAAACATGCATCTATGTGAATAAATCAATCATGCCATCACAAATAATCACAAATTGCTGGACACACTAATTTCAGGAAAAATCTCCCTAAAGGGCAAAACTTTTATTTCTATAAATGTTTGCAAATTGCAACGTACAATACACTTACAAAAATCTGCATTGAATTTACCGCAGCAGACTCACATAGGCCGTAACCTCGAAACCAACAATGGACTCCTGCAAGAACTCACAAGAACCACAATTATATCTCTAGCAAAGAATACCCTCGTGTAGAATCGCTACAACGGAATAATGTGAATTCTAAAAAAAATTCAATTTTAGTTAAACCCTAAAACATGCATCTAAGTGATTGAATTCAATTTGAAAATCAAACAATCACAAGATCAAATATTAGGAACACCAAATTTAGGAAAAATCCCCGAAGGGCAAAACCTTTTATTTCTAGAACTTTGAAAAGTTTACAAGAACATTGACTTACATACAACTTGATCGCCTACAAGAGTAACGCACGGTGCCTTCGCCAAACCTTCAAAGTAATGGCTAGAAATCAGCAGTGGTTCACATGCAGCTATATCACAAGGACACGCGGTCCTAGACATGCAGTCTTCACTGTGTAGGTTATCCTCCCCACAAGAGTAACTTCATACAGACTCCTCCACAATAACACGCAGCTCTCCGGTTGTAGAGTTATCCCCACAAAGCTAAAGTTTCAACAAACTTGAATCTAGGGTTCCAAAACAATTCACTAAAAGATTGGGATGTTTTGTGAATTGAAAACAAAAGGTTTAAAACCTAAAAGAAGAAGACAAAAATCGTTTATGCAGGAGAAGTTTCGTCTATTGAAAATATGCAGGTCTTCTTATGAAAAACGGAGTTGGAAAAGCCTATTTATAAAAAACTTAAGGCGGCGCGTCGCTCGAACGAGAATAATCTCGTTTGAACGAGATGGCTATGTCGTTTGAACGACATAATCAAGTCGTTCGAACGACCTATCAAACGAGATTTTACGCGTGCTTGTAGATAATTTCGATATGAACGCGTGGCCGCCAGTTTCGTATTTTTCTGATTTTTTATGAATTAGTTATGATTTTTCTACGAAAAGGTGTTTGAGAACAAAATCTTTAGAAAAATATTTGATAAAAATATCCCAACACTTTAAGTGAAATGCTAAGGAACTCAACCTTACCAAAATTAACCTCGCGGAGTCTTGAATGTTGAAGATCTTGATATTCAGATCCGTCTTTGATGCTTGAATTGACACACCCCAACCCGATTACTTATAATTAAGTTTGAAAGTCAAAGTGAGTCAAACCATGATTAATTTAACCAAACCATAAACACGAGTTTTTATCTCAGAGTCATCATTATAAATCCATATAACTGAAAACCTTTTTACAACATCAGAGTAGTCATACTTATACAAACTTGCTTGAAGGATCATTTAACTTAATTACATCATTTACATTTAAACAAAATCTTTGTTTCTCCCGTTCCTGGCTAACCAACCCGACTTCCTAGATTTGGCAGTGACATCGCGTTACCTGAAAAATGTGAACATAGGAACCGTGAGCAAAATAGCCCAGTGAATGCATCACTACAATACTACTGCATAAATTTAAATGCAATAAATCATGTCCATATAATTACGTATTAACTTATCCGGCTCATTCATAATGAGTGACCAACTTTTTCGAATCATAATTCACATATCCTGTCTAAATAGACAATTCTCCCCTATTCCTAGTCGAGGAGTAACCCCTGTCTTTAATAGACAAATCTCCCCCATTCCGGGTCGGGGAGTAACCTACCATTTCGGTAAACCGAAATGAACAATTTCATATTCATTATATTTTGATCATATCAACAACACGATACAAATATCTCTTTCCAGTGAGTACACTCACCTTGGTTGACAACTATGTATTCACGTTTCCTTCTGGTGGAGCTGAACTGGGTTGATTAGACCTTACACCTGTCAATCCAACTAAATCAGTACTGAACCTCAATCATAAATATTATCCTAACATAATTATGTAACTTTCCATGACAATACATCAACAATATAATTTCAATTAAATCACGTTTCATAAAACATAGGTAAAGGCAACACAATGGTATACATGTTGATAAAGTTACGGACATTCAACCGTAGGAAATACCTTATGAGGAATTTATAACCAAAGTCAAGTAAACATGAAATTATACTCCTCAATGTATATACACATGAAACATGTACTCAAAGTACCCTTTGTAAGGACGAAATACAAACATTCATTCAAGGGGTATCCAGTATGACCTAAAATTATTGTCCTACATACTTAACTATCCTATATTCCTAAATTGTACAAATACAGGGGTCCAACCTTATCAATATGAAAACATATATGAATATATTATCCAGTAAAAGTGACGGTGTGATTTTTCAAGCTTCCTAGGGCAAGTTATGACCATTTCTCTACAACACAAGAAATCTTCCCTACAAGCTTCTCTATTGTTCCTTCGAATTCCCAGAATTTTCATAATTTTTCTACAGCATAACTTTCTATGATTTTCAACCCATTTTTAGTACACATACTTAATAGTACAGAATTAAAGTTTCATAATTTTTTTGACTTCATTTGCTATCTCAAAAGCTCGACTAAACTTAGGGCATACCGAAATCAAGTATACAAACAACAACCATGTACCAACTTGAAATCATCATTACGGCCTAGCCACAAGGAGATAAATTCTCATTTTTGGATATGATATGAATATATGAGTCTACTTTCATATCCAATTGGAATTTCTCAATTCCAGTAAGTACACAAAGATATATGAAAGTTTGAATGCAAGGGGTTTCAATACAAAGCAATTTTAAGGGTTTCTACATTCAACTTAACATAAACTTGCATCTAACCATACATACATATAAAGGGCTGAAACTTTAGTAAACCTATGATGATTTATATCATATAAATTAGTAATATAAGATAAATGACAAGATTTGAAATTAGGATTACCTTCGGGAGTTTTGCGTAATTTCCACGGATTTTTCTACACCTTTTCTCCTCACTTTTCCTTCCTAAACTCCCTAATTCTCATTCCTCAAGGAGAAACCCTTTCATGGCTGATTTTGGCTGAAGGATAAAGCTATTTCAAGGGTATAAGGTCGGCCAAGGCTGCCTCCCAAGCCAACCAATCAAATTAAACCATTTGGTTTAATAAAAGACAAAATACCACTTAAAGGGAATGGACAACTTTGCCCTTTGTTCGTAAATTCGGTATAACTCTTTACTCGGGCATCCATTTGATGATCTGTTTGTTGTGTTAAAACCCTAACTCACATGTCTACAACTATCTAGTTTTCACCTCAAGTCATTTATAATGTTATAAAGGTCAAAACTAGTCTCTAACAGGAACATTTCTACTGAAAACAATAAAATTTGTGTTTGTAAATAATTCGACCTTTCATGATTTATGAAAGTAGGATTATAATAAACATAATCACTTAGGGCCCGTTTGGTTCTCTATTCAGAAAATTCGATTTAAACACTATTTTTAAATACAGTTTTAAAATTCAATTTATTGTGTTTATAATTATTGGTGTGCGTTTGGTAAAGTTGTTTTTAAATACAGTTTTTTGAAAATTTGACAAAATTGACAAATATGTATATTTATATCATACATATGCGTGTGTGTGTGTGTATATATATATATATATATATATGTATGTACATATAAACATACATAAAACTTTCATACATACATACATATATATTATATATATATATATGTGTGTGTGTGTGTGTGTATGTACATATAAACATACATAAAACTTTCATACATACATGATACATGAATGTACACATATACATACATACATACATACATCATAAATTATATACACGTACTTTTAATATCATGTATTTTTAGGTATATTTAATGAGGTATGTTAGGGAGAGACAACTTTCAAACATACATGATACATGAATGTATACATATACATACATACATACATCATAAATTATATACACGTACATTTAATATCATGTATTTTTAGGTATATTTAATGAGGTATGTTAGGGAGTTTAACTCTCTCTCTCTCTCTCTCTCTCTCTCTCTCTCTCTCTCTCTCTCTCTCTCTCTCTATCTATCTATCTATATATATATATATTTATAATGATGTCGCATATATAATTCACTATAAAATTATATACATACATGAATTGATAATATTTTTTAATACATATGTACTATATGTATATTTTATATTATTCCATACATTAATAATATATGTATAAAACTATATATAAGTATCATGTATCTATTGATAATATTATTTAACTTTATATTATTCCATACGTAATTTTGTGTATATGTACATATATATTTTTATTTATAAGAATTACACACATTAATGTATTATGTATGCATATTATATATTAAGGTATAATTGCTTTAAAATATTAAGAATGAATAATTATGAGTTGAAAAATAAAAAAAACAGATGTTATAAAACACCCAAAATCTGTTTTCTGAAAAACTTGATTATAACACAGGAATATTATAATTTTGTGTTTAAAAACAGGTTGTCAAACGAAGATTTTTATCAGAATTGTATTTAAACACAGAAAACAGAATTATAGTTGCAAACCAAACAGGCCCTTAACATTAGACATACTAATAGCACATTATTCATATCACATAAGATAAGCATGATTTAATTATAATTTATCATAGTTATATACGGGTCAGTTCTTGAATGCTCTTCGACGGTTTAGCGGTATACGACATACTAAATTGATAACGGACTTATAAAATAATGTCCTTACAAATCTCCCCCTATGTCTATGTCGGTACAAAATAAAAACTCTGAATTATCAAATCAAAGTGCCTATGCAAATCTAATATCCCCCATGAACCCAAAAGTGGAAAATACTAAAATTCGCAAGTCTTCAAATATTCTTCAAAAATCGTCAAGTTCAAATCTTCAAACCTTTAAGCGTTTCTCACCAGGGTGTGAAACATATGATCATCACTTTGGTACCTACACACATGAGATAAAGCAAATACCTTTGTGACGCATCGAGTTTGAAATGATATAAGAATAAATCAATCAATATAATCAAATCTCCCCCATAATGCAAACTCCCATAAAATCATAATTCGTTATCCCCTTTTTTTATTATGTCCCCAAATAGACAGATAAGAAGAAACAAACTGAACATGGAGTGTCACGATAAAAGTGCATAGCAAATATGAATCAAACTACGTGCATGCAAAGGTGTAACTCAAAAGACATCCACAAACTATTTTTTATTTTTCAATTTTTTCAAACAAAGCAAAAAAAATGATACAAAAATCACACACCATGGATTTATACTAAAACAATCAAGTCATGAAAATGGAATGAATGGGTGTGAAGACATTCGATAGGAAAATCAACTCAATCAATCATATGTGCACAATGAATACGTGTACTCCTAACGAATGAACATAAAAAATATCCTCAGGTGTAAAAATTGCCGAATTCAACAAATCAACAAATTAAAGTCAAAGTGATTTCCAGACCAATAACGTCCAAAACAATTTAACGTTTTTTCAAGACTTTCAAGGATGTGTAAACCCGTTTTAAATTCCATCCAAACTCCCTCATGCATAATTTCTTTTAGAGGTAATCTAAATTCTCAAACATTGGAGAATTGGTGCAAAAACCTAATGGCCCCTTTTTAGCATGTATTTCTTTTTATTGCCTTTTAATATTTTCGGGCTCTTTTAAACCTCTTTAGACCCCAGATAATTAAAATTCCTTAATTTTCTAGGTCCAATTTAAATGGTGGCTTAATTGCAAAGGATAGATGAGTACCTTTCATAGCCCTTCATCGTTTTCAAATAAAGCACACAACCTCGCCAAACAGTTCTTACATGCACTACTTTCTTGTCAAGTTTTATTGCACTTGGTTCGTTTTTAAAGACATGATTGAAGTGAAAACACCCAACCAACATATGATAAGACAAGCACAATAATCAAACAAATTCGTGCACATGTGCAATAAAGAAAATAATGAGTCAAACATGTAGGAAGTAACACGTCATTACATCTTAATGACTCCATACATTATAAAGCACAAAGATGACATAATATATTGTCTCAAAACACTATCAAATAATCACAAGAAAAATGAAATGATGTTGTGACTCGGTTATCCTCAGTGTCTATCCATAAAAGGTGTAAAACAAAATACAAAACTCTTTTTGGATTTTCTCAAAATTTTATCAAAATAAAATCTTTTTGTATTTTTCAAAAAAATTTAAAAACAAAAATTTAATACAAAAAGTACACAAGACATAACATTAGAAAACATATATAGATCATGAAATCGCAACTAGTGTATGGCAAACATGCAAACACAATCATCTATATGATATGGCAAGATAAGAATCATGTGCAAGCAACGAGAATCAACTTGTCTAAAATCTAGCGTATCCAAAAGTGATTTCCAAACCGAAACGGATGTAACACGTCGACACGAGGTTTTGGGAACCAATAAAACACTAGACTTCGATTTCCTAGGACTTCTTCCAAGATCAAAATAAAATCTCCTAACGTGACCTTTCCTACCACAATATGAACACGTGTAAACGGGTGGAACGACACCTATGGGTTGACTTTATCTGACGTCCTTAGGAATGGCTGACCCTCTAAAACAAACTATGGTTTTGGGTTTTACACTCGAAGCATAAGAACAAAACGAGTCATTACCATCACTATCAAACCTACTCGAGTCTGTCAAATTATTTTTTAACTTCAAAATTTTTGACTCAAGCAAAGAATTAGACTCTTCCAATCTGAGGGACTCCTTCTTCAAATTATCAATCAAACCTATAAGGTTATCTCTCTCCCCCTCAATTAAAGCAAACTTTTCCCTAAGAGTCTCTTCGCGTGACACAAACTCATTGATTAAAATATTTTTGTCCTCTTTGGCACAAACACAAACCATCGAAATTTTAAGGTCCTCTAATTCTTTTTCTAAAAATTGGAACCTATCATCACTCTCCTTCTTGGACAATTTTAAAGCAACAAAGTCATTGTCTAAGGAAATAAATTTCTCACAATAAAAATCTCTTTGATCTTGAACCGTTTGCAAAAGATCAATCACGGATTCAAAACGAGAATTTTCTTCTTCCAAAAAATTAATTCTTTTAGCAAACGTCAAATTCAAATGATTTATATCATCAAAACTCTGACTCGTGTCATCAAAGGGGGGTATCCGATTACATAAGTGATCCATCGAAAAAATTATGATTTTTCACACAACTGATTTTTCAAAAAAAATCAATATCACACAATTTTGTGAAAAATAGGAATACGCGATAAATTAGCATAACCGGCTCTGATACCAATTTGTAGAATCGCTACAGTGGAATAATGCAAATTCTAAAAAAAATACAATTTTAGTTAAACCCTAAAACATGCATCTAAGTGATTGAATTAAATTTGAAAATCAAACAATCACAAGATCAAATATTAGGAACACCAAATTCAGGAAAAATCCCCGAAGGGCAAAACCTTTTATTTCTAGAACTTTGAAAATTTTACAAGAACATTGACTTACATACAACTTGATCGCCTACAAGAGTAACGCACGGTGCCTTCGCCAAACCTTCAAAGTAATGGCTAGAAATCAGCAGTGGTTCACATGCAGCTATATCACAAGGACACGCGGTCCTAGACATGCAGTCTTCACTGTGTAGGTTATCCTCCCCACAAGAGTAACTTCATACAGACTCCTCCACAATAGCACGCAGCTCTCCGGTTGTAGAGTTATCCCCACAAAGCTAAAGTTTCAACAAACTTGAATCTAGGGTTCCAAAATAATTCACTAAAAGTTTGGGATGTTTTGTGAATTGAAAACAAAAGGTTTAAAACCTAAAAGAAGAAGACAAAAATCGTTTATGCATTAGAAGTTTCGTTTATTGAAAATATGCAGGCCTTCTTATGAAAAATGAAGCTGGAAAAGCCTATTTATAAAAAACTTAAGGCGGCGTGTCGCTCGAACGAGAACAATCTCGTTTGAACGAGATGGCTATGTTGTTTGAACGACATAATCAGGTCGTTCGAACGACCTATCAAACGAGATTTCATGTGTGCTTGTAGATAATTTCGATATGAACGCGTGGCCGCCAATCTCGTATTTTTTATGATTTTTTATGAATTAGTTATGATTTTTCTACGGAAAGGTGTCCGAGAACAAAATCTTTAGAAAAATATTTGATAAAAATATCCCAACACTTTAAGTGAAATGCTAAGGAATTAAAACTCAACCTTACCAAAATTAACCTCGCGGAGTCTTGAATGTTGAAGATCTTAATATTCAGATCCGTCTTTGATGCTTGAATGTTCTTGAATGCTCTTCGACGGTGTAGCGGTATACGACATACTAAATTGATAACAGACTTATAAAATAATGTCCTTACACCTCGAGTCTTCCCAAGTGATCGCAATCGTCAGCAAGCAACTCCCTCAAAAGCTATCAATCCTGGAGTAGAGATGGCATTCCATGAGTACAAACTTCAACAATAAGTGATTTGGGTTCCACAAAATATTCACAAAAGAAATGGGATGATTTGATGAATCAAAACTAGGTTTTTCACCCAAAAATTGAAGACTTAAAGTTCTACCAAAAAGCAATTTTCGTATATAAAAAGTCTTAATAAAAAAGGTCTTCAAAACAGGTATTTATAGCTGAGCAAAAATCTTGAGGTGGGGCATGTCGTTAGAAGTTGCTCTAATGACATGTCTATGTTATTTGAACGACATCTCACACCATTACTAACGACCTTACAAACGCCCTTTTAAAAACCAAAACATTACGGGTTCGTTTAAAGCAAACAAGAAATGACCCTTCGAACGACCCTTCGAATGACATTGCATGTCGTCAGAAGCTGTGTCGTTTGAAAGACATTGCCTTGTCATTTGAATGGTAGGAGTGAGAAAATATTATTTTAAAAAGCTCACCTACAGGTCTTAAAAAATTATTTTGACTTATAAAAAAGCCTCATTATTTTCAAAAATAGTTTCAAAAAGTATCCCAATTCTAATGTAAAGCAATTACGAAACTTAAACACATTCTATATGAAATTGTACCTCGTGTCTTGCATGTGTTGAAGATGCTTAAAATTCGGATCTGCCTTCATGAAGGTATGAACTTGAGCTTCAATCAACGGTTGTAGAGGTATACGACATATTTTATGTAAACTACGGAGAATGAAAATTATGTCCTTATAAATCTCCCCCTATGTCTATGCCAATACAAAATAAAAATATTCGAATTATCAAAACAAAAATCCTATACAAAGCTAGTACCCTCCCATGCAACCCAAAAACGAAAAGGTACTAAAAATGCAAGTCTTCAAATTCTTCGAAAATCTTCAACATTGAAATTTCTTCAAATCATAATATTACTCAAAGCGAGACCGAGGAGCATCTTTCCTACCTTCTTAGATATATCCTTTATATTAACCTTGACCTCCTGGGCACGTTTGAGATCTCTCTCGAGTTGGGACACACGGGATTCCAGTTCATTCTTTTTTTTACCTATGACGATCAGCTGGTCACTCAAATAAACCTTCACCTTCTCGAGTTGGCTCCCCGGCGCCTCAAATGCTCTCAAAAGTTCTCTCTATCTATATCCAAATCTAACACCTTAATACCTAACTCCTTATTTAACTTATTCTTCCTTAAGGTCTCAACATATAAATCTCTGAATGCTTTTTGGAGATCGCTTTTACCCTCACTTTCACACCCACTTGAAACACCCAAATCATCATCGGGGCTCTCACGTACACAAGTGTCCTCATTATCGTGGGAAAAACTAGGTGTGCTCACGTGGCTTGCCATAAATGCGACAAACATACCGTGTGATGACTCATCCCTAGAATTATTCACCTCTTCATCACTATCGCTAAGAGAGGCTGGCATATAAACTCTCTTGCCCTTTCTCTTTAGCATAATAGGACATTCAAACGCTTTGTGTCATTTGCCCTCGCACTAAAAACATATCTCCTCTTCCTCTTTCTCTTTTGCACTACTCTCTTTTGCCTCTTCTTTCTTTTTTTGTTTCTCAAAAATCCCTTTATTGGAAGAATTTTCTTTGAAAATATAAAGAAACTTTTTAAAAAAATTAGCAAGCATGGCCACATCATTAACAGTAAACTCTCCCTCAGGCTCGGAATCATAAACTCTCGCTTTCTTCTTATTCTCTTTCTTCCTAGACACTTCCTTATTCTTTCTAGATTGTGCCTTAAGTTCAATTCCTCCATACTTTGGCTTAACGATTTTGGGAAACATGTCGATCTTATAAGTTTGAAGATCTCATACGAGTTCTTCTATCCTAAGTGTATTTAATATCCCAAAAGAATTAAAAACAGTGACCTTAGGAATAAAACGGGATGGGGGTGACCTCAAAATCCTTTTAACAACCCTTGTCTCGTCAATTTTCTCATCCAAATTAAAACTCGTGTTGACTATGTCCTATAAACTAGCATAAAACTCATCAAAACAGTCGGACTCTGACACGGTGATAGCCTTAAACTGGGTGGTCAACTTTTATAACTTAGATGCCCTAACTGCGTTGGTACCCTCATGTGTCAATTGGAGGATATCACATGCCTGTTTCGATGTAATGCATGTCATAATACGTCGAAACTTGCCAGGGATGGCGACTCCAGAAATAACGCTAAGGCCATGAGAATTATAGGTAGTCCATTTAAACTCTTCCTCAGTCTAGTCTGACACAAGTTTGAGATTGGTAATATTATTAACAGTGACAGGGGGAGGTGTCCACCCTCTTTCACAAACAGACCAGACACATTCATCAAAAGCCTTTAAACCAGTTTTTATGTGGACTTTCCAGTAGTCATAATTTGTGCCATCAAAGATGGGCAACCGATTCTATAAGTTCTCCATCAGAAAAATTGCAAAAAGTTTCAAAATTAGATTTAAAAAAAATTGATGTCAAAAAAATTTTACGAAAAAAGAATCACTCCATAAATTAGAGCAACCTGCTCTCATACCAATTTGAGAATGTTGTGATATCGATCATCAATTTAATTCGCAAATTTCCGAACTTTAAACTTACTTAACTAGATGTCAATTTTTTATTTTAATTTAACCAAATAAATCTAATTTTATTTAAGCCCTAAAGCATGCATCTTTGTGAATAAATCAATCACGCCATCACAAACAATCACAAATTGTTGTACATGCTAATTTCAGAAAAAAAATCCCCCGAAAGGGCAAAACCTTTATTTCTATAAATGTTTGTAAATTGCAACGTATAATATACTTACAGAGATCTATAATGAATTTACCGTAGCAAACTCACATAGTCCGCAAGGTCAAAACCAACAATGAACTCCCACAAGAACCCACAAGAATCGTAGCTCTGTCTCCAGCAAGGAACACCCTCGAGTCTTCCCAAGTGATCGCAATCGTCAACAAGTAACTCCCTCAAGATCTACCAATCGAGCAGTAGAAATGGAACTCCACAAGAATAAACTTCAACAATAAGTGATTTGGGTTCCATAAAAGATTCACAAAATAATTGGGATGATTTGGTGAATCAAAATTAGGTTTTTCACCCAAAAATTGAAGACTTAAAGTTCTGCCAAAAAGTAATTTTCGTGTTTAAAAAGTTTTAGTGAAAAAGGTCTTCAAAACAGGTATTTATAGCTGAGCAAAAATCTTGAGGCAGAGCATGTTGTTAGAAGTCGTTCGAACGATATGTCTATGTCATTTGAGCGACATTTCATGTTGTTACTAACCACCTTACAAACGACCTTTAGAAACCCAAAATAGTACGGGTTTGTTTGAAGCAAACAAGAAACGACCCTTCGAACGACATTGCATGTCGTTAGAAGTTGTCGTTTGAACGACAGGATCGAAAAAATATTATTTTAAAAAGCTTGTCTACAGGTATTAAAAAATTGTTTTGACTTATAAAAAATGCCTCATTTTGTTTAAAAACAATTTCGAAAAGTATCCCAATAGTAATGTAAAGCAATTAAGAAACTTAAACACATTCTATATGAAATTGTGCCTCATGTCATGCATGTGTTGAAGATGCTTGAAATTCGGATCCGTCTTCATGAATATATGAACTTGAGCTTCCCTCGACAGTTGTTGCGATATACGACATATTCTATGTAAACTACGGACATTGGAAAATATGTCCTTACAGATATATTTGGTGACTTCACACAAGTGTGTACGATTTAAATTATTTGTTAATTTGTATCCATTTAATGAAAAGCCATCGAATGTAGATGGGTATATTCGGTGATGACCCAATGAATATGAAAAGGTGAATATTTTAGGTGGTTTTTAAAATTTTGAGTGTTTTTTTTGGGGTATATTAGGGTTTTAATTTTTCATTTAGGGTTCTTTTAGATGAAAAAATATTAGTTGATATCAATTATTATGTTTGCTATTTTGAAAAAATAGGGTTAAAGTGCTCATGGTGATGGTGGAGAGAGGGAGAGAGGGGGGGGGGGGGGGGGGGAGAAGGTAGGATATTGAGAGGGCGATTGTTGTTAGTGGTGGTGGTGGTGGTGGATATGTGAGGGTTAGAGCGGTGCTGGTGAGTAGGGATGGAAAAAGGGCAGATTTAGGGCGGACGGTACCCTCCCCAACCCTCGAACCAACGACCTCACCCAATCTCGGATCCCGACCCCATGTCACCCCCGCATTATTTAAAAACCGCACGAGGATGCGACCCCACCTTGATCCATGCAAAAATCAAGTTTAGGCATAAATAAATAACAAAAATCATTCATAAAGATGAATATAAATCAATATTTATAGGTATAAATTTACAAATCAATACAAATTGATTGAGCCCATAACATAAAAATAAATATAAATCAATACATAAATCTATAAAAAAAACATATGATAAGAGAGAGAGAGAGAGAGAGAGAGAGAGAGTCATTGTGAGAGTTTCTGGTTGGGGGAAAGGGAAAGGCAAATGCATAAGGAGAGGAGGGCCGGGGGAAGGTCCAAGACACCCTTTAATTAATTATAATCAATTAATCATTGTAATTAAACATATTTATACTAAAATAAGACTGCCACTATAGACAATTAAATTAAACACTCCACAATCATCACCACCTTCATCCTCCCCTGCCTCCCCTCCCCCACTATCACCATTGCACACCAAATCAAAAACTCAAATTGAAATGAAACCTATTTGATCTCATCCTCCCTTAAAAACATTCATATCAAAATGACTCGGCCAACTGATTTGTGTTTATATTGGAACCAAAATGAAATCAATTCAAATCCCAAAAAATCCAATTGATTCACACCCCAAATCGAAATGAAATCGAACAAAAATGTTTCAAACCCATAATGAAATCGATTAAAATCAAACCTATATCGCATCAAATAAAATCTTTAAAGTTGAAATAGAAGTTTCGTCGGAGCATCTATGTGTTTTGTCGGAGATGAAAAAATTGGTTGACAGAACAAAGAGAGATGAGTTGACGGTGGTCTTAAAGGTGAAAAGAAAGAAATATCATATTTAATAAAAGGTTTTTTTTATTTATATTATAAGGAATTTTATTTTTCCAAATGTTTTTTTACACAAGGGTGGTGATGATTTTATTTGTGACACACACAATTAGAATTAGATTTATTTTCATTCATATTTTAAAGGCTATTTTCATCTTTATATTAACTCTATCAACTCTCATAGCGAATTTGGATTAAATTTAAATGGGTCAATACAACATAAGGAAAATTATCGGGTAAAAAATTTTTGGGTAGTTACGTGAAAACAAAAAATAATAGAGGGGTTTTAATATAATCTATCTTATTTTTTTAGCTCCAACAATTGTGTAATTACTTTTGGGTACCATTAGTAATTTTTGGGTTAGACTTTATGTGGTACTTGGGAGATAAAAATGGATAGATACCTTTAAAAGCACCGCTCTGAAAAGGTAGTGGGCTTTAAGCAACCTATTATATCTATTTCAAAAGTTTAACGTTACCTAGTTGGATTTAACAAGTCATTAATTATATTTCAAAAGTTTAATCTTACTCATATATACAATGCCACATTTTGTACCATCTATTTCATATAAAGCTTTATGTGGTGCTATACGAAAATAAAGTATGTTGAAGATTTGAAGGAAACTAGCACTGGACTTTAAAACAAGATAAAGGTAGTTTGATTTGACAATTTAAGAATTTTACGCCTCGTAACTTCTACAAGGGCTATATAAAATCAATTCAATATATTTAAAAAATTCAGTTAATCTCTAATGCATTCCTTTAAATTTTATGTTATCTCATATCTCTCATTATCCTCATTTGTGGTTGAATTTATAATGATTGTATTTGGGAGAAAACTTAAAGATCCATTAAAATATTATCCCATAAAACAAGATTATATATAAATTAATGTTTATATTTGATATAAGTTTTAATCTCAAAAACTAAAGAAAATATTAAGATTAAATAAAATAAAATCCTTTATAATTTGAAATAGTTTTTATTTTACTGAATAAAATTAATTAGGTCAAATTTGAATGCAAGTGATTATCAATGAAAGCGAATAAATAAAACAATCACAACAACGCACGAGGATTTTATAGTGGAAACTCTCATGAGAAAAACCATTATCGCCCCAACTTACACAAGTCCACTAATACTAATTAATATTTAAAGGACTTAACAAGGGAACATACATGTCTTATATATGGAGACTCTTACTCCCACGTGGTCACTCCCTTACGTTCTGCTCCACTACTTATGCTCGTACTAGTAATAGATGCCTCAGTTCAGGAATCAACTACATAACCTCCAAGTTCTCAACATCCACCGATCTCGGTTGATGATGACTTACTAACACGTTTGAAACATGCTAATCCCCCACATGATATCTGGTGAATTTCTTTTGCCAGTGTAGAAGATTTGAAGGGGATTGTAAACTTGAAGTTTACCTTGAAAGCATATAAATTGACAAGCTCTCACACTCTCAAAGAACTCCCCCAAAAAATAAGAAAAGGGTTTTGTAAAATTGAGTTTTGTACTTTGAAAGACATATTTATAAAGGTACTTATACTTTATTAGTAGAAAATTTTGATTAAAACATGATTCCTACTCGTTTGAACCATGTCTCCTCGTTTAAATGAGGTCCCTTTCGGTAGGTTCCTTCAAATGAAGTTTTTATCTTACAAAGTCCACTGGATGAAAATGGGGTCCTCATATGGAACATGCTTCTTTTGAGGTCCCCGCATTTGAAGCAGTCTATCGTACGAGCTCTACCATTTGAAAAATAATGAACTCGATGAGATCCTTATTTATCCATGGTTTTTGTAACTTAAAAACCATTTGAACAAACCTTTTCCACTTTAAAAAAAAAATAAGTTTTGTCCTATCAATTCCTTACTTAATAAATAATCTAAGAGAATACAAAACTTGAAAATCGTATCAAACCTCAAAATGTGTTTCGTTTGAAAAATCTGGTCCAATACAGTGAACTTTATCACAATGCTTTGTCCTTTTGTCTTTAATGATATACAATTTCAACTCAATAGACTCGAAACAAATATACTATGACATAAAGAGTATGTTCCGAAGTAAATCCAATACAAATAAACTTAGGGAGTGTAAAACATGTCCTTACGAGAAATATCTTTTTTTCATTTTTAGAACATTAGAAAATGAATTTCAATAAATATGAAGTTTCACTTTACCCACCCCATTCGTCATCGCGCTTTACAATACACTAGGTGTAAACCCGCGCGATGCGCGGGCTAGGGGATGCGTTTTTAAGAAGAGAATATGGAAAAGAAAAAGGCAAAGAGTTTTCATGATAGGTTGGAATAAAGAGGGGACAAATAAATTATCGAGGGTTGTTTTGACTTCCGAAAGGAAAGAGAGAATGGGAAGCGGTGAAGTGATGTCAAAATAAATGAGGAGGGATGCATATATTTGTCAGGTTCGTTTGAAAGCAACTGGATTTTTATTACATAGTTTGGGCATTTAAACTCCAATTCATAGCATTCATCTGAACAGGGTTCTATAACATGTATTTATTGGGTATTTTGTATTAAGGTTTTCGAATATCTCATTTCTAACTCAGATCTTGGTGCCTCTATGAATCTATGTTCCAACTCAAATCTCTAGACACCCAGAAATCTGAGTTTCATGTATAAAAAGTTTAGGGGCCATTTACTTGTGGAAAATAGTTTTCTATTTTCATTTTCCATATTTTATGTTATAATTTGGCAAAGTATGCCCTCTAAATGGGAATAAGAATTAAAATTCATGGAAAATTGTTTTCCAACTTAAGCTAATCTGGAAATCATAAAAAACATGTTTTCTAAAATTGCTTAAGTTGAAAAACAGTTTTTCATTCCTCCGTTCCATCTTAATGGCCCATTGACAAAGATATAGAGCAAAAAGTGGCAATAGAAAATGGAAAATAGTTTTTCACAACTAAACGACCCCTTAATTTTCTATTTTATTGTCTTCAATTCATTTATGCAAATATGAAAATATTTTGAGGGGTGTGTGAAATTATGCATTTAACATTCATTGAAGGAAGAGAGTGCATAAGCACATGCCTAATACTAAGAGATTGAATAAAGTTTAAGTTTTATAGGATGTCAACAGAAAGATATGAGTGGCTTGTAGGAATAATGTATTTTGCTATTTTCCCTCCGTGTTATGTATTTGTGCCTATGATTCTCTGGAAGAAAAAAAACAAACTTATTTTTTGGCTTCTGATTAGAGAATTCATTATGAAATGCAATTAAAATTAAAGTTTAGCAACTTACTTTACTAAAAATGTCTACTTTATTTTTTTAATCCGAACTATAGAATTTGTACCAATTTTGATACGGATGCCCTCAGTCTATCCGTATTTGTGATTGTAAAATGAATTCATTGGGAATATAATCCCTGTTGTGAATTGATTATTTTTAGTTGATTTTAAATTACTAATTGATTTATTTAAACAGTAAGAACGCTTCTAATTTCATTAATTGCTCATATTATACAAAGCTTTGGCAATTGAATATGAAAACATAACTAAATCCCATTTGTTTTCTTTTTGATTTTCTTCCTTACCCTCATGATAGTGCCGTTTGGGATGCTAAATATGTGTTACGATAGTGAATTAATACTAAAATTGCGAGGCAAACCCATTTCCACCACCTCACTCTTTTTTGTTGTACAATTTGCTTGATTAAAACATATGTTCTTAAATGATTATTGTTGTTCTGAGAACCCATTTTTATTTTAATTTAGATAGAGACGAAGGATGTCGTTAAACCCCACCCGAGTTTTGTTTGGCAAGATTCTCAAGTGGAAAAATATGGATTGCCTATAGACTGAAAAAAGTTTTGAATCTATTGTACTTACTATAGAAGGGTGCTTTAAGTTTGGCCATTACATTTTGGGGTGAGGGTCCCTCAAATACCCCTTCCTTAGTTTACAGAAGAGATGAGGTTAAGGAACCCCCAGGGTCCCTCAACCGCAGAAAATTCATATTGGTGAAGGAACCCCCAGGGTCACTCGATCGCAAAAAAATCATATTGGTGAAGGAACCCCTTGGGTCCATCGATCGCAGAAAATTCATATTGATGAAGGAACCCCAGGGTCCCTCGATCGCAGAAAATTCATATTGGTGAAGGAACCCTCAGGGTCCCTCAACCTCAGAGAATCCATATTGGTGAAGGAACCCCTAGGGTCCCTCGATCATAGAAAATCCATATTAGTGAAGGAATCCTCAAGGTCCCTCGACTGCAGAAAATCCATATTGATGAAGGAACCCCCTGGGTCCCGTAACTGCAAAAAATTCACATTGGTGAAGGAACCCCAGGGTCCCTCGATAGCAAAAAATCCATATTAGTGAAGGAACCCCCAGGGTTTCTCAACCATAAAAAAATCATATTGGTGAAGGAACCCCCAGGGTCCCTCAATCTCAGAGAATCCATATTAGTGAAGGAACCCCGGGGGTCCCTCGACTGTAAAAAAATCATATTATTGAAGGAACTCCTAGGGTCCCTCAACTTATATTGGTTAAGGAACCCCTAGGGTAGCTCGACTGTAAAAAATCCATATTGATGAAGGAACCCCCAGGGTCCCTCAGCCGTAAAAACTTAATATTGCGAAGGAACCCTCAGGGTCCTCAATCAAAACCTGAGGCGAGGGACCCTCAAGGTCCTCCCCCTCAGCTTCTAAAAAATAATCCAGGATGAGGGAGTGGTTACCATGATCAACCCCTCATCATAAAAAGTCATTCTTTAAAAGAACAAAAGTACTAACACTTACTTTCTTCTACGGGTAGCCTAGTTGAGCAGGCAGGGCACAAATAGGCTAGTTGGGATCTCTTGGGAGTTTTGGATTGGCGGTTGAGGAACAAGGTTTGTTAGGCAAGCTCAACCACTTAGCACTTTAAAATTGGGAGAATACTAGTAGGAAGACCCTAGGAGTCACTCAAGACCACACACATCTCACAATCAGTCACAAGCGAAGTGAGCAGCCAAAGGGTTGCTCACAAGAAATGAACTTTTACAAAAATATTTTCTTAGAAGAGAGGGCCTTCAAAGCCCATCTTAAGAAAAATGATTTTATAGGAGAGAGTTCCTCAAGTCCTCCCCTTAAGATTGATAGTTTTAGAGGAGGAGGTCCTCAAGGGATCATCTCTCAAGTTTACAAAGTTTGTACCATAAAGTTATCGTTTTAAAAGATATTTGTATACCCCGTATTTTCTGCGTTATTTATTTTTGGGGATTAATTGAATTAAATGTTTATTAATTGGAAATTAAGCCGGATAATAATATTAACGAGATGTGAGTTAGTATTTTATTATAATGTGCATACTTGGCATTATATGAATATTGGTAATATTGATATTGTCGTGAGATATAAATACGGCAATTTGGGAATTTTACTTGACGGGTGTGACCGCCACGTCATGATATTGTGCTACATAATTAAAAAGTGAATTTTAGTTCCATTAACCGTATGGTCGTTTTGAGTGCGCCAACGCGTCCGAAAGGGTCGAGATAGTCAGAAAACACTAGCCGGAAGTTTAGTTTGGGTCCCGGGATATTTGTGGACCATACCGACATCTTAAGGGGTAATTTGGTAATTTGTATTTTTGGGAATTAAAAAGTGACGAAAATGGAATTAATAAGCTGACTATTTCCTTAACCCACTTAACCCACTAACCCCACTATATGTCATTATGGGCTACGGGAGAAGTTGATATAGCAATTCAACTCCCACAAACCATTTCACACCTCCATTCTCCATTATCTTCAACCTTGGGAAAAGCTTGAGAGAGAGAGAGAGAAGGGAACCTTGAGAAGAACTTGAGAGAAAGAGAGAAGGGAAGAATTCTGCAGAAAAGAGAGAGAAGGAACAACTTTGTCACAAATATTCTACACCAAATTCTGAGATAATTAAGGCAAGTGATTTAAACCCTTTTAATTCAAGATATGTTTCCATGTTTAGGAATTTTCGAAATTGATTTTTGGAGTTAAATTAGACCCATGAATTGAAAGATAAAAGCCATGATTTATGTAGGATTTGCATGTAGTATATTCTGGACGAAATTATATGTTGAAAACAGAACCTTGATGATCAAAAGGTAGAATTAGAAGAAACTTAATGATGTTCTTGAATGGAAGAAATTCGGGAAATTTTTGATGTAGTTTTAATCCAAAGTAAGCCTTTAAATGATGAATTATGGGATTTAGAATGTTACTACTGATATAGGATGTTAGTATAACGTTATAGTGACCTTATCTTGAAGTTTCATGCTTAAAAATGGTGAATTGGGACGAAACTGTAAATGCAAAACGAAGCAGTCCGTAACGGACCTGTGTAATCGATCGATCGACATTCATCAGTCGATCGATCGAAGGTCAAGGTCGATCGATCGACCTTCCCAGAATGAATAAAGTTTTCCTTAATTGAATTTTAATGATGATAACCCTTGGATAATTTTGTTGGAGACATTTTGATTACCCTTAAACTCTAAGGAAGACCAGTAGGCATGATTATGAGATTGGACTTTAATCAGAATTTAATTTGAGGAATTATTCTAAATTAATGAAATTCGTTATGTGAGTTAATATTTGGGTTAATAGTACAAATTTGAGTAATTTGATGAAATAAGGTTTGGGGCAGAAGTAAGGACCTTAGGTATAGCGATGTTATATGAGGGAATCATGGAAACTTAATAGTCTATTCGAGACAGGTTTTAAGTTTAAAATATTACGACGTGAGACGTGTCGACTATTTAATTTATATATTGTCGGGATACTTGAAATATATGAATTGGGAATAATGGTATAATGATGTAGAGAATACCCTTATTAATATTGAAATATCTAAGATGTGTGAATGCTTAGTATATAATCTTATGTGTATGACATACCTACCATACTTGCTATCACGGAGGTTACGTTCGCTTAGGACCTTCTTATCCTTGTGTTGCCCGGATTTAGATTGGTGCCTAGAGGACATAGTTCAAGAGAATGACTTATTTGTGAGTTAATAAGCCAGCTGACTATGGAGCGTAGGTATGTACGTGACCATGGATATGATTGAATTATGTTCGCCTCCATTTATGTGTGTGGTGTTGATTCCAACAATTCCTAAGAGATTCGGAATTTGTAATCCTTATGTACGTGATGTACCGGGATGGATAGCAGAGTATGTGTGCACCGCAGCTTAGCCTTTGGGTGCTTGTATTGTATATTTATGATGTGAAAATATACGGTTAATCGAGAAGGAATTTACTATAATAAATTGTGAGTATAATTATGGTAATGTTTTGTAAGATAAAAAGAGATCTTTTTGGTATTGTTAATAATTGTGAATCCGGGAATTAAAGTAGAACTCTCTATTTAATTATTAAGGTTGGAAATTTAACGAGAACCGAGTAGATGTGTTAGAAACTCTTTAGATAGTTATGAGATAACACACGAATGGGTACAGGAACGTTAGGAGTGCACAGTTAGACGAGAGGTGAGTATATCATGTGAGAGCACGTCCTAACATGTACTTTGCATATACTGTTTTAAATGTTTTTAAAGCACTTGCAGGTTTTTAAAATATCTCCACATTCGGGCTCTGACCCGTTTGCTTCCAAATCTATCTTTTTGTAAAACCATTTTAGGTGCCCAGCCACAAGGTCACCATGCATAGGATTTCCATTCTGATGACGAGCTGTAGCTGCTTGTGGAAGCTACAGGGACTTGCTTTTAGACGCTTATATCATTTGGACTCCTTATTCATTATTCCTCAGTTGTAGGGCATGTCGCCCAAGTTCTATTAGATACATTTCCATTTCAGTTTTCAGACGTTGGCATATATTCATTTCAGTATTCAGTATTTCATTACTTACTTCAGTTGTGAGATTGTATTATGAGGAGTTTTTCCTCCAGTTTTATCTATAGCATGTTACGGTTACTCTATTACTTCATTATGGTGAATGGTGTTATTATTTCTTCATTATACTTGCATGTTAATCAGACTTTAAATTAAAATTTGGCACTTACTTTTTAAATACTAGGTGGTTAGTAATAATAAAACGTTTTCGACAGTGATGCTGTTAACTGAGCCAACTTGGCATTTTGAATTAATTTTATAAAGGAGTAGCTACCCGGTGTTTAATTAGTCGGGGTGTCACAGGTGGTATCAGAGCATCAGGTTCTAGTGTCCTTTAGGATCTGAACGGCTTATTATGTTTTCCGCTGAGCTTTCTTTGATATAGAGCCCTATATTTTAGGACTGTTGTGTTCTTTTGTTTATGCTACGTTCTTCAGCTATTTTAAAGTTTATAACTGTGAACTTATAGACTTTATTCTTATTTCAGAATGCCTCCACGACATGCACCACGAGTTCCCAGGAATGCGGCGCCAGAACCACAGCCCGCACCGGTTCAGGGCATGATGAACGCCGCTGAGGTTGCAGCTATTGTAGCCCAAGCGGTAAATGCCGCCATTGCCGTTGTTCAGCAGGCACCGCCTCAGGCGCCGGTTGCCGCGCCAGTTCAGGCAACTTCATTCCCGTCTACTTGGGAGCGCGTACGTGACGCTTTTCAGAAAGCGCATCCGCCAGAGTTTGCAGGCAGCTCAGATGTAGTAGTCTCGAGCCAATGGAGGAAGGATATACAGCGGCACTTAAGGATGTATGAGTGCACGGATGTTCAGAAGCAGGTGCTAGCTACTTTTAAGCTAGTTGGATCTGCATTGCAGTGGTGGGAGTCTATTACCACCGTAGAGGAGAGGGATACTCTCACTATTCATGAGTTTTGGGTGCGGTTCGACCGCAAGTACTTTCCGTCAGCAGTTCACACGGAAATGAGGAGGAGATTGATGAGTTTGAAGCAGGAGGGCAAGACAGTGGCCGAGTATGAGGCCGAGTTCACTAATCTTTTGAATATCGTTCCTGATGAGATACCGTCAGAGAAGAAGAAGATTGAGAAATTTACCGACGGGTTGACATGGAGGATCCGTCAGCATCTGTTAGGGAACCTTTCGTTGGCCACGTATTCTGATGTGGTTAATGCTGCATTGTTACATTGCCAGGACCACCGTTTTCATATGGCCGAGGGTAAGAGATCGGGGGAGTCTAGCCATCAGGGCAGGACTGGAGGACATGGTACCGGTGGGGCACAATCCTTTCAGGGGCAGAGACAAGTAGAGCAGGGTTCTCAGCAGGGGGATCAAAAGAGGTTCCGTTCAGGAGGTTTCAGGAACGGTCAGGGAGGATTCCGAAATGGCCAGCAGGGTCATAACGGTCATCAGGGCCAGCAGGGTCAAAATGGCCAACATCAGCAGTTTCAGCAGGGCCAGCAGGGCCAAGGGAGGAATGGTAACGGCCACCAGGGCCGGGGACAGCAAGGGCAGAGGGGAGGGAACTTCCCGGGGAAATGTTTCATTTGTGGTAAGATTGGCCACAAACGTCAGGAGTGTCCTGATAAGGGCCGGGCCCCACAGCAGCAGCAGCAGGGTACTCGACAGGAGCCACAGAGGCCACTCTTTCCACCAGCCCTCCCAGTTCCAGCTCAGATCATTCCAGCAGTTCCTGTGCAGCAGGGGCAGCTACAGTATGGACGTGTTTACAACGTCCACCAGGCTGCAGTTCCACAGGCACCGCCCGCGATTGAGGGTACGTTTCCTATCCATGGCACTATGGGTCGGGTATTATTTGATACGGGTGCTACACATTGTTTTATAGCTACACACTTCGCAAAGGCGTTAGGATTGTTAGCCACAGCGGAGAGCACAGTTACGTGTGTCGACTCACCTTTGGGGAATGGGTCACTTATATTCTTTATATGTCGGGGAGTGGGGGTAGAGATTGGTGGTTTGGTATTACCTGCGGACATGTTGGTACTAGATATGCATGTTCACGATGTTATTATCGGTATGGACTGGCTCGCTGATCATAGAGCAATGATTGATTGCTTTGGTGGGAGCATTGTTTTTGCCATTCCGGGGCAAGAGATGTTTGTTGTGGCGATGCCTCGCCCAGAGGGAGGCTCGACCGCTCATTTATATTACATTGAGGAGGATACCTCTAAGGAGGTTGTAATTCCTTTAGATTCGATCCCAGTCGTCAGGGAGTATTCTGATGTGTTTCAGGAGATACCAGGCCTACCCCCCAGTCGAGAGATAGATTTCGTTATAGACTTGTTACCCGATACGAGACCTATAGCACGAGCACCGTACCGTATGGCTCCAGCTGAGATGAGGGAGTTACGGGATCAGATTGAGCAGTTGTTGGGTCAGGGGTTTATTCGGAGGAGTACTTCACCGTGGGGTGCCCCTGTGTTGTTCGTAAAGAAGAGGGATGGTTCACTGAGGTTGTGTGTGGATTACCGGGAGTTAAACAAGGTCACGATACGGAACAAGTATCCGTTGCCTCGAATCGATGACCTATTTGACCAATTGAGAGGAGCTTCTTACTTCTCAAAGATTGATTTGCGATCTGGTTACCATCAGTTGCGTATCAGGGAGGAGGACGTCTCGAAGACTGCGTTCTTATCGAGATATGGTTCCTACGAGTTTCGGGTTATGCCATTTGGTTTGACCAACGCTCCAGCAGCATTTATGGACTTGATGAATAGGGTGTTCAGGGATTTCCTAGACCAGTTTGTCATTGTCTTCATCGATGATATTTTGGTTTACTCCCAGACAGAGGAGGAGCATGCCGAGCACTTGAGGCTAGTTTTACAGACACTGCGCCAGAATGAGTTATATGCAAAATATGAGAAGTGCGGGTTTTGGCTGAAGGAGGTTCAGTTTTTGGGGCATATTATTTCCGACCGGGGAATATCGGTTGATCCGGGGAAGGTATCCGCGGTGAGGGAGTGGGGACAGCCCACGACACCGACAGAGATCCGTAGTTCTTGGGCCTAGCAGGTTACTACAGGAGGTTTATTCGGGGTTTCTCCACGATAGCGGGTCCCATGACACACCTAACCCGTAAAGGTGTGCCATTCATTTGGAGTGATGCCTGTCAGTTGGCATTTGATGAGCTGAAGGACAAGTTAACCTCAGCACCTGTGTTAGCATTGCCGAGACCGGGAGTTGAGTACCTTGTTTACACCGATGCGTCCTTACAAGGACTTGGAGGTGTACTGCAGCAGGAGATTCAGGCCATAGCTTATGCTTCCCGTAAGCTTAAGCCTCACGAGAAGAATTACCCTACCCATGACTTGGAGTTAGCGGCAGTGGTATTTGCCCTTCGTATTTGGAGACATTACCTGTTGGGGGAGAAATTTCGATTGTTCACGGACCACAAGTCCCTTCAGTACCTATTCACGCAGAAGGAGTTGAATATGCGGCAACGGAGGTGGCTTGAATTCGTGAAGGATTATCAGTTCGATATCCAGTATCACCCGGGGAAGGCTAACGTGGTGGCAGACGCGTTGAGTCATAGACCGGTAGATGAGGTGGCAGATGTGTGGAAGGCCAAGTGGAAAGAATTGGGACACCAGGATGCAGTGGCCCGATCATTCATGTCTGTGATGACTGTTACACCGCAGATTGTCACGAAGGTGGTGAAGGCACAGGCAAATGACTCGTTCTGTCAGGAGCAGATAGTTCGATTATTAGCAGAGGGAGCTGAATCCTATACCGTTAGCTCAGACGGGGGATTACGCTTCAATGGGAGATTGGTGGTTCCAGAAGGGGAGGAATTGCGGCATGAGGTGATGGCAGAGTCGCACGGCTCACGGTTCGCGGTACATCCCGGAGGGGACAAAATGTACCAAGACATGAGACGTCAGTATTGGTGGAGCGGGATGAAGAGAGATATTGCCGAGTTTGTCTCAAAATGCGCCACTTGTCAGCTCGTAAAAGTGGATCATCAGAGACCGGCAGGACTGTTACAGCCATTAGAGGTCCCGATGTGGATGTGGGAGAGCATCTCTATGGACTTTATCACGGGGTTGCCTACATCGCAGAGAGGGCACGACTCCATTTGGGTGATTGTGGACAGGTTGTCGAAGGTCGCTCATTTTCTACCCGTCAGGACAAATTACACTGCGGGACAGTATGCCCAGCTCTTTATTTCAGAGATAGTGAGACTTCACGGGGTGCCCTTAAATATCGTGTCTGACCGAGACAAGGTATTTATTTCACGGTTTTGGGAAAGTTTTCAGCAGGCCATGGGCACGGAATTGCGGTTGAGTACGGCGTATCACCCGCAGACCGATGGACAGACCGAGCGCACAAATCAGATGTTGGAGGACATGCTACGTATGTGTACCATTGACTTTAAGGGTGGATGGGAGCAGTATCTTCCACTGGTGGAGTTTGCTTACAACAACTCCTATCAGTTCACCATTGGCATGGCTCCATTTGAGGCATTGTACGGTAGACCTTGTCGTTCCCCAGCATGCTGGTTGGAGGTGGGGGACAACAAACTACTTGGGCCGGAAGTGATTCAGGATACTTCGGCAAGGATAGAATTGATTCGCAGTCGCATTCGGGTGGCTCAGGACAGACAGAAGAGTTATGCTGACGCAAAGAGATTTTTCAGAGAGTTCCAAGTAGGGGACCAGGTTTTGCTCAGGGTATCTCCTACGAAGGGGATTATGCGTTTCGGGAAGAAAGGGAAGTTGGCACCGAGATATGTGGGACCATTTCCTATTATTGAGCGGATTGGACCGGTTGCGTACAGACTTGGGTTACCGGAGCATTTACATCGGATTCACGATGTGTTTCATATTTCCTCGCTTAGGAAATACCTTAGAGATGATTTGGCTCATTCTCTCATTGCTGTGGAGGATATTGATCTCCAGCCGGATAGTTCTTACGAGGAGGGGCCTATTGCTATTCTAGACCGAAGTGAGCGGAAACTGCGGTCAAAGATAGTTCCGTTAGTGCGTGTTCAGTGGCGACATCATAATGTCGAGGAGTCCACATGGGAGCGCGAGAATGAGATGCGCGAACGTTATCCAGAGTTATTCTTACCAGGTACTTTCTAGTTCCGAATTTCGGGACGAAATTCAGTTATTAGGGGGAGAGTATGTAATACCCCGTATTTTCTGCGTTATTTATTTTTGGGGATTAATTGAATTAAATGTTTATTAATTGGAAATTAAGCCGGATAATAATATTAACGAGATGTGAGTTAGTATTTTATTATAATGTGCATACTTGGCATTATATGAATATTGGTAATATTGATATTGTCGTGAGATATAAATACGGCAATTTGGGAATTTTACTTGACGCGTGTGACCGCCACGTCATGATATTGTGCTACATAATTAAAAAGTGAATTTTAGTTCCATTAACCGTATGGTCGTTTTGAGTGCGCCAACGCGTCCGGAAGGGTCGAGATAGTCAGAAAACACTAGCCGGAAGTTTAGTTTGGGTCCCGGGATATTTGTGGACCATACCGACATCTTAAGGGGTAATTTGGTAATTTGTATTTTTGGGAATTAAAAAGTGACGAAAATGGAATTAATAAGCTGACTATTTCCTTAACCCACTTAACCCACTAACCCCACTATATGTCATTATGGGCTACGGGAGAAGTTGATATAGCAATTCAACTCCCACAAACCATTTCACACCTCCATTCTCCATTATCTTCAACCTTGGGAAAAGCTTGAGAGAGAGAGAGAGAAGGGAACCTTGAGAAGAACTTGAGAGAAAGAGAGAAGGGAAGAATTCTGCAGAAAAGAGAGAGAAGGAACAACTTTGTCACAAAGATTCTACACCAAATTCTGAGATAATTAAGGCAAGTGATTTAAACCCTTTTAATTCAAGATATGTTTCCATGTTTAGGAATTTTCGAAATTGATTTTTGGAGTTAAATTAGACCCATGAATTGAAAGATAAAAGCCATGATTTATGTAGGATTTGCATGTAGTATATTCTGGACGAAATTATATGTTGAAAACAGAACCTTGATGATCAAAAGGTAGAATTAGAAGAAACTTAATGATGTTCTTGAATGGAAGAAATCCGGGAAATTTTTGATGTAGTTTTAATCCAAAGTAAGCCTTTAAATGATGAATTATGGGATTTAGAATGTTACTACTGATATAGGATGTTAGTATAACGTTATAGTGACCTTATCTTGAAGTTTCATGCTTAAAAATGGTGAATTGGGACGAAACTGTAAATGCAAAACGAAGCAGTCCGTAACGGACCTGTGTAATCGATCGATCGACATTCATCAGTCGATCGATCGACCACAATCGATCGATCGAAGGTCAAGGTCGATCGATCGACCTTCCCAGAATGAATAAAGTTTTCCTTAATTGAATTTTAATGATGATAACCCTTGGATAATTTTGTTGGAGACATTTTGATTACCCTTAAACTCTAAGGAAGACCAGTAGGCATGATTATGAGATTGGACTTTAATCAGAATTTAATTTGAGGAATTATTCTAAATTAATGAAATTCGTTATGTGAGTTAATATTTGGGTTAATAGTACAAATTTGAGTAATTTGATGAAATAAGGTTTGGGGCAGAAGTAAGGACCTTAGGTATAGCGATGTTATATGAGGGAATCATGGAAACTTAATAGTCTATTCGAGACAGGTTTTAAGTTTAAAATATTACGACGTGAGACGTGTCGACTATTTAATTTATATATTGTCGGGATACTTGAAATATATGAATTGGGAATAATGGTATAATGATGTAGAGAATACCCTTATTAATATTGAAATATCTAAGATGTGTGAATGCTTAGTATATAATCTTATGTGTATGACATACCTACCATACTTGCTATCACGGAGGTTACGTTCGCTTAGGACCTTCTTATCCTTGTGTTGCCCGGATTTAGATTGGTGCCTAGAGGACATAGTTCAAGAGAATGACTTATTTGTGAGTTAATAAGCCAGCTGACTATGGAGCGTAGGTATGTACGTGACCATGGATATGATTGAATTATGTTCGCCTCCATTTATGTGTGTGGTGTTGATTCCAACAATTCCTGAGAGATTCGGAATTTGTAATCCTTATGTACGTGATGTACCGGGATGGATAGCAGAGTATGTGTGCACCGCAGCTTAGCCTTTGGGTGCTTGTATTGTATATTTATGATGTGAAAATATACGGTTAATCGAGAAGGAATTTACTATAATAAATTGTGAGTATAATTATGGTAATGTTTTGTAAGATAAAAAGAGATCTTTTTGGTATTGTTAATAATTGTGAATCCGGGAATTAAAGTAGAACTCTCTATTTAATTATTAAGGTTGGAAATTTAACGAGAACCGAGTAGATGTGTTAGAAACTCTTTAGATAGTTATGAGATAACACACGAATGGGTACAGGAACGTTAGGAGTGCACAGTTAGACGAGAGGTGAGTATATCATGTGAGAGCACGTCCTAACATGTACTTTGCATATACTGTTTTAAATGTTTTTAAAGCACTTGCAGGTTTTTAAAATATCTCCACATTCGGGCTCTGACCCGTTTGCTTCCAAATCTATCTTTTTGTAAAACCATTTTAGGTGCCCAGCCACAAGGTCACCATGCATAGGATTTCCATTCTGATGACGAGCTGTAGCTGCTTGTGGAAGCTACAGGGACTTGCTTTTAGACGCTTATATCATTTGGACTCCTTATTCATTATTCCTCAGTTGTAGGGCATGTCGCCCAAGTTCTATTAGATACATTTCCATTTCAGTTTTCAGACGTTGGCATATATTCATTTCAGTATTCAGTATTTCATTACTTACTTCAGTTGTGAGATTGTATTATGAGGAGTTTTTCCTCCAGTTTTATCTATAGCATGTTACGGTTACTCTATTACTTCATTATGGTGAATGGTGTTATTATTTCTTCATTATACTTGCATGTTAATCAGACTTTAAATTAAAATTTGGCACTTACTTTTTAAATACTAGGTGGTTAGTAATAATAAAACGTTTTCGACAGTGATGCTGTTAACTGAGCCAACTTGCCATTTTGAATTAATTTTATAAAGGAGTAGCTACCCGGTGTTTAATTAGTCGGGGTGTCACAATATTTACCAAATCAGATATTTTTTCTTCAAGCGCAAACATATTTGCTTTTTGACTTTGGTTGGCACCGGGTGGCACCTGTTTGAGGGGACAGGTTACTGCTCACAGGTAGGGACATATGGTACATTGCATACCTTATCCCTCACTAACCCTATAAGTTTTGGCGCCCAAAAGTGCCAACTCAGCCCTAGTGCCCAAGTATAAATAGGACCCCTGGGCAAGGTCAAGAAGATAGAAAAAACTCAATAACACTGTTACTCTGTCAAAATCACACTAGAAACTCCTAGTATTCTCTCCCTGCTCTCTCTCTAATGATAAGTGCCTTGTTCTTTCACCCTCACTGACAACCATCATTCTCAAGAGTTCCTCTTGAGAAAAGTTATTATTATTGTTGTGGAAGTTCATCTTATTGTAGGGAGGGAGTTTCAGTTTGTGTTCCATTTTTACCAAAAGGATAAGGTTTTATCAGAAGCTTCTCGAGAAGTTCTTGAGAACCTTGCAGACAACGTCTATTGGAGTGGGTCATGCCTCACCCTTTCCACTTATTCATAGACCCCAATCTCGCTACCCTCTTATATTTGGCTACTCTGCTGGGGAGGTATCCTCACTTTCATGGACAAAGAAGGTTTTAACATTTCTAAGTAGATAGTTTTTTTATGACATTCCACCTGGGAATGGAACTCAAAATGACCACACCACTCAGAAGGATATGGTGACGACCGAAGCAAAGACACCTGATCCTCAGGCAGGGTAGACTAGCTCACCGACAGCAGCTCCAATGACACGTATGAGTCTCATAACCATACTTTTTGTCTTTTTGAAGTAAAACAACGTAAACCTATCAAGTTTGGGTTAAGGTTGTGTAACACCAACAGTTGCCCCTATAGAGGGGTAGCCACCCCAGTTGCAATTTCAATGGAGACGATTTCGCCACGAAAGGTGGTGTCGGAGTAGGTCATGTCACCATCAGGCTCACCAGTAGCCAAGAACATGAGTTTAGAGGAGTCACCCTCCAAGGCTGTTACCATTGAGGAGGTGAGGAAGTTGATCTCCTCCTCTCAGAGGTGAGGAAGATGCACAATATAAGGAAAAGAAGGGTGCACGCCGATAGAGGCCAAAGTCCCTCGCCAATATCAGAATGGTAGGCGAAAAACCCTCAAATGTTGCAACAGTAGGCAAAGACCCCCTTTTGGGGTTGAGGAACCCACCTCGACCAACGGTGATCGCAAGGAACACATCTTATCCAACAGTGTTCGCGAGGAGCTTACCGTCACCAGAGCCTCGAACGAGGAACCAAATTCAGCCAGCCTCAAAAGCAAGGATCCCGAAGTGGTAAATGAGGAACCTACTACCATAAGCATTGCAGATGAGGAACCCACCTTGACTATTGGTGGTCACGAGGAACCCTCGATTTTTTAGGAATCCATCAAGGTCATGACAACAGGTGAGATACCCTTCATGGTCAAAGCCTCATACGAGGGTCCCCCCACTGTGAAAATTTCCAACGAGGAACCCCTCGATCCCGAACTGACCATCGAGGAACCCTTAACTGTTGAATGAACAGGTGAGAAACCCAAAGCCGTGATTAAATTAGTCGAGAAACCCTCGATTATGGAGGCAGTGGGCAAGGAACCCATCGTTAGCGGAGAAATAATTGAGGGACCCTTGACTGTTGAAGGAGCAAATGATGAACCCGTCGTTGGTGGAGACATAATCGAGGAACCCTTAGCTGATGAGTCCTCCCACATTCCAGCAAGTGGCGAGGAACCCTTAGGGGTCCTCATCCCAAATGCCAAATTGCCAACAAACATACTCCCTCCCCCCAACTCAAATGGTGAGGAGTGCATAGTAATTTCGATAGTTGAAAATGGAAGGGAAGGGACAGTCGAGGAATGCCTTGAGGTCAAAATGGTAGATGAGATACCCCTTAAGGTCAAAGCCTTACACGAGGGACCCAAGACATTGAAAACTTCCCACGAGGAACCCCTCGATTCAAAACTAATCATCGAGGAACCCCTAGCCATAAAAGCCTTTGATGGGCCAATGTCTAATGAAACTAGATTGTGACTAGGGGCCTCTGTGCGAGGAACCCTCCCCCATCTCAAGCAGCGATTAAGAACCCTCATTCAGATCTATTTTGTATATAAAGTTTGCTAATCTTGTTTGTGTTAAAACTTAAAAGAAAAACTCATTATTTTTTAAAAGGGTTTACACAGATCTGAAATTAAAACAAACTATCTTGTTTTGTTTGTTGTATGATTTTATGTTTACTTATATACTATCTTGATTGGAAACGTTCTTGTTTTAAAACGATTTGTTTTAAAATCACTTGAGAATATATTTCTGAAAATAAAGTTAAGATTTCAAGAGGTTTAAAAAGTTGGAACCTAATTTTTAAAGGACTAAAATTTATAGAAATTATCTTGATTGGCCTGATATTCGATTTGAATATTGATCATTGACTGTATGCTTAATTTCATTATATTTTCAGTCATATTTTGTGGATATGGTTTCTTGGTTGTTTATGTGATATTCAGGATCTGTTTTCATCTCATATCACTCACATATATTCACTCACGTTGTATTCACGAAACACATTTATTTGTGTAAATATTTGAACAAGTCTAGTGTTCAAGATTTAAAAAAGAAAGAAAGCTTTTCAAAACTATTTTGTAAGTCAAGAAGGCTTGACTAAAGGTGACACAAGACTTGCGAAGATATATAGGAGATATAATCTATTGCATAACATTTGGTGTGTATTATTTAAGTGTGGGTGTGTCATCTAGGATAGAACACCGCACACAAAATACTTCACAAGAAAATAACACAATAGGCACTGAGATAATCTTGAGCTAGAAGAGCAAAAGGGAGAAGCTGCGAAGTGTAGAACACAATAACAAGCAAGGACAGACTTAAAGAGAGAGCAGAATAAGCAATCAGGAAGGAGTCTTGGTCGTGTGGGTAATCGCTACATCTATCTTCTTTAGTTGTCGTGTTTGTTTATTGTAACTCGTTCCTGTTGGTTTTATTGTTTTAGTGTAAGTAGATTAGGTAACTCCTAGAGGAGTTCGTCATTTTTCCCGGGGAAGGGTTTTTGTGACGTAAAATAAGTACCTTGTGCTTTACTCTACAAATTTGCTATATCTCGCCTCATACGAAAAAGTAGGTTTAATACTAGCAATGCACCTAATTAATTGAATCATATATTATCTGTTTTGATACCTAGTTAACTCAAGATAATAAATATGACTATTAATTAACTTGGCAAACTAAAACCTGTTTTAGCTAATTTAGCATTTCAAGAAAAGTTTGAATTGGTCCCCTCTTGAATAACATAGTTAACTCGTAGGTAATTGGAGTTTATTTCGGTAAATTGTTTTACTTTTGCATTATAGTTTATTGTAAGCCGCACGCTCATAATTTGCTTCGAAATCTTCACACTATTTACCTTCCTCATTTGGGTTTTAGAGTTTGTTATTCATCCTTGAAACTACATGAACGCGCCAATTTAAATCCATGGACTCATACAAACAATTAGTAGACTATGGTGGGTATTGGGAAGATTAAAATCATTGATTGTAGGAAATCAAATTAGTGTAGGTGTTACTGTGAGAACCCCACTACTGTCATGTTAATTTACTCGTATTTTCAAAGTCTCACCAAACTTCATCTCCATCCATACCTTGACCTCTCAGTTGAAATCTACATCATCGATTGTATAAAAAATCTCTTGATCATAACCGCTGGGAGCCGAAATAGGAATCCTGCGTTCACCACTGTTCAAATTCGGCTAAAACTCTTAAAAGGGAACACATGAGAATTTTTTGTGCTTTTGTTACTTTAATGAAGATAATTTTATTTATTTATTTTTTCACCAAAAATATACATATAAGGGCAACTGATGCGTTGTACAATTTTTGTCTCCTTTAAAGTCATTACATTAAATAAATTTTCACAAATTGAGGGTGAGGACAAATGAAACAACATCAAAATTACATATAAGAAGGCTTGCACTTGAAAGAGACCAAAGAAGAACCAAAAGCAGCACCTTGCCATATTTAAGATAGAAAAAAGTTTGTGTCCTAATTTTTCGATTTCCTAAAGAAGAAAAAAGAATACATATAGGCAGATCTTACATTAAGGTTCCAACTTCAAGGAAACCACTCATGACTCTCTGTTACACTTTGCTACTTTGACGAACACTATTGAGAGGCACAGTGGTGCCCACCAGGGCCTACGTAACTTCTCAAAAACTTGATTATGAGTTAATGAGCTTGGTTGGTTGAAATGGTTTCGGGTTGGGCCAAGAGTAGTTGGAGCTGAAGCTCGGGTTGTATATAGTTCAGGTCGGAGGTAAGCAGGTCGGGATTGGTATGCCGGGTATGGAGGTTGCTGCCATGGCCGGAGCTAGGTCCGATGGGTTTTTGGGTTCGATTGGTCATGGGTTGAATTACACGGGTCAGAGGTTTAAGATCGCAGCATGGAGATCAGGTGGGTTATGATTTTACGAATTTGGGTATCGTCGGACGGTGCTTTATAGGACCGCTGGTTTGGGGCATCGCCGGTAATGTGTTTCCGAGCATAAATGAGGTTGGGCAGAAATAGGTTCGATTTTAGGTTCGTTTGTTGCCCCTGTTGGGGTTTTTTTGTCTAACCTGAACCATGCCGGTGGAGTAGATGGCGGGGATGAAAGAGGGTTTTGGGATGTATGGGATTAGAGCTAGAGGGAGTATAAGAAGAGGCCAAGTTTGTGAAAAATAAAGGGACTTTCACCTTTATAAATGAAAAAAAGAAACAAAAAGATGGAGATAGAAGCAAAAGAGATTTAATGAAATGGGAAAAGAAAGTTTCAATGGATGTCCACGTGGACACCCTTAGTATTGAGAACATTTAATTGCTTATATAGTAGTTTATAGTAGGATACATATTTTCTTATTCAAAATTCAATTAGTCACACAAAAGGTGAGAATGAGATGAATTGCCCAATATTAAATAAATTCATCTCTGGCACCTTCTATTGAGTCTTCATATCCAAATAAAAGCTATCATGCAAAACGAAACCATCAGATCCTCTTTCTTTTAATGACGATATAGGTCCATTGAATTTCACTTTAATCCAGTATGGCAAGGGTGGAGACCAACATGAGCATGATTCATGTGGATTTAGATGAGATGATTGCATGTCAATTGGACTATGCTGGATCTATAATCCGTAGCTAGAGATATAATCGAACAGATCAACAAAGGAGGGTAAGTTGATATTTGACCAAAAGCTCTACTAAATATGGATTTCTAAATAAATAAACACTTAAAAATAAATATGGAGGCTACAAATGATCAACATATATTCTTTAACAAGGATTTCAGCTAATCTATCATCAATAACTCAATTGTAGTGATCATATTCTTTTGAATGGATTTATTTAATAGATACCAAGATCAACAATATGGATAAATGAGCTCTGAACTTCCCATTAGTTGACCAGTATATAGGAGTTGGTTAATCATTTGGAATCAACGGGTAAAAATGGTTTTGATGTCCAACTTTGGGCCAGTTTACTCGCGAGTCAGTGGTAGGTTATAAATGGATAAGAAACGATTGTAATATTTTAATCCTAATATTATTTTCATTTGCAGAATACACGCATTATTTTCATTTATTTGGTAAGTTTGGGTACAAGAAGCTGAAGTGAGATTTTGAGAATAAGAAGAGTTCAAGTGAGATGAAGAATGGGAGGGGGAGGGGGGAGGGGGATGGATTAACTTAAAATCGACTCCGACCAGATATGAACTGAAACCGACCCGAACCTTGACTTAACCCATTTTTAACCCGCCCAAATTTCATCCGATCCATTTCTGACCCATACCATATCCACCTAAGTCCACCCATTTGTTGGGCTAGAATCCTAACCCACACACCACGATAAAGTTTTGAGAGTTTAATGGAAAATAATGGGTGAAATGATTTCGTTTTTGTAAAAAGATGAATTGACTCAAACAAATTTCAAGAAAGCTTTCCACAAAAAAGGTTTTTGTTTTAGGAAGGTCCTTTATGGATAAAATAAGGGACCAAAGATCAATAGGATAAGAACAAGAATTGTGACATGGAGGGAAAGTGTGATAGTCGAACTTTATAAAGTACCCCCCATCATTAGTGTAGAGACAATTAGGGACATCCACAATATACTAAGAAATTAAAGGGAATAATTGAATCCTCGTTGCACTTTGTTCATCAAATTTTTCTAAAATGACATGATATTTTCAACATTTCCCTTCCCAGTTAATAAGAGAACTTACCTTGTTCAACACAGGATCCAAAGACCTCTTAACTAAATGGGAGTTAGTTGTCCATATATAACACCAGGTGTTAATGGATTTTCCATTACCTAGTTGCCACTGAATATGTTCTTTCAATAGGTATCTCCCTTTAATTAAGTTATTCAAAATCCTTGTTCCTTTTGTACTAAAATATGCATCCCAAAAATGACAATTGGGAAAGTAAAGACTCTAAAGAACATTATCCCAATGAGCAATTTGATTGAAACGTAATCTTCAAGATTATTTTTCCAATAAAGCCCTTTATAGATTTAAATTTATGATGCCCAATCATTCGTCTTTCTTATTTTTGCATATGACTAACCTTTTCTTCCAGTGCAACAATGCATTATTTTTATTTTTCAACCACAAAAAATTAGCTAATAAATTATTGAGTTCATCACAAAAGGTTTAATGGTACTTGAAAATTAACAGAGAGTTAGTAAAGGATGTCTTGGATTGTGGACTTAATAAGGATTTTCTTCTCTACATTATTAAGGTGAATCTTTTAACACCTTAAAAGTTTGTTTCTAATTCTCTCTTTGACCTAAGATAGGGCTTCCTCTTTAGATTTTCCCCAATCAAAGGTAGATACAAACATTTCCCTTATTTGTCCACACTTTTGACCCTAAAAACTTGAGCTAACTCCTCATTCGTATAGATATGTGTGTTCTTGTTATACATTAGAGTTGATTTGCTAATGTTGATGTTTTGCCCAAATCAACTACGATACTTGGAGAGGATGCCAAAATTAACTTGGAAATTTTGTATATTTCCTTTTAAATAAAAAATATAAAATCTTCTGCCAAAAAATAGGTGTTATGACTACTACATATTGTGAGTTTTATTCATGCAAGTATTTGGTCAAAATATTACAATTTATCATTTTGAAAGCTCATATGAAAATATAGGGGGGTATAGGATCTCCTTGTCTTATACCCTTAGATGGAGTAAAAGGCTTGACTAGTTCGCCATTAAGACACGCCCTATATCTAACTGTCATAATATATTGCATTATCCACCTAAGCTGTAACTTGTCAAAACCATAATAAATCAATACTTATTTAATAAAGCACCAATCCGCTTGTCATATGCTTTAATCATATCAAACTCTAAAGCACAATCATAAGCATTTCCCTTATTCTTCTTCTCTAAAAAAGCAAAAGCTTCTTAAGAAATATAACACTATCTTGAATTTATCTACCTAAGATCAATGCACTTTGATTTTGAGGGATGAGGGAGGGAATAAAAGGTTTGATTCTATTGGTTAAAGTTTTTATATGATATTATAAGATAAAATTATAAGGTTGACGGGCTACAGTTAGCTGCTGATTCTGGAGATTTAATTCTTGAAGCAAGGACCAAAATTATGTCATTTATTTGTTTCACAAGGTAAATATGTTAAAACAAATTTTGGATGGAATTAAAAAAATTGAATTTAATGATCTCCCTATTTGTTTGAAAAAATAAGTCATTAATGGCATATAGTCTAACTACATGTAAGGGAACTCAAACTGAAAACAACTCTCCTAACTTCCTCCGTTTCCACAGATATGGTGAGGTTTTCACTCATATGAAATGTAATTATTGGGTAAATGATAAAGTAAAGTTCACAAGTGTTAGTCAAACCATTAGAAGTATATAAAGCTTTAAATAGCTAAAAAACATGTTCATTTATGTCCCTATACTCTACTAACTAATTGTCTTCCCCAATCTTTAGTTTCAATATGTTGTTTTAAAACATTTTTTGAACAGTTGACGCGTGGAAGAACTTTAAATTATTAACCCCACCTTGCAGATACTTTTCTCTAAACCTCATAACCTAAATTTTCTCTTCTTTATTCCAAATGTGTTGTCGTGGTCCCTAAAACTGGTACTTAATCATTCTTGATTTGGTATTTCTAGTTGTGTGCCCCTTGATATTTGTCTACCATGTCAAATGTACTTGAGGGATAAAACAATGAGCACGAGGTTGATCAAAGTCATCAGTTTATTTTATATAAAAACAAACAAAAAAGGTTAGGTGGGCACTCATGGACTCACGCTAAGGCTTTTTCAGCCTACGTTTAACCAAAGATTCAGGATGTGTGGATTAGGGGACCGTGTTACAAGTGGGGAAAATGTTATCCATCCCACTAATTTTATATCTATTTTATATTTTTTTTCTTATCCAATATTGCTTAATTGCTTCTTGAATGGAAGATATGGAATTTACCTCTCCCCAAGACATGTAGACACTTTCCTCAGTACCAAAAAATAATTGGTCATGAGGACCCAAAACGGTGCGTCACCAGGGGTGGAAAATTGAGTGACACTTTGTGTGCCTTGAGGGCATATATGTGTACGGGCATTAGGGCGTCAGCATCGTGGGTGGACATTCGGGTTCCACTTTTGTGGGTGGGTGTATATGTGTGTTTGTGTGCCTTGAGGGCTTGAGAGTATGGACATTTAGATGCAGTTTGTATGGTGGGCATTTGGGTTGTGCTTTGTGTATGTGCCTTAAGGTCATGAGTGTATAATAATGCGATGGCTCAAGCTTGTGAGAGGGAACTCAATGTTGTGCCTATGTACCACTGAGGTTACTAGATCGATCCAACGCAGTTCGAGATATACCTTCCCTAACATGCTTATATGAATAGTGTGGAGGTTTGGTTTGAGCTATTGGTGTCTTAAAAGGGGTGATACATTATGGGTGATATATCAGGATTGTGCCTTTCTCGAGAGTTCACGATACTTTATGCAATGAGAATAACTTATCAAGATACTTTAATCCCCTAGAACGACTATTAATGAAAAATAACTTATTGAGGGGCCTTAAGCCCCCTTAACTAAGTGTTAATGTAATTATCACTTCCAGAGGGGACTAAAGGCCCCTCGAGTGACTATATATGAGAACTACCTATTGAGGGACCTGGAGCCTCTTCGAGTGACCATTTATGAAAATGACTGGTTGAAGGGCCTCAGCCCCCCTATAATAACTATTAATCTGAATGACTTCTCGAGGGGCTTATGCCCCATCAAAGATGGTGTGATTTTATCGAACAAACTTAAGATAGTTTGGAATTTTGGTGATTGTCTCTCTTATATTAAAATGGTTGAGCACTTACCTTACTCAACGAACATTACTCTCCAACCTAAAAACTAAAATCCCTAAGGATCCCAATGCTACTTTAGTGGGCCCCTAAGCTCCTCAAGCCCAATTATTCGAGACACTGACTCTAACAAAGTACCCCTCTCACTGACCTGTAATAATCAATATGAATTACAATTAGTACTGGAAATCAATATATATTATAATTAGTACTAAGAAGCTCATGAATCCATCTAGATCAATAATCGTACGACTAAAGGATTAGCCGTGCGAATTCTCATGATTAGTCGACTATAATGATTTCCTTCCATAATAGGATTGTGTTGATTCACACCAATATTCGTATGGTTAAATATCCCTTTGTTCGTGTGATTAAAGCAACTGTTACACAACTATTCATATCTTCCCTATTTCCTTCTATTTATTTTGTGATTTTTTATGACACGGGGCTGTATTTTGAGATTTTTTTGGATTTATCTTAGGTAGTCTTTTGGACTTAAAGGTGTTCATGCATGGTACATATGTGCGAATGTGATATGATCATTGTATTTTTAGGTTTTAACAGAGTTCCTTGACGAAGAGTTCACATGTGTGGATACTCGAGTTAGAAATTAACGTGAGTCTAAATTGAGTGTTAATGGTACGGAGAGTTTTGGTGGGGTTCTCTCTTTCTTGCTTACTTGATCGCTTCCTGTGTTCACGACAATTGTCTTCTTAACACTGTTTGTGTAATACCCCGTATTTTTATAGTAGCTAATTATTGTTAAATTATTTATATTTGCATGTGACGTGTGATATACCACTCATTATATTAGTTGAATGTTGGTATGTGATTCTTATATATAATCATACTTGTGTTTTGTGAAGCAACACTATAATACACGGTAATGCATTAATTAAAATTGGAAGTGACTTAGTATTATGGACGATTATGGAATAGTCAGAGACTTAGTGTCGGGGGTTTTATTATTTGAATTATCCCCCCGGTATCGGGTTTTACCAATGGTAAAGTAATATCTTATAATACCGAGTAGCAAGGAATTAATTAATAATTAAATTTTAAGTAATTCGACTTATATCGACCTATAATTTAAGTTAACGAGATAATAAAATTTATCATATCTCATAGTGACTTTGGGGACATTTAGAATGTCCATTTTGACTTGGTATATCATGGTTTAATCCCATTGGGTTAGTGCGTAACTTAGGAAGAGTTTTAGACCATTTATAAGGTTATTTTGGCTCATTAGGTGGAGCTTAGGTTGGGCCCAAGGCCAATTTCACGAGAAGTAGGTTTATAAGGTTAGATGACTAAACCTAAAATACATTTGGAATATGAGAGAAACCATATGAGGATAAGGAGGGAATAGGCACTCAAGGGGAAAGAGATTTTGGGATTTGAGGCTTGAATTCTCTCATTTGGCGCTAAGGAGGGAAGCGACACTCAAGGGGAAGGAGATTTGAGGATTTGAGGCTTTAATTATGATATTTGGCGTAAGGAAATTTCGCATTGTTTAAGAATTTAAGTAGATTTGTCTTGTAGTGTAACACCCCATGTATTTTGACATTGGAGGTGTCCAAGCCCCGCTACCAACCTACGCCTGGTGTTATAATTAAATACCATTCTTAGCATATGACAGAAATATGAGACATTTTTAAAACTTTTTCCATAAGATATTATTTGAGATAATCCAACGAATTACAATAACCACCACGCTAAAATTCATCACCATGCTAAAACTCCAATAAATAAATCTCAAATCTCCAATAGAATAATACTCAAATAGAAATAATCCAACTGCAAAATCTGCAACTGAAAATTGTAAATAATTGTGGAATGGAATGACCCACGAGAATCCATAAATAATTATCTCATAACAAGTACGACCGGATATGAAAACTAAACTACTAATGCAATAAATGTAAACTTCAGTTGCAAGTTCTCAATATCCAATTATTATTGGGCTATCGAGTAACCTAACCTTAAATGTTAGTCAACAGTGACAGGTCAGAGCCCACCACAAGAATACCAGCTACTCGTACCAAATAGGATCCGTGAATCCAGTCATAAGCATTATAAGTGATAAATATAACGACGGAGGATTTTAAATCAAGAATATATATAATGAAATGCGAGTAGAGTTAAATAATACTAGTTACCCACAAAAGCTAGGTCACCCCAATCCCCAAGTCCAATCATGTTTATTTCAACATTTAATTAGATCTTAATCCTTTAGCTTAACTTAATTTCATTATTTAATTATGTTGTTGATGCTACACCACTATAGCCAACCAACTATTCTATTGATCCTGAATATATTTAGGTGAGCTAAAAATTCTAACACATCACACCCACACTCATCACAATAGATAGACCACCCAATTATATTATCCCTACACATATTGGTGATGTTCCATACAAGATACGTCACTATAGCCAGACAACCCAATTTCTTTATCCATGAACATATTAGTGACGCCAACATACACCCATATCACTATAGTCAGCCGATCCAATTTTTGTTAATCCTATACATATTGGTGATGCCAATCCATTTTAATACCCATTTATTATCTTAAGCATTAATTAACTATTATTTATGAAGTTTGCATAATTCCCAACTAGCCCCACCCACAAATCGGGCATCATAACTAAAACCATCCATACTCCCATACCCAGAAATCCCAAACCATAAGTATCACTTAGCGCTCTCACCTATGAAGAATACCTAAACAAGGTCACAACCTAGTATCACACATAGGCTAATGGAATAGTGTAACGACATACTACCTAGCCTCACCCAGGAAAATACCTAACTTTACAGGTGTACACTCACCAGTATCATACTTAGAAAGTGTCAACAATAATAAAGCCTACCTATTAGTCCCATACTTAGCAAGCAACCTACTAAACAAGGGTGAAAGTATTGCTACTTCTAAAAACCCAACGTCCCGCGATATGATTTTATTAACACGGACAATCTATACATAACTCATATTTTTAATTTAATGTTATGATCCTCCAATTAATTATACAAATCCAATTTCACTATAACTACAACCATGTAATCATGTAATAATCAAGTTCCACAAAATAGCTACACAAGTTGGCAAACTCCATAATTACAATTTGAATGATATTTAATCAATCCAACATGTAATTCAATTCAAATATGCATAATAACAATGTTTTCTAACACATAACATAATTCTACAACATTCACATCAATATCATAATCCTACTACGTGTCAAAACAAAAATTCAAATTATATATTTTAATTTTTAACATGTGTTTTGTCCCGATCACCCAATATAACAAGGTACGCCTATCTAAGCATGCGACCTTTCAAGTCTTAAATCATATTTTTAGAGTTAATAAAAATAGGTCCATAATTAGGTTTTCAGTTTTTCTAATTAAAGTTGCTAATTATTTTACGAAAACATGTGTAATTAAGGTTTAGACAATATTTAAATCAAACAACACTTAAGGAGAACATTATTCATATTTTTGCCTAGAAATAATTCTCTAAAAAATTCTGAATACTCGCTGCGTTCGTTTTGTAAACACAAGAAACTCTCGTTCTTGAAAATCTGCGATTTAAACCTCTCAAATCTCCATTCACAAAATAACCCAACAAATTTGTAAGAAATTTTAGCCATGCGTGCTGTTAGAAAAATATTCATAATATATACTTGAAAGCTCCAAAAATTACGAAACTAGTGCCAACACGTTCTTAATTTAATTTAGTTATACCTTTAGTTGGAAAGAAAGTCAAATTTATAGATATACTATGCCGAAAAAAAATCTCAAAGTGATGGGTTTGTTCCAAGAAATTTTAGCCCTATGCGCTATTAGGAAAATATTCATAAGATATTCATGGTAGCTCAAAAAATTATGAAACTAATGCCCATGTGTTCTTAATTCAATTTAACTAGGACTTTCAGTTGGTAAGAAAGTCAAATTTTCCGATATACCATGCGAAAATGGCTTGAAAATGACAGGGTTGTTCTTAAAAAATTTAGGACCTCTTTTCCTCACTTCATCTTCTTCTCTAATCCTTGAATGTGAAGAAATCTCTTTATATTTCATACCCTTTGTAATTTAGCTTCAGATCTAATGTTATATAGCATCATATGGTCTTCTCTCAAACCCTAGGTATTATAAAATAACACATGGATAATAAGAGGTGACTAACTAGGGTTTTAAAAATAACAATCCCATTTTTCTTGTACGAGTCTCCACCAAGGTGTTCAAATGGGCACCAAATACATATATTTATCAATTAATAACTAGCACAAAGAGGTCCATAACCCATGAGAACTTATTTTTTTTTATTGTTTTCAGTGGGGTTTGTTCACTAACAATTCCCCAAATTAAGTCGCCATCAAAATTAGCTAAATAAACCATAACAAAAGTCTCACTATTCTTATTAAAAATAATTCATTTAACTAAATATGTTAATCCTTAACATAAATCAAACTTATATAAATCTAGAATTATTAGTAATTGAATTCTTGACTCAAACTTATATAAATCTAGTTTTTAATCATCTAACTTGTAATATTTGTAAATTGACTGCTTCATCCTATTGATGAATTGAGTACTTTAATGTTAAATCCCTCGATGTAGAACATTATAGAGTATAATCTAATTAGATTGTTGTAACTGATAATCCTAATTGTTAATTTATAGAAGATCCTCATTAATTTGATAGTTGAAATAAAATATGAGAGAGTAAATTATTTGAAATGTGAAGTTAGGGTTCTGAAGCTAAGAATCTGAAATTAGTACTTAAATTTTCGTTAAATCACCTAAGACTTGTACATATATCTTGGATATTATTCCCGTATTTAGGTGTCTTTGAGGTAGTAGAACCTTAGTTTAGGCTGTTAATAATGGATTTAGGGTCTGGGCTCATAACAGTGGACTCAATGTTGAAGAAAGATGTGTTTATGAGATTTAGAATTTTTAGGGCATGTGAACGGTAGAGTTTTGGGTGTATGCGCATGGATTTTAGATTTTGGAATTGTAGATAATTGAATTATTAACGCGTGGACATTGGTTTTGTTTTTTAGATTTTTATTGAATTTATTATGAATATTTTACCAACAGTGCTCCAGAGTGAAATTTTGGGTTGGTGATTTTGGGTTTGGGCTTTGTGTTGTGTTTAATTGGTTAGGATTTTGATTGGGGAGTTATTTTGGGGTTGAAATAAATTGATATGAGTTTAAAGTCAGTAGGTTTGGGTTAGAAACCAAGCTTAAGGACATAAAGATTTGAGTCGAAGTTCGTTAAATCGGATAATCTTTAATGATAACATTTATCATATATAAGGTGAGGATGGGTGGTGACGTACTGAGTATGCTAGCGGTTGTTATATAATGATCCTTACGGTTGTGAAGAGTGATGAAACCTAGACTTTAAAAGCCTTTGGAATTTGATCTAATAGTATATATATACGATTATAAGCTAACATCATTTTATTGAAAAGAATTTACGCGTAACCCAGTTGAGTAGGGTTTAATATTTGTTCGCTTGGCCCGGCTTCATAGGGGCATACTTGTTTACTAGCTTTATGTGTAGAAGCATACCACGGTGTGTGACTGTAGTATACCTACTAGAGGGATATCCTTTATGAAATACATATGATGTTGACCCTTCCGGTACCCCGATGATAGAGACGGGTTTTACCTTAGTCATTTTACCCCGGGACATTACGTGTTTACATACTTGTGCTATCCCATGGTGATAAAATAGAAGGATCCTTCATATAGCTTGGGTATGGGGCCATATGATCGATATGACAATATAATGATTATCCTTTTTTGATGTTTTGGGATTATAGGTGCGGGACAACCTATAACTTTGCCTAGTATGCGCAAGTGATCCCCGAAGGCATTAGGGTAGGCCTTCATTATATTCAGGCATGAGAGTTGCCCATTTAAATTTTTCGTGTCGGGGATCATACTTATATGTGAAGGTTATATGTAGTATTTGTCCTCCTTCTACTTTATATATATTCTGTGTTGCGGTTCTTGAGTTAGTTGTGCCGTTTTATATATTTGAGATGTGCATGATTTATGCTAGAGAAGTATAACTATAGGCATATGACTCGGGATTTATGTAATAAGTATATTATAGCGGTATATACTACTTTAGGGGCATGAGATGGCGTTGTTACTTATAGACTTGAGATACGTGTTTAGTATCCTATTGTGGTGACAATTATGTTCAACACAAATTAATAAGAAAGCGCAATCACCAAAGGGAATAAAGAATAAAAAATGTCAATCACACAACACAGCGTATACGTGGTTCAACAAGAAATGCCTACGTCCACGGTGGTTCTCTTGGTGTTATTTCTATATACTCCGGAGAGTGTTTTACAGAGAATACAATGCATGCCTTTTTCCCCAGGCTTAGGTTTTGTTATATACATGTTTGTTCTCGGGGAGTGGGGGTGTTGGACTTCCCCACGTCCACTTTCTACTCCTAGAATATCTCCTTACGAGATTTTAGGGGTAGACTAAGTCATAACCGAATTCAGTTGAGATGCGAGGAACCCAGACTTTGGGCCGTTTCTATTGGGCTACTCGTCTGGGCCCGTGATGACAAATAGAGGTACCCACAATTGCCCCCAAAGTTGTTGGGCCACAATTTGGGCTCAATAAATTTAAATGATTTATCATAATGGATCTCGTGTAAATTGTGTAACTCTTCCCAAGATTGGAGTTCTCTACTTGAGATTGGCGGCAGCCTGCTTCGGGTCTCGTGCGATATGATTAGAAATGTTTAAACGGTCACTTGGAATAACATTTTCGTACCGTCGTTCCAAGCTTCTTCATATTTTTTCATCTTCTCTTCCAAGCATCTCCTCTAAGCTCCTACCGTCGTGCCCTTCTCTTCGGGTCTTCATTTACTTTGCTTTTAATCTTCTTCGTCGTTTAGGATTGTGATCTTGCATCGCCCAAGTCAAACCTTCATCCCATAAGTTCCCTTTGCTCTCTCTCTGTATTTTTTCTGTTGAGTTTGCTTCGAATTCGTAATTAGGGTTTATAAATGGCGAAGATAGACAATAGGTCTGTGTCTGAGTTTAGGAAGTTCTATAATATCCCAGACTGGGTAGAAATTGAGTGCACCTCTATCCTTAAGAATGTTATAGAGATAGAGGATGCTAATTGGATTTACATCCTGTTGTTGTCCTAAGGGGGGCTCACCTTCCCCCCGAGCAATTTATTTTTGCACTTGTTCGGTTACTTCAATATCGTTCCTGCAGAGTGCTCGCCAAACGTTTGGAAGATAGTTAATGGTGTCCATAGAGTAAACCAACTCTATGGCACTAAATTAGGGCTTGCTGAAATTTATTTTTGTTATTCGTTTTCTCGAACTAGTTCTGGCCTTTTTTACCTCAAGGCTAGGAGTCCTGATAGGGTATTGGTAGTAAACCTACCTGATTCCCATAAAGATTACTGACAAGAGGGTGTTCTTGCTAGAAATTGGTAGTTTCCCCCCATAATGAGGGGTCGAGGTCTGATAAATTCACAGTCCCCTTTCATGGGGAGGAATACATAGGAAATCTTTGCCTTTGCTCTGCTCATTTATTTTTCTGAAAATGTTTGATTTTTCTGATATTTTTTTGTTATCTTTTTAGCAAGGACAAAGAACTTGGAACCTGCCCTTAGTGAGGTTCGACCTGTCGAGCTGATTAAAGCTTGGAATATCAGGGAATCTTTGGCTGACTGTGAATATCCTCGGTCAGCTACTTTTCTTCTGGAGTATAAGAATATCGGGTTCAATTTTATTGCGCGGCCGGTAGGCAGCATTCCTGACTTGGATATTATTGAAGAAGTTGATGCGAACCCTATCCAGTTGGATGAGGAAGAGATCACTTCTGAAAGTGATATTAGGGGAGGTGCTGAAGGTGGTCCCAGTGAGGCGAGCTCTAGTGGTGAAGGTTCTTCTAGCTCGGAAGAGGTTTTTTGAGGCTCAAGAGTCTTCTAGTACATCCAGCAGTTCCAGCAAGGAAATGGCTCCCCCTATGAGGAATCTGATCCGTGATGATGATGATGATGATGACGTGCTTCTTGCTCAGCGGTCGAAGAAGCAAAAGTCTTTTGGTGGGGATGTTACCACCAATTCTCAGTCTTCTGCTCATGAGCAGGAGAAGAAGAGAAAGGAGGAAGAACAGTTGAGAGAGAGAGAGGGAAAGAAAAAAGAGGATAGGAAGAAGGCTGAAGAGAAAAAGAAGGTGGAAGAGAGGAAGAGAACTGAGAGGGAGAAGGAGAGAGAAGAGGAAAGGAGGAGAGTGGAAGCGAGGATGAAGGCCGGACAAGCTTTAGTGCCCATGTCCGTGTTGCCCGAGGGGGCCTCGGTCGCCACCTCTCCCTAACTGGCTCCTACGCTGTTCGAGAGAGCAGTTTTGCCTACTGATCGACAGAGGGCAATGGGGACTGACCAGTTAGACTTGCAAGCGAGTTAGAGGCTAGCGTTGGTAAGTCTGTTTCTATTCTTTAATACTTGTAATATTCTGTTCAATGCTTTCTTCTAATGCTTCCTTTTTACTTGCAGTTCGTGATCGAATTTTCCGTTCTCTACCGTACTTGTGACGAGCTGGTGGGTAGGAATGCAGATTTGGAGAAGCAGAATGCTGAACTGAAGAGGAAAGGCGTCGAGCTAGAGGCCAGTTTGAAGGCTGCCAATGAGGCTCAGAAATCCTCCGATCTCACCCTTGTTGATTTTAATAGAGCGAAGGAGGCGACGATAAAGGAATTGAATTAGCTAAGGCAGTTATATAACCTAGTTTGCACGAGAAAGCTGGCCATGGTCGAGGAAAATAAGGTGCGGGCAGAGAAGCTAAAGAGGATGGAGTCTGAGGCAACCACCATTAAGGAAAGGTCGTACAATTTCGGGTGGGCTACCGCATATGAGGACGATGATGCTCATATAGGCTACATCAGCCGTTTGAACTTCAAGAAGGGCTGGAATAAGGCTCTTCTGACCACTGGGGTGAATGTTGATTCACCCTTGTTTAATGAGCATGATCCAGGCCCGAAGCCTGTTGTATATGATGCGCCTGCCCCAACCATTGAAGGTGTAGTCCCTGCCTCTCAAATCGTTCCCATTGGTGCTTCTCCTGCTCAGGGAGCAACAACTGTTCCTTTGGAGGGAGATGCTGCTACTACTGCTAACAAGGGAAAATAACCAACCACCTCTGGACAAATCGAGGTTGCCAGCTAGCCCGCTCTTAAGACCTTTATGTATTTTTGCTTTATTTGCACTGTTATCTTTCATCGATGTAATTTAGTCATCCATTAATGAAATTAAAACATTTTATCTTCAGCATACTGATTCCTTTGTTCTTTATCGCTCTTTATGACTTGTAGTTCTAATTCTTTTGTTCTTTACTGCTTTTTATGGCTTGTAGTTGATTGATGTAGATGAATATATACCTTCTACCTCTCAACTGGGAAGGATTCTCGGTCTTAATGTAGGCGATCAAGTTTGCCAAACCTTTATAAGGATTTATAAGTTGCTGCAATCGAGGAATAAGAGCTTTATAGACCAGTCTGAGCTCATCGCCAAACTGAAGGATAGACTTCAGGAGATGGAAGAAGTTAGTGCCTCTGTCCAAGAAGAAGTGAATACTTTGAGAGCTAAGCTCCTAAATGCCTTTGAAATCAATCAAGTCAGAGAAATTCTTCAGTAGGAGAATGAGACTTTAAGGAGGGAGGTATCACGACTCAAGGAGCATGCGCCGAGCGTCGTACCTTATGTTTTACGAGGTTCCTCTTCATTGGTTGTTTCGCGAGCTGGCATAGGGTCAAGCGGTTCTCCTCCAGTCTTGCAAGGCTCTACCTCATCAGCTGCTCTGTAAGCTGGTCCAAATGCAGGGAGTCCAGCTAGGGAGATGGATGAGCTCTGAGAAGATATTCGTCGAGCATATGTGATTGCTGCTGGGCTTCAAAGGGATGTCACACGGCTGAGGCATCTGTTCAAGAAAGAACCTCGACGAGTGTGGGTTGATGGTTACGACCAAGGTTGGACAGATGCTCCAATGAGGCTGACAGAGTTTGAAGAGCTCGCCTTTATTAGGGGATGGTTGAGTGCCCTTACGGAGCTGCAGGTCCCCCATAATTCAGTACTTTAGTATCGTCATGAGATCTCTCCTTCAACTCTGAGGCCTAATCCTTTCAGGAGGGACGACCAATGGATCCCTATAGATGCTATTCCTAGGCAGCTGTTAGAGTCAGATGTGAATAAGGTCGAGGTGGAATTAACTCCTCATCCGGACGATGGCCGAAGAGCACAAGTAGCTGATTATCTTGTTCATAGGCCTCAGCCTCATTAAGATTTTACCAGATGTAACTCATTGTACATGTAACGAAGTAATGTAATATTTATGTCTTGGGCAATTTTACCGACTAAACATGCGTTGTATATCTTTTACTTCACTTATTTCCCATTGGATTATCTTGTGCTCTTCGTAGTCGACTAGATTTGATGTAGGTAAGGTTGTTTTATTATGTGAGTATCCTCCCGATCCAGTATGCTTTATGAGATACCATTCTGGCCTACGTTACCTTTTAGATCGTGTCGTCACACTCCCATAGGTCTAAGTATGGTAATGACGAGGACACACCTGGTGTTGGATGTTCTATCCAATCAGGCTTCTTGAGCCAAACATTATTTGGCGACCAATTCATTTTGGTAGAACTGCCTAAGGGTCCCCTGTAGGGCTTCATATATTTCCAGGGGCAACGCTAAGAGGTTGTTCGTGTTTTATAACAAAGACCTAAGGAGGGTGATTCCTTAATTTTTCATACTTAGTAATATGCCTATCACTTGAAAAAGGTGTGCAAGTTATAAAGTTCATAATACAAAATTAACACTTCAGAATGTCACACTTTAGAATGTCACTGCCAAACAATCTTTTATTAACCATAAGCAATAAAAAATGAGTTGCCAATCCTAAAAATGCGATAAAAGATGAATGAAAAAAAATTAGAAGTAGAATTTCTTCATATTGGCTGCATTCCAAGCTCGGGGTATCTCTCTTCCCTCCAACGTTTCTAAGTGATAGGCTCCTTGTAGGTCGTCCCTTATTACCTTGAATGGTCCCTCTCAATTTGGACCCAGCTTGCCATCTAATGGTTTTACTGCGCTACCAAGAACCTTCCTTAGGATGTAGTCCCCAACCTGGAATGCTCTTGGCTTGACCTTCTTATTATAGTGTCTCGCGAGCTGTTGCTGATAGCTTGCCAGCCTTACTAGGGCTAGTTCTTTGCGTTCATCAGCTAGGTCAAGTTCAGCGAGTAATGCTACATCATTTTGGCCTTGGTCGACAAGGGTGGTTCTCATAGTTAGTAAGCGAGCTTCCAAGGGGATGATTGCTTCCATCCCATACGTTAGTGAGAATGGGGTTTCCCTAGTTGCTTGTCGTGGGGTAGTGCGATAGGCCCACAAAATATGTGGCAGCTCACTCACCCATACACCTTTGGCTCGCTCTAGTCATTTCTTCAACCCATCGATCACTATTTTGTTAGAAGCCTCGGCTTGACCATTGCTCTGGGGGTAGGCCATCGAGCTGAAATAGTGCCTGATCCCGTGTTCTCTGCAGAACTTCTGGAAAGGGCCACTCTCAAACTGTGTTCCGTTGTTGATAATCATGGTTCTGGGGATTCCAAAATGGGTGATTATATTCCTCCATATGAACCTCATCATATCTTCATCTTGGATATTTGCCAGTGGCTCTGCCTCGATCCATTTGGTGAAGTAATCTATTGAGACCAACAGATACTTGTAGTTTCCGATGGTGGTAGGAAGAGGGCCTACGATGTCCATCCCCCACTGGGTGAAAGGCCATGGGCTGGTAAGAGATCTTAGGTCACTGGCAGGCTGGTGGACCATAGAGCATGTAGTTGACATTTCTCGCATTTGCGAGCATACACTGTCGAATATTTTTGCATATATGACCACTAGTAGCCATCCTTCATTGCTCGAAAAGCTAGTGACCTCCCTCCAATATGGCTTCCATAAATTCCTTCGTGAAGCTCATGTAGAACTTGCTCGACGTCATTTGGGTGAACACATTGAAGGTAAGGGCCGGTGAATCATCTCTTGTATAGTTCTCCCTCAAGAGATAAGTGAAAGTGAGCGACTTTGACTCTTATCTGATGAGCGGCCTTCTTGTCGTTTGGAAGTGTACCATCTTTTAAATAGTCCCTCAAAGGGTCCATCCAACTGGGTGCTGACTCAATCAGGAGCATGTATTCCGTATTTGGCAGCTCGTCGCCCCGATTAATGCTCAAATGGGGGAGGAAGTCGATGGGGATTGTCCTTTTTAAGTCAGAATCGATTGCTGAACTTAAGGCTGTCAGGGCATCGACACGGTTGTTCTGTCCTCTGGGAAATTATTGGACACTGACTTCCTTAAAGCTGGACATTAGCTCCCTCACCAAGGCAAGGTAGGCTGCCATTCTTTCGTCTCATACGTTGAAGTCCCCACTTATCTGATTGGAGACTAATTACGAGTTGCTGAACACCTACAACTGCTTTGCCCCTAACGCCCGTGCCTTCTGTAGGCCGACTATTAGAGCCTCATATTCTGCCTCGTTGTTGGAGTCTTCAAATCTAAGCCTAATTCCTTGCTCGAGGATTGTGTCTTCTGGAGTAACGAGCATAATTCCTACTCCTGCCCCCTTTGAGTTGGAGGCTCCATCAACAAACAGTCGCTAGGCTCCTACTAATGGGTGATCTTCTAGTTGCTTCATTGCTTGAAGCTGGTCGCAAGGCTGTTCGCCCGTGAATCCTGCGATGAAATCGACGAGGACCTGCCCCTTGATTACATTCCTGGGTTGAAATTGGATGTCAAATCGTCTGAGCTTGACTGACCATTTGGACAGCCTGCTAGACATATCTACTTTCCGTAAGACTGCTTTAAGGGGGTGTGGTGTGAGGACGATGATGGTATGAGCTTCGAAGTAGTGCTTCAGCTTCCTCGAAGCTATCACTAGTGCAAAAGCGAGCTTCTCTAGTGGTAGGTAGCGCTGCTCGGCGTCCAATAAGGTCTTTCTTGCATAGTAAATTAGGTGTTGGACTCCTGCTTTTTCGCACACTAGTGCAGAACTGATGGTGTGACTGGAGACGACGAGGTACAAGTACAGGGGATCATTTTCTTGAGGCATAACGAGCAGAGGCGGTGAGTTAAGGTAAGCCTTGAGCTCTTCCAATACTTATGAGAAATTTTGATTCCATTCTACCATCTTATTTCCTTTCAAGAGCTAGAAGAACGACTTGCATTTCTCAGAGGAATTTGAGATGAAACGGTTCAAAGCGGCGAGCATGCTTGTGAGCTTCTGCACGTCTCGTATCGTGCGAGGGGATTATACCCTATTGATCGCATCGATCTGGTCCGGGTTAGCCTCAATGCCTCTCTCGCTAACCAAATATCCGAGGAATTTTCCTGACTGGACACCAAAAGAACACTTGCTTGCGTTGAGTTTCATTCGGTATTTCCTGAGGATCTCGAAGGTATTTGATAGGTTTGAGAGATGGTCCTTTTTTCGCTTACTTTTGACGAGCATATCATCAATGTAGACTTCCATGGTATCTCACATTTGGTCTTTGAACATCTTAGTGACCAACCGCTGGTAGGTTGCTCCCGTATTCTTGAGCCTAAAGGGCATAACTTTGTAGCAGCATAATCCGACAGTAGTGATGAACGCTGTTTTGTCCTGGTCTGGTGCATACAAAGGGATCTGATGATACCCCAAATATGCATCCAAAAAACTCATTCTCTAGTGAGCTGATGTGGCGTCCACCAATTGGTCGATCTTCGAGAGAGGAAAACTGTCGTTAGGGCAGGCTCTGTTAAGGCCAGTGAAGTCTATACAGACTCTCCATTTCCCATTGCTCTTTGGAATTAATACTGGGTTGGATAGCCATTTAGGGAATTGAACTTCCCGTATGGATCCTGAGTCCAGTAGCTTCTCTACTTCCTATTTTACCGCTTTGGACTTCTCGGGCGCGGTTCACCGTGCTTTCTGCGTGATAGGCCTGAATGTGGGATCGACGTGTAACCGATGGAAAACCATACTGGGATCAATGCTAGGTAGCTCATATGGTTCCCACGCAAAAAATGTCTAGGTTGCTTCTCAGTAGTACCGTCAATTCTCTCTTCTCTTGATCTGTAAGAGAAGTCCCGATCAAGAAACTCCTATTTTTCTTGCTTCCACCGACTGTTATCTCCTTTAGGTTTTCAATGACCCGCTCAGAGGGGAGAAGCCTGGTCTCCTCCAATCCGGGCCTTCCATATCTTAATTATTATTTTGAATGTATCAAACCTTCTTGCTCCTCGACTTTCTCTTTGGCCTTCTCGACCTTCTTCTCTGGTTTTAAGTGGATGGCTGCTATGAAGCACCTTCTCGCCATTACTTGATCTTCGTGAATCTCTATTACTCCTCGCTCGGTCACGTACTTGAGTTTCTAATGGTAGGTCTAAGGGACTGCCTTCATTGCTTGTAGCCACCCCCTATCGAGGATAGCTTGATATGGTGAATCGATGTCGACCACCAAAAACTCGATCATCTTCGAGACACTTCCTGCCCTTATCGGTAGCATGATCTTTCCTAATGGAATAGTCATTTTTCCAGCGAAGCCAACTAGAGGGACAGTGGCTTCCTTCAGGTCGACAATGCTTAGCTTTAACTTTTTGAAGAGGTCGAGATACATTACCTTGGATAAGCTTCCCTGGTCGACGAGCAACTTGTCAACATCATAGTTGGATATCCTGAGCGTAATGATCAAGGCGTCATGATGTGGGGTTCTTACCCCCACCAGATCTTCATCTGTGAACACGACGTGTTTGCTATAATCGACGTCATATGCTCGCTGACGCTTTCCTGACTGCGTCTTCGTTGGATCGATCTGAAAAGCTTGTATTACTTCTATAAGCTTTTTTACTTCCATCCGAGCTTAATTCCTTTGAATATGCTTCATATCAGATGTCCCATGAATTACTATAAATTCCTGGCCAGCATCGTCCTCGAGTACATTATCGGGCCTCGTTTCTCTATTGATAATGACTTTCTCTGCCTTCTTCTCCATAAACTTTTTCAGGTGCCCAGTCTGGGCCAGTTCTTCGAGGTGAGACTTAAGAGCCTTACAATGCTCAGTTTTATGTCCTCCTTCCTTGTGAAAAGCCATCTCAGTAAGTTGTTTCTCTTTGAGGGATCTCCTCCCATCTTTCTGGGCCACTTAAGAAATGGCTCATCTTTGATCTTCGCAAGGATCTTGTAGATTGATTCTTTGAAGACAGTATTCACTGCCTCTTTCGAAGCATCGTTCTTGCCTCGTTCTTGAAGCCATTCTTTCCCCCATTCTTGCCTCCTTTCTTCTGGTTTTTAATCTTGTTGTTGCCTTTGGCTGCGAGCTTAGTTCAATCATTTTCCCCTGTACTAAAGTGGGTTACATCCTCCACTTTGGTGTATTTCTTGATACGATCCATCAGGTCATCTATGGTTGTGGCCTCCTTCTTTATTAGGGATTGGTGCAGAAGGCAAGATTTGGGTAGGCCTATCTTGAAAGAGGCCACTAATACCTATTTCGAGCAGTCCTCGACCTTGTTGAACAATTCCTAGTACCTCTTTGCGTAGTCCCAGAAGCTCTCCTATGGCGTCTTCTTCATTGTTAACAAAGCATCCATCCTCTTAGGATGGGAGCTACTGGTAATGAAGCGAGCCGCGAAGATCTCGTCAAGGGACTCAAAGCTCCCGATGGACCTATAAGGGAGCCTCTCAAACCACTTCTGGGCCACGTCTTGCAGGCTCGAGGGGAAAATCCGACACATTAGTGCATCCCGATGGTTCCAGAGAGTCATGGCCTGCCTGTACTGCCAAACGTATCGATAGGGTCAGTTTTTTCGTCATAGATCTTGAATCTCGGAATAGAAAATTTCTTGGGGGCTTCCTCTTCTTCTATCTCCCTTGAAATGGGGATTTCATCTGGGTCTTGAGAGCTTACCGAGCAAGCTCCCTGGTTGATCTGGCACCCCGATGTGCTGGGTGTTGGTCCATTTCTCTTCGGACCAAATTTTGTATATTTTCATCACCTCGAGCCGGGCTCCTGTAACGGAGAACTGGTCGATGTTGCTCAAGCAAGTCATCATCTGACTCGAGCTTCTCACTTCTCTGGGATCCGCGTCTGGGGCTCCTTCCTCGACTGCGAGACTTGCTCGCCTGAGGGCTAGGAGTGCGGTATGGACGTCGCCTAGTGCTGTGATGGAGTTCTTTCTCCAACCTCTCTAATTTCCTTTTGAGGCGAGCATTCTCAGCCTCTTGCTTGCGAGCGGACTCCCTTTGCTCTTGGAGCCTTGCCTCGTAGGCATCAATCAATTTGGAGATTTGTGTGGACCTCGCTAGTCCCTGGTTCTCCTCCGAGGCTGGTCTCTTCGGGAGAGCCCTCTAATCTGAACGCCGAACTTCAGATCTGATCCTGCGAGGGGCAGGCTATTATTGTATATCCCCTTCCTGAGGGGCGTTACTACTGTGATCGGACATTATAGCTTCTTAGTTGGTGAGGGCTTTCTCTAGGGAGATAAACGTTTCCACAGACGGCGCCAATTGTGTTGCAATTATGTTCAACACAAATTAATAAGAAAGCGCAATCACCAAAGGGAATAAAGAATAAAAAATGCCAATCACACAACACAGCGTATACGTGGTTCAACAAGAAATGCCTACGTCCATGGTGGTTCTCTTGGTGTTATTTCTATATACTCCGGGGAGTGTTTTACAGAGAATACAATGCATGCCTTTTACCCCAGGCTTAGGGTTTGTTATATACATGTTTGTTCTCGGAGAGTGGGGACTTCCCCACGTCCACTTTCTACTCCTATAATATCTCCTTACGCTATTTTAGGGGTAGACTAAGTCATAACCGAATTCAGTTGAGATGAGAGGAACCCAGACTTTGGGCCGTTTCTATTGGGCTACTCGTCTGGGCCCGTGATGGCAAATCGAGGTACCCACACCTATCTAGAGACTGTTAGAGATACATTGGTTAGTTAGGGAGATGAGATTAAAGTAAGAGATTACCGTAAGATAACTGATTCCTAATAAAAAAGATTAAGTTAAGAATGAGATTATAAAGAATATGGAACTACGAGGTGAATTTTTACTACATGGGCCACATACGGGTTTGGGAGTACAACTACATATCTGTTTTAGGTTGTTTCAATTGGGTAACTCAACTAACTTATAATACACTTAAATTAAGAGAAAGATGTATTATTATTATTATTATTATTATTATTATTATTATTATTATTATTATTATTATTATTATTATTATTATTATTATTATTATTATTATTATTATTATTATTATTATTATTATCATCATCATCATCATCATCATCATCATCATCATCATCATCATCATCATCATTATTATTATTATTATTACTATTACTATTATTATTATTATTATTAGTAGTAGTAGTAGTTTTAATAATAATAATATTATTATTATTATTATTATTATTATTATTATTATTATTATTATTATTATTATTATTATTATTATTGTGACCCAACTTCAATTAAATTCTTAGTCTTTGTAAACTTACTATTTATGTTGTTGTTTTATCTATTTTTCATAAGTCTTAGACCGTTGATGTTGGCCGTAGACTTGGGTTGATCGCTGGAGAAGAATCCCTTATGACTATCTACTCAACATTCTTAGGATGTAGAAGTCAAGCAGCGAAAATATACCCAATAGGGGGGGGGGGGGGGGGGAATTGGGTATATGGTTTTGACGATAATTTTAAAACTTTCTTAACTATGATGTAAAGATGAATTGCAATATGATAAATATATTTAATAGCAGCAGTTAATCAATAGTAATTATAAGCAGTTAGGGGGGGGGGAGAGAGAGATTAATAAAACCATGTAAATCAAGGTTTTAACCCTGTTCGATCATTGCCTACGTCTATGCTCAAGACGGTACTTAAGAACTCCACCATCTCTGGTTCAGTTACGATGGAACCAAAACCCCATAAGGAATGCTACTTTGCGAACCACAACCAACAAGCCGATACGTACGTCCTTACCCAGGCGATATCAAAACAATAACCTTAGAACTTTAATAGCCTTGACTACCCACAACAATGGCATTACCGACCGAAAATATACAATGAAGTTAACCGTAAGTCACAACAATAAGATCCATAATTAAAGCGTAAAGCTAATTAGCTTTACTAAAAATAATGATTAAGTGGGTTTACTTTCTCTCTCTAAAAAGTAAGTAAACAAGAATCATAATTATATTTCTGAAATGGGTATCGAGATAAAACTTTAGCATAAGTTGGTATTGGATAGATAACTTTACTAAAGAGTAATGGAAGCTTTTAGTTCAACTGGGTTTTCTTGAAGCTAAATCTTTACGGAGTTTTTGGGACTAAAACTCTCAAATGGTTTTTAGGATTTAGATTCTCTCTCTAGGAAAATGGAACTTTATTCAAGAAGATGTTGTTGTATGCTTGTATGTTTTGGAATGAAAGTGAAAGGCTCTATTTATTGTATTAGGTGGATCAAATATTGATAGAAGGATAGTAATAAGTTTGGTAAGGGTTGGGATATTAGGATAAAGATTTGAAACTTTTACCAAAATTAATCTAGAAAATCTAGCACTTTTAGTTGATTAAAAGTCAAGTTTAGTCGACTAAACTCTATCTGATCGTAGGTTAGCATATTTTAATGGGTTATCTCAAGAAATTTAGATGATTAAACTACTTTTAGTCGACTAAAACTAAGGATTAGTTGACTAAAAGTAGTTTAGTCAATATAGTGTTGGGTTAAGGGCCATAATCTAGGGGAGAAAAAAGGGATCTCATAGTGAGCAACATGAACCCTTCCAAAACGTAATCAATCTCAACCGAGGATCTTATACCAATCATACACCAAAAAATCTTTGATTAATCATGCATTGAAAACAAAACGAGAACTAGGTTTAAAGATTAAACCTAGAGTTTTAAGAATCCATACCATCGTGAATCTTACTGTGATTCGTATGCGGATACAAAGGTTGAAGTAGATGAAATTCTTGTTGCCCTACAAGGTTTTCAAAAACCTCGTTAGAAAATTTTGAATTCCTTTAATCTTCTAGCATATGATCCATCCAAAATAAGCCTAGAGTGTGGGCACTCTTAGAGATGACACTATGGTTAAAAATAAAAGAATTAACCTTCTCTCCCCTCATCCCTTCCCGAAAACGTGAGAAATATTTTTCCTCTCCTTCTCTAACTCTCCATAATGGATTATTCACCTGAAACCATAACTTACAACAATATATATAGGTATGAGCTATGGGATTTAGTCTTTTAGGACTACTACTTGGGTATTGGAATATACGGGGGATGTAACACCCGCCCTCGCGATTTTGCCCGTACCCCTGTGATTTGGCGACCTTATGAGATCCAGTTGAGCTGTAGACCTTCTGAGATAAATTATGGATCAAAATTTGGTAATATTGCGGCCTTGGTGCAATTGGTTAGACTTATAATGGACTTAAATTAATTTTAGAGAAAATTCAGGGTCGTTCGTACAAAAGCTAGAGTCATCCAAACGATATCCCTATCTCGTTAGAATGGTTCTTCTAATGACCTTTGAATGAAATATCTCTATTTGGAAAACCCAACCTCTTTCGAAGTATGTTCGAATGAGATGTAGTTCTCATTCGAACGAGATGTAGCCCGATTCGAACGATATGGCAGTTCTCGTTTGAATAAGATTATGAAAATTAGTTTTTGCAGATTTGGAAAATGTTGTCAAAATCCTGACCATTGGATTAAGACAAATGCTCCCACAATATATGATCATTTGATTTTACCCTTAAGGGTTTTGGAAAATTTAAAGGGTAAGGCCCGTTTTGGCTCATTTAAATTAGATTCTCTCCCCACCTCTCTCTAGCTCTTGAGAGTTCATCCACCACTAACCACCTTCTATCACCGTAGGACCACCCCTCAACCCTAAACCACCATACTTTAACCTTTCTCCACCATATTTAAGCTTGCAAAATCCATATACACCACATGTTTGAGGAATATGGGATTTTATGGAGATGTTGTTAAGGATTTTTAGGAGAAGAAGTAAAGAAATTAATGGAGTTTAAGGGGTTTTTGCTTAGAGGTTTCATGAATCATGCGTGTGGAGATAGATAACCTTGTTGAGGCCACCTTAGGAAGTGGGAGGTTGCCATCACATTCTTCTTCATTTAACCATGTTTAAGGCATCCTTGAGGTAGAAAACTCCACTCTTAGATTAAGAACTCAATTTTTTCATAGTATTGGTCTTATAGTTAGAGTTTGTAAGAGTAGAATGCATATATGATTTAAGAAGATTATTTCTTATGGTCTTGTGTAAAATGGTTTACAAGGAATTCAATAGTGTCGCGTAAAGTGACATATTACAAGAAAACTTGGTGTTAAACATTTTATTTAAAATAATATTTATCCCTTTGAAGATATTTATAACAAATGTCTCAAAGTTTTCTTATAAAATTTGGGATTTTCATAAAAGATAGGCATTTATTCAAATTTGGAAGATACAAAAATGTCTCTTGGTCTTGAAAAGCATGGTTTGCAAATGTTACGAAATTTCTTGAATAAATCATGTGTTAAACTCATTTTCTTGAATTTTTGGACTTAAAGTCCCTCTTTCCATGTATATAAACTTGTAGTATTTTGATGATGAGTATATAAACAAGTTTAGTGACATATTACAAGAAAACTTGGTGTTAAACATTTTATAGAATAAAATATTTTAAAAATAATATTTATCTTGTTGAAGATATTTTATAACAAATGTCTCAAAGTTTTCTTATAAAATTTGGGATTATCATAAAAGATAGTCATTTATTCAAATTTAGAAGATACAAAAATGTATCTTGGTCTTGGAAAGCATGGTTTGCAAATGTTACGAAATTTCTTGAATAAATCATGTGTTAAACTCATTTTCTTGAATTTTTGGACTTAAAATCCCTCTTTCCATGTATATAAACTTATAGTATTTTGATTATGAGTATATAAACAAGTTTAGTGAAGGTTTTAATGAGTTCTGACATGAAATATAGAAAATAGAAATTTCATCCCTTAAAGTGTCTTAACAAGTGTGGAAAATGTGATAAGTATATGTTTTCCAGACTATATGTGGTGATAAAGGAAAATGGTCCTTCCTTGTAAAGTAGTCTTAAAAATGCCAAATGATTCCCTTGATAAAGAAAGTAATCAAGTAAATAGATTTACCACTTGAGAAGTATGTTAGTCCAAAGTGTTAAATATGTGTTAATGAGTTAAAAACATGTAAGAATTTAGCATGTGTAACTTAATAATGTTTTTGGGAAATAACACTTGTGAAAATGGAGGAAAAGGCAAGTTTGGAAACAAATGGGTAAAATGGTAATTTCATGTAAACTAGAGCATTTTGATGAAATAAATATATTGGAAGAGGTGCTACACAAAATAGTCTTAAGAGAAAGTGATTTTTGAGATAAAATCAACACAAGTGTGTAAATGACAAGAAATGGTGATTTTTAAAGCATAACACTAGGTGGGGTGAAATCCCCGGATTTCGGCTTCGACCGGTAATGGTGGAATAATGTGGAAATTTGATAAATGTTAAAATACATTAATATAGACTCGGATGAGACCGAAAAAGAATTAAGAAGGGCCCGAAGTCCTAGGGTGAAATATCCAAGAACATTGGCGAGAGCATATGGTAGGATAACCGATGGTGTGGAGCCGGTTAAAGTATGCGATTATTTCGAGGATTTCGAGAAAAGATCATGAAAAGTGGGACATATCAAGAAATGGGTTCTATGGTGAATATAAGAAAAGACAACCTAACTTGAATGAAATTAATACATGTTTCGGTTAAAAGATAATATGGACAAGTAATGTAAGAAATTGTTTAATATTCGTGAAATAAAAGGAATGGTAAAGTGAAGCGATTAATTGGATAGTTAAGCAGCCTAAGGAGGTTTAACCCATAATTAACACAAGTATGTACTTATGAAAGGTTTTCAACGAAAAATAAGTATTTTCTAACACGGTGCTAGCATGTGTCGAAAGATGATTTTTAAGGAAAAATACTAAGGTAGGTTTGGTATAAGAAGTGAGAAATTTTGATAAAAGAAGTGTCTCTTCTAAACAAAGTGTATTGTTTAAAGTATTTAACCGGGTGATTACATCAGGAAATAAATGTCAATTCAAGTAAATATAAGATTAAGTTGAACTAATCGTAACAAGTAACATTTTGGAATAAAATAGTTTCATGCACTAATGTATATGTATGCATATTTATACGAAGTAACTGCACGTGCACATAGGTAAACGTGTTAGAGTCTATTTTCTGCCATTCGATTCAACATTGTAATTTCCCATTGGGCATTCAACACATTCCCTCATATTTTTTACGATAGGTTGTATGCGATTTCGTATTTTGATAGTGTTACACAGGTAAGTATTCTTTTTATTTTACGTTAGAAGATCTGTATGTTTGGATTCTGGGGATAATTCCCGTAAGTCCCTCACGTAGCTTGATTTAAATTAGAATCGCATGCTAAAAAAGTTAAATGTTAATTAAATAAAACTGGACTAGTAACATTTAATATGTTGCCTTATTGCGCTTCACACCTAACATTCGGGTCAGACCGGATTGACCATGGGTAACCCATAAATCTGGGCCAAGGCATTACAAATGGTATCAGAGCTTTAGGTTCAAGGTTCCTTTTGAGAGTGACGTTGTGTGGTCGATAGTGGATTTTTGACTTCAGTGTTGGTTTTGGTCCGGTCACGCTAGATTGGTGATGGTTTCTATTCTTGTTATCGACGATGGAGTTAAGGAGATTAGCATGATAGTAAATTTATTTCCAAGTAACAAGTGGACTAGTTAGTTTCCATTAACAACTTTATACACTTTGGATTTAGACATGTTAGTAATTTACGAGTGTTTGCGTAAGCCATTTGTGGCGACACCGCGTTCTCTAGTGTGAGGTGTCTTAATGTCAACCCTTGATGATGTGAGAGGCTTATCAAGATGTTAATAAATGTGAATGACGTCAATCCTTGAAGATATGATTAACTTAAGGCCAATTATGGAGGTTAAGTGATATTAATTTTTCATAAGGAAACATTAGGTTCCTTGGTTAGGTGCTTATAGGTAGTTAATAATGATGGTGTGATTAGGGGAGCTTGATCCATGGGGTAGTGTCGTGTCACTGGCATTTGACTATTCGGTGGGCATGTAGACCCGTGTCAGTTATTATTCGAGGACGTGTGCTCGGGCCTTAATTGATAAGATACTATCCTTATAGGTAAGTGCCTTGGTAATATTCGATTGAAAGATGTATATCATAAGCCACGATGAGGGTTACTAGCGATTGACGGTAAGTGCGTTGCGTGTATAATAAGGATAAATCGAAGTGACGTAGGAGCGAACCCTAGATAGTCTTCCACGATGTGGGTTTGGAGAACATGATGTGACATTTGAGGAATAGGATCCCTTTGGCATCGATAGTGTGGACTTAAAGGATCATATGTTCGTGAGTGTCTAATAGTCGTGGGAGGAATATTGGAAATTCGGTGGAGCATACCTACTATGAAAAGATCATAGGTGATGAAACCTTGTCAAGTTTTGACAATTTTTACATCAGGATACGTAGTCCTTGGTGATGTCGTCAAAATTGGTATGAATAGGTGAGGTCACCTCCTAAAGGTAATTGAATATTAGTGTCATGACTGGACATAATGCTTGTTTATCATAAGATGGATGGTGTAGAAAGTGTCGTGCTTGATTTTAATGAGTACTAGGAATTGCATTGGGGACTTAGGTTGATGATGTCATGATAAGGACATGGGTATAACACCCCAAATGGGATATTAAAGTATGATTAAAATATCAACATGTGTCGATAATGTAAGTTGGTATAGCCCTAGAAGGGCAATAATTAGTTCTTAGCAAGTCTTTCCAGACTGGTACGGATTAGGAAGCGTATACCTATATAGTATTTGATATCTTTATAGTGCTAATGGTGACCGGTGTAGCCATTATGTAAATTCTGTTTTTGTAGAAATTGGAGATAGGCGCAGCGACAACCTTAGGTTATTAGAGGTTATTATAAGGTGAATGTCTTGCTTAGTTAGGAACGACCTAAGGAGACCCATGGGATACGATCTTGGTATGATAAAGTAGACAATGACTTATGTGTCTTAGGTTGATCATGATGTCATGTTGACTAGATATATATATAAGCTCTCTATTGACAAAGGCGTTGGGTGTCCATCAATCGGAGTGGTTCATATTTGACAAGGATGTGAGGAGGAAGCCTTATTCTTAAGGAGGGAATTCTAGCATTTGACTTCCCAAAGGATAATAGGTTCTTAGGTTACTTTCGCCTTATGGAGATGAATGCTTCATTGTTCGATTCGTCACAGTTGGTGACTCAAGACAGGGCGTATAGCTATGCTAGGACCTGATAAGAATGCCTGGGAGGTGTCGTAGACTTCAAATGTATGACTTTGGTTCGTATTTCGCAAACCATAACCCGTTGTATACGAATGGGATTCCCTCAAAATGATTATTTGTTCATCCTAATTCTTTGTATTCCTTCTATTTCGATAGTCGAGGACTATGTTCCTTCATTTCTGATGGTTGAGGATGGTGTTCTTTCAATTTAGGTGGTCAGGTATCGTTCCATGTTGACGGTTTGGTCATAGTTCCACTTAGCTCAATATGAGTACGGATGGACCTATTGTCATTGCAGCTCGGTAACTGGATGCGCTCTTGTTTGAAATGCCCCTTTATTCACACAAGTTCTATGTACATATGATTGCACGTTTCGTATCACGATTTGCTCATAGTATCCGCTTTTCTTAGGATTAGCAATCTTATGGTTTGACCAGTATGACGATTAGCGTCTTTAGTTGTAAATAGTAGAATTATGATTTGAGGACATCATAAAGTGTTAGAACTCAAGAAAAAATAGCAAATAGTGTTGTTTTTCCATAGTGAGTGGATTGATGTAATACTCGGGTGAGTGCTCCATAGTTAGATGCCTAGAGTGATACTAGGTTCATAGGAGGATCTTATGGAAGGTTTTAATTGAACGAATGATTTATGACTTGGTTGGTGTATCGCTTCGTGGAATGAGTGACTAGTGACGCGAGGTTAGTATCAAGCTTAAATGAAATCATGTGGCCAGGATGACCTGAGAATTCGGGGAGACTCACGATGTGTAGTCCTAAGATTCGAAATGGTTCTTGATGATGAATCGGAGGTTAGTCGTATTCCAATTTATGCTTGGGTGAGTGTCGATCACTTAGAATTCCTATTTATGCTTTGGGTGTTAGCAAAGAAGCCTTAGGATTTAATTAAACGTGATCGTTGAGTAAGTTGAGACTCAAGGACGACTATGTGACTTTAATGGCTAGCCCGATGATGAGTGTTAGAATATATTGCATATCGACTTCTTTGGGGACAACCCCTTGTGAAAGGGCGTATGATGACTTCTCAGTGATAGGATTTTGATGACCTAGCCTTTAAAGATTCATGTGACTTAAAATAAGACTTGATAACCTCCAGGAACTTGAGGAATTGATGGATTGATAATTTTAAGGATGAAATTTCCTAAAGAGGGAATAATATAACACCCGCCCTCATGATTTTGACTATACTCGTGTGATTCAGTGAATTTATGTAACCAAATTGAGGTTTAGACCTTGTGAGATGAATTGTGGGTCAAAATTTGGTAATATTGTGGTCTTGGTGTAATTGGTTGGACTTATAATGGCCTTAAACTCATTTTAGAGAAAATTAGGGGTTATTCGAATGAAATCCAGTGTCATTCGAATGAGATCCCAATCTTGTTAGAACGATGCTTCGAACGAAACATCTCTGTTTGGAAAACCCAACCTCGTTCGCAGTACGTTCGAATGATATGTAGTTCTCATTTGAACGAGATGAAGTCCAATTCAAACGATATAGTAGTTCTCGTTCGAACGAGATCCACTCTCGTTCGATCGAGATTGTGAAAATCAGTCTCTATAGATTCGGAAAATGCTATTAAAATCCTGACACTTGGATCAAGAAATGTGTCATGCTTCCACACAGTAGATCATTTTGGGGTTAGGGCTTTGGGAAATTTAGTAATTTAGCCCTAAGGATTTTGGAGTGTTTAAAGGGTGATAAGGCACATTTTGGTTCATTTAAATAAGATTCTCTCTCTCTCTCTCTCTCTCTCTCTCTCTCTCTCTCTCTCTAGCTCTTGAGAGCTCCTCCACCACCAACCACCTTATACCACCATGGCACCACCATCCCTCAACCCTAAATTTCCATTCTTTAATCTTTCTCTATCATATTTAAGCTTGTAAAATCCATATACACCAAATTTTTTAGCAATATGGGAATTTATCGAGATGTTGTTGAGGATTTTTAGGAGAAGAAATAAAGAAGATTAATGGAGTTGAAGTGGGTTTTGCTTGGAGGTTTCATGGAGGATACTTGTGGAGCTAGGCAATTTCCTTGAGACCACCTTAGGAGGTGGGAGGTTTTAATCACCTTCTTCTTCATCCAACCATGTTTAAGGCATCCTTGAGGTGGAAAAATATTACTCTTAGCTTAAGAACTCTATTTTCCCATTGTATTAGTCTTGTAGTTAAAGTTTGTAAGAGTAGAATGCATATATGATTTAAGAAGGTTATTTCTTATGGTTTTATGTAAAATGGGTTACAAGAGTGACACCCCGCTTATGAAAATAATGGGTGGCCAACCCTCTACTAAAATAAAATAAGAATCTCATTTGTAGCATCACTGTTAAAAACCAATTAATTACTAACCACCTATTATTCACCTAAGCCGTGTGTCAATTTTAATCTTTCTTAAAACACCATAAATCAATTTATAAATATAGCCATTTATCACAATTCTTTCAGATACATAATGAAATCCACAATCACATATAAGTTTAAATACTGGAATCTAATACATGTTAATTTATCGAATAAACCATTAGTATAAACTCCATACTATAAAATATAATAAACTGAAATAAAACTATCTTTGGGCAACATGACAGGATAGTAACTAACTGAATCATCTCTAGAACATCAAATATAGAAAGCGTTTACAACAATCCCTGCAAGCACTCCGCAATTGTTGTAGCTCCAACAACCTGGAATAAATACTCATGCTTGGCGTCCCTGTAGCTGGACACCTAAAAGATTTTGAAAATAATTTTGATACGGGTCAGAGCCCAAATCCTTTTAAAAATATTTTGCAAGTAATTAAAATGCATAATAATTAAGAATACATTCTTCTGTATTTAATTGGTATCGCAATCACATGAGACAATACTCATCCCTCAACTATAGTGCATACCTAACGTATGCATTTTAACCTCCTAGTTATGCTGTCCCACCTAAATAGTCATCAATATCCTTAAGTCCATGCGCTACCCCGTGTCACCCGTATTTTATAAAATTAATTTTCATAGCTGTTTAATACTTATAATTCTCAATTATAATCAATTAATTCATTTCCAATAACTTTAGATAGTTATGACATAATTATCTACAATTAATGTTTTAAGCTCGTATATATTTTTCTGCACATTTATATACGTATTTCCATAATACAACAAACACACATATATATCGTGTATACTTGCCATCCCTCAGAGTAATAGCTCACTCGATGCGGATCTTTAAACTGATATCATGCTCAAGGGCACACACACATTATCCCGGGCTAATGGGACGTAATCTTACACCGAACCAAATAAATCGTAAACGTGTTGGAGGTAGTAATAGTCGTGAGACAGTGAGTCATAACCATACCAAAATTACCTCACTTCGACTCCAACCTCACGAGGTCATGCATGGCGCTATGACCCGGGACTGATACTATGCCTGCTGATATTCACCAGGGAATATCACCTATATCGCACAACCTCCATTGATAACACTAGAATGGTATGTTCAAATAATTATATCATACGCATAGATATAATAACACATATGTACCGTCTCTATACCCATATATATTTTCAATAATTCCGATTAACCGTGCCTATACTAGCCTAACATTGCTAAGTATCATTCCATTATCAATTAGTTAAATACTATTTTATTTAATCAGTTGATTCTAAAATTGTAAATTATCGACACGTCCTATTTTTCAATCAACTCGTATCCCCATTTTTTTTAATCTTCATCTCAATTTTATTTATAACTCCCCAGGTATAATTCATCCCAAATACTATACTTTTCACCCTGGATAAAATCCCAATTAACCCAAGTCCAAAATAATAATTCACTTAATTTCTAGAAGTCCTTAATTATCCCCGGACCTTTAAATTAATCACCAAAATTAAATCACGAACAAAAAGCATCAAATAACCCACATTGGCTGTAATAGCGCAGTTGAAGCAGTTCGACTTGAGGGCGAACCAGTTCACCCACTGCTGACAGTAACAGTTCATCTTGTTTCAGTTTTCAACAAGTTTAAACCCATCTAATCCACATCCAAATCATCTTTTCTCACTAATTATTAATCCCCATGAATCCTAAACATGAATTAGATCCATTTTAAATATAAAATTCCTCTTCATATGATCACTACACGGGGTTTAGAGTTAATCTCTATATATTATGAAATTCCCACCATATCATAAAAATTCATAAATTTTTCAATCTTCTAAATCCATAATTTATCTATCTACATGGGATTCAAATCTCCAGATTTTAATCCTAATAAACCACACATATATTTTCATGAATTCATTTGTCAAAAACCCAATTGTATATGAATCCTACCCAAAAATCAATTTCCAATCATGATATGAATTGAAATATACCCATACTTATTTAGCAAGATAAGCACTTGCCTTAATACTTGTAGGGTCTAGTTTTGCGTAGAGAATTCCTCTTTGGTGATGATAATTCCTCCTAATTGCCTTCATTGAATCCTCGTTTAGATCCCTTTGGAACCCTTTTGAGTTTTCTACTCTTTTTCTCTATAACTTTTGGTACAAGAAAAACCTTTGATATTGTGAAATGACTCTTCATCTCAACCCAACCTTACAATACATAGATTAAATCCCAAAATTTCCTTTTCACCTACTTTTAAAATGATTAAAATACCCCTATACGGGTTTCGACTAGTCTAAAAATCCTCCGTAACCTAATCGCTACCCTTGGCACTTAATTTTAACTATTTTGACCTATACCGGATCAACCGTGCAGTCGAAATCATCATTCGAGTCACCAAATAAAATATCACATCTCAACCCAATATAATTCACACACGTATCCCGATTGAGATACCGTCGAATCCCGTAGTATTTACGCACCTACAAAGCAATTCCATTTTACATTAATTTATTTACTTTATCACACTAGTTGATTTATAATCACATAAATATTAATTCATATTATGCTAATTAATATTTATTTATTTCTCATTATTTCTCAATTCAATTAAATTACGTGCAGACATGTAATTTAAATGCCAATTTATAATTGCTCAAAATTACGGGATGTTACAGACTTCCCCTCTTGATAAGGAGTTTCGTCCCTCGAAATTTGAACATACCTGGAATAAAAAGCTCTGGATATTCTCACGCTTATCTCCCTCCCACTCCCACGTCGAGTCGTCGACGTTCATGAGCTAAGGGCACCACTTTAGACTGCAACATATGCGTACTACGTTACAATATAGAAACTGGTTTCTCCTCATATGATATATCGGGATGCAAATCAATCTCCTCTAGTGGAATGTGCCAATAAGTCATCTCGCTCCCCTGATACTTCTTTAGCGACGGTACATGAAACACATCATGAATCCTTTATCGATGCCCTGGAAAATCGAGCCTATGCGCCACCGACCCTACCCTCTTAATAATCGAAAAGGTCCCACATATCTCAGTGTGAGTTTCCATTTCTTTCCGAACTGGATCACTACTTTCATAAGAAACACCTGTAATAACATCTGATCTCTTACATATAGCTCTACATGTCCCCCGTCATCGTCGACATAACTCTTTCATCTATCTTGAATAATTTGTACGCGATCCTGAATCTTGGCAAAAGTATATTGGATCATCTCAGGTTCAAAGAACTTGTTATCCCCCACGTCTAACCAACAAGCGGACGAACGAGAAGGTCAGATGTATAAGGCCTCACAAGGAGCCATCCCAATGGTAAACTGGTAAGAATTATTATACACAAACTCCACTAGTGGAAGTTACTGCTCCTGACCTCCTCAAAAGTCAAGTATACACATCTTGAGAATATCCTCCAACATATAATTTACCCACTGAGTCATCGCATCAGTTTGCGGGTGATAGGACATACTTAATTGCAATTCATATCCCATAGCATCCTGGAAACTCTAGAAAAAGTAGGACATAAAAATCTTATCCCGATCGGATACAATATTAATCGGTACCCCATGTAGCCTCACTATCTCGACTATAAAGAGCTGGGTGTACTGTGCTGTTGTATAGTCTATCCGTACTGGAAAAAAGTGGGCCACCCTGGTCAATCGATCCATAATCACCCATATAGAATAATGACCCCTATATGATGTCGGTAGCCCCGTGATAAAGTTCATCGATATACTTTCTCACTTCCATATTAGAATATTTAATAGCTATAACATCCCGATTAGCCTCTGGTGGTCTACATTCACTGACACGTGGGACACTGTGAGACAAACTTAAATATGTCCCGCTTCATACCCTCCCACCAATACTATTTGTGCATATCTTGGTACATCTTATCCCCACAGGGATGTATCAAAAATCTCGACCCATGGGCCTCTGTCATTATAGCATGCCTCAAACCCCATCGTCTGTGACTATAAGTCTCCTATTGAAGCGTAAACCTCCCTCATAACTGATCGAGTAAGATTTATCCCGCTCTGCTAATAATTACCGCACTCTATCTTGGAAAAATTGATCCCCGACCTGTGCCTTCACAACTCTCATAACAATCTCAGGCGTGATAGTTAACACTGACATACGTGACCTGGCAGACTGTCGCAAACTCCCCGTAGGTCATCGTCTCAATGCGTCTAATACTACGTTAGCCTTCCCTAGGTGCTACTGAATATCAAACTGATAGTCTTTCATGAATTCCAACCATCTATACTGTCGCATGTTGAGATCCTTATGAGTGAACAGATACTTCAATGACTTATGATCCGTGAACATACTAAATTTCTCACTCAGGAGATAGTGCCTCTAAATCCATAAGGTGAAAACTACTGCAGTTAGCTCCAAATCATGTGTGGTCTAGTTCCTCTCGTGGAGCTTAAGCTTGCAATAAGCATACGCTATAACCCAGTCCTCCTGCTGTATTATTCCCCTAAGTCTTTGTTAGGACGTATCGGTAAATACAAGCTACTATACTCCTACCTTAAGCAGTGTGAGCACAGGTGCTGAGGTCAACTTATCTCATTGAAAGCTAATAAAAAATAATTATCCCACAAATGAAACCCCCTTGCAAGTCAAATTCGTCAATGGACCCGCAATCTTGGAATATCCTTAAATGAACCGACGATAATATCCTACCAATCCAAATAAACTGCGAATCTCTGTCAGGGTTATGGGTTGTCCCCACTCCCTTACCACTGACACCTTACTCAGGTCCATAAAAATTCCTTTGTCAGGAACCATATGACCTAAGAATTGCACCTCACATAATGAGAATCCACACTTCGAGAACTTGGCGTACAACTGATGATCCCATAATATTTGTAAGACCATACGAAAGTGCTCTGCATGCTCATCCTCAATACGAGAATATACCAAAATATCTTCTATAAATACGATCACAAACTGGTCAAGAAAATCTCTGAGCACCCTATTCATGAGATCCATGAACACTGCTGGGGCATTGGTTATCCCAGACGGCATAACCAGGAACTCATACGACCCATATCGTGTCAGGGATGTAGTCTTAGGGGCATCCTACTCCCTAATGTGCAACAGATGATACCCCGATCTCAAATCAATCTTAGAGAAGTACGGTGACCCCTCATCTGGTAAAATAAGTCATTGATTCAAGGCAATAAATATTTATTCCGAATCATGACCTTGTTCAACTCTCGGTAATCAATGCATAATTTTTGGCCCCTTTTTCTTTCGAATGTGTTTTAAGGATAACAAAGTTTCTTATTGAAAATGATTTTTTAAATTTTAAACCGCACCAACTATGTGAACCAATTTTAGTTAAGCCCAATTTTATCTTGTTTAATCCTGAACATGCATCTAGGTGATTAAAATAAGTAAAATAAATAAGTTCACAAAAGGTGACACCCGATATACAAGGAACCCACTAAGGGAAAAAAACTCGGATGACCCAAGCTAGACAATCACTACGATATGGTATTACAAAGTATAGACGATAGACTTACTTAACGACTCGATCCCCATAAATTTTGAATCTACTCCGATCTTCAACCACTCCTACACAGTGCCCACATGAATATCCTTCTGTGATATCTGTCCACAGCATACGCATCCACGAATGCCTCGGTGTCCACCGATGTAGCTTGGAAACGTCTATGAATTTTGAACACGAACTCCTTCGTTTCTTCACCTAAAATCCAAGATGTTCAAAGTGTAGAACAACTCCAATGGTGCAAATATATATCACTTTTGCATATGTGAATGAAATCTCGAATCTTTGAAACTCTAAGGATGTTTTTAGACTTTGAAAACCTTAGAAAACTTGTGCAGAAAATGTACTGTATGAAAACTAATTTTTTGGTTCTGCAACTTTCAAAATTCTGAGAGAAACACGCCTTATATAGAAAAGTTGAGGCATCACATCATTCGGACAAAATCTGTATGTCGCTCGAACGAGATGCACATGTCGTTTGAACGACATGCTTATCTTGCTTGAATGACATTCAAAGTCGCTGAACCACTAAAGTTAAGAGTTTGTGTTTTACACAACTCTAAACCATATTTATCTCAGAATAAACGAAGTTTAACATTTTAAAAACATTTTTTAATACATATAACATTCTAAAAATATTTTTCGAGTCCTATAAACATTACGCATCCATACCTGAGCAATCTCAAAATGCAATAAAGATGTGAAACATGAACCAAAATAATCTCGTCATGATTTATCTTTGAAGCTTGGCCATAACGTTTTCAAAAAACTCTACGTCATAGATTATGTGGGATCGTGACAATAAAAATCTATCTATGACTCAAAAATATGTTTTTTTTTTGGGAATAAGTCAAATATATACAATGAACTTAGTTGAAAATTTTGTCCTTACAAATCTCCCCCTTTGACTATTCTAGGACAAAACCCAAACAGTGAAATGCCTAAGCCGCGCCGTCAAGCCTTATGTTTCCTAAATCACATCCCATAAACCCAATATAAAAAATTACAGGACAAGACTGGTAAATGTTGGTCCGACAAGCATGAGCTCTCTGAATGGCATGTAGAATTGAAATATCGAATCTCTTAAGCATACCTACACACATGAAACAGATAAATATCCAATGATGTATGGAGGTACAAATGATATAACCGTTATGATACCAATATGAAATATCAATACCAATATGTAAAATTAAAATCAAATCATTTGTTAAACATGTGAGCAAGATTAGATAACATGATACCAATTTTTGTAAACTAATCATGAAGGCATATGATCACAAAAATGATACCAATGTGTAATGCAACAAACATATATGCTCATGAAACAAACTCTCCCCTACATCACATACATCTCTCCCCCTTTTTGTCTCGAATAAACAATAAGTGAAAAAGATAAACAATTTCTCAATATATCTAGAATAAGATTAACCAATGAAGTATATCTAGATAAACATGAAACAACCAGCTAATAATGATCAAAATATACCAAATCCGTAGGAAGCAAACATAAATCACATGAGATGAATCATCAAAATCAGTAATGATGTGACTAAACGAATAATGTAGTATCAACAAATAAGCATGAATATCCTATACTATATAAAACTGCCCTGAAGTACCAAAAACAGAATGATATGTTTCAACACTAGGATTCGTGGTGCAAACCCGTTTAAATTTTTCCATCCAAACTCCCTAGAATCTACCTAACTATCTATCAATCCATCCATCCATCCATCCACCTGTCTATCTATCTATCTATCTATCTATCTATCTATCTATCTATCTATCTATCTATCTATCTATCTATCTATCTATCTATCTATCTATCTATCTATCTATCTATCTATCTATCTATCTATCTATCCATTAGCTCTTTTTGAGGTTTCTATTTTTCTCAACTTAGAGAAATCCTATTGGCCCTATTTTGGCATATGATTCTTTTTATTGCCTTAATTTTTTATTGGGCTCTTTTAAATGGTGGCTTTCACGACGTGATTATTATTCACTTGTAGCCCTTTTCCGTGAACACTTATCATTTTTTTTTCAATTTAAGCACTATTAATTCTCACGGTAAACGGTTCTTACATGAACACCTCCTTCTAAGTCTACTTACGCATAGATGATAAAATTGAGATAAGAACGTCTCACCAAATTCAAATATGCATGAGATGTCAAACATTCATATAAACCCGTGCATGTGTGCAAAGATGGCATATACAAAGTCGAATTCAAATGCATATCAACTTCGAAACAACCCCATTAAGACAATGGTTAAGATCATCCAATGCATCAATAATTATGACCAAATATCCTAGCCACATGGATAATGAATCGATGGGTGTCCAAGCACACTAATATGCCACATCAAACATGAAACACCCACGACACAAGAATAAATCGAAAATCTTTTTTTGTTTTTCAAAAAAAAAAATTGACCCCAAATAAAATCTTTTTGTATTTATTAAAAAAATATTTAAAACCAAAAATCTCTTTGTATTTTCAAATAAGACTCAATAAATGAAAAATAATACAAATGATTCACATGACATAACACTAGCAAGATATAAATCATGATGCAAAGACTAGCATATGACAAACATGGCAACACAATCATCCTTTAGATTTAACATGAGAAGAATCAAGTGCAACCAAACAAGAACCATAAAGTTTAATTCCTAAAGCCTCTAAGTCTGATTTCCTAACCCAAGTAAGTGTGAAATTATGCATGGGGATTTTGAGAATCGAAATAACATTATTCCTTAAGTTCCTAGGAGAATTCCTAATGTCATATAAAAAACGTTTTAGGTGACCTTTCCTACCACAACGAGCGCCAATGTAAACACAGTGGGAATGGTTACCAAAATGTTGACCTCTCCTCACGTTCCTAGTGGGTTTTCTCACACGATTGGTACTGGCATTGGGAATGGGAACTTTATCATCGTAGCCTATACCAAACCTATCTTACCAAACCTATCTCCCTTGATTTGGACAGTGCCTAACATTCTATTGAACTTCTCTGATCTGGCCTCCAAATCAAACTTCACCTTACTCGAGTCTTTTAATCTCCCTTCTAGCTCACTAATAATAGACTAAAGCAAATGCCTAGACTCCTCAAACTCTCTAATCTCCTTCCTTAAAGCCTCCATCAAACCACAAAGACTCTCTCCTATTTCTCAACATATTCTAGCTTCTCCCTAAGAGTCTTTTTTCGTGCTCTAAGATCCTCAATCAAAGCATCATTAATTTCTAAGGCTTTAACTTAGCTTGCAATTTCAAGTTTGCCTTTTCACCTTTACTATTTTCGCATACAATTCTCCAAAGGCAACTTGCAACTCTCCTATATCAATTTCCTCATTCTCATTTGCTTCACCCTCACTCACTTGGGATTCACACTCAACGGCCTCGAAAGTATCATGTATATGAGAATATTTATGGGAAGATTTATCGTCGTCGCTCACATGACATGCCATGAACGCTACAAAGTTATGCTCAATGGGGGAGCTCCCTCCCTCTTTCGATTCACTATCACTTAAGGTGGCATTATATGCTATCGATTTCTTGTCCTCCTTCTTAAGTCTAGTGGGACACTCGATAACCTTATGATCATAACATTCCCATCCAAAACTCCTATCCGACTTAACCCTCTTGACATTCTCACTCTTATCCTTAGGGGCAGGATCTACCTTGTTGTTCTTGAATTTATCAAATCTTTTGGCATCTTTTGATTGCTTTTGGAACTTAAGAAATTTTTTGAACTTCTTTGCCAATAGGGCTACATCCTCAAAATCAGAATCAGAATCATCATCTGAAACTTTAGTATCATCCTTTCGGGCTTTCAAAGCAATGTCCTTTTTCTTTTTTTGGCACTTGCTTGGAGGTAAACATACCGAGTTCATAGGTTTATAGGTCACATACAATCTCTTCAAGTTTCATTGAATCAAGTATACCCAAGGAGTTCAAAACTATCACTTTTGCATCAAACCTACTCGACAACGATTTTAAGATTTTCTTTATGACTCGGTTGTCGGGTATTTTCTCTCCTAAGTTAAATGACGAGTTGATAATATTGGACAACCTAGCATAAAGCTTATCAAATGACTCACTCTCTAACATCTTAATTGTCTCAAACTGTGTAGTGAGGTTTTGAAGTTTAGACGCCCTAACTGTGCTAGTGCCCTCGAGAGTAAGTGCAAGTATATCCCAAGGTTCTTTCGAAGTTTCACACGTTATGATTTGATTATACTCTTACAGTGTGACATGTGAGGAAATAATGTGAAGACCTTTAGAGTTGTAAAGTACAAGTCTATGTTCGGCTTTGGTCCATGACTCAACGGGTTTTAGAGTAGTTGCCTCACCATCTCGTGTAACTGGTGCAGTCCAACCCTTTTCGACCGCTAACCACACACGCTCATCAATCGATTTCAAAGCACTTATCATTCTCATTTTCCAATAACCATATTTAGTGCCATTAAAAATAGGAGCTGTAAAACTTTTATAATTTTTGAAATTCATCCTCAAAAGCACAAGGGATCAACATAATAAAAAATATGTTTCTAGCTTTAATACTAATTTGTAGGTCCCTTTTTCTTTCAAATGTATTTTAAGGATAACAAAACAAACTTTCTTTTTGAAGACCCTTTTTCAATTTTAAACTGTACCAAGTGTGTGAAACAATTTTAGTTAAGCCCAATTTATCTTGTTTAATCCTAAACATGCATCAAGGTGATTAAAGCAAGTAAAATAAATAAATTCACAAAAGGTGACGCCGGATGTACGAGGAAACTACTAAGGGAAAAAACCTTGTACGACCCAAGCCAGATAATCACTATGATATGGTATTACAAAGTACAAACGATATACTTACTCAACGACTCAAACCCCACAAGTCTTGAAGCTTCTCTGATCTTCAACCACTCCTCCATAGTGCCCACGCGAATATCCTTCCGCGATACCTGTCCATAGAACACACATCCATGAATGCCTTAGTGTCCACTGATGCAGCTTGGAAACATCTACGAATTTTGAACGCGAACTCCCTCGCTTCTTCATCGCAAAACCCAACGATGTTCAAAGTGTAGAACAGCTCCAATAGTGCTAACAAAGATCACTTTTGCATATGTAAATGAAATCTCGGATATTTGAAACTCCAAGGATGTTTTTAGACTTTGAAAATCTTAGAAAACTTGTGCAGAAAATGTACTGTATGAAAACTGATTTTCTGGTTACGTAACTTTCAAAATTCTAAAAGAAACACGCCTTATTTAGAAAAGTTAAGGCAACGCATCGTTCGAACAAAATTTGTATGCCGCTCAAACGAGATGCACATGTTGTTTGAACGACATGCTTATCTCGCTTGAATGACATTCAAAGTCATTTGAACCACTGAAGTTAAGAGTTTGTGTTTTACACAACTCTAAACCATCTTTATCTCAGAATAAACAAAGTTTATCATTTTAAAAACATTTTTAATGAAAATAACATGCTAAAAGTATTTTTCTAGTCCCATAAACATTAAGCATTCGTACCTGAGCGATCTCGAAATGCAATGAATACGTGAAACGTGCATCAAAATAATCTCGACATGATTTATCTTTGAAGCTTGACTGCAACGTCTTATAAAAACTCTATGTCATAGACTGTGTGCAATCGTGACAATAAAAATATATCTATGACTAAAAAACATGTTTTTGTAATACTCCGTATTTTTATGGCCTTTAATTATGGGAGTAATTAAATTAAATTGGGATAAATTAATTTAATATTAATCCGAATTTGGAATTTAAATATTTACTAGCGTGACGAGAGTTAGTAATTATTGGTAAGAGTTATGTTGAATATTGATTTAATTTATTAAAATTGTCACGAGTGAAAAATACGACAGTTATAGAAATTAAGTCGGGACGCGCGTGTCAGTCGTGTCGGGACTAATTTAATGAAATGAAAACTATTTTTATTCTAAGTTTCCCATATCGTCATTTCGAGTGTGTGAATGTGTCCGAAAGGGTCGAGGTAGTCAGAAAAGTGAACTCGGGGGTTTAGTTTGGGTCTCGGGACATTTTTAGGCCTAACCGGCAACTCAGGAGGGCGTTTTGGTAATTTTCATTTTTAGGCCTTAATTAATGACAAAAATCATACGGCTATATCTATTGTTAAAGGTTGTCTTCTAGGGTTAGAACAAACACAACTCAGAGAAGCCATTAGAGGAGAGAGGTCAGGAGCTTTTCCAAGGCTAGAATCATCCTCGTTGCACCATTTTCACCACAACCACAGTCGGAGTGTAGATCGAAGGAAGAGGAACTCAGCCACACTATCAAATCCCAAGAATTCAGACCTATATTCTTGAGCCAAGTATCTATCTTGTTGTTCTTGAGTTGATAATACATTCATGCTAGTATAGGAGATATAATTTCATGTTCTGATGTAAAAATAATGTTGTTTGGGAGATTTATATTGAAATTTTGAGGATAAACCATGTTAGGACAACTATCTTGATATATGTAGAAGATTAACTACGGAATTGATGCCCAGTAGGGATTGAAATCTGGAACAATTATGAGGATATTGAACATGGTGATAAAAATAGGGTTCTTAATGAATTAGCTTGAATTAACCCCTTTAATTGATGGCCCTTGATGAAATTATATTTGCTTTACGTTAGAAATCACGTACTCAGGATATTATGACTTTTGGTTTGATTGTTTGGTAGTTTGGGACGAATTAATAAAGGTCTTGAGGATTTGAGTTGATGAAACCCGCAGGCAAAGAATTACATAAACTGGGCCAATAATTACTCGATCGATCGATCGACTCTAGAATGTCGATCGATCGACTGGATCGATCGATCGACCCTTTTCATCGATCAATCGACTCCTCCTAGAAATTGAATCTTTTTTCTTTTTAATTGTTAATCCAAGCCCAATTTATAAGTACCCTTAGACATAACTTAAATATTATAATGGGACTTGAGAAGGACCAGTAGGGTTATGGTCAAGGTCCGGGTAGTACGATTTCATATGGAACTGAATCATGGGGTTACGAGGGTATAAAGTGAGTTATGATTGCGTGTGTGACAAATTGGGGATTGTGCGAGTGAATGATGACTTCAGAAAGTAGGGTTGAGAGAGTACACCTGTTGATCTTATATTTATTAGAATGATACGCTTTGAGGATCGAGAAGTACAAGAGAACTTGCGGTATTGAGAGACGGTATATGGGTAGACTATGTATGGGTCGTGGGTGTACCTATCTGAGTAATGTAAATATATATATGAGTGTATGTATATATATTATTTGAATATCTGTGTTTAATCATACCCGCGCTACTTACTATTACAGAGGTTTTCATGCCGGGACAGTCTTATTCTGATGTGACCTTTATGGGGGATACTGACTCATACCCTAGAACATAGGATCCTTAGTACAGGCTATCTGAGAATGATAGTCAGACGGTTCTAAGAGACGTGAGGCTATGTGCTGACCTCTTAGTGACTTGAAAGTATTCTTCTCCCCCAATATGTGTGTTTTATGCTAATATAGTTCGAGGGTGGATCCGAACTAGTATTTCCCTTATTTGTACGAGAGGTACATGGACTTGATAGCAGAGTATGCCAGCACCATAGATTTTATGTGGGGTGCTCTATTTGTATATATATTATGCGTGATAAATATATGTACATGTGATTCATCTACTGTGCTTGTAAGTAGATAAAATTGATTAATTAATATTAAATAAATTAAGTGGTTGAGAACTTGGGGTTGTATTGAGATGTACATAGCTGGCTTGGTAAATTCATAAGAAAAGGTTATCAGATATAAACTATAGTCATGCAATTACTGGAATCAGGATTGGTGAGGGAAAATTGAGTTAGACTAGTTAACTGGGTTAGCTTTACCTAGATTAGTTCAGTAGTACGTTAGGCGTGCACACTTGTTGAGAGATGAGAATTCTTAAGTGAGTGTCGAGGCACTAACATGTATGTAATATCAACGGGTAAGCATTTTAAATACTTGCTAAACTATTTTAAAGATATTTTACACTCGGGCTCTGAACCGTTTCTTGTCGTCTCTTCTTTCTCTTGTATATATATATGTATTACAGGTGCCCAGCCACAGGGGCGTCAGACTTAGATCTTTGGACTATTGACGTGCTGCAACAAGTGTGGGAGTTGCAGGTCTTTTCATTTAGATGACTTCATCCTTGTCATCTCAGCTCTTTATGTAGTCATTTTAGATGGGGCATATGTCTCCCATTTCTAGCTTTTATTTAATTCAGAGAGGCTTGCACTCTTTATTATTTCAGTCTTCAGTTTTAGCTAGGATTGTTTTAATTATTTAAGTGTCCTTCGTTTTGGGATATTTTGTTTGGCTTGATTTATCTAGTCTATTTATTTCACTTGGATGGTTTGGTATTCTTTATTATTATATGTGTTCGTAAAAGTGGTTTCGTATATTAAATCATGACAATATAACTTAATCTATAAAATAAAATGTTTTGACACTTAGCATAATTAATTATTAGGTGATTAATAAAGAAAAATTGTTGTTGATACCAAAATTAGTATGCTGATGTAGACGAATAATAAGAAGACACGTGTCAATCTATGTGGCACAATAGCAACGGGGAAGTTCATTCCCCCGACCAAGTCAGACTTACTCCGAGGAACTCCAGCTCTCCGAGGAACTCCAACGCTCTGAGGAACTTCAACGCTCTGAGGAACTCTTGAAAAATGAGCAACTAAGGCGGTTCGAGCTGCATCTCGACCGCAGCATTGATTGCCAGATAATCAACAGTTCAACTATTCATTGAATGCCTATCATCTTGACGCACACGTTTGAAGAGAATTAAATGAATTAACCTTTCATATGTGTATCATTTAATGTAACACCCTTTCATGTACAGCCTAAGGGCTATAAATACCTTGTATCACCCTCATTCAAAGGGACCGGAATTTCTTGATAGAACTTGTAATCGAGAATTCCCAAACACTCAGCAATAACATAACAGTGGACGTAGGCCATTCATACAAGGCTGAACCACTTTAAAATATTCTGTCTCATTTATTTATCTGTGGTTAAATCATTAGAGTGATCTAATTTTTTACATCAACAGATTGGCGCCGTCTGTGGGAACGATTGTTATTATCGTTTTTCACCAAAAATCATTCATCATCAATGGCAGATAACCCGGAATCTAGCAATCGAAACGCTGGAAATGCTGGAAATCCTCTAAATCCCTCTGCACCTCCAGATCTGGCTGGGATTATAACGAATCTGGCTCAAGGACAAACCGCCATGCAAGAAACAATGCGACGACTCATACAGACCCTTCATGGCGGTGCACCTGCACGTTCAGGACAACGAAGTGGTCAGAGGCAAACCTACTTACTTTCTTCACGATCCAGGCGTACTGAGTCATATCGTAATGAGGAATCCGATGATTTCTTTTATCAACCTGTGCGAACTTCGTCAATAAGGGCTACAGATACTGATCAACGTATCACTCTCTCTCTCCAGAGAGACCCAGTGCCTTATAAAGACTGAGTAGGGTGTCTCCTTTCAGTCGATTTGGCCCTAGGAGGAATAGGAGTCCACCTAAGACCATGTCGAGGAGTTTTCGATAACCATCAGACCTCAGAGAAGGATCAGCACAATCACGACCAGTTGCTCGTCAAGATAGATCTCAGGAGGCTACTTCAGAGCAATCAATTGCTCGAACTAACAAGCCCGAGGAGGGAAATGATGCGTGGAAAGGTTCTAATCAGCGGTTAGAGGATAGATTGGGAGAAATGGCTAAGGCGAAGAATCCCCTACAACGAACTTTTGTTCAAGGGACACCTTTTGTCCAGGCCATTGTGGGTTTTCCTACTCCGTCAAAGTTTAAAGCACCTGTGGTAACCCCCAAATATGATGGAAAGACAGATCCTGTTCTACACATAGAGTAATATCAAGCTGCTGCCGACATCTATGCCGTCCCCGACGAGATGAGATGCAGAGCATTCTCAGGAACTCTTACTGGATCTGCCCAGATATGGTACAACAATCTTCCTCGGGGTAAGATTTCAACTTTCTTTCAGTTGGCCGAGTTGTTCATCGGCAATTTCTATTTTGGGGCAAAGCCAGTAAAAAGAGTAGCACACTTGTTAAGTGTTAGACAAAAATCTGGTGAGAGTACTAGAGATTACATAACTCGTTTCAATAACGAGAAACTGGAAGTCATAGATTATGAGGAAAAGACAGCAATCACCGCCTTGATGAATGGGTTATTGCCTAATAAGTTGTATTACACTCTGGACAAAGATCCGCCTACAACTATGTCAGAGTTGATGGCAAAAGCAGCCAAAATCATGAATGCCGAGGAGGCTATGGCTGCGAAGAAGAATATGGATAAAGAAACCAAAGTGGAAGACGACAAATCCAAGAAGAAAGAGCATAAGGGGAATGGCGGTGACAAGCATTCCAAGAATAATAAATCGTCATGGGAAGTCCTGAAGAAATTCGATAATTATACTCCTTTGAAAATGGGTATTAATCATGTCTTGGAAGAAATCAAGAATAACGAGGAAGTAAAGTGGCCAAAGAAACTGAGGTCAGACCCTGACCTGAGGAACAGGGATAAATATTGCGAGTTCCATAAGGATCACGACCATATGGCCAAAAATTGCATAGCTCTTCAGAACGAGATTGAAACACTCATCCGAAGAGGGAAGCTAGCGAAGTATGTTGATCGGGGAGGCGAAAGAAAAAATAATGACCGAACTAGAGAAAGGTCTAGGTCTCCTCGTCGAGCAGAGGAGAAAAAGAAAAGGGATCATAAAGATGATACAGAGGATGACCCCGATCTTCCCAAGAAACCAAGGCAGCCAGAACGAGAGGTATTTTCCATACGTTTTGGATCATTTGATTGTAATGTTATTACAGGAGGAGATGCAGGAGGAGGAAACCTTACTGCAGAAAGAAAGGCTTACCTTGGAGAGGCTCAAGCTTGCTCATATATTCAGCGAATAAATTTGGCTGAGGAAGATCGCCCGAGGAAGGTAAACAAAGAGAAGCTGATCATTGGCTTTTCAAAAAATGACCTGGCAGGTGTTCTTTACCCTCACGATGACCCTTTGGTGATCAAAATGAGGATGAAAGAAGTAGTGATTTCAAGGGTTTTGGTAGATAATGGTAGTTCGGCAGACTTCATGTACTATTCATGCTTTGACAGTTTAAATTTGAAATTATCTCAATTGGAACCTTATCACAGACCTCTATTGGGTTTTGCTGGCGAGAAAGTTTTTCCACGTGGGACGATCAAGTTGGATATATTCATTGGAACTTGGCCTGCTTGTCGAACAGAAAGAATACGCTTCTCTGTGATGGATAAGAATGTACAATCAACTTACAATATCATCATGGGAAGAGTTGGTTTGGAGAAGTTCGAAGCAGTCCCATCTACAGTACATCAGTGCTTAAAATTCCCAACAAATTTCAGAGTAGGAGTTGTGAAAGGTGATCAGATAGTAGCTCGGGAATGCTATTATTCGTCTGCCGAGCAAGAGGAGCTTGAAGAATCAAGGAAAAAGACTACTACCTACCAGGTGGAGGAAGGTACAGAAATTGAAACACTTGATCCTAGAGATGAATCCCAACTTGTAAAAGGACAGGTGGTGGAATCTACAGAAAACGTTATTCTGGACGACGAGCACCCTGAACGAGTAACCTAGATAGGTTCATCGTTGGATGTTTCAATAAAACAGGAGTTGATAACTTTTTTGAAAAACAGAAAGAAAACTTTTGCATGGAGTCATGAAGACATGCCAGGAATAGATCCAAACTTCTTATGCCATGAACTCAATGCGAATAAGGAGATCAAGCCTGTAAAGCAGAGAAGAAGAGTGTTTAGTCTCGAGAAGAATCAAGCCATACAAGAGGAGGTCGAGAAGCTCCAGAAAGCCCAATTCATTGAAGATGTGAAATATCCAGATTGGTTAGCAAATGTGGTGATGGTAAAGAAGAAAAACAATAAATGGAGAATGTATGTTGATTTCACCGATCTCAACAAGGCATGCCCAAAGGATCACTTTCCATTGCCTAGAATTGATCAACTAGTGGATGCTACCTTGGGACACGAGCTGCTCAGCTTCATGGACGCTTACTCTGGCTACAACCAGATTAAAATGAAACCTGAAGACATAGAAAGCACTTCTTTTATTACCCCTAGGGGAACTTATTGTTATAATGTTATGCCTTTTGGTTTGAAAAATGCAGGGGCGACATATCAGCGGCTGATGAACAAGGTTTTCGCTGAACACATCAGTTGCAATATGGAAGTCTATGTCGACGATATGCTGACAAAGAGCAAGAAAGCTGCTGATCACCTAGTTGACTTAAGTCAGACCTTTGATCAACTGGATAAATACCAAATGAAGCTCAACCCGACGAAGTGCACCTTTGGAGTACGAGAAGGAATGTTCCTCGGGTACATCGTCAACCAGCGAGGCATTGAGGCAAATCCAGCAAAGATCAAAGCTCTTTTAGGGTTGCGATCTCCAACGACGAAGAAAGAGGTACAGAGTCTTACAGGACGAGTTGCAGCGCTTAACAGATTTGTATCCCGAGCAACTGATAGATGCCTCCCATTCTTCAAAACACTTCAAAAAACTTTTGAGTGGAATGATGAATGTGAAAAAGACTTTCAAGACTTGAAGAAATATCTGGGAGCACTTCCACTGTTATCCAGGCCAATAATGGGAGAGAAGTTGTACTTGTACCTGGCAGTATCAGAGAATGCAGTCAGCTCGGCATTGATCAGATTGGAGAATGGAGTCCAGAAACCAATTTATTACACAACTAAGGCTTTCCGAGGTGCAGAGATCAGGTACCCAAAGCTGGAAAAATTGGCATTGTCATTAATCGAAGCAAGTAGAAGAATGAGGCCTTATTTCCAGGCCCATACCATCATCGTGTATACCGACATGCCATTGAGACAAGCCCTTCATAAGCCAGAAAAACCAGGGAGACTGATGTATTGGGCAATAGAGCTCGGTGAATATGATATTGTGTATGAACCCAGATCATCATTAAAAGGGCAGGCTGTAGCAGACTTTATAGCAGAATTTACATATCCTGATACCCCCGAGGAACAAAAGTTGCTCGCTGACCAACCTGTGGATGTTACAGGATCAACAGACATAAGTCCAGATCAACTCCGGTTGGTAAAAGGGCTTGTGGATGTAGAAAGATCATCAAATTCAAACCCAGACCAACTCTGGTTGGTAAAAGGGCGAGAAGAGATGGTCGACGAAGAGCAAAAAATACCAGGGGAGGATGAAAGGAAACAACAGATATTTCACCGAGGAACTCTATCAGATAAGAAATTTGAAGACGGGTTACCTATATGGAGATTATATGTAGATGGATCATCTTGCACAACGGGTTATGGAGCAGGGATTGTTTTGAAAACCCCAGACGAGATTGACATGGAATATGCCTTGCGATTTCAATTCAAAGCCTCCAATAATGAGGCTGAGTATGAAGCCTTGATAGCAGGTCTTAATTTAGCAAAGATTATGGAAGCGCAACAAGTGATGGTATTCAGTGATTCTCAATTAATTGTGAATCAGATGATGGGAACATATGCAGTTAAAGGAGAATTAATGGTCAAGTATCATGCAAAGGCGATGGAGTTATTGGCAGAATTTGATGCCATTTAGTTGATCAGAATACCAAGAATGGAGAATGCACAAGCAGACGCATTGGCCCGACTAGCATCAGCTACTCGTACCGAGCTGCGAAGAATAATACCAATTGAAGTATTAGAAGCTCGGAGCATAGATGAAGACCTGACAATGAATGTTATAACCCTTGATTTAGGACCATCTTGGATGGATCCCATCAGGGCATATATTGAGGAGGGAGATTTACCGGAGGATAAGCTCGCTGCAAAGAAATTGAAGTTTAAAGCTGCTCGGTATGTACTAACTAATGGTGTTTTGTATAGACGAGGAATTATGGTAGGTTTGCAGAGATGTGTACATCCCTCCGAGGTGAAGGAATTGATTGAAGAGATCCATGAAGGGTCCTGTGGAGCCCATGTAGCAGGTCGGACACTTTTGCAAAGGGTGATGACGCAAGGATACTACTGGCCAACGATGAGGGCTGATTGTATAGCCTATGCTAAGAAATGTGATAAATGCCAACATTTTTCTTCCATCCGACGTACTCCACAAGCATTGTTGACACCCATAACTTCCCCTTGGCCATTTTCCATGTGGGGAATTGATCTGGTTGGACCACTGCCAACGACCCGAGGAAGATTCAAGTACCTCGTCGTGGTAGTGGATTATTTTACTAAGTGGGTAGAAGCTGAGCCTCTAATTAATATGACATACGGGAAGGTGTACCAATTCGTTTGGAAGAACATCATCTGCCGATATGGTCTCCCTCATGCCTTCATCACAGACCATGGAACACAATTTGATAACGAGGAGTTTACCGCTTATTGTCATCAGTCAAACATTTTGAAGGTTCATTCAGCACCAGACCATCCTTAAAGCAATGGGCAGACTGAAGTGACGAACCGAACATTACTAAATGGTTTGAAGAAGAGGCTAAGTGAGGCTAAAGCTAATTGGATTAATGAGCTACAGTCAGTATTGTGGGCTTACCGAACAACTCCCCGAGCAGCAACTAGAGAATCACCATATATGCTGGCATTTGGAAGTGAGGCTGTAATACCTGCCGAGTTGGGTCTTCCAACACACAAAGTGCTGAATTTCAATTCCCCAGTCAGCGACTTGATGAGGAGATTAGATTTGGACATGCTCGAGGAAGTTAGAGAAGAGGCAGCCATTAGGAATGCTGCTTATCAATAGCGAACAACCCTGTTCTACAACAAGAGGGTGAAAAAATGAGACTTAAAAGAAGGAGGTTACGTGCTAAAGAAGGTCATTCAGAAGCACAAAAGTTGGAAGCAAACTGGCATGTACCTTACCGAGTTACTGCAGTTGTCCGACCAGGAACTTATCGAATAGCAACTCTAGAAGGAGAGGAATTTAAGAATGCATGGAATGCTGAACACCTACGCAAGTATTATCAGTGATGTAAAATGTAAAGCAATTCCATCAATATGAATAAAACGATGATATTTCACAATCTTCTCTCCTTTTATTGAATGTTTTTCGGGGAATACTAGTGTGTTTAACACTACGCTGCTCGGCAGTAAAATAACGCTGCTCGGCAGTAAAAAGAAGACGATAGTTCAAACCCACGACCAACTCCGGTTGGTAAAAGGGCGAGAACAAACTACACTCCTTTGGTTAGGAGGTGTACACTAGCGTGACCAACTCAGGTTGGTAAAAGAACTAGTGGACATGATAGTTCAAACCCACGACCAACTCCGGTTGGTAAAAGGGCGAGAACAAACTACACTCCTTTGGTTAGGAGGCGTACACTAGCGTGACCAACTCAGGTTGGTAAAAGAACTAGTGGACATGATAGTTCAAACCCACGAACAACTCCGGTTGGTAAAAGGGCGAGAACAAACTACACTCCTTTGGTTAGGAGGCGTACACTAGCGTGACCAACTCAGGTTGGTAAAAGAACTAGTGGACATGATAGTTCAAACCCACGACCAACTCCGATTGGTAAAAGGGCGAGAATAAACTATACTCCTTTGGTTAGGAGGCGTACACTAGCGTGACCAACTCAGGTTGGTAAAAAAGCTAGTGGACATGATAGTTCAAACCCACGAACAACTCCGGTTGGTAAAAGAGCGAGAACACAAGATGATTGATGAAAGGCCAATCTCGGTTGGTTAGGAAACAAAATTTATCAAATGCCAACTTATGTTGGTTGAGAAGTAAGATATTATCTCAAATGCCAACTTATGTTAGTTGGGAAGTAAGTTTATTACATAAAAGTTCCTCGAAGAACAAATATTTCAAACTGAACCAAGTATAGTTGGTCGGGGATAAAAACCCACTAACTGTAGTTGGTTGACGAGGAAAAATCATCGACCTTGGTTGGTCGGGCACATTTTATGAAAAAGACAAAAATTTACCAAGTATAGCTGGTCGGGGATAAAAACTCCCACTAACTATAATTGGTCGACGAGCACAATTTAACAATCTTGGTTGGTTGGAAAATTTTTAAACATTTTTATACTCATTACTTTATTATTAAATGATCGAGCAACGTTACTAATACTTGTAATTTTTATTACTAAACCACACAATATTGTTATGCAAGCACAAATATAAAGTGTTTGACAAGCACAAGACAATAGCAATACAGATTTGCAAACAGAAAATGAAAGCCTTTCATTAAAATTTAAAACGAATTACAAGTTACATATGTGTACATTGAGATCCCTACTCTATTGGTTTCTTTCCCTCTGCTTTTGAAATAGGTTCCTCGCCAGCAGACGGATCATTTAAAGTCTGAGGAGAGTTAATGAAGTTCAAGTCCTTCAGCATCCTAACGTTCATCACAAAAGGTGTATCCAGTAGATTCTCGGGATGAGTTACCTCGATCTGAGAATGAAGATTGTAGTCACCGAGGTATTTTGCAATTAAGCTCCGAGGAATTGCACGAGCTGGGATCCATTCCATGTCCAATTTATAAGGTGGCACAGGCAAATCTAGTAGCCCAGGAGCATGATAATCCCATAAATAATGGCCCTGCTCTAGTTTTAATACACCCAGGGCGTTCAACCATCCCTGTTTATGACCTTCATTATTGGCATTTTCAAGGCGAGCATCCAAGTGATAAAGGGCCTCATTGTAGCCTGCCATCCAGAACTCACGAGGTTGTTTGTGGAATTGGAAAGTTATTCTCTCTAACTGTTCATGAAGGTTCCTGGCAAAAACATCCTTATTCTTCAGAGCAGACTTTGTCGAAGCAAGTTGATCCTCTAGAGTTTGGATTTTCTTAGACATTTCAGACAAAGCCCGATCTTTTGCATTCAATTGGAACGCCTGAGTTTCCAACGTTGATAGAGTACGAGCTTCTTCAACATTACGACTAAGAGCTCTTGATCCTCCCCGAGCAGGTCGGGAACTTGGTTCCTCGACAACATTCTGAGCAGCTCTTCCTCGTCCACGAGAACCTCTTCCCCGCCCCCGAGTAGCAGTAGAAGTACCAGATCTTCTCAAGGTATCCAACTCTTGCCTTAATTTGGCATTCTCAACCTCTAGAAAGGAAAATCCCTCGTCAGTCACTGGGATTACAGCTGTTGAAGAAGATGCTGCAGACTTATACTGTGCCAGCTCTTTCTGCAAATTGTTATTCTTTTGCTCCAGCAGCTCTGCAATTTGTCTACAAGCTTCAACTTCGCCCTTTAGAGTTCTCTCCCTAACATTGTACCCAGTGGCCTGTCTCGGCAGAAAGCTGTTGATATCTCTTTTCATACTCCTTGTGTAAAAGGGCAGTTGATTCCTTGTACTGAGTCTGAAGATCTTCTAAATTATATTGAAGCTCCTCGATTATGTCATAGTAAGCCACGTTATTGGCCACAGCTCGATCAAGTAAGTCCTTCAGGTATTGATAAGCTTCCACTGCCTGCTCTGAAGCACCATGGCCAAGGATGTCGGCAACTTCTGATGCACTTAGGTCTGGGTGACCAGCTTTATAATATTCATGGCATTGCTGCATCAACTTTGTGTCATTAGCAGACATCAGATCCATCCTGGCCAGAAACTAATAGAGAAAGAAAAAGTAATCATAAAAAAGAAGATCAAGACAGAGTGCAGATAGAGAAGAGACAATCATATGGAAGAAAAGAACTCAAATTTTATTAGATCATAAGGCAAAGTTACAAAGATATGGGATACAAAGTACAAGTAAAAGGAAAAATAAAAGAGAATGCCGAACAACTTCACACCTTTTCCTTGTCTCCCAAGACTTTCTCGGGAGGCTGGGACGAGGAGCTTGGTTGCTCGGTGGGAACAATAATCTGGTCGGATGGAGTTGGGATTTGTTCAGGAGGAGCAGGCAAAGAAGAAATCTCCTCAGTAGATGTCTGGTTAGGTTGTGTAGCAAGGACTTGATCACCCACTATCAGTGAAGACTCCTCGGATGCAGCTTCATCCTCTTCTTCATCTTTAATAGCTGGAGGAGGACCAGGAAGATGTTGTTGAAATAGTTCAGAGTCCTCGCTCACCTTCAATTCTTGCAAGGTAGCAACCCAACCATCTCGGAAGTATTTCAAACTCCCATACTGCACTTGAGCCATCATTGCAGCTACCCCCTATCCCATCCTTTGTCCCAACCGGTTTGAAAGTATTTTTTAACAGCCACTTTTCTCTTCATTTTCTCCGAGGAGAGCTTCTCGGATAGAAGATCCTCGGTGGCTTTCAATTTGGCCTCCACCTCCTCCTTCTGGCGATTTACTTCTCGCAGAAGGGTCAGCTCTTTCTCGGTCGATTTCAACTTATTTCCAAGCTCCCCAAAGCTTGTGAGCTTCTCAGCATATTTTATATTCTCCCTTTCCAAATCTCTCACCTTATTTCCCAACTGTACCTTCTCTGCTTCAGACGCAGCCAACTTTTTCTCCCATTCACCCCTATCCTCGTCATATTTTTGACAAGAATCCTTCAGAGATTGGGCTAAACCCAGAAAAGCATCCTCCACTCCAGACGAGGAGATAAAAGCCTTGAGTGCTTCATCTTTCTTCACTATGGTGTTAAAACAACTCACCAGCTGAAAAAGAAGGTAATGATAAGTTAGTGCCGAGATACATATATTGACTGAAAGAAAGAAAAATTCAGGATAAGAGAAACTTACTGAAGCAATATGACGAGTAGATAGGGATGTCAGCATATCCCTAGACATGTTTTCTTCAATTCCTTGGACTTCAGGAATAGTCCAAGTCTTTACCGAGCTCATTGCAGAACTCGGGGGAATAATGGTTGGAACACCAGCTCCACTAGCTTGGAGCTGGGGAATGGTTTCAGAAAAACTGACCGAGGAGGATTTCTTTAATCTCCTCAGTGGCACTTCAGCAGTTTCAGCCAAAGAACCTTTGGTGGGGGAAATGGTGACCACTTCCACAGAAGTACTTCTCTTGCTCGGAGCAACTGGAGGCTTCTCGGCAGCCTTCTGAGGAGCAACAGAAGGGGCAACATCTACTTTCTTTGTCCCCTTTGGGGCATCATTCTTGTTTCTCTTTCCATCTCCAGCAGAGGAAGTCTCCTCGAAGATAGCAGGAACTCTTCTTTTGCCCATCTTCTGACTTAGAGGAATGTGAGATTCTGGTGAAGATTCCTCAGAAGCTGGCAATGGTTCACTAATGCTGACCACAGGACGAGCAGTAAAGGATGTAGTATAACTGCTATACTGCAACAAATATGAAGCAGACCTGATGTGCTCGTCTGAAACTCTTCGATGCAAATTCCAGATATGTTTCAAATGTTTAATATTTACTTCTGATTCTTTTGGAGTTTTTCTCTTACTGTCAACTGCAAACAAATACATAGTGAAATATCAGTCATACATTTTGTCAAACACAATGAAATCATAATTTCAAAAACAAAATAAGATGAAAATAACCTATCCCATTGCCATATGGGGGGCATCTAGGACCCTCATATACTTCATCTCCAATTAAAGGGGTATGTTGCCAATTTTTGATGACTACCCCGTGTTCAAAATAATCCCTGTTTGCATCAGGGAGGTTGACTACTAAGGCCCTATTCAAAAACCTAGTTTTTAAATAAAAAACATTGTCTAAAACAGCCCATCTGTAACAATACATAATCTCAAGAATTCCTATACGAGTTCCATGAGTTTGATTTAACCTATACACCCCATTAACTATTCTCCATGTGTTGGGGGCTATTTTTGCAGGGACAACATCGAAATACTGACAGAAATCTAAACACAAAGGGTTTGGTGGAAAAGAAAATCCACATTCAGCAATAAAGAGGCTAGGGAACCAATGTCCCTCAGCCAAATTAAAATAAGTTGAAGGTTCAGAAAGACTCTCCAAAGTCACCCAAGAAGGAATAGAAAAGTCAGAACGGAATTTCTCAAGAGATTCGGTAATATAAACCATGGTGAATAAAAAGAAATGAAGAATAAGGAAGAAAATCTTACAGGAAAAAGGAGATCTGTTGACAAACAAACGAAGAAAGGGATGAACGCACGGGAGAGAGAAAAGCTATAGAAAACTCGAAAGCAGAAATTAAAAAAGGTAGAAGACGATGGGATTGCCTCTGAAGCTTAAATACTTTGCCTTGGTAAATGGCGAAAGAAATGATTACAAAAAGGAAACTATTACGCTACCGGCGGCTAAAAGGACAAAAAGGGCACGAAGATCGAAGAGCTTATAAAAATGCAAAAAGGCAGATTCTGCGAATTTGGAAGGAAATTCAAATACGAAGAAAAGGCTCCTAAAACCCAGGAAGGTCATTTAATATTGCCATATACCGAGGAAGAATGTTCCATACTCCTCAAAGTTCGAAATATGAAACATTGGGGGCTTCTGTTGATACCAAAATTAGTATGCTGATGTAGACGAATAATAAGAAGACACGTGTCAATTTACGTGGCACAATAGCAACGAGGAAGTTCATTCCCCCGACCAAGTCAGACTTACTCCGAGGAACTCCAGCTCTCCGAGGAACTCCAACGCTCCGAGGAACTTCAACGCTCCAAGGAACTCTTGAACAACGAGCAACTAAGGTGGTTCGAGCTGCATCTCGACCGCAGCATTGATTGCCAAATAATTAACAGTTCAACTATTCATTGAATGCCTATCATCTTGACTCACACGTTTGAAGAGCATTAAATGAATTACCCTTTCATATGTGTATCATTTAATGTAACACCCTTTCATGTACAGCCTAAGGGATATAAATACCTTGTATCACCCTCAATCAAAGGGACCGAAATTTCTTGATAGAACTTGTAATCGAGAATTCCCAAACACTCAGCAATAACATAACATTGGACGTAGGCCATTCATACAAGGCTGAACCACTTAAAAATATTTTGTCTCATTTATTTATCTGTGGTTAAATCATTAGAGTGATCTAATTTTTTACATCAACAATTGTTTTTGACAATGATGCTAAGAATGAACCAACCGAACACTTTGATTTAATTTGATAAAGGACTAATCACCCGATATTTAATTAATCAGTGTGTCACAGGTGGTATCAGCGCATCAGGTTCTCGTGTCCTTAGGATCTGTGCGGTTTATTATGCTTCCAGCTTAGCTTCTTTGATATAGAGCCTTATCTTTAGGATTGTTGATTTCTATGGTGAGATTTCGTTCTCCTGCTATAACGTATATATTAGTGAATCTGATTTGCATTCGGGCGTGTTCGAACAATAAAATATGACAGGCGAGGGCCGTTGGGCGGACAACAAGAGGTAGGGCTTAGCTGAGGTTGTAGAGTATATTCGAGGATGATGACCGTAGTCAAGGTTACCCCTATTATGGCACGGGAAGCCAGGACTGTAAAAAAAAAGCGGTTAGGGCGCAACATATGATTTCCAAGTGCTGCTATAGTCGAAAGTGGTGCCAAATTAGGCTCACCCAACGTGGTGGAATTGGGAGAGAGTCAGATGAAACATTAAAGAGAACCATCAGTGAAAGTTATAGAAATGCGAGAATTGTGTGTGTTAGCCAACGAAGGTAAAAATATCCAGAACTTGGAAATATGGCGAAGTGTGGTTAATTGGAAGTGAAAATTTGGGGTAAAATTTTCTTGGATCGTCGGAGCAAAGTTATAATGGTGGGATTTGACCACCACATTTAGAAGTGGGAAGTTGTGTCAATGGACGGATCTTAAGTACGATTTGACCATCAGATGTTCAGGATAAGAAGTAAACGTTGTTCTAAACTCATCACAGGAGGGCCGGACAGAGGTCCATGTGTGAAAATGAATTTAATAATTTAGCGAATCTTGTACCGGATGAAGTGGAGGATTCCAAGTGGGAGATCGACTCGTACAAAAAGTTGACTACACTCGGGGAAAAAACTCTACCGGACGGTTGATCTATATGGTGACAATGTCACTCTTTGTCAGTAGAGATGTTAATGATTCTTTGTGAAGGGAGCTAAAAGAATCAAAAGATTTATTCGGAGAGTAGGACTGGATGAAACGCTGTTAGTGAAACACCATAAGGGAGAGACCCATCAGGGGACCCATTTAAATAATTCAGATAGCTAAATTCGTACCAAGTGACGGTGAATTCAGTCAGGACTATTGAGACCAACAATGCATTCCTTAACACCAACGAAACTAAGGAAATAATGGGGGTAGTCATCAAAGTTGAGACTACTAGAGTCCGAGAGAAGGGAAACCCTAATATGGTCAGTATGGCTGAAGATAAGTCGATTAAAGATATAAGTATTTTGTGGAGAGTATGACCGCATGCATTAGTTTTTCCCAAAGTGAGTAAAGGGACAAGAGTATAGTGCCTAGTAAGGGTCAATAATTAAAGTAGTTTTGTTTTGGTTCGGACAGGTGTGTTATGTACAAAAACCATTTGAGCAGCCAGGGCAATTGGCAAGGTAAAAGTATGAGTCTTACCCTCGGAGGATGAGGCGTGTTTTATGTAACTCGATTAAGTAACTACATTTTGATTATTGCTACATTCGCATGTGAGACGAGTTAGTGCATATATCGATAACATTATTATTATGTGGATACTGTCCTTGGCATAACGGTGTTATCTTTAGTGTTATCCGCAGAGAACGAATGGGTGTATTGATAGTGGTATATAACCTATTGGGATTACTCATTTTAGTGATGTGTTATACGAGTATGATATTATCTCTATTATTATTTTATAGTAATAATTAGACCGATAGCGGGCGAATATCGCAAGTCTATCGAGGTTGCTGCTCCAGTGCAGGATGTTTTGCTCGGGCGAAGCCTCACCTGCGAGAGGGTCGGGCTTGCATTTATATCATGTATTATAGAGACTTCTAAGGGTATAGTGGTATCGAGATGTTTAATCCCGGAGTATGTAGGGACTTTAGTGATATGATTCAGTGTGTATTGGGTTTACTGTTGAGCGAAAAGATTTAGCTCCTTATTATGTTTAGCACTCAGGACTTGGTGATAAGAAGAGCGCATTGTTATATCACTCCTTTAGAGACGTGATAGGTAAGACTTATATTCATATGTTTGGGCCCAGGAATTTACAACTCGAGAGTGGTGAATTTAGGCAGGACTAGTGGAGTCCTCTGTAATAGTAGCATACCGTATTTCAGGCTCGACAGGGCTTTTAGATGTCACCCGTGAGTGAGTAGGGTGGGTACTAAAGGCATATTTTATCGTTATAAATTATTATTCAATTAAGTTAGCAAGTCGAGCTTATTATGGTAATGTGTAGTAATTAATTACCGAATGTTTGAATGATAGTAAATCGAGTGATAAGGCTATCGTGTAGGATACTCCCGGTGAGTAATATTATTTTGGTGAGGTGCCACCTGAAATAGCGTTGAGCCTACATATATGAATATATATATATATGAAAATGTCATGATATCATAGACTTTAGGGAGTAATTTGTCTAGTTATACGTACTCCCAGTGCGTAGGGATTTATTTAGATCTGACTCACGATATATCGTGTTCTGTATTTAGAAAGTGATAAAACTCGTTATATATATAGCGCCAAGAACTTGGGATAGTGAGAGCGCCATGTTTCATGTTATTTTTAGGGACATAAGAGTGGACGCGTATACTTGTATGTCAACATACGTAGATTGTGGGAAAGTACATATTATGGATTGAGGACCTTACGGATCTTGACGACCGACAATGCTAGGTAGTAGTGTATCAGGGGGGTTCCTTGTTTGGATTTCGCTTTGCGAGACACCCCACGCATGAAACTAGCGAACTTCAGGAGTTGGAGAGAAGTTTGGATATTAGTACATGGGTTTCATACCTTGACTAATGTACATATAGGAGAATATAATCAAAATCTATAATTCTGTTGTGACTTAAGGCCTGTAGAGTTGCCTAATCCTGATGTGAAGATTGGTTTAAAAATAATTATATTTGAATTGTGCATTAAGGCACGAGACATAGGGTGTATGGGCGCCCTAAGTGACTAAATCTTGATTTTGTCCGCATTTGGAAATTTTGGGATAAGGTATATATAGAGGTTGAGGAATAAATTGATATAATGCTTGAGTTATGCATTTGATTTGTGCATGCGATTCATATTGTTGCGATTTATTCATCGTGCTAATTATCTTCGAGCATCTATTCGTGCGCTATTGCGTACTTCTCCGTATTTTCTTGTAAGGGGCAAATTTGCATGGATTGGGACGCTATGGACTATTTTGGATAATTGTTTTAGAGCATGGATTTGGCAGAGCACCACAACACCCCACGTCAATGTACTCCATCAAATAAAACCCTACCCCAAGACCTGTTGAATCTGTTCCGATAACTCCCGCATCTCTTATGGGGACATACGATATGGTGCACGTGCCATTGGATTAGTCCAACGCGCTAAATCGATAACAAACTCTATCTCTCGACTCAGCGGTAAACCCGATATCTCTTAAAACACATCTACAAACTCGCTAGCCACTGGGATTGAGTTTAATTATATAACCACCTCATGTGTGGGCTCTTCCTTAACTTAATATCGGTAAGTGCTCGACCCTCCTTCGAGAAGAAGCATTGCCCCTAAGAACATCTTTTTCCCTGGAATGGCGAACACAATGATCCTACCAAAATAATCCACTATCGCCCGATATCCTGCCAATACCTAAAATAACATCATACTTTGTCATGTCTAACATAAGTAAATTAATTGTTAAACTCAATCTCCCTACTCCTCTACATACGGAGTGAATAAGTGCCCCACTACCCAAAGGCAAATTACACACATGAAAATGTTATCGACTGTCTCTAATAAATCGGTCGTACGTGCAAATCTAGCGGCTATAAATGAATGAGATGCTCTTGTATCAAATAACACCATACCTCTAAGCCAATATATAGGAAACATACCCTCAATTTCTAGTAGCACCGACGGTGCTTGTGGTATCATCGAATTTTGGACCTTATAGACACATCAATGCTGCATTTATCCTTGCTATTGTGGGACTGCTAGTGCTGGTGTTGCATGTGCTATTTGCGGTTGTTGCCCCTGTAATACTATGTAAATATTGCGTATTTCACCCATTAACCTATGCGTTATTAGCCCCATCAAGTATCTTAATCCCTATATTTATGCTCGTTAACCAGACAATCTCAGATTTCTATATATACATGCTTTGAAGGGGTTAATTGAGATTTTGTAGGTATTTCGGTACTTAGTATAGAGTTCGGACGCATTCCGGAGAGTTTTCGTACAAATACGCACGCAGAAGGGCACTTTAGTCATTTCATAGCTTGGGTATCTGGCCCAACATCTCACAAAAGTTGTAGCCATCTGGGAGAGCATTCGCGTGGCCACATTCTAGTCGTATTCGCGAAAGGGCACTTTAGTCATTTCGTGCGGTGATGAACGGAAAACAACGACAGAATGCGTGAAGCTTGACCAGATGGCTACAATTTTCGTGAGATGTTGGGTCAGATACCCAAGCTGTGAAATGACTAAAGTTCCCTTCCGCGTGCGGATTTGTACAAAAACTCGCTGGAATGCGTCTGAACTCCATACTAAGTATCGAAATACCTACAAAAGCTCAATTAACCCCTGCAAAGCATGTATATATAGAAATATGAGATTTTCTGGTTAACGATCATAAATATAGGGATTAAGATACCCAAGGGGGATAATAATGCGTAGGTTAATGGGTGAAATATGCCATATTTGCGTCGTATCACCCTTCTACTGTGCTTGACCTTAATATAGACATTCTTTCTTCTTATGGTAAGCCTCCCCACACTGATACCCTATTAAATTTCACTTTCGCTGACCCTACTGGCCGAATCGAGGTTGTCTTGGTCGCTGGCCGTGGTAGCCTTAGCCCTGTTGGCCACTCCATTATTCCCTCGACCCTGTTTGTCCTGGGGAACCTGCTACTGCTGTTGTGGGCCCTGCTGACCACCGTCATTAGTCCTAAAGCCCCCCAAGTTAAATCTTTTAGCAGAATCCTAATGATTACCAATCTACTGTTGGGGTTCCCCATTAGCACCATTACCTACTGACTTGCCCGACTGGCTAGAGTCCCCCCCTCTCTTACTCCCCTTCAGATGGAAGCGATGAACCTAAGTGCAATAATGCAAAATTAATGACATCAGTGTACATCTGTAATGCCGGGTTTTTCAAAAAGTACTGTCTAATCCTCCAATTCATCCCATCATAAACTGCTATATCTTCTTTTCCTCACTATTCACTAATTCGGGCATAAAGTTTGCCAGACGAGTGAATTATTTTTAATAATCAACCACTACACGATCTGCTTGCTCAACATCAAGACATTTCCTTTGCATACTAGTCTGAATAGCCAAAGGAAAGTATTTGCGATCAAATCGCCCCCAAAACTCTGCAATAGGCATTATGTCTCGCTCCTATGCCATGGTGACTGAATCCCACGACTGTAGCGCTGCACCTACAAGCTTAAACGTCACCAACATCTTCCTATGAGTATCGTTGCATTCAACTATGTAAAGGTGACACTGCATGTTATTCTTCTACTGACTGGATGTTATAACATCTGAACTGCCCTTGAACTCTGGTGGATGCCTCTTACTAAAGGCTTCCCTCAGCCTTTCCTACACAGATGGCCCTGGGTAGGCCTGGACGACGGGTGCCATCGACTGCTACTGAGCCATAGTGGTCATTGCGGCATTGATCGCCCCAGCAACAATATTTGCCACCTCTGTGTCTGTCACTGTCCCCTGTGGTATATGTGGCTCCTGTTGCCTGTCCAGCGTTGGGCCCTCCAGCGACCCTAGTCTGTCGTGCTCTTCTAGGCGACATATAAAGCCGAACCGAATTTGTATATGTCCACAGCTAATATAAATGATATCACCAGAAGAATCTAAATACATAAATGAGTACAATAATCCTAATAATAGGGCTCTATATCAAATAACGCTATACTGGAATCATAATAAGTCCGCAAAGATCCTAAGGACTCTAGAACCTAATGCTTTGATACCTTATGTGACACCTCGCTTTTAAAATAACAAGTGGCCAACCCTCAACTAAAATAAAAGAAGAATCTCATTTGGCTCATTCTTAGCATCACCGTCGAAAACGAATTAATTACTAACTACCTATTAATTACATAAGTCGTGTGTCAATTTTAATCTTTCTTTAAACGCCATAAATCAATTTATAATTATAACCATTCATCATAATTCATTTAGATACATAATGAAATCCACAATCACATATATATTTAACTATTTGAATCTCATACATGCCAATTAACTGAATAAACCATCGATATAAACTCCATACAATAATCCCAACAAACAAAAATAGAATAAACTGAAATAAAATTATCTTTGGGCAACATTCCCAAATAGTAAATAACTGAATCCTATCTAGAACATCAAAGATAGAAAGTGTCTATAGCAATCCATGCAAGCACACCACAGCTGCAGCTCTGACAACTTGGGACCTGGAATAGATACTCATGTTTAGAATTCCTTTGGCTGGGCACCTAAAAGGTTTTGAAAATAATTTTGATACGGGCCAGAGCCCAAATCCTTTTGAAAATATTTTGCAAGTAATTAAAATGAATAATAGTTATGAATACATTATTTTGTGTTTAAATTGGTATCGCACTCACACGAGACAATACTCACCCCTCAATTATAGTGTGCACCTAACGTATACATTTCAACCTCCTAGTTATGCTATCTCGCCTATCTAGTCCTTAATATCCTTAAGTCCATACGCTACGCTATGTTACGCGTACTTTATAAAATTAATTTTGACATTTGTTTAATAATTATAATTCTCAATTATAATCTATTAATTCATTTCCAATAACTTTATCTAATTACAACATAATCATCCACAGTTAATGTTTTAAGCGCATATATATTTTTCAGCACATTTATATATGTATTTTTCATAACACAACAAGAACACATATGTATCACGTATAACCTCCATCCCTCAGAGTAATAGCTCACTCGATGCGGATCTCTAAAATGCTATCATGCTCCAGAGCATATATACATCATCCTGGCCTACTGGGTCGAAATCTCACACCAACCCAACAAATCGTAAACGTATTGGAGGCGGTCATAGTCCTGAGAAAGTGAGTTATAACCATACCAAAATTACCTCACTTTGACTCTAACCTTGCGAGGGCATGCATGGCGCTATGACCTGAGGCTGATATTAAGCCTGCTGATATTCACCAGGGAAGATAACCCACCTTGCGCAACCTCCACTGATAGCAGTAGAGTGTGTTTGTTCAAATAATTATATCATACCCACAAATATAATAACACATATATACTGTCTCTATACCCGTATATATTTTCAATAATTTTGGCTAACCGTGCCTACACTAGCCTAACATTCCTGAATATCATTCCATTATCAATTAGTTAAATATTCTTTTATTTAATCAATTACGTCTCAAAATATAAAATCTGGACATATTCTATTTTTCAATCAGCTCATAGTCCAGTTTTCTCAAATCTTCATCTCAATTTCATTAATTATTCCTCGAGTATAATTCATCCAAAATACTTTACTTTTCACCTCGGATAAAATCCCAATTACCCCAAGGCCAAAATAATAATTCACTTAATTTCTGGAAGTTCTAAATTATCCCCGGACCCATAAATTAATCCCCAAAATTAAATTATAAACATATTTCATCAAATAACACACACTGGCTGTAATAATGCAGTGGAACCAGTTCTGCTTGTTCGCCCCCTGTTGACAACAATAATTCATCATGTTTCGATTTTCAGCAAGTTTAAAACCAACTAATCCACATCCAAATCATCTTTTCTCACTGATTATGAATCCCCACGAGCCCTAAACATGAATTAAATCCAGATTAAATATAAAATTTCTCTTCACATGATCACTACATGGGGTTTGCAATTAATCTCGAAATATTATGAAATTCTCACCATATCATAAAAATTTATAAACTTTTAAATCTTCTACATCCATAATTTATTTGTCTACATGGAATTTAATTTTCTAGATTTCAATCCTAATAAATCACACATATATTTTCATGAAATTATTTGTCAAAAACACAATTATACATGAATCCCACACAAAAATCAATTTTCAATCATGATATGAATTGAAAGATAAACATAATTATTTAGCAAGATAATCACTAGCCTCAATACATGTTGGGTCTGATTTTGTGTAGAGAATTCCTCTTTGGTGATGATAATTCCTCTTAATTGCCTTCCTTGAATCCTCTTTTGCCTCCTTTTGGAACCCTTTTGAGTTTTCTACTCTTTTTCTTTTCACTTTCTCTCTAACTTTGGGCATGGCACAAGGAGAACCTTTGAAATTATGAAATGACTCTTTATCTCATCCCATCCTTCCAATATATAGATTAAATCCCAAAATTCCCTTTTCACCTATTTTTAAAATGAATAAAATATCCTTATACGGGTCCCGACTAGTCTAAAAAGTCCTCGAAACCCAATCACTTTTCCCGGGTACTTAATTTGACTATTTTGACCTATTTCTGATCAACTGTCCCATCTCAACCCAATATAATTCACACACATGTCTTGGTTGAGATACTGTCAAATCCCATCACATTTACCCACCTACGACGCAATAACAATTTACATTAATATATTTAATTTATCACACTGGTAAATATATAATCATATAAATATTAATTCAAATTATGCTAATTAATATTGATTTATTTTCTCATTATTTCTCAATTTAATTAAATTACGGCACACGAGTAATTTAAATGCTAATTTATAATTATTCAAAATTACGGGGTATTACAACAAGGATTTCAAGAGTGTTGAGTGACATGTTTCAAGAAAACTTAATGCTGAACATTTTATGAAATAAAAAGTTTTGAAAAAATATTTATCTTGTTGAAGATATTTGTGAACAAATGTCTCAAAGTTTTCTTGTAAAATTTGAGATTTTCATAAAAAATAGGCATTTATTTAAATTTGGAAGAAACAAAATGTCTCTTGATCTTGAAGAGCATGTTTTTGCAAATGTTACGAAATTTCTTGAATAAATCACGTGTTAAATACATTTTCTTGGATTTTTGGACTTAAAATTCATCTTCCCATGTGTATAAACTTGTAGTATTTTGATGATGAGTATATGGACAAGTTTAGTGAAGATTTTAATGAGTTTTAACATGAAATGAATAAAATAGAAATTTCTGCCCATAAAGCATGTTAACAGGTGTGGGAAATGTGATAAGTGTAAGTTTTCTAGACTATATGTGATGATAAAGAAAAATAGTGTTTCTTTGTGAATTTGTCTTAAAAATGCCAAATAATTTCCTTGATAAAGAAAGTAAAGAATTAAAGAAGTAAATAGATTTCCAACTTGAGAAGTATGTTACTCCAAAGTTTTAAATACGTATTAATGAGTTAAAACTATTTAAGAAGTTAACATGTATAACTTAATATTTTTTGTTGGAAATAACACTTCTGAAAATGGAGGAAAAGACAAGTTTGAAAATAAATGGGTTAAATGGTAATTTTACATAAAGTGGAAGTGTGTAAATAACAAGAAATGGTGATTTTTAAGTGTAACACAAGGTGGGATGAAATCCTCGGGTTATGTATTCAACCGATAATGGTGGAATAATGTGAACATTCGATGAATGTTAAAACACATTAATATAAACTCCGATGAGACCAGGAATGAATTAAGAAGGGCCCGGAGGACTAAGGTAAAAGACCCAAGAACACTAGCAAGAGCATATGGTAGCATATCCGACGGTGTGGAGCCCGTTAAAGTATGCGATTATTTGGAAGGTTTCGAGAAAAGATAATGAAAAGTGGGACATGTCAAGAAATGGGTTGTGTGGTGAATGTAAGAAAATACAACCTAACTTGAATGAAATCAATACATGTTCCGGTTCAAAGATAATATGAACAAGTAATGTAAGAAATTGGCTAATGTCCATGAAATAAAAGGAATGGTAAAGTAAAGTGATTAATTGGGTAGTTAAGCAACTCAAATAAGTCTAACCCATAATTAACACAAGTATGTATTTATGAAAGGTTTTCAATGAAAAATAGGTATTTTCTAACACGTTGCTCGCGTGTATCGAAAGATGATTTTTTAAGGAAAATACAAAGGTAAATTTAGTGTAAGAAATTAGAAATTTTGCTAAAAGAAATGTCTTTTCTAAACAAAGTGTATTTATTTAAAGTATTTATCCGGGTGCATTAAATCAGGAAGTAATTGTCAAGTCAAGTAAAAAAGGGGTTCTTTTATAAGATTAAGGTGAACTAATCGGAACAAGTAACGTTTTGGAATAAAATGATTTCACGCACTAATGTATATGTACGTGTATATATATACACGAAGTAACTGAATGTGCATGTAGGTAAACGTGTTAGAGTATCTTTTCTACCGGTCGATTCAATATTGCATTATTATAATTTTCAGTGGGCATTTGTCTCATTCCCTTTTCTTTGTTACGACAGGTTATGTACAGTTTCGTATTTTGAGAGCGTTACACAACTAAGTATTCTTTTTATTTTATATATGCAGCTCTGTATGTTTGGGTTCCGGGGATGCTTCCCACGGGTCCCTCACGTAGCTTGATTTAAATTGGAATCGCATGATAAACAAGTGAAATGTTAGTCAAATAAAATTGAACTAAAAATATTATTTAGGTTGCCTCATTACACTTCATACCTAACGTTCGGGTGGGACCGGGTTAACCATGGGTAATCCATAAATCCTGATCGGGGCGTTACAAGGGAACCAAGAAAATAATTCAATTGGCATCTAAATAAATACTCGAAAATTCCAATTACAATTAGAATAATTATTTACTTTATTTAATTAATTGCGATTTACTCGACTAAATAATAATGATTGCACTCCAATTTAATCATCTCAAAATCACCTTGAATAAAGAAGTCTTGTTTACAAAGTTGATTATGGTACATAATATGATTTCCCATGTTAAGTGTCTAATACCCGCTTGGTCAAATCAATCTATCGCTATTTGATTTTAACCAATGTCTAATCAATTCCTTAGTTCTCATACCTAACTTATTTGCTACTTCACCACGATTATAAAATAATCCATCGATTGGGTTTTACTGGTGTGAAACAAAACATAAAAGTTTATCAAAGGCGCGTCACAATCCATGTTATCCCTGGACACAAATTCCTTTGAATTATGATATTATACCTAATCACACAACTGTCACCCAATGTGTGAGGATCATTTAATCAGATATAAAATATGGTAGATACCATAGAAATTAAAGTGACATTTGCGCAAGCATTCCAATCCTCATAATTATCGGGATAAAGAATCTATGAATACTCTCCAAATGGTTTGACATTACCAAAGTCTAATCAAGACAACCCTCAGACTTAAATCTCACAGATGGCCCTATTAAATACATTCCTGGATGTACCGATTACAATCCTCTTTTGAACCATCACACAAGTTTTTGAACCATCAAATAGGTTACCACAGTTTGAGATAATCTACTAGGATCGCACCGATAAATGCCAACTCTCTATCTAGGTTGTGAACTATTTAATTATACAAGAACCTAAATTTTGATATCCTGTGATCAAGCCAAGCCCAACTCACCGGAATTCCTATCAAGTACAATTGGCCAACATTTATTAGAAATAATATATTTAAAGGGACATATATAAAGAATTCTTGCAAACATGATTCTTATTTCAAGATGAAATTACACACCTTTACTTAAAAGTAAACGACATATATGGTTTAAGAATAAAACCCTAATAATTAGAGTCAAGGGCGAGCTCAACCTTAGTGAGAAATGAATATGGGGAACAAAAGCCAGTTTACTATACAAACAAAGTATACCGTGAAGTTGGAATCATATATCCCAGGTGGGAGAAACTATCATTGGACGTAATTGAAGCGTCGAGACGAATAAAGCCATCATTTCATGCTCACACAATTGTGGTTTATATTGATCAACCACTAAGACATACCATTCACAAACCATATATATAAAGAAGATTCATGGATTTAGTAGTAGAATTGGGCAAATATGACCTCATCCATGAACCGAGAACAACTATCAAGGGAAAAGTAGTAATAGACTTTATGGATAAATTCACTTTTGAAGAAAAATATCCTAAAGATAAGAGCATGTTAAAATAAGAGAAATATCCCAAAGAAGAAACATCCACACAAGGCGAAGAAAGATAAAGTCAAACAAAAACTGAAAAGATGTTCAAATGAGGGTTCCTAGTCGAGGAAGGGTTTGATTAGTCAACCCCAGCCCACATGCTTTTTTTAACGAATCATCTTGCACAAATGATATTGGATCCGACTTGATATGATCCACTTTATTTTTTTTTAAAGTGGAGTATAACTTAAAATCCAACTTCAAAGCCTCAAACAATGAGGTCGAAATCAAACCCCTCATTGTTGGCCATCTACTATGGGGGTACTGAAGGTAACGACCCATAATGACTCATAACGAGTTGTAAGAAGATATCCAAATATCTTGTAAGAGTTAAAATGATACTACCTAAATTTTAGATGATAAAGCTCTTAAGGATTCCAACGACTAAAATTTACATGGCATACTCATTAGCTCCGTTTGACTTAATGACCATAAGCAAACTAAGAGGAAAGGTTTTAATAGATGTAGAAATCCAACCAATAATAGAAAAATAAGAGATCTAGTTAAAGGACCTTAAGTTAGGTCTATCGTGGATGGACCCAATCACGACATACTTACAAAATGTAGAACTCCTGATCGACCCGAATAAAGCTCGGTGGCTTTACTACAAGATGTTAGCTATCTAATAAATGATCTTGTATTGGTTCAAATAGGGTTTGTACGACTTTACTACGATGCATTCACACATCAGAAGTCTAATCCTTACTGCATGGGGTACATGAAGGGTCGTGAGGAGCCAACATTACTGGAACATCACTAGTTAAGAGGATCGTAATGTAGGGATGCTAATATCCCCTAATGAAAGAAGATACCATGAAGTATGCAAAAAATAATTTTTAATTTTTCGACCAAAGTCCTCACCCCAATCACAACACCATGGCCTTTTATGCAGTAAGGAATATATATTGTGGGTTGACTTTCGAAATACTTGGCCAATTCAAATTCCTGCTTGTGGCCGTTGATTACTTAATAGATTAGGCGTAGGCCGAAGTGATGGTGATGATAACTCAACTATTTTTTTAAATTCATTTAGAAAAAACATCATTTCCTAATACAAACTCCCATACACTTTCATATCAAACCATGAGAAGAAATTTGAATAATTGGTTTCAAAATTATTGCGATATATTTAACAATCGGACCAAAAGTCTAATATAGGACACCTACAATGGAGTTGTCAGACAAAAATCACAAATATAATAATTTTGGATGGTATCAGAAAGAGTATAGAATATTTGAAGGAAAACTTGACTAACGAACTCCAGAGTGTCTTGTGGGGTTACAGAACGATGCCGAGGAGACCCACCCTTCATACTCACTTTTAAATGATTCCAAATTATAGAGTACTAAATTTAAACTTTTTAGTAAGTGACTTCATGATATCCCTAGATCTAGACTTAGCGAAAGAGGTTAGAGGGTAAGCACCATTAAGAGTTGCTTCTTATCAATAAAAAGTTGGTTGATACTATAGTAACAAGGTTAAAAGCCAAGTTCTGAAGTAAGGGGACCTTGTGTTGAAGAAAGTGATCTAAAAGTGAACAGTCTAGAGGAAAATTAGCACGGGTCGTACAAAATTTGAGAAGTAGTTTATCTTGGAACCTACAAGATCAAACCCTTAAAGGGGTAACCCTTCACAATTTTTTGGAATGCTGATCACCTTAAAATGTATTACAATTAGATGAAATGTCTATATATTAAGAATTTAATGTAAATAAAATTAATGATTGAATATCAATGAAAGATAGGCTATCCTTGAAATTCAATTAACATCTCTTATGAAATGTTTTTATGATTTCCAGTTCTTAGTCCTACAAAATGGGTAAAGGTGTAAGGCCAAAGTCATCTCAAGGGGGAAAACTTAATATAGTAAAAAAGGTACTAACTAAGAAAAACATGTGTTAGGTAATATCCACCCATAAGAAGAGAAGGATTGACCTAAGAGTCATCATCTCCTCAGAAAGGTGCAAGAAATCCTTATAAGCATAACATCGGACTTGAACCTGAGGCTGCTAAGGAAGAAAACTCCATAAACTAAAGTAATAAGTGGGAAGATGCTTAAAAGATAGAAAACCTCTAACTTATAGAACATTATTTAGGATGGGTCAAAAAATGAAAAGACCTCATCCGATAAGAATCCAACGTAGTTAGGAAAGACTAAGATAAGGCTAAGTTGAGTAAAATATTTCCACTGACCTAAGGCAAAGTGATTCCTTTAAAAATGGCTTAAGGTAACAATAACTTAAATTAAATCGTCATATAAAGGTCTTATTAAAAAGAAATAAGTTCAAACACAAGTAAAGGTCTTACCTGCAAGGCTTATGCTGAATGTGATAATGTAAAGTATCAAGGTCCTAAGCCCTTAATGCCTCAGGTAGAGATAATATGGCTCATAACCCCCATAAGACATATGTCCACTAGCCATTCTAATATGGCACCATTGAGAATCATCATCCTTCCTCGATTCGACCTAGATAGATGGAAGGCTATTTCCCTTAAAATAGGCAGGAACATCATCATTAAACACATGCTCCTTGTGTTTTCGAACCTGAAGAGATCCCCTATCTTGCTTGTGGCACCCCCCTAATTAAATACCGGGTGATTAGTCCTTTTTAAATTAAATCAGAACATCTGGTTGGTTAAGAATATGCATCACTGTCGAAAACTTTTATTAAAATACTAACCACCTAATATTTAAAAAAGTTGATGTCAAAATTTTATCTTTTAATTAATGTAAAATCAAATTAATGAATAATTAACATTCATCATCCAACCAAAATCATATGAAAGGAAATAACTGAAATAATAAATGCAACTGGAGAAAACATATCTAGTCTAAGTATCAAGTACAAAAATCCAACCGAAATAATCCAACCACTGAACTGAGTAAATAAATAAATCCATAAATCTCTAACTGTATAATAGAAAGGGGCAACATGCCCTAAAAGAAGTGAATAGCTTGGAATGAAGAAGTGATAAATATGGAGGCGTCTACTACCGAGGTCCTGTAACTTCCACAGCAGCTACAGCACGCCAAATGAATGGAACTCCTATGCTTGGTGTACTTGTGGCTGGGAACCTAATATAATTTGACAAAAGAGAAAAAATTTGCAAGAGACGGGTCAGAGCTCGAGTGTGAAACATTTAAATTTTTTAGCAAGTATTTAAATGTTGTAGTAAAGCAAATAGTATGGGCATGTTAGCTTTTCGAATGCTCACTTGAGATTCTTACCTCTAAACGAATGTGTACGCCTAAGGCATCTCTAAACCCATTAATTAATCTATTATCTAGCGAGACTATAAACAAGAATCCTTTTAATCACTACCCGTAATACCAACCCGCATTTCCTTACGACACTATATTAGATGTTTTCACGAATGTTATCTTAATTTGGGAAGTATTTATAAATCACATTAAGTTCTCGCTTACTTAAGTTATTCAGAGATTATCATAATTATATATCTTATCCACATACTTTCACACAACAAGTATCACTACAAGTATATATATACTTCACTATATATTATATATAACTAAAGGCACCTCTATACTCAGCTACTGTGCCCCTCATACTCTACTATCAAGTCCCGGTACATCTCGCACTGAATGAGGAAAATGGGTTCAGAATCTCCCACGAACCATAAATTTACAACTCACACATATTAGAGGCGAACATGGTTCCAAGCCTATAGTTTACGCACATACTTACACAATCATATGACCGTCAACACTATCATTATTAGATATCCCGTACCTAGGTTCCATGCACTTGAGGTACCAGTCGAATATCCCACCAAAGACTCCTCAAGATAGGACTGTCCCTTTCTCCCAACCTCTCGTGATAGCAAGTATAGTAGGTATTTCATACACATAATACATATCATTATAGGCATTCACACAACCTATCAAGTTCATTACGTATACACGCAACCCGAATACTTAACTTATACGTAGTATCTCTCATTACTACTTGCATTACACATACTAGATTATGAATACTCTCTCGCTCGTAACTTAGAGATAACTTGTCGCTCCAAATGTCATAAAATATTGTGGGTACCACTTCCCTCTTTGCAGGCCCAAAGGAGTAGCTAGACTAAGCCCCATTAAAAATAGGGAGCGCCCGACCCAAGCTTAGAAGCCTCAAGATGGTTAACAAGAGATGATCCGGTTTATCCCTAAAATATCGAAAGAGATATTCAAGGGATAAAGGGTTAGCGTGTTGGTATCCAGGGCCTCCACTCTCTTAATTTTCACATATATATTGTACCCCTGGACGGGGCAAAGGGTATATAGAAAAAGAGAAATACAACGAGTAAAACCCACCGTGGATGTACTCACATTGCCGAACCATGTATATCTTGTGTTGTGTGTGATTGTGATTATTCTTGTTCATGTTCTTTATTTTTCTGGTGATTGCATTTACTTATTAGTTATGTTGGGATTTCTTGTCACCACAATTGGCGCCGTCTGTGGGAAGAGGTTGTTCTTCCTTTAAGAAAGCCTTCACCAACAAGAACCTAGAATGTTTGATCACAACAGCAATGCTCCTTAAGTGGGGGATATTCAAGAGCAACCTATCCATCATAGGATTAGATCTGAAGTTCGTCACTCAAACCCAAGGCTTCGCCAAGAACGGAAATCCTCGAAAGAAAGCCAGGGGATAGCTAGGTCTACATAAATTTCCAGGATGATTGACGCCTATGAGGCCAGGTTCCAAGAGCAGGAGGAGGCTACCCTCAAGTAGGAAGCCGAAAATGCTCACCTCAAGAGGCGACTGGAGAGGATGGAGAGAGAACTCCATCGTAACACGAGGAAGCGCCATTATCAGACTCCTAGCCCTCAGGAGAGCAGATCTCGCAACCGAGGAGGGAGCCCAAGGTGTGGGTCTCAAAGAATTGAGGGACACAGGTCAGATGACGACTAGTCCGAGCAACAACAACCAGCTTGCCGTTATAGGAGCCCAGGCTGAAGGAATAACGATATACAAAACTTGGTTAAGAGAGAGATGGACCAACACCCAACACATCGGGGTGCCAGATTGACAAGAGAGCTAACCAGGCGAGCTCTCAGGACCTAGATAAAGTCCCCTTTTACAAGGGCAATAGAAGAAGAGGAAGCCCCTAAGAAGTTCGCAATGCCCAGGTTCAAGATCTATGATGGAAAGACTGATCCGATCGACCATGTCAGATAGTACATGCAGGCCATGACCCTTTAGAACCATAATGATGCAATGATGTGCTAAATTTTCTCATCGATCTTGCACGATATGGCCCAAAAGTGGTTCGAGAAACTCCCCCACAGATCCATTAGGAACTTCGAGTCTCTGGCAGAGCTTTTCACAGCTCGCTTCATTACCAGCAGCTCCCATCTGAAGAGGATGGATTCTTTATTGACAATGAAGAAAAAGCCCTAGGAGAGCCTTAGAGAATATGTGAAGAGGTATTGGTAGGTGTTCAATGAGGTTGAGGACTACTCGGAGCAGGCCGCTATTGCATCCTTAAAGATTGGCTTACCCAGCTCCTACCTCTTACACCAGTCCCTCACTAAGAAGGAGCCCATAACCATCGACGACTTGATGGATTGTATAAAAAATACGCCAAGGTCGAAGATGTGACCCGTCTCAGTGCAGGAGAAATTAGTCATGCTAAGGTTGTCGGCAACGGGAGTGACAAGAAAAAGAGTCAAAAGAAAGGGAGTAAGAATGGGGGTAAGAATAACCCCAATAAGGGGAACAAGAGTGATGCCTCGAAGGTGTTTTAATCAGTAAATGCATTTTTTAGAGAACTGATCTACAAGATTTTGGCAAAGATTAAGTATGAACTGTTCATCAAGTGGCCCAAGAAGATGGGTGGAGACCCTTCTAAGCGAAACAACATACTAAGATGTGCTTTCCATAAAGAGGGCGCGAATAAAACCGAGCACAGTAAAGCCCTCAAGTCCCACCTTGAAGAGTTAGATCAAGATGGGTACGTCAGTGAATTTATGGAGAAAAAGATAGAAAAGGTAGCTGCCAATGGAGATTAGAGGCCCGATAACGTGATCTAGGAAGACATCGGACATGAGTTCGGTAATTCATGGGGCGTTCTACCTCAAACAAATTTAAGGAAATACGGCTCGGATGGAAGTGAAAAATCTTACAGTAGTAATGTAATATTTTCAGATCGATCCAGTGAAAACACAAGCTGGGAATCATCAGTGAGAAGAAGATGTCGACTACAGAAAGCATATTGTGTTCACAGATGAGGACCTGGTGGGAGTGAGAACCCCACATCATGATGCACTGATCATTACACTCAGGATAGCTAACTATGACGTCGACAGATTGCTCATCGACCAAGGTAGCTCATCCGAAGTAATGTATCTCGACCTGTTCAGGAAGTTAAAATTAAGTGTCGTCGACTTAAAAGAACCACCGTTCCTTTAATTGGCTTCACTGGAAAGATAACCATCCCCTTGGGAAAGATCGTCTTGCTAGTAAGGGTAGGAAACATATAAAAAATGATCGAATTTCTCATTGTCTATATTGATTTACCCTACCAAGTAATCCTCGGCAGATGATGGCTGCACGGGATGAAGGCTGTCCTATCTACTTACCATCCGAAGCTCAAATGTGTGACTGAATGAGGAGTGGTGGAGATCCATGGAGATCAGGCGATGGTAAGAAAATTCTTTATAGCAGCGATCCATCCCAAACCAGAGAAGAAGGTTGAAGAAGTTAGAAGCGAGAATGAGGAGCAGGAGAGGCTGATGCCCTCTAAATAGTAACTAAAATATGGTAGACCAGGAGTGAAGGAGACCAGGCTCCTCCCCTCTGAAAGGGTCTTCGAGGACCTGGAGGAAGTCACATCCAGTAGCAACGCTAATGAAAGAAAGTTCTTAATTGGAACCTCACTCATCGACCATGAAAAAAGGGAGTTGGTCACCCTCCTTCAGAGTAATTTTGATGTCTTTGCATGGGAGCCTTATGAGTTGCCTGGGATTGATCCTAAAATCACTTGTCATCGTATGCACATCGATCCAACTTTCAAACTAATAGCACAGAAAGCTCGACGAACTACTCCGAAGAAGGTTAAGGCAGTTGAGAAGGAAGATAAAAAGCTGCTGGATGTAGGATCCATACGGGAAGTCCATTTCCCCAAGTGGCTATCCAACCTAGTGGTTGTCCCCAAGAGAAACAAAAAGTGGAGAGTCTGTATCGATTTCACCGATCTCAATAAAGCACGCCCTAAAGATAATTTCCTCTCCCAAAGATCGGTCAGCTGGTGGATGCCACGACAACACATGAGAGGATGAGCTTCCTATACGCATACTTTGAATATCACCAGATCCCTCTACACGAGCCAGACCAGGATAAAACTGCCTTCATAACCACTGTTGGGTTATTCTGTTATAAGGTTATGCCCTTTGGGCTCAAGAACGGATGATCAACTTATCAACGATTGATCACCAAGATGTTTAAGAATCAAATGGGGAACAACATAAAAGTTTATATCGATGACATGATCGTCAAGAGCAAGCTAAAAAATGACCACCTCTCTGACCTAACAAGGACCTTCGCAATCCTTAAGAAGTACCAAATGAAACTTAACGTAAGTATGTGTTCTTTCGGTGTCCAGTCAAGAATATTCCTTAGATACTTGGTCAATAAGAGAGGTATTGAAACCAATCCAGAACAAATTGACGCTATTAACAGGGTGTAGCCTCCTTGAACTATAAGATATGTACAAAAGCTCAAAGGGATGCTCGCTGCATTAAACTGGTTCATCTCAAAGTCTTCCAAAAAATATCAACCGTTTTTCCTATTGCTGAAGAAAAGTAAGAATGTGGAGTGGAACAAGGATTGCTCGAAGGCATTAGAAGAACTCAAAGCTTACCTCAGCAGACCCCCTTGCTCGTAATTCCTAAGGAGAACTATCCCTTGTACCTCTACCTAGCAGTGTCAGATTACGCTGTGAGTTCCGTATTGGTATGTGAGAAAGAGGGAAGTCAGCACCCGATTTACTATGCGAGCAAAACTCTTCTTGATGCCGAGAAGCGATACTTGCCACTGGAGAAGCTCGCCTTTGCATTAGTGGTAGCCTTGAGGAAATTAAAGAACTATTTTGAGGCACACTCGATCTTCGTACTTACTTCTTACCCTCTCAAGACTATGTTAAGGAAAGAGGATCTCTTAGGATGACTGTCAAAATGGTCGGTTGAGCTCGGGAGATTCGATATTCATTTTTAACCAAGGACTGCGATCAAGGGGTAGGTCCTCGCGGACTTCATTGCTGAGTTTACCAGAGAGAAAGCCTGTGATCAGGCTGGCACCAACCATTTCAAGGAGGTCCCATAAGAGCTAGGTGTCTGGAAGTTATACATTTATGGATCCTCTAATTCCAGAGGGGCAGGAGTAGGCATCATGATAATTACCCCCGAAGACGCAGTGCTCGAGCAAGGAATCATGTTTAGATTTGAAGCCTCCAATAACGAAGCAGAATATGAGGCACTGATCGTGGGCTTACAAAATGTATGGACGCTCTGATCAAAGCAACTCCAAGTTTTTGGTGACTCGCAGTTGGTCTCCAATCAGATAAGTGGCAATTTTAATGAAAGAGATGAGAGGAGGGTATCCTATCTCGCCACTGTGAAAGAATTGATGGATAAATTTGAGCACGTCGGTGTCCAGTAGTTTCCCAAGGACAGAACAACCATGCTGATGCCTTAGTAGCCCTAAGATCAGCAATCAACTCTGCCTTTAAGAGGACAATTCAGATCGATTTCCTTGCCTAGCTAAGTATTAACCAGATCAACGAACTACCGAACATAGAGCACGTTCTCCAGATCGAGATAACCCCCAATTTTATGGACCCCGTAATAGATTATCTAAAAAATTATGTACTACCAATAGATAAGAAGATCGCTCATCAGATAAGAGTTAAAGCTGATCGCTTTCACTTATCTCCTGAGGGCAAGATGTACAAGAGATCTTTCACTGAACCTTACCTTCAGTGCGTTTATCCAAAGGATGTTGAGCAAGTCCTGCATGAACTCCATGAGGGAATCTATAGGAGTCCTATTGGGGGAAGGTAGCTAGACTTTCGAGCAATGAAAAAAGGGTATTGGTGGTCGTACATGCAGAAAGATGCTGGAATCTACGCTCGAAAGTGAGAGAAGTGCCAACTTCATACACCTATGGTTCACCAGCCAACTAGAGCCCTAAAGTCACTTACTAGCCTATAGCCTTTCGCCCAATGGGGTATGGACATCATGGGTCCTCTACCAACCGCAGTCGATAATTGTAAGTATCCGTTGGTCGTAACTAACTACTTCACCAAGTGGATAAAGGCAGAGACACTAGCAAACATCAGAGATGCTAATATGATTAGATTCATATAGAGAAACATTGTCACTCGCTTTAGGGTCCCCAGGACTATCATCACTAACAACGAAACCCAGTTTGAGAGTGGCCTCTTCTAAGGTTTCTGTAGTGACCATGGGATCAAGCACTACTTCAGCTCTGTGGCATACCCTTAGAGCAACAGAAAAGCTGAGGCTTCTAACAAAATGGTGATCGATGGATTAAAAAAGTGTTTAGAATGAGCCAAGGGAGCATGGGTAAATGAGCTACCCCATATCCTATGGGCTTACCGCACCACCCCAAGGCGAGCAACTGGAGAGACACTATTCGCAGTTACGTATGTATAGAGATAATTATCCCTTTGGAAGCTGGCCTCCCTACCATGAGGTCCACTACGATCAACCAAGCCCAGAACGATGCAGTATTACTCGCTGAACTTGGCTTAGCCGACGAACGAAGGGAATTGGCTCTAGTGAAACTAAAAGCCTACCAGCAATAGCTAACAAAGCACTATAACAGAAAAGTCAATCCAAGAATATTCCAGGTTGGGGACTACGTCCTAAGGAAAGTTCTTGGCAGTGCTGTGAAGCCATCAGATGGCAAGCTAGGACCAAACTGGGAGGGACCATCCAAGGTGGTAAGGGATGACTTACAAGGAGCTTACCACTTGGAAACGCTGGAGGGCAGAGAGACACCAAGAGCTTGGAATGCAGCCAATTTGAAGAAATTCTACTTATAGATTTCTTTTTTATTTTCTTGCAAACGTAATGTTGAATTTTTAATCCTTCTCCAATTAATAAAACTTGTTTGACATAGGCATTCTATGAGTATTGGTATTCTTAAATACATTTTTGTATATGCATCCTTTCCAAGTTACAGGCTCCCCTCTTAACATGCGCAATTAAAATCCTTTGTGTGATCTTCTAGGATTGCACCTCATTGGTTAATCTTGTTTTATCCAAGATATAGCTACCAGGATTGATAAGTGAAGACCCTCCTCAGGCATTTGTCAATACAATTGGCCTCCTAGTTTGCCCCTAACAATAAATGAAGCCCTACAGGGGATCCTTAAGTAACTTGACGAGCCCAGGTTGGTCGCTAACATAGCTTGGACCAAAAATCCTGCTCGTATGGATTATCCATTACAAGGTGTATCCTCACCACTGCCCTGCTTATGACTAAGGTAGTGTGACGACACGACCTAAAAGGTAAGGTAAGGTTAAATGGTATAATTAAAGAGCACTGGACTGGGGGGGGGGGGATATTAACTCGACAATCAACTCTATAACTCTACCTAAGTCAAATCTAGTCATCTAAAAAAGCCCAAGATAACTAAATTAGTGATCAATAAAGTAAAAAATAACACATATTTAGTCGGAAATTGCCCAAAAAATTAAATATTTTATTACATCTTTACATGTACAAACAACTATATATGCTAAATCAATCTAAACCCTAAGGAGGACCAGGTCACTGGGCGAGGTATTTAGCTACCCGTGCTCTTCGAGCATCATCTGGATGAGGGGTAAATTCCTCCTCGACCTCATCCGAGCTCGACTCCAAGAGCTGTCTTGGAATTGCATCTATAGGAATCCAACAATCATTCCTCCTGAATGGATTTGGAATCAAAGTTGAGGGAGAAATTTCATGCTGATACCAGAGAACAGAATTCCCGGGGACTTGTAACTCCCTGAGGGCACTCAGCCATCCTCTTATGAAGGCTAATTCCTTAACCTCCTTCAACTTCATGGGAGAATCGGTCCAACCTTAGTTATAACCGTCTACCCACACCTGCTAATGACTATTCTTGAATAAATCCCTCAATCTGGTGACATCTCGCTGAATCCTAACAATAATCACGTACGCTCGACATACATCTCCTTTAAGCTCGGCGATCTCCCTTTGAGAACTACTAATAATGGATCCTGCTCGCTACCTCATCGATGATCAAGCGCCCAGGAGGAGTAACAGGTCCATGCTCGATGAAATTTCCCTTAAGTGAGCAATCTCATTCCTCAAGGTGTCATTCTCTCGCTGAAGCATCTCGCCTACCAAATTTATTTCAGACACCTCTAATAGCTTCTCCTTGAGAGTAGTTACCTCTTCTTGAACAGAGTCACCAATCTTGCTCATCTCCTTAAGTCTATCTTTTAACTTAGCAACCAACTCAGATTAGTCCTTGTAGTTCTTAGACTTACAAATTTTTATGAAGGCACTACGAACTTGGTCGCTCACATTAGTACCAAGCATTTGGCCTAGACGAGAAGTAGTTGGGATATATTCCTCAAGGTCAATGAGCTACAAATCATAAAAGTATTAAAAAAAAATCAGTGGAGTAAATGATCAAAACTCTTTTATTCCATTAAAATCAACACCAGTAGCATACAGGTACATTGACTAGAAAAGAAAACAATAACCATACAAAAAATGCAAGGGGCCCTAGAAGACTAGTTGACAACCTCAGTCTGTTCTGAGGATGTTGGCTTTTTCCCTTTATCTGCAGTAGCCTCGCTCGTCCCTGTGCCACCTACACCTCCCTCAGCAGGAACAACTACTATTAGTATAGCCCTCAATAGTTCGAACAACTAGGACCCCATCAGCAACAGAGGCAGACACCTCTCTTATGATAGGTTTAGGACCAGGGTCATTATCGTCAAAAAGAGGGGAGTCAACATCTACCACAGCAGCAAGCAAATCCCTGTCCCAACCTTTTTTAAAGTTGGACCGGCTGATGTAGTCAATTTGGGCATCAACATCATCATATGCTACTGTCCACCCAGCGTTGTAAGAGCTCTCCTTAATGGTAGAGGACTCAGACTACAGATTCTTCGTCTTCTCGACAAGCACCTTATTTTCCTCAATAATTGCCAGCTTTCTCATTATGACCATGTCATAAGACTGTCGCAGTTCTTGCAGTTCTTTGGTGGCTGCTTCCTTCTCCTTATCAAAGGAAGTCTTAGCTTTAGTCAGAGCACAATCGAAAAATATCTTAGCAGCAATGGAAGCTTTCAGATTCGCTTTGAGCTCCGAATTTTTCCTCGCCAGCTCATCACGGCTACGGTAGAGGACAGTGAAATCAGACACGAACTACAGAGAAACAGGAAAATATGAGAGAAGAGAATAACTAAAAAAATTGTAGAAAATAGAAGAAAAAAGAAAGGGAATAGACTTAATAATTCTAGCCCTTGACTTGCCTTCAGGGATAACTGGTTTGTCCCTATTACTGACGATCACTCGCTGTCAGCTGGCAAAACTTCTCTGTTGAGCACTGTAGGAGCCAGTTGAGGAGTTAAAGAAATGGAGGCCCCCTCGATCAAGGTAGACGCAGGAACCAAGGAGGCCCGTGCTCTCTTTGTCCTTACCACATCTCTCCTCCTCTCTTCTTCCCTTTCCCTCTTCCCGGTTGTAATCCTCACCCTTTGTTCCTCTTTCTTCCTTTCTCTATCTCTCACCAACTCATCCTCCTCCTTCTTCCTTTCCTTCTCATGGGTTACAGTGTTGGAACTAGTAGTAGTATCCGCAGGTCCAGACTTCTGCATTTTCAGCCTGCGAGGTAGCAAAACATTATCATCATCGTCATCCCTGATCAAATTCCTCCTAGGGAAACCATATCTTCCTCGCTGGAGCTTTCTGAACTCGCCTCCGAGCTAGAAGATCCCTCGGAAGACCTCTCACTACCTGACTCTTCCTCATTGGATTCAACTTCAACAGACTACCACCCCTGTCATCTCCTACTCTACCTTCACCAGAGCTACTCTCCTCCTCGTCCAACTGAATTGGCTCAGTAACAACCTCTTTTGGGGTATCGAGGTGAGGAATGCTATCAACAGGTCAGGCAATGAAGCTAGATCCCGTGTTTTTGTACTCTAAAAGGAAAGCAGCCAATCTCGAATGCTCACTGTCAGCTAGAAGTTCCTTTATCTTCCAAGCTTTTATCATCTCAGCAGCTCGGATTTCGTGGGAAGCAGGTTCCAAGTTCTTCGCCTTCGCTGAAAAAGAAAAAAGAAGACATAAGAGAAAGAACACACTAATAGGAAATCAATAAGCAATACAAGAAAAATATCTACCTATGTACTCATCCCCGAAGAAGGGAATCATAGGTCCCCTGTACCTAGTCCCCTCGGTCTGGGGAAGGAACTGCCAGCTTTTGGCGATAAAGCCTTCGTGCTAATAATCCTTATAGGAATCAGGTAGATTGACTACCAACACCCTATTAGGACTCCTAGATTTCAGGTAAAGGAGACCCAAGATCTTTCAAGAAAAGGTATAACAATAGCAAATTTCAGCGAGACCTAAATTGGTGCCATAGAGCTAGTTGATCCTATGTACACCCTTAACAATTTTCCAAACGTTTGGAGAACATTTGGTACGGACTATGTAGAAATACTTAAAGAAGTGTAAAAACAAGCGATTTGGGGTAAAATTTAACCCCCCTGAGACAACAAGAGAATGTGAATCCAATGCCCATCCTCAATGTCTTGAACATTGCGAGGAACAAAGACACATTCAATGTCCACCTACTTGGGGATGTTATAGTACTCCCTAAACTCGTCCATAGATCTATTACGTATTTTAGCCATAAATAAACCCTAACAGCAACAAAAAATAAAGAAAAATAAGTTTGGAGACTTATGAAGTAAGATTCATCTTGAGACGATGCAAATCCACAGGCAGGGAGAGACGAAGAGTTAAAAATGGCTTGAAACGATGAAAGACAGAGCCTGGAGAAAAAGGGGACACTGGTGAGCAAAGAACGTTTCGAGAGTTGGAGATTATGAAGAAATGTAAAAGATCAGTTCCACTCAACAATTTAAACCCTTCTAATGATGGTTCACACTGACCGAAGAAGATTTGTCGCCTAAATCCTTAATGAGAAGACGCCTCGCTCCGCAAACCTCATGCAATTCACAACAGTGCCATCCGGGCACAATAAGAGTCATTATTTAAAATTCTTGAGCCTAAATTGGCGCCCAAATTTTTTAGGGGAAATTATGGGTACCACTTCCCTCTTTGTAAGCCCAAAGGAGTAGCCGGACTAAGCCCTATTAAAAATAAGGATCGCTCGGCCCCAACTTAGAAGCCTCAAGATGGTTAACAAGATATGACCCGGTCTATCCCTAAAATCTTAAAGGAGATATTCAAGGGATAGAGGGTTAGTGTTTGTATCCAGTACCCCCTCTTAATTTTCATATATATATTGTACCACTGGCCTGGGGAAAAGGGTATGTAGAAAAAGAGAAATACAACAAGTAAACCCCACAATGGACGTAGGCACATTGCCGAACAACGTATATCTTGTGTTGTGTGTGATTGTGATTATTCTTGTTCGCGCTCTTTATTTTTCTGGTGATTGCATTTACTTATTAGTTGTGTTGGGATTTCTTGTCACCACAAATATCATACCCATTTTATTACCCAATAATATTTTTCTAACCTGAATCCTAATTTTACTGCTAATCGTCACTTCAAATAAATCTGCTAACCATAATTGAAACAACAGAAAAATTTCCCAGAAACTGGACCCGTCGTTTGAACCAGAACCTATATCGTTTGAACGAGATAGCATGCCATTAGAATGACATATCGCGTGATAGAAGATCTTGTTCGAATCGAGCTCGATCTCGTTTGAGCGAGGTTGAGCAATTTCGTCCCCAACCTGGGATTGTTACGTTTTTCTTCCATAGACAGTCCTAAAACCTTTATAAATCAGTCCCAAACTCCTTCCATTCAATTCCAACTCAATTTCTCACATAAAAGAATGATTTCTAACATCTTAAACATATATTTCATGATTAATTAATCCAAAAACCAAAAATCCCCAAATTTCAGATTCATAAACTTTGTTCATAAGATTTCCAAATAACCCTTTTTAATCCCAAATTTACTCTGCAATTATCAACATAAATTTGTAGTTAATCTTCAAATTACGAGGAAAATTCAACTTGATATCAATTTAACCCTAATATATCGTTTAATCATCAATTCTTCATCAAATCATATGCAATTGAAGGGGGTTTCATCTCCTACACTTAACTTGACCACATTTAATGCTAAAAGAGCAAGATTTAAACACTTAACTTATGAAAGATGGTCTGATCCTTTGATTTTGTTGGTATAGTTTCGACCCTCATTCTCCGATCTACGCGATGGTGGTCACGGTGGTGGAAGAGGTGCACTTCTGGTAGCTTTTCCTTGGATTTTTCTTCATCTTTCTCTCTTTTGGGTCTCTCTCTGTGTCTAACTTTTTTCTCACGACAGATAACCTAATCTAACCCACATATGAGATCTTTTATTTCTCTAATTTTCGTCCTTTAATTTACTCCAAAAATACAATTTACCAAAATACCCTTTCGGGGTGCCGGTTCGGCCTAAAACTTCCCCGGAACCCAAACTAAGCCCCCGGGTAGACTTTTTTGACTATCTCGATCCTTTTGGACTCAACGGTGCACTCGAAACGACCATATGAGTGAATAAATAATTTACTTTTTATTCCCTTAATTTAATCCTGACACGACTGGCACGCACGTCCCGACTTAATTTTTTTAACTGTCGTATTTTTCACTCACGACAACTTTAATATATTTCCATAATTATATATTACTTTAATCGCTCAGTAATATTCAACATAATTATCACCAATAAATACTAACTCTTGTCACGCTAGTAATTATTTAATTTAAATTCTGATTAATTATAAATAAATTCTCTCCATTTAAATTAATTGATTCCAATCCAATATTTGAAATAAAAGACATTTAAAAATACGAGGTATTACATAATTCCCCCTTTCGTCCCGAAATTCAGAAAAAGAATAAAAATAAAGGTATACCTAGTAGGAATAACTCTGGGTATATGTCCCGCATGTCATCCTCACGCTCCCAGGTAGACTCCTCGACATTATGATGCCGCCACTGCACTCGCACTAACGACACTATCTTTGACCTCAGTTTCCTCTCGCAACGGTCTAGGATAGAAAATGTACCCTCCTCGTAGGAACTATCGGGATGTAGATCAATATCCTCTAAGACAATATGAGTGTGGGCCAAGTCATGCCGAAGATATCTCCTTAGGGAATAAATATGGAACACGTCATGAATCCTATGCAAGTGCTCCGGTAACCCAAGTCTGTATGCTATTGGCCCGCTTCGCTCAATAATAAGGAATGGCCCTACATACCTTGGCGCCAACTTCCCTTTCTTCCCAAACCGGATTATCCCCTTCATAGGAGATACTCGTAGCAACACCTGATCCCTCACACTTAACTCCCTGAAGTATCTCTTGGCATCGACATAGGTCTTCTATTTATCCCGAGTAAGCCGAATACGACTCCGAATCAACTCAACCTTAGCCGAGGTGCCTTGGATCACCTCTAGACCAAGCAACTTGTTATCCCCCACCTCGAGGCAACATGCTGGAGAATGACAAGGTCTACCGTATAACGCCTCAAATGGAGCCATGCCGATAGTGAACTGGTAGGAGTTATTATGAGTAAACTCCACCAGTGGAAGGTACTGCTCCCAACCCCCGCCTAAATCAAGGATACACATCCGTAACATAACCTCTAACATCTGATTCGTCCGCTCTGTCTGCCCATTCGTCTGCGGGTGATAGGCCTAACTCAATTGTAACTCCGTACCCATGGCCTTATGGAAGCTCTCCTAAAATCTGAACACAAAAATCTTATCCCGGTCGAACACAATATCAAGGGGCACCCTATGGAGTCTCACTATCTCGACAATGAAGATCTGAGCGTACTGCCTTGTAGTATAATCGGTCCGGACTGGCAGAAAATGAGCTACCTTAGTCAAATGATCCACCAGCATCCATATGGAATCGTGACCCCTCTGCGATGTAGGCATACCTATGATGAAATCCATGGAAATGGTCTCCCATTTCCACATAGGGATCTCTAACGGTTGTAGGATGGTGGTCCACTTTCACCAGCCGACAAGTGACGCATTTTGAAACAAATTCGGCGATGTCCTTCTTCATTCCACTCCACCAGTACTATCGCCTCATATCCTGGTACATCTTATCCCCTCTAGGATGTACCCCAAATTGTGAACCGTGAGACTTTGCCGTCACCGCATGTCATAAATCCTCCCCCTATAGAAATACTAAATCCTGACAGAACGAATCTACTGCCTGAGACTGTATTAACCTAGTAACGATTTCAGATGTAACCGTCATCATTGACATGAATGAATGGGCAAGCGTATCCTGATGTCCCAGTTCCTTCCATTTCACCTTCCACACCTCGGCCACCTTACCTGCTGGCCAACATCTTAACGCGTCTGCTACCACATTAACCTTCCCCGGGTGGTAATGGATGTCGAACTGATAATCCTTTACAAATTCAATCCACCTCCGTTGACGCATATTCAATTCTCGATGCATGAACAGATATTGTAGTGACTTGTGATATGTAAACAGGGGAAATCTCTCTCCTAAGAGATAATGTCTCCATATCTGCAATGCTAACACGATTGTCGCTAACTCCAAGTCGTGGGTGGGGTAACTTCTCTCGTGAGGCTTAAGCTTATGGGAGGCATAAGCTATTGCCTTATCCCCCTGCTGAAGCACACCTCCAAGTCCTAGTAAGGATGCATCGGTATAATCCAAGTGTTCCACTCCTGGCCCATATAGTGATAGAACTGGTGCTGAAGTCAGCTTATCCTTTAGCTCATCAAAATCCAACTGACATGCATTATCCCATATAAATAGGACCCCTTTGCGAGTCAAGTTTGTCAACGGACCCGCTATCTTTGAAAATCCTCGAATAAATCACCTGTAGTATCCCACCAGCCCCAAGAAACTATGTATCTCTATCGGAGTCGTGGGATTTCCCCAATCTCTCACCACTGACACCTACCCTGGATCTACGGATATCCCTCCTTCAGAGATGATATGCCCCAAAAACTGAACCTCCCTTAGCTAGAACCCACACTTCTCATATTTCGCGTACAACTCGTGCTCAAATAGTGTCTACAAAACTAGTCTTAAATGTTCGGCATGTTCCTCCTCAGTCCTAGAATAAATCAGAATGTCATCAATGAAGACAATGAAAAACTAATTTAAGAACTCTCTGAACACCCTGTTCATCAAGTCCATGAATACACCCGGTGCGTTAGTTAGCCCAAATGGCATAACCCTGAACTCGTAGGATCCATATCGCGTCAAGAAGGCAGTCTTAGGCACGTACTTCTCTCTGATACATAACTGATGGTATCCCGACCTTAAGTCTATCTTAGAGAAGTAAGAAGCACCCCTAAATTGGTAGAATAGGTCATCAATTCGGGGCAATAAATACTTATTCCGTATCGTGATATTATTCATCTCTCGGTAGTCAACACACAATCGTAACGATCCATCTCTCTTCTTCATGAACAGTAAGGGAGCACCCCAGGGAGAGGTACTTATTCGGATGAAACCTTGACCCAATAACTGCTCGATCTGATCATGTAGCTCCCTCATCTCAGCCGGATCCATACGGTAAGGTGCACGGGGTATCGGCCTGGCACCTGACACCAAATCTATTATAAACTCTATCTTCCTGCTAGGCGGTAATCCTGATATGCCCTGAAATACATCAGCGAACTCGTGAACAACCATAATCGAATCAAGCGGTATCACCACCCTTAGAGGTCTCCTCCTATATATAATATAAATGGATGGACGAACCCCCTCCGGGCGAGGCATCGCCACAAAAAACATCTCCTGACCCGGGATGGCAAATACAATACTACGACTATAGCAATCAAGCATGGGCCTATACATAACTAGCCAATCCATCCCGATAATCGCATCATACTCGTGCATATCTAAGACAAGCATATATGCTGGTAATAAAAATCTCCCAATCTCTATGTCCACTCCCTGACATATAAAGAATATCAATGACCCATAGCCCAATGGTGAATCTACACTAGTAACTGTGCTCTCTGCCGTGTCTAATAACCCCATGGTGCATTCAAAACTAGTGGCAATAAAACTATGTGATGCCCTCGTGTCAAATAATATCTGCCCCAAAGTCCCCTGGATAGAAAACATACCCTCAATCGCGAGTGGAGCCTGGGGAACTGCGGCCCGGTGGATGTTGTAGGTACACCCATACTGTAGCAGTCCCTATTGGATTGGAACGACTGGCAAAGATGGTATCTACTATGGCGCTGGTAGGGCGACTGGAAATATTGGTCACTAGGGCTCCTGACGAGCGCCCTGCTGCTGCTGCTGCGGGGCTCTACCTTTCTGAGGACAATCATGACGTTTGTGGTCAGTATTGCCATAAATAAAGCATCTCCCTGGAAAGTGTCCTCCCCTTTGCCCCCGCTGCCCTCAACCCTGATGACCGTTACCACCCCTCCCTTAGCCCTTCTGAAAGCACTGCTGTCCCTGCTAGCCCTTACTAAAACCTCCCTGCCCTTGCCTGTAGTCACCTGATTTGAACCTCTTAGTAGGGTCCCCCTGATGGGAACTCTGCTCTAACCCTGGGCTGATTGTGCCCCATTGACACTATTACCTCTTGTCCGGCCCTGCTGGCTGGACTCCCCCACTCATTTTCTTCCCTTCAGATGGAAGCTGTGATCCTGGCAATGTAGTAGGGCATCATTCACCACATCAGAATATGTAGCTAATGAAAGTTGGTGAATTCTCCATGTCAAATTGTCCATAAACATCCTAATCTTCTTCTCCTCCGTAGGTACCTCATCTGGCACTATATTCAGCAGGTTTGTGAACTCTTCCTCGTATTCGACAATTGTCTTCCCTTCCTGGGTGAGGTTCAATAACTTCTGCCTCATCTCATTCTGAACAACGGAGGGGAAATATTTGCGATCAAATCGCACCCATAAGTCCCTGATAGTCATGCTGTCTCTCTCCTCAGCAGTGGTAATAGACTCCCATCACTGTAGTGCCAATATCACTAGCCTAAATGGAGCTAGTACCTATCTCTGAACCTTAGTGCACTCGTACATCCTCAAGTGCCGCTGAATGTCCTTCTTCCACTGGATAGCCACTACAACATTTGAACTCCCTGTGAACTCCAGAGGATGTGCCTTATGGAAGGCATACCTGACTCATTCCTAAGAAGAAGGTAATGCATGAACTGGTGCTAGGGCCACCGCCGGTGCCTGGGGTGGGTCCTGTTGTACCACAACCAATGCTGCATTTACCACCTATACCACGATAGCGGTAACCTCCACAGCATTCTTCGTGGCCTGAACCGGAACTGTCTGGGGCTCGGGATGGGTATACGTAAGAGCTCGCTGTGCATGTTTGGGAGGCATTTGAAATGAGAGAGAAGATTTATAAGTCCACAGTAAATATCTCAAATAGCTTAAGACGAAAAATGCGCAATAAAGAATACAACAATCCCAAATATAGGGCTCGATATTAAAGAAAGCTACGCTGGAAGCATAATAAGCTGTACAGATCCTAAAGGACTCTAGAACCTGATGCTCTGATAACACTTGTGACACCTCGCCTGATTAAATACCGGGTGAGCAGTCCTTTATTAAATTAAATCAGAATATCCGGTTGGTTTATAATATGCATCATTGTCGAAAACTTTTATTAAAACACTAACCACTTAATATTTAAAAAGGTTGATGTCAATATTTTATTTTTTAATTAATGTAAAATCAAATTAATGAATAATTAAATTCTTCATCCAATCCAAACTCATATGAAAAGAAATGACTGAAATACTAAATGCAACTGGAGTAAACATATACACTCTAAGTATAAAGTACAAAAATCCAACCGAAATAATCAAACCACTGAACTGAGTAAATAAATAAATCCATAAATCTCTGACTGTCTAATAGAAAGGGGCAACATGCCCTAAAAGAAGTAAATATTTCGGAATGAAGAAGTGATAAATATGAAGGCGTCTACTACCAAGGTCGTTGTTGATACCAAATTTAATCTACTGACGTGGACCAATAATAAGAAGACACGTGTCAATCTACATGGCACAATAACAACGAGGAAGTTTATTTCCCCCGACCAAGTCATGTTCGCTCCGAGCAACAAGGATACCCCGAGGAACTACAACACCCCGAGGAACTACAACACTCCGAAGAACTCCAGCGCTCTGATGAACTCCTGAACGACGAGCAACTAAGGCGGTTAGAGCTGCATCTCGACCATAGCATTGATTGCCAGATAACCAACAGTTCAAAACTGTTCATTGACTGCTTATCATCTTGACGCACACGCTTGAAGAACATTAAATGAGTTACCCTTTCAGATGATAGCCTCAAGGACCTTTCATATGTATATCATTTAATGCACCACCCTTTCATATGTAAGCCTCAGGGCTATAAATACATGGTATCTCCCTCATTCAAAGGGACCGGAATTTCTTGAGAGAACTTGTAATCAAGAATTCCACAAACACTCAGCAATAACATAACAGTGGACGTAGGCTTTATTCCTAGCCGAACCACTTTAAAAATCTTTGTCTTATTTATTTATCTGTGATTGAAAAATTAGAGCGATCTAGTTTTTTACATCAACAGATTGGCGCCGTCTGTGGGAACGTGTTACAAGCGTTGTTCTCCACCAAACGCTAAGTTTTTATTTTCTCTACGTATAATCAATTATACATACATCTTTTGATTGAATCGTGATTTTTATGTTTATATACATAAATTAACTGTCCAATTTTTATCTGCAAAATATTGCATATCATGATTTTTAAATCATAACTGTTAGATTAATTCTTATTTAGAAATCTGAAAAATAGTAGATTTCATAAATCATAATTCTTTGCTTGATTCTCAAGTTTCTATTTTATATCATGGAATAAATATTTTAAATGATTACATATGCCAATATACGCGACGATGATAAGATTTGATCATTTTCATTGTTGATTTTGAAATAAATTTTGTAAGCTATTTGATGTCTATTCAAATTCCCATCATATTTTTAATAAAAGAATGGGAAAAGGTTAAAGACAATGAAAAGTCTTCTCATGGAAATCATGACCCATATATATTCTCTCTCTTCAAGTTTGAGTCTCTTTGCATTCGCTTTTATGAACTATATACTTAATTTGGTTCATATTCCATCTATGTCAATAAAGTCAAATTGATTGATTTTTTATATAAATTTGGTAATGACTTTAATCATTCACCATATTTTTATCTCTCCAAATTGGGAATAGGAAGGGATCAATATAAAAAATAATTTTCTCTCACCTGAAAAAAATTACCCACCTCTTGTAAAAGAGGATTAGTAAAATAATCATGACCATATCAAGACTGGGAACAAATTTGATATTTTGGCCCCTCGTTCATCACATCACAAGGTTTCTTTGACGAAATCACACGATCTAGTGGGTTATATATTTATTCATTTAATTAACATTCTTAAGGCTTAAATTTTACATTGAATGTTATTTTTTGATCTAAAGATTCGAGATATTCTAGTCATCCAACCATATATTCTATAATTTGAGTTATCCTTAAATGTTGGTCGGCAACATCCATGTCGTTTGTCGGCAGCGGTAGAATATTGGGGTATTAAAAAAAAATGCGAAGCATCCCAGATATTTCTTTAAACACGAGTTCAGCTTGGGGACAAACAGGGAGGCTTAAGTCTTTTTAACTTGTGATCACCCCAAAAATATTTTTAAAACCAAGTGATAAATAATTTTCAAACAGCAACTAATACCTGATTAGTTGTTGGAGATTAAATACCTTTACGTCTTATTTATGATGCATATTTGATAATGATTCGTCCATTTCACACACATTTGGCATATTATTTCATATTTTGAAATTTTTATGCTGATACATATCATATATTGATTGGATGAGTAAATTATTCTCATGACTAATCAATTCAGCCTACACATATGGTAGAGCAAATTATTAATTTTTACAGGCACAAGATTCAATGCCGACGAATGCTGAAGCACAAATTATTCTACATCCGTTGGGATTCAAATTTTATATTTATCTCAGCATGGAGCTCGAAAAATTTCTTCTTTCTATATATATTCGGCTCCGAGGAAAAGCTACAACAGTTATTATATTTCACCCCCAACGGATAGTTGATCGGGGTAATTCTTATTTATATTCAGGCCCAGATATCTGCTCCAGCACAAATGATTCTATATATCCATTGGGATTCATATTCTATATTCATCTCAACATGGAGCTCGGCGAGATACTTATTATCATATTCAGCTTTGAGGAGAACTATAACATTTATTATATTTCACCCCCAACGGGTAGTTGGTCGGGATAATTCTTATTTATATGCAGGCCCAACAAAGTTCTCGGCCATATTCTTATGTTCTGGAAAATATTATTCTTATTCGGCATTCTGCAATTATGCCTCGACAAGATACTTATTCATCTTTAAGGAGAGTTACATCATTCGTTCGGATAATTCTTATTTATATTCAGGCCTGACAACGTTCTCGGCCATATTCTTATGTTCTGAAAGATCTTATTCTTGTTCGGCATTATATGATTCTACCTCGACTGATCGGCGAGGCACTTTATTATTTTTAATTATTCTTTATATCTATTTGTATGCATATTCTATTCTCATTTCAGCAAGGATGTCTCCAACATTTATTATATCTTACTCAGCTCCAAGGATGTCTCCAACATTTATTATATCTTATTCAGCTCCAAGGATGTCTCCAACATTTATTATATCTTATTCCCAACAATCTGTTGGTCATCGCCGAGGAGGTATCCTGCATTTATATTATATCTTATTCCCAACAATCTGTTGGTCATAGCCGAGGAGGTATCTTGCATATATTATATCTTATTCCCAACAATCTGTTGGTCATAGCCGAGAAGGTATCTTGCATTTATTATATCTTATTCCCAACAATCTGTTGGTCATCGCCGATAAGGTATCCTGCATTTATTATATCTTATTCCCAACAATCTGTTGGTCATCGCCGAGGAGGTATCTAGCATTTATATTATCTTATTCCCAACAAATCTGTTGGTCAGCGCCGAGGAGGTCTCTAGCATTTATATTATCTTATTCCCAACAAATCTGTTGGTCAGCGCCGAGGAGGTCTCTAGCATTTATATTATCTTATTCCCAACAAATCTGTTGGTCAGTGCCGAGGAGGTCTCCAGCATTTATATTATCTTATTCCCAACAATCTGTTAGTCAGCTCCGAGGAAGTCTTCATCATTCATTACCAATTACCACCAACTCCGATTGGTAGATAAAATCCAACTCCGGTTGGTAGACAAAATCCAACTCCGGTTGGTATTGGTCGATAAATCTCATTCAAAGTTCACATTCCACAGTTGGGGGCTTCTATTACAGATATATTTGGTGGCACATTCTTATATCATCATGCAGTCGAGCATCAAATTCAACCCCGACTAATCATCATTCAGGAGTTATTTTTCTTTCTCAGGAATTACTTTTGATATTGAAGTTCAGGAGGAATATTGAAGTTCAGGAGGAATATTGAAGCTCAGGAGGTATATTGAAATTCAAGAGGTGTATTCAGAAGTATCAGGACATGATGAAAGAAAGCGACAAGTATTCCACCAAGGAACTCTGTCAGACCAGAAATTAGAAGACAAGTTGCCTATATGGAGGCTATATGTAGACGGCTCATCTTGCACTACAGGCTGTGGGGCAGGGATCATTTTGAACAGCCCAGACGAGGTCGACATGGAATACGCCATACGTTTCTAATTCAAAGCTTCTAATAATGAGGTTGAGTATGAGGCCATGATTGCAGGTCTTAATTTATCAAATACTATGGAGGCACAGCAGGTTATTGTCTTCAGTGATTCTCAATTGATCGTAAACCAAATGTTGGGAAAATAATGAGCCGAAGGAGAATTGATGATCAAGTATCAAGCAAAGGTGATGGAGTTGGTATCAGAGTTTGTTGCTGTTCAACTGGTAAGAATATCAAGAACGGAGAATGTGAGAGCATACGCCTTGGCCCGATTAGCATCAGCTACTCGTACCGAGCTGCGAAGAACGATACCAATTGAAGCATTAGAAAGTCGGAGCATAGATGAAGACCTGACGATAAATATTATTACCCTTGATTTAGGAACATCTTGGATGGATCCTATCAGAGCATATATTAAGAAGGAACAATTACCGGAGGATAAGCTCGCTGCCAAGAAATGGAAGTTTAAAGCTGCTCGGTATGTACTAATTAATGGTATTCGGAGGATAAGTTCACCGCCAAGAAATGGAAGTTTAAAGCTGCTCGGTATAATGGTATTCGGAAGATAAGCTCGCTGCCAAGAAATGGAAGTTTAAAGCTGCTCAACGAGGAATTATGGCAGGTTTGCAAAGATGTGTACATCCCTCCGAGATGAATTGATTAAAGAGATCCATGAAGGGCCCTGTGGAGCCCATGTAGCAGGACGAACACTTTTGCAAAAGGTGATGACGCAGGGATACTACTGGCCGACGATGAGAGCTGATTGTATAGCTTATGCCAAGAAATGTGATAAGTACCAACGCTTTTCCTCCATCCGAAGAACTTCACAAACATTGTTGACACCCATCATTTATCCTTGGCCATTTTCCATGTGGGGATTGATTTGGTTGGATCATTGCCGACGACTCGAGGAAGATTCAAATACCTCGTCATCACAGTAGATTATTTTACTTAATGGATAGAAGCTGAGCCACTTATTGACATGACATACGAGAAGGAAGGTGTACCAATTTGTTTGGAAGAACATCATCTGCCGATATGGTTTCCCTCATGCCTTCATCACAGAACATGGAACATAATTTAAAAACGAGGAGTTTGCTGCCTATTATCATCAGTCAAACATTTTGAAGGTTCATTCAGCGCCAGGATATCCTCAGAACTAATGGACCAAAAGCTCTAAGGAGCCAAAAAGTGCTCTAAGGAGCCAAAATTGCTCTAAGGAGCCAAAAAGTGCTCTACGGAGCCAAAAGTGCTCTAAGGAGCCAACCTCCTTTGGTTAGGAGGACAGCTCTACGGAGAAAAAGTGCTATAAGTAGCCAACCTCCTTTGGTTAGGAGGACAGCTCTACGGAGCAAAAGTGCTATAAGTAGCCAACCTCCTTTGGTTAGGAGGACAGCTCTACGGAGCAAAAGTGCTATAAGTAGCCAACCTCCTTTGGTTAGGAGGACAGCTCTAAGGAGCAAAAGTGCTATAAGTAGCCAACCTCCTTTGGTTAGGAGGACAGCTCTAAGGAGCAAAAGTGCTATAAGTAGCCAACCTCCTTTGGTTAGGAGGACATGCTCTAAGGAGCCAAAAAAATGCTCTAAGGAGCCAAAAGCTTTAAGGAGCCAAAAAGTGTACACCAGCATGATCAATTACGGTTGGTAAGATAAAAATATACTCTCATATTACAACTTATGTTGGTCGGGAGGTAAGATTATTACAAAAAGTTCTTTGAAGAACAAAATATTTCAAACTGAACCAAGTATGGTTGGTCGGGGATAAAAACCCACTAACGGTAGTTGGTCGACGAGGACAAATTATTGACCTTAGTTGGTCGGGCACATTTTATGAAAATATTTGAAATTGAACCAAGTATGGCTGGTCGGGGATAAAAACCCATCAACTGTAGTTGGTCGACAAGCATAATTTAACAACCTTGGTTGGTTGGAAAAAAATTAACATTTTTATACTCATTACTTTATTATTAAGTGATCGAGCAACGTTACTAATACTTGTAACTTCTTTATTACTAAGTTGGTCGATGAACAACACAATATTGTTATACATATGCATAAATGTAAAGTGTTCGATATTTACAAGACAATAGCAATTAAGATTGCGAACAAAAATGAAAGTCTTTCATTAAAATAAAAAAAAAACAAAATACATTTAGAATGAAAATGTATACTAACTATTACATTGAGATTCCTATTCTATTGGTTTCTTTTCCTTCTACTTTTGAAACAGGTTCCTCGCCAGCAGGAGGATCATCTAAAATATAAGGGGAGTTTATGAAGTTAAGACTTTTCAACATTCTGATATTCATCACAGATGATCTATCCGAGAAGCATTAGCTCATTCCCGAGAAGCACTTGCTCGTCCCTGAGAATCACTTTTTAGTCCCCGAGAACCTCTTGTTCGTCCCCGAGCAGAGGTAGAAGTCAAAATCAGCATCTATAGCACTAAGATCTTCGCTACTACTGTCTCGACCAATATTTAAGAAGAAGTTGTATGAAAATGTTTTGAAGTCCACCACTAGCTTGGTACTAATCAGATTGAAGAGTTGGGTTCAAAAGCTAGTATGTAACTCGACAAAGTATTCAGAGGGGAATAAATCAGAAGAATCAAGCACGTGAAGTTATAACTCATTTGCTCGGCATAGGAGGCAGTTGGTCGGCTGGCAAACCAATCAACATACTTGAAGATTATGACAAGCTACAAGCTGCATACTATGGCATGGCTACATCCAAATTCCCAGGGGTGATACATAGCACACGGAGTTACTCAAAAGAAAGATTAGCAACCATCGATCAGCCTGCATCATACTTCGTCCAGGAGATAATGAACTTTGTGTTGAACAAATCAAGAAGGTAGATCAAGAATTTCACGAGCACCGAGCAACATTGCAGAATAAATACTCCATCCTTTCAAGTAACCCATCAAGCATGAAGCATTGGGGGCTTCTGTTGATACCAAATTTAATCTACTGACGTGGACCAATAATAAGAAGACACGTGTCAATCTACATGGCACAATAACAACGAGGAAATTTATTTCCCCCTACCAAGTCATGTTCGCTCCGAGCAATAAGGATACCCCGAGGAACTACAACACCCCGAGGAACTACAACACTCCGAAGAACTCCAGCGCTCTGATGAACTCCTGAACAACGAGCAACTAAGGCGGTTCGAGCTGCATCTCGACTATAGCATTGATTGCCAGATAACCAACAGTTCAAAACTGTTCATTGACTGCTTATCATCTTGACGCACACGCTTGAAGAACATTAAATGAGTTACCCTTTCAGATGATAGCCTCAAGGACCTTTCATATGTATATCATTTAATGCACCACCCTTTCATATGTAAGCCTCAGGGCTATAAATACATGGTATCTCCCTCATTCAAAGGGACCGGAATTTCTTGAGAGAACTTGTAATCAAGAATTCCACAAACACTCAGCAATAACATAATAGTGGACGTAGGCTTTATTCCTAGCCGAACCACTTTAAAAATCTTTGTCTTATTTATTTATCTGTGATTGAAAAATTAGAGCGATCTAGTTTTTTACATCAACAGTCGTGTAACTTTCACAGCAGCTATAACACACGTCAAATGAATGGAACTCCTATGCTTGGTGTCCCTGTGACTGGGCACCTAAAATAATTTGACAAAAGAGAAAATATTTGCAAGAGACGGGTCAGAGCCCGAGTATAAAACATTTAAATTTTTTTGCAAGTATTTAAATGTTGCAGTAAAGCAAATAGTATGTGCATGTTAGCTTTTTGAATGCTCACTTGAGATTCTCACCTCTCAACTAATGTGCACGCCTAACGCACCTCTAAACCTATTAATTATTTTATCATCTAGCTAGACTATAGACAATAATCCCTTTTAATCACTACCTGCAATACCAACCCACATTTTCCTTACGACACTATATTAGATGTTTTCATGAATGTTATTTTAAATTGGGAAGTATTTATAAATCACATTAAGTGCTCGCTTACTTAAGTTATTCAGAGATTATTGTAAGGACATAATTTTATAAATGCCAGGGGTAGAATCTAGGAATTTTCTGTTTTCTCCTAGATCACAGTTTGTATGTCTGATACCGCTACATGCGGCACGTCAACACGATCATCCTCGACGACCTTTATCCGAATTCAATGCATCCAATATCTTCACGTGCATCATGATACATGCGACGTGCTACTCAGCTCATTCCCACTACTCCACTACGCTTTATCGGTAAAATGGTTTATTGGATCTTTAATATTTGCGTAAATATGTGGGAAATTTTTCAAAAATTATTTTATGAAGTCTGGATTAATTTTTTATCAAAAGCATAATTTTTTCTAAGTGTATAAGTGAAGTGCCTTGAATGACGAGCTCACTCAAACGACTTTGAATGTCTTTCGCGCGAGATAGGCATGTCGCGCGATCTCGTTCGAACGACATCTGTCCTTCGTTCGAGTGACAGGGCTATCTCGTTCGAACGAGCCACCGTCTCGATTTTCGTATAAATACTTGTAAACCTTCTACACGATTTTTTAAGTCTTTCTGCAATCTCAAAATTCTGTGAAAACAGTCCAGAATAAGACTTCATCTTTTTAAGGTTTTCTAAACCTTTTTGATTCACAAAACCATTCCCATAAATGTGTGTGAATTTTTAAACCTTCAAGAGGATGATTTACTCATTTGGAGTAATTTGTGAGGATGCCGTTCTCTTCTTCATTGCAGCCCTACTGGAAAGGGATAGTTCCAGTCGACGACATCAGAACCGACACCCGAGGGTATTTCCATGTCACATATTTTCATTGTAGTCCGTGTAAACCGTTTTCTTACAAAATTATAGTGAAAATAAAAGGTTTTGCCCCTTTGGGGGATTTTTCCTCATTTGTGTGTGTTTGAATGTTCTTGCTTGATTTTATTATCATCAATCACACCTAGATGCATGTTTAGGACTTAATTGATAAAAACCGAGTTTAATTAAATAACTTCCCTATTTGAACGCAAGCGCACTCTTCTCAAATTGGTATCAGAACCAATTACACAACTTTACCGTGTAATGTTCTGCAAAATTTTTCTAAGATATCAATTTTTTAAAAAATTAATCTTTGAAAACGAGTGTGTTCATAATGGAGAAGTTATATAATAAAATGCCAGTTTTTGATGGGACAAACTATGCATATTGGAAAGCCTGCATGAGATCTGCATTAAAAGCCATTGATGAACGTGTCTGGATGTTGGTTGAAAGAGGGTGGACACCTCCCTTTGTCACTCTTGAAAACATGACCAATTTAAAACCTGTTACCACATGGACTGAAGAAGAATTTAAATGGTCATCTTTTAATTCTAAGGGTTTAAGTGCTATTTCTGGGTCTGTCACACCTGATGAGTTCAAACGCATAATGACGTGCACCACGTCAAAAGAGGCATGGAATGTTTTGCAACTTACCCATAAAGGAACTAATGCTGTGAAAGAGTTTAAACTGCAAAATTTAACAACTCAATTTGAAACAATCACTATGCTTGAATCTGAATGTTTTGATGAATTTTATGCTAGACTGTCTTATATTGTTAACACTAGCTTTAATCTTGGTGAATACATTCCTAATGCTAGAGTTGTTAAAAACATTCTTAGATCACTGCCTAAGCGTTTTATCCCTAAAGTCACTGTGTTAAATTCTCTATGTAATTTAAATACGCTTAAATCGGAAGAACTTGTAGGAGACTTGCAAACGTATGAAATTGATATGTTTCCTAAATCTATCAAGTCTAAAGATAAGGGAATTGCACTTAATGACCAGGAGAGAAAGAGTGAGGGGTCGGCAAGAAAGAGGGGAGAGTCATCAAGAAAAAGAGAGATATATACGTCTGATTCTGAGTGTGATTTTGACTTAAATGATTTGGCCCTTTTTGCTAAAAATTTTAAGAGAATTCTCAAATTCAAGAAAAATGATAATTTTAAAGATAAAAAGAAGTTTGAGAAAAATAAGTTTGAAAAGAAAAATGAAAAAGAATTTAAAGATCCTCCTAAGAAAGAAAGTGAGAGATGCTTTGAGTGCGACGGTAGGGGTCATAGAGCTTTTGAGTGTGCTACTAGGCTGAACAGAGAAAAGGGCAAAGCTGTCCTTAATGCTACCCTTAGTGATGACAGTGAGGTCGAGTCAGTGGATTCTGGAGATGAATCACCGCATGAGTGTAACTTCACTGCATTCATGGCTAGTCATGTGAGTACTTCTAGTGCTCCTCACGACGATGAGGATGCTGCTTCACAAGGACACCTCGACAGTGAGAGCGATGTGAGCGAGGGGGAGGATGACACAAGTGAGAGCGATAGTGATCTTCAACGTGCCTACGCTGAGTTATATTCTGAGTCATTTGAGACCAAAAAACGTAACAAAGCGTTAGTTCTTATAATCACCGCTTTAGAGAAAGAGTTAAGATTGTTTGGAGAGAGAGAGTTTTTGTGAGAAAGAAAAAGAGAGAAAGGAAAACCTTGAGAAAATAAGATGTTTTGAGTGTGATGGGACAGGGCACAAGAATTTTGAGTATCCCGCCAGACTTAGGAAAGAGGGCAAGAAAGTTGCCATGCCCGCTACCCTAAGCGATAGTGAGGATGAGAAGGGTGATGAAAGTGTGATCCAAAAGGATTTTAGAAAATTGTTTATCGAGAATATGGAAACAAAAAGTTCAAATAGAATTCTAGGTCTTCGAATTTATGAGTTGAAGGAAGAGAATGTTGGGTTAAAAAGGGAAAAATGTGACTTGACCAACACGGTGTCTAGTCTGACAGCACGTGTATCCCATCTTGAGGATGATCTCATACAAACATGGGAGGTCCAAGTTTCATTAGAGAACACATCTGAGAAGGTTGATAAGATGGTTCCCTATCCCGGTTTGAATAGTGGTGAGAATGTTGAAAAGGTCATGACGGTGCATTCACTACTTCTAATGAGCTCGAGCCTATATCCACTTTGGTGAGTGATTCTCATGGGTGTCCGTCTAGGATAGTTCATCCCCAATTTTTTGATAAATTAGTTACTAGACCGGTTTATGTTTTCTCCCACTGCAAGAAACGAGGACATTTTAGGGAGTTTTGTTCTAAGTTGGGTTTTGTGTCACATAATTCCACTTCACACATTCATGCACATGCACCCACTCATGATACCTTGCTTTCACATAATGATAGAGAGTTTGCACACATTCGCGAGCAAGTGAAGTTTTTGATCAAGATCACACATGATCTTATGGAGTTGGTCCAAAAGATGTCACCATCTTTGGAAAACTCCACCGCTCTTCCCGGTTGAGGTCTTGACATGTCTGCTAGCATAGGGTGGCTTTCATGATGTCTCTTTTTGCCTATTTCTAGCATGCATCATTAATTTGTATTACTTTATATTTTTTTGAAAAATCCAAAAAGATTTTCTTTTATAAAAATATTAGAAAACCTCAAAAAGATTTTTGTATTTTATTTGCACCTTTTATGGATGAACATTTAAGATAGACGAGTCACAATTTCATTCCATTTTTTATGCGACTGTTTGATAGAGATTCGAGACGCTACATCATTTCATCCATGTGCTTTACATTGTTTGGAGTCTTTGAGATGTGATTAGTGATATCTTTCTACATGTTTGACTCCTATCTCCTTTATTTCACACATGCATGACTTTATTTGATTATTGTACTTGTCTATCACATATTGACTTGAGTGTTTCCATCTCAATTCTGTCAATACAACTAAAACTAGACAAGATTGGAATGCATATGAAAATCGTTTTGGTGAGACTGTGTGTTTATTGGAAAACGGGGAGGGGCTGCGAAAGGCTCATTTAGCATTTGCGATTTTAAGCCACCCTTAAAAAGGACCTAAAAAATTGAGGAATTTTATTATTCTGGGTCCAAAGAGATTAAAAGAGCCCGAAAATAATTAAAGGCAATAAAAAACAATATATGCCAAATATGGGCCATAAGGTTTCATCATCAATTCTCCAAAGTTTGAGAATTTAGATCGCCTCTATACAAAATATAAATCTCAGGGACTTTGGTTGGAGAATATAAACGGGTTTGAACTTCCTTGAAAGTCCTGAAAAAGCATGAAATAGTTTTGGACGTCATTGGTGTGGAAATCACTTTGAGCTTTGATTTGTTGATTTGATTGATTCAATGTCTCATATTACCACCTTTTTACACCAAATGAAGATTTTGAGTTCATTCGTTAGGAGTATCCGATATTCATCGTGCACATATGTCATGTTTGTATGCATTGATTTTCCAATCGAATTTGATCACACCCCTTCATTTCCGCTATCATCGACTTGGCTGTTTTTGTGTTCTTTCATGGTGTGATTCTTTGTTGTATATTATGTGTAAAATTTTTTGAAAAATACAAAAATAACAGTTTATTCCCGTGTGTCATTCTTCATGTGCATTTATCTATGCTTCTCATATCTGTCTATTTGGGGACATCATAAATAGGGGGAGAAGAATTATGGGGGAGAATCGTTTTGGTGTTTGGTTTATTAATTTATGATTGATTTGTTTAAGCTTAATTGATCATTAATTTTTGCATATCATTATATTTCAAACTGTTGCTTGTCACGGGTATTTGCTTTATCTCACGTGTGTAGGTACAACATTGTTCATTATTGGATTGCACACCCTGATGAGAAAAGCTTTGGAAGTTTCTGAAGAGCTGAATATTTGAAAGACATGTCATTTAGTATTCTCACTTTGTGGGGATATTATCTTGTATGTCATTTGATTGCACAGTTCGTATTTTTTTTTTGTATGTTCCGGCATAGACATAGGGGGAGATTTGTAAGGACATAATTTTATAAATGCCCGGGGTAGAATCTAAGAATTTTCTGTTTTTTCCTAGATCACAGTTTGTATGTCTGATACCGCTACATGCGGAACGTCAACACGATCATCCTCGACGACGTTTGTCCTAATTCAATGCATCCAATATCTTCACGTGCATCATGCTACACGCGACGTGCTACTCAGCTCATTCCCACTACTCCACTACGCTTTATCGGTAAAATGGTTTATTGGAGCTTTAATATTTGCGTAATTATTTGCGAAATTTTTCGAAAATTATTTTTTGAAGTCTGGATTAATTTTTTATCAAAAGAATAATTTTTTCTAAGTGTAGAATAATTTTTTCTAGGCATGTCGCGCGATCTCGTTCGAACGACATCTGTCCTTCGTTCGAGTGACAGGGCTATCTCGTTCGAACGAGCCACCGCCTCGATTTTCGTTTAAATACCTCTACACCTTCTACACGATTTTTTAAGTCTTTCTGCAATCTCAAAATTCTGCGAAAACAGTCCAGAATAAGACTTCATCTTTTTAAGGTTTTCTAAACCTTTTTGATTCACAAAACCATTCCCATATATGTGTGTGAATCTTTAAACCTTCAAGAGGATGATTTACTCATTTGGAGTAATTTGTGAGGAAGCCGTTCTGTTCTTCATTGCTGCCCTACTGGAAAGGGATAGTTCCAGCCGACGACATCAGAATCGACACCCGAGGGTATTTCTGTGTCAAATATTTTCATTGTAATTCGTGTAAGCCATTTTCTTACAAAATTATAGTGAAAATAAAAGGTTTTGCCCCTTTGGGGGATTTTTCCTCATTTGTGTGTGTTTGAATGTTCTTGCTTGATTTTATTATCATTAATCACACCTAGATGCATGTTTAGGACTTAATTGATAAAAACCGAGTTTAATTAAATAACTTCCCTATTTGAATGCAAGCGCACTCTTCTCAAATTGGTATCAGAACCAATTACACAACTTTACCGTGTAATGTTCTGCAAAATTTTTCTAAGATATCAATTTTTGAAAAAATTAATCTTTGAAAACGAGTGTGTTCATAATGGAGAAGTTATATAATAAAATGCCAGTTTTTGATGGGACAAACTATGCATACTGGAAAGCCTGCATGAGATCTGCATTAAAAGCCATTGATGAACGTGTCTGGATTTTGGTTGAAAGAGGGTGGACACCTCCCTTCGTCACTCTTGAAAACGTGACCAATTTAAAACCTGTTACCACATGGATTGAAGAAGAATTTAAATGGTCATCTTTTAATTCTAAGGGTTTAAGTGCTATTTCTGGGTTTGTCACACCTGATGAGTTCAAACGCATAATGACATGCACCACGTCAAAAGAGGCATGGAATGTTTTGCAACTTACCCATAAAGGAACTGATGCTGTGAAAGATTTTAAACTGCAAAATTTATCAACTCAATTTGAAACAATCACTATGCTTGAATCTGAATGTTTTGATGAATTTTATGCTAGACTATCTGATATTGTTAACACTAGCTTTAATCTTGGTGAATACATTCCTAATGCTAGAGTTGTTAAAAAGATTCCTAGATCACTGCCTAAGCGTTTTATCCCTAAAGTCACAGTGTTAAATTCTATGGGTAATTCAAATACGCTTAAATCGGAAGAACTTGTAGGAGACTTGCAAACGTATGAAATTGATATGTTTCCCAAATCTGTCAAGTCTTTCATTTTTGCTAAAAATTTCAAGAGAATTCTCAAATTCAAGAAAAATGATAATTTTAAAGATAAAAAGAAGTTTGAGAAAAATAAGTTTGAAAAGAAAAATGAAAAAGATTTTAAAGATCCTCCTAAGAAAGAAAGTGAGAGATGCTTTGAGTGCGATAGTAGGGGTCATAGAGCTTTTGAGTGTGCTACTAGGCTGAACAGAGAAAAGGGCAAAGCTATCCTTAATGCTACCCTTAGTGATGACAGTGAGGTCGAGTCAGTGGATTCTGGAGATGAATCACCGCATGAGTGTAACTTCACCGCATTCATGGCTAGTCATGTGAGTACTTCTAGTGCTCTTCACGACGATGAGGATGCTGCTTCACAAGGACACCTCGGCAGTGAGAGTGATGTGAGTGAGGGGGAGGATGACACAAGTGAGAGCGATAGTGATCTTCAACGCGCCTACGCTGAGTTATATTCTGAGTCATTTGAGACCAAAAAACGTAACAAAGCGTTAGTTCTTAGAATCACCGCTTTAGAGAGAGAGTTAAGATTGTTTGGAGAGAGAGAGTTTTTATGAGAAAGAAAAAGAGAGAAAGGAAAACCTTGAGAAAATAAGATTTTTTGAGTGTGATGGGACAGGGCACAAGAAATTTGAGTGTCCCGCTAGACTTAGGAAAGAGGGCAAGAAAGTTGCCATGCCCGCTACCTTATGCGATAGTGAGGATGAGAAGGGTGATGAAAGTGTGATCCAAAAAGCTTTTAGAAAATTGTTTATCGAGACCATGGAAACAAAAAGTTCAAATAGAATTCTAGGTCTTCAGATTTATGAGTTGAAGGAAAAGAATGTTGAGCTAAAAAGGGAAAAATGTGACTTGACCAACACGGTGTCTAGTCTGACGACACGTGTATCCCATCTTGAGGATGATCTCATACAAACACGGGAGGTCCAAGTCTCATTAGAGAACACATCTGATAAGGTTGATAAGATGGTTCCCTATCCCGGTTTGAATAGTGGTGAGAATGTTGGAAAAGGTCATGACGGTGCATTCACTACTTCTAATGCGCTCGAGCCTATATCCACTTTGGTCAGTGATTCTCATGGGTGTCCGTCTAGGATAGTTCATCCCAAATTTTTTTATAAATTAGTTACTAGACTGGTTTATGTTTGCTCCCACTGCAAGAAACGAGGACATTTTAGGGAGTTTTGTTCTAAGTTGGGTTTTATGTCACATAATTCCACTTCACACATTCATGCACATGCACCCACTCATGATACCTTGCTTGCACATAATGATAGAGAGTTTGCACACATTCGCGAGCAAGTGAAGTTTTTGATCAAGACCACACATGATCTTATGGAGTTGGTCAAAAAGATGTCACCATCTTTGGAAAACTCCACCGCTCTTGCCGGTTGAGGTCTTGACATGTCTGCTAGCATAGGGTGGCTTTCATGATGTATCTTTTGCCTATGGCTAGCATGCATCATTAATTTGTATTACTTTTTATTTTTTTGAAAAATCCAAAAAGATTTTCTTTTATAAAAATATTAGAAAACCTCAAAAAGATTTTTGTATTTTATTTGCACCTTTTATGGATGAACATTTAAGATAGACGAGTCACAATTTCATTCCATTTTTCATGTGACTGTTTGATAGAGATTCGAGACGCTACATCATTTCATCCATGTGCTTTACATTGTTTGGAGTCTTTGAGATGTGATTAGTGATATCTTTCTATATGTTTGACTCCTATCTCCTTTATTGCACACATGCATGATTTTATTTGATTATTGTACTTGTCTATTACATATTCACTTGAGTGTTTCCATCTCAATTCTGTCAATACAACTAACAATATGCAATAAAAAATGACAAGATTGGAATGCAAGTGAAAATCATTTTGGTGAGACTGTGTGTTTATTGGAAAACGGGGAGGGGCTGCGAAGGGCTCATTTAGCATTTGCGATTTTAAGCCACCCTTAAAAAGGACCTAAAAAATTGAGGAATTTTATTATTCGGGGTCCAAAGAGATTAAAAGAGCCCGAAAATAATTAAAGGCAATAAAAAGCAATATATGCCAAATATGGGCCATTATGTTTCATCATCAATTCTCCAAAGTTTGAGAATTTAGATCGCCTCTATACAAAATATAAATCTCAGGGAGTTTGGTTGGAGAATATAAACGGGTTTGAACTTCCTTGAAAGTCCTGAAAAAGCATGAAATAGTTTTGGACGTCATTGGTGTGGAAATCACTTTGAGCTTTGATTTGTTGATTTGATTGAGTCAATGTCTCATATTACCACCTTTTTACACCAAATGAAGATTTTGAGTTCATTCGTTAGGAGTATCCGATATTCATCGTGCACATATGTCATGTTTGTATGCATTGATTTTCCAATCGAATTTGATCACACCCCTTCATTTCCGCTATCATCGACTTGGCTGTTTTTGTGTTCTTTCATGGTGTGATTCTTTGTTGTATATTATGTGTAAAATTTTTTGAAAAATACAAAAATAGCAGTTTATTCCCGTGTGTCATTCTTCATGTGCATTTATCTATGCTTCTCATATCTGTCTATTTGGGGACATCATAAATAGGGGGAGAAGAATTATGGTGGAGAATCGTTTTGGTGTTTGGTTTATTAATATATGATTGATTTGTTTAAGCTTAATTGATCATTAATTTTTGCATATCATTATATTTCAAACTGTTGCTTGTCACGGGTATTTGCTTTATCTCATGTGTGTAGGTACAACATTGTTCATTATTGGATTGCACACCCTGATGAGAAAAGCTTTGGAAGTTTCTGAAGAGCTGAATATTTGAAAGACATGTCATTTAGTATTCTCAGTTTGTGGGGATATTATCTTGTATGTCATTTGATTGAACAGTTCGGATTTTTTTTTGTATGTTCCGGCATAGACATAGGGGGAGATTTGTAAGGACATAATTTTATAAATGCCCGGGGTAGAATATAGGAATTTTCTGTTTTCTCCTAGATCACAGTTTGTATGTCTGATACCGCTACATGCGGCACGTCAACACGATCATCCTCGACGACCTTTGTCCTAATTCAATGCATCCAATATCTTCACGTGCATCATGCTACACGCGACGTGCTACTCAGCTCATTCCCACTAATCCACTACGCTTTATCAGTAAAATGGTTTATTGGAGCTTTAATATTTGCGAAATTTTTCGAAAATTATTTTTTGAAGTCTGGATTAATTTTTTATCAAAAGAATAATTTTTTCTAAGTGTAGAATAATTTTTTCTAGGCATGTCGCGCGATCTCGTTCGAACGACATCTGTCCTTCGTTCGAGTGACAGGGCTATCTCGTTCGAACGAGCCACCTCCTCGATTTTCGTTTAAATACCTCTACACCTTCTACACGATTTTTTAAGTCTTTCTGCAATCTCAAAATTCTGCGAAAACAGTCCAGAATAAGACTTCATCTTTTTAAGGTTTCTAAACCTTTTTGATTCACAAAACCATTCCCATATATGTGTGTGAATCTTTAAACCTTCAAGAGGATGATTTACTCATTTGGAGTAATTTGTGAGGAAGCCGTTCTCTTCTTCATTGCTGCCCTACTGCAAAGGGATAGTTCCAGCCGACGACATCAGAATCGACACCCGAGGGTATTTCTGTGTCACATATTTTCATTGTAATTCGTGTAAGCCGTTTTCTTACAAAATTATAGTGAAAATAAAAGGTTTTGCCCCTTTGGGGGATTTTTCCGCATTTGTGTGTGTTTGAATGTTCTTGCTTGATTTTATTATCATCAATCACACCTAGATGCATGTTTAGGACTTAATTGATAAAAACCGAGTTTAATTAACTAACTTCCTTATTTGAATGCACGCGCACTCTTCTCAAATTGGTATCAGAACCAATTACACAACTTTAACGTGTAATGTTCTGCAAAATTTTTCTAAGATATCAATTTTAAAAAAAATTAATCTTTGAAAACGAGTGTGTTCATAATGGAGAAGTTATATAATAAAATGCTAGTTTTTGATGGGACAAACTATGCATACTGGAAAGCCTGCATGAGATCTGCATTAAAAGCCATTGATGAACGTGTCTGGATTTTGGTTGAAATAGGGTGGACACCTCCCTTCGTCACTCTTGAAAACGTGACCAATTTAAAACCTGTTACCACATGGACTGAAGAAGAATTTAAATGGTCATCTTTTAATTCTAAGGGTTTAAGTGCTATTTCTGGGTTTGTCACACCAGATGAGTTCAAACGCATAATGACATGCACCACGTCAAAAGAGGCATGGAATGTTTTGCAACTTACCCATAAAGGAACTGATGCTGTGAAAGATTTTAAACTGCAAAATTTATCAACTCAATTTGAAACAATCACTATGCTTGAATCTGAATGTGTTGATGAATTTTATGCTAGACTATCTGATATTGTTAACACTAGCTTTAATCTTGGTGAATACATTCCTAATGCTAGAGTTGTTAAAAAGATTCCTAGATCACTGCCTAAGCGTTTTATCCCTAAAGTCACAGTGTTAAATTCTATGGGTAATTCAAATACGCTTAAATCGGAAGAACTTGTAGGAGACTTGCAAACGTATGAAATTGAAATGTTTCCCAAATCTGTCAAGTCTTTCATTTTTGCTAAAAGTTTCAAGAGAATTCTCAATTCAAGAATAATGATATTTTTAAAGATAAAAAGAAGTTTGAGAAAAATAAGTTTGAAAAGAAAAATGAAAAAGATTTTAAAGATCCTCCTAAGAAAGAAAGTGAGAGATGCTTTGAGTGCGATAGTAGGGGTCATAGAGCTTTTGAGTGTGCTACTAGGCTGAACAGAGAAAAGGGCAAAGCTATCCTTAATGCTATCCTTAGTGATGACAGTGAGGTCGAGTCAGTGGATTCTGGAGATGAATCACCGCATGAGTGTAACTTCACCGCATTCATGGCTAGTCATGTGAGTACTTCTAGTGCTCCTCACGACGATGAGGATGCTGCTTCACAAGGACACCTCGGCAGTGAGAGCGATGTGAGTGAGGGGGAGGATGACACAAGTGAGAGCGATAGTGATCTTCAACGCGCCTACGCTGAGTTATATTCTGAGTCATTTGAGACCAAAAAACGTAACAAAGCGTTAGTTCTTAAAATCACCGCTTTAGAGAGAGAGTTAAGATTGTTTGGAGAGAGAGAGTTTTTATGAGAAAGAAAAAGAGAGAAAGGAAAACCTTGAGAAAATAAGATGTTTTGAGTGTGATGGGACAGGGCACAAGAAATTTGAGTGTCCCGCTTGACTTAGGAAAGAGGGCAAGAAAGTTGCCATGCCCGCTACCCTAAGCGATAGTGAGGATGAGAAGGGTGATGAAAGTGTGATCCAAAAAGCTTTTAGAAAATTGTTTATCGAGACCATGGAAACAAAAAGTTCAAATAGAATTCTAGGTCTTCAGATTTATGAGTTGAAGGAAAAGAATGTTGAGCTAAAAAGGGAAAAATGTGACTTGACCAACACGGTGTCTAGTCTGACGACACGTGTATCCCATCTTGAGGATGATCTCATACAAACACGGGAGGTCCAAGTCTCATTAGAGAACACATTTGATAAGGTTGATAAGATGGTTCCCTATCCCGGTTTGAATAGTGGTGAGAATGTTGGAAAAGGTCATGACGGTGCATTCACTACTTCTAATGCGCTCGAGCCTATATCCACTTTGGTCAGTGATTCTCATGGGTGTCCGTCTAGGATAGTTCATCCCAATTTTTTTTTATAAATTAGTTACTAGACTGGTTTATGTTTTCTCCCACTGCAAGAAACGAGGACATTTTAGGGAGTTTTGTTCTAAGTTGTGTTTTATGTCACATAATTCCACTTCACACATTCATGCACATGCACCCACTCATGATACCTTGCTTGCACATAATGATAGAGAGTTTGCACACATTCGCGAGCAAGTGAAGTTTTTGATCAAGACCACACATGATCTTATGGAGTTGGTCCAAAAGATGTCACCATCTTTGGAAAACTCCACCGCTCTTCCCGGTTGAGGTCTTGACATGTCTGCTAGCATAGGGTGGCTTTCATGATGTATCTTCTGCCTAGTGCTAGCATGCATCATTAATTTGTATTACTTTTTATTTTTTTCAAAAATCCAAAAAGATTTTCTTTTATAAAAATATTAGAAAACCTCAAAAAGATTTTTGTATTTTATTTGCACCTTTTATGGATGAACAGTTAAGATAGACGAGTCACAATTTCATTCCATTTTTTATGTGACTGTTTGATAGAGATTCGAGACGCTACATCATTTCATCCATGTGCTTTACATTGTTTGGAGTCTTTGAGATGTGATTAGTGATATCTTTCTATATGTTTGACTCCTATCTCCTTTATTGCACACATGCATGACTTTATTTGATTATTGTACTTGTCTATCACATATTCACTTGAGTGTTTCCATCTCAATTCTGTCAATACAACTAACAATATGCAATAAAAATTGACAAGATTGGAATGCAAGTGAAAATCATTTTGGTGAGACTGTGTGTTTATTGGAAAACGGGGAGGGGCTGCGAAAGGCTCATTTAGCATTTGCGATTTTAAGCCACCCTTAAAAAGGACCTAAAAAATTGAGGAATTTTATTATTCGGGGTCCAAAGAGATTAAAAGAGCCCGAAAATAATTAAAGGCAATAAAAAGCAATATATGCCAAATATGGGCCATTATGTTTCATCATCAATTCTCCAAAGTTTGAGAATTTAGATCGCCTCTATACAAAATATAAATCTCAGGGAGTTTGGTTGGAGAATATAAACGGGTTTGAACTTCCTTGAAAGTCCTGAAAAAGCATGAAATAGTTTTGGACGTCATTGGTGTGGAAATCACTTTGAGCTTTGATTTGTTGATTTGATTGAGTCAATGTCTCATATTACCACCTTTTTACACCAAATGAAGATTTTGAGTTCATTCGTTAGGAGTATCCGATATTCATCGTGCACATATGTCATGTTTGTATGCATTGATTTTCCAATCGAATTTGATCACACCCCTTCATTTCCGCTACCATCGACTTGGCTGTTTTTGTGTTCTTTCATGGTGTGATTCTTTGTTGTATATTATGTGTAAAAATTTTTGAAAAATACAAAAATAGCAGTTTATTCCCGTGTGTCATTCTTCATGTGCATTTATCTATGCTTCTCATATCTGTCTATTTGGGGACATCATAAATAGGGGGAGAAGAATTATGGGGGAGAATCGTTTTGGTGTTTGGTTTATTAATTTATGATTGATTTGTTTAAGCTTAATTGATCATTAATTTTTGCATATCATTATATTTCAAACTGTTGCTTGTCACGGGTATTTGCTTTATCTCATGTGTGTAGGTACAACATTGTTCATTATTGGATTGCACACCCTGATGAGAAAAGCTTTGGAAGTTTCTGAAGAGCTGAATATTTGAAATACATGTCATTTAGTATTCTCAATTTGTGGGGATATTATCTTGTATGTCATTTGATTGCACAGTTCGGATTTTTTTTTGTATGTTCCGGCATAGACATAAGGGGAGATTTGTAAGGACATAATTTTATAAATGCCCGGGGTAGAATCTAGGAATTTTTTATTTTCTCCTAGATCACAGTTTGTATGTCTGATACCGCTACATGCGGCACGTCAACACGATCATCCTCGATGACCTTTGTCCTAATTCAATGCATCCAATATCTTCACGTGCATCATGCTACACGCGACGTTCTACTCAGCTCATTCCCACTACTCCACTACGCTTTATCGATAAAATGGTTTATTGGAGCTTTAATATTTGCGTAATTATTTGCGAATTTTTTTGAAAATTATTTTTTGAAGTCTGGATTAATTTTTATCAAAAGAATAATTTTTTCCAAGTGTAGAATAATTTTTTCTAGGCATGTCGCGCGATCTCGTTCGAACGACATCTGTCCTTCGTTCGAGTGACAGGGCTATCTCGTTCGAACGAGCCACCGCCTCGATTTTCGTTTAAATACGTCTACACCTTCTACACGATTTTTCAAGTCTTTCTGCAATCTCAAAATTCTGCGAAAACACTCCAGAATAAGACTTCATCTTTTTAAGGTTTTCTAAACCTTTTTGATTCACAAAACCATTCCCATATATGTGTGTGAATCTTTAAACCTTCAAGAGGATGATTTACTCATTTGGAGTAATTTGTGAGGAAGCCGTTCTCTTCTTCATTGCTGCCCTACTGGAAAGGGATAGTTCGAGCCGAAGACATCAGAATCGACACCCGAGGGTATTTCTGTGTCACATATTTTTATTGTAATTCGTGTAAGCCGTTTTCTTACAAAATTATATTGAAAATAAAAGGTTTTGCCCCTTTGGGGGATTTTTCCTCATTTGTGTGTGTTTGAATGTTCTTGCTTGATTTTATTATCATCAATCACACCTAGATGCATGTTTAGGACTTAATTGATAAAAACCGAGTTTAATTAAATAACTTCCCTATTTGAATGCAAGCGCACTCTTCTCAAATTGGTATCAGAACCAACTACACAACTTTACCGTGTAATGTTCTGCAAAATTTTTCTAAGATATCAATTTTTAAAAAAATTAATCTTTGAAAACGAGTGTGTTCATAATGGAGAAGTTATATAATAAAATGCCAGTTTTTGATGGGACAAACTATGCATACTGGAAAGCCTGCATGAGATCTGCATTAAAAGCCATTGATGAACGTGTCTGGATTTTGGTTGAAAGAGGGTGGACACCTCCCTTCGTCACTCTTGAAAACGTGACCAATTTAAAACCTGTTACCACATGGACTGAAGAAGAATTTAAATGGTCATCTTTTAATTCTAAGGGTTTAAGTGCTATTTCTGGGTCTGTCACACCTGATGAGTTCAAACGCATAATGACATGCACCACGTCAAAAGAGGCATGGAATGTTTTGCAACTTACCCATAAAGGAACTGATGCTGTGAAAGATTTTAAACTGCAAAATTTATCAACTCAATTTGAAACAATCACTATGCTTGAATCTGAATGTGTTGATGAATTTTATGCTAGACTATCTGATATTGTTAACACTAGCTTTAATCTTGGTGAATACATTCCTAATGCTAGAGTTGTTAAAAAGATTCCTAGATCACTGCCTAAGCGTTTTATCCCTAAAGTCACAGTGTTAAATTCTATGGGTAATTCAAATACGCTTAAATCGGAAGAACTTGTAGGAGACTTGCAAACGTATGAAATTGATATGTTTCCCAAATCTGTCAAGTCTTTCATTTTTGCTAAAAGTTTCAAGAGAATTCTCAAATTCAAGAAAAATGATAATTTTAAAGATAAAAAGAAGTTTGAGAAAAATAAGTTTGAAAAGAAAAATGAAAAAGATTTTAAAGATCCTCCTAAGAAAGAAAGTGAGAGATGCTTTGAGTGCGATAGTAGGGGTCATAGAGCTTTTGAGTGTGCTACTAGGCTGAACAGAGAAAAGGGCAAAGCTATCCTTAATGCTACCCTTAGTGATGACAGTGAGGTCGAGTCAGTGGATTCTGGAGATGAATCACCGCATGAGTGTAACTTCACCGCATTCATGGCTAGTCATGTGAGTGCTTCTAGTGCTCCTCACGACGATGAGGATGCTGCTTCACAAGGACACCTCGGCAGTGAGAGCGATGTGAGTGAGGGGGAGGATGACACAATTGAGAGCGATAGTGATCTTCAACGCGCCTACGCTGAGTAATATTCTGAGTCATTTGAGACCAAAAAACGTAACAAAGCGTTAGTTCTTAGAATCACCGCTTTAGAGAGAGAGTTAAGATTGTTTGGAGAGAGAGAGTTTTTATGAGAAAGAAAAAGAGAGAAAGGAAAACCTTGAGAAAATAAGATGTTTTGAGTGTGATGGGACAGGGCACAAGAAATTTGAGTGTCCCACTTGACTTAGGAAAGAGGGCAAGAAAGTTGCCATGCCCGCTACCCTAAGCGATAGTGAGGATGAGAAGGGTGATGAAAGTGTGATCCAAAAAGCTTTTAGAAAATTGTTTATCGAGACCATGGAAACAAAAAGTTCAAATAGAATTCTAGGTCTTCAGATTTATGAGTTGAAGGAAAAGAATGTTGAGCTAAAAAGGGAAAAATGTGACTTGACCAATACGGTGTCTAGTCTGACGACACGTGTATCCCATCTTGAGGATGATCTCATACAAACACGGGAGGTCCAAGTCTCATTAGAGAACACATCTGATAAGGTTGATAAGATGGTTCCCTATCCCGGTTTGAATAGTGGTGAGAATGTTGGAAAAGGTCATGACGGTGCATTCACTACTTCTAATGCGCTCGAGCCTATGTCCACTTTGGTGAGTGATTCTCATGGGTGTCCGTCTAGGATAGTTCATCCCAAATTTTTTTATAAATTAGTTACTAGACTGGTTTATGTTTGCTCCCACTGCAAGAAACGAGGACATTTTAGGGAGTTTTGTTCTAAGTTGGGTTTTATGTCACATAATTCCACTTCACACATTCATGCACATGCACCCACTCATGATACCTTGCTTGCACATAATGATAGAGAGTTTGCACACATTCGCGAGAAAGTGAAGTTTTTGATCAAGACCACACATGATCTTATGGAGTTGGTCCAAAAGATGTCACCATCTTTGGAAAACTCCACCGCTCTTCCCGGTTGAGGTCTTGACATGTCTGCTAGCATAGGGTGGCTTTCATGATGTATCTTTTGCCTATTGCTAGCATGCATCATTAATATGTATTACTTTTTATTTTTTTGAAAAATCCAAAAAGATTTTCTTTTATAAAAATATTAGAAAACCTCAAAAAGATTTTTGTATTTTATTTGCACCTTTTATGGATGAACAGTTAAGATAGACGAGTCACAATTTCATTCCATTTTTTATGTGACTGTTTGATAGAGATTCGAGACGCTACATCATTTCATCCATGTGCTTTACATTGTTTGGAGTTTTTGAGATGTGATTAGTGATATCTTTCTATATGTTTGACTCCTATCTCCTTTATTGCACACATGCATGACTTTATTTGATTATTGTACTTGTCTATCACATATTCACTTGAGTGTTTCCATCTCAATTCTGTCAATACAACTAACAATATGCAGTAAAAATTGACAAGATTGGAATGCAAGTGAAAATCATTTTGGTGAGACTGTGTGTTTATTGGAAAACGGGGAGGGGATGCGAAAGGCTCATTTAGCATTTGCGATTTTAAGCCACCCTTAAAAAGGACCTAAAAAATTGAGGAATTTTATTATTCGGGGTCCAAAGAGATTAAAAGATCCCGAAAATAATTAAAGGCAATAAAAAGCAATATATGCCAAATATGGGCCATTATGTTTCATCATCAATTCTCCAAAGTTTGAGAATTTAGATCGCCTCTATACAAAATATAAATCTCAGGGAGTTTGGTTGGAGAATATAAACGGGTTTGAACTTCCTTGAAAGTCCTGAAAAAGCATGAAATAGTTTTGGACGTCATTGGTGTGGAAATCACTTTGAGCTTTGATTTGTTGATTTGATTGAGTCAATGTCTCATATTACCACCTTTTTACACCAAATGAAGATTTTGAGTTCATTCGTTTGGAGTATCCGATATTCATCGTGCACATATGTCATGTTTGTATGCATTGATTTTCCAATCGAATTTGATCACACCCCTTCATTTCCGCTATCATCGACTTGGCTGTTTTTGTGTTCTTTCATGGTGTGATTCTTTGTTGTATATTATGTGTAAAATTTTTTGAAAAATACAAAAATAGCAGTTTATTCCCGTGTGTCATTCTTCATGTGCATTTATCTATGCTTCTCATATCTGTCTATTTGGGGACATCATAAATAGGGGGAGAAGAATTATGGGGGAGAATCGTTTTGGTGTTTGGTTTATTAATTTATGATTGATTTGTTTAAGCTTAATTGATCATTAATTTTTGCATATCATTATATTTCAAACTGTTGCTTGTCACGGGTATTTGCTTTATCTCATGTGTGTAGGTACAACATTGTTCATTATTGGATTGCACACCCTGATGAGAAAAGCTTTGGAAGTTTCTGAAGAGCTGAAGATTTGAAAGACATGTCATTTAGTATTCTCAGTTTTTGGGGATATTATCTTGTATGTCATTTGATTGCACAGTTCGGATTTTTTTTTGTATGTTCCGGCATAGACATAGGGGGAGATTTGTAAGGACATAATTTTATAAATGCCCGGGGTAGAATCTAGGAATTTTCTGTTTTTTCCTAGATCACAGTTTGTATGTCTGATACCGCTACATGCGGCACGTCAACACGATCATCCTCGACGACCTTTGTCCTAATTCAATGCATCCAATATCTTCACGTGCATCATGCTACACGCGACGTGCTACTCAGCTCATTCCCACTACTCCACTACGCTTTATCGGTAAAATGGTTTATTGGAGCTTTAATATTTGCGTAATTATTTGCGAAATTTTTCGAAAATTATTTTTTGAAGTCTGGATTAATTTTTTATCAAAAGAATAATTTTTTCTAAGTGTAGAATAATTTTTTCTAGGCATGTCGCGCGATCTCGTTCGAACGACATCTGTCCTTCGTTCGAGTGACAGGGCTATCTCGTTCGAACGAGCCACAGCCTCGATTTTCGTTTAAATACCTCTACACCTTCTACACGATTTTTTAAGTCTTTCTGCAATCTCAAAATTCTGCGAAAACAGTCCAGGATAAGACTTCATCTTTTTAAGGTTTTCTAAACCTTTTTGATTCACAAAACCATTCCCATATATGTGTGTGAATCTTTAAACTTTCAAGAGGATGATTTACTCATTTGGAGTAATTTGTGAGGAAGCCGTTCTCTTCTTCATTGCTGCCCTACTGGAAAGGGATAGTTCCAGCCGACGACATCAGAACCGACACCCGAGGGTATTTCTGTGTCACATATTTTCATTGTAATTCGTGTAAGCCGTTTTCTTACAAAATTATAGTGAAAATAAAAGGTTTTGCCCCTTTGGGGGATTTTTCCTCATTTGTGTGTGTTTGAATGTTCTTGCTTGATTTTATTATCATCAATCACACCTAGATGCATGTTTAGGACTTAATTGATAAAAACCGAGTTTAATTAAATAACTTCCCTATTTGAATGCAAGCGCACTCTTGTCAAATTGGTATCAGAACCAATTACACAAGTTTACCGTGTAATGTTCTGCAAAATTTTTCTAAGATATCAATTTTAAAAAAAATTAATCTTTGAAAACGAGTGTGTTCATAATGGAGAAGTTATGTAATAAAATGCCAGTTTTCGATGGGACAAACTATGCATACTGGAAAGCCTGCATGAGATCTGCATTAAAAGCCATTGATGAACGTGTCTGGATTTTGGTTGAAAGAGGGTGGACACCTCCCTTCGTCACTCTTGAAAACGTGACCAATTTAAAACCTGTTACCACATGGATTGAAGAAGAATTTAAATGGTCATCTTTTAATTCTAAGGGTTTAAGTGCTATTTCTGGGTCTGTCACACCTGATGAGTTCAAACGCATAAAGACATGCACCACGTCAAAAGAGGCATGAAATGTTTTGCAACTTATCCATAAAGGAACTGATGCTGTGAAAGAGTTTAAACCGCAAAATTTATCAACTCAATTTGAAATAATCACTATGCTTGAATCTGAATGTTTTGATGAATTTTATGCTAGACTATCTGATATTGTTAACACTAGCTTTAATCTTGGTGAATACATTCCTAATGCTAGAGTTGTTAAAAAGATTCCTAGATCACTGCCTAAGCGTTTTATCCCTAAAGTCACAGTGTTAAATTCTATGGGTAATTCAAATACGCTTAAATCGGAAGAACTTGTAGGAGGCTTGCAAACGTATGAAATTGATATGTTTCCCAAATATGTCAAGTCTTTCATTTTTGCTAAAAATTTCAAGAGAATTCTCAAATTCAAGAAAAATGATAATTTTAAAGATAAAAAGAAGTTTGAGAAAAATAAGTTTGAAAAGAAAAATGAAAAAGATTTTAAAGATCCTCCTAAGAAAGAAAGTGAGAGATGCTTTGAGTGCGATAGTAGGGGTCATAGAGCTTTTGAGTGTGCTACTAGGCTGAACAGAGAAAAGGGCAAAGCTATCCTTAATGCTACCCTTAGTGATGACAGTGAGGTCGAGTCAGTGGATTCTGGAGATGAATCACCGCATGAGTGTAACTTCACCGCATTCATGGCTAGTCATGTGAGTACTTCTAGTGCTCCTCACGACGATGAGGATTCTGCTTCACAAGGACACCTCGGCAGTGAGAGCGATGTGAGTGAGGGGGAGGATGACACAAGTGAGAGCGATAGTGATCTTCAACGCGCCTACGCTGAGTTATATTCTGAGTCATTTGAGACCAAAAAACGTAACAAAGCGTTAGTTCTTAGAATCACCGCTTTAGAGAGAGAGTTAAGATTGTTTGGAGAGAGTGAGTTTTTATGAGAAAGAAAAAGAGAGAAAGGAAAACCTTGAGAAAATAAGATGTTTTGAGTGTGATGGGACAGGGCACAAGAAATTTGAGTGTCCCGCTTGACTTAGGAAAGAGGGCAAGAAAGTTGCCATGCCCGCTACCCTAAGCGATAGTGAGGATGAGAAGGGTGATGAAAGTGTGATCCAAAAAGCTTTTAGAAAATTGTTTATCGAGACCATGGAAACAAAAAGTTCAAATAGAATTCTAAGTCTTCAGATTTATGAGTTGAAGGAAAAGAATGTTGAGCTAAAAAGGGAAAAATGTGACTTGACCAACACGGTGTCTAGTCTGACGACACGTGTATCCCATCTTGAGGATGATCTCATACAAACACGGGAGGTCCAAGTCTCATTAGAGAACACATCTGATAAGGTTGATAAGATGGTTCCCTATCCCGGTTTGAATAGTGGTGAGAATGTTGGAAAAGGTCATGACGGTGCATTCACTACTTCTAATGCGCTCGAGCCTATATCCACTTTGGTGAGTGATTCTCATGGGTGTCCGTCTAGGATAGTTCATCCCAATTTTTTTTATAAATTAGTTACTAGACTGGTTTATGTTTGCTCCCACTGCAAGAAACGAGGACATTTTAGGGAGTTTTGTTCTAAGTTGGGTTTTATGTCACATAATTCCACTTCACACATTCATGCACATGCACCCACTCATGATACCTTGCTTGCACATAATGATAGAGAGTTTGCACACATTCGCGAGCAAGTGAAGTTTTCGATCAAGACCACACATGATCTTATGGAGTTGGTCCAAAAGATGTCACCATCTTTGGAAAACTCCACCGCTCTTCCCGGTTGAGGTCTTGACATGTCTGCTAGCATAGGGTGGCTTTCATGATGTATCTTTTGCCTATTGCTAGCATGCATCATTAATTTGTATTACTTTTTATTTTTTTGAAAAATCCAAAAAGATTTTCTTTTATAAAAATATTAGAAAACCTCAAAAAGATTTTTGTATTTTATTTGCACCTTTTATGGATGAACATTTAAGATAGACGAGTCACAATTTCATTCCATTTTTCATGTGACTGTTTGATAGAGATTCGAGACGCTACATCATTTCATCCATGTGCTTTACATTGTTTGGAGTCTTTGAGATGTGATTAGTGATATCTTTCTATATGTTTGACTCCTATCTCCTTTATTGCACACATGCATGACTTTATTTGATTATTGTACTTGTCTATCACATATTCACTTGAGTGTTTCCATCTCAATTCTGTCAATACAACTAACAATATGCAATAAAAATTGACAAGATTGGAATGCAAGTGAAAATCATTTTGGTGAGACTGTGTGTTTATTGGAAAGCGGGGAGGGGCTGCGAAAGGCTCATTTAACATTTGCGATTTTAAGCCACCCTTAAAAAGGACCTAAAAAATTGAGGAATTTTATTATTCGAGGTCCAAAGAGATTAAAAGAGCCCGAAAATAATTAAAGGCAATAAAAAGCAATATATGCCAAATATGGGCCATTATGTTTCATCATCAATTCTCCAAAGTTTGAGAATTTAGATCGCCTTTATACAAAATATAAATCTCAGGGAGTTTGGTTGGAGAATATAAACGGGTTTGAACTTCCTTGAAAGTCCTGAAAAAGCATGAAATAGTTTTGGACGTCATTGGTGTGGAAATCACTTTGAGCTTTGATTTGTTGATTTGATTGAGTCAATGTCTCATATTACCACCTTTTTACACCAAATGAAGATTTTGAGTTCATTCGTTAGGAGTATCCGATATTCATCGTGCACATATGTCATGTTTGTATGCATTGATTTTCCAATCGAATTTGATCACACCCCTTCATTTCCGCTATCATCGACTTGGCTGTTTTTGTGTTCTTTCATGGTGTGATTCTTTGTTGTATATTATGTGTAAAATTTTTTGAAAAATACAAAAATAGCAGTTTATTCCCGTGTGTCATTCTTCATGTGCATTTATCTATGCTTCTCATATCTGTCTATTTGGGGACATCATAAATAGGGGGAGAAGAATTATGGGGGAGAATTGTTTTGGTGTTTGGTTTATTAATTTATGATTGATTTGTTTAAGTTTAATTGATCATTAATTTTTGCATATCATTATATTTCAAACTGTTGCTTGTCACGGGTATTTGCTTTATCTCATGTGTGTAGGTACAACATTGTTCATTATTGGATTGCACACCCTGATGAGAAAAGCTTTGGAAGTTTCTGAAGAGCTGAATATTTGAAAGACATGTCATTTAGTATTCTCAGTTTGTGGGGATATTATCTTGTATGTCATTTGATTGCACAGTTCGGATTTTTTTTTTGTATGTTCCGGCATAGACATAGGGGGAGATTTGTAAGGACATAATTTTATAAATGCCCGGGGTAGAATCTAGGAATTTTCTGTTTTCTCCTAGATCACAGTTTGTATGTCTGATACCGCTACATGCGGCACGTCAACACGATCATCCTCGATGACCTTTGTCCTAATTTAATGCATCCAATATCTTCACGTGCATCATGCTACACGTGACGTGCTACTCAGCTCATTCCCACTACTCCACTACGCTTTATCGGTAAAATGGTTTATTGGAGCTTTAATATTTGCGTAATTATTTGCGAAATTTTTCGAAAATTATTTTTTGAAGTCTGGATTAATTTTTTATCAAAAGAATAATTTTTTCTAAGTGTAGAATAATTTTTTCTAGGCATGTCGCGCGATCTCGTTCGAACGACATCTTTCCTTCTTTCGAGTGACAGGGCTATCTCGTTCGAACGAGCCACCGCCTCGATTTTCGTTTAAATACCTCTACACCTTCTACACGATTTTTTAAGTCTTTCTGCAATCTCAAAATTCTGCGAAAACAGTCCAGGATAAGACTTCATCTTTTTAAGTTTTTCTAAACCTTTTTGATTCACAAAACCATTCCCATATATGTGTGTGAATCTTTAAACCTTCAAGAGGATGATTTACTCATTTGGAGTAATTTGTGAGGAAGCCGTTCTCTTCTTCATTGCTGCCCTACTGGAAAGGGATAGTTCCAGCCGACGACATCAGAACCGACACCCGAGGGTATTTCTGTGTCACATATTTTCATTGTAATCTGTGTAAGCCGTTTTCTTACAAAATTATATTGAAAATAAAAGGTGTTGCCCCTTTCGGGGATTTTTTCTCATTTGTGTGTGTTTGAATGTTCTTGCTTGATTTTATCATCATCAATCACACCTAGATGCATGTTTATGACTTAATTGATAAAAAATGAGTTTAATTAAATAACTTCCCTATTTGAACGCAAGCGCACTCTTCTCAACTATCATCATTATATATCTTATCCACATACTTTCACAAAATAAGTATCACTATAAGTATATATATACTTCACTATATATTATATATACTAAAAGGCATCTCTAGACTCAACTACTGTGACCTCATACTCTGCTATCAAGTCCTGGTACATCTCGCACTGAATAAGGATAATGGGTTCAGAATCTCCCACGAACCATAAATTTACAATTCACACATATTGGAGGCGAACATGGTTCCAAGCCTATGGGCTACGCACATACCTACGCACCCATATAACCGTTAACACTATCATTCTCAGATAGCCCGTACCTAGGTTCCATGCCCTTGAGGTACCAATCAAATATCCCCCGGAGGCTCCTCAAGATAGGACTGTCCCCTTTTCCCAACCTCCCATGATAGAGAGTATCATAGGTATGTAATACACTATATACATATCATTTTAGGCATTCACGCAACCTATCAAGTTCATTAGGTATACACACAACCCGAATAATTAACTTATACGTAGTATCTCTCATTACAACTTGCATTACAGATACTAAATTACGAATACTCTCTTGATCGCAACTTAGAGATAACTCGTCGCTCCAAATGTCATAAAATATCATACCCATTTTATTACCCAATAATTCTGTTCTAACCTGAATCCCAATTTTACTGCTAATCGTCACTTCAAATAAACCTGCTACCCATAATTGAAACAACATAAATTTTTTCCAGAAACTGGACCTGTCGTTTGAACCAGAAGCTATCTCATTTGAACGAGATAGCATGTCGTTAGAACGACATATCACGCGACAGGGGATCTCGTTCGAACTAAACTCCATCTCGTTTGAATGAGGTTGAGCAGTTTCGTCCGCAACCTGCACCTGCCACGTTTTTCTTCCATAAACAGTCCTAAAACCTCTATAAATCTGTCCCAAACTCCTTCCATTAAATTCCAACTCAATTTCTCACATAAAAGAATGATTTCTAGCATCTTAAACACATCAATTCATGATTAATTTATCCTCAAACCAAAAATCTCCAAATTTCAGATTCATAAACCCTAGTTCATAAGATTTCCAATTAACCCTTTTTAATCCTCGCTTTACTCCGCAATTATCAACATAAATTCGTAGTTAATCTTCAAATTATAAGGAACATTCAACTTGATATCAATTTAACCATAATATATCGCTTAATCATGAATTCTTCATCAAATCATATGCAATTTAAGGGGGTTTCATCTCCTACACGAACATGACCACATTTAATGCTAAAAGAGCAAGATTTAAACACGTGCCTTACGAAAGATGGTCTGGTCCTTTGATGTTATTGGTATAGTTGTGACCCTCATTCTCCGATCTATGCGATGGTGGTCACGGTGGTGGAAGAGGTGCACTTGTGGTGGCTCTTCCTTGGATTTTTCTTCCTCTTTCTCTTTTTTGGGTCTCTCTCTATGTCTAACTTTTTTCTCACGGTAGATAACCTAATCTAACCCACATATGAGATCTTTTATTTCTCTAATTTTCGTCCTTTAATTTACTCAAAAAATACAATTTACCAAAATACCCTTCCGGGGTGCCGGTTCGGCCTAAAACTGTTCCGGAACCCAAACTAAGCCTCCGGGTAGACTTTTCTGAGTATCTCGATCCTTCTGAACTCAACGGCGCACTCGAAACGACTATATGACCGACTTATAAATATTTTACTTTTTATTCCCTTAATTTAGTCCCGACACGAGTGACACGCGCGTGCCGACTTAATTTCTATAACTGTCATATTTTTCACTCACGACAACTTTAATATATTTCCATAATTATATATTACTTTAACCGCTAAGTAATATTCAACATAATTATCACCAATAAATACTAGCTCTTGTCACGCTAGTAATTATTTAATTTAAATCCGAATTAATTATAAATAAATTCTCTCCATTTAAATTAATTAATTCCAGCCCCATAATAAAAATAAAATCCATTTAAAAATACGGGTATTACATTGCTTAGTTTGAACAATGGGAGGTTTTGCCTTCTGACGTTTGAACATCTTCATATAGACGTTTGGGCTCAACTTGAACATCTTCATACGAAAACAAAAATGGCCTTCTCGACCTCAATGAAACCCCATTAAAAAGCCTTAGCAAGTATTCGCCAGGTAGGAATGTTGTCTTGTTCTTCTGAATTTACTGGGGGAGAAGGGACTGCATGGACAAATGGATTATAATAAAAACCCTATAGAAAATGACCTGCATGAACCACCCTTCATAAATATTTCCTTGGGCATCCTTGGAATTTTACTTCATGCCGTGGAAATCTAAAGATTATGGCCGAGATTTCTTGACCAGACTTGTCCCTCCAATATCTCATAAACCCTAGAATAATTCAGAAAGAATTGGGGCCGATTTGGGTGGTATTAATCCATAGCCTCTATGTATAACTCAAATGATAGGGTTGAAGGGTATACGGAGTCTAATTGCAAGGGCAATTTAAAAAATGACTCTCTCTCGAAACCAAGGCCGTAGGCCTACTCAGACCTCGTAAGGAGTTGGCATCAAATTCTTAATGAGATAATAAATAAATAAAAAAACTTACAATGATAATTATCCACATCCATTCAACTTAGATCAAATAAGTACTTAGACGAAGACGAAGTCTCATCTTCATAAAAAATATGGATGACTACTGAGGAGGAACCAGCAGAGGGAGAGGATTGACACTCCTCAATGGAAGAGACCAAGACGTGCTGAAAATTCTCACTATACGTCTCTTCATACCAGTTCCTATGAGGAGAATCCCCAACTATATCGATGTATGTGGTCTCTAAGGCCATAAAATCATGACCACTAAATTAAAGATTAGACAAAGGAAGGGGCGCAAAACATAAAGACTAGGGGGTATCAGATGAAAGAACCTTCAGATTCTCCCTTGTAGTTCTTTCTTTCCAAGGAATTTGAACTACAACTAAACGAACGAGGTAAATGGAAACTGAAGGAAGACTTAACCCTATTATTCCTCCAAAGTTGTTCAAGAATCCTCTCAATCCACTCGCTCATCAGTGTGTACACAAAACAAAAGGAAGACAAACAACCTTAATGACCTCCTACCAAGAAATAATTACCTAAAATCCTATAATTAAGATAAAAAAATACCACCTCCACCAAATAACGTCACCTCATATAAAAAATTTCAATCCACACAACCATAAATACAATTAAAAAGATGAAAAACAGAGACAACATGGTGCGATGCTTCAAAAGGGGCAATAACTCCTTTTCTTTGCATATTTCCCCCCTATTTCTACGTAAAACTTTGTTTTTTCATTTTCCCTTCATGTTTTAGTAGTCTTTTATTAGTTCTAGGTCAAGAAGAAGAAGAACGTCGATGAAAAAAGCTGCGGACAAGGCATTAATGGAAGATTTGAATGGAAACTACTTTATATTTTTCTTTCTCTCTTGAAATCAAATAAAAGTTTTCGAGAACACAAATGATATGCCGACAGAGATATTTTACACAAAATGGTGCGACATAGTGACATGTCGCACCGGTATTGGCTATTGCCTTATGGATGTGGGTCCGCACTAGGGACATTAGCTAATACCGATGCGACACGTCACTGTATCGCACCAAATGTGTCTCAAAACTGTGTCGGTGTAGAAGGACTCTTTCGAGAAAAAACAGAAGGCAATTATGACATTTTACAGAAAATCCAGCATGAGGAAATTGTACCTTGGGAAACCTGAATCATAACTTTAAAAACATGCACGTGTCAGTCTAGGCGTAGACTTAAAAGCAATAAGTGGTTCTCACTCATTGCTCCCCCAAAAGTTGAAGACGTTTCTTATCTTGACTAATGCGAATGCAAAAGTTTTGAGGCAACGAGTGTTATTTATGCTATTTAATAAATACAACAGTATAGAATTACGAATTATTATTATAATTACAGAAATAAAATAAATTACAGAAAATAAAATTTACCTGAATTTGCAGAAATAATAATAGAAATAGAAAAGAATCTGAGCCCTGTGAATTTCCACAGTGTCCTTAAGACAATTTATCCAATGTACTTTGAGGTTGATGAATATTATCTCCCAAGATAGAACGGATTTTTCAAATTAATTATGTAACACGACAATAATTAATTTCAACGAACACAAATTTGTGCTATACTCAATAAGAACATGAATATGCAATCAAGAAATAAGGAAACAAATTTTCTGGATTAAGGAAATAATGCGGGAGCATTTTCGGAATTTTATGGAGGGGAAATTTTTCGAGCCTTTAAAACTGTGGGGGGAATGTAGTATATATAGTAAAGGTTTTGAGTGTTGGGAATAGTCAAAACCGAAAATAACTGCCAACTTGGTAAATAACTGACATACAGTTAATTCAATAATTAATTAATTTCGTAATTAATAAATAAAGGCCCAGAAAATTAATTAAACTCGGCCCAAAAAGGAAAAAGATTTTTACAAGCCCAAGCCCGAATCGAATCGAATCGGCCGTCCACCAGGTCGGCGCGCGCGCGTGTGGACTTTTGGCCCAAGCCCAACACATGCATAGTGTAGGCCATCTCACCTTCAAAGAGTTGGGATACCCCAAAGGCATCCAAACCTTAGTCCATACTTGGTGTGTTATTAACTTTTCAATTTTTCACTACTCTTCCAATGTGGGACAAGAGTTAAAATACACCAAATTTATTAACTTTCATTGCTTTATGAGTCATTTTGGACACAAATATATCATTCATAAATTTATGGAATTAGACATGTCATTACACTAAAACTGGGCTAATGGTCACGGACTTTATCATTGACCAAGCAGTCTGGGTCGCGAATTTTGTCCGTGACCAAATCGGGCGTGACTAACTTTGGTGGTCACGACCCAATTCCCTGACCCACAGCCTGGTCACACATTTTCATAGTCATAGATGTGGTCACGACCCATAGCCCTGACTTTATTTGTAAGTCTGGTCACGACCCAAACCCGTGACCATCAGGCTATTAAAAAACCATCTGGTCACGGTTCAGAGCCGTGACCCGCTTTCTGTGCGATCCAACTTTATCACGACTTTAGGTCATGACCATGCTTACTATATATTTGATATTGTCACGGCTTTGGGCCATGACCACACTTACTATATAGATAATATTGTCACGATTTTGGGTGGTGACCACACTTACTATATAAATAATACTGTCACGGCTTTGGGTCGTGACTATACTTACTGTGCATATAACATTGTCACGACTTTGGGTCGTGACCAATTTTAATAATAATAATAATAATAAAAATCCCCGAATCAGGAGGCTAATCGATCATTGCTGCAAGTGCTCCTTGGGAGACCTCGAGGGGGTCCTGTGCTTTCAAATCGGGAGGTCCCGTGCTCTCAAATTGTGGGTCCCGTGACCACGCGGTTGGTTCATGCGGGCTACGTTGGTCCCGTGCGAGGTGTTGACATCGCCCACCGGGCCGTTTGGGGGGCGCTAAGGGGTTTTGCCCCCTCGAAGGCACGTTTTCAAGCCTAAGTGTGGATATTCTCTATTTTGGGCCGTGCTCTCAAACCGCGGGTCCCGTGATCACGCAGTCGATTTATGCAGGCTATGTTGGTCCCGTGCGAGGTGTTGGCGTCTTCCACGGGGCCGTTTGGGGGGCGCTAAGGGGTTTCACCCCCCGATAGCATGTTTTCAAGCCTAAGTGCGAATATTCTCTGTTTTGGGCCGTGCTCTCAAACCGCGGGTCCCGTGACCACGCGATCGATTCGTGCGGGCTACGTTGGTCCCGTGCGAGGGGTTAGCACTACTCACAGGGCCATTTGGGGGGAGTTGCGGGGTTTCGTCCCCCCGAAGGAATGTTTTCAAGCCTAAGTGTGGATATTCTCTGTTTTGGGCTGTGTAAGGACATATTTTTATAAGTCCATTATCAATTTATTATGTCATATACCGTTACACCGTCGAAGAGAATTCAAGAGCCATCTACATCAAGACGAATCCAAATTAATCAAGTTCTTCGCTCTTCGTCCTTCGTTCGAGCGACATGCTGATCTCGTTCGAACGATTTCGGTTTACGAGGCGGCGTGTTTTTCTATAAAACTCATTTTGTGGTTTCATTTTGTTCAATAAGTCCTAGCGTTTTATAGAACAGAAAAACTGCGAAAGCAGAATTCTTTTGGCTTCTTCCTTTTAGGGTTTAATCCCTTTTTGTTTTCAATTCACAAAACTCCCATATGCTTTTGTGAATTATTTTTGGTGTTCAAGAACACACCTTTGCTGTTTTTTTACTTTTGTGGGGAGGATAACCTACACCGAGAAGAGTGCGTGTGTGGGATTGCGATCCTTGTGGTATAGCTGCATGTGAACCATTGCTGTTTTGTTTCTAGCCGTTGCTTTGGAGGTTTGTCGAAGATTCCGTGCGTTACTCTTGTGGGTGAAAGCAAGATTGTATGTAAGTCAATGGTCTTGTAAACTTGTCAGAGTTCTAGAAATAAAAAGGTTTTGCCCTTCGGGGATTTTTTCTTAATTTTGAATCACATGCTTTATTTATTTATGAGTTGACACACGCACACACATAGTTACATGTTTAGGGGATGAATTAATTTGGTTTAAAAATAGAATCTAATTAAATAAGGTTTAACTGGAAACTTGCGAATAATTTGAAATCCATATCACACACCGCATTTATACGGTTTTTCAAATTGGTATCAGAGCGGGTTATGCTAGTTTATCGCGTGATCCTGATTTTTTAAGGATTTATTTTTTGATAGAATTTGACTTCTCACGTCGTCAAATTGGTATCAGAGCGGGTTGCGTTAATTTATCACGTATTCCCATTTTTCGCAAAATTATGTGATATTGATTTTTTTTGAAAAATCAGTTTTGTGAAAAATCGCAATTTTTCGATGGAGCACTTAGCTAATCGGTTGCCTCCCTTTGAAGACAGAGTGAGAGTTTTGATGATATAAATTGTTTGAATTTGACGTTTGCTAAAAGAATTGATTTTTTGGAAAAAGAAAATTCTCGTTTTAAATCCGTTTTGGATCTTTTGCAAATTGTTCAAAATCAAAGATATTTTTGTCATGATAAATTTGTTTCCTTGGACCATGACTTTGTTGCTTTAAAATTGTCCAAGAAGGAAAGTGATGATAGGGTCCTATTTTTAGAAAAAGAATTGGAGGACTTTAAAAATTCGATGGTTTGTGTTTATGCCAAAGAGAACAAAAATATTTTAGTTAATGAGTTTATGGCACGTGAAGAGATTCTTAGGGAAAAGTTTGCTTTAATTGAGGGAGGGAGAGATACCCTTTTCGAAATTGTTAAAAATTTGAAAAAGGCGTCCCTTAAATTAAAAGAGTCTAATTTTTTTCTTGAGTAAAAAATTTTGAAGTTAAAAAATGATTTGACAGACTCAAGTAGGTTTAATAGTGATGATAATGGCTCATCTTATTCTCATGCTTCTAGTGCTAAAGCCAAAACCATTATTTGTTTTAGAGGGTCAACCAATTTCAAGGATGTTAGAAAAGGTCAACCTATAGGTGTCGTTCCACCCGTTTACACATGTTCATATTGTGGTAGGAAAGGTCACCTTAGGCATTTTTATTTTGATCTTGGAAAATTTCCTAGGAAGTTTATGTCTAGTGTTCCCTTGGTTCCTAAATCCCCCACACGACGTTTCACATCTATTTGGGTTAGGAAATCACTTTTAGAGGCATTAGATTTTAGACAAGTTGATTCTCGTTTGCTTTCACATGATTCTTCACTTGCCATATCATATAGATGATTGTGTTTGCATGTTTGTCATACACTAGTTATGCTTTTTGATATATTTTTGCTAGCGTTGTGACATGTACTTTCTGTATAGATTTTTGTTTTCGATTTTTTTTGAAAAATACAGAAAGATTTTATTTTGATAATTTTTTTAAAAATCCAAAAAGATCTTTGTGTTTTGTTTGCACTGTTTATGGATGGACACTTAGGATGACCGAGTCAAAACATCATTCCATTTTTTCATGTGACTATTTGATATTGTTTTGAGACAATAGGTCAATTCATCCATGTGCTTTATAATGTTTGGAGTCATTAAGATGTAATTGAGTGTTACTTCCTACATGTTTGACTCATAATTTCCTTTATTGAAACATGCACAAATTTATTTAATTATTGTGCTTGTCTTATCACATGTTGGTTGGGTATTTTCACTTCAATCTCGTCCTTAAAACTAACCAAGCGCGATAAAACTAGATAAGAAAGTTGTGCATGTAAGAGCCCTTTGTGAGTTTGAGTGCTTTATTTGAAAACGGTGAAGGGCTACGAAAGATTATTTTTTATCCTTTGCGATTAAGTCACCATTTAAATTAGACCTAAAAAATTAAGGAATTTTATTATCCGGGGTCCGAAGAGGTTTAAAAGAGCCCGAAAAAATTTAAAGGCAATAAAAAAAAATTCATGCCAAAAAGGGGCCATTAGGTTTTTGCACCAATTCTCCAATGTTTAAGAATTTAGATTACTTCTAAAAGAAAATATGCACGAGGAAGTTTGGATGTAATTTAAAACGGGTTTGCACATCCTTGAAAGTCTTGAAAAAGCGTTAAATAGTTTTGGACGTTATTGGTGTGGAAATCACTTTGACTTTGATTTGCTGATTTGCATAAGACGATATCATCTAAATTCAACAATTTTACACCTAAGGATAATTTTGATGTTCATTCGTTAGGAGTACACGTATTCATCGTGCACATATGATTGATCGAGTTTATTTACCTATCGAATGTGTTCACACCCACACATTCCATTTTCATGACTTGGTTGCTTGAGTTTAAATCCATGGTGTGATTTTTAGTATCTTATTTTTGTATGAAAAATTTGAAAAATCAAAAATAGTTTGTGAAATTTTTGAGATACTCCTTTGCATGTGCGTAGTTTCATTCTGGTTTGCTATGCATTTTGTCATGACACTCCATGTTTTAATTGTTTCTTCTTTTCTGTCTATTTGGGGACATCATAAAAAGGGGGAGAAAGAATTATCATGTTATGGGAGAGTTTTTGCATTATGGGGGAGATTTGATTACTAATGATTTATTCGTATATCATTTCAAACTCGATGCGTCACAAAGGTATTTTTTCTTTATCTCATGTGTGTAGGTACAAAGATTGAAGATCATGATGTTGCACACCCTGATGAGAAAAGCTTTGAGATTTGGCGAAGATGTTTGAAGAACAGTTTGAGAACTTGCAAATTTATTCATGGAAGGGTAGATTTGTATAGGCATTTTGATTTTTGATAATTCGGATTTTTATGTATGTATCGACATAGACATAGGAGAGATTTGTAAGGAAATATTTTTATAAGTCCGTTATCAATTTATTATGTCATATACCGCTATACCGTCGAAGAGCATTCAAGAGCTATCTACATCAAGACGAATCCGAATTAATCAAGTTCTTCATCAAAAAGACTCCGCGAAGTTTACTTTGGTAAGGTTATGTTTTAAATACCTTAACTTTCCACTTAGAGCTTTTGGGATATTTTTACAAAATATTTTCTAAGTGTTGGAGAGGACTTTTTCGTCAAATTTTGTGAATGAGTATTTTTTCTAAGTCTTGGAGCGGACATTAAAATAATATTTTTTTGACGTAGCAATCGTTCAAACGACTTAAAACCGTCGTTCACGCGAGATAGGCATGTCGCGCGATCTCGTTTGAACGACAACTGTCCTTCGTTCGAGCGACACGCTGACCTCGTTCGAATGAGATCGGTTTTCGAGGCGACGTGTTTTTCTATAAAAACTCATTCCGTGGTATCGTTTTGTTCAAGAAGTCCTAGCGTTTTACAAAACAGAAAAACTGCGAAATCATAATTCTTTTGACTTCTTCCTTTTAGGGTTTAATCCCTTTTTGTTTTCAATTCACAAAACTCCCATATGCTTTAGTGAATTTTTTTTGATGTTCAAGAACACACCTTTGCTGTTGTTTACTCTTGTGGGGAGGATAACCTACACCGAGAAGACTGCGTGTCTAGGATTGCGGTCCTTGTGGTATAGCTGCATGTGAACCATTGCTATTTTATTTCTAGCCATTGCTTTGGAGGTTTGTCGAAGACACCATGCGTTACTCTTGTGGGCGAAAGCAAGATTGTATGTAAGTCAATGGTCTTGTAAACTTGTCAGAGTTCTAGAAATAAAAAGATTTTGCCCTTCGGGGATTTTTCCTTAATTTTGTATCACATGCTTTATTTATTTATGGGTTGACACACGCACACACGTAGTTGCACGTTTAGGGGATGAATTAATTTGGTTTAAAAATATAATCTAGTTAAATAAGGTTTAATTGGAAACTTGTGAATAATTTGAAATCTATATCACACATCGCATTTATACGATTTTTCAGTCCGTGCTCTCAAACCGAGGGTCCCGTGACCACGCGATTGGTTCGTGCTCTCAAGCCTAAGTGTGGATATTCTCCCACTCCCACATTCATTTTAGCCAAGGACAAACACTGGGCTTTAAACTATTGAACGTGATTCTTATCCCCCGTGGGGTTATTTCCCAAAAGAGAGAACCCAATGGGCTTCTTCTCAACTAACCCAACAGTTTCAGAAGCGTTGGGCGTGTCTGTTGGATTAGTGGGAGTACCTTGCCTACTGTAACTCGGAGTAGGGGAGTGAACAGTTTAAAGAGTAGGGGAGTGAATAGTTGGAGGAGTTTATTATTTCTCACCAATTGGTGATGAGAATTCTCCTTGTGTTTGTTGGTTGGAACGTTGCTTCCATTACCCCCCGACATTATCTACAAAAATAATAAAAGTTAAATGTGTATCTATAATAATAGATGCATAATTTCAAATTTCAATATGAAAATATAAATAACAAAATAATTTTTTTGAACATATATTATAATCTACTTGTTCATGGTAAGAGTTTAACAAAAGTTCAATGTGTCTGATCTCCATCCATTCTAAATTTATTTTTGAAAACCTACGAATTTTTTTCATGTGGCCAATTATGAGGAAGCGTATCTATAATGGATGCATAGATGTCAGCGACAGGAACTCAAAATCTCATCCTCTTCAGCCTATTGGCAAGATGGAGTTTGACGTGTATATGTCGTGAGACATCACAATTTTCATCAATGCTCTTTGTACGTAATTCTATCCATAATGGCTGATTTTTTTCGGCCTTATCTAACAGTGTAAGCAAGGTCAGTGCTCTATCGGGATTATGTACCCGATATATATATATATATATATATATATATATATATATATATATATTGTACAGCTTCATCCCAACATTGTGGCAGGAAAAACATAATACGATCGAACAAGTACTCTTGCTGGAAATGAATTCCACGGTTTACAAGGTAGTTAAATTGTTCGATCTTCCTATTCCCATACCAATAAATCGGAGTACCCACTTTATGAGGATCATTAATGAAAGAGGTACGAGTGCGGACCAATTGCAACCTTTCATACTCTTGTTGCCATCGATTATCGCCGTGACTCATTTTTCCTGAGAATAATGAATGAGGGCGTGAATATGATTCCTATAAATAATGGCTCTAATGAATCATCAACCATTAATTTATTATGTTTTGAATACCTACTTTTCTCATTTAAGCCAACAATCCCTAAAATTAACCCTTATTTTTGGTATTTTTTTAATGGAGGGGTATTTTTTAATGGTCCGATATTTTTTTAATGGAGAGGTATTTTTTTATATTTTAGCCCCAAACTTAAACCAACAATATCCATTTAATTAAAATTTACCCTAGTTTGAAAATTAAACCAACAATACCCATTAAATTAAAATTTGCCCTAGTTTGAAACTTAAACCAACATTAGTCATATATACGTATTTTTTCTAGAATACATGCACAATACATATAATGAAAATGCATACACACCTACGTACACAATACACATACGTATACACACATAAATACACACACAAAAATACACACTCACAATGAAATAAATAACAAGAGTTTGGAAATACACACATACACAATGAAATAATTAGTAAGGGTTTGAGATTATACACACGTATACACCCATGTATACACACACACACACATATACTCACACACACACACAAAAATACACACACAATGAAATAAATAATAAGGGTTTGGAAATACACACACACAATGAAATAAATAACAAGGGTTTGAGATTAACTTTGAGATTGAGAGAGAATGAGAGAGCTTGAGATTAAGAGAATGAGAGACGAAATCGTCGGAGAGAGGGAGGGAAAAAGGGTTTGAAAATTTTCGAGGGAAATGAAAATCTGTTCTGCGATTTTTAAGTATAAAGACACTGGTTATGACCCTAAGCCGTGACCAAACGACGTGACCCCTTTGTTTTTAACACGTCAGCGTGGAAACAAGACCATGGTCTCTATCGAAAGCCGTGACTCACTCCCAAGAATGGTCATGATCCTAAGCCGTGACTATATTGGTGTGTATTTATGTTTCTGTTCATGGCTCATAGGCGTGACCCCATTCAAGACCACATTTGGAGGGAAACTTGGCGCCATAATGGTCACGGCTGGGTCATGGTTGTGAGCTGTGGCCCATGCGAGTCATGGTCAAAGGTCATGACCGTCTACAAGACGATCCATGACCTCACTGAGTCTTGGAATTGGTCATGCTCATTTTAGATATAGTCACGGGTTTGGGCCGTGACCCTTTTTTCGTGACCATTTTCGGTATTTGGTGTAGTGTGTCAATATACCACGTTAATCTCCTCGCGTAGGAGAACGCGTTTATATATGGTCCCACAAATATCGAGGTATGGGCCCTATTTAAATTTAAGCTCAAAGTAGCTCAAAATTTGCTATCCAATTACCCATTTTCTAACGAGGAGTCTGGTTAGATATCTAGCAGATGAAGCTGAGACTTCGGTTGCTTCTCAGAAATATTTATGCATAACATATGAAGCATAAATCATAAATAAAACTACTTTTTGAATGACTAATACAAGAATCCCATTGTTATGACCCAAACCTTAGGGTAACTGTTATATCTTAAATATATTATATTATGTGAAAGCCTACGACGCTGCCACTTGGAGCTAAATTATTCAACTGCATCACCCTTAGAGAGTCCTAATCGGGTGAAAACTGGAGCAAACCCTAGGATTGTTCAGCTTCATCTCCAGCTGAAGTCAATTCCACTAAAAATTATTTTAATCCATCAATTATGCACACTTGGTTATACCACGTGAATTGATGATGTCAATGAGGAGTAATTATAAAGAATAAAGATGAGATATTTGGATTTCTTCTTCCATGTAAAATAACTAACTCACCACCATCTCATCCACCTTCATGGAAAGTATAATAAGACCTCAACTAAAAAGAATGATACATGTGTCCTATTAAACCCCGCTCCCCACGCCTCTATCACTAAACACACCTATAAATAGAAATCATGTATTCTTAAATCTAAGATCTTCTTAATACTAATTTCTAGCATCAACATACCAAAATATGACAAATAGGAACTTAAACAAATAACAAAAATGATGTACTTTCAATTCTACACATTTTAAGCAATAATGAAAAAATATCACTCTAATGTAACTTTGGATCAGTTGGAGAAAAATGAAATTTAACATCTTGGACGATTTTCTTTCAATATTTTTCATTGACAACGATGGAGAGTTGGACACAAAGGGTTTAAAGAGAGATAAGGTGTTGAGTGAAATGACGTTGATACATTTTGATTAACTTCAGATTGTGCAATGGCGTTCTCTGCAAATGAAAGGGGCCCAATAACGCCATATGTGCACATAGGGTTGACTCAAGTTTCTTAACGAGACTTGACGGTTGACTTCAGTAACAATACAACAAAACTTTAGAGTTCACATTGGAAAAAAAAAATTGTCTTCCCGTTGTAAAACACCCCAAACCTTGAGTTATATTTACATTTTAACCTTTTTTAATTATAATAATGAACTTAATTAGTTATGGGTCATATAATACGGACTTTAACTTTCTGTCTTGAGTCATTGAGTGATAATAATTTTAGTTAGATAGTTATTGAACTTGTACATTGTTACCTTATGAAAAGTGATAACTATACATTTTCCACATACGCTTAACAATAGGGTTTTCGAGAAGTTCCAGAACCCTGTTAAATTCGGCTTCATCTCTCTAGTTTCTATTAGATGTGAATAGGTAAAGAAATGGATGGTTGGATTGGTTATGAAATTAATTTCTTCTTTTAAAAACCATCTACACATATATGATGGTGTAATTAACCCCCAAAAGCTACAAAAGTAAAGAGAAAATGGGCTAACTTTACATGTTGATATCTTTTCCTTGTCTAAGATTCTTCTTATAATTGGCTAATAAAGAAGATGGTTGGGTCGAAGATCTGGTTTCTTTTTGTTTTCGAGGTGTTTTTCAAGCTAATAAAATGCAAATGCATTTTGTTTTAACATTGGTGGAGGTGAGCTACTTAATTTGAATCTTCAATGGAAAAAAAGTCGCTGATGTTTTATTTTAGCATCGGTGAATTTTTTTTAATGAAATCTCCATCAATTTTTCTAAAAAAACTCATTCATTTAGCCCTAGAGATAGGCATGTTTGTATTTTATGAAGTCACAAAATCATCATTAGCTAGAATAATTGCGTTTTTTTTAATCTGAATCTGAAATCTCAAGACTCAATCTGGAGTCTGAAATCTGAATCTGAAAAATATGTTTGTTTTTATATCTAAATGTACCTATGAATGAATGTATTTAGACTCATTCAGATTTCAGATTCAGACCTCAGATGTTTCTCTACCTCTTAATCATTTAGAGGCAAATATAGACGTTAACATCTTAATCGTTTAAAAAAATAACAGCAGCTGCATAGGCATGCTTTGTTGCTACTTGTGCCACAAATGCTGCTCTACGTACAATTGTGCCAAGCCCAAACCCTCCATTTGATGGTTGGACTGGTGAGTGTGGGCCTGTTTCCTGCATGCTTTGATCTGACATGGCACAACCAAGATTTAATATATGATAACTTGATGTGATTGCTATATTTCAATTTGTAGTACCCAACTTAGCGCTCGAAAAATACTACTCACATAGGAAAATTATACAATTTTTTCAATGAGTGATGTGGCAGTTTGTCACATCATAAGTAAGTCCCACATCTTAAATTATACAAAGAAAAAACATATTAGAATACGTTTCCAAATAATATGCATGAGAAGCCTTTCATGATATCCATTAAATAAATCAGAAAAGAGTAGTGATACACCTACAATGCTAGAAACAACTCCTTCAACTTTACCACGTCCTCCAGGGCCTTTAATGTACAACCTGCCTGTTTTCCCTGGAGAATGGTCAAGTGAAAGAAGGCTCCTAAATCCTGACTTCCCTGCTGTAAGTTGTAGTAATTGAAAAATAAGAAGACAATTGACACAACTTATTTTGTGTTTCCTTACTTTATACAACTACAGATAACTCAGAAAATCTAGAATAATGCACTTGATGCAAAAGTAGATGGAGAAGGCACTAGATTTTATGGAAGGTAAAATGAAGAGTGGGTAGGCTTAAAAAAGAAGACTATATGTACAATATTGTGCTTTATAATTTACGATGAATGAGAACAAAATAAGATACTTAAAAGTAGCGTTACAATTTTATGCATTATACAATAAAATTATTCAAAATTGACATAAAACTAAAACGATATGCCGTTTTTGTGTCATGTTTTTGTGAAGATCTTGACACGTCTTAATCATAATATGTGGTTGCCTTATTCGTATTTTTACTCATATTTTGTTGTATTATCATGTTTAATTATATGTTATAATTATTAGTCGAATTAGTCATGTCGTGTTTTAAATCAACCGTATTTGTTTGAGATAAAAAAATAATTTTGTATCATATCATGACCGTACTTAGATAATAATTTTCATATGGTGTAAGGCCCAAACATGAAGGAACCAAAATATAACATTCACATAAGAATAAATTTACAAATGCGATTAACATTTAATAACATTTTAAATTTTTTTGTGGAAACAAAAGGGACCACATTTTCCACTATACGCTTATCAATAGGGTTTTTGAGAAGTTCCAGAACCCTATTAAATCCGACTTCATCTCTCTAGTTTCTATTAGATGTGAATAGGTAAAGAAATGGATGGTTGGATTGTTTATGGAATTAATTTCTTCCTTTAAAAACCATCTTCACATATATGCTGGTGTAATTAACCCAAAAAAGCTGCAAAAGTAAAGAGAAAATGGGCTAACTTTGCATGTTGATATCTTTTCCTTGTCCAAGATTATTCTTATAATTAGGTAATAAAGAAGATGGTTGTGTCGAAGATCTGGGTTGTTTTTATTTTCGAGGTGCTTTTCAAGCTAATAAAATGAAAATGCGTTTTGTTTTAGCATCGGTGGAGGTGAGCTACTTAATTTGAATCTTCAATGGAAAAAAGTCGCTAGATGTTTTATTTTAGCATCGGAGAATTTTTGTCAATGAAATCTCCATCAATTTTTCTAAAAAAAACTCATTGATTTATCCCCAGAGATAGGCATGTCCGTATTTTATGAACTCACAAAATCATCCTTAGCTAAAATAATTGCGTTTATTTTTAAATCTGAATCTGAAGTCTCAATCTGAAATCTGAAGACTGAATCTGGAGTCTGAAATCTGAATCTGAAAAATATGTTTATTTTTATATCTGAATGTACCTCTGAATGAATGTATTTAGATTCATTCAAATTTCAGATTCAGACTTTATATGTTTCTCTACCTCTTAATCATTTAGAGGCAAATATAGCCGTTAACATCTTAATCATTTAAAAAACAAACAGTTTTTGTTACCTCTTAAGCCTGAATGGTTCAGATTCAGACTTAAGAGGTAAAAACAAACAATACCTAGTTTCAGTAATAAAATATTGAAGATCTCACTTAAATAAAAGATCATGAGCAATATTCTCCCAGGGCAATGATGTCCGTGTGGCAGCAACAACTGCATAGGCATGCTTTGTTGCTACCTGTGCAACAAATGCTTCTCTACGTACAATTGTGCCTAGCCCAAACCCTCCATTTGATGCTTCTCTATTTCCTGCATGATTTGATCTGACATGGCACAACCAAGATTCATTATATGACAACTTGATGTGAGTGCTATATTTGAATTTGCATTAAGGAAGTACCCATCTTAGCGCCCGAAAAATGCTGCTTATATAGAAAAATTGTACAATTTTTTTAATGATTGATGTGGTAGTTTGTCACATCATAAGTAGGTCCCACATCTTAAATTATACAAAGCAAAAGCATATTAGAATCCTTTTCCAAATACTATGCATGAGATGCCTTTCATGATATCCACTAAATAAACCAGAAAAGAGTAGTGATATACCTACAATGCCAGAAACAACTCCTTCAACTTTACCACCTCCTCCAGGGCCTTTCATGTACAACCTGTCTGTTTTCCTCGGAGAATGGGCAAGTGAAATAAGGCTCCCAAATCCTGACTTCCCTGCTGTAAGTTGTAGTAATTAAAAAATAAGAAGACGATTGACATAACTTATTTTTTGTTTCCTTACTTTTTAGACTACAGATAGCTCAGAAAATCCAGAATAATACAACCGATGCAGAAAGTAGACGGAGAAGGCAGTAGATTTTATGGAAGATAAAATGAAGAGAGGGTAGGTTTAGAAGGCTTAAAGGGGAAGACGAAAATTATAAAATGAAGAAAAATAAGGCATTAAATGAGGAAATGAGGAGTTGAAAAACGATTTGCCTTCCCAAGATTTGACGTTTGGAAGACAGGATGAATATATATAATAACCTCTATCATAAATGGTAATTTATAACTCTATACTACTCAAATAGAGTTGTAATAGAGATAACTACCAAACGTACCAAATAAACAGAGAGGATGTGATTACACGACAAGTGAATCTAAGGAATTTGGATATGAAGATTTCAGAAATTAATATTGATATGTACAAGTCAATTCAAGTTAGGCTATCGGGAAATTCTATTCATAAAAAAATCTATGAAAGAAATATAGACTTACTCTAATGGAATTTTTTTATCTCTATCCCTATATGACATGGTGGGTCAAAGGATATAAATTTATAATAATCATTTCTATATAACATGGACAGATATAATTGGATTAACACAATTTCTAAAGATACTTTATGAAGGGAATGTGACCAATCTTGTGCCACGCGGCACATCATGTGAGAAATTCAAGATGTTAGAATAGGCTAAAAGAGCACAGAGTTTAAAGGATAGGATCAAATCTCAAGGATCATATCAATATGACACCCCACCTATTCTAATCTTGGGTGATCAGTCCATTATTAAATTAAACAGGAATGATTAATGGAGTCATTCTTAGCATCACTGTCGAAATTCAAATGAATTACTAATACCCTAATAGTCTGGTGTCAAAATTTTAATCTTAATTATTAGCATGCGATAAATAAATCGGAATAAATATATTATTCACCATTTTCATGCATATAACAATGAATAATAAAATAATGACATAAGTAAATAATTGACTCTGGAATAACACTCCAGAGAAAATATAATTACATTAATCCATGAGTAATGTCTAAATCTATATTGAAAATAAACAGGAATACACAGTCTCTAAAAATAGTATCCAACTAAGAGATATAACTAAGGATGCATCAGAACTGAAATAAGTATGGAGACGTCTAATAACAAGGTCCTGCAACCTCCACAACAGCTACAACATGTCATATGAGGGAAACTCGTATGCTTGGAATCCCTGTGACTGGGCACCTAAAATGGTTTTTACAAAAAGGATTTGAAAAGGGTCAGAGTCTAAGTAAAATAGTTAAAAAATTTTCAGCAAGTATTTAAAATGCGACAAGATAAGATATTAAATACATTTTAGTAGCGCGTGCCCTCACTTGAGATCCTCACCCCTTAGCTAATGTGCATGCCTAACGTACTACTTTAAGCCACCTAGTTATGCTACCCACCTAACTAGTTTGGCTTACATCTCTTCGCATCTAATCAATAATAGTGCCCACCCGTATTGCCCATACAATACGTTACTACATTTTTCCAATTCTTTATACTCATTAGGAATCTCTACTAAATGATTTAGTTCTCGTATACTTTGATTAATTTAGATATCACTATCTATCAGTTACTGATTTAGTTCTCATACACTTGAATAATTTAGATATCATAAACTATCTTATCTACAAACATACTCGTAGAAGAATTAATCACACGTACATATATACATCACTCTTATCATATATATGTATACAACACCCCTAGGTGGAGACCTGCGGTGTGGGCATACTATGCTATCAAGTCCCAGAACATCATGTACTATATAAGGACACTAACTCAGATTGTCTCCCTCGAAACATAAATCAAATAACATAATATTGGAGGCGAACATTGCTCTAAGGCTATATGGTGCCTAAGTCTATAAATAAGAACGGCCTAACTCGTATTAAGGGGATTAATTGTAACTTGCATGTGACAACTTGGACTCTCAGCTAGCATCCCTAGCACTCCAACTGTTGCCATCCCTTTGAGCATTAAAAAATCGATATCCTTCCCTTTTCCCATGGATGTCGTTCGACCTCATAGTCGAACCACGTATATCATGTTTATTTGTTATTATTTCTTCACTCCAATCTTTCTCAGGATAATTTATAATTCTAGCTTTTATTAAGGGTCAAACCCCCCTACAATTTAGCACCATTTGTGGGAAATCAAAGTTCTCACCACTGTTAAATCTAGTAAAGCCCAAAGTTAATAATGAGTGCATACCATTCTCACCCTACTCACACAAGGAGTCTTGTTCAGTCTGAAATACATACCGTTAGGAGGGACCGCACCCCTATTCGTCTGCCATCTCTCCAGCAACATTTTAGGTCCAGTGGATGGTCACCTAGGAGATATAGACCTAGTCAGCGATGTCGCATACCATTAATCAATCGACCAAAGAGTTCTTTCCCATATGGAAAGCATTTCTGAGGAAAGGATAGATAACCGCGATCAGGAGATCGCCTAATTGAGGAGGCAGCTGACTCAACATTCATAGGATCGCGAATTAGATTCTCGTTCTCAACACCATTGTAGGAGGGGACCTCTCTGTCTAAGGAATTAACCTGGTAGGGCTTACCATTCAAGAGTCCCTTGTGAAGTGCATCACCACCAATGACCTGATCATTCTCTCAAAATGAATTTTATCAACTTCCAGCACCACTAACCCCAGCCTACGAAGTCAACTCAAAGTTGTAGACCTTCTCGTCCATAGGTTCAGCCAAACCAAGTAAAGAGCGATGAATAAACGGGACTCATTCGGAAAGAGTTGGAAGGAAGTCTAAACCCAAATCTATCCCTGAATCCCAATGATCTGGCTAGAAAGGCACTCGAACATGGATCCTAGTCCCCCTTTGTCGATAAGATAGATTTTTTTAATCCACTTAAGAAGTTCTCCATGCCAAAGGTGATAACGTATGATGGGAAAGTAGATCCTTCCCATCACATCAGGAATTATCGGCAGAACATGTCTCTTTGGAGCCATCACGATGTTTTAATGTGCCAGGTATTCCCATTGACTTTGGGAGAGATTGATCTGAAGTGGTTTGAGAAGTTTCCCCTAGATTATTCTTCTCTTTTAGAGAACCGACTGAGCAATTTATAGCCCGATTAATCTCACAAAATAAGGTAATCAAGGAGGTCAATTCGTTAATCTCTCTTAAAAAGAAGAAGGGATAATCTCTCAGGAAGTATGCTCAGAGGTATTGGGATACGTATAATAAAATTGACAATTGCAATGATCAGCACGCGATCTCTTCTTTCAAGTTCGGCTTGAAATGATCGGATGATCTCTACTGGTCACTAACAAAGAAGCTGACCTCTATAATAGACAATCTCATGTCCCTTATTGAAAAATATGCTAAGGTGGAGGATGATCTCGTCAGCGCAGAGTCCCGAGCCGATTAAAAGAAAAATGAGCCTAAGAAGGGCTCTAAGGGGGAAAATCAACCTTCCTCGACCAAGAAGGGATCCAAAAATGAAGCCTCAAAGAGTCGCTGCAGATCTTAGGCCAGTGAGAACAATTATAAGGAATTTGAGACACTATTTAAGGAATCTATAATCTTATTCATCTGATAAAAGACAAGCCCTTCTTCAAGAGGCCTCCCAAGATAACCAACGATCAAGATAATAGGGATGCCAATCTCAGATGTAACTATCACCAGGACCATGGCCACTTCATGAAGAATTAAAAAATGTTCAAAAAATACCTAGAGGAACTCGTCCAAGTGGGTAACCTCAAGGAAAACATTATCCAAATTAATCCAAAAGTGATGACGAAGATCAACACGGTTCATAAAATAGGATCTTCCACAAGTAGGATTAGTCATCGCCATCTATAGTTGTACCGACTCGGCTCAACATAATGGTAAGAGGATTAAGGAGAAGGTGAGAATCATAGCCAACATCCAACAAGCATTCTAGGTAGACTTATATAAGTTAGTCCTAGCCAAGAGGGAAAGTAAAGACCTAGATACTGATCATGCCATCATCTTTATGGATGATGACATAGTCAGCGTTAATTTGCCTCATAAGAATGTCGTGGTACACACCTTGTGAATTACAAACTTTGATGTAATAAAAGTGCTGGTAGACCTAGGAATCTCTTCAAAAATCATGTACCTTATAGTGCTATACAAGCTAAATGTTTTTCATCAAGGATCTGGACATCAACGTTAGCCTATTGATCGACTTCAATGGAGATGTAAAGACCCCCATGGGAAAAATTAAGTTGTCGGTCAAGATCGGTCTAACCAAGAAGGATGTAGAATTTTATGTGATCCAATTAGAGTCGCCCTACAATGCCATACTGTGAAGAGGATGAGTACATGATATGATGGCTGTCCCCTCTTCCTCCATGGGAAGCTCGAATTTATGATCGACCAAGGAATGATAGAGATCGAAGGAGATCAAGCAGCGGTACAAAGCTATTTTATTTCAGTCATCAAGGAAAATCATATCCAGGCTAAGAATAGTTCGAACGAGGATAATTCAATGAACACTCAATCTAAGTAGCAATTAAAGGGCATTTGATTGGGATTTGAAGAAACTCGATTGGCTTCTGCTGAACGTTTGTTAGAGGAACTCATCTCTGTTCCTCTAGATACATCATAGCTAAAAAAGAATTTCCTCATTAGATAGGAGCTACAAAAGGACGAAGCGAAACACCTTTCTCACTTCCTCATAACATATGCAAACATCTTTGCAGGTCAGACCTACGATTTCTCAGGAATAAACCCAGAGATTACTTGCCATCGAGTGCACATAGATCCAAGTAGTAAGACGATCAAACAGAAGCCCAGGAAGTTGGACTTAGAGAAGGCGAGGGATGTAAAAGTTGAAGTTGATAAACTATTCAAGACAGGATCCATAACAGAGGTCTAATTACCAGATTGGATCTCCACCATTGTTGTCATCAAGAAAAAGAGCAACAAGTGGAGGGTTTATGTGCACTTCATCGATCTTAACAACTACTTCCCCAAGGATAGTTTCTCTCTATCCCGAATAAATCAACTCGTGCATTACAAAGTAAGATATCAATGCATGAGTTTCATTGACGCATACTCTGGCTACCACCAGATACCCATGTTGGGTCCTGATCAGGAGAAGAACTTGTTCAACATAACCTTGGGACTTTACTATTATAAGTAATGCCATTTGGTTTAAAGAATATAGGGGAAACTTATTAGAGGCTAGTCACTAAGATGTTCAAGAGAATTATCGGTTCCACCATGGAGGTATATATTTACGATATGCTCGTTAAGAGCAAGTATTCGATCGATCACATGAGGGACCTTGCAAAGACCTTCAACATTCTAAGAGAGCACATGATGAAGCTCAACTCTTCTAAATGTGTATTCAATGTGAGCTCTGGTAAGTTTCTAGGTTACTTAGTGACTCAAAGTGGCATTGAGGTGAACCCGAATCAGATCAAAGCTTTATAAGAGTTCAGAAGACCGACCACCATCAGGTATATCCAAGTCATTATTAGAATATCAGCATCCCTAAATTGTTTTATTTTAAGATCTTCTGATAAATGCCGGCCGTTCTCCCAAGCCTTGAAGAAATCAATCCTAATTATCTAGATAAAAAAATGTGATCAAGATTTAAAAAAGATTAGACACTACTTATGATCCCCCCATGTTGTTAACTCCCAAGGAAGGATTACATATGTACCTTTACTTGGCTGTCTCAGGGAACGCGACTAACGCAACGTTAATCTATCTACATGTTAGAGAGAAGAGACGGATCTACTATGTGATCCACACCTTTCTTGAAGCAGAAACTAAGTACACAACCATAGATAATATGGTTTTAGAATTGGTGATCGCAGTAAGAAAGTTGCGGCACTACTTCAATGCTCATATGATAATCATCTTAATAACGTATCCCCAGAGGGACACCCTCAAGAAGGCCGACCTCTCCAACAGAATGTCCAAGTGTTCCCTTGAACTGGCCAAGTTTGACATTAAGCATGAACCTAGGATGACGATCAAGGGTTAAGTCCTGGCAGACTCCGCGGTAGAATTTTATATATTGCCAAGAGGAAAGGACGAACAATCGCATCCCATCCCAGAGTCATTAACGATCGATAGGGATGAAAAGTCTTGGAAATTTTTTATGGATGGCATATCAAATGAAAAAGGCACAAGAGCTGGGACAGTTTTTATGACACCATAAGGTGGTCTTATTAAATAAACCATCAAATTAGGATTCAAAAGCTCAAATAACGAAGCAGAGTATGAAGACATAGTGCACGGTCTTTGTAGGGCAATGAGTTTTTATTCTCGTCACATTATTGTGTATTATGTCTCCAGACTGATTGCCAACCAACTCAATGGGTAAAATGAAGCAAGGGATATTAGGATGATAACTTATAAAAATAAAGCCAGAAGCCTCTTTTAACAGTTTAAGTGTGCCTCAGTGGAGCAACTTCCAAGGAATGATAATATCCACGCAGACACTCTTGCCACTCTGGACTCGGCTATAGATACTAACTTGAAAAGAACAATCGAAGTGGAGAACATAGACCGAACACGCATTGAAGATGTAGAGAAAGATTTGGGCGTCCTCTAGGTGGAATTGGATCTATCATAGATGTACCTCATCACCTCCTACTTAAAAGCCTACGAGTTACCTCTAGATAACAAAAAGGCACACAAGTTAAAAACCAGGTCGATCAAGTTTTACCTCAATGCTAGTGGAAAGTTGTGCCAACATTCATTCACCGGACCTCTAGTAAAGTGCGTTCATCCAGACCAAGTGGAAGGACTTCTAAGTGATATGCATGAAGGAGGCTGCGGGGCACACATGGGTGGAAGGTCACTCTCCTACATGGCGATCTCCCAAGGTTATTGGAGGCCTTTTATGCAGAAGGACACTGTGAGGTTTGCCAAAAAATTCCCCAAATTCCAATTGTTTTCACCATTGATCAAGTAGCCTACAGGAGATTTGAACCCCCTCGAGAGTCCATAGACTTTCGCCCAATGTGGCATGGACATAGTGGGACCACTTCTTATTGCATAGGAAATTGCAAATATCTAATAACAATGAACGACTACTTCACAAAATGGGTTGAGGCTGAACCACTCACCTATATTAGAGAGTCGAACGATATGAGGTGCGTTTGGAGGAATCTCGTCACAAGGTTTGGCATCCCAAGAGCATTGGTTACAGACAACCGGACTCAGTTCGATAATTATTCTTTTTAGGACTTTTGTATCGTAATGGAGTTAGGATCCACTAAGCATCAGTAGTATTTTCCCAATGTAATGGGAAAGTAGAGATAACAAATAAAAGCCTTCTATCAGGTATCAACCGACGATTAGAGAATGCCAAAGGGCGATGGGTGGACGAGCTTCAATTCGTTATGTAGGCATACATGACGACCCCTAAAAAGTCGATGGAAAAAACTCCATACTTCCTTGTTTATGACATGAAGTAGTTCCAAGGTTATGGAATGCCATGACCTTAGTAAGTTTGATCATTAGATAGCAAGGCAAATGTTTTTTTCACTTTTCTTTACTGCATAATAAAATGATTTTTGATTAATTGTCTAAATTATTTAAAATCCCTACTTGATTTATTATTAGTCTCAAAAGCCACTCAAGGAGTGGTATGATCTAAAGTAGATCAGCCTAGAAGAGATAAAAAACCCACTTGAAAAGTGGTTCGATCTGAGGCAAATCGGTCAAAACCCACTCAAGTAGTAGTATGGCCTAAAATAGATCATCCTAGAAAAGGTAAAAGCTAACTTGAAAAGTGGAAATTCAAGAAGTGGTATGATCTAAAGTAGATCGGACAATAAGAGGTAAAAAATCCATGTGAATGGTGGTACGATCTGAGGCAGATCGGTCGAAACCCACTCAAGGAGCGGTATGTTCTAAAGTATATTGGCCTAGAAGAGGCAAAAAACCCACTTTTATAGTGTTACGATCTGAGGCAGATCAATTAAAACCAACTCAAGGATTGATGTGAAGCAAAAAGATTAATTAAAAACCTGTGTGAAAGATTGCATGGTATAACTAAGGCAATAATTTATTGCTCGTGTTGGACACCAAAGATTTGCTAAAAACTTTAGAAATGGGGTGATCCAAGGAAATTTTTCCTCTTAAAACATTTTGTTTAGACTAACTTAAATGAATCACCTTCGATCGATCAGTCATAAACGAACTATGTGTTTCTCTTTTAATGAAAAAGTACCTTAAGGGAATAAATAGCAGAAAAAGAGCAAATAGACATTATCTAACAGAACATGGTAGCATGCCTACATTACTTATATTAAAGGAAAATAATGGAAAAGAAAACATAGAAGATCTTTCATTAATAACTCAAAAATGATCGGCCGCTGCATGGTGATCGGTGGATTAAGTACCTTGAGTAAGTGGAACTTCCTTGGGAATAATTGATGGAGGGTCGGGGGAGGCCTAGGTCAAAGCACCCACTAGAGGATCTGCTAAGGGATTGTCCATAGAGGAATGTTTGTCACAGGCTGGATTGACTTCACCGATGTTGCCCCGTTGGAGGCCAATCACCCAACCTTTGCTGAAGGCAACTGAATCATAGTAATCTAGCTGGGAAAAGACCTTCTGAATGACTGCCTCATAACCCTCATAATAGGACTTTTACAGATTGTCCTCATGGTTTTATCCATTTGTCTCTTATGCTTTTAGAGGATTAGCTTCTTCAGGATTTTTTATTGAAGAAAAGTATTCATCTTGGATAATTCGATGTCCACCCGACTGAACTCATTATGATTCCGTTTAGCTTCCTCCACCGTATTTGTCTTGGAATTGGTATTGATCGTCAAATTTTTACCTAGATCCTCAAGATCCCTATTTTTCTTGGTGAGTTGGTCCTTTAGGGTAAGGTTCTCCTTGGAGGATGACTCAAAACTCCCCCAATAGCAGTCAGCTTAGTCAATGAGCTCTTCCTGAACCTGCATCCTATGCCCAAAGAAGGAAAGCAATTAAAAATAAATTGGGCAATATAAATTGGACAAATAAAAACTATACGACTTACCAACGCATTCTAGCTAAGGCCTTCTTTATGGAGCCTTTCCAAGATGAAGCCCCTAAGCTCCAATAGATCGAATGGTAGCATAACCGCCTAAGCCACGGAGTAGGTGACCTCAAAGTTCCTGTGGTCCGAATTGGCCTCAGTGATGGTCTCCTTCCCCTTGTAGACGTAGATTTACCAAAGCCGATTATGGTTACCTTGGGGAGTATGGATTTTTATAATTTCCCCTGCCGCTGTTGGGGATCATTAGTAATAACCGATCTGTTGGAATGATCAGGTGGAGTTTTTGATCCACCATCAATCCGTGTTTTGTCATTCTTCCCATTTTAGCTTATTCGGCCTCCATCCATTGGCGCTTCAACTCTAGGGATTCCTTATCCCTGAGAGTAATCAATTTTCTCTTTCGCTGCTTATCGGTGGCAGCGGCTTGACCGATCTTTGTGACAACGACCGATTGCTTCTTCAACTTCTCCTTGGCAGCTGCCAAGTCAATCGGTTTCCTTGGTCGACTATCCATTTCTTCTAGGTTGGTGGCGATTGGTGGGAATGAGAAATGTTGAAATAAGTCCTCTTTAGCCTCTACCTACTGTCAAAGATGACCAGACAGACTTGCGGTGTAAGAAAAGAGCGAATCAAGATCGTCCGAGAGCGAACTAAGGTTTTCCCCCTCTTACTCCTATTCTTCTTCCTCCTCTTCCTCTTCTCCTTATTCCCCTTGAATGGAGTCAGAGAATTTTGGGATCACCTATTGCGAGTGTTTTACAATGGAATAATGCATCTTCTCAAATAAATCCAATTTTAATTATGCGACTAACCAATCAGTTTTAATTAAACCCAAATTTTAGAAAAACCCCAACACATGCATCTAGGTGATTTAGAATCATAAATCAATAAACATGCAAAGGAAACCAATTTCAGAAAATTCCCCGATGGGCAAAACTTTTATTTCACTATAATTTGTAAATAGTAACTTACACGGATTACAATGAAATACGGTGACACACAAATACCCGCAGGCGTCGGTTGGCATCATCAGCAATGGAACAACTGCAACATCCCCACAAGAACATGCAGTTCTATCTTCAGAAAAGATCCACATGCAACGAACCTCAATAACCGCAGTCGTAGTCAGCCCAGTACCATAGAAGTCACCTAAATCAGCAGAAGAGATCCTCTTTACATGAGAAAACTTCCACAGGATGGTATCTTGGGTTCCAACACAATTCACATAAAGATTGAGATGCTTTGTGAATTGAAAGACAAGATTTCAAACCCTAAATTTGAAGAATACAAAGTGTTCTGCCATTTGCAGATTACTGTATTGAAAATCGTCAGGTCTCCTTAACGAAACAGAGTGATTTAACGTGCTTTATATACAAAAATTGAGGTGACACGTCGTTCGAATGAGATAGGATGTCTTTCGAACCAGATCCCATGTTGTTTGAGCGATAGTACATGTCGTTAGAATGAGAAAGCGCGAAAAATAAATTTAATTTTTTTATTTAAAAAATTCTTCTTTTAATCCTGGAAAAATCATTTTGAGAAAAAACAACGCCTTAACACTTAGAAAATATTTTAGAAAAATTTTCAAACCTCCTTTAAAAATTATCCCAACACGTTTAAGTGAACCGTAAAGGGACTTAAATACTTTCTCACCAAACTTAACCTTGTAGAGGCTTGAGTGTTGAAGAAGCTTGATATTCGGGTTCGTCTCGATGCATATGTGATCTTGAACAATTCTTCGACTATTGTAGCGGTATAAGACATACTCAATTGTGATGGAAATTTATAAAATTATGTCCTTACAAGTCTCCCCCTATGTCTATGCTGGTACAAAATAAAAATATCCGAATTAACAACTCAAATATGACCTATACAAATCTACCCTCCCATGAGCCCAAAAGTGGAAAGATAAAATGCTAAGTCTTCAAACTTTGCTTTATAACATTTTCAACTTCAAATCTTTAAATATTCAAATCTTTGAGCTTTTCTTATCAGGGTGTGCAACATATGATCTTCAGTTGTTGTACCTACACACATGAGAAAAAGCAAATACCTCGAGACGCATTGAGTTTGAAATGATATAAAAATACATCAATCATCATAATCAAATCTCCCCCATAATGAAAAAACTCCCCCATAATTCGTTCCCCCCCCCCCCTTTTATTTGATCGAAATAGATAAGGAAACGAATAACCAAATCAAGCATGTAGTTATCACGATAAGCAAGGCAATCAAACTACTATCACAAAGAGATACACAAACGTATTCCAAAAACTATTTTTGATTTTTTAATTTTTTTCTACAAAAAAACAAAAATCACACATGAATTTACACTAAAACAACCAAGTCATGAAAATGGAATGAATGGGTGTGAACATGTTCAATAGGTAATAAAACTCAATCAAACACATGTGCACGATGCATATGTGTACTCCCATCGAATGAACATTAAAAATATCCTTAGGTGTAAAATTGTTGAATTTAGATGATATTGACTAAATCAAAGCCTAAGTGATTTTCACACCAATAACATCCAAAACTATTTAATTCCGTTTCGAGAACTTTTCAAAGGACATGCAAACCCATTGATACATATCCATCCAAAACTCCCACATAAATAATAGTCTTTTTATTTTTCTAATGAGGTTCTAAATTCTCAACTTAGAGAAAACCTATTGGGCCAAATTTTGGCACATTTCTTCTTTTTATTGCCTTAATTTTTTTATGCGGGCTCTTTTCAAACGGTGAATTTCACGACATGATTATTATTCACTTACAGCCCTTTCCCGTGTCACTCATCATTTTTTCAAATTAAAACATATTCCTCACGGGAAATGATTTTTACATGCACTATTTTATTACTCTCGTATTATTGCACTTGGTTCGTTTTAAGGAAATGATTGGGATGAAAACACTCGACCAACATGTGATAGACAAGTACAATAATCAAACAAATTTTTGCACATGTGCAATAAAGGAAATAATGAGTCAAGCATGTAGGAAGTATCAACTAATAACATCTCAATGACTCCAAATATTATAAAGCACATGGATGACATGACATATTGTCTCAAAACTCTATCAAATAGTCACATGGATATGGAATGATATTGTGACTCGGTCATTCTAAATGTTCATTCATAAAGGGTACTAAGAAAAATACAAAAAATCGTTTTGAATTTTTTTTCAAAAAAAAATTATCAAAATAAAATCTTTTTGTATTTTTCGAAATTTTTCAAAAGAAAAAATCTAATACAACAATGATACATAAGTTATAACAATATCAAGAATATATCATGTAGCATAACTAGCATATGACAAACAAACAACACGATCAACCAAATGATTTAACATGGGGTGAATCAAGTGCAAGTAACCGAGAGTCATGAACAATTAATCCAAAAGGCTCTAAATCCGATTTCCTAACCCAAATAGATTTGTAAAGACATGTAATGGTTTTCGGAATCAAATTTATTTTCTTATTAGACTTCCTAGGAGTATTCTTAAGTTTATAACAAAAACGCCTAAGCTGACCTTTCCTACCGCAATGTGTGCAAGTGTAAATCGGGAAGTGAATGTTACCTAAAGGCGACCCTCTCCTAAAGTTTCTAGGTGGAGTTCTCCTAAAATTCCTAGGTCCCTCTCTCACGATGTTCCTAGGTGGTTCTCTCTTAACAACCTTTGGTGCCTCTGTCCTAACAACCCTATGAGGCTCTCTCACACATGTGGGATTGGCTTTGTGAATGGGTGCAACACTATCATGGAAGCCTATACCACACCTGTCATCCTTGATTTGGGAAGTGCCTAACATCTTATCTAGATTTTCTGACCTAGAATCCAAATCAAACTTAACCTTACTTGAATCTCTTAAACTCTTCTCAAGCTCACCTATCCTCGACTTGAGTACACGCCTAGAATACTCAAACTCTAAAATCTCATTTTTCATTATCTTCATCAACCCTCTAAGACTATCTCTCTTACCCTCGGCATACCCTAGCTTATCTCTAAGCATATTCTCACATGTCCTAAGATCCTTAATTAATGTATTCGTGTTATTTTCATCTAAAACACATTTTTTTCAATTTAGCTTCAAGTTTCAAGTTTTCCTTCTTTAACTTTACAGATTCCACATACAGGTTATTATAGGTAACTTGCAACTCACTCAACTCTTCCTCTTCCTCCTCACTCTCCTCACTTTCACTCTCATCACTAGTCATAGGGGTGGGGGGCTCTCTCTTAGTAGCATAAAAAACATCTTTTTCAGAATCACTATTACTAAGTGAAGAAGCATGAGATGTCGATTTATTAAAAATCTTCCTTATATTAGTGGGACACTCATCTATCGTGTGACCAATTACCTCACAACCAAGACACCTCTCAGAGTCACTTTCAACAGAATATTTAAAACAAGAATTCGAGTGAATTTTCCAACTAGACCTTTCAAAAAGTTGACATCTAAAATCATCAATACCACTAAAATCCATATTTAAGAAAATCAAAATTTTGAAAACATAATTTTCAAAACAATCAAGATCACACAATTTTTGCAAAAAACAAGATCAAACGCGATAAATTAGCGTAACCCGCTCTAATACCAATTTGTGAGTGTGCTACAACGGAATAATGCGACTTCTCAAATAAATTCAATTTTAATTATGTGACAAACCAACAAGTTTTAATTAAACCCAAATTTTATATAAACCCTAACAAATGCATTTAGGTGATTTATAATCATAAATCAATAAACATGCAAAGGAAACCAATTTCAGGAAAAATCCCCGAAGGGAAAAACCTTTTATTTAACTGTAATTTATAAATCGCAACTTACACGGATTATAATGAAATACGGTGACACACGAATACCCGTAAGCATCGGCCGGCGTCGTAAAAAATGGAACAACCGGAATAACCCCACAAGAACATGCACTTCTATCTTCAACAAAGATCCATATGCAACGAACCTCAATGATAGCAGTCTAATCAGCCCAGTACCATAGAAAGCACCTAAATCAACAATTTAGATCCTCTCTACAGGAGAAAACTTCAACAAGATGGAATCTTGAGTTCTAACAAAATTCACATAAAGATTGGGATGTTTTGTGAATTGAAAAACAAGGTTTTAAACCCTAAAATTGAAGAAGACAAAGTGTTCTGCCGTTTGCAGATTCCTAGTATCGAAAATCGTCAGTTTATTTTTTATTTATTATTTTTATAAGGGAGGCAAAACTCCATATTGGTATATTTATCAAAGTGAAGAAACAACCTCTTCACGGTGGCCTATACAAAGCTTGAGAAAAAGGGCAGAGGGGGAGCCAATTACCCAAAGCCACACACACACACAAAAAAAAACTTTTTCGAGGCTTATGAAAGACTAAAACATAATGTAGACCCTAGATCTTTTACTTGAACAAATAACTATGTTAGGTAGGCAAGAGCCATGAGGGAATATGATATTTTATGGGGGAATATCTGATATAAAAAAATTACACCAATAGGCATCAAATGAGTCGATCTTAGAATAGAAGAGCATAGAAGAGGCAATGAGCCTAATTTGGTCACAGTTTTCAATGAGTGACTCAACCGAGGCCTTGCAACCATCAAATACCGCCTTATTCCTCATAGACTAAATGCGCCAGATTGCTGCAATGGGAATGATTTTGTAGCTGTGGACTCTGCAATCTTTCCCTTTTCCTTGAAGCCACCAACCCATAAGCATAGAACCACACGAGTGATATTTGAACGATAAACCCATTAATGAGAATAGAAAGTTCCATAAGCTTTATGTTAACGGGCATCGTACGAATAGGTGGTCGGCTGTTTCTAGTTCATTTTTGCATAGAGCACATCTGGAAACCAAACGAATACCACAGTTTTAGATGTTTTTATCTATCGTAATGTTATTCTTTAAGATTCTCCAATAGAGAATGGACCACTTTTTGGGGATGTATTTATCCCATATAAAGGTGTATAGGGTGCTTGATGAATAGTTTTCCTATAATAGTTCTTTTGCAGAGGCTAGGGAGAAAACTCCTAATTTTGAGATTGCCCAATTCCATGAGTTACCATCTTGGGTTATTTCCTCATTGAAGAGAGGCAAAATCGCTTTCATTCTTTTCCACGAGATTGAGCCCATTTTATTGTATTGATTGTGTGGTCGATATCTAGAGTTCATGAAACTGCTCCAAAGCGAGTTTGATGTTCTTAGTCTCCATATAGACTTCAAACCAGGTGATTTTGCTAGAATCTCCATGATGGATAAGCTTAATCCTCCACTTTCTCTGGGCGAGCATAATGTGTCCCAATTGTGCCATTGCCTCTTCCATCCAATTTGTTCATTGCCGCCCCAGAAAAATTTATTAAGGATGGAGTGGATTCTCCTTGAGATACCTTTTGGAAGTTGTAGGGTTGAGATTAGATAGCACGGAATTGAGCTTAAGATGTGTTTGATTAGTACCTCGCGATCTCCAATTGATAGGTATTTTGCTTGCCAACCATGAACCTTTTGCCTAATTTTATCGACCAAGGAGGCAAAGAAACTTAGCTTTCGTCTACCTCTAAATAATGGGCAACCTAAATAGGTGATGGGTATAGGCTTTTGGTTCAATCCTGTTATCTGGGAAATAGCAGAGGTTTTCGTTGGAGACAGGCGAGGGTCTATTGTGAAGCTACTTTTTATTAGATTTATAACCTGCCCTGAGGTGGTTTCGTAATTCTGTAAGAATTGCTTTAAGGCCCTGTTTGCTAGAAAACTTGTAATAGAGGTGGAATGGAAAGTTTTGCCCTGGAAAATTTTATCCATGCAAATTTTGACCTGGAAAATAAAATTTTGGACTGTTTGATAGCTTAAATTTGCATGCTGGCAAATTCTGTAATTTCCAAGTTTTTGTGTTTGATAGACATAATCTGCCTACTGGAAAACAACAATATTCCTAGTTTTGGTGTTTGATAGCCAAAATTTGTCATGGAAATAGAGAGTTTTGTGAATACATATATTGACTTATTTTGTTAATTGTCCCCTTTTTTGTTATCCTATATATTTTAATACTTATCATTATTTTTATCTTCATTTTCAGGATTAGCAGGTGACAAATGATTTGGACTAAAGTATTACAGTTGGAATAAATATAAGTCTTTATTATTGATGAGAGCACATTGAGTTGGACATAAGGTTGTTGACAGTTGTTTTGTAACGAGATTTAAAAAAAATAATAAATTACAAATTTAGAACTCAGAATTAAACATTACTACTGACATAATAAAAATAATAAACATATAGAATAGAAAGTTGCATATTTAATTACTTCGTGGTTTCCTGGTCAACCACGGATCGCAACATAATGCATTCCCATCACCCATAAACATGTTTGGTAGATGTTGTACAAAATCCATGGAGGAATCGTCCATTTTGTAGTCCGACAGTTCCAGATCCGATGCATAAATTGGATCATCGAGTTCAGTATTTATCAAATTCTTACAATGCCAGCGCGTTAATCTTTTTTCCATATGTTCAATTTCTCGTTGTAGTAGACGGATACATCTCTCACTATCTTTAGTTGGATCTTTGCAATAATTTGCAGATTTTTCTTGTGGCACCGATAAACCATGCCAATTACAGTAGCACTCTAAATCGCATCATTTATCATATAACCTAGTCCATTTCAAATGATCATCGCATGGTATATTTTCTTTAGTTTGATGTAACCATTTCATCACATGTCCAACATCACCTAAATAATGTAATGTTCATATAGGCATGTTCCCTTTTCTCCCCAAACCAACTCCCTCCGTGGGGATCTTCGTAAATTCTTGTGTTAGTCAAAGTGGGTGCAACATCATTAATATGACCAACATCATATGATTTTGATGCTTTAGATTTATGCTTGTCCTTCATGGGCTCTTTGTTTCTGGCTACCATGTTTGGGCTGAAGCAATCCATACATCCTTTCCTGGGGTTAAAATCATCATTTTGTCTATGGTTAGCCATTTAATAGTGAGTGATATGAAACGAACTACCGTAGACTTTATACTAGTATTAGACTTGCACTGTTGAAAGTAATGGGACTGAATTAGTAATGACTTGGACTATTAAAGAACATGGGTTCATTTATCAGGCTTGCACTTTTGCATCACATGACTCTGCAATATGTGGTTGAAAGTAATGGGACTGAATTAGTAATGACTTGGACTATTAAAGCACATGGGTTCATATATTTATATTGCAATTTTGCATCCCATAACTCTGCTATATGTGGTTGAAAGTAATGGGATTAACCTAGTAATGACTTGGAATATTAAAGCACATGGATTCATTTATCAAGCTTGCGCTTTTGCATCACATGACTCAGTAATATGTGGTTGAAGGTAATGAGACTGAATTAGTAATGACTTTGACTTTTAAAGCACACGGATTCATTTATCAAGTTGAGCTTTTGAAATGCTAAATATTCAAGTTCATAATATAAAAGGATGGTTACAATCTTTGATAATCCCACAAAACATTACATCCCAAAAGTTTATTAGAGCAAAGCGTACACAAACCTAATACGTAGAGCAAAGTTTGAACAAAACATTACATGCGATAATAAACTATCCGATAATCCCACGTCCAAAAGCATCAAAATGGAATACGTGGAGATAATATCAAAGCATAATAGTAGCAACGCATAATAGTGAGTAATAGTTAATAGACCATCTGATCAAGGAAGATTATGGAGCTTGTTGTAGGCCCATGTACGTGCAAATGAAAAGTCAGAGAATCCCATAAACACTCGACCTAGTCCATTGTCGGACTCAAATAAATACATCATCCACATGACATTCTCATCGTCCATATCCATACCCACTAGCCTTTCAAGAATACCCTTCCAGTTAACGTGATTTTGAGAGTCAATGCCAACTTAAAGCTCCATTGCGGTGGCAATCTGCTTCGATGACTGTGCAATAACTGACAGCACTTGGGCACATTCTTCCTAGGGGTTCACACGGTGACGACGAGGATTTCCATTAGGCCCCTGACCCTAACGCTTTGCAGTGTGCCCACTCGATTGTTGGGTGCCGGTCTCCTGGCCACCCGGTGGTTGGGTGTCCGTCTCATGCGCAGCGGTTGTTTCAGTGTCAGTGTCTATGCTCGCTTTAGGAGTAAACTCCACATCTTCTATCCTTGTACCATCCATACGTGAGAACTGATCTGCCTTGGATATTGCATTATCACCTATAGCCGTGTCATTCCTGAAGATTATTTATAGCTCGTCATAGTACATACATTTCCTTCCTCTCATCTTCCCTCCATATGGTTTACCCTGTAAAAACCGTAGTAAGTCAATTCAACATATTCCTTATGTGGTTGGTAGATAATTAAGAAATTTTTTATTTGTAAGTTAAGTCAATTGAACAATTTGTACTAACCGCGATATAGTCAGCCCATACACTAGCATCTGTAGTTACGCCACCACTATTTGTGTCATAATCGAATCCACTGACTTGCAACAGCTCATGGAACTCGACATATTCCTTTTTCAGGGTTTTCAACCTCGATCTCACATTCTTTTCCGCGATGCAAATATGGCATCCTTCTTCGACAGTATCTATAACAACCTTAATTTGTGCGGTAGTAAATCCATTGTCTACCCTTTGCCTCCCCGTGAGGACCTAGGCACAAAGGGAATGGATGAGGAACCCATCCATTAGCTCACTCCATCGCAAATGCGATTTCTTTTGGTTCACCTCAACTTGCGAAGATTGCACATTTACTGGTCGGTCTACATTATATGTATTTGGTTTTGGCGGGCTAAATGGGACGCGATTACTAATATGCTCCATCGCTGTTCAACATATAAATATGAGTCATCAGTTCAAATTAACATATGTAGCACCATGATATCTATAGCTATGTAGTTCAGTTATCATACCAGTATTCAGTAGCAAATTCTGTACCAAATTATGCAAATAATGCAAATTCACTAGCAATTTCAGTAGTAAATTCAGTAGCATATTAGTATGCATATCAGTAGCATATTAGTATGCATTCAAATCATTTGGAATATTAGTATGCATACCAGTATTCAGTAGCATATTCAGTAGCAAATAATGCATATTGAGTATGCATATCAGTTCCAAATTATGCAAATAATGCAAATGATGCATATTCAGTAGCCAATAATGCAAATTCAGTAGCATATCCAATGCAAATAATGCAAATTCACTAACAATTTCAGTAGAAAATTCAGCAAATTCAGTAGTATATTAGTATGCATATCAGTAGCATATTAATATGCATTCAAATCATTTGGAATATTAGTATGCATAGCAGTATTCAGTAGCATATTCAGTAGAAAATAATGCATACTAAGTATGCATATCTGTACCAAGTTATGCAAATAATGTAAATTATGCAAATAATGCATATTCACTAGCCAATATTGCAAATTCTGTAGCATATCCAATGATGCATATTCAGTAGCCAATATTCAATAGCATATCCAATAATGCAAATTCATAAGCATATCCAATGATGCAAATTATGCAAATGATGCATATTCATGTGCCAATAATGCAACTCTCACTAGCAATTTCAGCAAAATTAGTAGCATTTTAGTATGCAAATCACTGGGCATTCAATAGTATGCATTAGATTTCCATTAGCATATCAGTAGCATTAGTATACATTCAATATGCGTTCAAATAATATGCATTCAATAGTATGCATTCAAATCAGTTGCATATGATGCATATTCAGTAGCAAATGATGCATATTAAGTAGCATATCAGTAGCATTAGTATGCATTTAAATCATTTGGCATTCAATAGCATATCAGTAGCATTAGTCTGCATTCAGTATGCATTCAATATCAGTAGCATTAGTAGCATTAGTATGCATATCATTTGGCATTCAGTAGCATTAGTAGCATATCAGTAGCATTAGTAGCATTAGTATGCATTCAATAGTATAATGCAACTCTCACTAGCAATTTCAGCAAAATCAGTAGCATTTTAGTATGCATATCATTGGCATTCAATAGTATGCATTAGTGTGCATTCGATATCCATTAGAATATCAATAGCATTAGTATACATTCAGTATGCATTCAAATAAGTAGCATATCAGTAGCATTTTAGTATGCATATCATTTGGCATTCAATAGTATGCATTGAAATCAGTAGCATATGATGCATATTCAGTAGCAAATAATGCATATTAAGTAGAATATCAGTAGCATTACTATGCATTCAGTATGCATTTAAATCGTTTGGCATTCAATAGCATACAGTAGCATTAGTATGCATTCAGTATGCATTCAATATCAGTAGTATTAGTAGCATTAGTATGCATATCATTTGGCATTCAGTAGCATTAGTAGCATATCAGTACCATTAGTAGCATTGGTATGTATTCAATAGCATAATGCAACTCTCACTAGCAATTTCAGTATCAAATCAGTAGCATATCATATCATTTGGCATCAGTATGCATTCAAATCATTTTGCATCAGATCATTCAATAACATATCAGTAACAATCAGTAGCATTAGTATGCATTCAAATCATTTTCATTTGGTATCAACATTCAAATCATCAGCATGCAATCCAACAATTAAGTATGCATTTCAATACCAAAACAGAGCATTATTCAAATAGATTAGTATTGGCCATTTCAGTATTCAAATTATCATACCTCCATTTACATACTGATTTCCATACTAGAAAATAGGAAATGTCTCATTAGTCAAATCATTCAAATCATCAATATGCATTCAAATCATCAGTATGCATTCAAACAGATCAGTATTCAAATCATGAGTATTCAAATTAGGATGCATTCAAATAATTCAAATCAACATGCATACCAGTATGTGTTTCAACAACATTCAACATTTCAATAACATTCAAATCATCAGTATGCAATCCAACAATTAAGTATGCATTTCAATACCAAAACAGAGCATTATTCAAAAATATTAGTATTATCCATTTCAATATTTAAATTGGCCATTTCAGTATTCAGATTAGTATTGGCCATTTACATTGGAGCAGGTGCAAGGTGCTCCCTGAGTCACTAATATATTAGCTCATGTATATTAGTAAAGTTTGGGAGAAAATTAGTTATAAAGGCATAATCAGTAGTAGAAAAGACTACTAGAAAATAATAAAGGTCTCATGTCACCCATTACATCCATAACATCCCTTACATCACTAGAAAATGGTAAATTAAACATTGCATCATAAGTTTAATATCCGGGGTGATTCAACACCATTACTTCATAAGAAAATAAATGAAAAAAAGTAAAGGCCACTAGCAGAAGAGTATTTAAGACTTGTAGCTTCTTGACGAGCACCAAGCTACGCATAATGCCATGATCGTCGATAATTGGGGGTTCTCGTACAAGAAGTGATGATTGACTAGATATACTCAATGTTGCTTGCTCACTATGGGGATTGAAGGTTGTGTAATTAGCATCCATGCCTTCAAGAGAAGGCTTTGTCCAACCCAATTTTTTTTGACATTGGGGGCATGTGTAATACAGTCGTCCCTGGTTATGGTTTTTATTGGACAATGTAACCTTGACTTGAGATACAACGCCATATGAGCATTTCTTTATTTGATACCGTAAAAGTAGAAGACCCGATTGGTTTGATGAAGGCATATTTGAAAAATTCACCAGATTCAACCTAAAATTAGAAAACAAAGAATACATCATAACAAAATGATATCATTACTCATAGTTAGAAGTATCATTGTGGTTCGCATCATATTGTTGCCACATCAAATTAGCCATTGCATTTCTCTTCTTAGTCCATGCAACATCAGTTGTGAATGTTATATTCTCATTCAAAGGTATTTCTGGCAAATTTAGGGGAGGAGGGGTAATGTCATCATCATCACTTTCCTCGTCCCCCAAGCATTCATCCTCAACATCAACAATCCTTAAGAAACTATGAATAGCACAACAAGCTAAAACAATCTTCGCTTGAATTTAAATCCCATGGAAAGGTTGATGCCTTAGATACGCAAACCTTTTTTTCAATAACCCAATCTAACTCTCAATTAATTACGGAGAGATGAATGCCTAAAATTAAACAACTCCTTATAATTCTCAGGTCATTGTCCTTTCACATCCCTTCGATGATAACGTGTTTTTCGAAATGGGGATGAAACCCAGGTACCAACGGGAATCCAGTATCTGCGAGGTAGTATTTACCTACGCATATTTTAAATAAAATGTGTTACTATACCTATTTATATTTTACTAATGAAAGTTACTTATTTTTAAACATACCTAATGGAACGGTCAATTTATGCCCCTGTCGTTGAATCGCACTACGAAGTAAGCTACCATCATGTGCTGATCCCTCCCAACCAGCGAGGATAAACGAGAAGCGCATATCAAACGTACATGCGACCAAAAAATTTTGTGAAATTTCCCCTTTCCTATTACGATACCTCGCTTGGTCGGTGGTAGGAACCAAAGCAGATATGCGGGTACCGTCAATTGCACTAACGGCACCCTAAATGGGTTGAAATCAATTTAATAATGGGAAAGTCATATGTAAGGAATAAAAGTAATTAATGAAACTATCCTAACCTCGAAGTAATGATACCAGTAGGTCCTTGCCATTATAGTAAGGGGAATTCGTTGGACTTGCATTAGTAACTAAATCATTGAACAAGTCAAGGCATGCTCGTAAAACTCTATGGAACTAGTAACTAATGGTTTGACCAGATCTAAAGAAAGTCAATGTCTCGAAAACATATCGCTCGTCATGTCCAACGGTGTTAAGGAACATTGTGACTTGTTCCTCAACCTTAACTGAACGATTGTCAGTCAGTCCATATGTGCGTAACCTAACATGAAGTCTTTCAAATGACCCTATGTTCATCCGAAGTTGTGCGTGGCGTACCCGCTCACTCATTTTAAATATTCGATATAATGCCATTTCCTGATTAGTGTCCCAGTTTCGATGGGGAGCCCTAACTAAGAGATGGTCGCGACTCCTCATATATTGGAAAAGCGCAATTGCTCGCATGACCAAGGTCCAAAACAACCCTCGTTGTTGTTGCATGTGCTTTGAGCCAGCGCTCGACATTTCGTTAGTAAATTCCTATGTCAACGTAAATAAATTAAACTTTTAAGCCCCAGTTTGTAAACATCGTTTTATTTATAACAATAAATAACATGATTTAAAACATAGAAGGAAATAAATTTATACCTAATGAGTAGCTATCCGAGGAACCAAATCCAAACAAACCTGTTTTCCGCACAACATTATAAAACAAACTACATTATATTAGTGGACATAAATGGAATAAAATATAATATTATTGCGCCATTATAACAATATTCCTCTTTTTGTAATCATATTGCGCCATCATAATGAGACCATTTCAACGAAAACAAGTACACATACCTTTCTCCTTTTATCTAGTAAGTTAATATACGATATTTAGAACACAAACATTTTTTTTTATAAAATATTTGTTACTCATCTCCCCATTTCATTATAATGTGCCTATTTCACCATTTCACTATCACCATTTCATTATAAAATAAATACTCATAAAAAAAAACAGATCCATAAAAAAAATTCAATAAAATGGAACCTATAAATAACTATGGAGCAAAAAATGTTTGCTAATAAAATGGAACCTACGTAGCAAACAAACAGATCCATACATTTAATTTTAAACAGATACATAAAATCGTTTAGAAAAATCGCATACGTTTGGAAAAACAAATTGCTCTTTTCCCAACAACATATTGCAAAAAATGCTACCTCCAAAGCAAACAAACCAAAGAAGAAGAAACATCACAGCAGCCAATAATGGTGGGGGGAAATGGGTATGATTTTTACCTCAAATGTAGCTCCGTCTGTTTTCTCACCCAAAGAGCTTGGCATAAATGATGATGGAATCATCTCACCTCCTTCAAGAGAGGTTTCAATGCCTTCAACCACCTCCATAAAATCACCTCGATCCAAGGTAGAACCAAGAAAGTTTTTGCCCTGCCATTTGTTTCTTTGGGGGGGGGGGGGGGGAGAAATGTATTTCGAGAATATCGGGATTTTGAGGTCACATGAGCGGGTTTGAGGAATTCATTTCCAAGGCAAAATACATGTATCAAACGTAACAAAAGATGGAAATTGGGGGGAATTTGGACATTTTCCATGGCAAAAGTCCCCTATCAAACATGGCCTAAGTTTCTAAGGCTTTTCTTATTAGCTCTAGAAAAGATAACCGTGTCATTTTCAAAGGCTAGGTGGGAGATTAGCTTGCATTGTGGGGGGTGATATAAAGGAAGAGTAAGGCCTTTCTCTACAAGGTTGTTTAATCCTCTGCTTAGTATTTTTGAGGCCAAAATGAATAGGCTGGGGGATAACGGGTCCCCTTGTCTAAGTCCCCTGCTGGATTTGAAGAAGCCATTGAGTTGTCCATTGACTATAATGGAAAACCAAACACTTGAAATTGTTCTCCATACTAGTTCTATCCATACTTCTCCAAAACCAAATTTTCTCAGTATGCTTATCAAAAACATCCCATAAACTCTATCATATGCTTTTGACATGCCAAGTTTTATGATAACATTACCCCCTCAGGATTTTTTGGGTAGGTTGTGTACCATTTATTGGGCTATTAGGATGTTATCATAGATACTCCTAGATCTAACAAAGCCACTCTGATTCTTTGAAATGAGGGAAGGAAGATAATTGGCTAGCCTCGATGAAAGGATTTTAGACAATATTTTGTTAGAGGAATTGCAAAGGCCAATTGGTCTAAAATCCTCACATTTTAAAGGCCTTTTTCTCTTAGGAATAAGGACTATGGTGGTACTTGACCACCCTTTGGGGACTTCTTCTCCCAGGAAAAAACTCCTTATAGCATTACAGAGATCGCTTTTAATTATGTGCTAGCATTTCTTATAGAAAAATCCCCCAAAACCATCTGGGCTAGGGGAGATCGATGACTTAAGGATGTAATTGCCTCTTTTATTTCCTCATTTTTTAGGGTGGACTAGAAGATGTTATTTTGTTCTTCAGAAATTAGAGAAGGGATAAGTTGTAACATTTGTTCGTTGTGCGCATATTCTTTAGAAAAAAAAAGGTTTTTGAAATGGTTGACTCTATTGTTTTGGACTTCCTCTTCTTTTTCTACCCAACTATTGTTTTCCTTCCTCAATCTATTAATATGCAGATTTTTATGTTCGATTTTTACCGAATTATGAAACAAGTTATTATTGTTATCTCCAAGTTTGAGCCATTTAATGGATGATTTTTGTTTCTAGTACATTTCTTCATTTCTCAAAGCTAGGATAAGCTCTGCTTGAGCTCTCATCAAGCTTTCTTTGTTATACTGATTAGGGGCTCTTTCGTATTATATTTCTTTCTGTTTTGCCTAATTCTCCTTATCTATCACAGTTTGAAATATGTTTGGGAAGGTCGATTTACTCCATAGTTTTAACTCTTTTTAAAGTCTTTGGAGTTTTGTAAAGAATTTCGTCATCGGACTCCCTTCACATATTTGCTCCCAGGATTGTTTAACTATATTAAAGAATGTTTCATGATTGGCCCAATATTCCTGGAATTTAAATGGGTTAGGGGCGAGGTCTGAGCTGTTTTTTTTATAGTGAGAAGTAGAGGTGCATGGTCTTCTTAATGAAAATGAAGTGATTTAGCGCGCTTTATATAAAAAATTTGAGGCGACGCGTTGTTCGAACAGGATAAGATATCATTCGAATGAGATCCCATGTTGTTTGAATGACAATATATGTCGTTCGAACGAAATCGCAAAAAATAAATTGAATTTTTTTATTTAAAAAATTCTTCTTTTAATCCTAGAAAATTCATTTTGACAAAAAATAACACATTAACACTTATAAAATATTTTATAAAATTTTTCAAACCTCCTTTAAAAATTATCCCAACACCTTAAATGAAGCGTAAAGGGAGTTAAATACTTGATAACCGAAATTAATATTGTAGATGCTTGAATGTTGAAGAAGCTTAATATTAGGATCCGTCTCGATGCATATGTGATCTTGAACAAATCTTCGATGATTGTAGCGGTATACGACATACTCAATTGTGATGGACATTTATAAAATCATGTCCTCACACATATGGGACAGACTCCCTTATGTAAACCCCTCTATCAGCTTGGCTAAGGGCGGGGGTTGTAGTTGGGATTGAATTATCGCCGACTATAGTGTAATTAGTGACCTGAACGTCGGGGATGGTTGTGAAGTTGGTAAGATAATGGTAGGTGAGATCGTAACAAAGTATGACGTGTGTCGCTCTACAGTGGGGGTGAAATCTAAGGGGGATTGTCTTCTCTAAATTTTTTCCAAATTGTCAAGGTTAACTTGGTAGTCGGACAGTTTGGTATTCAAAAAGTGATTTTTAATAGAAAAACATGTCAGTCAGTAAAGAACAACTAATATTCAAAGAAGTTATTTTTGGGCGAACTACCCGGTGCTTCATTGGTGGCAGGAACCCAATCCCATCATAGCCTTTACCATATATATTTCCAGAAACCACAAGGACATTTTTCTCAATATCCTTTTGGGATCTGGGTAAATAGGGGACAAAATGATGGGACTTGTCCCTAGCCTGGAAGTGGTACAACCCAGTGCTTGGGGTAGACCTCAAGTCGTAGCAGTACATAATCTCCTCAAGACCCAAATTAATCCTACAAATTTGGTTTATGGCTGTTGTCCCCATTGCAATCCGTTAGAAACTACCATTTTCTTAGGCAGGGAGTATTCTATAGTAACAGAGCACCCTTACCAGTATTGGGTGAAGGGAAAAATGAACTCTCCCTTTTAATATGGCTACCATCAGGAAGATAACCTATCCAAAAGTAAGATTAAGAATGTCTTCCTCCTCTAGGGAAACCCTCAAGTTAACACTATTAGGAATTCCATATTGATTACGAAATTCCTACAAGTTATTAGCTGGTGAGATTTCATATTTCCTTACATGTCTAGACATGGCTGGAAAAATGAAGAAGATGACGAATAATAGAACTAAAAACTTGTTGAAAGATAGAGAGAGGGAAGAAGTGAAAACACCTTAATAAATGACAAACATGCCAAGGTATAAGGTGTGTAAAGCCTTATACCTTCTACTGCTCCCCATCAACTCAGCTGTAGTCCCAACGCATGGGAAAAATCACTACACGCTATCATTTCCAAGGGTAATGATTCTGTATGCATAGCCCTAGGATGGGGATATGAGCAAAATCATTGCGCCAGTAATGATTATTATTCCCCGTACATTCCCATAAATAAATGCATGTAAAACACAATGCTGGATTAAATAGGGACATAACATACAATAGTAAGTAAAACATGGCAGACCGAAATGTTGGCCGAATACACATGGCATGAAAATTACATATAAGGTATGACCAATTAGAGTGATTGAACGATCACCCCCACCTTGGGGAAATTGAAAGAGATATGACCGAACTGGTTCCACATGGCACATCAAGTGAGATATGCATGACAGGTGAATATGCTCAAAGAACATGATCTTTAAAGGATAGAATCAAATCTCAAGGATCATATCAACAAATTGGAAGGTTGTAATAAATAGGACTTTATAGCTCATTCAGGATAGACACAAAGAGACCTAAGGCTGTAGGGTTCATAGGTCTACAAATAAGAATGGTCTATCTTGTATTATGGGGATTCATTATATCTTGCACGTGACATCTTGGACTCTCATCTAGTATCCCTAGAACTCCAACTATTTCCACCCCTTTGAACATTAATAAATCGATATCCCTTCCTTTCCCTATGGATGTAGGCCAACCTCATGGACGAACCACTTATATCCGATCTATTTGTTATTAGTTTTACACTCTAATCTTTCTGGAGATAATATGCAATTCTATCTTTTATTGTGGATTAAACCCCCCTACACTTTACTGTTGACATACCTTTATAAGTAACACCATTTGAGATACTTTTTTGATATCCAAAAGTGATTTTACTAATTATAAAAATTAAACAATAATATGAACATGATAAATATGAAACACATACGCTTACAGTAACTGGATAGAGATTAAAATGATTGAGATAAGTGTTCAACACTTTGTCTTTAAGAAAAAAAATTCCCCGCAATGGTGATTCACAGACTCAATAGCAATCGTCTCCTAGAATACAATAATCAACTTCTATTAATATCTATAAATTGCAAGACAAACGTGAAACGATTATGGAAGAACTCTTTTTATGAATGAAATAGCCTGACCTAGACATAAAATATGTCTAAAAACATTATTCGGAAAAAATAATGTAAGGACTAATTAAAAGTTGCTCAAATGACAGTTAGGAACAGTTAAAATCGTTAATAACTGTCACAACGTTTGTACAAATTAAACTAGTCAAAATAGAATGAATTTGGACCGAAAAATAAAAGAAAAACCAATAAAAATGGACTTATCAAAATATAAAAAGCACAATATAATCTGGCCGAAAAGTTAAGATATATGCCAAGCCAAAGCCCACGAGTCATGCTCGTGCAAAGACAGACTTGTTAGTGAGTGTGTGGGCTTAGATGTCAATCCAATACCACGTAGTTCCTCCCTTATTGAAAGAGTTGGGATAACCCAAGGGAACCAAACCCATAGTTTAAATTGGGTCATAGTATACTACACCCATTTCTCATATTTTATATATGTCAGACTTTAGGTTTTCCATTACACTTCAACTAAGTTTTCTGTTAAAAATGGGTACTTTGGACAATAATTTCTCATCCATTAATTTATGATTTTAGACAAATGAGTATTTCACATTATACTCCTCATGGAGGAGAACACGTTACAACTCAAAACTGTCTCAAAATATGCATGGGTCCCATATTAAATTGGACCTAAAGTTGACTAAAATAGTATTTTATCAACCGAAATAAACCCATAAGTTCCAACAATCCCCCACCTGAATGAAAATTCATAGATTAACATGTAAAGACTATGCAGACACAAAAGAGAATTTTTATTGGGAAATTTTTGCATCGAGGGAGATAGATTTTGGCCTTGAATCTTTCCTAGTGAAAGACTACTTACTGACCAATAAGTTAACGAGATGCCTTAAATTGTTCAGTTTTAGGTGTAAATTAATAAAGTAGACTTCACACAGTAATTTTTGAACATTTCTGATTCATTTCATTGTGCTTATTTTATCCCTAAATAACTACTAGTTTTATGATTACTTTAGAAAATTTCAACCTTTCGAAGTTCTCATTGAAGTGACCCCTTCACAGTCACATGTGTGACCTCCCATTTAGAGTATCATACAATAATCACTTGGATTTTTAAAATATAAGACTAATTGAGAGCTATGCTTATCCTAACTTACGCTGTAGGTAGCATTTTTTAATAATTGGAATGTGTAGGAGTTTATGAGCTCATCAATGCTCACTCCAAGAGTCAGTTAAGATTAAGTTTTCCCCTTGAAATTAGATCTTGGGATGTCCAGTTAGCTAGGTAAGGTTTCTATCAAGACAACTCTTTATTTATAGGCTTTAATCCCATTCCTTTTGACAAATGATATACTTGCTCTCTATTCAAACCTTTAGTTAATAGATCCACAATATTGTCATTATCTTAATATAATCAATAGAAAAAATTCCATTAGAGCACATTTGTTATATTGTATTATGTCTCCAACATATATATCTAGACTTACCGTTATACATATTACTTCATGCTTTGCCAATTTCTGATTAGATATCACAATGTATACAAATTAGAAGCACAGGTTTTGCCTACATTGGAATATATTCTAAAAAGTGTGAAATCCACTAGGCTTTCTATCTAGCTTTATCTAAAGCTATAAATTCAGATTCCATGGTAGATTTGGAAATACAAGTCTGTTTTGAGGATTTTTAAGAGACTGAAACACTACTAAGCATAAATACATACCCACTTGTGAATTTAGAATCCTTTAAAATAGATATCCAGTTGGCATAACTGTATCCTTTATGTACAAATAGATATTTTTTGTAGTTCAATCCATGGTAAAGGGGTATATCTTATACATTTAAGAACCTTTGTAATAGCTTTCTAATGGCTTCCCCTAGATTACTTGTCTACCTACTCAACTTGCTAACTGAGTAAGCAATATATAAACGAGTGCATTTTATGACATACATTAATCTTCCTATGATATGAGAGTACTCTAATTGAGATATACCTTTCTCAACATTTTTATATAAATGAAGATTTGGGTAAATAGGTGTTTTAACTATGCTTTCACTACCTTTATTGAACTTATCAAGTATCTTCTCAATATAATGAGATTGAGACAAGACAAGTCCATCAAATGTTTTAGAAATTCTAATTCCTAATATAACATCTGCGATACCCATATCTTTCATATCAAATTTACTCGATAAGATTATTATAGTAAATTTAATGATATCCTTATTACTTCAAAGAATAAGAATATCATCTACATAAATACAAACAAGGACACAAACACTTTGAATGTTTAAAACATAAACACATTTATCATACTAATATATTTTAAATGCATTCGACATTATTCCGTTGTCAAATTTCTTATGATATTTTTTAGGTGCTTGTTGATTTAACAAGTATACACACTTTCCTCTCTTGTCCTGGAACTTTAAGCCCCTGTGGTTGTTTCATGTATATCTCTTCATTTAATTCTCAATTTAAGAATGCTATTTCAACATCCATTTGATGTATCTCAAGATTATGAAATACTGTAATAGCTATTAAAATTCTAATGGATATTATTCTCGTAACAGGTGAGTGAGTATCAAAATAATTCCTTCCTTCCATTTTCTTATATCCATTAGCCACATGTCTTGCTTTGTATTTTTCAATTGATCCATCTACCTTCAATTTTTTATTAAATGTCCACTTTTCCTGGTGCAAGATTCACTAATTTCCATGTATGATTTTGCATGATGGATTCAATTTCACTATATATAGCCTCTTTCCAAAAAAGATCTTATGGATTTGACATTACATCATTAAAGCTTCAAGGCTCACCTTCAAATATATAAGTTAGAAAATATGGACTAAAAGAGTTTGAAGTCTTTGTACTTTTATTGCGTGTACCTTTGATGTCAACATCTTTAACAATAGATTCTTTATCTATATTCTCTTGATGATTACTAGAGGTAGTAAAAGATCTTAAAATAAGGGCATTATTATGAGTGAATATATCTTCGAAGAAATATTCATTTCCTAATTTAATGATTGTGTTTACGTGTATATCAGGGATTTATGATTTATGAACAAGAAATCGGTATTCACTACTATTAATTGCATAACAATGAAAGGGAAATCAATATTATTTGGTACTATTTGAACCTTTTTATGATTATGAACCATTTCTTTTGCAAGACACTCCCACACTTTTAAGATATTTGTAAGAAGGTCTTTGACCTTTCTATAATTCATATGGTATCTTATTAGTTTTATGATGAGGAATTTTATTAAGAAGGTATTTGATAGAAAGCGAAGCTTCACCCCCCACAAGTTCTAAGGTAAACCCTAATTTATCAACATAACATCCATCATCTCTTTTGGCCTTCGATTTTTGCGTTCAACAATACCATTAGATTAAGGTGATTAAGGGGAGATAGTTTGACAACTAATTATGTATCCGAAACAAAATTGTTCAAAGGGGGAATCATATTCACCAATTCTATCGATTTGAACCACTTTCATAGTTTTGCTAAGTTAATTTTCAACTATTATTTTATAATATTTGAAGACATTTACAACCTTATCCTTACTTTTTAGCAAATAGACACAACAATATTTTGAGCAATTATCAATAAAAGTTGTAAAATAATTTTTGTCTCCTTTTGTTTGTATAAATTTTAAGTCACATATATCACTATAAATTAATTCAAGAGGATTGAAAATTCTTTTAACTGACTAAAAAGGAGTTCTACTTAATTTCGATTCAACACACTTTTCACACTTGTGATTTGAGAATTTTAGAATTATGTCCAAACTAATTAATCTGAGAATAGTATCATAATCAACATGGCCTAATCTACCATGCCAGGCATTACAAGACTCAAGCAAATAAGCAGAAGATACATCCTTATTGTTATTGAGAATGCAAAACTTACTCAACTAAAGGGTTTTGGTATGGACATGGTAAAAAAACACACAAACCATTTTTTTTATCTTTGTAAAATTAAACAATCTAATTAACCCAATAAACTAAGCACTAATTTTAAACCGATTGTTCTATTAAACGATTTACCAAATTTTATCTTAACCTTAAACAAGAATCAAGGTGAGTGCATGATAAAATAAGTAAATCAAACCACAAGGCCCGATGTACGAGCAAAACCAAAATGGGAAACTTTTTGGACGATTCATCCACAAAAATTCACTATGATAAGGAATTACAAAATTTGACAGATAACTTACACAACAAATCGGTGCACTCACAAGCCTTGAGGCGTCTTTGATCTTCAACCTCCATAATGACACGCAGGAGTCCACCCGTGTGACTTCCACTATGTGTGAGTCCACACACCTCGATATCCACTGAACGGGCTCAATAATCATCATAATACAGAGTCCACTATACGTAAACAAACCAGACATGAAATCCACCGTACCAAAAAATTCTCAATAGGGTGTAAATAATAAATCAATAGTGCCCACAAACTAGATATCAAATCATATAAAGATGAAACTTGAATATAAAACTGTTTGGGTGTAAACTAGGGTTTAGGTAAACATGAAGATCATTTTAGAAGAGTTTAAGAACTCAAAAGTAATGGAAAAGGTCTTAAATAAAATTACTGCTCTACACTCCTATTTATAAGTCATAAGACTCGTTTGAACGACTTTTAAGGTCTTGCTAGAAATAAACTTCTAACGACATTTCGACCGAGAAAATAGTGTCAGCTAAAAATGGTTCATTCGAAGTTCGTTAGATCCTATTCTAATAAGGTACAATATCTCATTCTAACGAACACTATAAAGTCGTTCGAACGTCTTGGAAAATTTTCTAAAATCAAGTTTAAAAACATTTTAGAAAAAACAACAGCCAATTATTAAATATCCAGGGATAAAAAATATACGCATTCATACACGAGAGATCCTCGAAACTTAAAGACAAAACATGGAACAAAAGACTACACGCTGATGTAGAACTTCTAACTTGGCCGCTACGTCTTCAATCAAACACATCATATACTTAAAAGGTAAACACAGTCAAGTCCTAACCTATTACTCAAAGGTTATGCCCCATACAAATTGACTCTGTCAAAAATTTGTCTTTACAAATCTCCATGTTGTATGTGTAATTATGTTCCTACATGGACCAATGAAGAGGGAAAAACTGTCATCCAACGTAGCCGACCAACTTACTTAATCGTTCTCAGAAGCACTTAGTCGTTAAGAAGGCCGACCATCTCTAGAAGGCCAACCAATTGGAACATCAATAGTTATTTGGGAGAAATATCAACCAATTATGAATTCCAAGAGTTTTACTTATTATACAAAGATGTAAATGCCTGGCAATATAAAGGTCCCTCCATCTTTTGGTTTTCACACCCCTATATATACAAATCCATCCCTCAACTCAAGGGACAACTTGAATCATACATATGCTTATCCTACTAAGTTATTGTAAACTTGATTAAATAACAACTACAATGGATGTAGGCTATTTTACAGCAGAACCACTCTAAAATATATGTTTTTTATATGTGGTTTGAGTTATTTCCATAATTTCTATATGTGATTATAAAATTAGAATCTTTCCATTTTTAGACATCAACAGATTGACGCCGTTTATGAGAACGTTTGTCTATCGTCGTTCTCTACCAAGCCTAGTCATTTAGTCTTCCTAAAAAATTACATGAGATTAATGAAATTTTGGAAAGCAGTAATGCTACTGGAGGCAATGCTACTCTTATCACTATAGATCTAAGTGGAGTTCTGATCAATCTGGCCAAAGGGCAAGAAGCGATGCAGGAAACTATGAGATAATTGGCTCAATACTTATAAGTTAGTTCGATTGATCCTTCTCGACATACTACTGATCCATCTTTTAGAAGGTAAATGCCACCTCCTCCCACTAGGAATAATCAAAACAATTATTCCAGGTCTTCACGTGATAGGTCCTATCACTTAGGGGCTAGTTCATAAATTAGATCAACGAATTACTATGATGGTTTCTCTCTCACTCCTGAACGTCCGAGCCCCCTGGAAAGTTTAAGAAGGGCTTTGACCTTTAATCAGCTGGGTCCACAAGTAAATAAAGGATATCATTGAAAACTATTCTGATCAAGAGAACACCATACCGAACATCATGAAAGATCAGTTAGATCTAGAATAAGCGCCCGAGGATCTGTGCATGCCGAGCAAAATTTTCAAGAAGAGAGCTTAGTGAAAATGCATGGAAGAGACGACTGATTTGCTTCTAATAGATATAAAGATGAAAATCCTTCATGGAAAGGTTTAATTCAACAATTAGAAGATTGACTAGGGGATATGGCCAAAGAAAAGAATCCATTGTACTATAATTTTGTCAAAGGATCCCCTTTCATCTAAGAAATTGTCAATTTTCCTACCCCATCTAAGTTTAAGATGCCAGTGGTTACCCCTAAATATGATGGTAAGACTAAACCAATTTTGCACAATGAGCAATATCAGGCTGCAGCTGATATATATTTTATTCCTGATGAAATGAGATGTAAAGCTTAATCAATCACCATCACTAGTTCAGCCCAGATATGGTATAACAACTTGCCCCGAGGACAAATCTCCACCTTTAATCAACTTGTCAAGCTGTTCATCAACAATTTCTTCTTTGGGGCCAAGCTAGTTAAGAGAGTAGCTCATCTTTTAAGTTTTCATCAACGAGCTGGGGAGACCACTAGGGAATACAACACTCGTTTCAGTAATGAGAGCTAGAAATGGTTGATTATGGGGAAAAGATAACCATTACAACCTTAATGAGTGGGTTACTTCCAGAAAAGTTATATTACGCATTGGAAAAATATCCTCCTAAAACTATGATAGAACTCATGGCTATGGCTGGGAATATCATGAATACCGAGGAAGCAGGGGCTGCAAAGCAAAGCCCAATGACCAAGCCTACATAAAGGAAGGAACATAAGCACAAAAAGGAAGACAAACCCCAAAAATACAAAGCTTATACTCCACTGATGGTCAGTATCCATCATATCCTAGAGGATGTTATAAATAACAAAGATTTGAACTGGCCTAGGAAGCAGAGGGCACCACCCAGAAGGAGAGGCAAATCCAAGTATTGTGAATTCCATAAGGATCATGGGCACACAATCGATAATTGCATCGCTTTGAAGAATGAGATTGAATCCCTCATTCACTGAGGTAATATGAATAAGTTCATTGATAGGCATGAAAATCGATAAACAAGAGAAAAGTCGAATTCCCCTGCTAGCCTAGAGATGACAAGAAGTGAGGTCACGAGGATGATTATGAAGATGATCCAGATCTACTAAAGAAACCCAAATAACCAAAAATTGAGGTAGATATGATAAGATTTGGTTCTTTTGATTGTCATGTCATCGTAGGTGGAGATGCTGGAGGAGGAGAACAGGTTGTTGAGAGGAAAGCTTACCTGAATGAAGCACAAGCTTTCTCCTACGTACAACGCATCAATTTGAACGACAACGATGATCGGCCCAGGAAAGTAAACAAAGATAAGCTTGTAATTAATTGTATGCTAAATATTAGAAAGACGGATTCTGGCTACGAGAGGTGTAGTTTTGGGGGGACATTGTATCCGATAGGGGGATATCCATGGACCCAAGTAAGGTGTCAGCGATGAGGGAGTGGGGACAACCCACGACACTGACCGAGGTGCGTAGTTTTTAGGGTTAGCAGGGTACTACAGGCAGTTTATTCGGGGATTCTCAAAAATTGCGTGTCCTTTGACTAACTTGACTCGCAAAGCGATACCATTCACATGGGATCATGTTTGTCAGTTGTACTTTGATGACTTGAAGGACAAGTTAACTTCAGAACCCGTACTCTCACTGCCCAGGCCGGGGGTGGAGTATCTAGTACTTACTGATGCATCCCTATAGGAACTCTGAGGTGTACTTCAGCAGGAGGATCAGGCTATATCTTATGCTTCTCGTAAGCTTAAGCCTCACTAGAGGAATTACCCCACCCATGACTTGGAGTTGACAGTAGTCATGTTAGCGCTTCAAATTTGGAGACATTATATGTTAGGGGAGAAGTTTCGCCTGTTCTCAGATCATAAGTCACTGCAGTACTTTTTCACTCAGAGAGAGCTAAATATGCGCCAGCGCAGGTGGATAGAATTTATGAGAGATTATCAGTTTGAGATCCAGTGTCACTCGGGGAAGGTTAACGTAGTGCCAAACGCATTGAGCTATAGACCAGTGGGTGAGTTTACCGAGGTGTGTAAGGTAAAATGGAAGGAGCTGGGACATCAGGATGCGGGTTCTAAATCGTTCATGTCAATTATAACCGTTACGCCCCAGATTGTAACTAGGGTGGTACAGGCCTAGGCAACAGATTCGTTTTGTCAGGAGAGGATTCGATAGCTTTTAGTTGAGGGAGCAAAGTCTTACTTAGTGAGTTTTGAGGGAGGCTTATGCTTTAATGGGAGGCTGATTATTCTTGAGGGGGAGGATTTACGACACACGGGGATGGCAGAGTCACATGGATCTCGATTTGTGGTACATCCCGTCAGGGATAAGATGTACAGGATATGAGGTAGCAGTATTGGTGGAATGGGATGAAGAGAGATATTGCTGAGTTTGTCTCAAAGTGTGCCACCTGTCAGCTAGAAATGGTGGACCACCAGAAGCCAAAGGGGTTCCTACAACTGTTAGAGATTCCTATGTGTAAATGGGAGAGCATTTCCATAGATTTTGTTATCAGGTTGCCTACTTCTCAGAGGGGTCACGATTCTATATGGGTGATAATGGATCGATTGACTAAGGTAGCCCACTTTATACCAGTTCGGACGGACTACACCATGACACATTACGCCCAATTATTCATTGCTAAGATAATGAGATTACATAGGGTTCACTACACCAAAATGCTCATTTAGTAACACACTATTTTTAGTATTACTAACAATACTTTACCATTACTATTTCTTACAATATAATACCGTTAGTAATCTTAAATAAGTGTTACTAATATTAGTTGAATATTTTAAAAGTAATTGTTTTTCTGAAAAAGCAGGTTAAAATTTTTCTCCAAGGACGACTCTCTCCAAAACTTCCCCAAACCCAAAGCTCTTCAAACCGCGAAGCAAAATCGCGACCTAGGGTTCCAAAATTTTGCACCTTCAAATCTTTGAAGCTTCAAATCTCGACTCAAATCTTCATACCTTCAAAGCTTCATACCTTCATATCGTGACCCAAATCGCGACCTAGGGTTCTTCGAAGCATACCAAATCGCTGACATCCTTGTGATTTGGGAGAACTAGGTACGTTTCTCTCTCTCTCTCTCTCTCTCTCTCTCTCTCTCTCTATATATATATATATATATATATATATATATATATATATATATCGTGTTATTTTTTCTGGTGGTTATGTGTTATGGTTGTGTTGGTGATTAAGATTAGGACAAGATACTCTTTGAACTTTCAATTAGGCATTTGTTACTTTGTTGTTTTCATTAGCAGTGCCTATGCGCCAATATATGACAAATATTATTTTTGGCAAGAAAGTAACAAATGTATTTTTGTTATTGTTGTTGGGTACATACTTTTTGTATTTTTTGGTTCAAGTTTTTGATTATTTTGTATTAAATCCAAAGCTTAGAATGTTTTTTATATACTGATTTATAACATTACTAGACTTGGTATTTAATACCCTGTTATACTATTAAAACACATAATTTTATACACTGATCTATACACTGATTTATACTATTAAAACACATAATTTTATATAACTAAGGAAATTGCACCCCTCCCCTGAACTTTAAGGTTTGTTCTAACAAAATTACAGCTTGCAACTGTGATTTTTCTTATGTGTATCAATAATTCTATTTTTTTTATGTAATCATATAACTTGTGTGTAAACCATATATTTTTGGTAGTGTAGAATGTCACAAACATTGAGCAAAGAGTGGATGAATGAGAGGAATAGAATAAGTGAGGTGTACACAAATGGAGTTGCGTCTTTTACTAATTTTGCAATTGCAAACAATGGCCATAAATTCTCGACCTTTCCTTGTCCATGTGTTAAGTCCCGAAATAAGAAGCGTTTTACTGCGGTAGATATCAAGGGTCATTTGATAATGCACGGTATAGACATGACATATACTAAGTGGGTTTTACATGGTGAAACACTATCATCGAACCTAACATGTCCCATAGTAGATACTATTGATTGTGAAGGACATGATGAAGATGATAACAATGAGAATGAAAGGTTACGAAACTTAGTTGACGCATGTTACGCAGTGCACGAACAACATTGTGTAGAACCCGATCAGGAAGGATTCTCTGAAAAATCGTATGTCGACAATGAGAAGTATGATCAATATAATAAATTAGCGATGTAGAAATTGTACCCTTCAAGTGAGGGTTCTGAGACTACTCTCTCTGCAATTGTTGAATTGCATAATTTGAAAAAGCAGTTTGGTTGGTCGGGAAATAGTGTGACCTCTTTCTTGTCGGTTTTAAAGAGGTGGCTTCCAAAAGGAAACACATTACCAGAAAAATATCCGCACATGAAGAGAATGATGAAAGACCTAGGTATGAAAGAAAATTACATTCATGCTTGCGTTAACAACTGTATTTTATATTGGAAAGAGAATGAAGATTTGGAGGAATGTCCTCAGTGTGGAGAACCGAGATATACAGTGACCTTAAAGAAAGCGAAGAGGATATGCAAAGAACCGATGAAAGTGTTGAGACATTTCCCTTTAATTCCAAGGCTAGTGAGATTGTACACTATACCTTAGATAGCGCATGAAATGACATGGCACCATCGGGAAACAAGTTCTTGGGATTATCAGCGACATCCTTGTGATTCATCCCAATGGAGAATGCTAAAAAGTAGATGGCCCGATTTCTCCGAGGAAGGGCGAAATGTTTGACTTGCAATAGCAACAGATGGGTTTAATCCCCATGGTATTCAGTCTAGTAGTTATAGTTGCTGGCCTGTCATGACCGCGCCTTATAATGTGGGGCCTTCGTTATGCTTGAAGCATGGGTTCCAAATTTTATCTTTGCTGATTTCTGGGCCAAAGGCACCGGGTCAAGACAATGATGTTTTTCTTCAACCATTAGTAAATGAGTTGAAACAACTATGGGAAGGAGTTCCAGCTATTGACATGCACAAAATGCAACCTTTTACGTTGAGAGCTATGTTGATGTGGGGGATTCATGATTTTCCCGCATATGGAAACTTATCTGGGTGTGTAACACATGGTTACAAAGCATGTCCTATTTGTGGCGATGACACTCCATCCATTTGGCTAGAACATAGCATGAAGATAGTTTACATAAACTATCGTATGTTTCTTAAAAGCAATCATCCTTTTAGGAGTGGTAGAGGTTTGGGACTTAGGACACAAGAAGTTGGATGTCCCCCGATTCGACTAAACGGAGATGCACTTGTGGAGAAGTTAAGAAATATAAAGTATGTACCTGGAAAAGTCTCAAAAGTTCCCGCTAAGAAGAGAAAGTCTAATAATGTTAATGGGAGTGCTAATGTTGAAGTTAAAGAAGCTTGGTATATAAAATCTATTTTCTTTGATTTGGAATATTGGCCATATCATCAAGTTCGACATGTCCTTGATGTGATGCACATCGAAAAGAATGTTGTAGAGCATTTGATAAACACAATTCTTGATGATAATAAAACAAAGGATACTGAAAAGGGTCGATTGGATATGAAGGGTATGGGCATACACAGTGGTCAATGGCTTCAAGTTGATGGATGCACCGAAAAAATGATAAAACCAACAACACCATTTATCTTGGATAAAGAAGAAAAAAAACAATTCAGCCAAATTTTGAAGGACTTAAAGCTTCCTACCAGTTTTTCCTCTAACTTGAGCAATATAGTAAGTCTTAGTCCCCCATCTTTGCAATATGAAATGGTATGTATCATAATGTTTTTCAAATATCAACACTAATTTTGTGTATAACATGTGATATTTAAATTGTAGGTTCAATCGAACCCAAAAGAAGAATTAACGCGAGTAGACACATGGCTTGCGGGATACGAGGACAAAACGGGGAATGCCTTAAACAGTGCTAAGCTTTACTATATGTGTATTTACATGAAAAATAATAATATTTTTAGTATTATTTATTGCGTTTATTAATGAAATTTTCTCATTTGACAGGATAAAGTAAAGGATGCGATGGAGAAAAGAAAGAGAGAGAGAGTGGAGAGGGTAGTAGCAAGAGCCAATGCATAGAGAATGATGAGTTGATAGAGGTTTTTGGGAAGGATAAAAAGGGAGGAGTTCGTGGAGTTTGTCCCCTAATTTCGAAGAAGCAGTTGATGCATTCAGGGGTGGCAAATGCCAAACTTAAACAAAGAAAGAAGGCAAATGATGATGTGGATGCATTGAAGGAAGATATCATCTCTTCCGTCAATAGAATATTTGAGGAAAATAACACACAAATTATGGTATATATGTATTTCATATAATTTCATTTATTAAAAAGACTTATTTAGATATAACAGATATTAACTTACTATTGTTTGATCCGTTTTTTCATAGGATGCTATAGAACGTTTGGTTGATGCCTTCAATGCTCAAAATGGAAAGGGTCCACCAATCACACTGATAAGTGATCATGCATCCATTACAAGTCTACAACATAGGCATCTCTGTCAAAATTTGGATAATATTTTTGCATCCGCTTCTCGTCCTGTTTGCGTGACCACACCTTCTCTTACCAATAATCCCAAAGTAATCTTGCTTGATAGGTATAATGAAGAACTGGCAAAGGGGTATGTCGTGACAGATGCAACACAGGATATATGTCATGGTAAGCGAGTTGGAGTCGGGGAGAGGAAAGTATATGTGGAGGAAGTGATGAAGCCGGATGCTAGGTTGTTTGATGCTCCTCAAGGTGACCAATATACTTTTGCTGACCTAGTCTTGGGGGGATATATGATTTGGCTGGATTGTTGGCTTAAATATGTTTAGTTTATGTTATGAACTTTATTTGAGCTATCTATATGTGGACTTAGTTTGCATTATGCATTTGTTGTAATACCCCGTATTTTTGGCAATATTTATTTTTAGGATTAATTAATTAAATGAGAATTAATTGGAAATTAATCCGGATAAAATACTAGCGAGATGTGAGTTGGTATTTGACTATATTGAGTATATACGATGATTTATGAATATTGAATTATGAAATTTGTCGTGAGATTGATATACGGCAATTTGGACATTTTATTGGGACGCGGGTGACAGTCGCGTCAGGATATAATTATTTTATTTATAAAAGTGAATTTAAATTCTATTAACCGTATGGTCGTTTTGAGTACGCCAACGTGTCCAGAAGGGTCGAGATAGTCAGAAAACACTAGCCGGGGGTTTAGTTTGGGTCCCGGGGTATTTTTAGGCCATACCGGCATCTTATAAGGGTAGTTAGGTAATATTGTATTTTTGGAATTTAATAATGACGAAAATTAAGAGTTTTTATCTAATTGGTAATTGACCCACTTAACCCATTAACAACCCATATTAACCTAGAAGGCTACGTAGGTTATTAGAATTAGGTTTTCTAATATTTCCCAAAGCAAACCCTAGCCACCATAGCCGTTGGAGAAGAAAGCTTGGAGAGAGAGAGATAGAAAGGAATTCTGCAGAAAGGGAGAGAGAGCTTCATCAAATCGTCATCAAAATCTGAGATTGAATCAAGGCAAGTGGTTTAAATTACGTTTTTATGCAGTAAATGCTTCTTCCATGCTTAAACTATCCAATAAATCAAATTGTTCTTGGGAGTTTAATAAAAACCCATTTTAATTGGACTTAGAACTTAAATTTTGAGAAGAAATTGCATGTAGAATCGTATAGAGATGATTACACTGATGTTAATGTATGTTGCATGTAACAAAAACGGATCTAATTCGAGTAAATTGATGATATTAAATTCTAGGGTTTATGTTCTTGAAAATTTGGGGAAAAGTGAAGAGACTTGATGATTTAATGATGTTTAGGATGAATTGATTCCTTAAAACACGTTAGTATGTGACCTTGATATGTTTAGGATTGATTAGAGACCTTAAAACATGGTTGGGACTAATTTTAGAGGAGTATTGAGGAGTAGAAATTGGTGAAAAACGAGATAGGATTTCTGGGCTTGAATCTGGTCACTCGTTAGAAGACCTACCCAGGTCGTTCGAACGAGCTCGTTCGAACGAGCTTCTAACGAGTTGACAGTTTGGGGTTCTAACGAGAGGGATGTTCGTTTGATAATCTCGTTCGAACGAGATCTCGTTAGATAGCCAGTTCGTTCGAACGAACTCTCGTTCGAACAGCCTCGTTCGAACGAGACTTCTAACGAGCTGGCAATTTAGGCTTTTTGGCCTGTTTTGATTTTGGGAGTCCAGTGAACTTGTTCGAGAATAAAGACAACATTCCTTTGATGGTGTATTGGTATACTTGGGACATTTGGGATATATGAGGAGTAAATTATATAATCGTGGAACGAATCAAATGAACATTATGGATTGAGACGTGAGTGCCTACTACGACGTGAGAATAATTATGGCGCGTATAAATATGGACCGAGATTATATAAGTTGTATTTATATTAAGCTGGTACGAGAATGCGATACGTACTATAATTAAATTACGGTGATTACTAAGATGCGTGTTTACTTAGTATTGGTATATGATTTGTGTGTATGACATACCTACCATACTTACTATCACGGGAGGTTTGCGTTCGCTTAGGGCCCTCTAATCCTTGTGTTGCCCGGATTTAGACTGGTTACCTCGATGAACATAGGTCAGAGAAAGACTTATTGGGATGTTAATAAGTCCGCTGATCGTGGGAGCGTAGGTATGTGCGTGACCCATGTGATGTGACTGTGTTCGCCTCCATTATTTGTGATGTTGTTATCTGAGAATGATTCCTGAGAGATTCGGAATGTGTGATCCTTATGTACGTGATGTACCGGGGTGGATAACAGAGTATGTGTGCACCGCAGCTTAGGCTCGGGGTGTTTGTATTGTATATTTATGACGTGATAATATACACTTAGTGAAAATGAGAACTTTCATATGGTATTGTGTGTATAACTATGGAATAACATAAAAGGGATAATCTATAATGAGTTGTATTAGTTTTATATGAGAATCTGAATTTACGTTAAGCCCCTATTTAATTGAGGTCGTTATAATGTTAATGGGAACCGAGTAATAAGGATAGAACCTATGACAGTCTAGCTAGATATGATGTCACTTAGCTAGTGGTTTGTGTCATTTTAGATGGGTACTTACGTTAGGAGTGCACAGTTAGACGAGAGGTGAGAATTTCATGTGAGTGCACGTCCTAACATGTATTTTGCATTTAATGTTTTAAATGTTTTTAAAGCACTGGCAGTTTTTTAAAATATCTCCACATTCGGGCTCTGACCCGTTTGCTTTCAAATCTATTTTCTTGTAAAACCATTTTTAGGTGCCCAGCCACAAGGACACCATGCATAGGATACTCATTCAGGTGACGAGATGTAGCTGGTTGTGGAAGCTACAGAGATTTGCTTTTAGACGCTTCTATCATTTGGACTCCATATTCAGTATTCTTCAGTTGTAGGGCATGTTGCCCAAATTCTAGTAGAGATACATTTCCATTTCAGTTTTTCAGACTTTGGCATGTATAAATTCAGTAGTCAGTATTTCGTTACTTATTTCAGTTGTGGGACTTGTTGTGAGGAGTTTTTCCTCCGGATTTATTTATATCATGTGATGGTTATTCTAGTATTTCGTATGGTGAATGGTGATATTATTCTTGCTTTAAATCTTTTACAACATGTTAATCAGACTTTAATTAAAATTTGGTAACTTACTTTTTAAATACTAGGTGGTTAGTAATAATAAAATGTTTTCGACAGTGATGCTATTAACTGAGCCAACTTGGCATTTCGGTTTAATTTAATAAAGGGGTAGCTACCCGGTATTTAATTAGTCGGGGTGTCACAGGTGGTATCAGAGCATCAGGTTCTAGTGTCCTTTAGGATCTGTACGGCTATTATGTTTCCGCTAAGTTTCTTTGATATAGAGCCCTATATTTTAGGGCTGTTGTACTCTTTTTGTGTATGCTTCGTTCTTCAGTTATTTTAAGTTTATAAACAGCGAACTTATAAACTTCATTCTTATTTCAGATGCCTCCACGACATGCACGACGAGTTCCCAGGGATGCAACGCCCGAACCCCAGCCCGTTCCAGTTCAGGGCATGATGAACGCCGCTGAGGTTGCAGCCATTATAGCCCAAGCGGTAAATGCCGCAATTGCCGTAGTTCAGCAGGCACCGCCTCAGGCGCCGGTTGCCGCGCCAGTACAGGTAAATGCATTCCCGTCTGCTTGGGAACGTGTACGTGACGCTTTTTAGAAAGCGCATCCGCCAGAGTTTGCTGGTAGCTCAAATGTGGTAGTCTCGAGCCAATAGAGGAAGGATATACAGAGGCACTTGAGGATGTATGAGTGCACGGACGTTCAGAAGCAGGTGCTAGCTACTTTCAAGCTAGTTGGATCTGCACTGCAGTGGTGGGAGTCTATTACCACCATAGAGGAGAGGGATACTCTCACTATTCAGGACTTTTGGGTGCGGTTTGACCGCAAGTACTTTCCGTCCGCTTACAGAAATGAGGAGGAAATTGATGAGTCTGAAGCAGGAGGGTAAGACCGTGGCCGAGTATAAGGCCGAGTTCACAAATTTGTTGAATATCGTTCCGGATGAGATACCGACAGAAAAGAAGAAGATTGAGAAATTCACCGACGGGTTGACATGGAGGATCCGTCAGCATCTGTTAGGGAACCTTTCGTTGGCCACTTATTCTGATGTGGTTAACGCCGCTTTGTTACATTGCCAGGATCACCACTTTCATATGGCTGAGGGCAAGAGATCGGGAGAGTCTAGCCATCAGGGCAGGACTGGAGGACATGGTGCCGGTGGGGCACAATCTGTTCAGGGGCAGAGACAGGGTGAGCAGGGTTCCCAGCAGGGGGATCAGAAGAGGTTCAGATCAGGAAATTATAGGCATGGACAGGGAGGTTTCCGTCAGGGCCATCAGGGTCCAAACGTCCATCAGGGCCAACAGGGGTAGAATGGGCAGCAGTTTCAGCAGGGCCAGCAGGGCCAAGGGAGGAACGGTAACTGCCACCAGGGCCGGGGACCGCAGGGGCAGAGAGGAGGGAACTTCCCAGGGAAGTGTTTTGTTTGTGGCAAGACTGGCCATAAACGACAGGATTGTCCTGATAGGGGCAGGGCCCCACAGCAGCAGCAGCAGGGTGCTCGCCAGGAGCCGCAGAGGCCTATATTTCCCGCCGCTCTCCCCGCACCACCACAGATGGCAGCATTGCCACCCATTCCAGCAGTCCCAGCTCAGCAGGGGCAGCTACAGTATGGACGTGTCTATAACGTTCACCAGGCAGCAGTTCCACAGGCACCGCCCGCGATTGAGGGTACGTTTCCTATCCATGGCACTATGGGTCGGGTATTATTTGATACGGGGGCCACACATTGTTTTATAGCTACACATTTCGCGAAAGCCTTAGGGTTGTTAGCTACGGCAGAGAGCACAGTGACGTGTGTCGACTCACCATTGGGGAGTGGGTCACTTATATTCTTTATATGCCGAGGAGTGGGGGTAGAGATTGGTGGTTTGGTATTACCTGCAGACATGTTGGTATTAGATATGCATGTTCACGATGTGATTATCGGTATGGATTGGCTCGTAGCTTATAGGGCCATGATTGATTGCTTCAGCGGGAGCATTGTTTTCGCCATTCCGGGGCAAGAGATGTTTGCAGTGGCGATGCCTCGCCCAGAGGGAGGTTCGACCACTCATCTGTATTACATAGAGGAGGATACCTCTAAGGAGGTTGTGATTCCTTTAGATTCGATCCCAATTGTCAGGTAGTATTTTGATGTGTTTCAGGAGATACCAGGCCTACCCCCCAGTCGAGAGATAGACTTTGTTATAGACTTATTACCAGGTACGAGACCTATAGCACGCGCACCGTACCGTATGGCTCTGGCAGAGATGCGAGAGCTACGAGATCAGATAGAGCAGCTGTTAGGTCAGGGCTTTATTCATAGGAGTACCTCACCTTGGGGCGCTCCAGTTTTGTTTACGAAGAAGAGGGACGGTTCACTAAGACTGTGTGTGGACTACCGAGAATTGAATAAGGTCACGATATGGAATAAGTATCCGTTGCCTCGAATCGATGACTTATTCGACCAGTTGAGAGGAGCCTCTTTCTTCTCGAAGATTGATTTGAGATTGGGATACCATCAGTTGCGTATCAGGGAGGAGGATGTCTCGAAGACTGCGTTCTTGTCGAGATATGGTTCTTACGAGTTTCGGGTTATGCCTTTTGGTTTGACCAACGCTCCAGCAGTGTTTATGGACTTGATGAACATAGTGTTCAGGGATTTCCTAGATCAGTTTGTCATTATCTTCATCGATGATATTCTGGTTTACTCCCAGATAGAGGAGGAGCACGCCGAGCATTTGAGGCAAGTTTTGCAGACACTACGTCAGAACGAGTTGTACGTAAAATATGAAAAATGCGGGTTTTGGATGAAGGAGGTCCAGTTTTTGGGACACATTATTTCCGACCGGGGGATATCTGTTGATCCGGGGAAGGTATCCGCGGTGAGGGAGTGGGGACAGCCCACGACACCGACTGAGATTCGTAGTTTCTTGGGCCTAGCAGGATACTACAGGAGGTTCATTCGGGGATTCTCGAAGATTGCAGGTCCTTTGACACATCTGACTCGTAAGGGTGTGCCATTCATCTGGAGTGATTCATGTCAGTTGGCATTTGATGAATTGAAGGATAAATTAACCTCAGCACCTGTGTTAGCATTGTCGAGACCGGGAGTTGAGTATTTGGTTTACACCGATGCGTCTTTGCAAGGACTTGGAGGTGTATTGCAGCAGGAGAGACAGGCCATAGCTTATGCTTCCCGTAAGCTTAAGACTCACGAGAAGAATTACCCCACGCATGATTTGGAGTTGGCGGCAGTGGTATTTGCCCTACGGATTTGGAGGCATTATCTTTTGGGAGAAAAGTTCCAATTGTTCACGGACCACAAGTCCCTACAGTACCTGTGCACACAGAAGGAGTTGAACATGCGGCAAAGGAGGTGGCTTGAGTTTGTGAAGGACTACCAGTTCGATATCCAGTATCATCCGGGTAAGGCTAACGTGGTAGCAGACGCGTTGAGCCGTAGGCCAGCAGATGAAGTGGCAGAGGTGTGGAAGGCCAAGTGGAAGGCATTGGGACACCAGGATGCAGTGGCCCGATATATTATGTCTGTGATGACTGTTACACCGTAGATTGTCACGAAGGTAGTACGGGCACAGGCTAATGACTCGTTCTGTCAGGAGCAGATAGTTCGATTATTAGCAGAGGGAGCCAAGTCCTATACCGTTAGCTCAGACGGAGGATTACGCTTCAATGGGAGATTGGTGGTTCCGGAAGGGGAGGAATTGCGACACGAGGTGATGGCAGAGTCGCACGACTCACGGTTCGCGGTACATCCCGGAGGGGACAAAATATACCAAGACATGAGACGCCAGTATTGGTGGAGCGGTATGAAGAGAGATATCGCTGAGTTTGTTTTGAAATGCGCCACTTGTCAGCTTGTAAAAGTGGATCATCAAAGACCGGCAGGACTGCTACATCCATTGGAGGTCCCGATGTGGATGTGGGAGAGCATATCTATGGACTTTATCACGGGGTTGCCTACGTCGCAGAGAGGTCACGACTCCATTTGGGTAATTGTGGACAGGTTGACCAAAGTCACTCATTTTCTACCCGTAAGGACAGACTACACTGCGGGACAGTATGCCCAGCTCTTTATTGCAGAGATAGTGAGACTTCACGGTGTGACCTTAAATATCGTGTCTGACCGAGACAAGATATTCGTTTCACGGTTTTGGGAGAGTTTTCAGGAGGCCTTGGGCATAGAATTACGGTTGAGTACGGCGTATCACCCGCAGACTGATGGGCAAATGGAGCATACAAACCAGATGTTGGAGGACATGTTACGTATGAGTATCATTGACTTTGGGGGTGGATGGGAGCAGTACCTTCCACTGGTGGAGTTTGCTTACAACAACTCCTATCAGTTCACCATTGGCATGGCTCCATTTGAGGCGTTGTACGGTAGACCTTGTCGTTCCGCAGCATGTTGGTTGGAGGTGGGGGACAACAAACTACTTGGGCCGAAAGTGATTCAAGATACTTCGGCAAGGATTGAGTTGATTCGGAGTCGCATTCGGGTAGCTCAAAACCGGCAGAAGAGTTATGCTGATGCGAAGAGATTTTTTAGAGAGCTCCAAGTAGGGGACCAGGTTTTGCTCAAAGTATCTCCTATGAAGGGGATTATGCGTTTCGGGAAGAAAGGAAAGTTGGCACCGAGATATGTGGGACCATTTCCTATTACTGAGCGGATTGGACTGGTTGCGTATAGGCTTGGATTACCAGAGCATTTACATCGGATTCACGATGTGTTTCATATTTCCTCGCTAAGGAAATATCTTAGAGACAATTTGGCTCATTCTCATATTGCTTTGGAGGACATCGATCTCCAACCTTATAGCTCCTACGAGGAGGGGCCGATTGCTATTTTGGACCGAAGTGAGCGGAAACTGCGGTCAAAGATAGTCCCGTTAGTGTGTGTTCAGTGGCGACATCACAATGTCGAGGAGTCCACATGGGAACGCGAGGATGAGATGCGCGAACGTTATCCAGAGTTGTTTTTATCAGGTACTTTCTAGTTTCGAATTTCGGGACGAAATTCTGTTATTAGGGGGGAAGTATGTAATACCCCGTATTTTTGGCAATATTTATTTTAGGGATTAATTAATTAAATGAGAATTAATTGGAAATTAATCCGGATAAAATACTAGAGAGATGTGAGTTAGTATTTGACTATATTGAGTATATACGATGATTTATGAATATTGAATTATGAAATTTGTCGTGAGATTGATATACAGCAATTTGGATATTTTATTGGGACGCGGGTGATAGTCGCGTCAGTATATAATTATTTTATTTATAAAAGTGAATTTAAATTCTATTAACCGTATGGTCGTATTGAGTGCGCCAACGCGTCCGGAAGGGTCGAGATAGTCAGAAAACACTAGCCGGGGGTTTAGTTTGGGTCTCGGGGTATTTTTAGGCCATACCGGCATCTTATAAGGGTAGTTTGGCAATATTGTATTTTTGGAATTTAATAATGACGAAAATTAAGAGTTCTTATCTGATTGGGAATTGACCCACTTAACCCATTAACAACCCATATTAACCTAGAAGGCTACGTAGGTTATTAGAATTAGGTTTTCTAATATTTCCCAAAGCAAACCCTAGCCACCATAGCCATTGGAGAAAAAAGCTTGGAGAGAGAGAGATAGAAAGGAATTCTGCAGAAAGGGAGAGAGAGCTTCATCAAATCGTCATCAAAATCTGAGATTGAATCAAGGCAAGTGGTTTAAATTACGTTTTTATGCAGTAAATGCTTCTTCCATGCTTAGACTATCCAATAAATCAAATTGTTCTTGGGAGTTTAATAAAAACCCATTTTAATTGGACTTAGAACTTAAATTTTGAGAAGAAATTGCATGTAGAATCGTATAGAGATGATTACACTGATGTTAATGTATGTTGGATGTAAGAAAAACGGATCTAATTCGAGGAAATTGATGATATTAAATTCTAGGGTTTATGTTCTTGAAAATTTGGGGAAAAGTGAAGAGACTTGGTGATTTAATGATGTTTAGGATGAATTGATTCCTTAAAACACGTTAGTATGTGACCTTGATATGTTTAGGATTGATTAGAGACCTTAAAACATGGTTGGGACTAATTTTAGAGGATTATTGAGGAGTAGAAATTGGTGAAAAATGAGATAGGATTTCTGGGCTTGAATCTGGTCACTCGTTAGAAGACCTACCCAGGTCGTTCGAACGAGCTCGTTCGAACGAGCTTCTAACGAGTTGACAGTTTGGGGTTCTAACGAGAGGGATGTTCGTTCGATAATCTCGTTCGAACGAGATCTCGTTAGATAGCCAGTTCGTTCGAACGAACTCTCGTTCGAACAGCCTCGTTTGAACGAGACTTCTAACGAGCTGGCAGTTTAGGCTTTTTGGCCTGTTTTGATTTTGGGAGTCCCGTGAACTTGTTCGAGAATAAAGATAACATTCCTTTGATGATGTATTGGTATACTTGGGACATTTGGGATATAATGAGGAGTAAATTATATAATCGTGGAACGAATCAAATGAACATTATAGATTGAGACGTGAGTGCCTACTACGACGTGAGAATAATTATGGCGCGTATAAATATGGACCGGGATTATATAAGTTGTATTTATATTAAGCTGGTACGAGAATGCGATACGTACTATAATTAAATTACGGTGATTACTAAGATGCGTGTTTACTTAGTATTGGTATATGATTTGTGTGTATGACATACCTACCATACTTGCTATCACGGGAGGTTTGCATTCGCTTAGGGCCCTCTAATCCTTGTGTTGCCCGGATTTAGACTGGTTACCTCGATGAACATAGGTCAGAGAAAGACTTATTGGGATGTTAATAAGTCCGCTGATCGTGGGAGCGTAGGTATGTGCGTAACCCATGTGATGTGACTGTGTTCGCCTCCATTATTTGTGATGTTGTTATCTAAGAACGATTCCTGAGAGATTCGGAATGCGTGATCCTTATGTACGTGATGTACCGGGGTGGATAGCAGAGTATGTGTGCACCGCAGCTTAGGCTCGGGGTGTTTGTATTGTATATTTATGACGTGATAATATACACTTAGTGAAAATGAGAACTTTCATATGGTATTGTGTGTATAACTATGGAATAACATAAAAGGGATAATCTATAACGAGTTGTTTTACTTTTATATGAGAATCTGAATTTACGTTAAGCCCCTATTTAATTGAGGTCGTTATAATATTAATGGGAACCGAGTAATAAGGATAGAACCTATGACAGTCTAGCTAGATATGATGTCACTTAGCTAGTGGTTTGTGTCATTTTAGATGGGTACTTACGTTAGGAGTGCACAGTTAGACGAGAGGTGAGAATTTCATGTGAGTGCACGTCCTAACATGTATTTTTCATTTAATGTTTTAAATGTTTTTAAAGCACTTGCAGGTTTTTAAAATATCTCCACATTCGGGCTCTGACCCGTTTGCTTTCAAATCTATTTTCTTGTAAAACTATTTTTAGGTGCCCAGTCACAAGGACACCATGCATAGGATACTCATTCAGGTGACGAGCTGTAGCTGGTTGTGGAAGCTACAGAGATTTGCTTTTAGATGCTTCTACCATTTGGATTCCATATTCAGTATTCTTCAGTTGTAGGGCATGTTGCCCAAATTCTAGTAGAGATACATTTCCATTTCAGTTTTTCAGACTTTGGCATGTATAAATTCAGTAGTCAGTATTTCGTTACTTATTTCAGTTGTGGGACTTGTTGTGAGGAGTTTTTCCTACGGATTTATTTATATCATGTGATGGTTATTCTAGTATTTGGTATGGTGAATGGTGATATTATTCTTGCTTTAAATCTTTTACTACATGTTAATCAGACTTTAATTAAAATTTGGCAACTTACTTTTTAAGTACTAGGTGGTTAGTAATAATAACATGTTTTCGACAGTGATGCTATTAACTGAGCCAACTTGGCATTTTGGTTTAATTTAATAAAGGAGTAGCTACCCGGTATTTAATTAGTCGGGGTGTCACATTTGTTATGAACTTTGTTTGAGTTATCTATATTTGGACTTCATTTGCAATATGTGTCGTTATGAACTTTGTTTGGATCTATCTATATTTGATTTGGAATTAATTTGGACTGTCTTTTTTTATTGTAAAACCCCTTTTAACTCCGCCAATGGTAATATTTATTTGAGCATTGTCGGTCCCAAGACCGGATAAAGGAGGAGGGAAAGGTCATTGATTTAGTTTCTTTATTCTCATTCTTTATTTTGCTTTTCTTTCTATCACAAATGTCATTCATTTTGCTTTTCTTTATGCAAGGACTCAGAAATCAAATGAGCAACAAATGATGTGGTATACTCGTCTCTTCCCGCTCACCTTGTCCATTGTCTATTTCAACCACTGTGTAATTTTCTTATTTCTTGTCCCCCGGGGTGGTTCATCCCCAGTAAAATTTAAGTTCTAGTGATGTTAGTTCTATATGTGACTTGGTATTTGATGTTATCTCTTTGATGCGCATGTTCCAATGATGAATGAAGATCATGGCGTCAACACCCTCACCTTGATGAAACATTTACAAGGTAAGCAGGAGAGACTGAGATGGTTCTCGATTCATTAATAACTTTTTATTTGGTTTGGGGTGCAAGATTATGCTTAGATATGGTGAATGCATATATAAAGATTGCTATTTTTCTTGTTTTGTATAGTTCCAGGTATTTGCATTATCAGTGACTGAAATGGGAACTATAATGAGCCTCGGTGCATGGGATTTGTGAGAATTTTTTCACTATCTTTTTAAAGGAAGAAGGTATTCATGCCTTTCATATTTGTAGTTTTATGGAGAAATATCGTGTCCCTACCATGCTGAAGATGAATTACTTTCAGTGGATAATTTGAGATGCATGTCATAAGTAATGAGAGTGATACAAATCACTGTTTATGTTATGCTTTTTATGACCATACGTTTGGTTATGCATGTCTCTAATTGCAATTCGCAATTACCTATGTGCTTAATCACTAATTATATTACAAAAGAAGGAAGGGAACTTGAAATGATTTAGTGTCAATTGTTATAATGTTGAATTACAATGGAAGTGACGGGAGAATGATTATTTTCTAAATGTGAAACCATAAATTAGACAAATGGGACCTTTTCTTTATTGTGAGAAAAGATTCCATTTGTACAAATATACAGCCAGTTACACATATACGACTTATTTACCTTTTTCCTATTCTGTACTTGGTGAATCACCTTAAAATATCTATATCCCTTAAAAAATTATTTGATGAGATTCCATGATGAACATTGTACCAGGAAACTGATTCGATGTTATGTTATGCGGGGCGAAGTTGTGGAGCAAGGGAAAAAGGGTTTTTCAGAAGCATTCCCATATTAAACTCAATGTTTTTCCATGACTATCATATGAGCAACCTACTATCATAAGGCTCATAATAGTACATGTTGGTTTTTGTCTTTATTCGCTAATAATTTCTCTAACTGTCATGCTATTATAGCTATGGTTATGAATAAGTGATATGCATTTCGCAAATCACTACACCAAAATGCACTTCAGGTGCTTTCCACTGATATCTGTATAGAAGAACAGAGGACAGCGATAATTGTCCTGAGGAGACTCATATGAGATGCCTGTAATAATTAACTAGAGATAAACATATACGATTAACATAAATAATGTGATCTGCATCCTCTCTGGGAGGTCAATCTGTCTTATTTGGTCACGCTTCTCAGTCAAATACTAGTATTCATTTTCAAGTTTCTTCTCCCTCTGGGAAGTACTTCTCAACAAGAATGTAAGGCTCATATTCATTTTCGAGTTTCTTCTCCCTCCCAGAATTATCAGACACGCCACTCCTAGAGAAACTTCTTTTGTGAATTTCAAGCAATTGATCGACATCACCAAATATGTCCTGAGCTTCAGCCAGTGTAGCCACCGAAACTCCTAAGACCTGATTCACAGTCTTTTTCGTCCTAGATTTGAATTTGCTGTTTGATTTGGCAACCTAGATTTGATTAAGGTAAATTTTCTGTAGATTTTCATTTTATTTTCTCATGAATTTTAATTTGAAATCATTTTACATCATACTTATTATTTAGATCAATATAATTTGTTTGAGAAGAGAGAAATAAGGCTTTTGATTATTAATGTTTTCAAACTTTGTTTCAAAGTAAAACTCTCTCAAAGATCTAAACATTTTTTAGTATATTTAGTTATGGATCTTGTTTAACTGTTTACAGAACTAATCTAGATTTTAAATGGTTTTCAATTTAAATGTTTCTTTTTAGTACAAAAATTAACTGCATGTTCTTGTTTTCTTGAATTACATTTCCTCTACAACAATTTTAGGGCATGATGAACAATGGTGTTAATTTCTTATCTCAAATACATTTCCTCCCCATGAAAGCTTCCCATGACACATTTTACATCATCTTGGGTTGTTTCTTGAAATTTATCTTTCTTGATTTTTCAAGAAAGATCATTTTAGTTTTTTGTTTAACTTGGCCACCAACAAGCCCCTTCCCCTAATTTAATACAACTTAGTATACCCTAAATTTAGCGACCTGTTATGTGAAACAACTTTTTGTCAAATAGGGTATTCATTTATTTTATGATAACTGTTGTGGTTTAAGGAGAATGTGATGAGTGATATGTATGTGTATATAATTTGATATTCCACTCTAGAATGATTTTTCAAATTGTTATAGCTACTGTGATTACGTTAAATTGTTTTTTTGAAATCCCAATTTAGGACGTTATTATTGTTATGTGATTTCTTCATTTGTTATGAGTCTTCATCAACTTAGCTGAGATTTACTGTATAAATTGGTTTCACATAGGGTATAGTTTAGTTCTATGTTACCAATTAATATGGACAACTTTTTTGTCAGGTGAAAGTGGAGATAATTTTAGAAAAGAAGGTCCTCGATGAAAATTTCGAAAGCGAAGAAGAGTTACAATCACAGACTCTATTATACAAGAATTTGTGGCTTGAGGCAGAAGCACAATTGTGCTACACCAGTTATAGAGATCGGTTTGATCATGTAAAGACGGAGATGGGGAAATTCTGACCATACGTGTCATGACCCACATTACATGTGATTGTGATTAACTTGGGAAAAATGGCCAAAAATATTATGAAAAATTGACTGTGGATCTTTCTAATGAAGATAGCCGTATTACATTTCAATATTGTATCATTGTCACATCATCAGAAAAAATGTCCAGGTGTTGTCGCTAACAAAAAATTGTTTAACCAAAAAATATGAAATTCATATGTATTAATTGGGCTTCTTGATGCAGGTGTTCTGCTTCTCCTTAGATCGAGGGAAGAGTCCATGTCATGGTGGACAGTGATGTTTCTAAAGTTGGGTGGAGTTGGTTTACTGTAAAATTTATTTTATATCCATATATTCTTCCTTCCATAATTTGTATGCAATTTGGTATAGAGGAGTCAATCTCAAGAGTTAAGCAAGTATGCTCAGAATTATTACTTTTATTTCAAGCTGTTGAGAGCACATTATTGGCTTACATGTCTGCTCAGGTGGGTCATTATTTTTCCAACCTGTCCCTTTTGCACTTATTCACATGTTACTGTCATTACATCATTTATATGTCCTGATATGTTATGTAGCCTATTGGTTTAGCTGAATTGCCTCACACTCATCCGACAAGGCTCGAACTTGCACTTAACTGTAGGACTCTGAATAAGTGATCTTTGAATAGAGTATTTAGGTAAGTTATGAGGTTGAAAATAAAGTCATTTAATATGTACAGTTATCTAATTTTGTTTTTTAGTATTCTCTATATAATTCTTTTATAGGGAAGGAGCATGATGTATTATATTTTGGGTTCAAGTCAGGTATGAAGAGTGGATTGTACCAAGCTTATTATGGTGAGTTTTAAGAGTGGACTACTTGAAATGGTCCCCAAGCCAATGCTTGTTGTTCTGCTTCTCTATCGTCTGACTACTCAGGTGTGTTGTAGTGCTTTATTTAGATTATTATTAGATTTAATTGTTTAATGCGGTACTAATTTAAGCACGGTGTTATTCATGTTCAGGGCAGCTGGTACCGCATGGCCTCAAGGCAGTCCAACATTATGGGCTCCACTGCTCATATTATCCGCGATTGAGTTTCCATTTTTGTATGTGTAGCCATTGTCGCTTTGGGCCCCATTCAGTTTGGCTTCACCTTAAATTATTATAATGGTTATTGTGACTACCACCCTCAAACTTTGTGTTGAGCTCACAATTCATACAACGAACGGATAGAGGTCAAATATCAAATAAACCCTTACTATAAAGCTAATTTAGCATAATTACCCTATTTCAGAAGAGTGAGGGAATACAAAGTGGTGATCAAGTTTGTGGTACGGGAAAACTTGCATCATTTGGGGGAATTTCTGGCCAGTAACCGAGCCGATGCTCCACAGGAAGCTCTTCAAATTCTTGACATTATGTTGAGAGAACTCTCATCAAAGAGGTAATCTCTTGAACAAATTTAAATTGTTAGAGTAATAATGTTGCTAATTAATTAACTGTTTGTCGAGTTCTTATTTGTCTTTATGCATTTTGAAAGGAACTGCCCCGTTGGGAGATCCTTTTTTTCTCTGAATATTCGGAAACCCCAAAGGCTTGGTGAAGGATTGGAGTCGTGGTGTGGATTCTATCAAAGTATAAGGCCAACCCAGATGGGGTTGTCCCTTAATATTGGTAAAAAGACCTTATAAATAAAGATATTAAATTAGAGTTAGCAGTATTACTATTTTCTACCCCTCAATTTTATGTTACGTATTTTCTATTTTACAGATATGGCTTCAGCTGCATTTATTGAGGCCCTCCCTGTTTTAGAGTTTGTTGCTCAGCTTCTTAGCAAAGACGTGTTATCAAGGTCGTTATCCGATTGTGTAATGGTATACATTCCCAGGTGATCGTTATTTGAGACCGTGCATCTCCTACTATATATTCTACCGAATATGATGTCTAACAATCTAACGTCCAAACAGATAATCTCTTGGAGAGACTGCAATATGGTCCAAAACTTAGAGACACAACTATGTCGGACGAGGAAGCCAATTAGCAGGTTTTCTTTGATGATGTTCTTGGTCCCGGTTGTCATTGTATTCCTTGGTGTGTAGGAAGCCAATCAACAGGTTTTCTTTCATTACGTGTGCAACAACTTGATATTCAATGTGAAACAAAGACCAAGGTTCGTAACATACTAATTTGGCAACATTTCTCTCTTTTTCTTTGTATTCCTTGTTTTATTTGAAAAGGTCTTTACAATTATGTGGAATTTTGAAGATGACTATATGTCTAGAAACTATACAATAACCATATAGTAGGGTTGATCTATGGTTTTGTTGTATTATACATCAATCTTAAATGTTGAAACAAAACATAATCGTTTATAATATGAAATAGGGAATACATATATTATTATATGCTTTTATATTTCCACAGATTTCTTCATTGTATAGGATTTTGAAAATCTTGAGCAAAAGATGTGTTTGTCCAAATAACCTCCTCTGATACTATTGTAAATTAATTAGGAAAGCACAACAAGATACGATGCCCTTATTTTTGTGTGCTATGTATGAGATAATGAGGTTATTATTAAAATTTTTTATTGAAAGAATGACCTGGAATGCAGTTAAAATGGAAAACTTTGCGTACTCAATGTAGATGTAAACAAGCATTAGAGTGTTGTGCAATTTTTTTACAATGTTTATGCAATTAATTTTGCCGATGGATAATTTTTGTACTAAATTAATTTTGTATGATTAAACGTTGATATTATAACTAATATGATAATTTTATTTTGTTTGACAGAATGTCATTTTTGAATCCTCAACAAGTTTCCAGCGTTGCAGGTTGAGGCATTGATGGCGATGATGATAGAACGAAGATTGATAATAAACAACAACACACTTCTTTTTTATATTTCATTTGATTGGTTATAATATAAAAATATTTCATTTGGGGATGATTGTGTTAGGATGTTATATTGGATGCTTTTATTAAAATAACGTAACTTTTGGGACGATTGTATTATGATGTTTCATTTGTTTGGTTTAAGTTTCTTTTGTAAATAAAGAGTGGAGGCATATAAATGTAAATGTTGAATATAATGCCCTTGTTTTTGTGGATTATTTTTGTGTATGTTCTTAGGATTTAAATAGTGTGATAAGAATAATTGAATTTGTTTAAATTCATGATATTGGATCTTAAATAGTATTTTTTTTAAATATGTATTAATATTAGTAACAAAATTTTACCGTTACTAATTCTAAATTTTACTATTACTATTAGTAACAAAACTCTACTGTTACTAATTCGGAATTTACCATTACTATTAGTAACAGAATTTTTCGTTACTAATTTTGAATTTTACCGTTACTATTAGTAAAAGAATTTTCCATTGCTAATTCTGAATTTTACCATTACTATTAGTAATATAACTTTCCGTTGCTAATTCTGAATTTTACCGTTACTATTAGTAACATAATTTTCCGTTACTAATTCTGAATTTTGCCGTTACTATTAGTAACATAATTTTTCGTTACTAGCTTCGTGCCCCACGCCTTTTTTCTAACGGAAAAATTGTGTTACTAATATTTTTAGTAACGGTAAAATTGTGTTACTAATGGCGTGTTTTGGTGTAGTGGTTCCATTTTATATTGTGTTCGACGGAGATAAGATTTTGGGAGAGCTTTCAGGAGGCCATGGGTACGTAGTTAAGATTGAGTACGGACTATAACCCGTAGACGAACGGGCAGACTAAGCGGACGAATAAGATGCTGGAGGATATGTTACGTATGTGTGTCCTTGATTTTATGTGAGGTTGGGAGCAGTATCTTCCACTAGTGGAGTTTGCGTACAATAACTCCTATAAATTTACTATTGGCATGACCCCATTTGAGGCGTTGTACAGTAGGCCTTGTCGTTCTTCTAGTTGTTGGCTTAAGGTGGGGGACAATAAGATACTCGGCCTAGAGTTGATTCAGGACAATTCATCTAGGATTAAGATGATTTGGAGTCGTATACGGGTAACCCGGGATAGATAGAAAAGCTATTCCGATGAAAAGTAATTCTTTCAGGAGTTTAATGTGGGGGACCAGGTGTTGCTATGAGTATCTCCTATGAAGGGGATGATGAGATTTAGAAGGAAGGGGAAGTTAGCGCCTAGGTAGGTGGGGTCATTTCCTATCATCGAGAGGATTGGACCGGTGGCATATAGACTTGGGTTGCCGGAGCACTTACACCGTATTCATGATGTGTTCCATATTTGTTCACATAGGCGATATCTATGGGATGATTTGGCTCACTCTCACATTGCGTTGGAGGAGAATGACTTATATCCTAATAGTTCATATGAGGAGAGATCGGTGGCTATCTTAGACCATAGCGACATGAGATTGAGGTCGAAGGTAGTTCCCCTAGTGCGCGTCCAGTGGGAGCATCATAATGTCGAGGAGTCTACCTGGGAGCGCAAGGAGGATATGCGCGATAGTTATCCATAGTTAGTCTTACCAGGTATACTTTTCTTTTCCGAATTTGGGGACGAAATTCTGTTATTAGGTGGGAATTATATAATACCGCGCAATTTAATAATCTTAAATGTGGGAATACGTTATGAAAAATGGGAAAATTAATTAGAGATTGATATGGGTTAAAATAAATATTAATTAGTGGAATAAGGGTTAATATTTAAATTTATATTGAATATTACTTAGTGAATGAGTAATAATAATGACGAGAAAATATTAAGAATATTGTGAGTGAGAAATATGACAGTTACTATAAATGTAGTTGGCATGAACGTGTCACTCCTGTCGGGACTTAATTTGAGAAATAAAATAGAATTCACTTTTGATATTTCATTTGGTCATTCCGAGTGTGCCAATGTGTCCAGAAGGGCCAATATAGTCGGAAAAGGCTACCCTAGGATTTAGTTTGGATCCCGGGGCACTTTTAAGCCAAACCGGCACTCCGAAGGCGTAGTTCGATCTTTTGAAATTTAGGGGAACAAAGAACTACGAATTTTATTAGTTCAAATCATATTATGTGTTGGAGAATTTAGTGTTAGAACCTTCACAAACAAAGGGATACCATAAGCGGAAGAGGAGAGTTGAATTCCAAGGCCAATTCACAAGTTCTTGCACCAAAATTAACGTAGCTGCATAGATCGGGGAGAGAGGATCATTACCATACCATTCTTCTTCAATGGATGAGAGCTACTAAAAGAGGTAAATAATTATCTTTCTAAATCATGTGCATATGTTATCCATGTTAGAGTATATTTAAAGAAATAACCACACCCCTATGAATTTGATATTAAAATTGAAGAATTAAATTAAGTCTTGGTTAGGAATTGCATATAGATGGAATTGTGAAATAAGAGAAAAAAATCAAACCTTATTAGATGGGAAAAAATCTGGACTTGTAGGTGTATGAATATGGAAGAACATAAAAATAGGGTTCTTGATGATAATTATGAATTAATCGGTTCTTGGGTAGAGTTCTTGGTGTTTTGGTAATACTTTTACGTTGGAAATCACCCCTATATGTCTACATGATGTTTGGAGACCTCGGTTTAAAATTGAGTAAAAATTCATGAGAAATCAGTTAAGAAAATGGTTGAAATTCGTAGCTTCATAAGGGAAGGAGAAGATCTAAGGTATGGTGGACCGGTTCGCTGTACCCCCCGGACCGGTTCGAAATGTCTGTAACTTACAATCTCGTCTTCTTGCTTAAATTTTCTTAGGGATTTGCGTTGATAATTGGTTCACAATTAGAGAAAATTGAATTTTGAACTTTGGGGTAGATTTTGATGTAATTTGACCTCACAAGAATCTAAATGTGATACGTAGAATGTGAGGTAACTACGAAAATTATTCAATGTTAATTAATACTACGGATATTTAAATGAACACGGAGTTTACTAGTGAACCTAAGGCCGGACCAGTAGTAGAGGGAAAACTTACGTACTAAAATAGTTTGATGATTAGTTAGAATATTTTGAGTAGCGAGGATGCTCAGGGTGTACACTGAGAAATCAGAAAACCTATTGTATGATTTATTTTTTGTATGACATACCTACGCGGCTTACTATCGGGAGGAGGTTTGCGTCGAGGGCGGTGTTATGCTGATGAGCCCATTGGGAGGATTTTAGACTTGTATCGAGAATAATGAAGCTTGGAGACATGCTATCTGAGAGTATGATAGTTTCAACGGTTGAATGGGAGCGTAGGTATGTGCATGAACCATTTGGCTGGGGACTATGTTCGTCTCCAATATATGTGATTTGTATTTATGTTTCGAGAGAGATACTGAACCCGTAGTCCTTTATTTAGTACAGGAGGTACTGAGATATCATAGCAGTGTATGCATGCACCAGGAGGTCTCAACCTAAGGGTGAAATATATATATATATATATATATATATATATATATATATATATATATATATATATATATATATATATATATATATATATATATATATATGTATATGAAGTGTTAAAGATGAATATATATATTGATGAATTATCCTACTGTGTGTCTAGTAGAAGAGAAAGAAAATGATATATAAGATAACTCTGCGATGTGAGTAGTTAACTATAAAATGAGAAATTTATAATTGTTGGAGGGATAGGAAAAATGCAATAACGTATTGTATGGGCGATACGAGCGAATATTACGATTCAATTATGTAGTAGTATATTTGGTTTGGACTAGTTAGACGGGGTAGCATGACTAGGACGGGTTAAATCTACACGTTAGGTGTGCACATTAAATAAGAGGTGGAGCATCTCACGTGATAGCACATAAGCCTAATATGTATATAATATTTGCTAATTTTGCATTTAAACACTTTCTAAAATTCTTAAACTATTTTACTCGGGCTCTGACCCGTTTTCTCCCAATCTCTTTTATTTTGTAAAACATTTTAGGTGCCTAGAAACAGGGACATCAGACTTAGTAGATTATATCTTTTGACGTGCTGCAGCTGCTGTGAAAGTTGCAAGTCCTTGATATTAGACGCCTCAGTATTTCTCATTTCTTCATTTTGAGCAGTTATTTCATTTCAGTTGGATATGTTGTCCATTTTCATTTAGACATTTTCAAAGATGTTGGATTTTATCTTATTTGGTAGATTGTAGACTAATTTCATTATGGATGACTGTATTTCTATTCAGACTGGATGATGCATTCCAGAAACTCTTATTTATTCTATTGTCTTATCTATCATATGGTTGATGATTGTATGGTGAATGGATTATTATTGTAAATTGGTTTAATGTTATCTAAAAAGATAAAATTTGACACCATTTTTCAAATACTAGGTGGTTAGTAAAAATTAAAAGTTTTTCGGCAAGGATGCTGAGAGTGGACCAACTGGATATTCTTTTTTTATTTAATAAAGGTCTGATCACCCGGTATTTAATTGAGCGGGGTGTCACAGATGGTATGGGAGAATTAGGTTCTAGAGTATTTAGAATCTGTGCGACTTATTATGTTTCTAGCATAGCGTTCTTTGTTGTAGAGCCCTATTTTTAGGACAATTTTATTCTTATTTGTGCATTTAGTTCTTCAACTATTTTAGATATATTGAATTGTGGACTGATGGTAAATTCTTTCTCTTTTCCTATGCCTCCTCGACATGCCACACGAGCCACCCCAGAGGCATAACCAGAGCCTCAGCTGACCCCAGCCCAAGGTACCATGAATTCTATAGAGGTTGCCGCTATAGTTGTTCGGGTGGTAAATGCATTATTGGGTATACTTACGCAGTAGGCCCCACTCCAGGCACAGGTTATGGTTCCGATATAGGCACCGAATTTTCCTTCTGCGTGGGAGTGAGTTAGGTATGCCTTCCATAAGGCACATCCTCTAGAGTTCTCAAGGAGTTTTGATGTTTTGCAGCCAAGCAATGGAAGAAAGATATTCAACGACTACTGAGGATGTATGAGTGCACCGATGTTCAGAGACATATTCTAGATACGTTTAATATAGTTGGGGTGGAACTATAATGGTGGGAGTCTATTACCATGGCTGAGGAGAGACACACTATGCCGATATAAGGGTTTTGGGAGCGGTCGCCCACAAGTACTTACCGTCCGCCGTTCAGACTGAAATGAGGCAGAAATTCCTGGATTTGACTCAGGAGGGTAAGACAGTTGCCGAGTACGAGGAGGAATTTATGAGGTTAAAAAATCTCATGCGAGGGGAAGTGCCAACTAAAGAAAAGAGGATTCAAATGTTTATGGATGGCCTGACTTGGAGGATTCGACAAAACCTATTGGGAAACCTTTCTTTGCAGACGTACACAAAGGTGTTAAATGATTCCTTGTTACGTTGCGAAGACCACTGATTCCATCTTAAGGGGAATAAGCGAGGAGGAGAGTCTGACCACCAGGGCAAGACTGGGGGTGGCATTTCCAGCGGGGCAATATCATCTTAGAGTCAGCCTAAGAGGGGTGAGAAGAGTTCCCATCAGGGGGACCCTACTAAGAAATTCATATCCAGCGATTCCAAACAGGGACAGAGAGGTTTTTTACAGGACCATCAGGGCCAACTGAGTCAGTCGGGCCAGCAGGGCTCGCAACGTGTACAGTAGGGCCAATGGAGGGGTGGAAATGTGCAGTAGGGTCAAGGACAACAGGGTTAGTAGGTAGGAAACTTTACGAGGAGGTGTTTTACATGTGGTAGGATAGAACATAGGAAACATGATTGCCCTGAAAAGGGAAGGCTCAGCAGTAGCAAGGTGCTCATCAGGAGCCACAAAGACTGATTTTTTTAACTTCCCTTCTAGCACCAGCACCGATGTCAGCCTTGTCGCCATTCCATTCATTCCAGTGCCCCCCTTAGCAAGGATAGTTACACTATGGGTGTGTGTATAACGTCCATCAGACAGTAGTTCCTTAGGCCCTACCTGCAGTTGAGGGTATGTTCTCTAGTACTTTGGGGAGCATTTTATTAGATATTGGGGCCTCACACTCATTCGTAGCCCCTATATTTACACGGACCACAGGGTTACTAGATACGAAAAGATAGTACTATTACGTGTGTAGATTCTCCATTGGGTAATGGTACGTTGATATTCTTTATCTGTCGGGGTGTGAATATAGAGATTGGAAAACTGGTTTTGCCTGCATACATGCTTGTGTTAGACATGAAGAAGTATGACGCTATTATAGGCATGGATTAGCTAGCTACTTATAGGGTCATGATTGACCGTTGTAGTAGGAGTATTGTGTTTGCTATACCAGGTTAGGAGATTTTTTTATGGTGATGACTCATCCTAAAGGAGGGCCGTCTACTGGTAACAACCCAGATTTTTAAATGAGTATTTTTAAATAAAATTGAAAAATTCGAGAAAAATAAAATTTTGAATTTTTATTGGTTAAATATGTTGGTCATGATTTTAGAAGAATAGAACTTCAAACGAAATTGAATTCAGAGTTACAATGAATTTTTAAATGATTTTTGAAGTTTATCCCTTATAACATTTTTAAAGGGAACTGTCAGATTTTCTATACGGTCGATCGATCGACCCTTTTAGTCAATCCATCGTCACTAGCATAAATTGTGCTCAGTAGTTCGTCACTTTGACGAATTTTTTTTTGAAAACCCTTAAAGTTATATATATATATATATATATATATGATTTCAGGGTTAGGTTTTTAAGACTCATTCTTTTCCAACCCTAGAGCAGCCAACCCTTAACTTTTCTATCATCTTCCACCTCCAAACATTAACCTCCCTTAAAACCATTTTCAAGATCCATTTTTTAAGGCACAAACAAATCTGTCCCTAGTTAGTTCAAGATGGATTTTTGTTCAATTTTTCAAGAGGAACTCAGATTTCTAATCAATTTCTACATTTAATGACAGGCATGTTTATCCTATTCTTTTCCCTTAGTGTTATGTGTCTTGATTATAGCCTCCATTAAACTCATGTGTTCTAAAATAAATTATGAACCTAATATCTTTAGAAATAAACTTTGGGGCTGTTTTGCATAAATATTAATGCTACCAAATAATTTATAACGTTGTTGTTCTTCGAGTTCTATTCGGGTAGTCGGTTATGTTATGGGCATATGCATGTAGTGGAGCCCTTAAAAATCCAAAATTAACTAAATTACCCTAGAAAAAAATAATAGCTAAGATGGAACTTGCGTGTAATCATGAGTCAAAAAATTACAATATTTATGTGTTCTTGATTTCCCCCTATTTTGATTTAAAATCATTTATTTGGGAATTTAGTGTTGTTGAGAATATTATTATAAATTGTTGATTGTTCCACTTATGTAATATTATAATTTTGAATATCTCGGGAACGTTGGGTATTGTAGGTAATTAGTTTTCACTCCTCGTTATAGCACACTTATTAGGTATGAGACTAGTAAGTGGGCCTTAGTTGCAGTTTATGCTAATTAGGTATGGGACTAGTTAGTATGAGTCTGGGGGATAATTTTCTACATGATACCATTTTTACGATAACCTAGGATTGATATCTACGTGGAGTGAAATTTCTTTAATCATCCTTTACTTAGGATAGGACGAAATTGTGTTTTGGGAACCCTTAGTAGGGACTAAGGGGTATTTTGAGGATTTTCACATCGCTTTTAAGGGTGGGGGAAATTAATTTGAATAACGAGCCTGAGAAATATTGAAAAATTAATACCGCAGGACTAAAACAGGTATTAAAATTGATGGCGACATAATGTGTCAGGGACCGATAGTTTAAACAGGTCAGCTTGGGCGATTTATATCATGTCGTGTGTGGAACCTTGTCATATCGCGAGGATCGCATGATAAAGAAGGATCAGACGTTGGACTTGACAAGGGGACGTGTGTGTGAGTTAATTAAGAATTATGAAAAATTAATATTATAGGACTAAAATGGGTATTAAAATTTATTGACGATATAATGTGTCAGTGACCGACAGTTTAAACGGGTCAGCTTGGGCGATTTATGTCGTATCGTATCGCAGGATAAAAACGGATCAGATGGGGGACTTGACAAAGGGGCGTGTGTGTGGGTGGAACCTTGTTATATCACGAGGGCCGACAGTTAAAACGGGTCAGACGGCAGCTTTGACAAGGGGATGAGTATGTTGGTAAGTATTTTCATGGTTAAATTAAATTAAATTTAACACTGTTGGGAATGTGGGTAAATTAATATAATATTGGTGTGGCACATTTGAAAGAAACCTTGCGGGTACTTAGAAATTTACTGTTGATGATTATAAACTTTCTTTTGATTAAAAGAGTATATTGTTACGGTCGATATATGTAGCACTATTTCTTGGGTTCAAGGACCCTAATTGAAAGGAGTAGCTGGTATTCATGCGCAGGTCTTTGGATGTGACACATGCATTGACTAATATTTTCCGAGATTTATTTGGAGTAGATGCATAGGATTTATTGGAGATCTTTTGGAAGTGAAACTGGAGCTATTTTATTGCTTTAGTAGTTATATTCTTCTCCTATTCAATCGTATTTATTATGAGACTATATTTGGGTTTTATTGGGCCTTTCAGTTCCAAAGTTGTCTTAAGATTTCAGTTGGATTTTATTTATTATAATAATTGAGATATTTAGAGATTGCATGTGATGGATTTATCGCACTTTAGTGTTAAATCAGTTGGATGTTCTTGATGTTCGAGATTGATTTAAATCATTTATCTTGTGGATTAAAATATTAAAGGTCTCATATTTTTCACATGCTAAGGATGATATTTAATTTACAAACGCCCAACTTAATTTTGGTGGCGGCCGACGCCAGAATTTTGCAGGGTGTTACAAATGGTATCAGAGCATGGTCTTAGGTCTCATAGGTTTTGAGTCCTTTTAGCTTCCGCGTTACCAATTTTTGATTCCATTTGTTGGTTCGTACCTTCGAAGATAGTGGTTCTAGTATACGTATTAGCGAAGTTTGGAAATAGGAATGTCGATGAGAAGGATGTGTTAATATTAGGATGACTTGGAGTTTTGTGTTGATTATGGTAATTGAGGTTAGAATTAGTAATCTCTATGTGATTATTTTCATAGGTGATTTGGAGATGAGAATTATTTTGGATATTATTAGTGAAATTGTTGGTTATTGTAAGTATCGATTTTAGTAAGGTGAAGAAATTTGAGGACTTTTGTGTTTTGATGACTTTTGGAGATTAATCGGTGCTAATTCGCGAGAGCGCGTGGTACGCCGTTATTTTCACAGTTATGTAAATATATAGGTGATATGCTCTATAGTTTCGACCGTGGGATTTTGTGCGGCTAGGATTGGGTGTATGGGCTCCCGGTTTTGGCACTCTACGGGTAGGCATATATGAGCCTTATTTTGGGTTTATGTGTTTGGGTTTTCGCCAAATTTCGAGGACAAAATTTCTTGTTAGTGGGGAAGTATGTAACAACCTAAATTTTTAAATGAGTATTTTTAAATAATATTAGAAAATTCGAGAAAAATAAATTTTTGAATTTTATAATTTTTATTAGTTAAATATATTGGTCATGTGTTTAGAAGAATAGAACTTCAAGCGGAATTGAATTCAGAGTTACAATGATTTTTTAAATAATTTTTGAAGTTTATCCCTTATAACATTTTTAAAGGGAACTGTCAGATTTTCTGTAGGGTTGATCGATCGACCCGTTTAGTCGATCGATCGACACTAACAGAAATTGTGCTCAGTAGTTCGTCATTTTGGCAATTTTTTTTAAAACCCTTAAAGTTATATATATATATATGATTTCGGGGTTAGGTTTTTAAGACCCATTCTTTCCCAACCCTAGAGCAGCCAACCCTTAACTTTTCCATCATCTTCCACCTCCAAACCTTAACCTCCATTAAAACCATTTTCTAGCTCCATTTTTGAAGGCACAAACAAATCTGTCCCTAGTTAGTTCAAGAGGGATTTTTGTTCAATTTTTCAAGAGGAACTCGGATTTTTAATCAATTTCTACATTTAATCACATAAATGTTTATCCTATTCTTTTCCCTTAGTGTTATGTGACTTGATTATAGCCTCCATTAAACTCATGTGTTCTAAAATAAATTATGAACCTAATATCTTTAGAAATTAACTTTGGGGATGTTTTGCATAAATATTAATGCTACCAAATAGTTTATAACGTTGTTGTTCTCCGGGTTGTATTCGGGTAGTCGATTATGTTATGGGCATATGCATGTAGAGGAGCCCTTAGAAAATAAATTTGGATGTTTCATGTAAAAATCCAAAATTAACTAAATTACTTGTGCTAGAAAAAAATAATAGCTAAGATGGAACTTGCGTGTAATCATGAGTCGGAAAATTACAATATTTATGTGTTCTTGATTTCCCCCTATTTAGATTTAAAATCGTTTATTTGGGAATTTAGTGTTGTTAAGAATATTATTATAAATTGTTGATTCTGCCACTTATGTAATATTATAATTTTGAATATCTCGGGAACGTTGGGTATTGTAGGTAATTAGTTTTCACCCCTCGTTATTGCACACTTGTTAGGTATAGGACTAGTAAGTGGGCCTTAGTTGCGAGTTATGCTAATTAGGTATGGAACTAGTTAGTATGAGTGGGGGATAATTCTCTACATGATACCATTTTTACGATAACCTAGGATTTATATCTAGGTGTAGTGAAATTTCTTTAATCATCCTTTACTTAGGATAGGAAGAAATTGTGTTTTGGGAACCTTAGTTGGGACTAAGGAGAATTTTGAGGATTTTCACATCGTTTTTAAGGGTCGAGTGAATTAATTTGAATAATGAGCCTGAGAAATATTGGAAAATTAATACCACAGGACTAAAACAGGTATTAAAATTGGTGGTGACATAATGTGTCAATGACCGACAGTTTAAACGGGCCAACTTGGGAGATTTATGTCGTGTCGTGTGTGGAACCTTGTCATATCGCGAGGATCGCAGGGTAAAAACGATCAGACGACGGACTTAACAAGGGGACGTGTGTGTGAGTTAGTTAAGAACTATGGAAAATTAATATCGCATGACTAAAATAGGTATTAAAATTTATTGGCGACATAATGTTTCGTGTGTGGAACCTTTTCATATCGTGAGGATCACAGGATAAAAATGGATCAGACGGCGTACTTGACAAGGGGATGTGTGTGTGGGTGGAACCTTGTCATATTGCGAGGGCCGATAGTTAAAATGGGTCAGACGTTGACGTTGACAAGGGGATGTGTATCTTGGTAAGTATCTTCACGGTTAAATAAAATTAAATTTAACACTGTTGGGAATGTGGGTAAATTAAAATAATATTGTTGTGGCACATTTGAAAGAAACCTTGCGGGTACTTAGAAATTTACTGTTGATGATTATAAACTTTATTTTGATTAAAGGATTATATTGTTACTGTCGATATATGTAGCACTATTGTCTGGGTTCAAGGACCCTAACTGAAAGGAGTAGCCGATATTCATGCTCAGGGCTTTGGCTCTGACACATGCGTTGACTAATATTTTCAAGGATTTTTTGGAGTAGCTGCATAGGATTTATTAGAGATCTTTTGGAAGTGCAGCTGGAGATATTTTATTACTTTAGTTGTTAGATGCTTCTCCTATTCAGTCGTATTTATCATGAGACTATATTTGGGTTTTATTAGGCCTTTCGGTTCCAAAGTTGTCTTAAGATTTCAGTTGGATTTTATTTATTGCAATAATTGAGATATTCGGAGATTACATGTGATGTATTTTATCGCACTTTAGTGTTGAATCGGTTAGATGTTCTTGATGTTTGAGATTGATTTAAATCATTTATCTTGGGGATTAAAATTTTAGATGTCTCATAACTGTCACATGCTAAGGATGATATTTAATTTACTAACGCCCGACTTAATTTTGGTGGCGGACGACGCTAGAATTTTGCGGGGTGTTACACTACCCATCTAAATTATATAGAGGAGGAGACCTCTAAGGGGGTGGTGATTCCCCTAGATTCGATTCCGGTCATTTTCGAGTTCACTGATGTGTTTCAGGAGCTACTGGGATTACCACCCAATGGGAGATTGAGTTTGTGATAGATTTAGAGTCGGAAACTTGGTCGATAGCTCGTGCGCCCTATCGTATGGCTCCTGCGAAGATGAGGGTGCTAAGGGATCAGATCGATTAACTTTTGGGGCAGGGTTTCATCCATGAGAGTACCTCGCCTTAGGGTGCCCCAGTGCTGTTTGTGAAGAACAGAGATGGGTCATTGCGATTATGTGTTGATTATCGAGAACTAAATAAAGTCACGATACATAATAAACATCATTTGCCTTGAATCGATGACTTATTTGATCAGTTGTGAGGAGATGCCTACTTCTCAAAGATAGACTTAAGGTTGGGGTACAATCAATTGCGTATCGAGGAGAAGGATGTGCTAAGACTGCCTTTCTAAGGAGATATCAATCTTATCATTTTCGAGTTATGCCATTTGGACTAACCAATGCTCCAGTTGTGTTAATGGACTTGGTGAATAGGGTATTCTGAAAGTTCTTAGATCAGTTTGTCATTGTCTTCATAGATGACATCCTGATTTATTCCCAAACTGAGGAGGAGCATGTCGACCACCTGAGATGTGTTTTACAGACACTGCCTGAGCATCAGTTGAATGATAAATATGAGAAATATGGATTCTAGCTACGAGAGGTGCAGTTTTTGGGACACATTGTATCCAATAGGGGGATATACATGGACCCAAGTAAGGTGTCAGTGGTGAGGGAATGGGGATAACCCACGACACCGATCGAGGTGTGCAGTTTCTTGGGGTTATCCGGGAACTACAGGCGGTGTATTCTGGGATTCTCAAAGATTGAGGGTCCATTGACTAACTTGACTCACAAAGGGGTACCATTCACATGGGATGACGCTTGTTAATTGGCCTTTGATGATATGAAGGACAAGCCGAATTCAGCACCTGTGCTCGCACTGCTCAGGACGAGGGTTGAGTATCTAGTCTTTGTTGCTGCGTCCCTACAGGAACTCCAGGGTGTACTTCGGTAGGAGGATCAGGCTAGAGGTTATGCTTCTCGCAAGCTTAAGCCTCACGAGAGGAATTAGCCCACCCACGATTTGGAGTTGGAAGCAGTTATGTTTGCGCTTTGTATTTGGAGACATTATCTGTTGGGGGAGAAGTTTCTCCTATACACATATCATAAGTCACTACAGTACTTGTTCACTCAGAGAGAGCTGAATTTGTGCCAGCGAAGGTGGCTAGAATTTGTGAAAGATTATCAGTTTGTGATCCAGTATCACCTGTGGAAGGCTAATGTAGTGGCAGATGCGTTGAGCCGTATACCAGTGGGTGAGGTGGCCGAGGTGTGGAAGGAAAAATAGAAGGATCTAGGACATTAGGATTTGGCTGCCAGATTGTTCATTTCAATTATGACCGTTACACCCTAGATTGTAACAAAGGTGGTATATGCCCAGGAAACAAATTCGTTTTATCAGGAAAGGATTTGACAACATTTAGTTGGGGGAGTTGAGTCTTACTCAGTGAGTTATGAGGGAGGCTTTTGCTTCATTGGGAGACTAATTGTTCCTAAGAGGGAGGATTTATTTCACACGGTGATGAAAAAGTCGCAAGGATCTCGATTTGCGGTACATCCCGGTGGGGATAAGATGTACCAGGATATGAGGAGAAAATATTGGTGTAGTGTGATAAAGAGAGACATTACTGAGTTTGTCTCAAAGTGTGCCACCTGCCAACTAGTAAAGGTGGACCACCAGAAGAGAGCGGGGTTTCTACAACCTTTAGAGATTCCTATGTGGAAATGGGAGAGCATTTCCATGGATTTTGTTACCGAGTTGCCTACTTCTCAGAGGGATCACAATTCTATATGGGTGATAGTGGATCGGTTGACCAAGGTATCCCACTTTTTGTCAGTCCGGACGGACTACACCACGATATAGTACTCCCAATTATTCATTGCTGAGATAGTGAGATTACATGGGGTTCCCCTTGAAATTGTGTTCGGCAGGGACAAGATTTTTGTATCTCAGTTTTAGGAGAGCATTCAGGAGGCCATGGGTACGGAGTTGAGATTGAGTATGACCTATAACCCGCAAATGGACGATAAGACTAAGCGGACAAATCAGATGCTGGAGGATATGTTACATTTGTATGTCCTTGATTTTAGGGGAGGTTGGTTCCACTGGTGAAGTTTGCGTACAATAACTCCTATCAGTTTACTATTGACATGGCCCCATTTGAGGCGTTGTACGGTAGGCCTTGTCATTCTCTTGCTTCTTGGCTAGAGGTGGGGGACAATAAGATACTAGGGCCAAAGTTGATTTAGGACACTTTGGCTAAGATTAAGATGATTCGGAGTTGCATATGGGTAGCCCATGACAGACAAAAAATCTACGCCGATGATAAGCGGCTCTTTCAGGAGTTTAATGTGGGGGACCAGGTGTTGCTACGAGTATCTCCTATGAAGGGGATAATGAGATTTGGGAAGAAGGGGAAGTTGGCGCCTAGGTATGTAGGGCCATTTCCTATCATCGAGAGGATTGGACCGATGGAATATAGACTTGGGTTGCCGGAGCACTTACACCGTATTCATGATGTGTTCCATATTTCTTCACTGAGGCGGTATCTCCGGGATGAGTTGGCTCACACTCACATTGCGTTGGAGGAGAATGACTTACATCCTCATAGTTCATATGAGGAGAGATAGGTGGCCATCTTAGACCATAGCGACATGAGATTGAGGTTAAAGGTAGATCTGCTTGTGCATGTCCAGTGGGAGCATCATAATGTTGAGGAGTCTACCTGGGAGCTCGAGGAGGATATGCGCGACAGATATCCAGAGTTAGTCTTACCAGGTATACTTTTCTTTTTCGAATTTGTGGATGAAATTCTGTTATTAAAGGGGAAGTATGTAATACCGCGTAATTTGAATAATCTTCAATGTGGGATTAATTTATGAAAAATGGGAAAATTAATTAGAGATTGATATGGGTTAAAATAAATATTAATTAGCGAGATAAGGGTTAATATTTATATTTATATTGAATATTACTTAGTGAATGAGTAATAATAATGACGAGAAAATATTAAGATGGTTGTAAGTGAGAAATACGACAGTTACTATAAATGTAGTTGGGACGAACGTGTTAGTCGTGTCGGGACTTAATTTGAGAAATAAAATATAATGTCACTTTTCGTATTTCATATGGTCATTTTAAGTGAGCCAGTGTGTCCAGAAGGGCCGAAATAGTCAAAAAAGGCTATCCAGGGGTTTAGTTTGGGTCCAGGGACACTTTTATGCCAAACCGGCACTCTAGAGGGGTATTTCAGTCTTTTGAAATTTGGGGGAATAAAGACCTACGCATTTTATTAGTGTAAATCAGATTATGTGTTGGGGAAGTTAGGTTTAGAACCTACGCAAACAAAGGGAGACCATAGGATGAAGAGGAGAGTAGAATTCCAAGGCCAATTCACAAGTTCTTGCACCAAAATTACCGTAGTCGTGTAGATCGGGGAGAGAGGATCACGACCATACCCTTCTTTTTCAATGGATCAGACCTAGAAAAAAGAGGCACGTGTTTATGTTGTTAAATTATGTACATATATTATCCATGTTAGAGTATATTTGAAGAAATAACCATGTCCCTATGAATATGATGTTAAAAGTGGAGAATTAAATTTAGTCTTGGTTAGGAATTGCATGTAGATGGGATTCTGAAATAATTAGAGGACAAAATCAGACCTTAATGGATGGGAAAAAAAACTGGACTTGTAGGTGTATGAACATGGAAGAACATAAAACAAGGGTTCTTGATGATAATTATGAATTAATCGGTTCTTGGGTAGAATTCTTGATATTTTGATAATACTTTTATGTTGGAAATCACCCTTATATGTCTACAAGATGTTTGGAAACCTTGGTTTTTAATTTAGTAAATATACATGAGAAATTGGTTAAGAAAATGGTTGAAATTCGTAGCTGCATAAGGGAAGGAGACGATCTCAGGTACGATGGACCGGTTCACTGTACCCCCCGGACCGGTTCGGAATGTCTGTCACTTAGAGTCTCATTTTTTTGCTTAAATTTTCTTAGGGATTTGCGTTGATAATTTATTCCCTATTAGAGAAAATTGAATTTTGAAATTTGGGGTTGATTTGGATGTTATTTGACCTCATGAGAATCTAAGTGGGTTACTTAGAATGTGAACAAACTACGGGAATTATTTAATGTTGAATAATATTACGAATATTTAATTGAACACGAAGGTTACGAGGGAACCTAAGACCGGACCAGATGTAGAGGGAAAATCTACCTACTAAAATAGTTTGATGATTAGTTAGAATATTTCGAGTAGTGAGGATACTTGGCATGTACGGTGAGAAGTAGGGTTGAAATTAATTAATACGTAGAATATTCGGGGGATATAGATATACTACGTATGGGACATGTATGATAGGTTGCATGTATACCTATACTAATGATATAAATTGGTAAATTGTGTGGAAACCTAATGTATGATTTATTATTTGTATGACGTACCTATACTGCTTGCTATTGGGTGGAGGTTTCGCGTCATGGATGGTCTTATCCTAATGAGCCCACTGGGAGGATTTAGACTTGTACCCAGAACATAGAACCTTGGATCTGTGCAATCTGAGAGTATGATAGTTTCGAGGGTTGAATGAGAGCGTAGGTATGTGCGTGACCCATTTGGCTTGGGCCTATGTTCACTCCAATATATATGATTTGTATTTATGGTTCGAGAGAGATACTGAAACAATGGTCCTTTATTTAGTATGAGAGGTACTGGGACATGATAGCAGAGTTTGCATGCACAGGAGGTCTCAGCTTAAGGGTGCAGTATTGTTATATATATATATATATATATATATATATATATATATATATATATATATATATATATATATATTAATGAATTATCCTACTGCGCGTGTCTAGTAAAAAAGAAAGATAAAGATATTTAAGATAGGCGGGGTAGCATGACTAGGACGGGTTAAATATACACGTTAGATGTGCACATTAGATGAGAGGTGAGCATCTCAAGTGAGAGCACGTAAACCTAATGTGTATATAATATTTGCTAATTTTCCATTTAAACACTTTCTAAAATTCTTAAGCTATTTTACTCGGGCTTTGACACGTTTTCTCCCAATCTCTTTTGTTTTGTAAAACATTTTAGGTGCCCATCCACATGGACATCGGGCGTAGCAGGTTCTATCTTTTGGCGTGCTGCATCGGCTGTGAAAGTTGCAGGTCCTTGATATTAAATGCATCAGTATTTCTCATTTATTCATTTTGAGCAGTTATTTCATTTCAGTCGGATATATCGTCCATTTTCATTTAGACATTTTTAAAGATGTTGGATTTTATTTTATTTGGCAGATTGTAGACTAATTTCATTATGGATGACTGCATTTCTATTTCAGACTGGATGATGTATTCCAGACACTCTTATTTATTCTATTGGCTTATCTATCGTATGGTTGATGATTGAATGGTGAATGAATTATTATTGTAAATTGGCTTCATGTTAACTAAAAGGATAAAATTTGACACCATCTTTTCAAATACTAGGTGGTTAGTAAATATTAAATATTTTTCGACAGTGATGCTAAGAATGGACCAACTGGATATTATATTTTAATTTAATAAAGGTCTGATCACCCGATATTTAATTAAGTGGGGTGTCATATCGGCATAGTAAAGGGTGATCATAAAGTGGCTAGAGAATGCTATTATACTTCATCCGAGTAGGAAGACTTCGTCAATTTGAAGAAAAAGACTACCACCTACCAAGTCAACACTATGGATCACAATAGTGAAACAAAAGTTGAGACTTTGGATCCCCGAGATGAAAGAGAGCTAGTCAAAGGGAAAATAATATAAACCACTGGGAGTATAAATCTTGACGAGGAAAATCCAGAAAGGACTACTCAAATTGGCTCCACGTTATCACCATCCCTCAAATAGGAATTAATTGCATTCCTTAGGGAATGGAAAAAACATATTCGCTTGGAGTCGTGAAGATATGCCAGGGATTGATACCAATTTCCTCTGCCATGAGATCAATATTAATAAGGATGCCAAGCCCATCAAACAAAGGCACATGGTGTATAGTCCAGAAAAAAAACATGGCTATCCAAGAAGAGGTAGAAAAACTGCAAAAGTCCAGTTCATTGAAGATGTCAAATACCCAGAATGGTTGGCGAATGTGGTAATGGTCAAAAAGAAAAATGATAAATGACGCATGTATGTAGATTTCACTTATCTTAATAAGGCCTTCCCAAAGGACCATTTTCCTTTGCCGAGAATTCATCAATTAGTAGATGCCACTACAAGACATGAATTGCTGAGTTTCACGGATGCTTATTCTGGTTACAACCAGATAAATGAAACCAGAAGATAAAGAGAGCACTTCTTTTATCACTAAACGAGGTACCTATTTCTAAAACGTTATACTTTCGAGCTTAAAAATGCTAATGCAACATACCAAAGATTGGTAAATAGAGTGTTCGAAGAATAAATTGGGAAGAATATGGAGGTATACGTAGATGATATGCTGACCAAAAGAGAAAAAGCTTTGGATCACATCAAATACCTCAGTCAAATGTTCGACCAGTTGGAAAATCACCAAATGAAACTAAACCCAACCAAATGCCTGTTCGGCATGCAAGAAGGAATGTTCCTTGGCTTTATAGTTGTAAGAAGTGCGATGCGCAATGTGCGATATTGATTTAAATAAATACACAAATTCCAACTATAAACTTATTTAATTGGAGTCAATTTTAAACCACATTACATCATCCCCTAAACAAGCAACTACGTGTGTACATATGTCAAACTAATAAACACAAATAACCAACTCGCAGATTTTAGGAAAAATCCCCGAAGGGAAAAACGTTTATTTCACTATTAATTAAATCGCAATTTACAATCCCAATGAAATCTGCAATAAGTTTACCCCAGCATACCTACATAGACACACAACCTAGAGTCAGTAAGAATCACACCTCCAATTCAGCCCAGGAACACCCACAAGCACTCCCTATTAACACTCAGTCGTCTTCAGCCCAGTACTCCCCTCAAGAGCACATAAATCAGTAGTCGATATCCTATCTATAAGAGAAACTTGACACAAGATGTGTTCTTGGGTTCCAAAACAATTCGCACAAACTATTGTGATCTTGCGAGTTGAAAACAAAAGGTATTAAATCCCTAAAAGTGAGAAGACAAAGTATTTTTCCAAAGCAGTTTCGTCTCTGTTCGAAATCGCAAGTCTTCTAATTAAAATTGAAGTTGTAAAAACCTTTTTATAGAAAATCTAATGTGGCACGTCGCTCGAATGAGCTTCGCAAGACATGGCTATGTCGCTTCAACGATAGCCACTGTCGCTTGAACGAAACCAGCGCAAAAAATAAAATCATTTTTATTTATGAAAATTCGCCTCTGCACTTAGAAAAATATTTTTTTACGAAAAACTTAAAAACTCTGCTCCAACACTTAGAAAATATTTGATGAAAAATATCCCAACACTCTAAGTGAATATTAAGGACTTAAAACACAACCTTACCAAAGTTAAACTTGCATGGGCTTGAATGTTGAAGAAAACTTGATATTCGGATCCGTCTTGTTGCATATGATCTTGAACAACTCTTCAACGGATGTAACGGTATATGACATACTCAATTGATAACGAACACTTATAAAATTATGTCCTTACTATAGTTAATCAGAGAGGAATAAAAGCTGATCTTGCTAAAACTAATGATCTAATTGAGATGCAATCTCCAACTTGCAAAAAAGTTGTTAATAAACTTACTGGTAGAGTGGCTGTCCTTAATCGGTTTATTTCTCGAGAAATAGACAGGTGCTTACCATTCTTTAAGTTACTCAGAAAGACCTTCAAACGGAATGAAAAGTGTAAAGAAGCATTTCAGGAGCTGAAGAAGAATTTTGGATATCCACGATTAATGATCCAACTAATTTTAGGAGATAAGTTATATTTGTATTTAGCTGTTTTTGAATCTGCAGTTAGCTCGACACTAATTCGACTGGAAGGTGGAATCCAAAAACCAGCCTACTACACCAGCAAGGCATTCTGAGGTGCAAAGGCTAGGTATCCTCATTTGGAAAAATAGGCATTAGCTCTTATTGAAGCCTCCAGACGAATGAATCCATACTTTTAAGCGCATACTATAGTTGTTTACACTGATTTACCTCTTCGGTAAGCACTTCACAGGCCAGAAAAATCAAGCAGGTTGATGTATTGGGCAGTAGAGATTAGAGAATACAATATCATCTATGATCCAAAGTCATCATTGAAGGGGTAAGCTATAGCAAATTTTATCACATAATTTATATAACCAGAGGCTACTAACCAAACCAAACTTGCCTATCGAGCAGACTTCTCTCGAAGAGATCTTAGCTCCAAAGTAAGCCAATGTTATATCCGATCAACCTGAATCATCCATTGTTCATGAGATGGCTCAGAGTTATACAAAATAAAGCAAGAAGATATTCTTCCATGGAATTGTATCTGCAAAAATATTTAATTATGAAATTCCATTATTGAATGTATATGTGGATGGATCTTCATGTGCAACCGACCGTGGAGCTAGTATTATTTTTAACACTCCAGACAATATTGACGTGGAATATACCCTCAATTTTCAATTTCTAGCTTCGAATAATAAAGCCGAGTATGAGCCATTAATCACCAACCTTGAATTAGATTTGGCATTAGGTACAGAACAAGTAATAGAACACAGTGATTCTCAATTAATTATCAACCAAGTGCTTCAGATATATGGAGTCAAAGGGGATTTGATGGTAAGATACTTGGCTAAAGTTGTGGAGCTAATATCTAAATTTCTAGCCGTCTAGATAGGCAGAATACCCAGGATAGAGAATGATCGAGCCAATGAACTTGCTCGGTTAGGCTTGATGACTAAAATGGAACATAGGAGAAGTATTCTACTAGAAATATTGGTATCCAGGAGCATAGATGAAGATCCTATGATAAATTTCATTGCTATAGATTTGGTACCATCATAAATGGACGCACTTAGAGCTTAAATTAAAAGAAAGGCGCTACCAACTGATCTAAAAGATACAAGAAAACTCAGCTACAAAGCAACTAGGTATGTGTTGGAAAGGGGAGTCCTATACAAAATTAGATACACTATTTCCTTACTACGATTTGTCCATCCACTGAAAGTAGCTGAAATAATCAAGGAGGTACATGAAAGTTCTTGTGGGGCTCATCCAACTGGTCTATCGTTAGTCCAGCGAATTACCATGTAGGGGTATTATTAGCCCACTATATAGGCTGGTTGTAGGACATTTGCTAGAAAGTATGATAAGTGCTAGATATTTCAGCAATTCTTAGGGGGCCAGGGGCTGCATTAACACCAATCACTTCTTCCTATCCTTTTTCCATTTGGGGAATTAATTTGGTCGGCCCATTACTGACCACCAAAGGTAGGTTCAAATACTTTGTGGAAGCTGCTGACTATTTTATGAAATGGGAGGAAGCAGAACCATTTATAGCGATGAACTATGATAACGTATTTCAGTTCACATGGAAGAACATTATATGCATGTATGACATGCCTTATGCCTTCATTACTGACCATGGCGTCCAGTTTGACAACAATGAATTTGAAGCATACTGTGTTCAATCCAAGATCCAAAAACTTCATTCTTCTCTAGAACATCCAGAAAGCAATGGACAAACAAAAGTAACAAATATAACCTTGCTTAACGGATTAAAAAAGAGACCTAATACTAGTAAGGGTAACAGGATCAATGAGCTACACTCTGTTCTTTGGGCTGATAGAACCACGTTGAGAACAACTACTAGAGAAACACCTTATATGCTTATTTGGGACAGTGGCCATGGTACCGAATGAGATAGGCCTACCAACTCATAGAGTTTTGGATTTTGATTCTCCTATAAGTGATCTAATGAGAAGGTTAGATTTGGATATGGTGGAGTAAGTCAAAGAGGATGCTTCCCTCAGAAGTGCTGCGTATCAACAAAGGACTGCTCATTTTTATAACAAAAGAGCAAGCCGACCAACTTGAAAGAAGGAGATTACGTCCTCCAAAAAGTCATTCGAAAAGGAAACAAGCTTGAGGCAAATTGGCATGGTCCATATTGCATTTTAGCAGTCGTTTAACTAGGAACTTTTTGACTAGAGACACTTGATGGGGAAGAATTTAAGAACCCTTAAAACACCGATCACCTCTGAAAATACTATCAGTGAAATAAAGGCATTTTGTATCTTTTTTTTATTTAAGCCCAGTAACTTTTCCCTCAAAGTTATAAAATATCTTGATTTCAGTTCAATTATACTTCAATTTTTTTTTTAGTACGGTGATATACATCCCCAGAAAAAATAGAACAATATTCAAACAATGTCTTTTACTTTTCAACCCTTGACAATCAACATACATCAACAACTACTACTTAATCCGGTTGAACTTATCAAATTCGAGATGAACCAACAACTTAACAAGAAGTCATGTTTTTTAATTAAGTTAAATACCGGAATACATATATACATCCCTAAACACAAGGATACATATATATATTCCTAATAAACTTAATTACTCATTATTATTACATTCTGTATGACTTCGTCTCAATGAGTCACAAATAAGAAGTCAGTAAAACTTCATGTATAAACACAAGAAGCTTTACCCGATCAAGTTACAACACAAGAATATATATATACATTCCTAAACACACTTGGTCTCCACTGATAAGTAATGTCAATACTTAGCTCAAAATTGCTTACATCTTTATCTAATTGCATTAGTAGAATCTATGGCGCTACAATCTTAGTTCAGATATTGAACACATCACTTAAACAAGAAGATTACCCAGTCGAACAGTCGATTAGCTAATCATAAGCTGGAAAAAAATATCAAACTAAATACATAATTTGTATTTTTATTTTCAAATGACAAGGGTATTACAATCAAACTTAAGCAAGTATAAATTTATTCAACTGGACATTTCCCTTGAGCCTTGTCCATCCCAGCTGGAGGATCATCAAAGGTATATGGAGAATTTATGTAACTGAACTCCCATAACATTTCTCTCTTACTGCTGCTCGGCCTATCAATCAAATGAGGAGGATGTACTATTTCATGCTCACCATGAAGACCATAATACCCCAGGTACTGAGTTATCAGACATTGATAAATGGCGTCAGGAGGAATCCGTGTTATATCCAACTTGAAGGGAGGTTTGCCACAATCTAAGAAACCTAGATCATTCCAATGCCACGAGGTACTGTTCTGGTCGTATTTCAGCAATTTCAGCACATTACTCCACCCCCATTTATATCCCTCACGATTACTTTGGGAAAGGCGTTCATCCATGTGGCCTAAGGACTCATTATAGCCTTCCATCCATACTTCCCTTGGTTGTTTGTGGAACTGAAAGGTCAACCTCTCCAGTTAGTTTTGAAGTTTCTTGATGGCATTATACTTGTCCGTCATTTGAGTTGTATGGTTAGCAATACTAGTATCTTTTATCTTTAACTGGGTAGATAGGTTGGAAATCGCCTTATTCTTTGCTTTCAACTGGGCAGCTTAGTCGGCCAACGTTTTCTTGGTTCTTTCTTCAGTAACTATTGGTCGAACAACCACCCTTTTCCTGAAAGATTTCCCAAGTTTGGTTTTTTACTGCAATGCTTCAAGTTCTTCCAGCAATCTTGCATTTTCAGTCTCCAAAAAGGAAGCACCTTTATCAGGACCACTGGTGGATGATTTCTTTAAGCTGTCAACCTCGTTCCTCAAGGCATTATTTTCCTTCTCTAGTATAATAACAATTTCATGGGCATTCTCCATATCTTGCTTCAAAGATAGTTCCTTCTTATTTAGAGCATAAGTAATGTTTTGCATTTTTTTTTCTCAAAATCACATCCTTCACTCAAATCTTTATACTTAACTTAATAATCAACATGCAGTAGAGCTTTGGACTTATTGTGATCATCTTGTAGTTGCCCGATCATTTCATAATAAGCAATATTATTAGCTACAGTCCCATGCCATAAATAATGAAGATGAACATATAAATCTTTGACTTGGTCGGATGCATCAAGGCCGAGTAACCCAGTCAAATCTTCTTCCATCAGAGGAACATGACCAGCCTCCAAGAGATTATTACTTCTTCTAAGAAGATCAGATTCAATAGATGCTATAGTTTTCTTCATTGCATCAAATTGGAAAATTTTAAATAGGAATATAAGTTTACAAAACAACCCAAGACACCAGACAACACAAAGAGTAAATAATGTTGTTCATCAAGAGATCAGGAGCACCAAAGACTAAAGGAAAAACGCTATTCTTTCATTGATAAAAGATTCATAATACAAAATCTGTTACATCAAGGGAAAGGTAAAAACATACAAAAATAGACTAGCTAGACCTTCTTCTTATCCTTAGCCTGGGCTTGACCATCAACTGGTAGGTCAGCATTGGTGTTGGGCACCATTGCAGGCTCAAAAGTTATATCAGAGAACTCTTCTAATCCTTTTTCTTCACAAAACTCCTTGTCTAAGTTGGAAGGAGTGACAGGATCATGTCTGGATAAGAGTTTGGATTTATCCTCAGTGCTGACTACCTTCAAAGCTTTAGCCCATCCTTCCTTGAATCATAATTTTTTAGCATACTCAATTTGATCAGAGGCATCAAAAATGACCTTCTTTGAGCCTTTGTCATGTGACAACCCGCCTACTAAAATAAGAGGTGGCCAGCCCAATACTCCAATAATCACAGGAATCATAGATGGTCCATTCTTAGCATCACTATCGATTAAAATAATAGTACGAGATAACCACTAATTATTTTAGAAAATGGATTGTCAACATAAATTTTATAAGTAAAAGAAAAACACTTAGACAATCCCATTTGCAAAAACGGTGGATACCAAAAATCAACAAGTGATAGAATACGATATGCAAAAACCAATAACCGAATAAGCTGTCGGTTAACAGACTAATACAAATAGGTTACATCGAGTATTACAATTTAAATATCACAGTATAATAAATGATTACAAAGCTTGGGCAACACGCCCGAAAATATAAACTGAACATTACTAGAGTACAATGGAAAGAAGCGTCTATAACCAATATCCTACAACATCCGCAACTGCTATAGCTCCAAGACAACCGAAAAGGAGAGGTCAATACGAGCGTCCTTGCGGAGGAGCACCTGAGCGGACAAGAAGTGCATGCAAGACAAAGAAATATAGACGGGTCAGGGCCCGGTTTGATATGATTACCATGTGACTAAAATGCATGACATTTATGAGCGTAAGTATCACTCGCAATTTAAATCATACAATTTCTCACCTCTCAAACTAGCAGCAAAACTTAGTCCAATATCAATGCTAATGCTCAATGATCATATAAGCATGGGAGAACTCCTCTACATGTACTCAAGGAGACATCAAATCAATTATTCACAACTCTACATGCACAGTTCCTATTTCTCTTTAGGAAATATATATATGGCAATTCATTTATCAAATGTTTACCAAAACAATTTTATCTCATTACTTTCTTTACAAAGTCTATTTCCCTTCTTCCATCCAGGAAATATATTTAAAGCAGGTTTATTATCATAAAAATTCTTTGTCATATCATAAATTCTCATTTCCTTTCTTCCATCCAGAAAATATATATTTAAAGCCATTTTATTATCATAAAATGCTTTAACATCAATAATGTCCCACATTATTATCAATAGTTATATATCATATCATATAACGCATCTAAGACCGCCCATCCGGGTTTCCCCAATGTACGCGCCCCTAAATGGCTATCATCTTCCAGGGCCTATCACCAAGACAACCTGGGATCCTATAATGCAAGACATCAGGAAGCGACCATATGCCTGCGGGAGAGTCATAACCACACCCAGAATTACCTCACCATCGCAGAAAACATACAATAATCACTCATATGGCTTAGGACTATATTCACCCTGCATTCATTAGCCAGGGGACTTCACCTTACGCGCGCAACTTCCCTTATGATAGCAATTTAGAGAGGTGTGTTCACATAAATTATCATTTATAAAAATCATTTTCCCATTTTGAAATCATTTACTTTTACATTCTCAAAACCATTAATTTTCATTGATGAAATACCAATTTTAGAATGTGCATTTCTTATTCTTAAAGTCATATTATCTTAATGACCTAAGACCCGAAGTGCCAATACCCTCAAACTAGTCTCCAAGAGTCAAACACAATACCATAATCATCCAAGTGAGTCTCCCTCAATAATAGTCTCCCCAAAAGTCCCAACATTATCATTTTATCTTCTATTAATTTTAATTTAACTTCTTATCTCAATCGGACATTCACCTACACAATCTAACCTTTAGAACAAGCCCAAATAACCCCATGCTAGCCTAGGATATTTGTCTACCCCACACAACCCTCTAGGACTCCTCATTACTTCCCAAAGGAAGGTTCCTAAACCTCGAACCTAAAAGAAAAGGGCTAAAAAAAACTAGAAAAATCTCATAATACAGGGCATCCGAATCGATTCGCCCTAGGGCCGAATCGATTCGCCCCTGGTTGCGAATCGATTCGCCCAAAAGTGAATTGATTCGGTGAGTAAAAACCACATTCTGCCTCATCCGAATCGATTCGGTCTTAGTCCGAATCGATTCGGTCTCCCAAACCTGTATCCTACCACCTAACCGAATAGATTCGCCTAGGAGTCGAATTGATTCGACCCTACGAATTTTCCCACTTTGGGCTATGGGTTGAAGAACCCTAAAATCCCAAAACCCTCAAATCTTCCATTTTCATCAACATCAACAACAACAATTTCTACCCAATCATCCCTACACATCATCTAACTAATTTTCTCAACTCAAATCAAATAAAAATACAAGATTTAGGGTTAAATCCCTAAAAACCTACGAATCCCAAAAATGGTTTAAATCTCCAAAATATAACTATACATGCAATTTATCACATTAAATCAACATCTAGCAAGTAAGAAACTTGTCTCAAGTTTATAGGCTCGGATTCTCTTCTTGGAGCAACGATTTTCGGCTCCAATCTTCCAATTTTTCTCTCTTTTCTCCCATTTCTCCCAAGCTCTCTCTTCTCTCCCTCTCTCTCTTGGCTTATGACAAAAATGAAGAAATAAAAGGGGTTGGGAGACTTAACCGGGTTGTAATTATTAATTCCCCTCTTTTAAATGTTGATACACCATTAAAATGACCCGTAACTATATAATTGAGTCATAACCCGTCAAAAATGCCCAAAACTCAAAAATACAACTTGGCACTTATTTTGACTATTACGGCTATTCCAAAACCAACCGCACCCCCTATTTTGGCATTCGGAGTAACGCACAACATTTTTATGTTCCTACGTCATGTTATTTCATTAATTAAGTCCAAATTTAAATATAAGTCATAACCATCGTTTAAAGTACATTAAGGTACAACGACGCAATTAAACACAATATAATGCCATTTACCTTCTCATAACAGTAAATAGGCCCAAAACATGGTAAATATTATCCCTTAACTCACGGGAAATAATATTTACTCCAACTTCCTCTATTTTATAAAATTAGTCCATTAGGCAAAATAATATAAAATAGTCGCTCAAAAGAATGGGTTGTTACATGTCAAAATCATCTTTTCCCTTGGCTTTCAGAACAACCACTTTAGAAGACAAACCATTTACTTTATCTTTTGTAGTTTTGTCTTGGGAAGTGACTTCGGACAACTATTCTTCAGCCACTTTGGCCTTATTTTCAATAGCTCCTCGATAGACTTTAATAAGACCTCAACACTGTTCACTCTTTCATTAGCCTTCTTCAATTCTTATTCGTAGGATTTTCCTTTTGCCTCTATAGCTCAGTGGGATTCATCCAGGGAGTTTTTCATACCTACAAATGCCTCTTCAACTTCTCCAGAAGAACGTAGTTGGTCGTCCTTCTCCATTATCTGGTTGAAATCAACCAGGAACTATAAATAAAAGCATAGAGTTAGAAAATTTCATCATTGTAAATATACGGATCAACTTGTAAGAAACATTTACCAGTGCCAGACTATGACAAGCTCTCTCAGTCAGACGGGACCTCGACAGGGGGGTTGAAGAAACCCTATTATCTGGAGGAGTGACAGATTTGATAAAACTCTGGATAAACTAGGGTTAGCAGTAACTGAGATTGACCCAATGTCTAGGTCAGCCTGGATTTTCTTCACCAACTCCGGTTGGCTGGTGGTTTTCTTGGCAGCTAAAGCTTGCTGCTCAACTTGTGTTTTTTGAACCTACTTTGAAGGATTAGGCAAACATCTCTTCATTCTTTTAAATTGATGATCCTTGGCTTAAGTCTCATCAGCACTAGTAAGCTTCTTATCACTGGATTTAGACTTCTTACTGCCCTCAGCAGACTTGGGAGGGGGAGATACGAGACCAACCATCAAGTTGGGCATTTTCCTCTTTGTCATGTCTATAGAAATAGAAGAAGGAGAATTAGGAATTAAAAAAATGTCTAAGGACTCAAACGAAAAAGAAGTTCTTCCAGTAATAACCTCAGTACCTGTGGATTCAGTGGCCGAAGAAGTGGGCACATGATCTTTTTCAAGATTAATGGCAAGTGAGGGGAGAGTAACTGTAGGATGGGAAACAAAAGAGGTAATTGAACTCCTGTAATTCACCAAGTAGGAGGCCGCTCTTGGGTGTTCTTCACTAATCCTCTGATAAAAGCCCCATAGAAATTTAAGTTCCATAAGTCTGATATCTACCTTCTTGGGACACTTTTTCTTTCTTTCCACTGCATAAAAGGAACAAGAGGATTAGTTAACAAATTATCAAACAGGTAATCGACATAAAAAGAAGAAATTTCATAACCTATGCCTCGTCCTGTTTGAGGACACTTGGGTCCATCATACTTCTCCATATTTTGAAGAGGAGCATGTTTCCAGTTCTTGACCACTACGCCATAGTCAAAGTAGTCCTTATTATAATTTGGTAAATTGACTACTAAGGTCATATTGGCAAACCTAGTCTTCAAATAATAGGTATTGTCACTGGTAACCCATTTATAGCAGAACATCAACTCAGGAATACCAATATGCTTCCTATGGGTCTGTTTAAGCCTATAAGTCCCAATAACCATCCTTCATGTATTGGGGGCTACCCTAGCTGGTAAAACATCACAGAATTAACAAAATTTAAGGAAAAATCGATTTGGGGGGGGGGGGGGGGGGAAGTGATATCACACTCGGCTATAAACAGAGATAGGATCCAATGACCTTTTGCCAACAAAAAAACGTCTACTAAAGGAATATGCATTTCTAAAACTACCCAATAAGGTATTCCTCTTTCCCTCCTAAACTCTTCTAAAGAATCTCCATGAACAATATAAACCATGATTAATAGATGACATAAATCAAAGAAGAGGAAAGAAGGCTTAGAGGAAACAAGTACCGAAGCAAGAACGGTGAGAATGGGAGCAGAAGGAAAGCTTGGAGACACAGAGAAATTAAAATTTTAAAGAGTTGTGGTAAAATAATTGTTATAAACTTCATTTTTATAGCTTGCCTAAAAAAAGAAAAAATAATGATTAACTGTACCAACGATTGACATTCTGACGGCTGCACAGTTCTAAAGGCGGGAAAACACTAAATTACCCTTTGCGATTCGCTACACTTTAAATTATTTACAAAAATTCCATCGCCAAACATTGCAGACAAAACTTTTACAAGTGTGGGAGGTTGGCTAACAAAAAAATATTCAAAGTAGTATGCCAAGAAACTTACTGGGCTAAATACTCCATACTTTCATGAAAATATGAAGCATGAAGCATTAGGGGCTTTTGTTGTATGTAAAAATTATGTTCCTACGTGGACCAATGAAGAAGGCACACCTATCTTCCAACATGGTTGACCAACTTACTTGATCGGCCTTAGAAGCACTTAGTCGGTAAGAAGGCCGACCAACTCTAGAAGGCCAACCAATTGGAGCATCAATAGTTATTCTGACGAAATACCAACTAGTTACGAATTCCAAGAGTTTTACTTATTGTACACAGATGTAAACACCTGGCAATATAAAGGCACTCCATCTTTAGGGTTTCACACCCCTATAAATACAGATCCACCCCTTAACTCAAGGGACAACTCGAATAATACATATGCTTATCCTACTAAGTTACTGTAAACATGATTAAATAATTACTATAGTGGACGTAGGCTATTTTACAATTGAACACTCTAAAATCTCTGTCTTTTATGTGTGTGGTTTGAGTTATTTCCATAATTTCTATCTATGATTATAAAATTAGAATCTATCCATTTTTAAACATCAACACTCACCTTTCACTATTCCAGGACAAAATACAAAATAAAAACCTATAGGATGTCGAGCTCTCTAAAAGCATTAATCCCCAACCCCAAAAGGACAAGGTGCAGACGCTCGACGGACACAAACGTTGAGTAACTTTGCTCTTGTGTAAACTTTGTTAAATCGTTGTAAACCTGCACACTTAAATACACTTTCAAATGCAAAGATAATATAAAAATATAAATTTTCATATGAATTAACCCTCCCCTTTTGTCTAACAACTTCTACCTAAGATAGGACGTCTCCCCCTAAGGCAAAAATCTCCCCCAGACTATAAAGATTGCGATACCATCTCTCCCCTTTTTGTTCAGGAATAGACAAAGAATAAAAGTGTATACTAAAACCATTTCTCCCCCTAAATGAAAAAAGGTTAAGTATAGAGAAAAAAAGTATATCATGCAATGATGTGTAGTGAAATAAGCAACGACAAATAACTCGGCAACACACGCACAGATAATCAAAACAATGATCAATTAATACCAATTTTGATGAAAGATGATACCAACATAAATACATAAGAACGCGTAAGATACCAATCAAATATACAAAAGATATCAAGGTAATCATTTACAATATAAAAGAAACCACTTGAAATGAAGATGAACACATGTCATACATGGATCAAATGCAAATGTAAAGACTCGAAACAAGACTAGCCATATATATAAATATGCAAAAAGATAAAATGATGCATAAATATATATATATATATATATATATATATATATATATATATATATATATATATATATATATATATATATATATATATATATATATATGTATAAAAATCACAAAACGACACAAAATACATAAGCTTTACACACTAACATAGTATCTATGTGCCTAAATAAAGTGTGGGGGCATGAACTAGAAATAATAATTATGACCCAATCACTCAAAAATGTCCATGGAATTCTATTTGACTGCAATAACTTTATCAAATAAATATTTTGCCTCATAGTGATAGATAAAGTGAACTCATAAATGGAAAAACAAGCACAATGTTCACTAACCTAGAAAATATTTTTGATTCTCAAATTAATAGCATCAAACATGAATTAACTAGGAATTATTGTGCACATCCATTGATCTTCAACTTATAACACCCTCAAAATATAGATATTCAATATTTTTTTCTCTCATTTCAAAGATACTAATTCAATTGAATAATCAATGCAAATAAATTTTGGCCTTGGCAAATTTTCGTTTTACCTCTTAATTTTTTAGGCTCTTGTCAACGGTGGCCTTTCACATAAAGGATATTTCTCTTTTCGTAGCCCTTTCCAGTTCACACTCATATTTTTTTAATAAAAAACAAACTCATGGGCTGTGGTTCTGACATACACAAATTCCCCATAGTCAAATAGGTATATATAATGACAAGATTGATGGGATAACACATCACTTAGCTCATGTAATATATGAATTTAAAATCTAAAAGAACTCGTACATGTGTATGCGGAGGCATATACAAAGTGAGACCATTAATCAAATCAGAGTCGACCTACTCCATGCAAGCACGATTAAGAACAATTCAATCATTGAAAATCATAATCAAATATCCTATCCATATGGAATGAAGATGATTCAAACACACCAATATGCAACACAAAATGTGTAAAACAAAAATACACATTGACCAAAAATATTTTTGAGTTTTTAAACGTTTTATGATACCAAATGAAAAACAAACTCAAAACTCAAACATAATCTTTTTATATTTTTCTCAATAAGAACCAATAAAATAAAAATCGGATTAAAAACGACTCAAACATCATACAACTAGTAAATAACCTATAACATGAAGCATAAAATCTAATGTATGAAAACATTCAACCACAATCACTCATAAGATATAGCATGGAAATGATCATGTGATAGCATGTGAGAATTAACAAGTCTAACATTTAATTCCTCCAAATCCAATTTCCTAACCCATATAGGTATAATGTGATGCTATTGGGTTTGGGGAACCTTGGTGACACTAGACTTAGACTTACTAGGATCTTTTCAAAGATCAAAACAGAAACGCCTAAGGTGACCTTTACTACCATAATGTATACACATATAGACACGACGAGGAGTGTTGCCTAAAGGTTGGACTTTTTGAATATCCCTAGAAATGGTTGACTCTTTTAAATGCACGGTCTTGGATTTAGTATCAAAAGCATTTGGATCATCATCGAAGCCAATACCATAATGGTCATCTTTGATTCAGAAGATGCCTAACATCTTATCCAACCTTTTCAACCTATATTCCAAATCAAATTTGACATGACCCGAGTCTTTCAATCTATCCTCTAACTCCTTCATTCTAGACTCGAGCAAACGATGAGAATCTTAAAACCCAAGGGATTACTTATTTAAAATCTCTATCAAAACACGAAGATGGCCCCTTTCTTCCTCTACATGCTCTAGCTTATCCAGAAGAGCCTTCTCACGTGCTCTAAGACCATCAATAAATTTACTCTCATCATTCCCTATGGAACATTCTTTTAACTTAACTTCCAACTTTAAGTTCTTTTTTAATTTCACTGTTTCCTCATACAACTCTCGAAAGGAATCTTGAAGTTCACTCTCCTCCTCCTCCTCCTCATCCCCCTCCTCCTCCTCCTCTTCTTCTTCTTCTTCTTCTTCTTCTTCTTCTTCTTCTTCTTCTTCTTCTTCTTCTTCTTCTTCTTCTTCTTCTTCTTCTTCTTCTTCTTCACCACCACCACCACCACTCACTTGGGATTTAAACAATATAGCCTCGGAAGCATCAGCAACACAAATTCACTATGATAAAGAATTAAAAAATCCAATATATGACTCACACAATGACTCTACACCCTCACAAATGCCATAACTTGTGAGTTAATACACACCTCTGTATCCACTGAACATGCTCAACAACCATCACAACATGGAGTCCACCGTGTGTAAACAAACTAGGCACATAATTCACTACACGAAATAATTATCAACAGGATGTAGAGAATTAACCAATGGTGCCCACAAACTAGATCTCAAAGCCTATAAAGATGAAACGTGGATATAAAACTGTTTGGGTGTAAAGTAGGATTTAGTTAAACACAGAGAGATTTTTGCAAGAGTTTGAGAACTTAAAAGAAATGAACAAGTCTCTAAGAAAATTTTTTCTCTGCACTCCTATATATAAGAGCTTTTCTAAAAATGAGATAAGGATGAAAAACTCAATTTTGAAAAATGTGCAAGGTCGTTCGAATAAAGTCATAAGGTTTGTTCAAATGACCTTTAAGGTCTCATTGGAACTAAACTTCTAACGTCATTTCAAATGAGAAAACTGTGTAAGCCAAAAATGGTTGGCTCGAAGTTCGTTAGATCTTGTTATAACGAGGTACAATAGCTCGTTCGAACAAACGCCATAAAATCATTCGAACGACTTGGAGAATTTTCTAAAAAATAAGTTTAAAAACATTTTAGAAAAACCAACACCCAATTATTAAATATCTAAGGAACAAAAATATACGCATTCATACCTGAGATATCCCCGAAAGTTAAAGACAAAATGTGGCACGAAATATGACACGATGATGTAGAACTTCTAACTTGTCCGCCACATCTTTAATCAAACGCGTCATAGGCTTGAAAGGTAAACACACGCAAGTCCTAACCTATGACTCAAAGGTTTTGTCCAAACATGGAATAAGCCGAAATACATTAAAATTGACTATATCGAAATTTTTTCTTATAATTATTAACAGGCATCACAGTCATTACATTGAGTTTGAAGAGCCCATCTCTCAAATATACTTTTCTCACATACACACCACTTTTAGTAACTACAAATTTATTAGAGACAAACACTAGTTTAAGTCCCTTCTTTCTAAGCAAGGATCCAGAAACCAAGTTCTTTCGAATGTCCGTGACATGAAGCATGTTATTAACAGTAAGTTTCTTTCCCAAAGTCATCTTGAGTAAAACTTTTCCTTTCCTTTCAACCTTCTAAGTAAATGAGTTTCGCATAAAAAGTTATTCCTCATAATTCGAGTATTGGTAGGAAGTGATCATATTCTCATGAGAACAAATGTGGCTAGTGGTCCCTGTGTTCACCCACCATTCTCTAGTATTACTCACCATGTTGACTTCGAGAATCACGACCGAAAGATTCAAATCAATGATTTTATCTGGAAGGTTCTCCACCTCAGTGACATTGGTTTTTGTGAGCTTGTAATTCTTGTCCCTTGGTTTTTTTGCTTACAATAATGTTTAACACGATGTCCCTACTTGTCACATACAAAGAAAAATATAAAACGCCCAATAGAATTTGACCAAAAAAGTTAATATTTAGGCCAAGCCAAAGCCCATGACCCACATTCATCCTAAGATGAATCGGGCGACATGCGTGTTGGCTTGGAAGTCAATCCAAGCTCATATTGGTCCTTACTCCTTCAAAGAGTTGGAATATCCTAAGGGCATAAAACTCATATGCGAAATTGGGTCAGAATAATACACCCACTTCTCATATTTTATTTATGTTGGACTTTAACCTTTCCATTAAATTTCAACCAAGCTCCACACCACAAATGAGTACTTTGGACAATAATTTTTTCATTCATTAATTTATGATTTTGGACAAGTAATTATTTCATGTTAGACTCGCATTACAGCTCAAAATTGCCTCGAAAGACTTGTGGGTCCTATATTAAATTAAATCCAAAGTTGACCAAAATATGATTTTGTCGATCCAAATAAACCCTTAAATTCTAATCGTTTTAAAAACATTTTCCATTATAATAAAAAAATCCAATTCACATTGAAATTTTTAAAAATAATTTGACACGTAAGATAAAAAGACACCACCACTGAAGATAACCTAAATGCAAGCCTTTTCGTCATTTATTTTTCTGTATAAGTGCACACACACATTATTGGGTATTATTCCTAAGATTCTAAATAATTAAATTTGTATTTTGTTGATGAAACACTACCAAGTACAACAATGTGAGATCCAAACCTTGCTTTGATGTATTATGAAAATTGACAACCTGTACATTTGGTAGGAACCAATAAAGTGATGAAATAATTTAGTGAGAATCCATGAATGAGTACAAGAAAAGAAAATTCAATTTGCTAACATTTGTAAATACACCGTGAGAAGTCATTGAGTATATAAACGTATACTATGTTCGGTGACTTCTCACCGAATGTCCATATATATATATATATATATATATATATATATATATAGAGAGAGAGAGAGAGAGAGAGAGAGAGAGAGGCAGGCTCCTGTGCACACTAAGTTTGCACATTACCTTTTATATATAGAAAAAAAAATATTTTTGAGTTGATTTTTTTTGTGTGATATTTAAACATTTCAAGGAACCCATATTAAAAAAATCAGCTCAAAAAAACCTTTTTTACTATTTTTAAAAAATCGGTCAAACTTTCGCAGTTTTTAAGCCCTTTAAAAACTGTGAAAGTTTGACCGATTTTTTAAAAATAGCAAAAATAGTTTTTTTGAGCTAATTTTTTTTATGTGAGTCCGTTGAAATGTTAAAATATCACATAAAAAAATTGGTGTGCGCCAGCACTAAGTTTGCACACTTTTAAAAGGTAATGTGCAAACTTAGTGTGCAAACTTAGTGTGCACAGGAGCCTGCCTCTCTCTCTCTCTCTCTCTCTCTCTCTCTCTATATATATATATATATATATATATATATATATATATATATATATATATATATATAGAGAGAGAGAGAGAGTCCTAATTTTGAAAGGAAAGTATATGTGGACAGTGATTTAGAATATAGGTGTTTTGGCTAATGAAATTTTATAGTGACTAATTTTATATAAGAAATATCAGATGTGCTATTTGAGTAATAGAAATATCAGTAGACCCTTTTTTTTTGTATATTAATACTAATTTTTTACTCCAACCTCTTTTAAATCCTATTGGCATTTATTTAACTATATTACTCATATTTTTAAAAGTTCTTAAACCGGAATGTTTAAACTGCTAATCAAAATCTCTACTCTCATATATACACAAATTTTCCCCATTTGAGAACTAGCTCCATTCTCTCTCTCTCTCTCTCTCTTAATGTCAATATCCAAATTTGGTTTATCTATATGTGTTATATATATATATATATATATATATATGGAGTTATGACACCCCGTCTAATTAAATACCGGGTGATCAGGCATTTATTAAATTAAAACAAAATTTACAAATTGGTTCATTCTCAGCGTCACTGTCGAAAACCCAATTAATTACTTATAACTTATTAGTTAATTAAGTCATTGCCAAATTTTATCTTTCATTAAACAAATAAATAATAATATGCGAAAAAACTGAATTACAACCTTCACACAATACTAGAGTCCAAAACATCTCAAGTAAATAAATAATAAAGTCTTGCCGAATAAACCATTGGCTAAAAATATCAAACCAATTAATGAATCCAACTAATAAGAATATCTGAATACAAGTCTAAAAACGAAATACTAAAAGAATAAATCTCAAATGGGGCCAACATGCCCAAACTGAAATACTAGAATAAGATCCTATGCTAGAAATGAAATGATAGATGCATCTAATCAAAACTCTGTGAGCCTCCACAGCGCTGCAGCTATACGTCCTTGTAAGGAAGCATCAAGTCCGGCATCCCTGTAGCTGGACACCTAAAAGGTTTTGAAAAGATTTTATAGCAAGGGTTAAAACCCAAAAAATTTTAAAAATATTTAGCAAGTGTTTATCACAATTTAAAATCAGTTATTGATTAGACATGTTAGGTTCACGTACACTCTCTTGAGTTTCCTCACCTCTCAACTATTGTGCACACCTAACGTTTCTACTTAGCTCACCTAGATATTCTACCTAAGCTAACTAGACTTAAGTATTTTTGAATATGAACACGTCTCTGTTCCGATACCGCCCATACAATATTTCACCTGTTAGTTAACGTTTCTCATACGTTATAAGAGTTAAAATTACCATTTCATTTATATTTTCATTATCCAATTAATAAAGTTTTACTACTTAATTCAATCTTTAGATATTCACTATCTAACTGTGTAATGACCCCACTTTTATATATATAGTTTGTTTTTACACTCTTGTGTTACTTATTATCTTATAAAATTTGTATTATTAGATATGAGGTATTATTGGATATCAATATAACAAACCCCATTTTTAATTACGAAGAATCAATTGTAAATTGGATCAAATCGAAGTCTTATGACATATCTTAAGGTAAATAATAAGTTTTGGGGTAGAAAATATAATTTTATGAAACTTTAAGGACTAAAATAAAAATATAAAATGGGCCATTTTGTAAATAAAATATTTTCAAGGACATCTAAGAAATATTTAAAATATAGTGTGAAATTACCAAAATACCCTTCATGTGTGAAATGACCCTTATACCCTTATCACCTTTCCACCACGTGCTGGTCACTTCCACCTTCCACATGTCATCTGTAGAGAGAGAGCTAAAACACTTGTCATCATTTGGTGATATTAACACTGCAAGACCACTCTGGATCGCGACACCTCGGTGTTGAATCACCAATCCAAAAAGCCTAGTCATTAGACACGTGCCAACACCGTAATACTTTTGGAAACCTATAAATAGGGCCTTAGGGTTCATTTGAAACTCACACCAATTCCTTGAGAATTATAGTAAGAAAGAGTGATAGAAAGCTTGGGAGATATCTTAAGAAGGAGTTTTAAATTTCGAAGAAAGAATTCATTTCGTAGGTATGATTTTATTTAAATGTTATAATTTATTTTTATAGTTTTAATTTTGTGTTTTATAGCTTTACTTAGTAGTTATGCTGGTAAAATGCACTAAGGACTTCACTAATCAAAACTTAAAGTTTAGAAGAAATCCAAGTTGATTTTATTTTCATGTAAATTTGTTTGAAATTGTATATACGCTTTTAAAAATGAATTTTTAAAAGTAATTGCTCGTTATTATGGAATCCTATTTAAGTAATTCCAAAATCAGTCCCGGTGAAATTCTGTCTAGACGGGATGGTATTTAAGTGGTGCCCCTGTGACCCTCCATCTCTATTGGGAATGAATTCGAAAATGTTCTGTCTAGAGGAGATGGTATTTAAGCGGTGCCCCTGTGACCCTCCATCTCTACTGGGAACCGGCTAATTAGGAAGAACTATGAATTGAGTCCTCTAATTACGATCAATGAGTTTTAAAAGTTAAGAAAATGGGTTTTAGTAATCCTTTGAAACAAATTATTATTAAAATAAAATATGTAGACTGCACCTTGTTTAGAACGTATACTTAAACCTTTATCGTATTTATTAGATAGAGGATGTTTGGCTCTTTAATTAAAAGGCTTTGAAATTTGTGTCAAGTTGTAACTCTCGGATATTTTAATATAAATGAAGTTTCCTTTAGAAAGCTCTGATGATGTAATTCCTCCACTTTCAGTATTTTATGATTTATAACCAGGTGATTTTATTTCCGCTACATATATTTTAAGAGAAAAATTTTAAGGCCAAAATATTGAATGCCTTGTTGGCATGTCAATACACTCGTTCCCTACTATTTTTGGGTCGGGGTCATGACAGAGGTGGTATCAGAGCATACGTTATGAACCCGTAGACTACTGAGCATAGGTTTCGAATGTTATAGATTCTGTGTTTCCATCCTTAGGAGATAGTATTAAAAATCTAATTTATGTGATAACCCTACCTATGTGTTATATTATTTATAATTGGCCTTTTAGTTTTCAATATTGATATAGTATAGTAGATCTTACGTTTGGCCATGACTGTAGAAAATGACCAAGAGAAGATCATCAATGGGAACTAGTGATTCGAGTATAGAAGGACTGGAAGGTGCATACAAGGAAATTGAAAGTCTAGCAAAGATTGTGGAGTAGCAGGTGAACAATGGAGTACCAAATAATCTTGAACTAAGTAGATGTACTATTGAACAGTTCAAGAAGTTGAATCCTCCATCTTTTAAAGGTACTCCTAACCCCACCGAAGTAGAAAGTTGGGTGATGCAGATGGAAAAGATACTTGATGTTCTTAAGTGTACCGATGAACAAAGGGTGTCATTTGCAACATTTATATTAGAAGGGGAGGCTGAATATTGGTGGAGAATGACTAAGAGAATGCACGGGGAAAGGAATACTTACATAGGTTGGAAGAATTTCTTAGTAATCTTTCATGAGAAATATTTTACGGAAACGGTGAAAGACGAAATGGCAGTTGACTTCATAAGTCTAGTGCAAGAGAATATGACGGTTAGTCAATATGAGGCAAAGTTTACTGAGTTATCCCATTTTGCACGTCATGTTGTAACAACTGATGTTTAAAGAGCGAAGAAGTTTGAGCGTGGGTTAAGGTTGAATATTCGTAGTCGAATTTCCATCCTGAAATTAACATCATATATCGATGTTGTGACTAGGGCTACAATAGCTGAGAGGGATGGTGAGTAGTCCAATCGAATTAGAAATGGAAAGAGGAAGTTTGGGGAACAAAAAGGAAAGAACAAAAATTATAGAATTTTCTTTAGGAACACATCCAATGTTGGGGGATCTAGTGAGAACAAACAATTTAATAACCAGATATTCAAACAATGTGGAAAGATGCATAGAGGACGACCTTGTTATAAGGATTCATGAGCTTGTTTTAGATGTGGATAGAAAGGACATCAGATAAAAGACTGCCCAAACCCAGCAAGGGTTCCAATAAAGCCTTCAAGTGCAAAGAAGGATCAAGACAGACAGGGTAGAGTTTTTGCACTTTCTGATACCCAAGCTTCTAATGCGGTAGTGTTATGTACACTTTCTATATTTGCACAACCTTTTAAAGCTTTGATGGATCCCAGTTCTACCCATTCATTCATATCTATACATGTATTAAATCGCTTTCATAAATTGCCTTAACCCTTGAATCATAACATACACGTTTATACTCCTTCAGGTGAGTTATTGATGGGTAAATTAGTATACAAGGCTTGTCCCATAGACATTGATAGTCATAAATTATTTTTTGATTTGATAGTTTTAGACATTAGAGATTTTGAAGTCATTTTGGGGATGGACTGGTTAGCATCATATCATGCTAAGGTGGATTGTTTTGAGAAGAGTGTTACTTTCCAAATTCCTCACCAACCAAAATATAGTTTTGAAGGAACTGGCATCATATCTCTGATCTGTATTATTTCTGCAATGCAAGCCTATAATTTTCTTAAGAAGGGATGTCAAGGATTTCTTGCAACTGTTACTAGTTTGGAGATGATAGAGCCTAGATTAGAAGATATTCCTATTGCTAAGAAATTTATGGATGTTTTTCTTGATAATTTACCCGGTCTACCTCCCAATAGAGAAATAGTTTTTACCATTGACCTTATTCCTGGAACTATACCAATCTCAAAACCAACATATCGTATGGCACCTTTAGAATTATGAGAGTTAAAATTTCAATTAAAAGACCTTTTAAACAAGGGTTTTATCATAGCAAGTATATCGCCTTGGGGTGCTCTAGTGTTATATGTGACAAAGAAGGATGGGACAATGAGACTATGTATAGATTATCGTGAACTGAATAAGGTGACCATTAAGAATAAATACCCCTTACCTCGTATAGATGACTTGTTTGATCAATTAGAAGGTCCACAAGTCTTCTCTAAGATTGACCTTAGGTCAGGCTATCATCAATTGAAGATTAAGGATGATGATATTTCAAAATCAGCTTTTCGTACTAGATATGGTCATTGGTATATATATATATATATATATATATATATATATATATTTATCTCGCTAACATATATCATCACGACGTCTCTCAAAAGGACCGCCATGAAACATGGGCAGTCTCTGATATGATTCCATGTAGCTCTCATACTAAATAGAGACAAATGGTTCGGTACATATCCTTGAACCAAAAATCAAATAACAAGCAGCAAAGGAAAATATAGTTCTAAGTCTTTGGGCTACTCACATACCTAACGTACCCAAACGACATGCCGGACACACTAATACACGACACATAGTGATCCGCTCTAAGTTCTATGTTCTGGGGCACAAATTCAGACCTCCTTGGAATCGGCAAGGTGGGATCGCCCACTGCGAGGGAAGCTCCGTGATAGCAGGTAGCGTTGGTATGTTAACACATATCATCCATCATATAATAGGTACACATAAAACCTATATAGATTCAGTAGGTATTCACACAACCTAATTATCATCATTTGTATGTAGTATATATCACTCTAATACTTACCGTACATTCAATTTACGATTATTATCACTATCGCATTTAATGGAGTATTATTGTCTAATCTAATGGTCTTAGTTACCCCTTGTTTTATTTCAGTAGCTAAGTCTTTCTTATCCTACTGGTCCATACGATAAGCTCGCTCACGCTTTCCCGTAGTTACATTCTCATACTCTGGAATTAAGTACATTATTATTTAATCTCGTTTAATCATCGTCTTAATTCTCTCGATAAGAATTGGTCCCTTAACCCTATCATGACCTATTACAATATAATAAATTCCTCATTATATTCTAACATTGTCCCAAAAGTTTTCCCGACAAAAGTTTAGCAGTTTGAGGCTTAAAAGGGAATTTTTCATGTTTTCTGGGAAAACGAATCAATTCTCCAGGAGGCCAAATCGATTCTCTTTGCCGAATCGATTAGAAAACTTGTTGTATCATCTTCTTCCTTACGCAAGTGCATTTTTTCACCATTTTTTCTCCCATAACTGACATGTTCCTTCACCAAACTTGAAACGAATTGTCCCTTACCATTTCTACATGCATTAGGATGATTTCTAACGTAAACATAATATCAAAGCCTTATAATTTTCATTCAAGAATGGATTGAATCATCTAAACCTCAATAACCATTGGTTTCAATATTCTCCATTCATATTCAACATGAACCCAGATTTAATTCGTGGATAATAACATATAATCTCTAATTTATTATCCTCTACAGATATCCAATCCTTCTACATGCAATTCCTACCCAAACATGCATTTAAATTATTCTTTTCTCCCAAGAATCTCAATTTAATCAAAATATAATGAAACCCTAACAACATGGGTATTATAACCTCAAAAGGATTGCAAATAAACACTTGACTTTGATTAATAGGGTCTGATTTCATGGTTGGGATGATGGATTGATCATGTTCTCTTCCAATCCTCACTCCAAACTTGGTTGTGGTGTAAGAACACACTTTGATTCTTCAAGAACTCTCCCAAAAGCTCCCAGAATGGTCTCCCCTCCCTCTCTAATGACCTCTATTTGTTTTTGGTGTTTCTAACCCGAGCCCCTTCTACCTAACATCTGATATAAGGCTACAAAATTCGTAGGTCTCTTTAACCTATTGTACGAAATGACCAAAATGCCCCCATAGGGTGCCGATTTAGTCCAAAAATGCCCTGGAATCAAAATAACACCCCCGGGCATACTATTTCCACTGTTTAAACCCTTTTGGAATCATCCGTGACCTCAAAATCATCATTCGAGACATTCTACGTAATCCTCCCATCTTTAACTCAAATTAGTCAACATGCGACTCCCGATTAAGATAAATCTAATTACGCTAATATCACTCGCTATTACGCGTAATAATTCTATACGTTATTTACTATTCACTTAGTAAATTAAATTCATAATATTAATCATTATCTCACTCTCAATTAATATTTAATAAGCACATTATTACTCAATTCAATTAAATTACTTCTCTCGCTGAATTTAAAATAAAGCTAATTAATTACCGAATTAATTAATTCAAATATACAGAAATACATATCGGCATATTCTATAGACTACGAGAACGCATTCTCATATAAGGCACACCACAATGTGTATACAGATAAATACATATGTCCCCATATATATGTACGACACACGAAGATATCTATCTTCGGTATCCTATTCGTGCTCTATCGATAATACCCAGAGGAGTCCCTCATCCCAAAATGGGTAACAACAAAACATAAGCAAGTGGTGCGGTACCTACGTAGTACACCAGTTCACAACCCATACCCAACGGTGACAAAGGATCCGAGCATCCACACCTACCTCTCGTAAACTAGCGTTTCTACGTAGCACTATAATATGACATAAAACTACTCCTAACCCACCTATACCGATGTGTACTCTAGTCTCGAATGCGCGCACCCCAATCGATAGGATGGTCCATGAACCCAGGTATGTAAACACAAAATAATATAATACATTTTATCATCCAATATGTTCAAGCAGCTACTCTATAACTACTTTTACCCAAGGAAACTCCATCCATATAAATATAGCCTTCTCAGCTTAACCATAACATTCTAGTCAGTTATTACCTAACTTATATTAAGTCGCTATCATATGACTACTCCTCAATTAAATATTAAGTCCCATAGATCGCCTCCTAGGCTTAATAATCAAATTTACTTTTTCATTTATTTCTCCCAAAATATATATGTTTATGTAATTATCCCAAGCTACCCTTATCAGTATAATTAATTATTTCAGCATGTTGCCCTTTTAGCTTAGAATTTAATCCTTCTAGATGACCAACCTCAGGTCATTCGAATGAGACCAATCTCGTTTGAACGAGAAAGGTACCTTTTTCTAACAAGTCATTTGAACGAGCTTCTAACGAGATTGACGCTGGCCAGATTTTGACGGTTTTTCCTAAGTCAGGATTTTCCAATCAATTCTAAATGCATCAAACTTTGTTCTACTGATTAAAAAACTAATTTATGATATGGTAATGAGGTCTAACATGTAATGGAAACGTTATAAACAAGATTTCTCATCTAAATCATCCTCAAACGTCAATAATTAAATCAAAGATTTCAAGAACCTTAGAGTATACAAGCCTTATCTCATCTTCAACTCAAGAACATAATTCCAGATTATAAAAGAGTCCTACACATGAGTTCTATAATGGAATTCAAAATTAAAAAATCTACATTTAGATTTTGTCATGAAGGAAACATGGATATCAGATTATAATACGTGAATATCATCAAAATTCTATCAAAACTTAAGAACCCTAGACATGGTTACATTACATAAGGATTTAAATCCTATTATAAACATGGATTCAACATCAATACAAGAATATAACATTTTGAATAAGAATGGCAAGAGAATTCTTGCCTGAAAATAATAGGGGAGCTTCTCTTTTCTTCCTCCTAAGTGGCTTCTCTATTCTCTTCCTAGATGTGTAGCCTCCCAAAGTGTGTGGTGTGGATATGGGGGGTAATGAAACCCTAAGGCTGATTTTAATCCTTTAAATATCATTTTTATTTATCCTAAATTCGAAGATCTCTATATGGACAGACTTAAGGCCCCTAAAAAGGTTCCTAACCATACCCGGTTTGGCTCGAAACTCTTACCCAACGTTCTACCTAACACATAGGTCCATTTTTAAACTCTTAAAATGGGTATTTAAGTCATCTAATCATATTTAAAAGTCTATAAAAGATTTATACATTTATTTGTATGCCCATCATTATCATATACATATATCTTTAATACGACTTAATTAAATCAATGAGTCATCAATTTATTCGTGACTATTTTCTTTATTTGCAATATACCGCCATACCATAAAAATCATGACACTTGTATCACCTTTATGAAATATTATATTTAAATTAAATACTCTAATATAATTAAACATAATTGTTAAATTATTACGCCAAATTAAAGATAAATACAATTATTCTATCCGAATAATAATCCCTAAAATTTTAGTTAAATCAATATAACTTCAATTTAATACTCATAAAAATGCGGGGTATTATATTTTTAGATACGATTTGTTGTTTTCCTGATCTAATTAGTTTAAAAACTATCTTTTTTCTTAAATCGATTTTTAAGATTTTTTATTTGTTGTAAAACTGATTTGAATTTTTTTTTAAAGTAAAATAAATAAATCTAAACAAGTTTCATGTGTGTTGATAGTTTTGTAAAGTCAGATCTGGAATTTGTTCTTCGGATTTAGATTTGTAATTACAAGTTTCATTTTCTCTGGTTGTTGGAATTTTGGCGTTGAGGGACTATTTGGCAGTTTGTTAGGGTTTTCAACTTGAGGTGGAGATTTTTCAATTTTGATTTCACTAGTTACACCGATAATTGATCGGGGTCGCTGGTGGTTATTTGGTTCAATTTCTCAAGCGGTTAAGGGTCTCCAAAAATTTTTCAAGGGTTAACGACATTAATTTCGAGATTGAACTCAATCTTTGGATTGAACACTATGGAACCAGATTTTGGTTACCGCTGTGTCTTAACTCACTATACAAAATCAATATTGAATATCATAAGTTCTTACGCGCCCCAAGGAGCTTTAGATGAAAATGTAAATAAATCATTTTGGGAATTATTGGATGAAGTATCATAAAAAATTTTACACATGAAAACATATTAATAGGAGGTGACTTAAATGGACATGTAGGAATATAATGACATGGTTATCCAAGGATATACGGAGGTTGTGGTTTTAGTAAGAGAAATGAAGTAGGCGAAACTACCTAAGAATTTTCTAAGGCATATGATCTAGCGTTAACAAACATATTCTTTTTAAAAAGGGAAGAGCATTTAATAAAATTTAAAAGCGGAGAGAATAAAACTCAAATAGACTATTACTTACTTAGAAGAAGAGGCTTGTACACATGAAAAGACTGTAAAGTTACAATAGGTGAAAGCTTAACAAATAAACATCGCATATTAGTGATAGATTTAGCAATTAAAGGATTTCAGTACCGAAAAGATAAAAAAGGTTATCAAAATATAAAATGGAAGGATTTAAAAGGATGTAAAGAGATAGAATATAGGTTGTAGTTATTGTTAAAAATGAAGTGGAATTGGGACGATAGTGTTAACAACATTTAGTCAAGAACAAAGAATGATATCGAGAAAATAGATAAGAAATTTTAGGTGAGGAAAAAATTCATTAAAAAATAGACTTGGTGGTGTAATGAGGAAGTGAAAAAGACAATACAAAAGAAATGAGTATGTTTTAAAGAGTGGAAAAAGAGTAAAAATCAAAGAAGATTTAGAAAATTATAAGAAGTAAAAAAGTGAAGTAAAAAATATTATTAGAAATGCGCAACAAAACGCACTAGATAATATTTATAATAAATTAGGTACCGAGGAAAGGAAAAGAGATATATATAATTTGGTAAAGAATAGAGATAGATTGACAAGGGATATGTGTCCAGTTAAGTGTAGTAAAGACATAAATCAAAATATATTAATTAACGATAAAGAATTTCTAGATAGATGGGAAGAGTATTTCCAAGGATCATTGAATGAAGAATATTCCAAAAAAGATGTCGAGAACTTTGAATCGAATATAGGAATGGTATATCTGATTATTGAAAAAGAAGTAGATATATTAAAGAATAAAGTGGTTGGCCAGGATAAAATACCCATAGGGGTATGGAGGACCCTTGGAAGTATGGGGATAATATGGTTATTGGGTTTATTTAATAAAATTTTAAGAGAAGGAAACATGCCAGATGAGTGGAGGAAAAGCACCATATTACCTTTGTATAAAAATAAAGGGGATATAAAAAACTACGATAATTATAGAGGAATCAAACTGATAAATCATACTATGAAATTATGGAAAAATGTTATAGAACAAAGATTAAGAAATGAGTCAACTATTTTGGACAATCAATTTAGATTTATACAGGGTGATCAACCACATAAGCTATTTACTTATTAAGAAAATTGATGGAGAAATGTAGGAGTAAGAATAAAAATTTATATATGGTTTTTATAGACATAGAAAAGGCTTATGATAGAGTACCTAAGGATATAATCGGTGCGCTTTTAGGAGGAATAGAATCCCTATGAGTTATATTAAAGTTATTGAAGAGTAAGAAATATATGTGGGGAAACTAACGACTTTATGATTAAAGTGAGTCTACATTAAGGCTCGGTCTTAAGTCCTTACTTATCTTGCCATAGCTTTGGATAAGATTTCTAAGGACATACAAGAAGATGCCCCATGGTGTATGTTATTCGCGGATGATATAGTTTTAGCAGACACTTAAGTAGAAATACTTGGAGAAAAGTCTTAGAATCTAAGGGACTAAGAATCAGTAGAAATAAAACGGAATTTATGGAATGTAAATTTAATAACGAGGCTTCGGATAATATAATGTTAAAGATTGAAGAAAAAGTGATAAACCAAAATAATAAAATTCGTTATTTAGGTTTAGAGTTACAAAGTAATGGGGATATTGATGAGGTTGTTACGAGTAGAATATCAATTGGTTCGATGAAATGGAGACAAACAAGTGGGGTGTTATGTGATAAGATGATAACTAATAAATTAAAAGGAAAATTGTATAGAACAGTTGTTAGGCCACTAACCCTATATAGAGTGGAGTGTTGGGCTTTAAAGAATAACATGAACAAAGTCTCTATGTTAGTGAGATGATGATGTTCTGATGAATAATTAGAATTTATTCCATTAGCGATAAAATAAAAGAAAGTAGAATTAGGTGTTATAGGCATGTGTTGAGTAGACCAGTAGATGCAATTATAATGAGAGAAAAATTATTGAAAATAAAGGGTAACAGAGAAATGGTCGCCCTAAGCTATCGTGGGATGAAATTATTATAAGAGATCTTAAGGAATTAAACTTGAATGATAATATTGCATATAATATATTAGAATGGAAAAAGAGAATCCATGTGGCCAACCCCATATGATGGGATTAAGTAAAGGATGATGGTTATGATGAATAAAACCCAACAAATGAAAAATTAAAATACAAAAGATTCAAAACACATATAACTAGCAAGAATATATCATGAGTCACAACTAGTGTATGTAACCAAAGCTAACATAATCAATCTTTAGATCTATCATGTGAAGTATCATGTGCAAGCAAATGAGAATCATAAAGTCTATCATATAAAGCCTACAAATCGGATCCCCTATCCCACATAAGTGTAACGGGATGCTCTTGGGTATTGGTGACCTTGGTGACTCTACCCTTGGACTTTCTAGAACCGTTTTTAAGATCGAACAAAACCTCTTGAGGTGGCCCTTCCTACCACAATGTGTGTAAGTGAAAGCACGGTGAGCAATGTTACCTAAGGGTTGACCTTTTATAGCATTCCTAGTTGATTCTCTCAAAATCATAGTTTTGGATTTATTAGCTGAAGCATTTTGAGTATCGAAGACAATACTACATTTATCATTTTTTATTTGGACCGTGCCAAATATCTTATACAATTTTTTGAACTTAGACTCCAAATCAAACTTCACACGACTCGAGTCTCTCAATATCTCTTCAAGCTCTATTGTCCTCGACTCAAGTAAATTCCTAGTCTCTTCAAACTTAAGAAGCTCTTTCTTCATATCCTCCATTAAACCTCGAAGACTATCCCTCTCACCTTCAACATACTCTAGCTTCTCTCTAAGAGTCCTCTCACATGCCCTAAGATATTCAATTAAAATACTCTCATCATTACCTACAACACGTTCTTTCATCCTAGCTTCCAACTTCAAGTTTGTCTTTTTCAATATCAACAATTCCATATATAACTCACGGAAGGAAGCTTGGATTTCACTCACCTCCTCATCTTCTTTATTGTCACACTCTTCTCCACTCTTTCTACCATCAAACACTTGGTATTCACAAACAAGGGCCTCAGAAGTGTCACACAAGGAACTATCTTCATGGAAATATTTCTCATCAAAACTAGCATGACAAGCCATGAATGCAATGAAGTTGCGCTCAATGGGGGAATTGGGTCCCTATTCCGGTTCACTATCACTAAGGGTGCATTGTAAGCAATGGGTTTTTTGACCTCCTTCCTTAGTTTAGTGGGACACTAAGCTCACTAATGGTTATAACCCTCACTACCAAAACATTTATTCGACTCGTACCTCTTAAGATCATCATCACGATTTTTAAGGAGTTTCTCGACTTTGTTATGCTTAGAATTATCAAATTTCTCATAATCATTTTTAAATTTCTCTTTATTAAACTTAAGAAATGTTGTAAACTTCTTAGCAAACATAGACATATCATTTGAGTCTATGTTAGACTCATCATTCAAAACCGATGTTTCCTCCTTTCGGACTTTCAACGTTGTGCCCTTATCTTTTTTCTTCATATCTTTGGAGGTAAACATGTAAAGTTCATAAGTTTGTAAGTCATCTAAAAGTTCTTCAATTTTAGTAGAGTTTAAAGTGCCTAAAGAATTCAAAATGGTCACTTTTAGATTAAACCTTTCGGGTAATGACCTAAAAAAAATTTATGACACGATTGTCGGGTATCTTTTCTCCCAAGTTGAAAGAAGGATTTACAACATCAGACAATCTTGCATAGAACTCATCGAAGGTTTCACTCTCATCCATTTTAATGGTTTCAAATTGAATGGTGAGGTTTTTAATTTTGGAAGCCTTAACAACACTTATACCTTTGTGGGTGAGTTGGAGTGTGTTCCAAGCCTCTTCAGACATTTCGTATATCATAATACGTTAGAACTCTTCTGTGTGATCGTACTAAAAAGAGCATTTAAACCATGAGAATTATAGTTTACTATCTCATGCTCATTTTCACTCCATTTTTCTACGGGTTTAGGAACACAAACTTATCCTTCTAAATAAGTTGGTGGGAACAACCCTCTAACAACTGCTTGCCAAACTCGCTCCTCTAACGACTTAAGTGTTGACCTCATACGCGCTTTCCAGTATGCCTAGTTAGAACCATCAAAACCAAAAAATGATAAATTTTCCATATTCAAACCTAAAAGGATCGAACACAATAATTTAGTGAACCTGCTCTGATACCACTGGTAAAAGCCGATGATTTGGAAATTTAAATCTTAATTTCTTCAGAATAAATTTTCTCTTGAACAAAATTAATTCAAGTTCAAATTTACATAAAGAAAAGTTAAACAAACTTAATTAAAAATTGAATTAAAGTAAACTAAAACTACCCAAATTAATTAAGCAGCAGTTACACCATTTTTGTGGTCAAATAAATTTTATCTTTTTAATCAAAGCATGCATCTAGGTGACTGGAAAGATAAAATAAACAACCACAACACCGTGATGTACGAGAAAAATGCACAATGGGAAAAATCTCAGACGGCCCAACCACAAGTCCGCCAAGTACGGAATTTACGAAAAGGACATAATAAAAGACTTACACAATGACTCGATGCCCTTGCAAGCCTTGCTGCTCTTTGTTCTTTCACCTTCTGCCTAGTGACAATACAGGAGTCCACCTATGTCTCGGAGTCCATCGATGGGGCACAATAATCATCACGCATATGAAGTCCACCTTATGAGAAGCAACGAACATAGGATCCTCTACAAGAGACACTCCTCAATAATATAGAGAATGATAAATCTAATGCCAAAACTAAATCTCAAAACATACATGTATGTTGAAACTTGGATCTAAATAAATTGGGTGTAAACTTGGTTAATGTTTTGAAAGTTAAACCATAAATTGAGAACAAAAACTCTCTTGCTTTTAGAAGATAGAAAGTCCCTCAAAAAATTGATATCCCGGACTACATAAATGGTTGGAAAAAAGTAGTGGGAAGTTGAGAAGAAAACTGCCAAGAAAAATTGCATTTTTGAAAAAACTGTTTAGTCATTCGAACGAAATACAGGATCGTCCAAACGAGATATGAACGTGCCTTCTAATGAGATATCAGTGCAAACCACAAATGTACCTTATTGGAAGTCGTTCGAATGAGACTCATATCTCGTTCAAAAAAGTTGGAAAAGTTGTTCTAACGACACCATGAAATAAAAAATATTTTTCCAAAAAAATATAAAGTGATTTAAAAATAAGTTGAAAAATCCTAACAACCATAATTAAATTTTCGAAACTCAATAATAATTTATGCATTTATACCTGAGAAATCCTTAGAACGTTGATGACAAAACGAGGCACGAAACACGACATAAAAATGTGATCTCTTCAACATGGCCGCTACGTCATCAACGAATAAGCCATAGGCTTGAAAGGTCACAAACATAACTTTTATCCCATTACTCAAAGAGTTTTATCCAGAATTAAGCCAATATATACAAATTGACTCCATTGAAAATTTGTCCTTACTAACACATGTAATACTTGTAATGATTTGGGTATTGATTGTTATCAAGATTTTTCTTATAATTTAATTGAGAAAATGCTACTTCATCTTATTTGTTGAAAAATTTATTTGAGGATTCATCATTTGATTTTATTGACACTTCTAGTAATTATAACGGTCCTCCCATTTTTTATGAGAAAAATGTATCCGAACGTGATATTTTTTCTTCTCACGCTTTTCATAAAGTCTCAAATTTAGGAGTGGAGTATACATACCCAATTTTATGTCACTATTTTTGAAAAGGGGGTAGTAAATATTTGGATCCTTATTATAGTTTGTTACCCCCATGTGATGCATCGACATATGATTCATGCGATTCAAATTTGTTTATTATTGATGATGTCAATGCGCACTACTATGGATTTAAGGTTAAAATTTGTATTGTGCGGTTATACTCCTAAATTGATGATGGCTTGGTACTTAGTAATATAAAGTTTATTAATTGGAATGACCCACAATTATTTCGATTATAAATTTATGGTGATGATGGTATTTGTCATGTGTTTGTATATTATTAGTGTATATTTTCTTTCTTTGTTTGGGTTATTTTTTTTTATAGTTAACATGCATTTGTTAACTTTGGATGTTGGCAGCAAAGTGAAGTTCACATGTAATATTATCATTTTACTCTCTTACTTTATTTTCTCTGTCCATATTTTTATTTGAGCATACATTGAGGACAATGTAAAATTTAGGCTAGAAAGTAAGGATAGTATTTTAAAAAAGACAAAATTAGAAAAAAAATTCAAAAATATATTTATTATAATTAAGTTTTGAAATTATTTCTTAATATAGAATTAATTCATGGATCTCTCAACTTATGATTTTTTTTTACACATTAACCGTATAATATGATCGAAAATGGCTATTGGGCGAAAGTTAACATGCTTAACAAATAAATTTGGAAATTATAATCCAGTGAGATTTTGTGCGAGTCATCGCTCTCGAGAGATATAAATCAATCCAAGTTAAAATAACTCTTCCTTTAGTAATAAATTCGTTGATGATTCCAAATTTTTTGTCTTGTTCGATTACTAAAAACAAAACGTCAAAATAGGAATCTTAAGCACTAGAAGTCTTTGTAAGTCATCTTGAGACACAAATCAACTTAATAAAACTTAAAAAATGAGATTACGCCATCGTTTAAAAGCCAAAGATGAGGCCTAAATCGACCTTTTTACATTATTCAATTGCAAGCCCATTTGAGCCAAAAAGAAAATATGTCTTTTTTGTTGAAAATCCATTATCACATCCAACTCCAACTGGGAGTTTAAAGCCTATAAAAAGAAGCCACACCCATTTTCTAAGAATACTATGGTAAAATTAAGGTAAGAAAAATGCCAACAATAAAAGAAGAATAAGTTTGCAAAAGAATGATGTGTGAGAAGAAAAGAAAGATATGTGAAAAGAAAAGAAAAAAAGAATGAAAAAAAGAGTAAGTGAAAAAATAGGAAAAAAGAAAAAAAAAGAAAAGAAAAATGGAGGTTGGAGGAAAAAGTGCCTAAAAGTCAAAATACAGAAAAAATATCTATATTCTTAGAAATTCTGAACTCCAAAAGTCATTCTTTCTAGCCAAAATTCAAACTTATCATACAACAAAAAAAGCCCTAATCGATCTCAAGGGAAATTAGTTCTAGTGTGAAGAGAAGATGAATAGGATCTATGATGTGATTCAATGTTTTCAAAAGGTAATCGATTTTTCGTTCATGAGATAATATTCATCCATTATAAAAAGTCCGTTTTTCATCTTGTATATGTGAAATTTGTACATTTAAATTTACTATTTTATTCACATATACTGTGAGAGAATAATCGATTTTCGAGTGTTTGATTGATAGTGTATATTGTGAGATTTTAAAATTAAAATGAACTTTTGGATAACTTAATGATCAAATCTTTTGAAATGGACGGTTATATTGGTTATGCATACACATACACACACGAAAAGTTGAGATTGAGAAGTGAAGTTCTACCATATTTATGAAGTTTCCATTCAAACTTAGTTGTATTACTTTTGTGTGTTTTGTATTGAGTCAAGTTTTTGAATTTTGTGGATATATTCACTACAAACCCTCATGAGACAAAACTCGTTTACTAGAGTAACCTAAGAGTTTAAAACGACTTGTTTCACATGTTAAGTGCAATCGTAATTCCTACGAAAGTGAGTTAAATTTTAAAATTTAAGTTTTGCTCGAGGACTAGCAAAGTTTAGGTTTGAAAGTATTTAATGAGTGTCTAATTTTGTATTATTTATATCCAAATCTAGGCCGTTGTATCATAAATAATGATCTTTTAGAGTCATTTTCATAAATAAAAGAAAAATGCAAGTTTGAATAAAATTTGAATTAAAATACAATTTTAGTAACTCAAGGGGGTGAAATAGTAAATTTTGATATTTTATGGGCTGAAAATAATTTTTAAATGTTTATCTAGGCAATATAAAGTTCTTCCTAAAATTTGGTTAAATTTGGAGTTAAAACAGAAAAGTTATAAATTTAGGGGTCTAAAATGCAATTAAGGGTAAATTTGTGATTTTCAAAATTTAAGGGGATAAATTTAAATTAATATAAGTTATTTTTTATTTTTATAGGTACCCGTGATGTTAAGTGAAGATCCGAGGTCATTTGAAAAAGTTATGAAGTTACGAGGTTCAAAATGGGAATATACGAAATTCAGCATAAAGAATAAGAGTTTAAATATGATTGGATGCAATAATATTATTGAAATGTTGCTTGGCACAATGTCATGCACGCATGCAAGGGACCTAGAGGTCCTGAGTTCAATTCCCCACTAACCCTTAAATTTTTTTAGTGAAAATTCAAAAACTGTCAGACCTAGATTTGGACGAAAGTTTTTATCAGATTGGTACAAAAAAGAGTCCCACTTTGTATAAAACACCCAAAAACATGAGTATATTTTTATGGTTCTCTTTGGGATAATTACCAACCTAAAATCAACCAATAAAATTTTATTTTGACCCAAATCATATACTTCACCCCTGAGCCTATAAATAAGACCCTTGCATTCATTATTTGAGGAAAAAAAATTAAAGAGAGCTTTGAGAGGTAATTTTTAGTACTTTTATTTTGAGAGTATATTTTTTTGAGGGCCAAAAATTATTCTTTTATGGGAGAAGTTTTGTTAAGATCAATGTAAGGCACAATTATTTTTATAAGTTGATTTATTAATGAGAATGAGTAATCATTCTTACACTTTTATTTTATCTTCAATGGTGATAGCTTAATTTATTTACTAGGACTATGTGAAGTTTATTATGTGGAAGGACATTTTGTCGAGTATTTATTTATATGTCATAAGCCGTTACATTGTTGAAGAAATTCAAGGTCTCATCAAGATCTCATCATCATCAACGGATCTGAATATCAAAGAATTCAAGGAAGGAATCAAAATTCTGGACATCCGGACCGGTCCGCCTGTTTGGAAAACGAATCGATCCTCCCCCGGATCGATCCGCCTTGATCTTGAACCAGTAGACTCCGGATCGAATGCGAACCGAAAATACCACTTTCAAAAACCAACCGGTCCGTCCTCGGACCAATCCGCATCCTTACCGGACCGGTCCGCTTGGGATAAAATCGTGCAGATCGTGTTCAGTTCGGCCGAGGTTTTATTTTATAAACCGACTTCGGGGATTTGTCTTCTAAGACTTACAGAGACGATTTTCAGAGTCCCAATACTCTAAGTCTTCATCTTCATGAGTTCACAAACTCGTGTTTAATTCACACAACCTTGTCATATCTGTGTGAATCACTTTGCAACCCAAGAACACACTTCTGTTTGTTCATACCCTTGTGGAGAAGACCGACCTTCTTCTTCATTGATGCCCTCCTGAAACGGGAAACTTCCAGCCGCCGACTACAGATCCGACGCCTGCGGGTAATTCTGTGTCACTATATTTTCATTATAATCCGAGAAATTGTATGTTACAATATTATAATGAAAATAAATGGTTTTGCCCCTTTGGGGGATTTTTCCTCAATTGTGTGTGTTTAATCATACTAGCATGTTTTACATCTTATTCAATCACACCTATTTTCATGTGTAGGGTTTAATTGGGTTAAACTGAGTTTAATTACATAATTTCTTAATTTGAATGCACGCGCACCTCTTCAAATTGGTATCAGAGCGGGTTACGCTAATCTATCGCGTATTCCTAATTTTTCGCAAAATTTTTCTAAGATATCAATTTTCTAAAAATTGATTTTTGAAAAAGAGTGTGTTCAATGGAGAAATCATATAATAAAATGTCAGTTTTTGACGGGACAAACTATGCATACTGGAAAGCCCGCATGAAGTCGGCTTTAAAGGCCATAGATGAACGTGTCTGGATTTTAGTTGAAAGAGGATGGACTCCTCCATCTGTGACTATTGAAAATGTGACCAATTTAAAACTTGTGACCACTTGGACGGAAGAAGAATTTAAATGGTCATCTTTTAATTCTAAAGGTTTAAGTGCTATTTCTGGATCCATCACTCCTGATGAGTTCCGATGCATCATGACGTGCACTACGTCAAAAGAGGCATGGGATGTTTTGCAACTTACCCATAAAGGGACTAATGCTGTAAAAGAGTCTAAATTGCAAAATTTAACAACTCAATTTGAAACCATCACCATGCATGAAACTGAATGTTTTGATGATTTTTATGCTAGGCTATCTGACATTGTTAATACTAGCTTTAATCTTGGTGAGCATATTCCTAATGCTAGAGTTGTTAAAAAGATTCTTCGTTCCCTTCCTAAGCGTTTTATCCTTAAAGTCACTGTGCTAAATTCTATGGGTAATTTAAATACGCTAAAATTGGAGGAACTTATAGGAGACTTGCAAACATATAAAATTGATATGTTCCCTAAAACAGTCAAGCCTACAGAAAAGGGAATCGTACTTAATTCCCAAGAGAGAAGGAGTGAGGGTTCAGCCAGAAAGAGGGGAGAGTCAACTAGAAAGAGGGAGACAGATTCGTCTGATTCTGAGTGTGATTTTGACTTAGATGATTTGGCTCTTTTTGCTAAAAATTTCAAGAGAATTCTCAAATTTAAGAAAAATGGTAATTTTAAAGATAAAAAGAAGTTTGAGAAAAATAAGTTTGAAAAGAAGAATGAAAAAGTTTTTAAAGATCCTCCTAAGAAAGAAAGTGATACGTGTTTTGAGTGCGACGGTAGGGGTCATAGAGCCTTTGAGTGTGCCACACGTCTGAACAGAGAGAAAGGGAAAGTTGTCCTAAATGCTACCCTTAGCGACGATAGTGAGGTCGAGTCGGTGGATTCTAGAGACGAGTCACCGCATGAGTGTAACTTCACTGCATTCATGGATAGTCATGTGAGCACTTCTAGTTCTCCTCACGACGATGAGGATGATGCATCAAAGGGACACCTCGACAGTGAGATCGATGTGAGTGAGGGGGAGGATGACACAAGTAAGAGCGAGAGTGATATTCAACGTGCCTACGCTGAGTTATATTCTTAGTCATTTAAAACTAAAAAGCGTAACAAAGCGTTAGTTCTTAAGATCACTGGTTTAGAGGAAGATTTAAGAAAATCAAGAGAGAGAGAGAGTCCTCCACCTGCACCACCCTGAGAGAGAGAGAGAGAGTTTGCCTGTGTTGTGAAAGAGAGTTTGTTTAGAGAGAGAGAGAGTTATTTTGAGAAAGAGAGAGGGGACTTGACTAAACAAGTGGCTAGTCTTACGAGTGAGCTCCATACCTCCGTGGAGACTCGGAAGAAACTTGAAGCCCTTGTTGCCCAGCTTACTCATGATCTTGATAGAGCACGAGAAGTCAAGGTACAAATCGAGGACAGATCTGGAAAGATGCTCCTCGGCCCCGCTTTAGGTTTCGGTGATCGGTAGGGAATTGGTTATGATGGTGCCTCCTCATCCCAAATTGAACCAGGACCAGTCCCTGAGTTTACTACTACTCCTTATGGTCATCGTCAAAAACCTCGAAGGAAAGTTCGACCAAGAAAAGCAAACCAAGGTCCGCCTAAGACTGTGTTCTTCTGTACATATTGCAAAAGAAAAGGCCACCTTAGGGAGTTTTGCCATAGTTTGGGTCGGACACGACGTACTTCTTCTCCACCACGTCATACTGATGAGTTTTCCAGTCTAAGAGAGCGTGTTGAGTTTTTAGCTGCCACATCACAGAGTTTGATGGAGAAATTTCGACGGATGTCTTTGCCGTCAGTAAATGCTTCTCACATTACGGCTAAAACCAACAACAACAAGGGTAAACAAAAGGTTACCACTTCTTGGGTACCTAAGAAAGATAAGAAAGCCCTTGTTGTTGATGTTGCTCTCAAAGCACATAATACCTCACAGTGGTATTTTGATAGTGGGTGCTCCAGACACATGACATGTGATGTCTCATATTTTACCTACCTAGAAGAATATAAGGAAGGTAGAGTCACCTTTGGATATGGGAGCAAGTCTAGCATTATAGGACGAGGTACTGTAGAGTTACCAGGATTTCTTAAGCTAGAGAATGTTTTGTACGTCAAAGGTTTGAAAGCAAACCTTCTCAGCATTAGCCAGCTGTGCGACGCTGACTTTGCAGTAAAGTTTGACCGAGGCGCATGTAATGTCTACAATCAAGCCGGTAAACTTTTAGTGCAAAGGGTGAGGACGGAGGATAATTGCTATGGGACTATGCCCACTTCCTCACTTGTCTGAAACAGCGCCACAATCACTCCTGTGGATTTGTGGCACCAACATCTAGGTCATGTGAACGTTAGAGATTTGACTCGTTTAGCTAAAAAGGACCTAGTACGTGGCTTACCATCTCTTGGAAAGTCAACTACCACCGTTTGTGGACCCTGTCGGTTGGGAAAACAAATTTGGAGACCTCATAGGAAGTTGCATTCCATTACCACCTCCCAAGTACTTGAGCTGATTCACATGGATCTTATGGGTCCTACTCGTACTGAGAGTTTGGGTGGTAAGAGGTATATTCTCGTGATGGTAGACAATTTCTCCAGATACTCCATTGTAGGTTTTCTGAGAGAGAAATTCGATGCTGTAGAGTTTTTAACGACCAAGTGTCGTGTCCTGCAAAATCAACACGGAGTCTCGATTAACAGGATACGTAGTGAAAACGGCACTGAATTTGAGGAAGCAAAGGTAGATTTTTACTGTGATAGCCTTGGGATCAAACATGAGTTTTCTGCTGTGAAGACTCCTCAGCAAAATGTGATTGTTGAGAAAAAGAATAGGACAATCCAGGAAATGGCTAGATCTATGCTTCTAGGTCGTAATGTTTCTAGGAGATTTTGGGCAGAGGCAGTGTCTACTGCATGCCACACGGTGAATAGGGTTTATCTGCGTCCACACACACTTCAGACGCCTTATGAATTGTGGACTGGCAAGAAACCCAACCTTGCATATTTTCGTGTTTTTGGGAGTAAATGATACATCCTATGGGATAGAGAGCAATTAGGAAAGTTTGACTCCCGAAGCGACGAGGGAATATTGTTAGGATATTCATCGAATAGTAGAGCGTACTAGGTTTTTAACCTGAAGAGCTATAAGGTTATGGAATCAATAAATGTCACCGTGCAAGATGACGAACCTTCAACGGTTATTGATCCTAACCTTCAGTGTGAGGATGAGGGATTTTCTGGGAGTGATTTACTTGTCCCCCTCCCACACTCTGTGGACCCTACTCTTGTGTTAAGGGACACTCATGCTTGGGTTCACAAGAGTCATGACCCTTCTGCCATTGTTGGTGATCCCACTCTAGGGGTCAAGACTCGTGCTCAGCTAGAGAATGTAGTTAGCCACTTTTGCTACACGTCCAAAGTCGAGCCCAAGAATCACAAAGAAGCACTCAAGGATGAACACTGGATATCTACTATGCAGGATGAGTTGCTTCAGTTTAAAAAGAACAATGTCTGGGAACTTGTGCCCCGACCTAGTGAGACTAATGTGATAGGTACCAGGTGGATATTCAAGAATAAAATGGATGAAAATGGTACTATAATAAAAAATAAGGCTAGGTTGGTCGCTCAAGGCTACACACATATAGAGAGTGTAGACTTTGGGGAGACATTTGCTCCGTTGTGAGGCTTGAGTCCGTTCGTCTACTACTCGCCATCGCATGTCATCTGCGCTTCAAGTTATATCAGATGGATGTCAAGAGTGCCTTTCTGAATGGAATTCTATAGGAGGAAATTTATGTGGAACAACCAAAAGGGTTTGAAGACCCCAAGCACCCTGAGCACGTTTATTATCTGAGGAAAGCCTTGTATGGTTTGAAGCAAGCACCCCATGCTTGGTACAAAAGGCTTACTTTCTATCTCTTAGCCCGTGGCTTCAAGAGAGGGGGAGTTGATATGACGCTGTTCGTCAGGAGAGATGACGGTGATATTTTGGTTACCCAGGTCTATGTGGACGACATAGTCTTTGGATCCACTTGCTCCCAACATACTCATCACTTTGAGGAGGAGATGAAAAGTGAGTTTGGGATGAGCATGGTTGGTGAGCTTACTTTCTTCCTTGGTCTCCAGGTTCATCAGCTAGAGGATGGGATGTTTATCTCCCAATCCAAGTATGCTAGAGACCTAGTGAAGAAATTTGGTCTAGACTTCTCTAAGCATGCACGTACACCTATGAGTACTTCTATCAAACTTAGTAAGGACACTTCAGGCAAGGAAGTAGAGCAAACCTTGTATCGGAGTATGATAGGTAGTATCCTCTACTTGACTGCCAGTCGTCCCGACATAGCCTTTAGTTTTGGAGTCTGTGCGCGATACCAGGCATCCCCAAAAGAGTCACACTTACTCGCTCTAAAATGTATTATCAAATACGTGAGTGGGACTCTCTCATATGGTATTTGGTATTCCTTTGATACCAATGACCGTTTGTCTGCCTATTCAGATGCTGATTGGGCTGGGGATGTAGATGGTTATAGAAGCACTTCTGGTGGATGTTTCTATTTTGGTTCTGCTCTTGTCTCCTGGATGAGCAAGAAGTAAAACTCCATCTCTTTGTCCACTGCGGAGGCTGATTACATCGCCACCGGTAGTTGTTGCAAGCAACTCTTGTGGATGAAGCAGATGCTGGAGGATTATGGGATTTCATAGGACACCATAACCATTTTCTGTGATAACACGAGCGTGATACACATATTCGGCAATCCAGTCCAGCATTCGCGCACAAAGCACATCAGGATACGCGAGCACTTTATACGTCACTTAGTTGAATAGAAAATTGTATCCCTGAGCTTCGTACCCACCAACCGTCAGTTAGCCGATATTTTCATGAAACCTTTAGATGCCCTTAGATTTGAGAGTCTTAGAAAGTCTGTGGGGATTTGAACAGTTGACTGAGGGGTTGGTCCATGTCTAGCATAGGTTGCATTGTCTTCTTCAGATCATCTAATGCCTATTGCTAGTTTGTATCATATGTTTTGTTTTATCTTGTTTTGCTTTTTATTTTTTTTTTGAAAAATCCAAAAACATTTTCTTTTTCTAAAAATTAAGAAAAGCTCAAAAAGATTTTTTATAAAATTTTGAAAAATCCAAAAAGATTTTTTATTTGCACCATTTATGGAAGAGCCTTTAAGATAGCCAAGTCACAATTTCATTCCATTTATCCATGTGATTGTTTGATAGAGATTTGAGATGCTACATCATTTCATCCATGTGCTTTATATTGTTTGGAGTCTTTGAGATGTGATTAGTGATATCTTTCTACATGTTTGACTCCTATATCCTTTATTGCACACATGCACGACTATATTTGATTATTGTACTTGTCTATCTCATATTGGCTTAAGTGTTTCCATCTCAATTCTATCTATACAACATACAATATGTGATAAAACTTAACAAGACTGGAATGCATGTCAAAATAGTTTTGGTGAGCCAGTGTGTTTAATTAAGAATGGGGAGGGGCTGCGAAAGGTAATTATCTATTCTTTGCGCAAAATCCACCGTTCAGAAGAACCTAAAAAATGGAGGAATTTTATTATCCGAGGTCCAAAGAGGTTAAAAGAGCTCGAAAATATTTAAAGGCAATAAAAAGATATTCATGCCATATTATGGGCCATTAGGGTTTCACCATCAATTCTCCAAAGTTTGAGAATTTAGATTACCTCTATTCAAAATAAAAATCTGAGGGAGTTTGGTTGGAGATTTTAAACGGGTTGCACTTTCTTGACAGTCCTGAAAAAGCATGAAATCGTTTTGGAAATCACTTTGAACTTTGATTTGTTGATTTGATTTAGTCAATGTCTCATATTTCCATTTTTTTACACCAAAGGAGGATTTTGAGTTCATTCGTTAGGAGTATCCGATATTCATCTTGCACATATGTCATGTTTGTATGCATTGATTTTCCTATCGAATTTTACCACACCCATTCGTTTACGCTATCATCGACTTGGTTGTTTTGTGTTTATCCATGGTGTGATTTTTGTTTGCTATGTAAAAATTTCAAAAATAGTAGTTTATTCCTTGTGACACCCCGACTTTGTTTGTTTTATTTAATCTTCTCATTTGTCTATTTGGCGACATCATAAAAAGGGGGAGAAAGAATTATCATTATGGGGGAGTTTTGATTTGAGTTTTTGAGTTTTGAGATTTGGCGGAGTTCATCATAATTTGGTATCTATGTGTATCTCATTTCAAACTCGATATGTCACTTGGTATGTCAAACTCGATATGTCACTTGGTATTTTGTTTTGTCTCATGTGTGTAGGTACTTCTTTGATGATCTCTGAATTGCACACCCTGATGAGAAAAGCATTGAGATTCCTGAAGTGTTGAAGAACAATCGATGAAGTCTTATTCATTTGTACCTTTTCAGTTTTGGATTCATGGAAGGGTAGATTTGTATGGAAAGTTTTATACTTGATAATTCGGATGTTTGTTTTTATGTTTGTACCGGCATAGACATAGGGGGAGATTTGTAAGGACATTTTGTCCAGTATTTATGTATATGTCATAAGCCGTTACATAGTTGAAGAAATTCAAGATCTCATCAAGATCTCATCATCATCAACGGATCCGAATATCAAAGAATTCAAGGAAGGAATCAAAATTCTGGACAGCCGGACCGGTCCGCCTGTTTGGAAAACGAACCGATCCGCCCTCGGACCGATCCGCCATCTACCCTGATCGATCCGCCTTGCTCTTGAACCAGTAGACCCCGGATCGAATGCAAACCTAAAAGACCACTTTCAAAAACGAACCGGTCCGTCCTCGGACTGATTTACATCCTTACTGGACCGTTCCGCCTGGGATAAAATCGTGCAGATAGTGTTCAGTTATTTTTTACCCAGGTTTTATTTTATAAACCGACTTCGGGGATTTGTTTTCTAAGACTTACAGAGACGATTTTCAGAGTCCCAATACTCTAAGTCTTCATCTTCGTGAGTTCACAAACTCATGTTTAATTCACACAACCTTGCCATATCTGTGTGAATCACTTTGCAACCCAAGAACACACTTCTGCTTGTTCATACCCTTGTGGAGAAGACCGACCTTCTTCTTCATTGCTGCCCTCCTGGAAAGGGAAACTTCCAGCCGCCGACTACAGATCCGACGCCTGCGGGTAATTCTGTGTCACTGTATTTTAATTGTAATCCGAGAAATTGTATGTTACAATATTATAATGAAAATAAATGGTTTTGTCCCTTTGAGGTATTTTTTCCTCAATTGTGTGTGTTTGATCATACTAGCATGTTTTACATCTTATTCAATCACACCTAGTTGCATGTTTAGTGTTTAATTGGGTTAAACTGAATTTAATTATATAATTTCTTAATTTGAATGCACGCGCACCTCTTCATTATGTTTGATTAATATTGTGTGCAGTTTAAATTCGTTTTTATTTCCCGACATGTTCTAAAAGTTTTAAAATTTTGATATTTATTTAAAACGACACGAGAATGTGTTTTAAATTTTCGACTTTGTTTGAAAAATTCATTTTTTAGTTTATGTATGAGTACTTTTTGATGAGTTATACTTTTATTAAATTAGTTGATAGTCCGTGCTTAAAGATTATACTTTAAAATTTAAAAGTGAACTTTTTAAGGGAATGGAGATTTTAGCCGTTTAAAATTGAGAGGCGTTAAATTTTATTGTGAACTTAACCATATTATTTTTTAAATTAAATACAACGAGAGTCGATTTAATTTGAGTTATAGAATCGGGAATGACGAGTGTTGATGTCTAAAAATTAACTAACTTCAAATTTATAATCACAGATAAAAATAAAAAAAGTAACTCAAACGACACACACAAGAGACACGATTTTTAGAGTAGTTCAACTGTAAAATAGCCTACGTCCACTGTTGTTTTTATTCACTAGGGTTTACAATAACACAGTATGATGTGCATGTGAGTGATTCGAGTTGTCCCTTGAGATAAAGGAATCGTTCGTATTTATAGCGGTGTAAAACCCTAAAAATGGAGTGTCTTCATATTGCCAGGCATTTACATCTGCGTACAATAAATAAAACTCAGTGTTGGTTAGCATCCCATCCGAGTAACTATTGGTATTCCTGCTGGTTGGCCTTCTCTAGTCGACTAAGTATCTCTAACACCGACCAAGTAGGTTGGTCGGCCACATTGGAGGACAAGTGTACATTCATCATTGGTCCACGTAGGATTGTAATTTTTACATACAAAAAAATACCCCAAATGCTCGATGCTTAATGCTTGATTGAAAGTATGGAGTATTTAGCCAAGGAAGTTGCTCGACGTACTGTTTTGAATGTTTGGTCGGCATTCGACCTCCCATACTTGTAAAAATTTCCACTGGCACTGTTTGATAATGGAACTTTTGTAAATAATTCAAACTTTTTTGAACTGCCAAATGACACAATCGCCTTTCGACGCTACGGGAAACGTGCAGCCGACGGTAGATATACGGTTCATTAAGTTAATCATTTCATCCCCATTTATCGAGGAAACCTATAAATAGGTACAAAGTTTCCTTCCTTTATTCTTACCTCAAGCCTTCTGAACTTTAGCATTTTCTTTGCCTTCAAGATTTTTCCCGTATGGCCGTTTGCTGCCATTTTCTTTTCAGCTTTTTGCAACCGTCTTTGATTCCCTATAAGACTTATTTTCCCCTTTTCTCTATTTTATCATATTTTCTCTGTTTCCACCATGGTTCACATCGTAGATGAGAATTCGTCATATGAGTTTAAAGAGAAAAGGAAAATTCCATCTTGGGTAAACTTATAGATACCCCAGGGTCCCATATACGTTTATTCCCTTTCTGAAGGTCACTCGATCCCAACTTTATTTATAGCTGCATGTGGCATCACCTTTCCACCAAATCTCCTTTTTCTCCAATTCGCCAATATTTTTTATGTAGTTGCTACTAGAGTAGCGCCCAACACTTGGAGGGTTGTGAATGGGGTACATAGGTTGAACTAACTTTATGGGACCCTTATTGGGATTTTGGAGTTGATGTTTTGTTATAGGTGGGTCACTGTTGGAGAGAGTACTTATTACTTGAAGACTAGGCAAGCCAATAGGGCTTTAGTAGTAAATCTACCAGACTCCAATAACGACTATTGGGAATATGGGGTAGTTGTTAAGAACTGCCAACATGTTCCCCTCCCTACTGAAGTAGCTTATACTGGTCTTAGATGCCCTCAATCACGACGTGGCATAGGTTGTAACTCTATTGATTATTTTTTCCTTTTTGTTATGCATTTATGATGTTTGCCGACTAACATTCTTGTTTCTTTTTTATGCAGAGGAAAGTAAGAAAAGGTGCCCTAAGGAAGGGGAAATCGATATCAACGATCTTAAGTGTCTGTGGAGATTAAACCAGAAGATTGGAGAAGAACATACCAGGGCTACCTCATTGCTGTTGGAATATAAAAGTTTCATTTCCTCCTTTATTGCCCGGCCTACATTTGTTACGCCCTAAGTTGCTATCAATCTTGAGGAGGATCGTGTGCCAACCTCCTTAACCACTGAATATGCCGGTGCTGAATTAATTTAGGGAGGAACTTCTTCCTTATTTGAGTCCCTTGACCTTTCTGAGATTCCCTTTTCTCCCTCAATAGACATGACCAAGAGGAAGATGTCTAACTTGATGGGTAGTCCCCTATCTCCTCCCCCCAAGAAAATTACTGATACCGGCAAGAAGTCAGCTGAAAATAAATCTTAGGCCACTGACAAGAGGCTTATTGGTGATGATGATACTCAGACTATTGAGCCTCAACTGAAGAGGTTCAGGAGAGGTTTACCTAATCCTTCAAAATCGGTCCAGAAAAATTTAGCCGAGCAGCAGGCATTAGCTGCAAAGAAGACTGTAGACCAATAGGAGTTTGTGAGAAAAATTTAGGCTAACCTTGACATTGAGTCAGCCTCTGGACTGGCCAGGGGTTTGATGAAATCTGGGACACTTCCTGCTGATAGAGTTGCGTCAGCCCCCATGCATAGGTCCAGGCTGACTAAGAGAGTTTTCCATAACTTGGCCATGGTAATTTTCTTACTTTATGCTATTTTCTCCATGATGATGAACTTTTTCTAATGTCTAATTTTTTTCCCTTCTTACAGTTCCTGGTTGATTTTAACCATATGATGGAGAAGGACGATCAATTGTGTTTTTCTTCGAGAGGAGTTGAAGAGGCCTTTGAGGGTCTAAAGCATTTTTTGGCAGAGTCACGACGAGCCTTGGACGAAAAACAGAAGTCCTGGGAAGAGGATTTGAAGAAGGGTAATGATAGGGACAATACAACTGAAGGAAAAATAAAGGTTACTGAGGAAAGAGCTGAAGCTGCCGAGAAGAAGCTGAATGAGGCTGAAGGAAGGGCTAAGATTATTGAGGATAAACTTTCAGATGCCACAGCTAGGGCACAAGTTGCAGAGGATAAGGTGACTTTGTTAAAGGCCAAAGTCAAGGATGCCTCTGATAAAGGTTGGGAGAAGGTTATTTTGCTGCCTCTACTCCAGTTGAGTATGCCAAAAAGTTATCCTTCAAGGAAGCTTGGACTGAGGACTTGAAGGTGGTTGTCCTAAAAGAAAATTCTCAATTCTTCCAAAGGCATGACCCTAGAACTCCTCCTATTATGGATGAGCAGTTTGATGACGAGGAAGGGTTTAGAGAATCTTCTGTAATGCGTATTGAGTCTTCAATGGTGCCCAGTACCAGTACTGACCTACTGACCTACCAGCTTCTGGCCAAGACCAAGCTAAGGATAAGGAGAAGGTTTAACTCCTTTTCAACAAGTTTGTTTTTATTTTTCTTTCTTGATAATGTATTAGCTCTTCTCCCTTAATGATTTATCAATGAAAGAACATTTTTTCTTGTCTCCATTCTTTGTGCCTTTGAATGATCTTGATTCCTTGCTAGTTTGCTACTTCTTGTATTTTGTTATTTCTTTGAATTTGCCCCATTAACTCATATATTAATAACTTTACAGTTTGATGCTAAAAAGGCCATAATTTATGTTGAATCCCTCTTGCTCAAGCAAAGTAAAAACCTTATAAAAGTTGGTCATATCTTCATGTCTGAGGAAGATTTGACTGGATTGCTCGACCCAGACGTTTCAAATCAAGTGAAGGAGTCATATATCCATCTTCATTGTTGTTGGACAGGGATGTTGCTAATAACACTACATATTATGAAATGATTGAGCAACCGCAAGAAGATCACAAATTGTCCCTAGCTTTACTTCACTCTGATTATGAGGCTAAGTACAAAGCATTAAGTGAATGCTGGGATTTTGATAAGAATTTAAAGGACATTACTTTTGCTCGGAACAAGAAGGAACTGTCTTTGAGACAAGATTTAGATAGTACCCAATCAATTGATATAATGTTGGAGAAAGAAAATAATGCCCTGAGGGAAGAAATTGACAGCTTGAAGAAATTAGCTACTATTGGTCCCGATGAGGGTGTTTCCTTTTTAGAGATTGAAAATACAAAACTGTTGGAAGAACTAAAAGCATTGCAGGAAAAGAAGAAAAAACGTGGGCAAACTTCTAGGGAAAGGATAGTTGTCAGACCAACTATTGAGGAGGAAAGAACTAAGAAAACTATTGCCGACCAAGCTGCTCAATTGAAATCCAAAGATACCGCTATTGCCGACCAAGCTACCTAGTTGAAAGCCAAAGATAACGTCCTTAAGAAACTTCGAAGTCAAGTGGAGAGGTTAACATTTAAATTTCACAAAAAGTCAAGGGAAGTTTGGATAGAGGCTTACAATGAGGCTTTAGCCCACATAGATGATCATCTTGCTTAAAGTGGGATTGACCAACTGGTTAATTTTGCTGAATTATAATCAAAACAGTGACTTGTGGCGCTGGAATGACCCATGTCTATTAGATTATAACAAGCCTCCTTTCAAGTTGAACACAAGATGGATTCATCCCAATGCCATTCCCCAATGCCCAATAACTAAATATTTGGGGAATTATGGCCTTCATGATGAGTGTGAGATAGTTCACCCCCCACATTTTCTTAATAGGCCAAGCAACAACAATAGGCAAATATTAATGGATTTCAACATAATCAACTCTCCATATACCCTTGATGATCCTCCTGTCGGGATGGACAAGGTACAAGGAAAGTGTCCAGCAGAATAAATTTATATTTCTTGTACTGCATTTTGCTCACTTATTGCTATTGTAATACATTTTTATCAATGAAATGAAGTCATTTTTTTATCGAGCTCTCTTCATTCAAGCTTATGGTTGTTATTAATCTTTCTGCTGACTAAGTAACCTGTCTAGAGATTAGTTAATCGGCTTATAGACTAAATAACCTGCTCAAATGTTTAATAGCCAATTCATGTTTGAATCATGTATACGGCCTTAGATTTAACTAATGCACTTAGATAAAATCGTAAATAACTTTATTGTACTAAGTTGTAGCATTAGTTATCAGTGACGATCAAGTGTATTAGGAATGTATAATTATTCCAGTATTTTAACCTGGTCGGGTAAAACCTCTAATTAAGAAATTTTACCGAATTCTTGTTCGTGACTTGTCAAGGACAAATCATACATGAAGTTTAACTTTTCTGAAGTTGGAAAAGTTTGGAAAAGTTTGAACCATGCTCCTTTCTGTGAGGAACTTTTTGAAAACTTCTTTGAAGTTGGAAAAGTTTGAATTAAAATTGGTCATTAATTCTAGTTAAGGTGTAGCTACCATACTCCGAAAAACAAAAACACAAAAATTAGAATAAGCAATTACATTAAGGACAAAATTTTCAAACGGAATTACTGATAATACTTGCGCAGATGGTCTGCATTCCAAAGATTCTTGAATTCTTCTCCTTCCAGAGTTTCTAAACGATAAGTTCCTAGTCGGATAACCGCTAAGATACGGTATGGACCATGCCAATTAGGCTCCATCTTGTTGATCTTCTGGATTACTTTCTTGAGTACCATATCTACTTGTTTTAGGTTGGTCGGCTTGACCCTTCGATTATAAAATCTTACGATCCTTTGTTGATAGGTAGTCATCCGAATATTAACATCTTCTCAGACTTCTTCTATCATGTCTAGATTTAGTCACCTCATGAGGTCACTCTTGGGTGAATCAAAGTTCAATACCTTGTGAGTTGGCAGACCTAGTTTCACTGGTACTACTGCCTCACTGCAAAAAGTTAGCATGTATGGGGTCTCTCTGATTGCTGTTCTGTTAGTAGTCCTATATGCCCAAAGGACACTGTGGAGTTCATTAATCCAGTTGCCTTTAGCCTCATCCAACTTTTTCTTCAACCAATCTAGCAAGTTTTTATTGGTGATCTATGTTTGGCCATTGCATTGTGGATGCCCAGGTGCTGAGTGAAGTTTCTGAATGTCTGATCGAATATAGTAAAATTTAAATTCTTCATTATCAAATTGAGCTCCATGGTTAGTTATGAAGGCATAGGGAACGCCATACCTACAAATGATTTGCTTCCATATGAACTGGAAAACCCTCTGATAAGGCATGTCAACCAAGAGTTCAGCCTCTACCCATTTGGTGAAATAATCAGCAGCTACAACTAGGTACTTGAATCTTCATTTGGTGATCGATAGTGGTCCGACCAAGTCAATTCTCCATATAGCGAAAGGCCATGAAGAAGTAATGGGTGTTAGACTTGCTCCTGATTTTCTGTGGATGGTAGCAAAATTCTGGCATTTATCACATTTCTTGGTGAAAGCAACACAGTCTGCTTTCATAGTCGGCTAGTAGTAACCTTGCATCGCTATTCATTGTCTTAGAGACCTCCCAGCTGTGTGAGCTCCACATGAACCTTCATGCATATCTTTAATCAAATCATTCACTTCGTTTGGATGAACACAACGAAGTAGATAAACAATATAACCTCGTCGATATAGAACAGCTTTCTCCAATACGTAATTAGTTGCTTTATACATCATCTTTTTAACTTCTTTCTGGTCAGAAGGCAGTGTTCCTCTTTCAACATACTCCCTTATCGGATCCATCCATGAAGGACCTAATTCCCCAAAAATGACACTGACTTTCATCCTATCACTGCTTCTATGGGTAAAGATCTCCACTAGGATTATTTGCCTAAGTTATGTTGGAGTTACTGAAACAAGACGAGCAAGAGAAATTGCTCGGGCATTATCTAATATAGGAATTCTCCCTATCTTAATTGAAGTGAACCGAGAAGTAACTTTCATTGCTTTTTATGATATCTCATCATAGCTTTCCCTTTGATACCATAAATGTACTGCATTTGATTAACAATCAGTTGGGAATCACTATATACCAATATCTGCCCGGGGCCTAGTGACGAAGACAATTCCAATCCCGTGATCAATGCTTCATACTCTGCCTCATTGTTGGAAGCCTTGAATTGGAATCTCAAATCATATTCCACATCCAAATTTTTTGGAGTGTTGATGATGAGGCCTGCTCCACTTCCAGTGGCACATGGGGATCCATCCACAAGCAACTGCCAAGTTAGAATGTCATCAGAGAACTCTACTTTTACCAGTACTCCTTGCTTGAACACCTTCTTGCTTTGTTGATTTTTTTCTTGAGCAACTGACGAACTAGGTTGATTGGCTTAAGTCTCTATTTGCTTTTGAGCTAAGCACTCTTCTGTGGAAGTCTGCTCGGCAGGCAAACGTGGACTAGGTTGTTCCTCTACATATGTGAATTCGACAATAACGTCTGCCACTACTTGGCCTTTTTATTGCAACTCTGGATTCATAGACAATTTCACACTCTCCCAATTTAACTGCCCAAGATTAACCTTTCAGACTTATGTGGTTTATACAGTGTTTGTCGCAAAGACAAATCCATGTAGACAATAATGGTGTGAGCTTGGAAGTATGGCCCCATCCTCCTAGAAGCTTTAATAAGAGCTAGGACTAACTTCTCCAGACATGGATATCTGATTTCCTCTCCTCAGAATGCCTTGCTAGTATAATATACTAGCCTTTGAACTCCTCTGTCCAATCGAATCAAAGTTGAACTAACAACTGACTTTGAAACAACCAAGTATAAATATATTTTTTCTCCCATAACTGGTCGAAAAATGAGTGGGAGAGAGCCCAAGTACTTTTTCAACTCCAGGAAGGACTTCTCACATTCGTCATTCCACTCAAAGGTCTTTTTAAGTACCTTAAAGAATGGAAGACACTTATCAGTTGCTCGGGAGCCAAAACGGTTCAATGCAGCTACTCTTCCTGTCAGTTTTTGAATTTCTTTCTTATTTGTCGGGGACTGCATTTCAAGAAAGGCTTTAATCTTGTCAAGGTTTTCTTTTATCCCTCTTTTATTAACAATGTACCCTAAGAACATCCCTTCCTGTACTCCGAAGATGTATTTGGTTGGGTTGAGCTTCATCTGGTGCTTTTCCAATTGATCAAATGTTTGAGCCAAGTCTGCAATGTGGTCGGCAACATGTTTGCTCTTGGTGAGCATATTATCTACATATACCTCCATGTTTCTATCGATCTGGTCTTCAAAAATCTTATTCACTAGTCTATGATAGGTAGCTCCAGCGTTTTTCAACCCAAAGAGCATGACATTGTAATAGTAAGTTCTTCGGTTGGTAATGAAGGAAGTGATATCCTTGTCTTCAGGTTTTATCTTAATTTTGTTATAATCAGAATAAGCATCCATAAAGTTGAGTAGCTCATGGCATGCTGTAACATCGACCAATTGATCGATCCCTGGTAAAAAAAAATGATTTTTTGGACATGCCTTGTTAAGATCAGTGAAATCCACACACATGAACCACTTGTCATTTTTCTTCTTTACCATGACTATAATGGTCAACCAGCTTGCGTATTTGACATCTTCAATGAATTGTGCTCGCTGTAATTTTTCTACCTCCTCTTGGATTGCCATATTCTTCTCGGGGCTAAATACTCTTCATTTTTGCTTGATCGACTTAGCATCTAGACATATATTAAGCTTATGGCGAAGGAAGTTTAGATAAATCCCTGGCATATCTTCATAACTTCAGGAGAACACATTTTTCCTCTCTCGAAGAAATGTGACCAATTCTTGTTTGAGAGGGGGAGATAAGCTAGAATCGATCTGGGTGATTCTTTTCGGCTTCTCGTCATCCATTACAACAACTTGTTTTTCTTCCATGACTTACCCTTTTACCAGATCTTCTTCTTCCCGAGGATCCAGAGTGTCAATGTGGAAAGTGATTGTGCACTTCATTTGTATCTCCCGTTGGTCCATTTACTATGCTGACTCCATTATTTGTTGGAAATTTCATGCATTGATGCACTATAGATGACACAACCTCTAGTTACTTTATTTCCACTCTTTCCAGGATTATATTATAGGCCAGGATGATATTATAGGCTGACGGGGCATTTTTGTCTAACACATATAAGCGAATTCTTTCTCTCCTGCTCGCTGGTCATGTGCCGATTAGGACTTCTAGCTTGATGGTTCCCAATGGATATACTTGCTCCCCTACAAATCCAATAAGAGGTCTATGATATGATTCTAACTTGTTTTCTTTAGCCCTAGGCTTTCGAAACAGTTGTAGAACATTACATCGTCTGAACTCTCATTATCAACCACGATCCTTGCGAATTTGCCATGATGAAATCTGCACATGATAACTAATGGATAGGCATGATGGTAAAGAACTCCACTCATATCATTTTTGGAGAATCCAATCACTAGCCTATCTATGTTGACTTTCCTTAGCCAACTATCACTAGATTCAGCCATATTAATTTGTCTGACTGTTGGACAAACCTTATCTTTATTTAAGTAAGATTTTGTTTCTGCAATTGCATCTCCTCCTCCATCGTCTCCTCCTGTGATGAAGTGACACCTAAAGGATATCGTGTTGACCTCCACTTCTGGCTCATCAGGTTTGTTCATCAAGTCTGGATCTTCTTCAAAATCATTATTTCGTGCCCTTTTGTTGTCTTCCCTTTCTCAAGCTAGAGATTCAGACCTCCTCCGATCATCTCGGTTTCCATTTCGATCAACAAACTTGCTCAATTTTTCCCGTCGAATAAGATTTTCAATCTCATTCTTTAGTGCAATGTAGTTATTGGTGTTGTGCCAATGATCCCTATGGAATTCACAGTATTTGGACTTATCCCTTTTGTTGGGATGGTGTCTCCAACTTTCTAGGCCAATTCAAGTCTTTGTTCCCTTTAATCTCCTCTAGGATATGATGAACACCTTTGTTGAGTGGAGTATATTCATCATACTTCTTAATCTGATCAGCTTCTTGTCTTTTCGATCCTTTTTGAAAGAATTAGAATGGTTTTTCTGACCTTCACCCTTGGTCTCAGGAGCTTCCTCGGCTACCATAGCTTCCTCGACATTCATTATTTTTTAAGCCTTAGCCATTAGTTCTGTCATGGTTTTGGGTGGATTCTTCGCTAAAGCATAGTAGAGATTTTTAGCGAGCAACTCACTCATAAGTGATGCAATGGTTGTTTTCTCCTCATAGTCTACCACCTCTAATTTTTCATTATTGAAACGAGTAATATATTATCTGGTACTTTCTCCCGGCTTTTGTCGCACAGTCAAGAGATGAGTGACATTCTTGATCGACTTAGCTCCAAAGCAAAAGTTATCAATGAATAATTCAGCTAACTGATGAAACTCCTTTGCAATGGATTCTTCGTCTTTGCCATTTCACCTACCCGATCTTTTAGCAGTTGCATAGATCCCTTCCAGGAATGTTCTTCTGGCTTAGACTTGGTCGAGGTAGATCTAGTGGCTTTACTGTGTTTATGTGCTGGACTCTCCTCCTGAGAGGTCTGCTCGGCACGCACATAGCCCCTCATACTGGCCCTAGATATTGTGGACCCTTCTCTGTATTCACGATGACACTCCTGCTCCCAGTGATGACCTTTAGGTACTCGGGGTCCTAGGCCATCAAAAGCAGACTCCCTGCTTAGCCTCTCCAAGACACTTGGTCTTTCTTGGAAAAAGATCCACCATCACAGTAATCCCTTGACCGGAATGAAGAAGTTGCATCGGGTTAATATGACCGATCCTGAGAAGAACGAGAATGATAACTTCTTTCATGTCTAGCTGGTGGTGGTGGCATATCTCTTCTAGAATCGGAAGACTTTTTTGCGTAGTGCGGGTCAATTACTTAATAGATTCATGCATGGCTTCCTGACCTCTAACAATGTTGAAAAGAATCCCCTGTAAATCTGCCGCACTAGGAGGAGCAGAAGTAATGATGGGATTACCATAATTTCGAGCACTATTTTCAAGATCATTCATTTCTTTAGAGACAAATAAATGAGACAAATAGTAGAGAACCATGACAGACAAACGTTCCCACAAGCAACACCAATCTGTTGATGTCTAAAAATGAACTAACTCCAAATTTATAATCACAAATAAAAATAATATAAATAACTCAAACAACACACACAAGAGACAAGGTTTTTAGAATGGTTCAGTTTTAAAATAGCCTACATCCACTGTTATTTTTATTCAGTACAGTTTACAATAGCTCAGTATGATGTCCATATGAGTGATTCGAGTTGTCCTTTGAGCTAAGGGAATCATTTGTATTTATAAGGGTGTAAAACCCTGGAGATGGGGTGCCTTTAGATTGCCAGGCATTTACATCTATGTACAATAAATAAAACTCTTGGAATTCAATGCTGGTTGGCATCCCATTCGAGTAACTATTAGTATTCCTCTTGGTTGACCTTCTAGAGTTGGTCGACCTTCCCGCCGACTAAATATCTCTAAAGTCGATCAAGTAGGCCGATCGGCCATGTTGGAGGACACGTGTACTTCATTATTGGTCCACGTGGGAGTGTAATTTTTACATACAACAATGAGTTTAAATTATTGCATAGTATTAGTTAAATGCACGGTTCTAAAAAACGCGGGGTGTGATCGAGGCATGGAGGTCAAGCCTTAAGCCTTAGAAGCCTAGGCGGGCCTTAAGCGTAAAAAGGTGTTTAGGCCTTCTTAATATATTTTAATATTTTTTAATCATAACAAGGCTATTAAATACTAAAATTGTACATATTATAAAAATATGTCTGAATATATGTAAATTAAAATACTATTTGATTATTTTGGATGAGATAATGGTCTAATTAGTAAAAAATTTATTTAAAAGGCGATCTCGTTTCACTAAAACATTGTTGTTTTTAGAAAAAAGTGCGTATTAAGGATTTTACCAAGAATAAGGCGTAAAAAACTTAAGGCGGGGCACTTCTCCCAAGCCTTAATCCTAGGCGGAGCCTAGGTGAGTTTTTTAGAACAATGGTTAAATGTGATAAATGGATCCAACGTCCTAATTTTCTCGCACACTTGATTATATATTTCATAGTCGCACTTTTTATTTGTGTTAGCTTAGTTTAGAATTATATCTCATCTGTAAACTCATTTCGTCTAGTTGGACATTCACAATTATTTAAAAAAATGACGAATCTTCATGAGTTCGACTTGTACTTACACTCGCTATTATATAATAGTCCGTGCACTTGCGGTATTTTATAAATTGACAAATAATATGTAAGCATTGATTGTGAATATTTATATGATCCCCAACATGATCTTTCAACTTTGCCTTTTTTTTTCCAAATTGAAAACTCCTCACTAACAAATGTTTCACACCCCTTTGCCCCCCTTTCTTTGGTTTGGACAAATAACAAACGAAGCAATATGCGGCTTCCGTTGTTATGCCATACTCCAACCACCTCCCACGGTCATTAAACCACGCCGAAATAAATCTCCGTTTATCAATTTCAAATTCTTTCGATGAAAAAAATGTGATTTTAGATTAACAAGGGCTCCTTTGTAGATATGCTCGTCGAACTTTCTCAATTTGTTTAGAATCACCATAATCATAAATACTTTTTCTCAAAGCATGGTCGGATGGGAACTCATCTAAATTGATCGCAATACACGGAGACAGAAGAATATTTGGTGAATGTTGTGATTGTTCAACAGATTGATCTTGCATTTTGACATTATTAGACCCCATATTTCTAGAAGATTAAACTTCGGATTCAGAATGTGTTTCATTAATTCTTTTTCGTTTGAAATATTTTTCCAAAAATCCTAAAAATACAATTTAAACAATTAGTATTCCGCCTAAAAAATACAATATTATGCCTAAAAATATATTTAACATTTATTCTGCCTAAAAATAATATTTTGTTTAAAAATAATCTGCCTAAATATTAACATCTAATATTAACTAATAACATTTAACAATATTAACTAATGTGAGAAACATCAATAATATTAACTAATATTTACTAATAACATTTAACAATATTATTTAACAATTTTAAGTTAATATTAACTAATGAAGTCTGAAGCATCATAAAAACGGGGCTGGTTCTTATTGACAGAGAGCAGCACGCCGAAGGAGGGAGATAAGCCAATTAAGAGCATTAAGCCGAGGGAGGGAGAGAAGCATTGCAGCAGGCTGGAGGAGGGAGATAAGCCGGTTGTTAGAGAAAGGAGCTCTCGGAGAGAGGGAGGAGAGCCAAGGGAGAGGGGTGAGCGCCACAGAGAGAGGTGAGGGCGACGGAGAGAGGAGCTCCCGGAGAGGTGAGGGGGCCACCAGAGAAAGGTGAGGGTTTAAAACTTGAGAATGTGAGAAACTCGATTTTAGGTTTTAACTTAAATGAAACTTTATTACGTTTCTTCCCCTTCAAGTTTCAAAACCCTCTAAAAATCACCTTTTACTTACTTTTTCACACAAAACACCCCTAAATTTTTTACTCAGTAATTTTTTTAAAAAAAATTAGGGAGAGCCTCCGCACCCCCTCGTCCCCATACATATATGCACCTGTGTTTGCAGGAGACAACTAAAGAAGCATAGAGATTTATTAATGCTTTTTTGTTTTCGTGGTTTGATATGCACTCTAAATAAATATTTACTTAGTGTAAATACTTACTTTTAAACTTAACGAGTGAATATTTACACTCCAAGTAGATATTTTACTAAGATGAGATGATCATGAAGAACATAGTGGAGGATAAGAACCTTTATAGATACAAACTTGATGCTAGTTTCTTGTGATAGTAAATATTTATAGTGACATATATTTTCAACTAATTTTTCTTGTGTTATTAAACAATAAATATTATTGTGAGTTGATTGTTCTCTCGTTCTTCTCTTTCCCCTTCTTCTTCTTAATAGTTTTATTGTAAATGTAAATATTTATTTTTAGCGTAGGTTTTGTTTCACATTTTTTTAAATTGTGATAATAAATAGTTACGCTCGAAATACATATTTACTTTTAAGCACTATTTACTTCTTCATCTTCATATATATATATATATATATATATATATATATATATATATATATAAGCTCATCAGTAAATATTAATTATAGTGGCGATAGTGGTATTGGCATGTTGCGACAATGGTGGTGGTTGTGGTAGTACCGTGGTGTTGGCAACGAAAAGTTGTAGTGGAGACAGTAGGAGGTGGTGGCGGTGGCAAGTTATAGTGGAGGCAACAAGTGGTGGTTGTTGCTGCTGCTGCTGGTGGCGGCGGCAACTTTGGTAGAGATTTTAAGATTTAGTTGTTTTTAATTTGTTATGGGTATTTTGGTCTTATATTTTTTCAATTTAGGCTCATTCGACTTATATTTAATAGGACTTTTTTATGAAAACTATTTTAAATGAACTAATATACAAGAGCCCCTAAACTATACCGTTTATTCATGATTAGCTTAGGACAGAAATAACCATCCACAATCCATCATATTCAATGAAAACCTCCTATTCAAGATTAAACATAAAGCAGAGAAGACTGATGGTAGAAGTTACCCACAACAGTGACATGGAAATATGAGTGTGTGACAGAGATGCAGATTTTGGGTTTTCTATATTTTCTTTATAAAACGAGGATATATCAACCAGCATAGTACGTGAAAAATAATGCATCAGATTCATGGAAGAAAAAAGCAAAGATAGAGACAACTTCAATCTCCGAAGGAATAGTTTTCCTTCATATTCTTAGAAAACAAACCCCTGAAATACTGAACAATCCTACAATGCAGAATCAAAACTCTACTAACTAATCCCAATAGAACGGGGTTTCACTATCACGAGGCGCCATTTGAAACATTCCTGTGTCACTAGCATTAGGAACCAGAATTGACTCCATAGTCTCGAGACTGTTATAATTTAGGCAAGGGCCTAACGAATTCGTTTGGGGGACAGAGTTGGGATGGATCATGTGGCCCAAACCGATACTCGATGTCTGAGTTGGAGATGATGACAGAAGAGAGAGAGCACAATCCGAGTGGAGGACTCGGGCCGATGACAAGCCATCACACAACATTTTATTGCTGCCAGCACTACTACTGCTTCCTGATGAAGCAGCAATGGTGTTTAGAAGTGGTTGGCAGGCGTAAACTTCACGGGCTGTTTGGTTGCTGAGTTCGAGATTGGTGCTGTGCATTAAACTTCTGTTGCTTCTAGGTGACGATTCATGAAATCGATTTTGTGAATGTGGGTGCTGGTTATAAAGCTTAGTATCTTCATTGGCTTGGATAGTTCCACCCCAGATTGGGTTAGCCAGAGCAGTGGTTGGATATACTTGAGGAGTGGAGAATGCCAAAAATCTGGTACCTGAAAAGTGTGAATGCAATATATTTATGTCTTTTTTGAATTTATCCACTTAACCTATTCAAAGCTGGGTTCAAGTTCACTCGATTCGATTCCAGTTAATTCAATATGGAGAGTGGAAACGTATTCACTAATGAAGAAATCATTAAATGATAAAGAACAAGGGGTCTTTAGGTTGAACACTTCTACTAAGCCCGATTTTTTGACAGAATATTGCCCGACATGTCATTATGTCGGCCAAAATTCGGTCAAAATTGCGGGCACAATAGTATTTCTGTAGTCCCTAACACTTAAAAAGTGTCAGCGTGGACTGCGGTCCTAATATGATAATGTGAGACTGTTATATTACGAAAGTACTTATTAATACAATTATATTATCACACAATTCGCCAATAAAAACATTGTAATAGAGATATATTGTAATCTGAAATTCATATTATATAAGACTGAGTGACTATAAAAGACAGTTATATTATCACATACACCTATATGAACATAACCATAAAAGACATTTATACTATCACATACACCCAAGTTATATAACACTGAGTGACTGCACACTAAACCACCCTTTGCATGAGGGACTCCGACAAATTTTCTAGAAGGAACGATAGACAATTCATATTAGGTCCCTAAGACTTGGTCAACTTAGTAAAAAACAAACTCATGTTATTGAAACTTTTATGATATCCCCTCTGCTTTTAATATCAGTGAAGGTTGTAAAGTATTAGCACGGATTGAAAAATAACTTTTCTTAAATATCTTAGGAGGCTTTGTAAAAAACGTGTTTTTTTACTAAAACATCTTTGCATTGGGGACCAAGGCCTAAACAGCCCTTGTAACAAACCTTGGTTAGTGGAAATGAAAGTTCCAGCACTTGAAAGGGGTTCTGGCTGAGGTTTCCTTCTCCGACGGTTATGTCCATCAAGACGCTTCCGACAACTTCTCTTTCCGTCATCAAATTCCTCAAGCGAATGGAACCTACAAAAACAAGTCACAAAACAATTGAGGCCCTCGTGGCAGAGGAAAAGGAACCGATGCAGGTTATATCAAACAGCACACTATTACATAGGCATCAATCAAATTAAAATTCTAGAGACATGCATGAGAAGAAATCAAAATTTTAAATTCATGTATAAACTTTGTAACTGATCGGAATATAAATGAGGGCATGGTTCAAAGTTCCTTCAGAGTATGCTTCGTAATCCAGAAAACAGGTTGGTTTTGGGAGGATCATCTCGAAAATACAATAGAACGCTTGAAAAGATGATAAGTTGAGAACTTCAAATATTTTCTCGAAATTTTTTTTATTGCAATGTAGTGGGTTTTGTAGAAAACTCTTACGTTTTGAATTTAAATGCAGGTTTCATTTTGGAAGTTTCATCGGAAAAGTGTAGAAAGTTTGATGTATGAATGAGAAAAATGTGTGTAGGTGTGGGGGGTGAGGGGACCACAATAAGACCTTTGGCCAAACCAATTTACAAAATTCTTTGGCTGCGAGTGGCCGTCTAAAGTTTAAAACTAGTCCAATAATTTCTTTGAGATAGCTAGACAATAAGATATAAAGTGGTCCAGATATGACTTTAGAATAGTTAGACAGTAAGATATAAAGTGGTCCAAGTATGATGCATGGGATGGCTGTAGAATTGGAAAAAGGTTTTGTCCTGATCTTCTAAAACACTACTAAGAAGCTAACTAACCAAATATAATGTAATAATATTGAGCACTGAAGCAAAAGGTTGATGCAGCACATATATAGACGAAGAGATATAAAGAGATTTGTGTATATGTGCATGCGCCTGTTGAGTTATTGAGTTTTGATAGAAAAGATAATTTTTCCAAGGGATTTAAAGTTCCATTTCTACCACCCCAACAACTGTTAATGTACAAATTCTTTAAGGAGACATGCAAAAGCAAAATTAGAAGAGGACCACAAAAATTAATTTCAACATAAAATTAATGATAGCTATTTTTTTATCACTTAATTAATGATAGCTAACACTTTTCCTGACACAATTTTCAGCTCACATCATAAACCCTCTTTTCTAGATTTTAATTAACTCGACGTAATTTGTATGCCTAAATAATAGGAACACCATATTCACTACCTTTGCGTGCACATAATACCCAACTCAACTCAACTCAACAAAACCTTTTCTTGATCACTTTGGTTGGCCAAGTGAATCCTAATTCTCCATTTGGTACTAAGAACAAACTTACGAAAATGTAGACAATAGAACTTATAAATATTAGGCCTAAGTTAAATAAAAATTCCCTTTAAATTGGATTGTGTTTATTAAATTATTAGGCATTATCACGCGCTCGGCATAATTTACAGGCCACTTATATAAATGCAAAAAGGATTTTACCCCATGCTGATATTTTACAAACCATAAAGATAATCAATGGACCCACGAACATTTTTTCATGTTGAGGAAGATATTTACAGGGACTAAAGAAGAATGTTGTAAAACAAAAGGGGTGCACACTAATGTTTAAAAAACACGAATTTGACCAAGTTTTAGGGATCCAGAATTAATTGTTTACCAGCATCATTTACAAGTCCCTCTGGCTAGGATACACACACAAAAAAAAAAAAACTAAAATCAATCAAGGAAGGTAAAAATAAATACTCCATCAGTCCCAAATTAAGGGTTCTATGTTTACTATCGTGAAATTTGGTTCGTTGATAACTCTTAATTTGGGAAGAATGGAGTATATGAAAACAAACAACAATCACCATAATAGGTAAAATATGAAAGAATTTATTTTTCTCATCAATTTCATCAAGAATATTTGTACCTGCTACATTGTTGGCAGAACCGTTGCTTATAGCTGTTGATCGTAACCTGTGGGGTCTTAGAGTGGATCTCACATACCTTATGGCGCCTATGGTACTCCCTGCAGTTTCTAAGGTCAGCGGTGCACCCATCAACGAGACATGACACAGTGTGACCCCCACTGTTAATCACCCGCGCCCTCTTTGTTGACCCACTGGGTAATATTGCCATTTTTGGAACAACTGGCACCCTGAAATTGTCCCTTAACTGATTCCCAGAATCAATCACCTGACCAAGCTTCAAATCCACCGAAAAATACCCTCTCAACCCCTCACCTCCTAAGCTACTGGATCCACTAACTGAGTCAACATTAGGAATTGCTTCTTGTTCAAATTCTGTTAAATCCCAAGATGGTGTCTTCAAGTTCCAGTCCATAATACCTATCACTTCCTTCTTACTTCTTCACCTTATAGTCCCTATTTGGCTAATTGTCACTTCAACTTTCTGTACCAACCTTCATAAGAAATTGATATACAAGAGCATCAAAACAAGTAAGTATAACCCACTTAAAATTAACCAAAGTTTAGGCAAATGACCTTTGCATTCTTAGTTTTGAACCCAATAATAAACAAGAACAGTGAAATCGACAGACTAGTTCACAGAAATTTGTATAGGGTACTTTGAAATTAACTGTTAGATTTCCAAGAAAAGCAAAAAATTAGAAAATATGAAAAAAATAAGCTGGGATCCAATAAAGGTCATATTCAGTTTACCAAAAAAATATATATAATATATATGTATATAGTTTAGAAATCAAAAGCAAGAAACCCAATTTAGAAACATAACTACTTAGCAGTGAAATTGCAGATAACTCCAAGAAAGCCGGAACCCAATATGATAATGGTACTGGCAGAAGTCAATAAACAATAAAAATGTGTGTGTGTGTGTGTGTGTGAGTGAGTGAGTGAGTGTGAGAGAGTACTTACAGACAAGTGCAAAAGAAGAAGGGTGGTTTAAATCTTTCCAGCCTTTCGTTCCCTGACATGGATTCCATAAAAAAAATGAGTGAAGAGGGTAGTTAAGGGCAAAGTAAATATCATAAAGCTGGGGGTGTAGGATAACAACAATCACTTACCTGCTCCCTTTAGTACAACACCATTAAGGTCTTGATAACCTCGGATACAAACAACAATTACGGATAATGTAAGGAAATGAAAGGATAATTAGTGTGAGAGAGCAACTAAAAAACCCCTACAAAGACACAGATTTGTTATGTTTACAATAATATATAAATATGAGTAGACATAAATCGTATTATATACTTTCTTTATTAGGGTTTGTTTCGAAAGCTTTAAGAGACTGATAAAGAAACGAAAATAGGGACAGGCTGTTTGTTCCTTTCAACTTTACAAGCCAGGGCCCAAGCAACAAGGATGGATGCCTAACACAAACCATATGGCCTTGTGTTTCACATTTCATGGCATGTTTTTCTTTTTGGCATCTTTTACTTTCAATGGGTTTCAAGTCTTTATAGTCCTATATCAATAAAAGATTAGTGGACAACAATATTCACAAAACTCACCTCAAACTTATGGTTTAACCTACTGTTTCACTTAAAAACTTAGATTTACCCCTAGCTTTGTGCTTGTCAGCTGTCTTTATATCCACTCGTGTCCTAAATTAGTTTTACAAGGAAAATAGCTAAACGACAATATATATATTTTTTACCAACGTTGGATGTACTTCAAATGAGTACAAGTATTTTTAAAACAAAGTGTCTTTAATTGTTTTAGTTTTGTATTAATATTTGGAGGAAATTAATCACGTGGCCCCTAAGCGATCACGTGGATTCCAACGAAGCAAACTTAATCATTAGTAAAACCAAAGTCACAAGGGTAGTACATTAAAACCTCGACCTCGAGGATGAAGTTATGCGATAAAAAGACCTAGTTGCCATATAACTATTATAGTGAAAGATATATCCTAAAGTGAATTTATAGAAACAAATTATTTTCTTGACTGTTCGAGAAAACCTAAATTGAAAAATAAAACTAAGTCTACAGTTATGGCGTATCATGATACGTAAAATAATGGGAGAGTGTGGGACAAAAAAATAAGTCCACTTGGTTTCAGACTTGGGACAACCTAAGGTCATCATTCCCTTTGGTTTCCACAACGATTGTTTCAAAATGGTCCATAAACTATTAAAAGTATCAATTACGCCATCAAATAATGGGAACATATGTAACAAATTCCATGTGTTAATTTTGTGAGTTAACTATGACGGAAAAGATTCATGTGCTGTGCACATTGCTTATTTTAAGCTCAAAATGAGAATTACACCAATATTAAAGGGTAAAAACGTAACTTGGCTGTAGTAATTTTCAAAAAAGTATAAATAAATTAACTAGCTCTCTCTCTCTCTCTCTCTCTCGTTTGCTTGAAACTCATCTCAACCCCCCTACCCGTACACCAACCCCACCCCGATACATTTGTCTTTTTCTCTCTATCTCTTTCTCTCTTCCTACCTAAATCTCACTCACTTCCCCCCCCCCCCCCCCGGCGATCCAGAACACAAAACTCTCTCTGTCTCTCTAAATTTACCCAAGGTTAAATAATTTTCATAAAAAGGAAAATACTTTTAACTTTGTGGTTATTTTTGGCAATTATTAAATACGTGATGCTATATATTATTCTTATATAAATATATTTATTAGAAAATGTATATTAAATTGTATTTTAAAATATGTATGTTTCTTGGTTGGGAACATATTTTGGAGTTTTTCTAAAAATATTTTTACAAACATTTAGAAGCAAAACTGAACAATTTCTTTCTAAGCTATGGCGCGGCCTGGTTTGCTTCTGGTTTGCAACAATTAAGCTATGATTGGCTGTAGTGAAGCCTTATCACTACCAAGTTTAATCCAAGTGCAAAAACATTGCCTCATTTTGTGACCTACTTCCATAACTAAATCCACCAAATACCAAATTGAATTTACCCAATTCTATACTACACATAACAATCCCAATTTATCAATAAAATTAATCTAATAGATATTGCACCAACAATATAAATAATGCTCCTAACCGAGTAAAATACTTAATTTTTGATTTTCAATCATTAAACCCAATTTAATTTCATCTACTTACATAAAGTGTAGAAGCACCATAATTCTAGCTTTTGGACTCCAATTACACTTGCCAATAATTTAACTTTAAATACAAATATATCACCTTATTATTATCCAACTACACCAAATTTGTTATTTTATAACTGATTAAACAAATCATTTGTAAGTGTTTAGGACACTTATAAATTTTACAACAATTTTGGTCACTTACAAAATTTGTTTGTGTTCATAACCGATACAAAATTATTAATATGACACACAATAGATACTATAGAATGCGTGATTGTCCTTTGTATACCATTTCACACCCCCAAAATGTTAAAAAAAAACCTTTCACGTTCCTTTGTATCATTTTCATCTTTCGTATTTTGGCTCTATCGTCACTTTGCGCTTTCCCTTACTCTACTCTATTTACACATCTCACTGAGCTCATATTTTGGGGGATATCATAGAGATGTTTTGTGCCCGAAAATAATGTTAGTGTTTTATGGGTGTTTATTTTGTTAAAGAGGTTGAGGTTGAGGTTGAATGTGAACTTGAACATATTTTTACTTTTATTTGGAAAGTTTGTATTTTGATCCTGATCATACCCTTCTTTCTCTTTGTCGTAATGTTTTTTTATCGATTCACGTTGTGTTAGTTTTGCACAAAGGACATGATAAGTTCTGTTCAGCCTCCTAAAGGAAATGAGTATCGACTGTTGCAGCTTGGTAAGCCTTTGATGGTGACATGGTAACCAAAGCAACTCCCAACAATGAAATGCATGATGCTATAAATGCGAAGCTATAAGGGATATGATTAGATAGTTAATTATTCTACTCTACATGTAATGGATTCTGATGTGTTTGAGACACAAGATAAATGTAATGGATTCTGACGTGTTTACAACTAACACATGATATATGCAGTGTTTGTCATTAAAAGGCATCAAATATTTTATTTATTATCCATAAGGTTATTATGTGTTGAATGTGGTGTCAATTATTTTATCACGTTTGTTTGGAACTATGATGTGTTGAACTTGAGCTTTTTGGTTAAATGCATTTTGAACCGTGAATACACCGGTAAAAAAGTTATTCCCATGGCACCGATAAAAAAGTTATTCAAATTGTAGGTTGGAATATTACGGAGGGTGGTGTAGTTTGTGGTGGATAATTTTATTTTTTTAGATTTTACTTTTATTTAACGGTTCATAACACTTATAAAGAGGATTTTTTTTGTTTACACATTATTATTTGTAAGAGTTATGAAACATTAAAAAAATAATATATATATATATATATATATATATTCTTTGTAAGTGTTAAGAACTGTTGCAAAGTCAAAAAAGCCTATTGAATATTTTAACAATTTTAAACCGTTGCAAATAAAATTGAGCAACGGTTGAAAATCGTTGCAAAACATGTACTTATAACAGTTCAAAATCGTTGTAATTAGTTTTGTAATAGTTATCCAAATCGGACATTCATTCGCAATAAACCGTTGCAAATACCATTTTGTAAAGCAACAATTTGCAATGAAAATGCCATTTGCAAGTGTTTAAAACACTTGCAAATTACCTTTTTTGGTGTAGTGTCTCTTCAATTTTATTAATTTAATTTAGATGAATACTGATATAATCCATCAATAACAAAGGGTGGAATTGGAATGAAATCTTGCCTTGATTCGCTAAAGATGAAATTCCAAATTTGATGTAGATATTGGTACTTTGATTTTATCCCAAGTAGCTTTCCTTAATATTATAAGACTTCCTCTTCAACTTTCTTCCCATGCAGACTCCTAAGTTGCCTTTCTCTAGCCTCTCAATTGAGGTTTAGAATAAACTAATGATAATAGGTACATATTTAGTTAACATCATGTATTTATATTGCTAATCCCGCCACTCCCCTTAAACCATATTTTAACTATACCTTATGAGCCCGAAACCATATCCAAGTGCTTACAAACTTTTTTCAATGGGTTACCAAACCTATAGGCCCAATTTATCATCTTTTTAACACCATTTGGGCTTCTAAATGGCCTCATAAGTCTAGCCCAAAAATCAAAATCCAATAAGATAACATACTTTTACCCCATATATCAAATCCCATAATTTAGCTCAAAAAAATGTCCAACTTAATTTATATAACTGAATAGAGTATTTACAACCTTCAATTAAATAAAATTATTATATATTTTCTTCAATTACGTTAATTATCTAAAATAACGTGATATAAGATATACCAAAATGCTCGAAGTCCTAATTTTGAGATAGCGGACTAGAGTGAAATTATTATTCTTTAATGAAAATGTATAATAATTAATAAAATATGAAATTAAATATATAGTTCAATCATCATTCCTAATTTTACTAGAAGCTTGTTTATTATTTCTCCCAAGAGCCCTCGTGCTAACCATATATACACGTAGACACTCATAATCTCACTTTTCCTTATTTTTCTACTACAATGAGACCCCCTACAATGGGTTACAAAATCGAGAATCAGAGATCTAAGAGGGTTTCACCATTCCCTTCCCATTCTTCCTTTTTCCCATGTTACAATCCGAATAAAACCCTCATTGATTTTTGAATAACACCCTACTCTCGATTGATCTTCAAACCTTGTGCGTGTTTTTACCTCATCCCTAAAGAGGGTGAACTCTAGAAGTATTCATAATGGCATCAAAATACTTTCTTTTCACCCATAAAAATCCTAATACCTTGTACCAAGTCTATAACAATCGCCCCCGTAATTTTATCGTACTTACAAGATTTGATGACTTGGTATGACCAATTGGTCTTTGGACTTATTGAGGTGGACCATAACCCAAATTTGGGTAACTCCGTGACATTCGTGCTCATCGAACCGAAATTTTTATGGATCAAAGTTTAAACCTAGAGGTCATTCGAATGATGGTTCAATCTCGTTTGAAGGAGACGTTAGAATGAAACTTCTAACGACTTAGGTCTTATCCATTCATCGCTCCTGCTAACATCTCGTTAGAAACCTCATTGGAAGGGTCATTCGAATGACCGAAGCTGAGTTTGAAAATTGTATCCTTCTTAATGTGTTTTCATGACGTGGGTCATCGAATTTGATGATGTGTCGACTGCTCAGTGGTCCATATCAAAATTTAGGGTAAAATACTTGATTGCCCTTAGCATAAAGGGTTGGGTGTAGGGGCATTTGGGGGATTTAACCCCTTAGGATTTTGGGGAGTATATAAGTGTAGATTAGCCCATTTGGGCATGAAAAATCAAATTTATTCTCTCCCTATCTAGCTCTTGAGAGCTTCTCCTCTCCCACCACCATAAACCACCTTACACCACCACCCTTCCACATTTTGCTACCATATTTTATAAGTATTTCACCATATAGAAGCCTTACACACCCATCCTCCATTGTTGAGCAAAGCTACAAAGTTTGGAGTTATTGTTGGGGGTTTTCGAAAAAGAAGATGGAGGAAGTATGGAGCTTGAAGGGTTTTTTTAGTGGAGCTTTCATGAAGGCAAGCTTTATGGAGCCAGACAACTTCTTGAAGGCCACCTGAGGAAGTGGGAGGTTGCCATATTCTTCTACCTTCATCCTACCATTTTTGGAGCTGCATTTGAGGTGGAAAAATTCTACTCTTTAGTTTAAAAAATCTATTTTTCATAGTGTTAGTCTTGTAGTTAGAGTTTGTAAGAGTAGAATGCATTTGTGATTTAACAATAATATTTCTTATGACTTATGAAATTGGCGCTACAATAGGGTTTCAATGATTTTGAGCAAAATGATATATTTTAAGAAAACAAGGTGTTTAAACATTTATATGGAATAAAAATGTTAGAAAAATATTTATTTTGTTGGGAATATTTTATGAATAAATATTTTCACAGTTTTCTTGTGAAAAAATGGGATTTTAATATAAATGAAAATTATTTAAGTTTTCAAAAAATAAAAATAAATGTCTTTTGCCTTAAAAATTACGTTTGTGCAAAAATTAGGAAATTTCTAGAATAAATCATATGTCAAACCGATTTAATAGGATTTCAGATTTAAAATGCATGTTCTTATGTATATAAACTTATAGTATTTTCATGATGAACATATAACTAAGTTTAATGAGGGTCCTAATGAGTTAAGATATGAAATAAAGAAAAACACATTTAGTATTTAAAGTGTGTTAAAGGGGTGAAAAAAGTGATAGATGAATATTTAAGATTACATGTCGAAATAAAGTGAAAATGACACTTTCTTGTGAAGTTGTCCCTAAAAGGTAAAGGAATGGAGTTTTCTTAGCAAAGAAAGGAAAGAAATAAAGAGATTTTCAACTTGAGGTGTATGTTACTCCAAAGTATTAAACAAGTGTTAAGGAGTTAAAGATATCTAAGAAGTTAGTGTGTGTAACTTAATAATGTTTTTGGAAGCGAAAATGGAGGAAATGACAAGTTTGGAAATAAATGAGTAAAATAGTAATTTTACGTAAAGTGGAACATTTTTATGATATAAAAATGTTAAAAAAGGTGTTACCCAAAATGGTCCTAAATGAACTTGATTTTTGGGATAAAATAAATGTAAGGGTATTAAGGACAAGAAATGATTATTTTAAAGTGTAACCCACGTTGGGTAAAACTCCGAATTTTGGCTTCGACCGGTAAAGGAAAAGTAGAATAATGTGGACATTTGTAAAATGTTAAAACACATTGATATAGACTCAGATGACACTGGGAAAATTAAAAAGGGCCTAGAGCCCGGGGTAAAAGATTCAAAATCACTGGCCAGATCATATGGTAGCATAGCTGGAGGCTTGGAGCTCGTTAAAGTATGCTGATATTGGAGGATTTCTAAAAAAAATAATGAAAAGTGGAACAAGTCAAGAAATGGGTTGTGGGATGAATATGAGAAAAGACAAGCTAAGTTGAATGAATTAATAAATGTTCCAATAAAGGATACTGTGGACAAGTAAATGTGAAAATTGATTAATGTTCATAAAGTAATGGAACGGTAAAGTGTAATGATGGAATGGGTACTTAAGCAACCTAAGAGGTTTAACCCATACTTAACACAAGCGTGTGTTTATGAAAGGTTTCAAAAGAAAATTATTTATTTTCTAACACGGTGCTTGTGTGTATTGAAAGGTGATTTTCAATGAAAATACTAACGTGAATTGGTATGAACAAAGGGGTAATTTCGATGACAAAAATGCTTTTCCTTAAATAAAGGGTATTATTCGAAGTATTTAACCATGTGTGTTAAATCAAGAAATAAATTTCAAGTCAAGTAAAAGGAAGTTATTTTACAAGATTAAGGTGAATTAATCGGGATAAGTAACATTTTTAGAATAAAAACGATTTCTTGCATTAAAGTTAATATATGTATATATATATATAAGGTAGTCGTATGTGCACGTAAATATAACATGTTAGAGCCTCCATTCCGATGTTCAATTCTATTTTGCATCATTATATTTTTTTAGTGGGCATTCGACTCATTCTCTCGTCTTTGTTACGACAGTTTGGGTGCGATTTTATATTTTGAGAGCGTTGTACATGTAAGTAACCTTTTTATTTTTCGTTAGTAACTTTGTATGCTCAGATTTTGGGGATGATTCCCACATGTCCTTCATGTAGTTTGATTTAAATTGGAATCGCATGTTAAACAAGTGAAACGCTAATTAAATAAAATTGTACTAACAATATTATTTAGGTTGTTTCATTGCACTTTACATCTAATGCTCGGATCATACCGGGTTGACCGCGGGTACCCATAATTTTGGGCCAGTGCATTATAAATGCTATCAGAGTTATAGGTTTAAGGTTCCTTTCGAGAGTGCGTGGTGAGGTTGGTAGTGGATCTTTTGACATCGGTGTTGGTTTGGCTTGGTCACACTAGATTGGTGATGGTTTCAATTCGTGTTCTCGACGGTATGGTCAAAGAGGTTAGCACGACGAGTTATTCATTGCCAAATGGTACACAATCAAGTTAGTTATCATTAATCGCTTTTACGCTTCTGATTAGACATGTTAGTGATTTGCAAGTGACTGTGAGATCCAATAGTGGCGACACCACAATTTTTAGTGTGAGGAAATTATGCGTCAACCTATGATGATTTGAAAAATCTATTAAGATGTTAATAGAGAGAAATGACGTCCACTGAGTTAGGGACATGGATTGTGTAAATTCAACTGTGGGGATTAGACGATTAGAGCGTTATGCCTAAGCGGTGTTGACTGGTGATAAAGATGCGATAAGTTACTTGGTTAAGTACTTTCATATAATTATTACCAATTATATGATTAGGAGAACTCTATCCTTAGGGTAGTGTCATGTCATAGATAATTGATGATTCGATAGACATGAGGAACCGTGTTGGTCAGCACTTGGGAACGTGTACTCTGTCTGAGTTGGTAAGATATTATTATTGTAAGTAAGTGTCTTGATGGTTGTTGATTAAAAGTTGTACCTAGAAAGGTATAATGAGAGTTACAGGAAAATTGTAGTAAGTATATTACATATGCAATAATGTTGGTTAAGGTAACTTAGGAGTGAACTCTAGATAGTCTTCCATGATAGGGTTTTAGAAAATATGATGCAATTTTGAGTAATAGGATCCATAGTGATGTCGGTGATGTAGATCTAGAGGTTTATAGGTTGTATATGACATCTTGTAACCTACTAAAATCCTTGGTAGTGTAAGTCCGGGGTTTGATGCGCGGTCTAGGGAACCACACGTCTGGGAGAAGGTCTTCAGACCCTTGTTGGATCTCGAGAAGAGAGTCGTAGAGTACACCTATGTCAGTGTTTCAGACAAAAGGGAAATAGTTGACTTATTGTGATGCCTTAAGGTTTTCAAAGGTTAAAGTGCGTCATGCGTAGAGGCCTGTAGACTAGTGTCTTTATGAGAACTTAATAGTCATGATATAAATATTGAGAAATTTATGGAGCATACCTACTATGAGAGGATCAAAGGTGATGATATCTTGTTAGGTTTTCGATGAATATTATGTTGTGGTATGATTGGTGTCCATAGAAAATCAATTAAATTTTATCTTATGGAGTATAAATGTTCTAATGATGTTGGTATTGAGGGTCATGTGATAATCTCAAGTTATTGGTCAAGGTTTAAAAGAGTTAAATAGTATACGTGTCGGGTACTGTCATCCGAATTAGCACAAATGGTTGATATGACCTTCTAAGAGAAATTGGAAGCTTGTGTCGTGAGTGGGCATGATGCTCAGGTGTCATGGAATGACTAGTGTAGGCAGTGTAACACTTTATTTTGAGTAGTACTAGGAAATACATTCGGGACTTAAATTGATGATGTCATATTGAGACTTGGAAAAGACACCCCAGGAGGGGTATCAAGGCATGATTAGGATTTGGAATGTGTCGATAACATAAGTTAGAATAACCCTAATAAGGAAGGGACTAGTTCTTGGCACTCCTTTCCAAATCGATACGAGTAGAAGATGTAGCCCTGTGTGGTACTTACTAACCTTACAATGTTAATGGCGATTGGGGTGGCCGTCATGTAAGTCCAGTTTAGTTAGAACCTGAAGATAAGCTCAGTGACAACCTTCTGTAGTTAGAGGTTATACTAGGGTGAATGTTTTGCTTAATGGCATACTTCCCAAGAAGACATTTTTTATACGATCATGGTGTGATAATGTTGTCAATGATTTAGGTATGTTAGGTTAGTCTTAATGCCACTAGAGATGTGGAAAAGGTTGGCATTGACAAAGGTGTTAAATTTTCACCAACTAGAGTGGTTCGCATCTGTCAAGAGTGTGAGGAAGAAGCCTCATCTTTAATAATGAAATTCCGGTGCTTGACTTCTATAGGATAATAGGTTTGTATGTTGCCTTCATCTCGTGAGGATGAATGGTTTGTGATTCGATTCGTTATGATTGGTGACACGAGCCAAGGTGTGTGGATAGGTTAGTATCAATGAGAACGTTTAGGAGGAGTTGTAGATTTCAAGCATGTGGAATAGGTCCTCTTTTCATAGAACATGGTCTGTTGCGTGCGAATGGGATTTTCTCAAAATAGTTGTTCATTTTTTCTAATTCTTATGTGTCCCTTTCAATTTCGATGATAGAGGATTGTATTCCGCGATTCTGGTAGCCTGGATTTGTACCATGTTAGAGTATGATATGGTTTGTCCCAGTAGAGTGCGATTGTACCCGACATTGTCAATGCAGCTCGGTAACTGGGTATGCCCTTGTCTAAGGTATCCTTACTATTGCACAAAGTCTAGTGTATGGGTGGATGTGCTTTCGGCCATACATTTTTCTCATAATATCCATTCGCCTTAGAATTAGTGACCTTGTGATTGGTTGACATGACAGTCTGGGGATCTATTTGTAAAGAGCAGGATGATGACTTTAAGGACACCGTATAGTGTTAGAACTCGAGAAAATATAGCACTAAATGTTAGTTTCCACAGTTAGTGGATTGGTTTAACACCTAAGTGAGTGTTTCGTAGTAATACGCCTAGAGTAACCCCAGGCTCATGGAAGGTTCCTATGGAATGGTGTTGGCTATACACATGATTTGGAACTTAGTGTAATGTTACCCCTATGTAAGGGACTTTGGAGGCGAGGTTAGTATCGAGGCTAAGTGAATTTTCTAGTTAGGAAGACTTGAGAATTAAGAAGACTCGGGATATGTAATCCTAAGAATCTAAACAATTTTATGATGATGGTTTGGGTGATTAGTGCATTTTATTTTCTCTTGGGTGAGTGTTGGTCACTAGAGAGTGTTGCCCCGGTAGTGACGCCAGCATGATTTGGGGTGCTAGCGAAGAAGCCTTAGGACTTGACCGCACATGATCATTGAGTAAGTGGAAACTCGAATACTATTATGAAATTTTAATGGTTTGCCTGATGGTGAGCGTTAGAACATGTCGCATGTCAGGTTCTTTAGTGACAACCCCTTGTGGAAGGGCATATGATGACTTTTTGGTGATTAAAGACTTCGATAACTTAGCCCTAAAAGATTGCTGGACTTAGAGTAAGGATTGATAATCCCAGGAGTTTGTGTAATCGATGGGTTAACAATTTAGAGGACAAAATTCCTTAAGGAGGGAAGAATGTAACAGCCGCCCTTGAGATTTTATCGTACTTGTAAGATTTGATGATTTGGTACGACCGATTGGGGTTTGGAATTGTTAAGGTGGACCATAAAATTTGGGTAAATCCGTGGCCTTTGTGCTTTTCGAACTGGAATTTTTATGGCGCGAAGTTTGAACCTAAAGGTCGTTCGAATGAGGTTCGAACGAAACTTCTAACGACTTAGGTCTGATCTATTCATTGCACGTGTTGACATCTCATTAGAACACCTCGTTAGAAGGGTCATTCGAAAGAATGATCAATCTCATTCGAATGAGACTCAGGGTCGTTCTAATGATTGGGGCTGAGTTTGAAAATCTTATCCTTTTTGATGTGATGTCACGACGTGAGTCGTCGAATTTGATAACATGTCGACTTCTCAGCGGCCTAAATCAAAATGTGGGGTAAAAGATTTGATTTATCTTGGAATAAAGGGTTAGGTGTAGGGGCATTTGGAGAATTTAACCCCTTAGGGTTTTGGGGATTATATAAGTGTACGTTAGCCCATTTGGGCATTCAAAATCAGATTTATTCTCTCTATCTCTAGCTCTTGAGAGTTTCTCCTCTCCCACCACCAAAAACCACCCTACACCACCATCCCTCCACCTTGTGCCACCACATTTTACAAGTATTTCATTATATATAAGACTTATACATCTATTTCCTCCATTATTGAGCAAAGCTATGAAGTTTGGAGTTATTGTTGGGGGGGGGGGGGGGGGTGAAGAAGAAGAAGAAGGAAGGAAGGAAGTATGTAGCTTAAAGGTTTTTTTTAGTGAAGCTTTCATAGAGACAAGCTTTGTGGATCTAGGTAACCTCTTTAAGGCCGAGGTGGAAAGTTTATATCTTCTTCTACCTTCATCCTACCATTTTTGGAGCTCCATTTGATGTGGAAAAACTCTACTCTTTAGTTTAAAGACTCCATTTTCTATAGTGTTGGTCTTGTAGTTAGAGTTTGTAAAAGTAGGATGCATTTGTGATTTAAGAATGATATTTCTTATGACTTGTGAAAATGGGTTTACAAAAGGGTTTCAATGGTTTTGAGCAAAATGATATATTTCAAGAAAACTTGGTGTTTAAATATTTTTATGGAATAAAAATGTTTGAAGAATGTTTATTTGTTGAGAATATTTTAAGAATAAATATTTTCAAAGTTTTATTGTGAAAATTGAGATTTTTATATAAATGGACATTATTTAAGTTTTGAAGAGACAAAAAATGTCTTTCTCCTTCAAAAGTATGTTTGTGAAAATATTATGAAATTTCCAGAATAAATCATATGTTAGACCCATTCAACAGGATTTTGGATTTCAAATTTGTATTCTCATATATTTAAACTTGTAGTATTTTGATAACCAACATATAAACAAGTTTAATGAGGGTTCTAATGATTTTAAACATGAAATAAAAAAATAAAAATTTCGATCTTTAAACTGTGTTAAAGGAGTGAAAAATGCGATAGATGGATATTTAAGATTATATGTGGAAATAAAAAGAAAATGGCATTTTCTTGTGAATTAGTCCCAAGAAGGTAAAGGAATGGAGTTTTCATTGCAAAGAAAGTATAGAAATACAGAGATTTTCAAATTGAGGTATATGTTACTCCAAAGTGTTAAATAAGTGTTAAGGAGTTAAAAATATTTAAGAAGTTAGTGTGTGTAACTTAATAATGTTTTGGAAAATAACACTTGTAAAAATGGAGGAAAGGATAAGTTTGGAAATAAATGGGTAAAATAGTAATTTTACGTAAAGTTGAACATTTTTATGAAATAAATATATTAAAAAAAGTGTTACACAAAATAGTCCTAAATGAACTTGATTTTTGGGATAAAATCAATGTAAAGGTATAAAGGACAAGAAATGATTATTTTAAAGTGTAACACAAGTTGAGGTAAAATCTCGGGTTTTGGCTTCGGTCGATAAAGGAGAAGTAGAATAATATGGAAATTTATAAAATGTTAAAACACATTGATATGGGTTCAGATGACACATGGATAATTAAGGAAGGCCCGAATTCTTTAGATGAAAGACCCAAAATTCACTGGCCAGAGCATATGGTAGCATAGACTGCAGTGCGGAGCCCATTAAACTACGGGGATATTAGAGGATTCCGAGAAAAAAAAAAATGAAAAATGGAACATGTTAAGAAATGAGTTATGGAATGAATACGAGAAAAGATACCCTAAGTTGAATGAGTTAATAAATGTTCTGATAAAGGGTAACGTGAACCAGTAAATGTGATAACTGGTTAATGTCCATAAAGTAAAGGAACGGTTAAGTGAAGTGATGGAATGGGTAGTTAAGCAGCCTATGAGGTTTAAAACACACTTAACACAAGAGTGTGTTTATGAAAGGTTTTCAAGGAATAATAAGTATTTTCTAATACGGTGCTTGAGTGCATTGAAAGGTGATTTTAAGGAAAATACTAACGTAAATTGGTATGAACGAAGGAGTAATTTCGGGGACAAAAATGCTCTTCCTTAAACAAAGGGTAGTGTTCAACGTACTTACTCGGGTGTGTTAAATCAATAGATAAATATCAACTCAAGTAAAAGCAAATTCTTTTTCAAGATTAAGGTGAATTAATCGGGATAAGTAATATTTTTGGAATAAAAACGGTTTCATGCATTAAAGTATACATATATAAGGTAGTTTAATGTGCATGTAGACAAAATCTGTTAGAGTCTTCTTTCTTCCGTTCGATCTATGTTGCATCATTGTATTTTTTCACTGGCCATTTGGCTCATTCCCTCGTCTTTGTTACGGTTGATTGGGTGCAGTTCCGCATTTTGAGAGCGTTGTACATGTGAGTAACCTTTTTATATTACATTAGAAACTCTATATGCTCGGATTTCGACAATGCTTTCCACGGTCCCTTCACATAGTTTGAATTAAATTGGAATCACATGCTAAACAAGTGAAACGCTAATTAAATAAAACTGGACTAGCATTATTATTTAGGTTGTTTCATTGTACTTCACACCTAATGCTCGGATCGAATCGGGGTGACCACGGGTGATCCATTAATTTGGGTCTGGGCATTATAAAGTCCCTTTCATGACCAATGGTGTCGCATTTCAAATGTAAAATTCAAATTGTTTCATAATTCAAATCCACACTAAGCATCACTTTATGGCCATTTTGGACGTACCAAACCTCATAATTTGGGAAGATGATAAACATAAAACTTGTAGATCCTATTTTGTATAATACTTGTCTAAATATCACTATTTCACGTCACCATGTACACCCTTAATAAAACCTACGTAAATAACATTCACTTAAAAAAGAGTCGGATGTGTAGTTAAACTACATCAAGAAATAATTTTTTTTATTCTCGTTTAATTATTTACCCTAGCTCTGTCGGGAGACTGGATGTGTTACTAGATTCATATTAACCTAAATTTTAAATAAACAATCCGTATCTAAATGTGTCATTATGACACTATGTTAAGAAAACCAGTCAACATCACAATGACAAATATCTTCAAGCAAACATACTTCAAACTTTTAGAAGCAAATGTGTATACGAGAAATATATTATATAGATAATTATCTTTAAGATATGATCAAAGCTAAAATTTGGTAAGTACCACACCTCTTTCTTCCTAGAATATTTTCGTCACCAAACTATAAGTATCAACTAAAAGTATGATTCCTAGAAAATATCTATTAATGCCATACTGATTATTTCCCTAAAGCAAGGACATGATATCATGATTATATACAACCTTTCAGAGTTTCTACACTCAATCTTAACAACCAAATCCCGACTCCCCTTACACATAAATACAAACCACGTAATCTTTCATCTTGTTAAGATTCAAGTATATATGAACAATACAAATCCTTAAAATGTGTCACTTGATATGTTTCCCTATGATATATCCCTTAATATTTTCTTCTTACTATGTAACTCGACATATTGTCCTATGATACGTACCAACGATGTATTACTCTCATGAAATTCAACTATCTTCACCTCCTCAAATGGACCATCTACCCACGATAACATATTACAAGCAGAAATATCCATATATATCCTCATGACACCACGTTGTCCACTTTACGTATAATACACCCGCGACTTCCATCTAAAAACCCTTAATGTGCACTAAACAGAGATATAACACAATAATCTAGTATAACCGGAGCTAATACCAATTTAAAATGCGCTCTAGTGCCCTAGGGTTTAAAACGCATTGTTAAATGAACAATAATTTTTAATTTCTTAATTTTATCTTTGCAATAATTAAACACAATATTGACTAAACAATTTACCAATTTTAATCTTGACCTAACTATGCATCTAGGTGATATAAGAAACAGTAAAATAATAAACTATAATAGGGTGATGTACGAGGAAAGCCCAGCCACACATGTCCAGAACGATTATGTCCATATACAAGAATAATTAAAGTTACAACGAATCAACTCCTGCAAACCCTGATGAACTTCTTTGTTCCTTGTCACCTTCTTCCCGACCACTATTTGACGCCTTCTAATAGCCACATAATGCAGTAACTTCCCATGTCTTGGTATCCCATCAATTTTTACCATCTCGTGATTAGTACAACCTTTGTACAACACAAACACGGTCTTCACTTCTTGAAATGATGTTTAATATGTACCATGATATACATAAGTGGGGTCTCTCCTGGATAACCCACTAGAGAAGAGTGTTCCTGACAGTTGTATCATATAACAAGACCACTATCCACCTAGAGTCCTCATTATCAGTCTCATCCAAAGTGGTCTTGGTTCAAAAGACCATTTTAGATGACTAGTTAGGATAGTTGCCTTAATAGATAAGGAGCAAACTAGTCTTAGCCACTTCTAAGGTCGGCCTCAGATGACATCAAAATGCCTTCTCAGTAATCTCCACTAGATTAGTACACCGATCTCAAACGGCTGTCCAATCTCATCTCGGCTCACCAGAATAGTATAAGGATGCAGCGATCTTGACTGACCAAGATTTCCTACCTTAGACATTTCATGAATGCATGGAAACCATAACAGGGGCATTATGAGAAAATCACATAAAATTATTGTCAAATATCAGCACCCCACATGAAGGAATATTCATCATCATGGCATTTACATAACTGTCACTCTCTTATTAGCTCGACCATCAGATAATCATGGAGTACATGCTTAGGGGTGATACTCAGCACCCCCGAGCCTATATAAGGACCATGTGCCTTCTTTATCAAGGATAGATTCATGAAAATCATACTTTTACTCCACAAAATTATATTTAGAGAGGGAAAGCTTGAGTGTGGATCATTCATGGTCATTAGGGCCTGATTATAGTGGAAATACCCCTTATTTTGCACAGTGGATGTACGTAAATGACCAACCACTTATATTATGTGTAATCTCTTCTCTGTCTGTTATCTCTTCTGCTATATTTCTCTTATTTACTACTTTCAAAATTGTTATGTAAGCTCAAAACCAGGTCGAATCCTTAGGATGATCTTTTGCATCATTATTTAGGTATCGTCTATGGGAAGAGACTGTGTTTTCTTTATCATCTCAGGTTGAGCTCCATGTTTCTCATCTCTGGTGGTTATTCAGGTCAACCACTATTGGAGCTAAATCGCCATTGAAGGAGCTTGAGTTAGGAAATTCACCATCTTCTTTGATTTATCCTATTTCTGGGTTTTTACCCTCTTCTTTATTTTTCTATTATTATTGTAATTGGACAAAGATGGCTTCTAATCTAGCATCAAATGTCGGGGTTAGTTCCATCCAACCACCCTAGTAGTATAAAATGGCCAATGTGGTGGCGGTGACCAGGTCACTTTTATTTAGCTAATAGTAAATGCAATACTAGCTCTTGGCCTTCATACAAGACATTATGAGTCGGATCCCAAAGGATCCTACCGTCAATCTCAATACTCTGATTGCCACATAGGTCATGAAACTAGAAACCGAGGGACCACCCATATCTCATACTAAAAAATTCCAACATAACCTCACAGGAAGAGAGATCATCGATCCATGCCGACTTTCTCTCGACAAAGAGGTTCAAGGATATCCAGAAAATTTAGCATGTGAAGAGGAGGATTACCAGGAAGGTACAAGATATCAGATACCTCATATTTTGTAGGCACTTCTCTAACTCCAACTTATCAATGGAAGAGTGATCAACACACCCCTCAAAGACGTAAAAAAGGTATAATAAATAAAGTTTTCTTGTATTAGCATGTGTGTGTTACCAAAGATGATAATGAATCCATCGATAAATTATAAGTCACCCTTAATAATGATAACTCCACTGAATAAAAATACTTAAAACGTTTCAAAAACTTGACCTAAGTCAAAACAATCATATGTCTCCCAATAAGGATGACATAATTACCATAAACTTGGGTACTCCCAAAAACCCAAAGCAATTACAAATAAGGTCCTCCCTAGATAAGGACGAACTAAAGGAGCTCAAAAACCTTCTCACCATATTCATGGATGTTTTTTCGTTCCTATTCCTACATGTCCATCATTGATCCTTTTATTGTCATGCACGAGATATCTACTCACCCTGACACCAAGACCATAAAGAAGATTCTCTACAAACTCCTACCCGAGTGGTCCTTATAACTAAAGGAGGAAGTAGAGAAACAAATCAGTGCTGACTTCATCTATGTGGTGGAGTACCCCACTTGGCTAGCCAACATCGCACTAGTACCTAAAACTAATAGAAAAGTCCAAATAAGCGTATACTATAAGGATATCAATTGAGCATATACCAAGGTTGATTTCCCTCTGCCATACATCGAATTATTGGTAGACAATATAAATAGCAACACACTAAATCCTTTGTAGATGTATTTGAATGCTACAATCAAATCAAAATGGATCTTGATCATCAGAAGAAGACTAAGTTCATTACTCATAGGGGACATAAAGTTATATAGTCATGCCCTTCGGTTTAAAAAATATTCGTGCAACTTACAAGAGAGAGACCATAGTTATCTTATGTAGACACCACATTCTAGGACCCCCTAAGTCTCTCCTTAGACCATTAGAAATCCCCCTTTCCACCGCAAACCTAGGTCGCACTCGGAGTATCGATCTAGAATCCATCGAGCGCTCCCGAGCGCCATTTGACCCCAATCAACTCTTTTGTCAGAGTGAAAGATCTTTGAATTTTTGAAGGGATTTGAATACCCTTCCAACGGTCTTTCCCGTGCACGAATCGACATAATGGTTCAGACAAACGGACCATTTCACTACCGGAAATTGATTCAGAGGCCATCCGGCACGCCCCGACCCCGAATTGACCCCAATCAACTTCACCGTCAGAGTGAAATCTCTTTGAATCTTCTAAGGGAAATGAAACCCTTTTCCAATGGTCTGTCCTGTGCATAAAATAACATAACCGTTTGGATGAATGATCAGTTTTCCCCTAAAAATTGATTCGGAGGCCACTGGGCGCTCTCGGACTTCGTTTGAACAAACTAAACTCTTAGCTCGAATGAGACTGAGTATATCTCCAAAGGGCACTGAATAATCTTTCTAATGATCTGCCTTGTGCGCTATTCTGGCGTACGGTACGAACGAATGATCCTTTTTACTCCGAGAGTTCATCGGGTGCTTTTGGGCCCCGATTGACCAAGGTTAACTTTTTGAATCAAGCGAAACTCTTTGGAATGTCGAAGTACATCTCCTACGCTTTCCAAAGGTCCTCCCAGTGCGCGATTATGACTTACCATACGGATGAATGATCTGTTTGCGTCTGACAAACTCTCGTCACTGACTTGTGCTGTCAAGACACATTTGTCCTAAAGTCAACTCTCGAACCCGGGAGTGGTCCAAAGAACTATATAAGGCCTCTAAAATACCTTTCTAACGGTATGCCCCGTTCACAATTTAAATCAACAGTTTGTGTGCTACAGTCATTTTTCTAGAAAAGTCCGCACGAGACTACCAATTGGCAGGTCCTGAACCCTGCCAATAAGCACAGTGTCAAGGATGACCTACCGATCAGCACCCTTGTGAAAGTGGTGTGTGCGATATTGATTCAAATATATTCAAAATTTACTTAAAACTTATTTAGTTAGATGTCTAAATTTGCTCAAACCAAATACCAATTAAATTAGCCCCTAAACATGCATCTACGTGTCAATTCAAATCTCAAATTAAATCATGCGATGAATAAGCTGACAAAGATAAATTTCAGGAAAAAAATCCCCGCAGGACAAAAACCTTTTATTTCAACTATAATTTCTAAGGTAACGATTTACAATCGAATTACAACGAAAATACAATTGACTTACGAAATACCCGCAGGTGTCGATTTGTAGTCATCAGCCTAGGAACACCGTAACACTCCCTATGACACGCATTTGATCAGCCCAGTACCTCCCTCAAGTGGCACCTATAGTCAGCCAAGTAACTTTCCAAGGCACCTATGATTCAACAATAAAACACCCAACAAAACTATGCTTTGGGTTCCACAAACAACTCACTTAAAAAGTCTAGGATTTGTGAATTGTAAAAACAAAGTTTTGAACCCTAAAAAAGATGGAGAATAAACCAAAAACACTAAAATCGTAGTATGTCAAAACCAAGGTTTTCTGCACATGAAATAACAAAGTCTAACACCCTTTATATAATAACATTTAAGGCGGTGATGTGTCAGAATTAAACAGCTCGTTCAAACGAGAAACTGTGTTGTTAGAGCGAGATATGATCTCATTTGAACGAGATACGATGTCGTTTGAACGACATCATACACATTTCCAAAACAGTTTCAGTCTTTTATAAATCTTGGAGACTTCAAAAGTTAAGACTGTTTATGAGATCAGAAAAGTTTATCCAAAACCTTTTATTTTTAAAATCATTTCAACTTTTATAAAAATATCCCAACACTTTTAATGTAAAATGTAAATGAAACTTAAACACATTTTACCAAATACATCCTTGTTGGGCATGATTGTTGAAGTAGTCTTGAAATTAGGATTGTCGATTGTAGATTCAAGCATCCCAATTCTTAGACAAACTTGTAGCGGTATACGACATACTAAATGTGAGGGACAGTTTCCTTACAAATCTCCCCCTATGTCTATGATGGTACAAAATAAAAATATCTAAATTATCAATAAAAATATGACCAATACAAATCTATCCTCCCATAAACTCAAACATGGAAAGATAAACTGAACAAGTCTTCAAACTTTTTTAAACTTCGCTTTAACAATTAACTTTTCAAAACTCCAAGCTTTTCTCATCGGGGTGTGCAATCCAAACATCTTCAATCGTACCTGCACACATGAGACAAAGAAAAAACCACGTGAGACGTATCGAGTTTGAAATTATATAACCATAAACAAGAAAGCATAATCAAATATCCCCCATACTTAAACTCCCCCATAATATTATAATTCGATCTCCCCCTTTTTATTTGTCTGAAATAGACGAGGAAAAGAATAAATCACATAAAGCAAATTGGGGTGTCACGGTAAACAAGCAAACAACTATTTTTTGAATTTTTCAATTTTTTTATACAAAAAATGCAAAAATATGATGTTACAAAAAAAATTACGCCATGAATTTGTACTAAGATAACCAAATCGGGGATACAGAATGAATGGGTGTGAACAGATTCGATAGGAAAATCAACTCAATCATATCATATGAGCGTGATGCATAAGAGTACTCCTAACGGCTGGACATAAAAAATAGTCCTTATGTGTAGAATTTGTTGAATTTAGATGACATCGCCTTAATCATATCAACAAATCAAAGTATAAATGATTTCCACACCAATAACGTCCAAAACTATGTAATGCTTTTTTCATGAATTTCAAGGACGTGCAAACCGTATTGAATTCTCTAACGAAACTCCCTCATATATAATTTCTTTTTGAGGTGATCTAAATTCTCAAACATTGGAGAATTGGTATATAAACCTAATGGCTCCTTTCTATCATATATATCTTTTTATTGCCTTTCAATTTTTTGGTCTGTTTTAATCCTCATTGGACCCCGGATAATTTTCAATTCCTCACTTTTTTAGATCATATACACAGTGGCTTAATCTCAATGGATAAATGAGTACCTTTCGTATCCCTTCAACATTTAAAAAAAACACAAATATCACAAACGGTTTATAACATTGACTACTTTTTATCACGATTTATCGCATTTGGTTCATTGTATAGACATAATTGAAGCGAAAACACTAAACCAACAAGTGATAGACAAGCACAAAAGTCAAACAAATCCGTGCATGAGTGCAATAAAGGATAAATAAATTCAATCATATAGGTAGAAACACTATATCATCTCAAAGACTCCAAACTTTGTAAAGCAGATGAATGAATTGTTACTTGGTCATCCTAAGTGTGAATTCATATAAGGTGCAAACAAAATGCAAAACTCTTTTCGGATTTTTCAAATTTAAAAAAGAAAATATTTATGTATTTTTCAAACACTATTCAGAAACAACCCAGCAGTACCAATATCATATAACCAAAAGAAATAGGGGACTGCAAAAAAATTCCAGGGGTCGTTCGAACGAAATGCCATGTCATTCGACTGACAGACACTTCGCATGAGATGTAATCTCGTTCTAATGAGAAAATATAAAATTCCCAGATCATTCAGATTGTCATGCAGTTTTTTCGAGTGGAAAAAATCCATAAAAAATTCCTGGAATGGGTAAACAGATCCATACAATGCTAAAATAGTACCAAAAATAAGAAAAGAAAAGTACAAATGGTACATACTAGCAATAGGCAAAGATGACATCATGTAAATCACCCTATGCTAGCAAATATGTCTAGACCTCATCCATTAGGTGCAGTGGAGTTTTCCAAAGATGGTGACATCTTTTGAAACAACTCCATCAAATCATGAGAAGTCTTGATAAAAAACTTTACTTGTTCGCAAATATGTGCAAACTCTTTATCATTATGTGCAAGCATAGTGTCATTATTGGGTGCATGTGCGTGACCATGTGTAGGAGCAAAGCTTGACACATAACCTAATTTAAAACAAAATTCCCTAAGGTGTCCTCTCTTTTTGCGATGGGAACAAACATAAACCGATCTAGGAATTAATTTTTCAAAAATTCTAGGGCGTGTTCTCCTAACGGGAATGGAACACCTTGGTGGGTTTGGATGAGAAATGCATGAATCAATCAGCATAGTGGGAACCGGATCGGGTGCAACAAAACAAGTGGACGCACCGTCATGACCTTTTCCTAAACTCTCATCACCTCTCATCACTACCCAAAGCGGGATTGAGAACTATCTTTTCAACTTTCTTATATACGTTCTCTAAAGGGACTATGACCTCCCGGGCACGTTCGAGATCACTACCGAGTTGGGATACATGCGTCGTCAGACTAGACATCGTGTTGGTCAAGTCACACGTTTCCCTCCTTAAAACTTCCTTTTCTTTCTCCAAATCTAAAACCCGACGACCTAAATCCTTATTATACTTCTTTGTTTTTAGGGTCTCGGTGTAGAAATCCCTAAATGCTTTTTGGATCTCACTTTCATCTCCACTCTCAAACTCACTCTCACTTCCACTAGAAATACTCGAAGCATCACCGTCGCTCTCCTGAACACTATCATTGAGAGATAAAGTGGGTGTGCTCACACGACTCGAAAAAAGCTACACACATCCCATGTCCTAAACCTTTTTGGACTCAACTTTCTCATCATCTCCCTCACTATCACCAAGAGTTGCACGCATGGCTATTTTCTTCCCTTTTCTCTTAAGACTAGTAGCACACTCAAAAGCCCTATGCCCTTTCCCTTGAAATTCAAAACAAATCATCTCATCTAAATCTTCACCACTCTCTTCATCTTTTTCTCTCTCACTCTCTTTTTCACTGCCCTCTGTGGCTTTTCTTTATTTTTTATTTTTCTCAAATGTGTTTTTATTGAAAGAATTATTTTTATTCATTTTGAGAATCTTTTTAAAAAATTTCGCAAATAAGGCCACATCGTCAATGCTAAACTTTTTCTCAGAATCATACTCATACACTCTCTCTTTCTTTTTCTTCCTAACTTGATTCTTTAAAGCAATGCCTCTATCCTTAGCCTTAATAGTTTGGGGAAACATGTCAATCTCATAAGTTTGTAGGTCTCCTACGAGTTCTTCTAACTTAAGAGAATTTAACTTTACCAACAAATTGAAAACAATGGCTTTAGGAATGAAAGGTTTTGGAAGAGATCTCAAAATATTTTTAATGACATGTGTGTTATCAATAGGCTCACCTAAATTAAAACTCGTGTTAACAATGTCCGACACGCGTGCATAAAACTCATCAAAGCATTCATACTCAGACATGGTGATGGTCTCAAATTGGGTAGCCAAATTTTGTAACTTTGATTTTTTAACCGCGTTTGTACCCTTATGTGTCAATTGGAGGACATCCCGTGTCTCTTTAGACGTGGTGCACGTCATGATTCGGCGTTACTCGTCGGGGGTGAAGGCTCTTGAAATAGCACCCAAATCACGGGAATAAAATTTAGACATTTTAAAGTCATCTTCGGTCCAATCCGACACATGTTTTAAAGAGGTGATGTTATTAGCAGTGACAGTGGGAGGAATCCACCCTATTTCACAAAGCAACCAGACTCGTTCATCATTGGCTTTTAACCGGGATTTCATACGAGCTTTCCAATAGGCATAATTGGACCCATAAAAAATAGGCATTCGATTATCGATTGGAAACAATGCGATAAACTTTCTAAAATAATATTTTTGAAACAAAAATAAATATCACACAAGTTTGCGAAAAGTAGGAATACGTGATAAATTAGCGTAACCTGCTCTGATACCAATTTGAAAGTGCTATGTGCGATATCAATTCAAATATATTCGCAATTTACAACTTTACACTTATTTAATTGGATGTCTAAATTTGCTCAAACCAAATATCAATTAAATCAACCCCTAAACATGCATCTACGTGTCAATTCAAATCTCAAATTAAATCATGCGATGAATAAGCTAACAAATACAGGTTTCAAGAAAAAAATCCCTACAAGTCAAAAAACTTTTATTTCCACTATAATTAGTAAAGGAACAGTTTACAATCGGATTACAACAAAAATAAACTTGACTTACGAAATACCTGCAGGTGTCGGTTCCTGGTCGTCAGCCCAGGAACACCGTAGCACTCCCTATGACACACAGTCGATTAACCCAGTACCTCCCGCAAGTGGCACCTATAGTCAGCCCAGTACCTTTCCAAGGCACCTATGATTCAGTAGCAAAACTCCAGGAAAAATTATTCGTTGGGTTCCACAAACAACTCACACAAAATGTCTGGGATTTGTGAATTATAAAAACAAAGTTTTGAACCCTAAAAAAGATGGAGAATAAACCAAAAATACTTAAATCGTAAACTACCAAAACCAGTGTTTTCTCCACACGATATAACGAAGTCTGACACCCTTTATATAATAACATTTAAGGCCGTGACTTGTTAGAATTAAATAGCTCGTTCGAAAAAGAAACGGTGTCATTCGAGCGAGATCTGATCTCGCTTGAATGAGATATGATGTCGTTCGAACGACATCATACACGTGTCCAAAACAACTTCAGTCTTTTATAAATCTTGGAGACTTCAAAAGCTAAGACTTTTTACGAGATCAGAATAATTTATCCAAAACCTATTATGATTAAATTCATTTCAAAAATCATTTAAACTTTTATAAAAATATCCCAACACTTATAATGTAAAATATAAATGGAACTTAAACACATTTTACAAAATTCATCCTTGTTGGGCATGATTCATGAAGTCGTCTTGAAATTCGGATTGTCAATTGTAGATTCAAGCGTTCCAATTCTTTGACAAATTTGTAGCGGTGTACGACATATTAAATATGACGGACAATGTCCTTACACCTTGGGGCACACCGATCGGCACCCCCCAACCCTATAAATAATGTCCACATTTTACAAAATTCATCCTTGTTGGGCATGATTCATGAAGTCGTCTTGAAATTCGGATTGTCAATTGTAGATTCAAGCGTTCCAATTCTTTGACAAATTTGTAGCGGTGTACGACATATTAAATATGACGGACAATGTCCTTACACCTTGGGGCACACCGATCGGCACCCCCCAACCCTATAAATAATGTCCATGACCTCACTCCCAAGAAGACAGCAAATCCACTAGCATTAGTGATCTGAGCAACATTATCTCGAAATCAGCGAAGTTCCATATGAGAAATCCTATTCAAGCCTAAATACCCATTCTTTTCACACCCAATTTGGCAAATATCTTTCTCTCTCATCAACATTCAAAGGAGTTCATCCAAGATCCAAGCTCAAGCTCTAAAGAAGGTCCAATTCCTTCTCCCTCTCTTTTAATCACTTGTTTTTGCATAAGTTACATTAGATTCATAATTTAGTTTCACTTTAGTTCATACACATTAACATCTACGCTTTTATTAGTATATTACACATACTTTATTTTCTATGAAAAAAAGACCCAAAAAAGAAAAGAGGGTTACACTCGTAAATTCCGAATGGAATTATCCATAACACTATTTCCAAAAACCAAAAACCAAAAACACATTTTCTACACGAACACACATAAATAAATTCCATTCGAATCTATGGGATAAACCCGACCCCTTTTCTACATTGGAACTACATGGACTTTGATGCCTTTATAGGCTACGTAGGCATCTCGAACTAAACTCCAGGATTCGAGCCCAACTTGTCAATTTTCTAATTTCTCTTATTTTGTAAATTTCGCAAAATCCCTCATATTTATCATACATATACATATAATATGCTTGTTCGCGTCTCATCTCACATATATTATCGTTTCCCAATAACAATCAATATCGCGATGAACGCCCATATTCTATCTTCTAAATTTATTATTATTTTGGGAATAATCCTGTGGATGACCTCACCCTATCTTTTCCATGGTATGGGTCGAATGACCCCAATCTCCATTATATAAACACATACACACACTTCACGGGGAAAAGGAAAATATTAACATTTGCCCATTAGAGACCGAAAGGGTGGGATGGGTGCCTAACACCTTCCCATTCCATAACTTAGCCCTCGAACCTCTGATCTATTGGTTTTGTTTGCATCAGTTTGTCCTTGCTGTCAGTCTCTCAAAGTGGCAACATATTCTTTTGCTTGTTTTGAGCAAAATAGGCTAGCGACTCCATCTCTTTACATTCACCCCACACCGACGATGGACGAAGCCCCTTTTTGAAGATAAGGGTGCGAGACCGCGACATAGTTGTTCCTAGAGGGATCCTCCTCCTTTCCCCTGAAACGAATGCCGCACCTCCCAGGATGCCCATAGTGGCGACTCTGCTGGGGATTATTTTTAACAGAGCTAGACTCTATTTACATGGGCATTTTATTTTCTTGTATATTGCCCCATTTGAAAGTTCCCCTTTATTATTCATGTGTACCTCATGCTTATACTACTATTCACACACTTGTAGAAGACTCTCCATGTAGACTTTGCACCACGTGCACGTAGGAACACATATATCCACATGTTGCACACATCACTCAGAAATCCATGCTTAAGTGTCACTAGCACTCACCTCCACTTGTATATATCCGTACTCACTCATCACACAGTAACTTGTAGATAGTTACACATCACTCACGCATCATTTACCCATGCTTGGCATGACTTTACTATTGATACTTGTACTTTGCTCCCTGTTTGGCCTAATCAAGAAAAAGATACTCTTTCAATAAGATACAAATAAAAGAATCATGCATGATTCACACAACATCACCAAAGGGCATTGTTATTGACCAAATTTTGTCCCATAACTGGAGAGTCACTTCATGATGGGTGTTGGTCCGGCAAGTCGTAGTTAGCCTAAAAGATATGACTCTCACCTTCGATTGGCCAAGTACCTTCGACATATATCAAATGGTTCCCCCGCATCATACCACTTGACCGATATCATGATGGGAGGTATATCGCAGGGAACTCATTCATGTACCTCGACTATATCAAATTCGCTCTCACACGCACCGTCCTCATGAGGTATATAGTGAAGCAATTCACTTACACTCAGGTATATCAAATGGCTTGTCCACACGTATCGATTTCCATCAAAAGTAAGACGTATATCGTGGAAGTCATGCCAAAGGGGGGAACTCTTTCCAATTCATCCAACCAACTGCATACCTGCATATAGGTGTCAGGCCTAGGACACACATGTTAGATTGGCGGTTTCGACCCGAAACTCAGTCGAAATTCTGGGTCGACCTATCCTCCAAATTTTTTCATAAATTTTAAAATGGTACCTTGCCCGTGAGCCTGGTGACAAGTCCAACCATATCTTTACATATGTTGCAAACCCAATTTTTTGAGGCTCGAGTCTCGTCTGACATTTCGTTTTGCATTTAGGGAAACTTAACATAAGTGAGAACCTAACAAACATAATAATCATGCTGAGACCCGTCTCTCATCTCTTCCTCTATGTTTTCCCAAAAAAAAAAGTGTCCAAAAACATTTCTCCCTCTTTTATCAAAAATACCAAAAATATTTTTCCTCCCTTTCCCTCAAAAAAGGAAAACATTTTTGTCCTCATCTTTTTAAAAAAATTTCAAAAATATTTTCCTCATTTTCCAAAAATAACAAATTTCCTTTTTTTCTCTTTCGAAAATAAATTCAAATTTCATCTCCTTCTCAGGTCGATCACATACCCTTGGCCTGACTCCCTATTGGCTTCGATCTTCAGTCAAACCGCCCTGAAGCTCTAACAATACCCTTACTTCCTTCAAGTTCGAGAGTCACCCACCTTCTATAGAAAACACGGATCAAGTACCGAATGTACAACCAAATTTGTTGACGGTTCTGGCTCAACTCACTGCCAAAATTGACAACCTTCAAATTAAGGTTCATGAGATGCAAAGAAATGGGGTCCTTGTCCCTGAAGATCCTGAGGTCATTTTCCCTCGCGCCATGGGTGCGGCTGCACCCAAGCCTATTTGGGTTCCTAAAGAGTACCATCATGCTCCACGTGCTCCTCCTGTTAATGGGCCTCCACCAGCCCAACTTCCTATGCCAAACCTTGCTCAAACTGGGGATAATTTACCCGTAACTATTTATCCTAAAGAGGAAGAACTGAACAAGGTCAAGGAAGACCTCAAGATGCTAACCAGGAAATTCTACCAGGTAATAATCTTTGGGAACTACATGGACTAAACCAACATGTCTCCCAATCCTAAATTTAGGTTACTTGGAAAATTCAAGATGACCAATATCGAGAAGTTTGGAGGTAGTGGACCCCCGATTGTTCATCTCCGTAGCTATCACCGATCCATGACTTTCCTCGGGGCTTCCGAAGAAATAGTCAGTTAGATGTTCCAGCAGACTTTGAAAGATAACACCCTTCATTGGTTCCTATCCCTTGAGGAATCTATAATCCGCAGTTAGGAAGACGTTGCCTGTGAGTTCATGTCATAATACAAGTACAACGAGGAGCTAGAGGTCACCCGTCGTGACTTAGATCTAATTAAACAGAACCCTGTGGAATCAGTCAGCAAATTCATATCAAAGTGGAGAGAAAAAGCATCTATTATAACCAATCGACCTTCTAAAGAAGAACAAGTCATCATTGTGAAGAATAACTTCCTACCTCATATATGAGAAATAATGGGAGGATAGTACTACCCTCACTTTTGAGCCCTTCGAGAAGTAGGAGTATAAATCTAAGAACGTCTTGCCAAGATAAAACTTGAACTGAAGAAAACCTCTGAACAGTCTGCTCCTAGAAAGTTTGAAAAGCCTGGTAGTACCACAATCCTTACTATCAACAACATCTCTCAACCTACTACTTCGTGGGCACCAGAAAGATGCCCAAACCTAATTCGAAAGGAATATACCGAGCTTCATGCTCCTCTCTCCAAAGTCTACCAGGCTCTCTTGAATCGAAACCTGATAAAACCTTTGGACTCTCGTCAGTTACTAAATCCACTATTGAAAAACTTTAAACTTGATGCCCATTGTGACTTTCACCAAACTGCTGGCCATACCATCGACCAATGTTTCCATCTCTAAAGCACGATCCAAATCCTGATTGATCGGGGTATCATCACCCAACCAGCTAATTTTAAACCAAACATTACCCATAATCCACTCTCGAATCATACAAACGCCATCTTCCTAGAAGAAGACTCAAAACTCGACCCATCTACCCAAATCATGCCAAGTAAATAACGTGTCATACCCATATACTCTCCTAAACCTTTTTAAATATGTCTATATTTCCTCTTAAACCCTACCAGCCTCATCGATCAAACCTTATCACTCCCTACCAGAGCATGCATCATTGTTCGTACCCGTTCTAGAGGTAAAAATATGGAATTATCAAAAGTGTTGAACCAACTCCTAGACTTTGGGCTTAAATTGCCCTCCCAGATGATCATCGACGGTTAGAGATTCAGTGGGTTATTTTTAGAAGCTCAAAAATGGGCCTGAGAGTCATATAACTGGGTAGTACCAGTCGACGAAGTCAGTCCAGATGACTTGGTCCAAATCATGGAAGATTTGTTTTGACAGACTAGTGATATTTTGCAGCATATTCGAGTTGCTCATTGCTTTAAAATTACGAGGGCACCTGGTCCCTCCAGTCCATCATTTCCCTACTGAATGGGAAGAATTATATGAAGAGGCCATAGAAGTTATAAAGTGTATTGACTTTGCATGGAAAGACAATATCGTTGCCACTGGATGGGGGGATAATTTTGAAGATTCAGATGAAGAGCCAGATTCAGGAAAGACTAATCTGATAGCCAACTATGCGGAGTAATATCATTCGAGAATCTTCTAGGAGAGATCAACCAGGTAGATGAGGAACTCGATATCGATGAGGAAATAAAGTTTTTCCCACCTCTTTTGTGAACAACATGACCAGATCGGGGAGACTTTACCAGAACCCAAACTTACAATCACCAATAAGTGATAAAGGGAAATGTGTTGAGAATCTCCCTATGCCAGAAATAAATCTTGAAGAAAGTAAGGTCCTTGATCAACTGAAGAAGAACCAAGATAACATCACTATATGGGAACTTTTCATATCTTCCCAACTTCATCGAAATTCCTTAATCATGCTACTCACAATAGCCACAGTTCATCCCTCAACCACACCAAAAGAAGGAGTGAACCTAGTCGGATCCTTGAGCTCTAATCGAATGTTCTCCTATTCTAAAGAGGAAATCCCTAAGATTGTTTGTAACCATAATCATTCTCTTAATATCTTTGTTGAAGTAATGGGGAAAACTTACCCCCTCTCATTCGTCGACAATAGATTAGCTCTAAATGTTTACCCGTTGAGAACTCTCAATTGCCTGGGATTAAAAGTGAGCAACCTTGCTCTAACCTCGACTGCCGTACGTACCTATGACAACACCCATCGAGAAGTAATGGGATCTATAAATCTTATAATTAGGGATGGACCTATAAATCCCTTGTTGAATTCCAAGTCATCGACATCCCAACCTGTTTCAATCTACTTCTTGGGCGACCGTGGCTCCACAACATCAAAGGGGTGTCTTATTCCCTTCATCAGAAATTGATTCTTTACTAATGGAAAAGTTATCACTATCTTGGGAGACAGTGACAACACCGAGAATGCAAGCACCAGTTATCTGGTACTCCAGATATAATACGGGGTGAACGATATGCTGCTATCAGGCTTATAAGTCAAACCACTCCTACTCCCAACAAGGGATGACTTCAAAGACAGGGTTTGTCCAGAATATGATCCCCATGGAAATGTCAATGTAATCTAAATATTCAAGAACATGCACTTCATGCCCGGACTAGGTCTAGGGCAATGACAACAAGGGATAACTGAACCTATTATGTTGAAGGAGGCCTTTCTTCCTTATGGCTTGGGCTATCAACCATCAGAAGAAGAAATCAGATTGATTTGTCAGTCTCGACTAAAGAGAAAGCTAGAATGCGCCAGAACTATCTTGGAAGATTCATCAGAGAGGGTGAAGATTTCCCCTTTCTGTGGCATCCTTGAGCCTTGGTATAACCCTGTAGATAAGAGGATGAAACTAAGAATGTAGATCTTTTTTCAAGATAGCCACCCGGGGGTTCCCAACACTGTGTATAACCACTCACTGGAGAAACCATATCTTCTATCAGGGATTCTGAGGATGACAACTCCGAGGACTCTTTCAACTTATAGATACTGGGGCTATCACTCTACATGATCTACTCAGGGACTATATCATCTGATCCATCCTACCTCATCAAAGATGTTGATATACCTCCTCTCAACTGGCATGCTGCACCTGTGCCACCTGCTGATATTCAACCTAACCCTGATGTTTATCCTATTTCCCCTTTAGTTGTTTCCTCTCACTCTGATGTAATCGAGACCTCTTATAACGAGTTTCTCAATGCATTTTTTCCTATCAATGAAATAAATGAAGATTTTTAGTATCTTGCTGTGCCTTACATTAATTGTCTTGATTCTAATCAAACTCTTGATGATGATGACTTTGAAAATGAACAATTCTTAATTGATCTAAATAAGGTTAGTAACAAACAACATAACCTCATTTAAGTTAATGAAGATGAGAATATATTTATTAATCTCGATTCTAGTAGCCAAATGCACGAGATTAGGATGGGGGCTACCCTTAATGAGCATGAGAAAATGCAACTCGAAGAGCTACTAAAGGAATTCGTGGATGTCTTTGCATGGTCCTACGATAATTTTCCCGGCATTGACCTTAAGATAGCACAACATGAGATTCTAACTCTCTCAGAAAGTAAACCAGTCAAATAAAAGCTGCGAAAGCTCCGAACCGAATGGTCACTCAAAGTAAAAAAAGAAGTATTCAAGTAATTGAATGTGGGTTTCATTCGAGTTATTAAAAATCCAATATGGCTGGCCATTATCGTACCTACTTTGAAATCAGGAGGAAAGGTTTGCATATGTGTCGACCATCGAGACTTGAATAAGGCCTCTTCGAAGGATGACCCAATATCGATATGATTATGGAAAACATTGCCAATCACGCTCTCAATTCATTAGTCGATGAGTTTATTGGTTATAACTAGATCAAGAGGCACCCTGATCATTAAGAGAAAATCGCATTCATCACCCCTTCGGGAACCTTTTGCTACACTGTCATGCCATTTAATCTAAAAAAATTCAAGTTCTACTTACCAGAGGGATGCCATAACCATTCTACATGATCTGATACATAAGGAAGTCGAGATCTGTGTAGATGATATGATTATCAAGTCTAAGACTAGATAAGGTCATCTTCCCGCTTGCCAAAAATTCTTTGAACGACTTCGAGAGTACCAAATGCGGCTTAACCCACAGAAATGTGTCTTCGGCATTACTAAAGGAAAACTCTTATGATTCAAGGTCAGTGAGAAAGCGATAGAAGAAGATCCTGCTAAGCTGAAAGCCATACTTGAAATTTCACCTCCCCGAACAGAGAAAGAAGTTCGAGGATTCCTTGGCAATTACAGTACATCAATCGATTCATCAACCAATTGACTTACATCTATGAAATCATCTTCAAACTCCTCCTAAAGGATTCAACCAAAGTTTGTAATGAGGCTTGCCAAGAATCCTTTTACCAAATTAAGAAATACCTAACCCGACCTCCGGTGCTCATGCCACTACAGCCTGGTCTTCCCTTACTACTATACCTAACCATGACCGATATTGCAGAAGGGGATTGCTAGCCCAATAATTTAAAGAAACCCATAAAGAGAAATCCATATACTATGCCAGTCGAAAATTGATCGGTCATGAAGTTGACTACACCGCCTTGAAAAAAGCATGCGTCGCTCTTATTTTGGTTACCCAAAGTTACGACACTATATGCTCTGCTTCCCTATCAAACTCATTTCCTGAATAGATCCCATCAAGTACCTACTCTAGAATCCTGCCTTATCCAGCCGAATAACCCATTGGTTGATGCTTCTAGATGAGTTTGATATCACCTATGTCACACAGAAAGCCATGAAAGGAAGAGCCATCTCTGACTACCTTGCTGACTACCCGATGGAAGAGACGATGTCTGGATTTACGAATTCCCAAATAAGAATATCCTTTGCACCTCCCAAGAAGATCTTCGATGGAAAATGTTCTTTGACGGCGCTGCTAATAAAAAAGGATATGGCATTGGAACCTCTTAATTTCCCATGATGACTCCCACACTCCCATCGCCATCAAATTGGATTTCCCCTACACTAATAACATGGCTGAATACGAGGCATGCACGGTGGGCCTCAAAGTTTCTCTCAAGAAAGGAATCCAATACCTTGATGTCTAAGAGGATTCAACCATCATTATCGATCAAGTACTCAGGAAATGGAAAGTCAAGGATGAGAAACTCTTACCATTCCATGCCTACCTTAAAGAACCCAACTTCCCAATTCTAAGAAATAACCTTCCACTAGCTGCCCTGAGCAAAAAAACAACCTGGCTGATGCCCTTTCCACATTATCCTCCATGATTGACATACCCTAAGGAATAACCATAGCCCCCTTCCTTGTCCAGAAACAAGACAAACCAACCCTTTGCTACCACATCGAGCTCAGCACGGAGGAAGAACCTAAAATAGACAACTACTGGCATTATGATATTTGGCACCTCCTTAAATACGGTAGGTATCCCAAAGGAGACGACCGAGCAACTCTTTGTAGACTAGACGCCAAGTACATTGTCTGTGATAAAGCAATGTTAAAGAGAAACTTTGATGGGACCCATTTACAATGCATCACAGGGGCTCATATTGAAGAAATAATGCTGAAAATCCATAGCGGGGAATGCGGACCCAAATGAACGACCATATTCTTGCCAAAAATATCATTAGATGGGGATACTACTTGACTACCATGGTTTAGGACTGCACAACCTACATTCGAAGATGTCTTAAATACCAACAGTTCTCTAACCTACAATATTTTCCTTCATGAGAAATGCACGGCATGACCTCTGCCTGGTCATTCTCCACATGGGGCATCGATATCATAAGGAAAGTACACCTAAGGCATCCAATGGACATAAGTTCATCCTAGTATCTATTGACTACTTCACCAAATGGGTCAAAGCCAAGTCATACACAATTATGAATGCCAAGAAAGTGGCCAAATTCATCAAGAAAAACATTATTTGTCGATATGGGGTCCCACACGAGCTGGTATCAGATAATGGGTTACATTTCCAGGCAAAGTTATATAAGTGGTCGATAAGTATATGTTTCAAAGACATAAATCCTCTCCATACCAACCTCAAACCAACGGGGCGGTCAAAGAAGCCAATAAGAATCTCAAAGCTATCATCAGCAAGATGACCAAGAGTTGTCAAGATTGGGCCGATAGGATCCTTTACACCCTATGGGGCTACCGCATTTTAGTTTGAACCTATACTATGGCTACCCCTTACTCTCTAGTTTATGGCATGGAAGAAGTCCTACCCATGGAGCTAGAAATCTCTTCGGTGCACGCTATGCTTGAAAGCAAAGTCAACAAGGAATACTGGCACCAAAGCCGTCTTGACAAGCTGTCCCTTTTAGACGAAAGGAGATTGAAAGATCTATATCATATATAAGGGTACCATCTCCATATAGCGCGATCATTCAATAAGAGAGTCAAGGACCGCAGTGTCTGAGAAGGGGACTTAGCCCTCAAAGAAATAATAGAGCCCATCTGGGACCCTAGAGGGAAATTTAAGCCCAATTAGATCGGCCCCTACATTGTGAAGAAAATCCTATTAGGCGGCGCCGATGTGCTCATCAACCTCGATGGAGAAGAAATGGCATGTCCAGTCAACCTGGATCGTCTCAAGAAATTTTACCCCTAGTCCAAAACCTCAGCACGCTATAACTTTTCTCTTCTCCCTTTTATTCTAAAAAAACTCTTATTTTCTCCCTAACCATAAGTACGTGGGCCTGACCCTCTAAAAACATTTTCAATTTGTTTTTTCCTAAAACCCCTCAGAGGTACTTAGGTAGCTCATTCTCTTCACATGAGCGGGCCCCGCTTCTTTTTCATAAAATACTTTTTCTTTTCTTATCCCGAGAACTATAGTTCATTTTTACAAATACATGAACAAAAGGATTATGTATGCCTTAGCGATGAGTATAGATAGTTCAAAATGCAAAAAGTCATTAAGAGGCACAACTAGAGGATCAAAAACTTATTTATTTCATTATCTGAATTTTTTGCACTATTACATCGGCGTAGGGAGTCAAACGACTTCCCTTGCTAGCACTACACCCAGATAATAACAAGCCCCACTACTCCTAAAAATCCACCCCTAATTATTCCCACAAAGTACAAAACCACACCTATTGCAAGAAGATTCACAAATCCCTACTCGCAGCTTCCAGAGGAACCATCACCATCATCACCTGCATCCAGGGATCCCCAAACTTCCCCTGCCTAAATGGAGTATCGTAGACGCTCCATGGAGTGATAATTCTGAGTAGTTTGGGGAAGATCACAATGCCCCCTCCATAGCGTCATATATGGCAAATAACCTTTGACCAGTCTCCACAACCCGCATCGTAACCACTACCTTCTTACACAACCTCTTCATGTAGTCCCTAGAGACAGGCCAAACTCGTCTAGTAGATAGAGAAGGAAGGGTCGATGGATGAAGATTCTCCCATAGAGAACGAAGTCCCATGCTATATGCTCTATAAGTTCTTCCATAGGAAAGAAGTTCGATTTCCGTAGTGGCATGATTTTCTCCCAACCAAATTGGTGCAGCAGCCGCCAGGAAAAATTAGAAACAGGTCTTCTTGAGGCATACTAATCGGATATATTGATACTCCCCAACTTGTAGAATAGGAAGAATCTCCCCCTAACAAGTCATAGACCAACTTAAGCCTCAAGCCCCGTGCTATACAAACTAGTTCCCCTAACTCTCAATGTCCAGGCCTACGCTAATGAAATAGCATGAGAAGAAGTTTGGCACCGTCGACAAAGGATACTCCGGTGGGACCGCCATACGAAACCTTTTTGATAGCCACATAAATAACATTATAAGGTTGCCCCTCATAAAGTCAGAACAAACCTCCCGCCGGGCATCTAGTCCATTCAAGGTCTCCGCCAGTATCACCGCTGTAGGATTGCGATGATATGACATCCAAGAAATAATAGCAGACAGTTAGGGGTGCACCAACTTCTACCCAGTCACCAACAAAACTTTTGAAATAATGCCTAGGATAACGGCCCTGATATATCCAGTATCACCCACGTCCTGTGAAAGAACGGACTGAAAAACCTATGAAAGGGAAATCATTTCCCCTATAAACAATGGCCTGGACGCCAAAGGAAAAATATGAAGAATCCCAACCAACAATTCCCTAGGAGAACGAAAAAACTCTGGCAAAGTCGCAGCAATGCTGGGATTTATCCCCAGCATGGCAAAAGATTCCTCGTAGGTAGGACAAATCTAATCCAACCCGAAGAGGAACTCATGATCCTCATGGTACCAAAACTCGACAGCTGCCATTAGTATGTTCCACTCAATTGACCGATTGCACCACAGAGAGACTCGCCGCATGTGGAAGGTGTGGTAGTCAACATTGTAAGAACACCTTACTTATAAATCTTGAAGTTAGTTGGAGAACTCAATGATACCATGGAGAGACATCTTGTAAAACCAAGAGATAATAAGCAAGTAAGAATTGGAGAAAGAAAGAAGATGAATTTGTGAGGAGGAAAGCCCCATTCACACCCCTATTTATACTTGGAAACTCCCAAGCAAGGATAAGAAACCCTGCAAAAATCGGACTAAAACTTACCCCCACTAAGTACTAATCAATTGAAGAAAGTTGAATCAAAGCCTTGGATTGATTGGACTGGATTGATATGCCGATAGGCAGGACAGGGGTCATGCTGATCGACAACCCCCTATTTTGGGGAAATCCCCATTTTCCTCTTTTGTCAAAATAAAAAAACCCAATAAAAATAATTTTTATATTAAGGAAATTACGATTTTCCTTTATACTTACTAAGATAAAATCCTTCTCAAATCAATTTTCAAAACTATTTTTTACGGTCTCAGTAGCAAATTAAAAAGATCATCTGCACGAATCACTAAATAAGAAAATTAACAAAAAATTTCAATCTTTGTTTGCATATATTTTGCTGTATTACATTGATATTTTGTCGAAAAAGGAAAAACAGAAAAAAATGGGACTCAACCCGAACCCAATCTCTCTCTCTCTCTCTCTAAGATCCCCCATCCCTACGGCGCACCCTCTTCCCCCTACGGTGAGATGATGTGCCCCCACTTTAAGAGACAGAGCCTTCCTCAGATGAGGAAGAATAGACCAAGAAAGAATGGAGCGGAACTGCCTCACGAATATGAGCAGTCACCGAAGATATCCAGCCCCTGATGTCCTTAAGCTAAGTGGTCGAAACACTGATATGTTGTTAGGAAGAATGGAAAAGATCGAATGAGTTAAGCTTGACAAGAAAGAAATCAAGGAAATCAAAAAAGCAAAAATTGACTTACGCAGGCCGAAGGACTTCCTCCGTTAGACCGAACTCCTCCAGGTCCATTGCATGAGGGTGATGCTGCAGACACACAGATCCCCCATCAGCTCACCGAAGGTTGTAACTAGGAGAATGCAGCCGCATAAAAGAAGGCCCTGATGTTGTCATTACCATTGCTGACGTGGCCGCACCACCTACGCTATGAGAAGAACTCACCTGCCGACTCGATCCCTCCCTAGGGAGAGGCATCACATCATATATACTAGGGGGCATCAGCCAACTCGAGATGAAGTCCAGATAGTCGTACATCACCTCTATGTCAGTGTAAAGGGAGTATGGTCTCCCATCATCGCACCCACCCGGGCATCATCAAACATCTCCCGTACGCGCCTCATGATCATAGGGGGCCTCGCCCAAGGCACCGCAACCTCATCCTCTATGAACTGCCGGACTACCCTCTCCCCAAGATACCAGGAGTAGATGAACTCATGCTCTAGAATGTGTCGCATTATGCATGTTCCCAAGTAACCTTGGTATGCTAAATAGCCACCCCCGGGGATAAAATGTCACCTTAAAATTCCCAATAAAAGTAAAGGATCAGTATCAATAAAATGTCATTAAAGGAAAAGAACAGTCTCAATGACAAAAGAAGGCCTACCCGTTCACTCGTCAGGCCATTCAAGACCTGACGCACTGATTCCAGAGAAAGATTCTTCTTCGACTTTCAGTTGGACCTCCAACACTGGAATATCCGACAGAAGTCCACCACGGAGTCATCCTTCAAATAAATCAAATGGGTGTTCAACCCAATCTCCTCATAGAAGCATGTCTTCAAAAGACAAGAATCAACATTCAAGAAATAAAAAAAAGAAATGCATGAATGGAAAATGCGAGTGTATGAAAGAAAATGAGCAAAAAGAAGAATACCTCCAGAAGATACGTGGCCCCAATAAAAGTCGATCGTTAACACCGGCTGAATGCATCCAAAGAATAGTAAAGGGTTGCCAAAGTCAGGCTCCCCTAATCATAAAAGCTGATGTACGAAAAACCCTCAGAAAAAGAAAAACGATGTCGCCACTTGTCACCACCAGAAAACCCCCTAACACCAACAAGATAAACAAACGGGACATTTGATGCACTTGCTGCCCATCATGCTCATCAACCCTCCTCATCAAAATCTCCCTTAAAGAAGATAAGAAAAAAGAATCTCCAGAAATCACTCTCTCCACGTCACCCAGAGCCGTTGTCACTGCCTACAGCATCACCCTCAATGTCCTCACAATCTAGCCCCAACAACGGCTAAATATTAATGGGATTCACTGTCATCTCCTCGAAGCCAAAATGAAAGGTGTGGGTAGTGTCCCACCACCTCTATCCCAAAGCACATAGAACCGTAGTGGAGCAGGGAATCTCATCTAAACCCGATGCTAGCCTCCCAAAACCCACAGAGGACACCATATAGCACACCACAACATGAAGGTGCTCCCAAATATCCTTGATCCTTGTCGTACCACATGCACAAATAGTCAACATGGAGACGTCAAACTATCAAGAAATGAAGAAAATCCTTGTCAGGTTCAAGAAATAAATCAATCTCATCAAGAAAAGAAGAAATGAATACCAAGAGTCATACAATACTTACATAGCCACCAGGGTTCACCATCCTTGAAGAGTCATAAAAAGGCTCACACAGAAGATTCATACCAAGAGTCATACAAAGGCTCACACAGAAGAGTCTGGTCATCTGCCACTGGTGCAAACGAGTCAAAAGAGTTTTTGCTACCCAATGTAAGGGGCACCCTAGCCCTCCACTCTAACCCTGACCAGTTGTCGGCATTAAGCCATGCTATATGGGTCGGACTACTTTATAAGTCAGCCATTTGGGACACTACGACGATTTGTAGAGGTTTATAAAAGAAAAAAATAAGTCAAAAAGTTGTGCAAAATGAGGGGAACCTGACCCTTTTTAGAGAAGGCTAAGGGCCATGCCGATCGGTAGTCCCCTCCACCCCTTGATCGACACTGATCCTTTAACCTGCACTAGGTACCCCAAAAGTCTGTGCCAATGTCGATTGGTACACCTCCATCCATGCCAGTTGGAACACCCTTTAAATTTTTTTACAAAAAGTCTAAAAAAATACCAGAAAATCCCGAATAATTTTTGGAAAATTCCTAAAATTTCCAAATCCATTCTAGCACCTTGTTCACCAAGGAAAACATTTTTTACACCCCCAATGGAATTCTAGAGAATAATTCTCGCCAACAACGTCTCCAAAGGACACTCCAAATTTTCCCCCAGCTACAAAATCCTCGAATCATTCACTATGCCCCAGTGAAACCGAAAATCCAATCTTTTATCCCTAGTGGAGTCCCTAATTTTCCCAAAGAGAAGTACACCTATTTTAGGTCAGAATTGACATCGGTCTTGGATTATCACCTCAGTTAGGTTAGAATTGACCTCGGTCCTCGGTCGTCACCTCTTTTAGGTCAAAATTGACCTTAATCTTGGATCATCACCTCAGTTAGGTCAGAATTGACCTCGATCCTCAGTCGTCACCTCTTTTAGGTCAGAATTGACCTCGGTCTTGGATCGTCACCTCAATTAGGTCAGAATTGACCTCGGTCCTCGATCGTCACCTCTTTTAGGTCAGAATTGACCTCGGTCTTGGATCGTCACCTTAGTTAGGTCATAGTTGACCTCGATCCTCGATCGTCACCTCTTTCAGGTCAGAATTGACCTCGGTCTTAGATCTTCTCCTCATTTAGGTTAGAATTGACCTTGGTCCTTTGTTGTCACCTCTTTCAGGTCAAAATTGACCTCAGTCTTGGATCGTCACCTCAGTTAGGTTAGAATTGACCTCGGTCCTCGATTGTCACCTCTTTTAGGTTAGAATTGACCTCGGTCTTGGATCATCACCTCAGTTAGGTCAAAATTAACCTCGATCCTTGATCGTCACCTCTTTTAGGGTAGAATTGACCTCAGTCTGGGATCATCACCTCATTTAGGTCAAAATTGACCTCGTTCCTTGTCGTCACCTCTTTTAGGTTAGAATTGACCTCGATCTTTGATCGTCACTTCTGTTAGGTCAGAATTGACCTCGATCCTCGGTCGTCACCTATTTTAGGTCAGAATTGACCTTGATTTTGGATCATCACCTCAGTTAGGTTATAATTGACCTCGGTCCTTGGTCGTCACATATTTTAGGTCATAATTGACTTCAATCTTGGATTGTTACCTCATTTAGGTCAGAATTGACCTCAGTGCTTGGTTGTAACCTCTTTTAGGTTAGAATTGACCTCGATCTTGAATTGTCATCTCAGGTAGGTAATAAATGACATCCTCTTTTAGGTCAGAATTGACCTTGGTCTTAGATCATCACCTCAGTTACGTCAGAATTAATCTCGGTCCTCGGTCGTCACCTATTTTAGGTCAGAATTGACCTCGATCTTAGATCGTCACCTTAGTTAGGTCAAAATTGACCTCGATCTTGGATCATCACCTCAGTTACATTAGAATTGACCTCGGTCCTCGGTCCTCGATCGTCACCTCTTTTGGGTCAGAATTAACCTCCATCTTGGATTGTCACCTCAATTAGGTTAGAATTGACCTCGGTCCTCGATCGTCACCTCTTTTAGGTTAAAATTGACCTCGATCTTGAATTGTCACCTCAGTTAGGTCAGAATTGACCTCGGTCCTCGGTCATCACCTTTTTTAGGTCAGAATTGACCTTGGTCTTAGATCGTCACCTTAGTTAGGTAATAATTGACCTCAGTCCTTGGTCGTCACCTCTTTTAGGTCAAAATTGACCTCTATCTTGGATCGTCACCTCAGTTGGGTTAAAATTGACCTCAGTCCTCGGCCGTTACCTCTTCTAGGTTAGAATTGACCTCGATCCTTGAATTGTCACCTTAGTTAGGTAAGAATTGACCTCAGTCTTGGATTATAACCTATTTTAGGTCAAATTTGACCAAGGTCCACGATCGTGACCTCTTTTAGGTCAGAATTGACCTCGACCCTCTGAATCGGTCATCCACATTCGTTAGGTCCACAAAACAGACCTCCCTGTATCATGTGGTGTCTATTCGACTCCAATCACTTGATCCAAGCTCACCCATCGAGGGGCTATATAGACACCACATTTTAGGACCCCCTAAGTCTCTCCTTAGACCCCTAGTAATCCCCCTTTCCACCGTAAACCTAGGACACACTCCGAGTACCGATCTAGAGGTCATCGGGCGCACTCGACCTTCATTTGACTCTGGTTAACTCGTTTGTCAGAGTGAAAGCACTTTGAATATTTGAAGCAATCCGAATACCCTTTCCAATGATCCGCCTCACGTGCGAATCGGCATAACGGTTCGGACGAACGAACCATTTCACTATCCAAAAATTGATTCAGAGGCCATCGAGTGCTCCCGAGCCCCGAATTGACCCCAATACTCTCCACTATGATAGTGAAATCTCTTTTATTCTTCGAAGGGCATTGAAATCCCTTTCCAAATATCTTCCCCATGCATAAAATAACATAAGCACTCGGATGAATGATCATTTTTCCCTCAAAAATCGATCTGGAGGCCACCGATCGCTCCCAAACTCCGTTTGAGCAAAGTCAACTCTTTAGCTCGAATGATACTGAATGAATCTCCGAAGGGCACTAAATACCCTTTCTAATGATCCATACCATGCATGATTTTGACCTACGGTATGGCCGAACAATCCATTTTACTCCGAGAGGTCACCGGGCGCTTTCGGGCCCTGATTGGCCAAGGTCAACTTTTCGAACCAAGGTAAACTCTTTGAAATGTCTAAGAACACCTCCTAACCTTTCCAGCAGTCTACCCCGTGTATGATTCTGACGTACCATATGAACAAACGATCCATTTGTATCCATTGATCTACCGTCCAAAAGCCCGACGTGCGATTTCGAGTCATATTTGACCAAAAGTCAACTCCCGGACCGGGAGAAGTCCAAATGAGTATCTAAGTCCTATGAAATAAATTTCTAACAGTATGCCCTGTGTGTGATTCGAATCAATGGTTTGTACGCTATAGTTAATTTTCTAAAAAATTCCGCACAAGACTGCCAATTGACAGGTCCTGAACCCTGCCTATCGACACAGTGTCAAGGGTGACTTGCTGATCGGCACCCCTTGGGGTACGCCGATCGGTACCCCCTGACCCAATAAATAAGGGCCATGAACTCACTCCCAAGAAAATAGAAAATCCATCAGCATGAGTGATCTCAACAACATTCTCTCAAAATCAGCGAAGTTCTATATGAGAAATCCTATTCAATCCTAAATACCCATCCTTTTCACACCCAATTTGGCAAATATCCTTCTCTCTCATCAACATTCAAAGGATTTCATCGAAGATCCAAGCTTAATCTCCAAAGAAGGTCTAATTCCTTCTCCCTCTCTTTTAATCTCTTATTTTTGCATAAGTTACATTACATTCATAATCTAGTTTCACTTTAGTTGATACAAATTAACATCTACTCTTTTATTAGTATATTGCACATACTCTATTTTCTATAAAAACCAGAAAACGAATAAAATAAATTCCGGACGGAATTATCCATCACACTATTTTCAAAAACCAAAAACACATTTTCTACACGTACACACAAATAATATTTCGTTCGAATCTATGGGATAAACCCCACCCCTATTCTACATTCAAACTACTTGGACTTTGATGCCTTTATAGACTATGTAGGCGCCTCGAACTACTCTCCGGGATTCGACTCCAAATTGTCAATTTTCTAATTTCTCTTATTTTCTAAATTTCTCAAAATCCCTCATTTTTATCATACATATACATATATTATGCTTGTTCGCGTCTCATCCCACATATATTATCATTTTCCAATAATAATCAATATCACGATGAACGGCCATATTCTATCTTCTACATTTATTATTATTTTGGGAATGTTCCAGTGGATGACCTCACCCTATCTTTTCCATGGTATGGGTCGAACGACTCCAATCTCCATTATATATAAACATGTACACACACTTCATGGGGATATGAAAATATTAACATTTTCCCATGAGAGATTGAAAGGGCGGAATGGGTGCCTAACACCTTCCCATTCCGTAACTTATCCCCCGGACCTCCGATCTAATTGTTTCGTATGCATGAGTTTGTACTTGATTCCACTCTCTTGTAGTGGAAACACCTATCCCCTCCATTGTATCCCTCCTCGGGCTATTCCCTCCTCTAAGCTATGCCCTCCTCCATAACTTGGGCCCTCTTCACTTCCGCAATGACTCACCCTAGTCACAAAAGTTCGCTAAATTCTCCAAACGGATAAAATCTATAAAAGAAGGAGTCTCTCCATTCTCCTGAAATTTCCTTGAGGTATTATATATTCTTTTCCACAATTCTATCCCCATACCCTTATTTGGACTTGAGAAGTCCCTCGACAGAGGTTGGTAAGCCCTCTTTAAAGGCCTAGGCTTCACCCTATCTCCACTACCCACTATCGGGGACTTCCCCATAAACATCGAATCCTTCATAGGGACCTATATATATATATATATATATATATATATATATATATATACCTCGAGAACTATCCCGTGAGCCTTCAAACCCACTGGAACCTCCTTTTGTGCATTCCCATCCACCTCGAGCGCTGTCTTTCGCACCCCAACCCTATCCTCGAACGCTTCTACCCCATCCCCTTGCTTATCTCTATTGGCCCTCTCCAACTCCCTCTCGAGGGATATCTACTCCCCTCCCCCTTCTAGGGGCACCTCTACCATCAATACCACACCGATTCAAACTAAAGAAAATGATTTAATTAATGGGAGTGGCATCAACATCACCCACTGCTCAATAAAGCACTGATAGTCCAAGTCATTCCTCAAAAAGTCCTCTACCGACTACCCCTCTACAAAACCTGTTGGTCTGCATCAATCAAACCCTTCGTATGCCTTATACAGTAATGAGTGGGAAAGGTATTCTCACTGGCACATCCCACATATAATGTTAGGTCACCCTCTCTCCCAAATAAAGGATATACCTACATGTCTCATCCATCAAAACTTTCCTCCTAGACATCCTCGATCGCCACTTGAGCTCCTTATTTGTGGCAGGTCAATCCCCAAGGCAACTAAAATAAGTAAAACATCAATAAAGGAAATAAAATCAGTATAATCGTATAAATACTAAATCATAAAAGAAAAAGAACCAGTATGTGGAAAAAATCTAAAAATACTTATAATATCAACATTTATACCATTGATGAGTGCCCTCGCTGCATCCGTGGTCATAGATGACCCCGCCCTCAAATTACCCCAAACATAAAGGAAAGATACCCTCTATCAGTGCCCGAACCCAAGACGACTCTGTATAAGTAGTCCCATAAGCCAAAAACCGTAAGTGTAACAAAACGCAGAAACAAGAAGAAAGCATTAATATATATATATATATATATATAATTCAACTAATAAAAAAGAAAAGCGGTAAACACATACCTCCGACAAGTAAGAAAATGCATGAAATTGTCTGTGCGATACCTCGAGTATTTGAACATGGACCGATACATCTCTGCCAATCCCACACTACACCAAAATTGTCAAATTGGCACCCTTTAGTAGCTAGCCTTGTCACGATCATTGACCGTGACAAAAAACACGCATTTTTTGTTACAATTAATGACCGAGACAAGGCCGTGACAAATGCTTGTCACGATCAATGACCGTGACAAGCCTATAAAGTTGTCACGGTCAATGACCGTGACATGTCCGTGATAATTTTGTCAGTAAAAAATCCTCCCTCTTCTTTTTTTTCACCGATCCTATTCCCTTAATTTCTCTCTCTCTCTCTCTCAAGCGGCTGCTCACTCTCTCTCTCTCTACAACTTTGGTATGTTTTCTCTCTCAATTTCTCCTCCATTTATGTATATGTGCATGTGTGGATATATGTGTGTGTAAATGTGCATGACTGTGTGTGTGGTGTATATATGCATGTGTGTGGTGGTGGTGGTGGGGGGGGAGGCAGCAGGGCTGGGGGGAGGGGAGGGGGTGTATCTGCGTGTGTGTGTGTATATATGTATGTGTGTGTATATATGCGTGTGTATATATATGTGTGTGCGTGTGGTGGGCAGGGGTAACCGGGGGGGGGGGGGGGGGGGGTTATATGTGCTTGTGTGTGTATATGTGCATTTGTGTGTATATGTGTATTTTTTTAATTAAATTTTTATTGGTTTATTAGATATTTCCCCTCATATTGTAATTCCCCTTGTAAAATAATTGATTGATTGAATATTGATTAGTTGTTAATTTTTTTTGTAAATTAATAATTAGTGCCCCTTTCATATGCAAGTAGGATTGCCCCTCATTGTAAATTAGTAAATTAATAATTGTATAATTTAATTATTAGTTTAATTGATGAAAATAATTAATTGAGTAGATGAATTAGAAGGAGTACAGGATACACATTTATTGTTGCCATTGCGGTTGGATTATAGTGGATCGATGTTGGGTTGTTTAATTTTAAAATTGTCATGGCCACTGGATTATTCTCCATATGGGGGTGGGATTTTTCAACTTTTTTGGAAAATTACTTTGTATAAAGAACAATAAATATATAGTATGATAATTGAATGAAACATACTTGAAATTACATATAGTTCGCATAGATACTAGCCTTCTAGTTCTTATGTATACGCATTCAATAGCCCTTAGACCCGTTCGAGAGTCATTACCCCTGTAATGAGATCTCTTGAATTGTCCCGTTTGGATAGTTTGGGACTGCATAATTTCTTTATAATAATATTCTTAGTGTCTTAAAGTTGTTACTTTTGGAGGAAGTTCTACAATCATATCCTAATGTTCTCTAGGTACATACTAGATTGACAAGTGTGACTGTACTGTTATTTCAATTGATCAATTGAAATAACACTCACACTTGCCAATATACGTCGTGTACTTGGAGAGCTACAGGGCTATGCTGCCGAATTTTTCTCAAATCGTAACAATGTGCATGAGATGTTAAGTATATTGCAGAAAATGCGGTCTTGAATGGGATAGGACCACTCACCCTTTAGAGGAGATGGAGGAAATAAAAATTTCTATTATAAATTGAATTTGAAATTGAAATTTAAAAATTGAATATAAATAAGACATAATTAAATGAAACATACTGTAAATCTATGTTTTGTTTATACTAATCTATGAATATACGCTTTTTACCTTTAATAGGTGATTACTTGTGGTAGCTGTGATGGGATATCTGAAATACAAAGAGTGGATGGGTGAGACGAATAGAATGGGGGATGCGTTTCGCAGAGGTGCTAATAAATTTTTGAAATACGTAAAGTGATGTCATAATGATGAATAGTTTCCTTGTCCGTGTTTTAGGTGTAAGAATGGTAAGGTGTTTGAGTGGAAAACTGTTGAACTACATTTGTTAATAACGAGTATGCAAGATAGTTATCGATTTTGTATTTGTTGGACATGTACATTGTATTTGTTGGATAGGAACAATTCAAACTGAATCCAAAGATACGCGATTCCATCTTGGAGTAGTTGAGGGAGAAACACACGACGTGAAAAAAAATATGTGGACCCGGTACGTTGGGAAGACCCGAGAGTTCATTATCCGAATGCGTGAATCCGTCCCGCCGAAGGAGCCGATCTCATTGGCACAATAACAAAAGTTCATTTACAATGAGATCGGGTAGCGACAATTGGCACCTCGCCAATCGGGAAAAAAAGATGGACGTGCACTACTCCGGCCAGACGTCTTACGCCGAGGTGGAGCATAGGATGATGGTAAGATTTAATTTTTCTATAACTACAAAAATATATTATTCTGCATTATTTTACTCTGCGGGGCCGATATTAATTTTACTTTATTTTATTTTAGGGGACAGGGAATGGCCTTGGGGGTAGGCCACATAGGCTTGATACTTAGTGGCTATTCAGACGAAGAAGGGGAAGAATAACGAGGTGTACCTGAGCGTCGCATCCACGATTGTAAGTAATATGACAGTTAACTTTTTGTTAATTACGTTATAATTTTTTTATTTACTTATTTTACTAATCATGTGCTTTTTATCGTTTTAGGAAAAGCTTAAGGAAGTGTATGAGTCGCAGTGTGATGCTGACAAGGCATTTTTGTCCACATACGCACTCCGCCAAGTGCTTGGCACTGATCGCAAGGGGAGGACAAGGGGGTGAGCTCGCGGGTGGCCAAATCTAGGATCATTGGATTGGAGATGAGCGACACCGGGTTGGCTCGAACGGTGGACTCGCATGACGCGAAGCTGTCCCGTTTGGAGGCGAAGGTCCAAGATATGTTCTCATTCATGAAGAGTTCATTGGGTGAAAATCGTAAGGGGAAAGTTAAGGAGAAGGTGGTGGAGGAGGATATGTAGGAGGAGGAGGTTCCGGATGACGAGGATGTGGACCTTACTGCTTCATCGCCGATACGTGCGAACTTTGATGATCCACTCCCCTATTTGGCTCCTTTGAACCGATCGATGTCGACACTTAGTTGGTCGAGCATGTTTTTATTGGACATATTTGATGACCAACAGGGGTTGAGGGACCTGAATACCATCCAAGGTATGCCAGTTCATGGACGTTTGCATCAAGACATCGAGTCCAAGGTGCTCGTCATGCATGTGATACCCGGGAAGGAGAACTCCCCCTTCTGGTTGCATGAACAATGAGGCACAATGTATATTATTGGGTGTGTCAATTCATATATCGTGTGGCCTACTCACCTCCTCAGAGCTAACATTACCCCAGACGTTTAGTGACATTATTTGAATTGAATTATTTTAAGTTGTTACATTTGAATTATATTTGGATTATATCGTGATGCATATTATTTTGAATGCATATTTCTATTATATCTATTTTATTTGGATATATGATGTTTGAACATGTAAAACATTGCTATAATAGGTACAGATATACTGCTGAGCAGTGGCAGTGGCCATACTGCCCAGCAGATTTTTTTTCAATTCTGCCCAGAATTATCACGGTCATTGACCGTGACAAGTCCGTGACAACAAAAGTTATCACCCCAGAATTATCACGATCATTGACCTTGACAAGTCCAAATTGTCAAGGTCAATGACTGTGATAATTTGGAAGATTTGGTGTAGTGCCAATCGTCCACAGGCATAACCAGGAATCTACAAAAAGTCCATAAAAAATGGAAACCACCAGATGTGAATCCCACTAGAGGTTCCCAAAAATAACATCTCCCCTATCACCAACAAAAGTAAACACCTAGTGTATCTGCACAACATTGCCACTTCAAAACCATGGTCCCCTACCACCTTCTCTAAATAATGTGTTAAGATGCTGGACTCTACTTATCCTGGCATTATCCAAGTTCCTTTTAACGTGTTTTGATATTTTACATATGACCACATTAGCCACTTTTCCTTTATACCCATCCGAATCCAAAACCCCGGGTTACACCCCAATTTGTGTTACACTTTAAAATTTTACCATTTCATGTCCCTTTCCATTTAAACCTTTATTTTATTCCAAAATCGTATTCATTTAGAAATACTTATGTAACACCTTTTCAACATTTTTATTTAATGAAAATGCTCCACTTTAATTAAAATTACCATTTTGCCAATTTCTTTCAATAATCACATTTTACTCCATTTCTACCAGTGTTAATTTCTCACCCAACACTATTAAGTTATCCATCCTAACTTCTTAAGTGTTTTAACACCTTAACACCCTTTTCAACCTTGGAGTAATATTCTTCTTAATTGGAAACACCTTTGCCTCTTTAATTCTTTTCAACTTCATAAGTGTTAATATTTTTCTACTAACTTTCCAATGTTTACCCATTAACACTTATTCAATAGCTTCATTAAAAATTTCCAAAACCACACAATTCTTTACTTTCTTTATTCCAGAAATCAATTTATTCTTAACACTAATTTATAAGAAAATACCATTTCTTTCATTTTACATGTAGTCTTACATTTTATTCTTATCACATTTGAAACCCCTTTTTCACACACTTTTAAGGGCGAGAATTTCTACACATGACCTAACAAAATATTTTTTAAACTTGTTTACACACTTAGTGTCAAAATACTACAAGTTTATGTTCATAAGAGAATGGATTTTAAACCTTAAAATCCTATTAAATGGGTTAAACACATGTTTCATTCTAGAAGTCCATCATACTTGTTAAAAAATGCATTTTCAAGACATAAAAGACATTTAATTTATGCAAACTCAACAAATGTCTATCTTTGATAAAATCATCATTTTTGCAAGAAAATTATTTCACCAATGTTTACAACATAAGTCATCATTTCCAAACATTTTATTCCATAAAATGTTTAACACCAATATTTCTAGAAAATACACCATTTTCATAAAACACCAATCTTTAATATTTAAAAACTTTGAAATATTTACTCATTATTTGTTTCAACAAAGTATCATTTTTCGAACATTTTTATTTCATAAAAATATATATTATCTTCTACGGACTAATTACACCATTTAACTAAATGCACCCTACTTAATATTGGTGTAAGAGGTACAACCCCGCACCTCCAAAGGTGGCCTCAAGGGGTTACCGAATGTATAGTAAAAAATGATCCAAAATGTTCTTCTTTCAAGCTTCCAAGCAAAACCCACTTCAAAGTCCATGAAAACCCATATTCATCTTCTCCAAAAATCCCCCCAACACTACTTCAAAATTCGTAGATCTGCTTTATCAATGGTGGAAATGGGTATTCTAGGCTTAAACATGGTGGAATATCATGTGAAATAATGGTGGAGTGGTGTTTTGATGGTGGGTGGATATGGAAACCACCCACCTATCTATTCATCTCTCTCTTCTTACATTCTCTTCCAACTCAAAATCAACCCAAATAAACCAAACAACACCTTATAAAACCCTCCAAAATGCCAAAAAACCCATTTTCCCCCTTTATAAGCTGATCTAAGATGGACAACTCAATGATCCAACGCCCAAAACCATGATAATGTACAAGGGTAACTCAGAATAAAAATCTCGACTTACGTTGTCGAAAAATAAGCCTAGATCGTTTAAACAACTTAGAAACCTCATTTGAACTGCAGATCGCGCCACCCTTTGGGAAACCTTCTACTGGAAACCAGTAGCACCTCGTTTGAAGATCTTTATCTCATGACCTTCTAACGACCTCCCCTTGTCATTCGAATGACAACCCGTTATTATTTTAAAGACCCCTTTTCTTCCTCTTATATTTTTCTTCAATTTTACCCACAATTCTTCTATAATTATCATTAACTTCTCCTCCATATATAATTTAATTCAATTTTTGGGATAGGGTATTATAAATATTATATACATCTTGAAATTCCATCCAATTATAAATTAGTATTGGGGTGGTTAAGACTCGTTAATGTGTTATTTTCATAATGTTAATCATTTTGGATAACACTAATTTATTCACAATGTAATTCGAATAATAATTCAAAACAATCTGTTTTAGTCTCATTATACTATCCATTTTAATCAAAAATAATTATTTTGAACGAGAGAATAAATGTGTCGACCCTATTTTCATGTTACAGGACATACTTACGGGTCGTAAGTGTCGTGAAAACTATTAATGGTCTGTAAAATGCCATTTTGACTCATAAATTGTTAGATTTAATTAAAAATAAAAGTCCGGGTTTTACATTCTACCCACCTTACAGAAAATTTCGCCCTTGAAATTTCCTACATTGTTAAAGTTTCAAGTCCTCGTGGTACTCACATCTTCTATGATATGATAACACATTTGTACGAGTTTGTAAATCTATTATATAACTTTTACAATTTTTTTAACATCATTATTTTGTTAGTTTCAGGTTATACAACATTATCGTATAAAAAGTACTCGTTGTAGCCAGAATTAGAAACAACTGACATTTCATGTAATTAATAGGCATTTTTACAAGGTTTGTACACCTCGTCTACTGTCACATAGGTTTATGTAAAAAAGTTTTACATATCGACTGGTTATATAAAGTTTGTTCATATCAATAATCTTATACTATCAAGATAGTGGTATTGGTAAAAATCATCGTAGGATGTATATAGTTCAGGAAATAACGATATCTCACGTATAAGTAATTTCCACAGTATAAGGATATAGTGTCAACTGGAAAACACTGTAGGTTTGAAACATTGATATCGTAATAATAGTACTTAACAACCGTTTGTATCGTAGGTAAGTGGAAATATAACTTATGTTCAGGCAAGTAAGTCGATAGTTTAATTACATTGAGTTGTTAATAACGTAATTGTAAGTCACGATTTTCAATAATATTTCGAATTCTCATACAAGGGCATCTCTTTCTGTATCAAAATTAGCAAGTTTACTATCAGAATTTTCAATTCCATCCTTTGCAGTAAAGTGCTTGTTTCTTCTATTAGTATTTTGATAAATAGCGGACAATCTGGGGAATCACTATGGTTGTAAAATCATATGCTTATTTAATCGAAAAGAATCATCAACTATTTGATGTAGCTAATACTTCTATATGGAAGTTTCTTTATAATTTCGATTATAGGAAGAAACTATAACGATTATTTTAATGTAATGTTTCTTTAAAACCAAAACATTATGTCTACAGGATTTGACTTTTCCACTAAGTCACTATTTTGGAACATAATGTAACGTTTGATACTTTCGGGTATTTCAACTAGGCTTGTTGATTTGATCGGTGCCTATTTTCACATGATATTAATAAGTATCATATTTGGTATAGTGTCTGATGTTGCAGAATTTATCGCATGGAATTTACCATGGACATATAAAGATAACTGGTAAAGCACATCGAACTACTCTGGATACACTCTGAAATTTTGGGCTTATTTGTGGATCAGATATATAGGAGTGGTTCACGTAAGATAATGTGAGTATAGTTATACAACTATATGGAAGATGTTTCTATCACCAATATTGTTCAACTGAATGATACTACTGTTTGAAGTATATTGAATCCAAGTACTAATGTTGATGAAATCGTAGCAATAAGGATTGAAACTTTCCTAAAAATTATTTCTGTACTTAGGATAGGATAAGTTCAGATCATAATGATGTTCAATCTAGATTTACATATGCCAAAGCATGATTTGTGTGTCTTAGAAGAAAGGAGACTATTCTTTATTTCCTAGCCTTCGGGAGGACAAGAATTAGCACAACTATGCTAAGCACGTGCAACCAATTTATTAATAAATTGATAGACATAGAGGGAAAATTGAGTGGTTGGTATAATCTAAAACATTTCTTTATTCCAACATTCAATGTAATCTAAGCTTCTATGTACATCATTTAGGTCATTCCTCTCGATAATCTTACTATGAATCCTAATACTGAGCTTTTGGAATGAACAACAATTTCAAATTGAAGCGAATGACAGATTTGCTGAGTTTTTCTTGTATCATCCATACGTTGAATTACATCCTTGGCACGTACGGGGTAGTTTACAAATAAAGTCCATGGTTATGTGGTCCTATTTCCATTTCGGGGTCAAAAGAAATTCGAAAAAATTCATTAGGTACATGTAATTTATCTCAAAATTGAAGACTTATTTCCCTATCACTTGATAATCATCGACTCTAACTTTCAATTTAAGGTAACACAAGGAGATCTAGGAGTGATTATTCTAAGTTCATCTTTCTTAAGGTTGGGTAAGAAATACTATTTGTTAAAATAAAATGTGCAAGAGTAGTGTAAATCATATGGTTATATGATATCAAAAAAAATTTAAGAAATTATGCCATTAAATCTCCCGACAGGCTTCAACTTAAGATGTTGGATATAACCTTTACTTCTCCGAGATGGCTTATCGAATTTGAATCAGTAATCCTCAAAATTCTATTCACACTTCTGCCTTAACTTCAAATTCCTTGGGATTGAAGATTTATTTCAAATGTTTATAATCTAAACTTACCTTAGGATTCCTTACCATACAATAAAAGTATTTTAGGGATTCCTAAATTTATACAAAAGATAGCATAAAGAGTAAATTGGAATTTCTCTTAACTTAAATGGTTAAAATATGTTGCTTAGAATTCTAGAGGGTCATAGGATACTTTATTCCGAATAAGTTTATCGAGAAATAACGTAAATATAATTCTGAATCTAATAATTATCTATCCCAAAATATTCCTTATTGGGTATAAAAACATTCACTGAGGAATTCTTGAAAGTACAATGAACTATATAGATTCAGGAACCGGCTAACAATATGAGGTAACAAGAGTATAAAGTTGCAAAAGAAGTTTAATTTCAAAATTTAGGTTGTCGAGGTAGTCATAAAGTTGACATGTATTGAGTTTAGAATATATCGGATCAACTAGAACACATGTAACTCATAAGGGGTGTTAAACAATTTTATGGATAATTATAACTGATAGGTTATAGAACTAGTGACTATGTTAATACTAAAGGGTCCAATGTATCTTGGTTGTCTTAAGTCTTTCTTGTAATACCCCGTATTTCTGAATATTCTAAATAATCCATTTAATTAGATTGGAGAATTAAATGAGAAAATATCGGCTTGATTTAAATTACGCAAGAGTAGTAATTTAAAGAGTTTTATTTAAAATTGTAATTATGGTGTATTAATCGAAAGATAGATACTGGTATATATTGCATCCTTTTATTTAATTAGTGCAAGTGGTAAATAGTTTCTTAACGCGTATAGACCGCGTTTGGGTGAGAACGAGTAATATTTTTTAAGTGACTCAAATGATAATTTAGAGGTCACCAAAGAGTCCGGAAGGGTCAAATTAGTCAAAATAGTATACCCGGGGGTACTAGTTGAGTCCCGGGGTAATTTTGGGCTAAACCGAGACCGTTCGGGGGCATTTTAGTCTTTTAACATAAGAGGGTATGGAGACCTACGAAATTGAGATTTTTATATCAGCCGTATGATAGATGAATTAGGGTTAGAACACCCATGACAACACCAATACCATTAGAGAGAAGAGAGGCACAACTTTCTAAAGCAAAAAGAAGATTTGGGAAGGATTCAAAGGGATTCCTACCATCAACTTGTTGGGGAAGAAGGATTGAGGGATGAAGATCATCAATCATCAACAAGAACCACGAAATCAGACCCTACTGATCATAAGGCAAGTTGTTTATTGCAAATTATAAAGTTATAATACCCATGTGTAGGGTTTTTGAATAGTTTTGTTTAAATCAAAATTTTGATTGGAGAAAGATGATATTTATGCATGTTGGGATAGAAATCGCATGTAGAATGATTTAAACTATGTAGAGAATTAATATTCAGATTAGACTTGATGATTTTCGGAATAAAAATCAGGATTTTGAATGATAATATGGGAAGAACACCATAACTAGGGTTTCAAGAAATTCTGGGTTTTAATTCAATAATTCTATAAAGTAATTGGAGTTTTGATGTATTTGACACGTTAGAAACTGTCCTAGTATATGTGGAAATATGTTAGGATAATTGGGTTAACGTTTGGTGGACTATAATGGAGTTTGAAGATTTGTTAATGGAGGAAAAATCTTAACGAAGAAGAAGACTGCGTCTGCCCCTGTTCGATCGATCGATCGATCTCGGACTGTCGATCGATCGACTATGTCGATCGATCGAACCCAGCCGTCAATCGATCGACGCAAGCTGTTTTCCGAAAATTTTGTGTTTAATCCTTCGTTGAGTTCGGGAATGAATGAGTATTCTAGGATTTACATTATACTTATTTGGGAGTAAGAATAAGACCAGTAGGTATATTGTTGAGGTCGAATAAGGCCATTGGGTGTAGGGCTTGGATTACGGACCGAGGAGAATAATTCGATTTAGTAGAGTATCGGGGACTTCGGAAATTGAGTTACGGGGCGAAGTATATTCAATTTAAGCAATAGACCAGTAGGGTAAGAAATAACTACTGAAATTATATGTAAGGGGTAACTAGGACCCTTAGAGTTGTGTGAATACTCAAATAAATACGATTAATGAGATAAATCGTAAAGCGAATATTGTACGGTAGATATATGAGATTAAAATATTACGTACGTATATGATTAATAGGTCGGGCGTGTACCTACTGAATTATGTGATCTTTTAGGTAGGGAGATTATACCTAAATTAATTATGTTAGGGTCGATGAGACATTCCGAACTAACATAAAGTTATTATGTGTTTGGGGTCGATGAGAAATGCCGAACCAAACTTTGAACTGGGGTCGCAATGAGAGAGTCCCGAACCAGAATATGTGTATATATATATATATATATTTAAAAATAATTGGGGTCGATGGATCATTCCGAACCAATTCTTACTTGGGGTCGATGATTCATTCCGAACCAAGAGTCCTTTACGTGTATAAAAAGGGCAAAATAGTAATGACTGATATTTAATATATATTATGTGGGAAATATATATACTTGACGATATTTTACTTCCGTGTATTAGTAGATTGATATATAGTATGTATTTAAAGATACATACTGAAATGGTAAGTTAAGTAGTGAAACTTAATTACATAACTGGGAAAGTTAACAATTGTGAGAACTGTAGTAATTTTAGTAGTGAAACTAAATGAGAAGTCTTGAGAAATAACATAGATTAAATGTTACTTGGGAATTATTTAAATACGCGAGATGTTAGTAAAATGGTTGTACTGTATGGGCGGTACTGGAACTTGGGTACAGATAAGTTCAGTTCACTACTTTGGTTTTAGTTAGCTTGAGAAGTATGGCTAGATAAACTAAGTGTAGAACGTTAGGTGTGCACAAAAGATGAGGGGTGAGTTAACTCAAGAGAGTGTACGAGAACCTAACATGTGTAATCAATAACCGCATTTTATATTGTGATAAACGCTTGCTAAATATTTTCAAAATGTTTTGAGTACTAACTCTTGCTATAAAATATTTTTAAAACCTTTTAGGTGTCCAGCCACAGGGACGCCATGTGTGATGATTCCATTCCAGACTCGGAGCTGTAGTACAGTGGATGCTTACAGGATTTGACTAGACGATATCTCTCATTCAGATCTAGCACAGGATCTCACACTCTTCTATGTATGGACTTGTTGTCCGGTATTAGTCTCAGATGTTAGATTCAGACTAGTGGTTATTCTATTGATTGTTTGGGATTTTTAGCCGATGGTTTCTTCGGTAATACTTTTGTTCTGTTGTACTTTTACTTTGTTGTTTGAATTATAGTACATGATTATTTGTACTTTGTTACGTTTGGTTGATTTACCTGTTTTAAAGAAAGATAAAATTTGGCACCGGTCTAATTTTACTTAGGGGATTAGTAATTAAAAAGTTTTCGACAGTGATGCTAAGAATGAACCATTTGAGAAACCTGTTTTAGTTTTATGAAGTCCTGATCACCCGATGTTTAATTAGGCGGGGTGTCACAGATGGTATCAAAGCATCAGGTTCTAGTGTCCATAGGATCTGTACGGCTTACTACGTTTTCAGCGTATCGTTTGATTGATATAGAGCCCTATCTTAGGATGATTGTACTCCTCTACGTATGTTGTTTACGTTCTCCTGCTATTTGGTAGACGTAGTGTTATATATACGAGTCCGATTGGGCACGGTACGTCGAATATGGTGGTAGGATCGGCATTGGCGTTAGAAGGACTACAGGAGGGAGGAGCTCGGCATAAAGCATGGGGTTGTAACACCCCGCCTAATTAAATACCGGGTGGCCAGTCCCATAACAAATTAAAACAGAATATACAGTTGGCTCATTCTTAGCATCACTGTCGAAAAACATTTACAACTCACCCAATACTCAAATAAGCCGGTGTTAAAAACTTTCCAATTTAAATTTCAACAAAACCTTTTTTCATTTTTAAGGATAACACAACACATTTATTCTACAAAACTGATAACACAATAAATAACACAAAAGAATTTAAATGCAACTGGAATAAACATTCCCAAATAATATAATTCCTTTACAAGAATCCCAATAATCCAAAATGTATTAAATGGACACAAATACAATAGTATTTAACTCTGATAGAAAATGGTAACTGAGTCCTTTGGGCGACATGCCCTATCTAAGAATACTGTGAATCAAAAAGATGATAAGCGTCTAAGCAAAACTTCCATAGCTCCATAGCTCGTCGCAATCAACTATGGTTGGCGTCCCTATTGCTGGACACCTGATATAGAGATACAATAGAAAAGAAAATATGCAAGGAAATGGGTGAGAGCCCGAATGTGTAGAGTATTTTTAAAACAGCAAGTATTTAACAAGTGCAATAAAGCATTTATTATGTACATGTTAGATCCAACTCTCACTTGCAATACGCACCTCTTAACTAGAGTGCACACTTAACGTTTCCTATTAACTTCCTAGTTAATGGTTCCTCTTTTCTAGTCTCCATATTATAATTCCATTCCCATATCATAATCCCCGTATGTCCCATACCATACGTCACATTATTATCCATTTACATTTCTCCTTTATGATTTAGTTTCTCATTAACATGAATCATTATTCATTAATCTGAATCGTTTCTCATTAACATGAGTTAAGCTTTTCCAATTCTAAAAGCATAAACATTTATTAACTAAATTCCATTAACATATTTTATTCACCGGTATCTACAATTATCACCGTAGATAGATCTAACCACAATATATCCATTTAATCATTTAATTCATTATATATATATTCATATATAATACGGCACCCCGAGTCACAGCTGCGGTGCAATGCATTACTCTGCTATCATGTCCCATCATCGCAGGTCGCCGAATAGGGGACTACAGGTTCGGTAAGATTCCACGAACCACAAACAACAACAAACAAATTGGAGGCGAACATAGTTCTCGTATCCATGGGTCACGCACATACCTATGCACCCACAGTCAGCGGACTTATCAACTCCCCGATAAGTCTTTCATAGACCTATGTTCTCGAGCGACAAATCAAAGATCCCATGGATTCATCAGGATATGACTGCCCTCACGCGTAAACCTCCCACCGATAGCAAGTAAGCTAGGTATGTCATACACATAATCATCAATCAATCAAATAGGTATTATCATACCTATAATATAATATCAATAAGGTAATTATCACTACCCTAAGATATTTCCCATACGTATCATTATATCTCTTTTAAAATATCATATCTATACTTCATTAATTATCCTCGCATCCTATAACATCTCTCCACTACCGACGTCGTTAAGGTTCATGCGCGGAGCGTCTCGCAAAGCGAAATCCAAGCAAGGAACCCCTCCAATACACTACTACTTAACTTTGTCAATCGAGGAGGTCCGAAAACTTAAACTATGCGATCGGGATAACCTCATAACCTCTTTCAACCAAATGTGTTCCAAACTCCCATTTCTATCTAGGAGCCATACCACTACGCTCGTATAATATAATTATTCTCGTATCCTAACATCACTCCACTCCCGACGTCGTTAAGGTTCATGCGCGGAGCGTCTCGCAAAGCGAAATCCAAACAAGGAACCCCTCCATTACACTACTACTTAACTTTGTTGAGCGAGGAGGTTTGTCAACTTTAAATACGTGATTGGGATAACCTCATACCCTAAGGCTACCCTCTCTCAATGTAAAAGATTCAAATAAGATTTTCCTCAACATATATTCAGTAAGAAGTCACTAATATCCTACTGGTCCATAACATTATTTCTCCCGAACTACTACGAGTTTAGTTCTCCTTTTTAATTACGGTTAAAACCGATAGTTTCAAATCTCTTATAAACACATATTCTTACACTTAGGATTAAACCCTCTTGTAAACTTAAGGATACCCAGGTGTTATATAAAATCACCCCTACTGGTCCTATCTAAATTCCTCATACATCCCTATTTGGAATTTAACAAATAAATCTAGCAACCCAAATTCATTTTCGGGGTTTCTAAACTACCCCAAAAATTATCCCGAACATCTACGACATTAATTGTAGCCGTAATTTTTCCAATTCCCGATTTGAGTTCTGAGTTGATGATTTCAACCCGGAGCTGTCATCTTGTAAAAATCATATCAAATTGTAGAAAATCAGAAAAATACACGGCCGGCGTCCACGCGACCATATCGAAAAGATCTACAACTTTCGTGTTTTGGACGAAAACTAAATCATTTATCTACTTGGCCGAAAATGACCCCAAAGGCTACGGGTTACTATTCATTATCTCTCCCAAAATCCCAAACTCCATTTTTCTCTATTTTTACACATTCAAACCTTCATATTAACCTCCAAAATGAGTTATGATTATTTCTACATGATACATCAACATATATGAACGATTTCCAATACTCTAAACATCTTAGTATCATCAAGGGATTGGATAAAAAAAACATGTTTATCTCCTTATTTCCAGAATTTATCAATATATCATCTTCAAGAACACATCAATGGTATTTCGGATTTTTCTTCAACATATTCATGATCATTTCGTGGATTAATATCATCCTACAATATATGTTTACTTCCTATATTATTTCAGTTTTCCAGAAATCCATTTAATACTCCATTATTTCTTCCAAACAATCATAATCTTCTCTTTTCATATTATTCTAACATGGACAATATACAAACTTAAATTGCCATTATCAAACACTTGCCTTTCTTGTAGGTCTGATCCTTTGGTGTAGTATATTTCAGTTGGTTGTCCCTTCTTCGGTAAAACTCCGGTGGTGGTTGGTGGTGGTGAACCTTGGTTCTTGTTCTTCTCCTTCCCAAGTGGCTTTTCCCTTCCCAAGCACTCTTACACTCTCTCTAGGAAGATGGCTGCTCTTATTTGTGAAGAGGAGATGAATAACCCCCATACACTTAATCTACCAATACTTATAATAGTTCCAAATCCGTAATCACTATTCATCCCCCCCTAGAAAAATGACCAAAATGCCCTTTTGGGTTGTCTATTCATTCCCAAATGACCCGAGACTCAAAATTGACATCCAAATAGTCTTTTCTGACTATTTCGAACCTTTCGGACGCAACGACGCAGTCAAAATGACTATTAGATCGATAGAAAATAAATTTCCTTTTTAATTTAATAAACTAGTCTCGACACGTCCCATACCGCGTCTGACTAAAAATATAAATAACCGAATTTATATCATACAGTCATATCAATGACATCACATTCATGTATTACCTAAATATCTTTAAGTAATATTCAGAACCATCCATATTCATATCCACAGTCCGGATAAAACCCAAATGAATTAATTAATAATAAAATCCAATTAATCCATTTATTTAAAATATAACCCATTTTAAAAGTCATTTAAAATTACGGAGTATTACAGGGGTGTTCGAAGATGGAAATCATAGGAGAGATGACCGTGGTCGAGGTTACTCCTAGTGTGTAATGGAAGTAAATGCTGCAAGGGTTGTTGAGGCATAGCAGGCATTTTCCAAGTGTCGCGACGGCAAGAGGGATGCTAGTCTTAACCGCCCAATACAGTGATAGTGGGAGTAGGTCTGAAGAAAATTTGATGAGAACGTGTCGTAAATGTGATAAAACGGCGACTGTGCATGTTAACCAATGGAAGTAGTATGTCCAGAGGTTTTGGCATTTAGGACTGACTAGAAATACTCAGAAGTGAAAATTTGAGTAAATTTTCAGGCAACGTGGCAGGGATACCAGTCACTACAGTCGGACCGAGGGTCTGTATATATAAATAGAAGAACTTTACGTATAGTTTAACCGCAAAGTTCTCCAATGATAATTCGGAAGCGTAGTGAATGGGAATATATGAACCCCCACTTGAAAGCCTGGTAGAGGCCAATCGTGAGAGAGAAATTATCCGTTGAAGGGAACTTGTATCGATGAGATGGGTACGAGGGAAAAGAGCCCTTGAGAGAATAGACTCTCGAGTTATGATTCGCAATTTTGGTAAAACTATTCTTGGACGACTTATGTATATGAAGGCAGTATGGTACTTCTTACAAGGTTGGGGTAAATGCTCCTAGGGGGCGAAGTTAAGAGAGTTTAAATATTAAGTCAAAAAGTAAGACTGAATGTAATGGGGCTGGTGCAAGCTATAAGTGGAAACCCACTAGAGGATTTAATGATTAGATCCTAAGTCGGAACTGTTAAGCCCCATAGTGCGTTCCTCTTGGTCGCAGAACTAAGGGAACCAGGATGATAGTGCGCAGAATCGAGGCTACCAAGTCCGAGAGGAGGGAGACCCCAAAACGGTCAGGGTGGCCTGGAGTAAGGGGATTTTTGTAAAGATGTCTAGTGTGGCTGGTAGAGCCACGCCTTCTAATTTAGCTTGAAGTTATTTGAAGAAATAATAACTCCAATAAGTTTTGCATTCCGGAGAGGACAAGCGTGTTATGTCCGAAAACCATCTAAATCACCAGAGCGATGGTTAAGGAAGTATATGAGTTTTAGCCTCGAGTGAATGGGGTATATGACGACTCCTCACCTGAAAAAGGGTCGAGTTGTCATTATTCATCAAAATGTGAGAGACTTCGGAGATTATGAACATCTCTTAGTAATTGATTTCGGTGTGTGGGAACCTAAATGATGCGAGTCAATGTTTGTCGTATGACTGCTGAGCGGAGAGATCGAGCTCACTGTTGTAGTTAGTGCTTAAGACTTAGTGATAGTATAAGCGCGGTGCCACTTGACTCCGTTAGAAATATTGGAGTATGGTTGCACATATTGTCGAGGAATCGAATTTGAGTATATTGACTATGTGTTGTTCCGACAATGATCAGTAAGAATACATGGGGAGAAGTTCCTTGTTTAAGTTCGGTTGCGAAAGGGAATACGACTGAATTTTTGCACGTCAGGAGAAGTGGCATTGTTAGATGCTAGGGCATCAGTGGAGCCGGTAGTGTTGAGGAGAAACACTGAAAGGCTTACCTCACCACGAAGGGATAAGTGGGACTTTGTGGGCAAGGATTTGATTTTTGGCCTATAGGGTATTGAGAATACCCACAAGATTGTAGTCACGTCGTGTAGACTAGGCAGGAGTTGAAGAGAATCATGATACGGGTGTGACATTTGCAATGTTTTTACAAATGTGCATGGAGAAAAGGGTGTATGGGCGCCCTAGTAAATTGGATTCCTTAGACATCCGAGATAGAGGGATGCGGAATATTTCTGTACGACGGTGGGGAAAATAGGAAACAAGTCGTATCGATGAAATGGGTTGAACGTCATGGGAGATTGACGATAATCCAAGATTATATGTGCTGAGAAATCCAGCACACCCTATGGGATGAAAGTCGGTGGGAAACCATTCAAAGGTTATCTTTTGATATGGGAGACCTAATTGTGGTGAAGAAGTAGCGCAAGGTACTACTTGACTGAGTGTTGTGAGTGACTTACGAGTTACTAAAATGTTGATTCTTATAAAGTAACCAACCCAAAAAGGTGTGCCAATTGCGAAGAGTGCACAGATTGTAAAGTATAATAAACCCGGAGAGAGAGGGGAATAGAGTACCACTTGAGGAAAGATGACGTAAGTGGGAAGAGATGTTGAGGAGAGACATAGTGAGATTGCCTCGATACACACCTCTAGTTAATAGAGCGAGATGGACTCGAAATGAGCAACTGGAATATGGTAGTGAACCTGAAATTCCAATGATGGAATGAGGAGACAGACTTATAAATTATTGATGGATTGTGAACATCATAATTAAGCTAACATTTCGTTGGGGGTAGCGAAATGGAGTGACCGGGATGGATTAGTATGTAGTTGAAAAGGGAGAGTGTACGGTGTCGCTCTACATGATTGTGAATCAGGATGAAATCCTAAAATTCCACCCTATGAGAGAAGGTCAGGAAGGAATAGAGATAAAGTTTTATTTTGAGTACGTAGTGCTACCTACGACTCAATGTTAGTGAGAAAGAATGATGATACGCCCTTATGATAGTGAAATTTTGGAGAAGCCCACTGATCAATTCATAGGTTGAATGTATGCCTATAAGAGCATATTTATAGGTAGAGTGAGTGCCTATATGAACTGTACATGAGGATTAGGTGTGTGGGTTCCGATTACGAACAATATATGTACTTTGGGTGTGGTTCGAGGTGACATTTTGAACTTTTAGTCCTTAACGCGTGATATGAGGACATTCTATTGGAGTGTGACATTTTAAGGTATATGAAATGTGAAATATATGACTCACAAATTGTCTACTCATGTGCAATGAGATATATATACATATATTGGTGCTCGAGATGTGATCCCGAGACAAGTATTAATAACTATTGGTGATCGCGGTGGAAATTCCGAGCCAATAACCCCAAAAGTGTTATAGAAGGGGGGTGATTATGAAATAAGTATTGGTAGTATATGTTATGTGTAAGATATATATACCTATTGATTTTTCCTACTTATGTGCGATAGTAAGTGTGCTTAATCTCTGTATTGGGGTCGATGATATTCCGGACCAATACAGGGGGGATCGATTTGGGGTCGATAATTTTTCGAACCAAATCGATGATAAATATTGGGATCGACGGAAGGTCTGAACCGACATGTGCATTACATTTACCTTGGGGTCAAGGAATTCCCGGACCAATGTAAATGATAGGATTATTGGGGCCGATGATTTTTGCGGACCAATTTTCCTTAAAAGTATATATTGTATGTGAAATATATACCTTATAATATTCTACTTATGAGTGATAGTAGACACTTAGATGTTATATAGAGATATACATCAAATGGGTAAATTAAGTAGGGAGAAACTTAATTTCAATAATAAACGTTGGATTGGGAAAATCGATGAGAAATTAAGTAGTGGGACTTAATTATGATATATGCGGCATGGGTAACAGGCGATAAGAAATTATAATGAAATGGTCATGTGCTTGGGACGACCGTTAGGATGTTATGATTTGGTATTGGGTATTAGAGGGTGCAATTATATTTAAGGTCCTTAGCCTTAATACCAGCCTTATCCTAATTTCGAGGACGAAATTCCTTTGCAAGGGGGGAAGTATGTAATACCCCGTATTTCTGAATATTCCAAATATTCCATTTAATTAGATTGGAGAATTAAATGAGAATATATCGGCTTGATTTAAATTACGTAAGAGTAGTAATTTAAAGAGTTTTATTTAACATTGTAATTATGGTGTATTAATTGAAAGATAGATACCGGTATATATTGCATCATTTTATTTACTTAGTGCGAGTGGTAAATAGTTACTTAACGCGTATAGACCGCGTTGGGGTGAGAACGAGTAATATTTTTTAAGTGACTCAAATGATAATTTAGAGGTCACCAAAGAGTCCGGAAGGGTCAAATTAGTCAAAATAGTATACCCGGGGGTACTAGTTGAGTCCCGGGGTAATTTTGGGCTAAACCGAGACCATTCGGGGGCATTTTAGTCTTTTAACATAAGAGGGTATGGAGACCTACGAAATTGAGAGTTTTATATCAGCCGTATGATTGATGAATTAGGGTTAGAACACCCATGACAACACCAATACCATTAGAGAGAAGAGAGGCACAACTTTCTAAAGCAAAAAGAAGATTTGGGAAGGATTCAAAGGGATTCCTACCATCAACTTGTTGGGGAAGAAGGATTGAGGGATGAAGATCATCAATCATCAACAAGAACCACGAAATCAGACCCTACTGATCATAAGACAAGTTGTTTATTGCAAATTATAAAGTTATAATACCCATGTGTAGGGTTTTTGAATAGTTTTGTTTAAATCAAAATTTTGATTGGAGAAAGATGATATTTATGCATGTTGGGATAGGAATCGCATGTAGAATGATTTAAACTATATAGAGATTTAATATTCAGATTAGAATTGATGATTTTCGGAATAAAAATCTGGATTTTGAATGATAATATGGGAAGAACACCATAACTAGGGTTTCAAGAAATTCTGGGTTTTAATTCAATAATTCTTTAAAGTAATTGGAGTTTTGATGTATTTGACACGTTAGAAACTGTCCTAGTATATGTGGAAATATGTTAGGATAATTGGGTTAAAGTTTGGTGGACTATAATGGAGTTTGAATATTTGTTAATGGAGGAAAAATCTTAACGAAGAAGAAGACTGCATCTGCCCCTGTTCGATCGATCGATCGATCGATCTCGGACTGTCAATCGATCGACGCCAGCTGTTTTCCAAAAATTTTGTGTTTAATCCTTCGTTGAGTTCAGGAATGAATGAGTATTATAGGATTTAAATTATACTTATTTGGGAGTAAGAATAAGACCAGTAGGTATATTGTTGAGGTCCAATAAGGCCATTGGGTGTAGGGTGTAACACCCCGCCTAATTAAATAACGGGTGGCCAGTCCCATACCAAATTAAAACAGAATATACAGTTGGCTCATTCTTAGCATCACTGTCGAAAGCATTTACAACTCACCCAATACTCAAATAAGCTGGTGTTAAAAACTTTCCAATTTAAATTTCAACAAAACTTTTTTCCATTTTTAAGAATAACACAACACATTTATTTTACAACACTGATAACACAATAAGTAACTCAGAAGAATTTAAATGCAACTGGAATAAACATTCCCAAATAATATAAATCATTTACAACAATCCCAACAATGTTAAATGTATTAAAAAGACACAAATACAATAGTTTAACTCCGACAGAAAATGATAACTGAAATCCTTTGGGCGACACGCCCTATGTAAGAATACTGTGAATCAAAAAGATGACAAGCGTCTAAGCAAAACCTCCATAGCTCCATAGCTCGACGAAATCAACTATGGTTGGCGTCCCTGTTGCTGGACACCTGATATAGAGATACAATAGAGGAGAAAATATGCAAGGAAACGGGTCAGAGCCCGAATGTGTAGAGTATTTTTAAAACAACAAGTATTTAACAAGTGCAATAAAGCATTTATTATGAACATGTTAGATCCAACTCTCACTTGCAATAGTCACCTCTCAACTAGAGTGCACACTTAACGTTTCCTATTAACCTCCTATTTAATGGTTCCTCTTTCTAGTCTCCATATTAAAATTCCATTTCCATATCCAAATCCCCGTATGTCCCATACCATACTTCACCTTATTATGCATTTACATTTCTCCTTTATGATTAGTTTCTCATTAATATGAATCATAACTCATTATTTTTCATTAATGAGTTAAGCTTTTCAATTCTAAATGCATAAACATTTATTAACTAAATTCCATTAACATATTTTATTCACCGTTATCTACAATTATCACCGTAGATAGATCTAACCACAATATATCCATTTAATCATTTAATTCATTATATATATATATTCATATATAATACGGCACCCCGAGTCACAGCTGTGGTGCAATGCATTACTCTGCTATCATGTCCCACCATCGCAGGTCGCCGAATAGGAGACTAAAGGTTCGGTAAGATTCCACGAACCACAAACAACAACAAACAAATTGGAGGCGAACATAGTTCTCGTATCCATGGGTCACGCACATACCTATGCACCCACAATCAGCGGACTTATCAACTCCCCGATAAGTCTTTCATAGACCTATGTTCTCGAGCGACAATTCAAAGATCCCATGGATTCATCAGGATATGACTGCCCTCACGCGTAAACCTCCCACCGATAGCAAGTAAGCTAGGTATGTCATACACATAAATCATTAATCAATCAAATAGGTATTATCATACCTATAATATAATATCAATAAGGTAATTATCATTTCCCTAAGATATTTCCCATACGTAGTATTATATCTCTTTTAAATTCCACGTATTAATATAACATATTTAATTATCCCCGCATCCTATGACATCCCTCCACTCCCGACGTCGTTAAGGTTCATGCGCGGAGCGTCTCGCAAAGCGAAATCCAAACAAGGAACCCCTCCAATACACTACTACTTAACTTTGTCGATCGAGGAGGTCCGAAAACTTCAACTATGCGATCGGGATAACCTCATACCCTCTTTCAACCAAATGAGTTCTAAACTCCCATCTCACAAGATTTAATTAGGATTTCTCTCATCTTATAATCAGTAATAAGTCACTAATTTCCTACTGGTCCATAACCTTTATTTCTCCCGAACTACTACGAATTTAATTCACCTTTTAATTACGGTTAAAACTGATAGTTTCAAATCTCTTATAAACACGTATTTTTCACTTAGGATTAAACCCTCTTGTAAACTTAAGGATACCCAGGTGTTATAATAAATCACCCCTACTGGTCCTATCTTTAATCCTCATACATCACCATTCGGAAATTAACAAACGAATCTAGAAACCGAAATTCCATTCGATATAATTTTCATCATTTAAATCATTTGAATCTAAATCCAATTAATTCAAATCTTAACAAGGGTTTACTGATATTTTCTAAGTCCCAAAATATTCAAATAATAATCACCAAAGATCCATAAAAGTTTCGGGATAAGAATCAACATTTAAAAAGAAACAACTTTACTTAAACAAGGGAGGTCGATCGATCGAAGGTAGGGGTCGATCGATCGATCCCTCAGGTCTAGGCCTAATTTTCTGCATTTTCTGCAACTACGGGTTTAACAACTTTTGATCATTTAAACCTTCATCTAAACATCCCAAATGACTTATAAACTTTACTACATGATATATCAACATATATGAACGATTTCCAATACTCTAAACATCCTAGAATCATCAAAGGATTGAATTAAAAAGCATGTTTATCTCCTTATTCCCAGAAATTTATTAACATAACCTCTTCAAGAACACATCAATGGTTTCCATCATTTCTTCAACATATTCATGACTAATTCGTGGATTATTAATATCCTAACACATGAGTTAAATTCCTATATCATTTCAGTTTTCCAGAAATCCATTTAATGATCCATTATCTCTTCCAAACATGAATAATCTTCTCTTTTCATACTATTCTAATATGGACAATATACAAACTTAAATTGCTATTATTAAACACTTGCCTTTAGTGTAGGTCTGATCCTTTGGTGTAGTTTATCTCAGTTGGTTGTCCCTTCTCCGGTCAAACTCCGGTGGTGGCTGGTGGTGGTTGGTGGTGGTGAACCTTGGTTCTAGTTCTTCTCCTTCCCAAGTGACTTTTCCCTTCCCAAGCACTCTTACTCTCACTCTAAGAAGATGGCTGCTCTTATTTGTGAAGAGGAGATGAATAACTCCCATTCACTTAATCTACCTATTCTTATAATGATCCCAAATCCGAAATCACTATTCATCCCCCTAGAAAAATGACCAAAAAGCCCTTTCGGGTTGTCTATTCATTTCCAAATGACCCGAGACTCAAAATTAACATCCAAATAGACTTTTCTGACTATTTTGAACCTTCCGGACGCAACTACGCAGTCTAAATGACTATTAGATCGATAGAAAATAAATTTCTTTTTTTAATTTAATAAACTAGTCCCGACACGTCCCATACCGCGTCTGACTAAAAATATAAATTACCGAATTTATATCATACAGTCATATCAATGACATCACATTTCATATATTACCTAAATATCTTTAAGTAATATTCAGAACCATCCATTTTAATATCCACCGTCAGGATTAACCCGAATGAATTAATTAATAATAAAATCTAATTAATCCATTAATTTAAAATATAACCCATTTTAAAAGTCATTTAAAATTACGGGGTATTACATACTTCCCCCCTTATAACAGAATTTCTTCCCGAAATTTAGGAATATAAGTCATACCGGTAAGGTCAACTCCGAGTATAAATCTCACATCGCAAGAAATCCAAGATGTACTGCCCATACAGTACATTAATAAAGTCCCTATCGATGGTTATACGCCAAGCCTCACCATATAGTTTCAACTGAATCAAATTTAAACTTTACCCAATCTTCCTTATACCATCCTCGTGACAAACTTTAGGAACAAATGATCCTCTCGTATTGAACAAATAAATCCTGAAGTCTCAATTACTTACCTTATTCACAATTATGAAAAATACGATAATTCAATCGACCAGGGCGCCCATACACCCTCTCGTACCGCTTTCAATATTAAAAGTTTCGCAAAGGTTATAAACTCGTTTCCCAAAGACCTAACTTATTTCGACTCCCAACGGTTATTAGTTTCATGCGTGGGGTGTCTCGCAAGTGAAATCCAAACAAGGAACCACCCCGATACACTACTTCCTAAAGTAGTCGGTCATCGAAACTCCTAAGGTCCTTAGTCAATAATATATATAAAAAATTTGGTTTTAAAAAAAAACCAGGTTTATCGATTTTAAAACAAAAATTTGGTTTTATCGATTTCAAATAGAGTCTACGCATCTACTCTCTTATAGAAGACAAGATGCAGACATATGCTCTCATATACCACAAGTCAATGCACGCTGATAGTCGAATCGCACTCGGACATGCTCTAGGTAAGTAATCCCATGATACAAATCAAACCCACGTGATAACATGTAATATAAAGGTTTCCCACACCCCTCAGTGAGTCTACATAAATAACAGTGCTATAGGCTAAGTTTAGCAACCCTATTGCCCACACAACATTAATCGTAACAAAATCACTATACGCTTCATAATTCCTTAGATAGAAAACATACCCTCATTCGCGGGTGTGGTTGTTGATTTTCGGCCTGATGGATGTTGTATACACGCCCGTACTGACCCTGCTGCGCGGGTGCTGCTGGAATGGGAGGTAGTGCTAGCACCGGAGCTGGAGCTGGAGCTGGAAGAGCAGCTGGTGGAAACACTGGTACCTGTGGGTCCTGTCGAGCATGTTGTTGTTGAGGGAATTTGTCTTTCTCAGGACAATCTTGACGTTTATGGCCATACTTTCCACACACGAACATTTTCCCGCAAACTTTCCACCACCTCGTCCCTGTTGACCCCGAACCTGCTGGCCATTACCTCCCTTCCCTTGGCCCTGATGAGCCTGTCTCTGGCCCTGATGGCCCTGTTGTCCTTGCCCAATACCTTTATCCTCAAATCAAGAATCTCCAGATCGCAAACGCTTAACATAGTTCCCTGTCTGGGAACCCTGCTCACTCTGACGCTGATGACTCTGCCCTGACTGAGTCCCACTAGAACTGCCCCCAAAAGTCTTGCCCTGCAGGCCTGACCCAAACCCCCGCTTGACACCCTGATTATGGAAGCGGTTATCTTGACAGTGGAGCATTGTAGCATTAAGAACATCTGCATACGTACGTAGTGAAAGATTTCCCAATAAATGTTGGCGAATTTTATAGTTCAACCCATCAGTGAACATTAGGACTCTCCTCTCCTCAGTAGGTACTTCAGCTGGTACCAAATTAGTTAATCTCGTAAACTCTTACTCATATTCTGCCACAGTTTTCTCTCCCTGTTTCAAATCATGTAGCTTCCGCCTCATCTCTATCTGGATAGCGGAAGGAAAATACTTCCCATCAAACCGTATCCAAAAGTCTTGGATAGTCATTGTGTCCCTCTCCTCCATAGTGGTCGTAGCTTCCCACCATTGTAAAGCTGCCCCTACTAGCTTGAATGTGGCTAGTATCTGACGTTGAACCTTAGTGCATTCGATCATCCTCAAGTGCCGTTGGATATCTTTCTTCCATTGGCTAGCAGTCACAACATCTGATCCTCCCTGAAACTCGGGTGGGTGCGCTTTCTGAAAGGCATCCCTCGCTCGTTCCCATGCAGTAGGAAACACTTGCCCTTGCACGGGTGGCACAACCGGTGCCGGTGCGGGAGCCTACTGAATAGCAGCTATAGCAGCATTGACTGCCTCAGCGACAATTGCAGCAACTTCGGCTGCAGTCATTGTACCCTGAGCTGGGGCGGGTTGAGGTGCACGTCGAGGAGGCATCTGAAACGAGAGAACACTATCAGTATTTGATATCTCAAAATAGCTGAAGATCGTAAGCGTAAATAGAAAAGCAATAATCCTACTCATAGGGCTCTACATCAAAGAACGCTAAGCGGAAGACACAATAAGCCGTACAGATCCTAAAGGACACTAGAACCTGCTGCTCTGATACTACCTGTAACACCCCGCCTAATTAAATACCGGGTGGCCAGTCCCATACCAAATTAAAACAGAATATACAGTTGGCTCATTCTTAGCATCACTGTCGAAAACATTTACAACTCACCCAATACTCAAATAATCTGGTGTTAAAAACTTTCCAATTTAAATTTCAACAAAACCTTTTTCCATTTTTAAGAATAACACAACACATTTATTTTACAACACTGATAACACAATAAGTAACTCAGAAGAATTTAAATGCAACTGGAATAAACATTCCCAAATAATATAAATCATTTACAACAATCCCAACAATGTTAAATGTATTAAAAAGACACAAATACAATAGTTTAACTCCGACAGAAAATGATAACTGAAATCCTTTGGGCGACATGCCCTATGTAAGAATACTGTGAATAAAAAAGATGACAAGCATCTAAGCAAATCCTCCATAGCTCCATAGCTCGACGAAATCAACTATGGTTGGCGTCCCTGTTGCTGGACACCTGATATAGAGATACAATAGAGGAGAAAATATGCAAGGAAACGGGTCAGAGCCCGAATGTGTAGAGTATTTTTAAAACAGCAAGTATTTAACAAGTGCAATAAAGCATTTATTATGTACATGTTAGATCCAACTCTCACTTGCAATAGTCACCTCTCAACTAGAGTGCACACTTAACGTTTCCTATTAACCTCCTATTTAATGGTTCCTCTTTCTAGTCTCCATATTAAAATTCCATTTCCATATCCAAATCCCCGTATGTCCCATACCATACGTCACCTTATTATGCATTCACATTTCTCCTTTATGATTAGTTTCTCATTAATATGAATCATAACTCATTATTTCTCATTAATATGAATTGTTACTCATTAATGAGTTAAGCTTTTCAATTCTAAAAGCATAAACATTTATTAACTAAATTCCATTAACATATTTTATTCACCGTTATCTACAATTATCACCGTAGATAGATCTAACCACAATATATCCATTTAATCATTTAATTCATTATATATATATATTCATATATAATACGGCATCCCGAGTCACAGCTGTGGTGCAATGCATTACTCTGCTATCATGTCCCACCATCGCAGGTCGCCGAATAGGAGGCTAAAGGTTCGGTAAGATTCCACGAACCACAAACAACAACAAACAAATTGGAGGCGAACATAGTTCTCGTATCCATGGGTCACGCACATACCTACGCACCCACAGTCAGCGGACTTATCAACTCCCCGATAAGTCTTTCATAGACCTATGTTTTCGAGCGACAATTCAAAGATCCCATGGATTCATCAGGATATGCTGCCCTCACGCGTAAACCTCCCACCGATAGCAAGTAAGCTAGGTATGTCATACACATAAATCATTAATCAATCAAATAGGTATTATCATACCTATAATATAATATCAATAAGGTAATTATCATTTCCCTAAGATATTTCCCATACGTAGTATTATATCTCTTTTAAATTCCACGTATTAATATAACATATTTAATTATCCCCGCATCCTATGACATCCCTCCACTCCCGACGTCGTTAAGGTTCATGCACGGAGCGCTCGCAAAGAGAAATCCAAACAAGGAACCCCTCCAATACACGACTACTTAACTTTGTCGATCGAGGAGGTCCGAAAACTTCAACTATGCGATCGGGATAACCTCATACCCTCTTTCAACCAAATGAGTTCTAAACTCCCATCTCACAAGATTTAATTAGGATTTCTCTCATATTATAATCAGTAATAAGTCACTAATTTCCTACTGGTCCATAACCTTTATTTCTCCCGAACTACTACGAATTTAATTCTCCTTTTAATTACAGTTAAAACCGATAGTTTCAAATCTCTTATAAACACGTATTTTTCACTTAGGATTAAACCCTCTTGTAAACTTAAGGATACCGAGGTGTTATAATAAATCACCCCTACTGGTCCTATCTTTAATCCTCATACATCACCATTCGAAAATTAACAAACGAATCTAGAAACCGAAATTCCATTCGATATAATTTTCATCATTTAAATCATTTGAATCTAAATCCAATTAATTCAAATCTTAACAAGGGTTTACTGATATTTTCTAAGTCCCAAAATATTCAAATAATAATCACCAAAGATCCATAAAAGTTTCGGGATAAGAATCAACATTTAAAAAGAAACAACTTTACTTAATCAAGGGAGGTCGATCGATCGAAGGTAGGGGTCGATCGATCGATCCCTCAGGTCCAGGCCTAATTTTTTGCATTTTCTGCAACTACGGGTTTAACAACTTTTGATCATTTAAACCTTCATCTAAACATCCCAAATGACTTATAAACTTTACTACATGATATATCAACATATATGAACGATTTCCAATACTCTAAACATCCTAGAATCATCAAAGGATTGGATTAAAAAGCATGTTTATCTCCTTATTCCCAGAAATTTATTAACATAACCTCTTCAAGAACACATCAATGGTTTCCATCATTTCTTCAAAAGATTCATGACTAATTCGTGGATTATTAATATCCTAACACATGAGTTAAATTCCTATATCATTTCAGTTTTCCAGAAATCCATTTAATGATCCATTATCTCTTCCAAACATGAATAATCTTCTCTTTTCATACTATTCTAATATGGACAATATACAAACTTAAATTGCTATTATTAAACACTTGCCTTTAGTGTAGGTCTGATCCTTTGGTGTAGTTTATCTCAGTTGGTTGTCCCTTCTCCGGTCAAACTCCGGTGGTGGCTGGTGGTGGTTGGTGGTGGTGAACCTTGGTTCTAGTTCTTCTCCTTCCCAAGTGACTTTTCCCTTCCCAAGCACTCTTACTCTCACTCTAAGAAGATGGCTGCTCTTATTTGTGAAGAGGAGATGAATAACTCCCATTCACTTAATCTACCTATTCTTATAATGATCCCAAATCCGAAATCACTATTCATCCCCCTAGAAAAATGACCAAAAAGCCCTTTCGGGTTGTCTATTCATTTCCAAATGACCCGAGACTCAAAATTAACATCCACATAGACTTTTCTGACTATGTTGAACCTTCCGGACGCAACTACGCAGTCTAAATGACTATTAGATCGATAGAAAATAAATTTATTTTTTTAATTTAATAAACTAGTCCCGACACGTCCCATACCGCGTCTGACTAAAAATATAAATTACCGAATTTATATCATACAGTCATATCAATGACATCACATTTCATATATTACCTAAATATCTTTAAGTAATATTCAGAACCATCCATTTTAATATCCACCGTTCGGATAAACCCGAATGAATTAATTAATAATAAAATCTAATTAATCCATTAATTTAAAATATAACCCATTTTAAAAGTCATTTAAAATTACAGGGTATTACATAGGGCTTGGATTACGGACCGAGAAGAATAATCCGATTTAGTAGAGTATCAGGGACTTCGGAAATTGAGTTACGGGGTGAAGTAAATTCAATTTAAGCAATAGACCAGTAGGGTAAGAAATAACTACTGAAATTATATGTAAGGGGTAACTAGGACCCTTAGAGTTGTGTGAATACTCAAATAAATACGATTAGTGAGATAAATCGTAAAGCGAATATTGTATGGTAGATATATGAGATTAAAATATTACGTACGTATTTGATTAATAGGTCGGGCGTGTACCTACTGAATTATGTGATCTTTTAGGTAGGGAGATTATACCTAAATTAATTATGTTAGGGTCGATGAGACATTCCGAACTAACATAAAGTTATTATGTGTTTGGGGTCGATGAGAAATGCCGAACCAAACTTTGAACTGGGGTCGCGATGAGAGAGTCCCGAACCAGAATATGTGTATATATATATATATATTTAAAAATAATTGGGGTCGATGGATCATTCCGAACCAATTCTTACTTGGGGTCGATGATTCATTCCGAACCAAGAGTCCTTTACGTGTATAAAAAGGGCAAAATAGTAATGACTGATATTTAGTATATATTATGTGGGAAATATATATACTTGACGATATTTTACTTCCGTGTATTAGTAGATTGATATATAGTATGTATTTAAAGATACATACTGAAATGGTAAGTTAAGTAGTGAAACTTAATTACATAAGTGGGAAAGTTAACAATTGTGATAACTATAGTAATTTTAGTAGTGAAACTAAATGAGAAGTCTTGAGAAATAACATAGATTAAATGTTACTTGAGAATTATTTAAATACGCGAGATGTTAGTAAAACGGTTGTACTGTATGGGCGGTACTGGAACTTGGGTACAGATAAGTTCAGTTCACTACTTTGGTTTTAGTTAGCTTGAGAAGTATGGCTAGATAAACTAAGTGTAGAACGTTAGGTGTGCACAAAAGATGAGGGGTGAGTTAACTCAAGAGAGTGTACGAGAACCTAGCATGTGTAATCAATAACCGCATTTTATATTGTGATAAACGCTTGCTAAATATTTTCAAAATGTTTTGAGTACTAACTCTTGCTATAAAATATTTTTAAAACCTTTTAGGTGTCCAGCCACAGGGATGCCATGTGTGATGATTCCATTCCAGACTCGGAGCTGTAGTACAGTGGATGCTTACAGGATTTGACTAGACGATATCTCTCATTCAGATCTAACACAGGATCTCGCACTCTTCTATGTATGGACTTGTTGTCCGGTATTAGTCTCAGATGTTAGATTCAGACTAGTGGTTATTCTATTGATTGTTTGCGATTTTTAGCCGATGGTTTCTTCGGTAATACTTTTGTTCTGTTGTACTTTTACTTTGTTGTTTGAATTACAGTACATGATTATTTGTACTTTGTTCCGTTTGGTTGATTTACCTGTTTTAAAGAAAGATAAAATATGTCACCGGTCTAATTTTACTTAGGGGATTAGTAATTAAAAAGTTTTTGACAGTGATGCTAAGAATGAACCATTTGAGAAACCTGTTTTAGTTTTATGAAGGCCTGATCACCCGATGTTTAATTAGGCGGGGTGTCACATTTCTAAAGTCTACTGTATCTTCCCAATAGTTTCTCATGTCATTAAATAAGGAAATGAACGAATCCTTTTAGGCTAAGGGATTCTGATAAATCACGGAATAATATAAATACATTGTTGATTGAGATCAACAATAATTTATTCCGGATAAAACTTTTAGGTAATAATAAAAATAATTCATCGAAAACATTATTCTATAATTCATAGGATGAAGTTATTGCAATTAAAATATTAGGTTCACAAGGTTAAGGTTACGGATAGTTTCTAAAACAAGACAACCTACAATTGTCAGTTCTAGAGACTTAGGGTTAATAGCAATACACCGACAAATCAGTCCAAAACTTTTGGAGATAAATCAATCCAAATAATTGGAGATAATCAGTCCAGATAACTGGAGACATAGTAACATGGTTAAGACAAAACTCCGAATAGAGGCACAAATAAAACTAGGCACTCGGTAATCTGAGTCCTATAGGAAAATAATATTTTCATGGGTATAATGCTTGTTTATTTCCAAGTTATATTGTTTGCTATGTAAGAAATAGATTCAATGGAATCAGGTTGGACTCATTGTTCCAAGATTAACATAGGGGATTAAAATTCCATCAAGATTAACATATTCTAAACCTCACAATGGAGTTCATTAACTGCCAGGGGTTTATCATATACTGATATGAGAATTTCATACAATAATACTGAGCCAAAATCACCTACCGTGGGTGAAATTTATATTGCTCGTTTAATAAGATTGTCTAGGTTTTAAAGCAACGTTTCTTTGAAAATATGGTTTATAAAGCCAATACACCCGTGGTGTCAAAATCATATAAAGGTTTCAGATAAACATCCATCTGATCACAACTATTATAGTTGTTAATGGATAAGAAATAATGTTTCACTATGAACTCCTTACTCTTTCCGGAGATATAAATTTTTCAGTGATGTCCTGAACTACTGTTACTTCGAGAAATAATTGACAATGATTACAAGGTTGTGTAGAACTTGAAAAAATGTTTTTTGTGGAATATAATTCAATAAGTGACCATTATGTTTTAAAGAGTGGAACGATTGAACTTAACCTTTTTTATACATCTACTTTAAATAAAGAAAAAATTCCAATTCTCATTAAATATTCATTCATAATTTCTCCAATATAATCTTATTCAGGTACCATCTAACATAAACAATCTAGTATCGTAATATAATGGGAATAGTATACCGTATAACAAGAGTACAATGCAGAAAATGATCACAAAAGGTCAATAGAAAAGTGTAAGAACGTTCAAAGATGAAAGTTTTTGGAATTCCAAACAAAGTAATTTATTCTCAAGTGGAGTATCAATTGAATAGTTTAGACAAAGGAATAGTGATGTAATTACAGACTTGTGGAGAATATAGTATACTATCCCTTCTAAGAAAATTTTCTTAGTATATCTCTAAATCCTCAATCACATCGTTGACAATCCCAAAATTCTTAATGATTTTTCCTAATATGTAAAACCTGAGTATCCACCTCAATCACAATTTTTAAACTTATAATTCTAGAGTATTTTTCGTAATCATTTAATAATCTCAACCTTAAAACAATCCTTTTATCTTTTAAAATATCTCTTTGGCAAATATCCTACTATCCCATATTCTCATTATGTAATGTCGAAGATTAATATTCCTAAGGCATGTCTAAGCATCACATCCTTACTATCCTTATAACTTTAGAAAAGTTTCCTAATCATAATCTTAACTCATGTCACACATAAGATAACTTAAGCTTGGTTCTGATACAAACTTGTCAGACCATGATTTCTTGCGGGCGAATGTTATCTTGAAATAATACTAAATCATAATTGAGACATGCATACTATGCTAATTAAGAATTTATAAAAGATAAATTATCTTACACTCTAGTTCAAAAGTCTTATTCTTCTATGATTTCTCTGCATATCTCAAACCGTTGGGGTATAATTCCTAAAGTATTCGTCATTTCCTATTGGTACCTGTACCAAGTAACAGAAAGAAAACAAATCAGCAAAATGAACAGGCTCTACGAGTTCTATGACAAATATAAATATAGAGAGAGTTTGGAATGTGTATAGAATTTAGATCTTATCAAAATAAAGCCGAAGCAAATATTTTTTCATAATAACCCTTAAATAAAATCAAGGAGTCTGAACTAATAATCCCATACTTACCAGCTCATTAAGGGTCATATAAAGAAAATCAATGTTATATCAACTGTAATGGAACAATGGTTCCTGGTAACAACGTTAAGGATCATATATGAGAGTCAATGATTTTTTAACAAATAATCCCATACTTACTAGTTCACTAAAGGGTATAGATAAGCCATCAGTAAAACCATAATAATAATAAATAATCAACCTAAAACTTTTGGAAAAAAGTAACTGGCTTTGCACACAATTAAAATGGCATTCATATTTATGTATCAATAATCAAGGCTCTCAATCATCTGAGACTAGTAGGACAAGTAAAAATTTCCATAGTATAACACAACAGTCTACTTCCTAGTTAATACTGATGCTAAAAGTAAAATGGCACAATAGTGAAGGGGTAACTGAATCAATATGAAACATGGTACCATTTATTAGGTGAGAAGGGTTAAAATTGATCCATAGTTTAATTCAAATATTGGTCATATATTTAAATTTGATGATATATAACAAAATATATAGTATGGAAGTATAATAACATGCACACACTAAGAGTAAATAGGAGCTATCACATAGTGATATCAATAGAAATATTCTAAATACGCAAAGTTTGCTATTGAAAAGGTAGGAAAATCCTACTTGTGTTTTACGAGCTTTACATTGTCATTCATGGATCTTTCATTGTTATGTTCCAGTTCCCGTAGTCATTTGTGCTTGAGGGTTTAAATGAGAGTGGTTATATATGTGTTTTGGGAACATTGGTTTGTAGTTTATTATATCGTACGTCATTAAGTAAATACAAATAAATAACACATAATATATGAATCTCGTATACAATGCAAAATTTTGGTCTCTTGTTGATGGGAAGAAATAATATAAACATGTTACGTTTAACAAGTAATAATAATAATAATAATAATAATAATAATAATAATAATAATAATAATAATAATAATAATAATAATAATAATAATAATAATGGTACATGTCCAAATTTATACACACAATTTGACACGTAAAATGTTCGAAATGTTTGGACAAATTGGGCTATAACTTGTATTATTTGTAAAATCGTACTTATACAATTTCAGTAATTACACTACTAAAATAACGATTCTCTTTTGTTGGTGAAAATAAATAAAAAACAAGTATCTCAGTATTGAAATAATAAGAGTTTTCTGAAAAATATTCTTTTGGTGGAATCAAATGATTCGATTGGAATGAATAAATTTTTAATTTAAAGAAATAACAAAAAATGGTAACCCAGTCAAATATACGAGTTAAAAGATATTAAATTTCCAAGTTATTTTAAAATCAATTGTTTTAACTAAATCATATATTTGATTTAAAATATTACTTGTGATCCGACAAAAGTTGATATTTGTGTTTTTTATTTATATTACTCGAATGTATTAATACGATAACTTATTGTTCGTGATACAAAATAAAATTACAAAAAAGTTGAAAATCCCCCACCCCCATTTGGACAATAATCGAGTGGTCAAGCCACTTCCAAAATTAGTGAACATAACAAAATAAAATCCCAACACCTTTATAATCACAATTTTAATAAATATGACTAGTTATATAGTCTCAGGTTATAACGACGACATAACCTTGAGTCATTTGGTATTATTACTCCTTTAAAATATATTTTTTAAAAGAAAATAATATTTAGTCAAATACTCACTTTAAAAAAGATTATGATTACTCGTATGTGTTCGGGGATTTGTGTTTACGATATTTTATATGTAACCGATTACATATGGGTACTCAAAAAAAAATGACAGTATACCAATATCCAATTAAAATTATTTTACCCAAAAATTAAACCGACTCGTGATGAAATTTGATAAAAACAACAACAATCCAACGAAATCGACTTAGAATCGTTCTTGATTATGGGTGTTTGAACACACACACACAGATATATATATAAAGAAATAAAAATGAAATTGGAAATCAAAACGCACCTCCCTGTTTGGGTCTTCTGGTCGTCGGCCATGGCCATGGCAGGGGGTCAGAGCTTTAATTTACACACACACGCATGTATACACACACACACACACACACACACACACATATATATATATATATATATATATATATATATATATATATATATATATATATATATATCAGAAATTAGAGGCTCAAAGCTTCGTTAATGGCAGATAGAGAAAGAAGAAGAAATAAACAATGAAATAAAAAAGGGAGAAGAAAGGGTTAACAGTTCGACGTGGAGGGGGGAAGAGATGGAGAGGCAAGAGGTTCTGGTCGGCGGTGGAGGGAGAATAAAGAGGGTCGGGGTGAGAATTAGGTAAAGAGGGAGAGGTGAGAAGCGGGGTTGGGGAATTTTATCCAAGTGGTTTGAAGCTTCTTGGGTTTTGTGGGTATAGAAGTAGAGCTTTGGCTCTTAAATTTTCTCTGAGAGACAGAATAGAATGAACCCATTTGGTTTGAAAAGAGAAGAGGTGTAATTTTTATTGTAGGTACAAAGGATTTATAAGCTACATAGTCAGTACACAGTCAGCTTAGATAATTATTCAACTGAGTGTCTTAGGTAGTCAATTATAATTTTTTCAAATATAATATTTTTTAATTCTTGAAATTCCATCTAATTATAAATTAGTATTGGGGTGGTTAGGAAAATTTAGTATGTTATTTTCACGTTGATAGTACTTTTGGATTACACTAATATATACACATTGTAATTCGAATAATAATTCAAAATAATATGTTTTAGTCTCATTCTACTATCCATTTTAATGAAAAATAATTATTTTGAATGAGAGAATAAATATGTCAACCCTATTTTCATGTTACTGGACATACGTATAGGTTGTAAGTGTCGCGAAAATGATTAATGGTCTGAAAAATGCCATTTTAACACATAAATAGTTAAATTTAAATAAAAAATAAAGTTGTGGTAATGTAGTTGGGCGAGGAAAAGCAACTTCAAACATATATGTGTCGCTCAACGTAACATTATCTTTGATAATAACCCAAATCATGATATTTACTCTAGGTGATTAAACCTAGTAAAAAGAGGACTAGCTCTGATACCCTTTGAGATTTCCCTTTGGGATATTTAAAATGGAATATCACATCATAAATTATAACAAAAAGTAAAACACTCCATAAAACCGAATGTACGAGAAAAAAAATCACTAATGGGAAAAAACTCGGGTGTAACAACTCGTATATTTTTCCATTAGGGTTAATCACTGCCTAACATTAAAATATACAACTTGTAAAAAAAATTTAAATATCATTCTCATTTTGTATGGAAACGGATAAAGGAAGTAAAAATATAGGAATGTGATAATGATAAATACCAAATACATCAATTGACAAATGCATCATCAATTAAGATAGATGAAAAGATGTGTCAACATCCGCACGAAATTTCTGTAACTACACGAGTAAAAGGTCAACTAAAAAACCATCTCAAAGGAAATATAAAGCGTACATGCGAAAACTTTCATGAATGAATAATACAATACCAACTGAATCCATAAAACCCAACTCACTCAACTGAAATAAAAGGGCAATAATTCATAGAGATGAACCTATGGTGATGCTTTTGGTGATGATTTTTGGGAAGGAGAGAATGAAAGATATGTGAAAGTTAGAGAGAGAGAGAGAGAGAGAGATAGAAAGAGAGAGAGACTATATGTGTGGAACAACCCTAGCACCTATAAGGTTACCACGGCTAAATCGGGTCAAAACCTAGTAAGTTACCAAAGTTATGCAACTCAAAAGCATATATTTATATATATATACACACACACACATACACACACACACACACAAACACACACACACAAGTGATAAATACACAATAATAAAGCCTACTAAGACAATCAACCATGTGTCATGGAATCTCACAGTCCATGTCAATCAACCTACTTGTTTTAATAATTAATTAACCTCTTAATTAAGTGCATCGTAGTCCATATGCACCCCTTCTCCCACCCATCTCAAAAACATTTGCCACGCACACATAAAACCATCCGACATCCAGGAGCCACTTGTTATTTTCATGGGTAAAAATATCCACAAAATCATGTGACCTGCATATAAATCCCATAACACATCCAAATTCCATTTGTTATTCGCGTTACTAGAAATATACACAACCTATATGATGCACTCAATCCACATATTATCACATCAATAGACAACCACCTTATTGTGACACCCCGTATATTTGAATAATTAGGAAGATCAAGACAATGTATTAAATCTATACATATTGTTAGAATCATTATATATCATTCTTAGCATAAAAGGGAAATTAATGAATAGTGATAATCCAAGTTAAGTACGACATGAATAACCTCAAATAATGATAAATAAATAAAATGAGTCAATCATCACCAGGATCTACATAAAGGGTACTACTGTATGACAACGTTATCCCAAAATCATCATATCCCAAATATATATCCATTATATCCATCATAACATAACACAAAATTGAATACAAAGTTGGTAAGAGTATAGTATACTCGACGTGCTCCATAGAATAGGATGTCTGAATTCCTTGACCAAAAATTGTTTGAGTCTTTGTCCAAGAGGTCATTGTAAAGCTTGATTAATGAATCAGATTCACTTACAACGAAATGACTCTGACTCGCACCCAAAGTTACTTTTGCATAAGAACCTTCTTTAAGATATACTTGGTTAGTGTCTCAACTAGGGGTGGCCATAGGTCCGAGGCCTGCCAATCCCGCCCAGCCCATCCAATATAAAATAGGGCTTGGGTAAGGTTAATAGGCCTACAAAGCGGTCTTGGCAAAATTTGATAGGACCTATTTTTATTGGGCAGTCTTGGTCATGAATTCTTAAGCCCGATGAGGTTCGGCCTGACCCGAGGCCCGAGAATTATATATATATATATATGTGTGTGTGTGTGTGTGTGTGTGTGTTTGTATATTAATTTATTATTAAAGTGTAAGACTATAAAGTTATAAATATATATATAAAGTGGGTTAACTTTTATAAATATAAAAACATATTCTAAGTCTTTTTATGTAGAGTGGGGAACTTTATATATAGACTCTGTAATATATAAAGTTTAAAACATGTTTTTAATTAAAAAATAGGTTTTTGATTAAGAAAAAATAGATTTTCTTTATTTAAAAAAAACAGTAACCGGGCTTGGGTAAAGAGCTTTAAAATCTGGGCGGGCTTAGGATCACATAATAAAGCCCGATCCAGGCCCGAGCCGGCTTGGGATAGCTCATAATTTTATAAGCCTGGCCCGAGCCCGACCGAGCCTACCCAGGCCCGACCCATGGCAACCCCTAGTCTCAACAACATCTTTTTGGGTGACTTAGACCCTGATGTGACTACTTAAAACTTTAGGAGAATGACACCTAGCATTTGGACTTTTAAATAATTTTAAAATCAAATGGCTATAAGTTATGATGTTGTATTATCTTTCAAACCAACAATGAGAGCGTTGAAAGAATATTTTAGCGGATCAAAACATTTAATATATTTTAGAGCACATTTTTTCACTCCTCTTCTTTGAGTTCTTACAAGACATTGTTTCTCTAAGAGGTATATTTACTCATCTTGTATTCAGATCCAATCTTCATTAATGAGTAAATATTTTCTCTTCCTTGTCTTGGAAAAACTCATTTTTGAGATTTAAAGCACCACACCCTTTGCTAATATCCCAACACACAAATCTATAGGATTCCTTAAAAAAATCCTACGCGTAGCATTTTGGTTACTTGAAGGTTCCATCCCAGAATAAACTTGTTATTCAAACTTTAAATGAATAAAACTTGATTTGGACATAAGATTTAAAGACATTAGTTATGGACCAAAATCGGTCACGGTTATGTAGCATACTCCAACTATTGATGCTCTCTACGGAGAATATGGTGGGAAGGAGTTTCGAGTCAGTTTTAGAGTGATAAGGTTGTAAGTCTATTTCTTCTAGTGGTTAAATTCTACCATAGTGCATTTGTCGTTCTTATCGACCCGAGGTCTTTCCCATTAGTGACATGCTTATTTTAGTCTTTCGTTATATTTTAGAATCATTGTCATAATTAAGAATATAAAACTTGAAAGATTTTAAAACTTCGTAAAATACTTTCACATAGACTTTTGAATTGTTAAACCCTTTTGTAATAATAAATTAATAAACCTTTTTCATGAATTAGATGAATTAATTTTTATCTAGGTAGCTATCGTCGAGAGATACACTCTAACTAGTATTAGAGAAGGTCCCTAAGTTTTAGGTGTAAAAACCTAGGTATAGATCTTTTTGTGTGAAATGGATGGAAGTTTAACCCCTCGACCTCCTCCATTTGATGGTAGAAATTATTATTATTGGAAAACTCGTATGACAACATATTTAATATCTATGGATGATTCCATTTAGAATATTTTTCTTATGGGATAGACTTGTCCCAAAATTGTTATTGATGATGTCCAAGTTGATAAGGTTAGATCAAGTTAGGACGATAGCAATTTAAAGGAGAGTGGGTGGAACATTACGGGACTTAATGTTATTTTTGGATAGATATCCCTAAGTGATTTTAGATGTATATCCACATGTACAACATATAAGGAGGCATGGGATGTTTTATAAATGACCTACGAAGGCACCTCCACCATAAAGCATTCTAATATTTAATGGATTACCACTTATTTTGAACTTATTACCATGAAGTAGAATGAAAGTTTTGACGAGTTCTACGCCAAGATGAACGACAAGGTTACCTTTGTCTTTGCTTTAAGGAAGAATGTAAAAGAGAATAAGATTATTGATAAAATCTTACGGTCTCCTCTAGTAGGTTTCATAGAAAAATGGATGCCATTGAAGACGTTAGGACCTTGATTTTCAAACCAATGTGCGAAGATGAATTGGTTGGCTCTCTCTAAACCTTTGAGGCAAATTTTTCTTATTGCCAATGAGTTACTACTAAAGAAAAGGAGAAAAATCAAGCTAAGAAGGCTAAGAATGCATCTCCCAATTTTAGTTCTCATGATGCTAGGGATGATGATATGTAATTTCTCACTAAACTTTCCAAGAAGTGGCAAAAATCGTTTCAATCTAGAGGCACACCCAAAAACTATGTGCCTAGATTTGAGATTGGTTATAGAAGTGGAGAAAAGAAAAATGAATTTTTAATAACCCTCAAGTGATTTATGTGTGGTGATCGAGGGCATATGTTAAAGAAATATCCCGCAAATATGAGTCACGATGGTGGTAAAATGAATATCACGCCACTTTAGTGATGATGACTCAGAATCCGACGATAACTCTCTAGAAAGCAATTATGTCGCATTTATGGCTAGAGAGAAATTTGACGCGGTAGATGATTTATAGGATTTTGATGTTCCTTTTTTGCCTAGTGAACAAATGACTATTCTAAAGTTTTCCTTAAGAACTATTGATAAAGAAGAGGGAAATGATCTTCAAGTGGACTATATTAGGATTTACTAAGAATCCATTGACCTTAAAAGTCATAACATGCAACTCTCCACTAAGTTAGCTAATGTCCAGAACCAAATGTCTACGGTGAGTGAGAGTTGTGTGAGCAATTCTGTTGCTCGACATGTGGTGGGTAGTGAACCACATTTTGAGGGAAGTTCCATAAATTTGTTCACATGGAGATTGAGTTCCTTAGGATGTCCCTACACGAGAGTGAAAAATCAAGAGTGATCCTTGAGAACCAAATCTCTTTGCTTGATACCAAAATACTATTTGCGACCACTTTCAAGATGAACATGCTGGGTAGGTCTCAAAAGTTGGATTAAATGATTTTTGGTGCCAAGTTTTCCACTACATATAAATGAGGACTCAATTTTGTGAGTGATAGTTCTAAGTCCAACCTAGCTTGCATAGTATCTCAATCCATTTTTCCATCTCCCATTGGTGAATCTTCAACTCATTCTATAGCCAAAGAAAACCTATATAAGGTGACTTTCGTGACTTCCTATTGTAACAAGGAAGGACACTTGAAGGAGTTTTTCTTTAGACTTAGGAAACAATAACTCAATCTCCCCATCAACCCAAAAAACTTTAGGTGCGCGCATTATCATAAGTTAGGACACCTTAGAATCCATAGGAAAGGGACAAAGATGGTGGAAGCCCCTCAAAAAGTTTCTTCCAAAGGAAAGGGGAAAGGAAAAATATTTGCTCTCCCCACACTTGCCGTTTAGATAAAAAAATCTTTAAGAATTGATCCGGAAAGGGTTCCAAAATAAGCTATTGATAGAGGAGAACTAGAATCCCTAAAAAAACATGCCAAGGCTTGTTCCTTTTTAAAAAAGAAATATGATTTTTTTTCTTTTGGTGTCTTAGAGTGTTTGTTTTACTCTTTTCGGATGGACATCTTGATTTCTCTCTATCACTACTTTTATTTTTTAGTTATGATCTTTGGTTTGGTCATATCTTTAGATATTTGTCCTTGTGAAATATTGGTCTTTAATGCTTGTTAGGTATTATTTTATCCCATGAACTTACATGAAAATCTACATGCTTAATCATTGTACTAATGGTTCTATTTATGGCTTTTAATACTCCATGCTTTAACTTTATATCTTCAATTGCCTTAGTAAATTGAGGTTTCTATTTTAGAGTATTTATCGTAACTCATGCACTGCACAATAAACTTGAGAATTTCCACAAAAATTCATAATAAAGGGATTTGCTTTCTACTTCTACCGAAAATAAAAGTTGTATGCGATGTTTTGATGAAAGGATGTCATTGTTAATTATTAGGTGTAAGCGATTATATATATATATATATATATATATATATATATATATATATATATATATATATTCAAAATCATGAGTAATGATGTGGTAAGGAAAGAAAATTTGGGTCGACTGAATTAATTTTGAAAAATCAGAAATAGTTCCCCAACCTTTGTAATGAATGAGCAAAAGCCATCACATGCAAAATTTTATCAAAATAGGTGTTTTATAAAAAATTATCTATCCAAAAATTTAGTAACATTAAGTATTTGAAACTTATAAAGATTTTAACCATAAATTGCTATTTGAGGGAGAAAAATGTGATAGTTAAAATTTTTATTTGTTTTTAAGGAAAACGAGGCTTTCTCTTTACTACATAAAGTCAAAAAAGTTTAAAAGTTAGCTAAAATGTGATCTTCATTGTTCGATTTTATGATTTAATGTTAAATTATTCACTTTCTATGACGAGTTATATCTTTGGAATTACCCTATCTTATATGTCTTTAATTTGACCTTAGGCTATTCAATGCTAAAACCATTCTTGTTGCAGAAGTATTTGACATAACCAAAAACCATTTTATGATCGTCTAAAGCTTCTTTGATCATTCAAAAAGGTGTTTTAGTTATTAAAATGTACATACATTGTAACTAAGAATCCATTTATGCATTCCCTTTTGTGTATGTGTTATGTTTGCATGATTTTTTATCACCAGAAGCCGGCGCAACATATGTCGCTTCACTGCAGTGATGTTAGCATGACTTGCAAGAACCTTCTCCCCGCAGTGTGGCACCTGGGAATGATAAACCCCCAAATCAGGATGTTTTAATCATTTTTTAATTTTTCTCTCAAGACCCATTTCACCCTTTGTTGATGTCTAAAAATGGAGTGATCTAATATTATAATCATAGCTACAATAATAAGAGCAATCTTAACTAAAAACACAATAGACATGTATTTTTAAAGTTGTTCGGCTATAAAGAAAACCTACATCCACTATTAGTTTTGTTTATTCTGATTACAATAGCTCAATAAGGTGTGTTGGAGAATGATTGAGTTGTCCTTTCAGCTGAGGGGGTATTCCATATTTATAGTGGTGTAAAACCCTATATGGAATGCCTCTATATTTCCAGGAATTTACATTTGCGTATAATAAATGAGACCCATGGAATTTAGTGTTGGTTGCCATTATAGTCAGGTTACTTTTGGTATTACTGATGGTTCAAATTCAGGAGTTAGTAGGCCTTCTAGTCGACTAGGATCTTCTGATGCCGATTAAGAAAGCTATAAGTCCACCTAGGATAAGAGGTGTATGTATTTTATTAACCCACGTGGGGAGATAATGTTTACATACAACAAAAGCCCCCAATTCGCCTTTCTTATTGATTGATCAAAATTATGGAGTATTTTTCTCTGAATGTTACTCGTTGTACTGCTTGAATTTGTGGTCGACAGTCGACTTACCACGCATGTAAAAAAAATCATTGGTAATGTTTAAAAAACACATTTTTATAAATAATTCAAACTTTTTCGAACCGCTAAAGGGTATAATGGTCTTTTGAAGCTTTGGGAGGCATCTAACCGACGATAACTCAATCATTCATTTAGCTAATCATTATGTTCCCTTTTATCGAGGCAACCTATAAATAGGTAAAAGTTTCCCTCCATTTCTCTTCACGTCAACTTTTCAACACTTTTAGTTTTCCTTCATTCTCGATCTTTCTTTGTACGATCTTTCATTATTTATTCATTCGCCATCATTTTCTTCAGTTCTTGCGGTTACCTTTAGATCCCTGTAGGCCTTCTTTCCCTATTTCTCTGTTTTTTCATCCTTTTCTCTATTTCCACCATGGTTTACATTGTGTATGAGGGTTCGTTAGAGGTTTTTAGAAAAATGAGAAATATCCTTGTTTGGGTTAATTTATAGATAGCCCAGGGTCCAATAGATGTGTATTCTTTTCCTTAAGGTAATTGGATTCCTACTTTATTTATTACTGAGTATGGCATCACGTTTCCACCAAACCCTCTTTTTCTTTAATTTTGTCAAAATTTTCACATAGTTCCTTCTAAGGTAGCACCGAACACTTGGAGGATTATGAATGGTGTTAATAGGTTGAATGAGATTTATGGACCTCATATTGGGGTTTATGAGTTGATGTTTTGTTATAATGGCGCACTATTGGAGAGAACACATATTATTTAATGACTAAGCAAGTCAATAGGGCTTTAGTAGTGAATCTTCCAGACTCCAATAAATGTTATTTGGATTATAGTGAGAATTGGTACCATGCTCCCTTCCAAAGAAGGTGTCTTACACTGCTCTCAGGTGCCCCCAATAAGGGCATGGCATAGGTTATAATTTTTCTCTTTACTTTTCTCCCTTTTGTTACTTGTTTCTTAATTTTTTCGACTAACTTTGCAATTTTTTTTTTCCATTGAGGAGAGTAAGAAGAGGTGTCCTAAAGAAGGTGAAATTAATATTGAAGATCTCAAATTACTTTGTGGACTTAATCGAAGAGTTGGATAAGAACATCCCCGAGATGCTTCAGTGTGGTTAGAGTAAAAGATCTCTATCACTTTCTTTATTTCCTGAACAATGATTACCCTGCCATAAGTTTCCATCAACATAGAAGAAGAACATGTGTCTACTTCTTCGACTACAAAATCAGATGGAGTTGAGTTTATCCATGGAGGAGCTTCTTCTTAATTTGAGTCCTTTAACATATCTTACATCCTTACCTCTCATTTGGCTGACATGGGTAAAATAAAGATGCCCAATTTGCCGAGTGGGCCATTATTTCCCCCTCCTAAGAAGAATACTGATACTAGCAAGAGGCCAGTTGAAAAGAAATCTTAGGCTAATGGAAAAAGGACCTAAGTTCTTAGTGATGAGGAGATCTAAGCTAGTGAACCTTAGTACAAGAAGTTAACGAAAGTCTTGACAGATCCTCAGAAGCAAGCAAAGAAAATCCAATCCGACCAATAAGAGTTGGTTGCAAAGAAAAATCAAGTCGGCCAACAAGAGTTAGTTAAAAAAATTTAGACTGACCTGAGTGACATTGGGTCAGCTTATATAGCTACTTAAATTGTCCAAGAGTTTAATCAAGACTGGAACACTTCCAGCTAATAGGGCAGCATCAGCTCCCATGCCCAGAACAAGGCTGACTAAGAAAGCTTGCTGTAATTTGGCACTGGTAATTGTCTTATCTTTTGCTTATTCTTCATATTGCTAAACTTGTTTTAATTTCTTGTGTTTTTTTTTCAATTTTTTTGTGTATTTTAACTAAATTATGAAGAAGGATGACTTTTTAAGATCTTTACCGGGCGAGGTGGAAGAAGCATTTGAAGGTCTAAAGAAGTCTTTAAAGGATTTCTGAAAGGCCTTAGAATTAAAGAAAAAATTATGGGATGAGAAACTGTAGGAGGTCGAGAATAGAGTAGTTGATGCAAAGGGTAAAATATAAGATGTTAAGGAAAAAGCCCATGTTATAGAGAATAACGTGAAAGAGGATGATGCTAGGGCCAAGGCTATAGAGGACAGGCTCATAGAGTCCCAAAACTTAGCCAAAACTACTAAAGATAAAGTGGCCGACCAGACTACTGAATTTGCATCTTTGAAGGCCAAAGGCAATAAAGACAAGGATACTTCTTTTGAAAATGTCTTGGAGAAATCACTTTTTATACATTCTACCCAAATTGAGTATGCTAAGAAACTATCCTTCAAGGAAGTTTAGTCGGAGGCATTGAAGGTGGTCATTAGAGAGGCAAGCTCTGAGATTTTCCAAAGGAATGACCCAGACACTTATCCTAACTTGGATGAGGATTTTAATGATGAGGAAGTATGGGAAGTCCTTAACGGTGCCTACTGATAATTAGTTGGGTCCATCTACTATTATAGACCTACCTGCTGCTAATCAGGACCAAGCCCAAGACAATAAGAAGGTTTAGCTCTTTTTTTAGCTAGTTTTTTTTGTCCTTTTCTTTCAAGTATTTTCAATTTATTCTTATTTGGTATTTATGATGTACCCATCATTGTAATAATGATTTTGGTTAATGAAAGAAACTTTTTTCTTAGTTGTTTACAATCTTCAGATGATGTTAATTTCGTGTTCATTGGTATCCTCTACACCATTTAATTCTATGAGTTTTCCCCATGTACTCGTACTTGAAAATTTCCATTTTGATGCCAGGAAAAAAACTATTATTTCTATTCAATCCGACCTACTTAGGCGGTGTAAAAATCTATATAAGGCTGGCCATATTCCTTTATTCGAGGAAGATTTATCATGGTTGCTCGACCCAGATATTTCTGATCAAGAGAAGGAGTCTTACATCCATCTTCATTATCTCTTTGACAGAGCTATAGCCAATAAAGCTGATTATTATGAGATGATTGATCATATGAAGAAGGATCACAAAATTTCTAAAACACTGCTCCATTCTGATTATGAGGCCAAATATAAGGCATTGTGTGAAGGTTCGGGCTTTGATAAAAAGTTTAAAGACATCACTTTTGCTTTGAACAAGAAGGAATTATCCTTGAACCAAGAACTGGAGAATGCCCGATCAATAGCTGTTATGCAGGAAAGGGAAAATAATGCATTGAGGAATGAACGTGATAGTTTGAAGAAATCAACCACCATTGGTCCTGGTGAAGGAGTTTCATTATTGAAGAATGGCAATGCTAGGCTATTGGAGGAGCTAGAAGCTTTGTAGAAGAAAAAGGCCAAACCTCGACAAGCCCTCGGGCAAAGTATATTTATTCGGCCAACCGTTGATGAAGAGAGAACCAAGAAGACTATGGTCGATAAAGATGATCAACTTAAGGAGAAAGACAAGGCCATCAAAAAGGTTTAAGGTAATGTGGACCGACTTACCTTCCATTTCCATAAGCAACCCAGAGTTGTTTGGATGGATGGGTATGACGAAGCTCTGACTTATTTGGATGTTCATATAGAGAAAGCCAGGAGTGAGGGTTATAAATGGGGTTGGTTGAACCTTCTCGCTTTGTTAAAAATACCCAAGAATGATGAATTGTGGCACTGGCATACCCTAGGGATCTTAGACTATCCTGATCATCCTTTATCCATTGACTTTAGTTGGATCCCTACTCATGGCATTCCTCAAAGTTTGATACAAAAATATATTGGGGACTTAAGCCTTGAAGGAGAAGTGGAATATGTTCATCCTCAACATCTTCTTGATCGGCCAAGAGGTAGTAGGCACACTAGGAGAAAGACTTTTAGTTCTATTAATCATCCGAGAACTTTGGATGATCCTCTTGTTGCGATGATCAAGGCTGATAGGAAGCTTCCAATGGAATAATTTGTATCTAGTATTTGATTGATCTTTATTTTTTATTTCAAGTTTATTGAAATGAAATGAATTTCTTTGATACAATTTTGTCTTATATATTTAGGATTATGGTTGCTATTAATCGTGTTGCCGACTAGGTTAACTGTATACTGACTAATTAATCGACTTATTGATTAAATTTCCCGCTTAAATGTTAGATGTTTGATTCATAATTGAATCTAATTACAATGCCTTAGATTCTACTAACGATGTTGCTAGACAAAATTTATGAATAGTTTTGTTGAACTAAGTTGTAGCGTTAGTTATCAATGGCAACCAAGTGTATTAGGAATGTATAATTATCCATGTATTTTAATTTAGTCAGTTAAAACCTTTTGTGTTTGACTTTGAGTCTTACAGTGGATTTTACTAACTTTTAGTTCGCGATTTGTCGAGGACAATATAATATATGAAGTTATTAATGATGAACTTTTCTAAAGTTGGAAAAGTTTGACGAAGAACTTTTCTGAAGTTGTAAAAGTTTAGCGAGAATCTTTTCTAATGTTGGAAAAGTTTGAACATTTTTGTAGTTGTAAAAGTTTGGCGAAAGAAATTTTTTGAAGTTGGAAATGTTTGACAAAGAAAGTTTTTGAAGTTGGAAAAGTTTGATGAAAGAACGTTTCTGAAGTTGGAAAAGTTTGACGAAGAACTTTTCTGAAGTTGGAAAAGTTTGATGAAAGAACTTTTCTGAAGTTGAAAAAAATTGATAAGGAACTTTTCTGAAGCTGGAAAACTTTGAACTTTTTTTGTAGTTGGAATAGTTTGGCGAAATAACTTTTCTAAAGTTGGAGAAGTCTGGCGAGAAATTTTTTGAAGTTGGAAAAGTTTGAACTTTTTTATGTTCAATTTAAGGTAGTCGTGTACCACACCATACTCCAAAAAACAAAACATAAAAAGTAAGTATAATGAGAAGAAACATGCAATTTCATTAACTTGACTAACTGATCACATCAAAAATAAAATTACTGACAGTATTTGAGAAGATGATCGTCATTCTACGGGTTCTTAAATTCTTTTCCCTCAAACGTCTCCATGCGATAAGTTTATGCTAGCATTTCTACTGAGATATGGTAGTCACCATGCTAGTTGGGTTCCAACTTATTATATTTTTGGGTCAATTTCTTCAATACAAGGTATCCCTTCTTCAAGTTGGTGTTCTTAACAATTCGGTAATAAAACCAAGCAGTCCTTTGTTGGTAAGAATCTTTTTGAATAGCATCATCTTCTCTGATTTCTTCAATCCTGTCCTGATCTAGTCGCCTCATGAGGTCACTTTTGGTTGAATCAAAATTCAAAATCTATGATTCGATAGACCAATTTCAACTGGCGCCACTGCCTCATTGCTAAAATCAAGCATGTACGGGGTTTCCCCTGTTATTATTCTGGGAGTGGTCCTATATGCCCAAAAAATGCTATGGAGTTCATTAATCTCGTTGCCTTTAGCATCGTCCAAACTTTTCTTCAACCCATCCAGTAAAGTTTTATTGGTGATTTATGTTTGGTCAATTCATCGTGGGTGTCGAAGAGCTGAATAAAGGTTTTGGATATCAAACCCAATACAGTATTATTTCAATTACTCATTATCAAACTGAGTGCCATGGTTGGTGATAAAGGCCTACGAAATGATGTACCAACAAATAATATGCACCCATATAAACTGGAAAACCCTTTAATAGGGCATATCAATCAAAGGCTCAACCTTCACCCACTTGGTAAAATGATCGACTGCTATAACTAGGTATTTGAACCTTCCCTTTGTAGCCAGTAATGGTCCGACCAGATCAATTCCCTAAATGGCAAAAGCCCATCAAGAAATAATCATCATTAGAGTTGTTGCTGGTCTTCTATGGATGGTGGAGAATTTTTTGCACTTATCACAAATCTTGGCGAAGGCAAAAAAATCTGCCTTTATTGTCGGCCAATAATAACCTTATATTGTTATCTGTTGTCTTAGAGATAGCCCAGTTGTGTAAGCTCCACATGAGCCTTCGTGTACCTTTTTAATCAAATCATTTACAGTAATTGGGTGGATATAATGAAGTAAAGAGACTGCATAGACCCTTTTGTAGACTGTTCCTTTATTCAGGACATAGTAAGATGCCTTATATCTTAATTTCTTTACTTCTTTTTTGTTTGGATAGTAATAGTCCATTTTTAATATAGTCCATAATATGTTCCATCCAGGAAGTCCCCAACTCTATAAAAATGATGTTGACTGCCACATCATTAATGCTCCTGCTGGTGAGAATCTCTATCAGGATGGTTCTTTTGAGCACTATTGGGGTTATTGAGGCTAGCTGAGTGAGAGCATCTGCTCAGGTGTTGTCCACTCTTGAAATGAGGACTATTTTAACTGCAGAAAATGAGGAGATAAATTCATTTTTCGTATTCAAGTATCTCACCATTGTTTCCCCCTTTAACTCCATATGTTTTTAATAACTAATGGATAATAAGTTGAGAATCACTATGTGCTATCACCTGCTCAGCGCCCAATAATGAGGCTAGCTCCAAACCAAGTAATCAATGCTTTGTATTCGACTTCATTGTTGGAGCCTAAAATTGAAATCTTAATGCATATTCTACATCCTGGTCATCTGGAGTATTAAGGATGAGTCCAACACTACTTCAAATTGTACACGAAGATCCATCTATGAATAATTTCTAAATTGGAACATCATTGTTGAAGTCTTTATCCATCAGTAGTTCATAGTTGAAAACGTTATGGTTTTTCTCAAATAGTCTCAGAGCTCTTTCTCGAACATTTGATGATTCTGGTTTGTCTACAATTATCTCAGTTGGCTTTGGAGTTGATCTCTCTTTCAAAGAAGTATGCTCAACAGGAAAACTTAGTGTGATGGGTACCTCGACATCAATAAATTCTGCTATGAAATCTGTAACTGCTTGGCCCTTCAATGAATTTCTTGGTTCGTACGTAATTTCATACTCTTCCAGCTTAACTTCCTAAGACATTGGTCTTCCAGAATTTTTAGGCTTATGCAAATCTTGATGCAAGGGTAAGTCGGTGCATACTACAATTGTATGGTCCTCAAAATAGGGTCTCATCCTTCTAGAGTTTTCAATGAGTTCCAATGCTAATTTCTCCAAGCATGGATATCTGATCTTGGCTCCTCGAAATGTCTTACTGGTGTAATACATTAGTTTTTGAACACCTTATCTCATCTAGTCAGATTAAGGCTGAACTTACAACAAACTCTAAAATAACCAAATATAAGTACAACTTCTCGCCCAAAATCTGGTCGGGAGAGTAGTGGAGGAGACCCCAAATACTTCTTCAATTCCAAAAAATATTTTTCACATTTGTCGTTCCATTCTAATGTCTTTCTAAGAACCTTGAATGGAAGACATTTTTCCGTGGCCCGAGATACAATATGATTTAGGGCTGCTACTCTTCCTGTCAACTTTTGCACATCCTTCTTACTGGTCATGGATTGCATTTCTACTCAATCCTTTATTTTATTAGGATTGTCTATGATTCCCCTTTGATTCACAATGTACCCTAACAACATTCCTTACTGGACTCTAAATATTCACTTGGTTGGATCGAGCTTCATTTGATGTTTTTCTAGTTGGTCAAAAGTCTGGGCCAGATCAATAATGTGGTCAATGACGAACTTGCTTTTGGTGAGAATATCATCTACATACACCTCCATGTTCTTGCCAATTTGATCTTCAAAGGCTTTGTTTACTAACCTTTGATACATTGCCCCCGCATTCTTGCGTCCAAAAGGCATTACACTGTAGCAGTAAGTTGCTCGCCTGGTAATAAAAAAAGTGTTTTTTTTTATCATTCGACTTCATCTTGACCTGATCATACCCAGAATAAGCATCCATGAAGAAGAGCAATTCATGACCTGTTGTGGCATCTGCCAATTGATCAATTCTTTATAAAGGAATGTGACCTTTTGGACATGCTTTGTTAAGGTTAATAAAATCCACACACAATTGCCATTTATTGTTCTTCTTTTTTACCATTACTATATTGGCCAATCAAGTTTGATATTTTATATCTTCAACTAACTTTGCTTTTTGCAGTTTTCCACCTCTTCTTGGATTGCCATATTCTTCTTTGGGATGAAAACTCTGTGCTTCTATTTGATCGTCCTAGCCTCTTTATAAATGTTAAGTTCATGGAAGATAAAGTTGGGATCAATCCCCGACATATCCTCCTGACTCCAGGGGAACACATTCTTCCTATCTCTAAGGAATGTAAATAATTCATGTTTGATAGGAGGTGTTAGTCTTGAGCCAATCTGGGTGGTCCTTTCTGGTTTCTCATTGTCTAGCACAATCGTTTCTTTTTTTCTATGACATGTCCTTTCACCAATTCTTTCTCTTCACAAGTATCCAACATATCAACATGGAAAGTAGGTGTGCCTCTCTTCATTTCCTATTGGTCGGCTGAAGTATAATATCATTCACGTGCTTCCATTTGATTACCATTTACCACGCCAACTCCATAGTTGGTAAGGAACTTCATGCATTGATGCACAACTTCCCATTGTTTCAACCCTACCCGACCAGGGATTCTATTATAGGCTGACGGTAAGTTTTTTTCCAGTACGAAGAAGCGAATTTATTCCATCCTGCTTGCCAGCCAAGTGCCAATTAGTACTTATAACTTGATAGTTCCTAAGGAATATGCCTTTGTTTCTAGAAAATGCTATAAGAGGTTTGTGATACGGTTCCAACTTACTATCTTTTAGCCTTAATCTTTGGAAACAGTTATAGAACATTACATCAGCTGAATTCCCATTATCAACCAAAACTCTAGCCACTCTGCTATGGTGAACTCTGCAAATAATAATTAATGGATCGTCATGAGGATAAAGTACCCAAGTCAGATCGTTTTTAGAGAAGTCGGTCACTAATTTATCTTTGTTGACTTTTCTCAGTCGACCATCACTTCTCTTATTCATACCAATAATCCTAATATTGGGACAAGCTTTGGCTTCATTTAAGTATGCATGTCTTCAGCAAGCCCATCTCCTCCACCGGCATCTCCACCTGCGATAAAATGACAACCTAAAGAGATCATACCTACATCCATTTTTGGATCGTTAGGCTTCTTTGGTAAGTCGAGGTCATCTTTATAATCATTATTGCGTGCCCTTTTGGCATCCTCTTTTCGTCGTCCGGGTGACTCAGATATCCTCCTAGTATGTCGACTACCATTCCGATCAATAAATTTTGTCAGCTTTCCCTGTCGAATAAGAGTTTCAACTTTATTTTTAGGAGCTATGTACCTATCAGTAGTTTGTCCATGATTTCAATGAATATGACAATATTTGGACTTGTCTCTTTTTTGGGGTCATCCTCAATTTCCCAGTCCAGTTCTCATCCTTATTACCCCTGATTTCTTCCCAGGTGTGGTGAATAACCTTTGTAAGTAAAGTGTATTCTTTGAACTTCTTGATCCTGCTAGACTTCTTATCTTTCTAATCGTTTTTAAACAAATTGTTCTTCTGTCCCTCAGTTTTGCTCTCTGGTGCTTCCTTTGCTGCCATGGCTTCCTCGACATTCATGATTTTCCCATCTTTAGTTATTAACTCTCTTATAGTCTTGGGTGGGTTTTTTGCCAAGGTGTATACATATTTTTTTTTTCTAGTAACCCACTCATTAATGTTGCAATGGTTATTTTTTCTTCATAATCCACCACTTCTAACTTTTCATTATTAAATCGAGTAATATAATCCTGGGTACTTTCTTCAGGATTTTAGCGCACGGTCAAGAGATGAGTAATACCCACGATTAGCTTGACCAAAAAGTAAAAGTTATCAATAACTAATTCGCTCAATTGATAAAAACTAGAAATTTTACCTCTAGGAAGATTGTTATACCATATTTGGGTTTGACATGTGATGGAACTGGAGAAATCCCTACACCTCATCCCGTAGTGGACAGAGTAAATGTCAGTAGCAGTTTGGTACTGCTCAGTATGCAGAACTAGATCAGTTTTCCCATCATATTTAAGAGTGACCACTAGTGTCTTGAACTTGGAAGGTGTGGGGTAGTCCATAATAGTCTGGACAAAATGTGAGCCTTTGATAAAGCTCCTTTGTAATGGGTTTTTTGTTTTGACCATTCCCCCTAGCCGTTCTTCCTGTCATTGCATGGATCCTTTCCAGGAATGTTTCTCGGTTTCGATTCGACATAAGTAGATTTAATGGCTTTACTGTGTCTATATGCTGAACTCTCCGCCTGAGAGGTCTGAGATATCAAAAGCTTTTATGCGTCGTTTGTCATTGTGGAAAGCTCCTTTAATAAAAAATCTCAATTAACTACAAAAGTATAACAAACTAGCATATAGTGATAAGTGAGGTATCAATACAAATCAAGGGAGTGAAACAAAGGAGAAGTAGTGCAATTCATTTGTATTTATTTTCTTTTTGGACTTTTTACTTTTTCTATTTTTTTTAGCTTTTGTTAAAATTAAAATAATTTTTGTGATGAGAGTGAAATAAGACTAAACTAAATCAAAGATTTAAAGACTACCTAAAAAGTGTGATGAAAATTAGTGAAATCTAACTAAATAAAAATATAAAATATGAGATGAATGAGTAAATCAAAGTGAGAGCTAATAAGGGATGGGATTACACCATATATTCTATTTAATCTTATTAATTAATTCATTAAAATTAAACCTCCCGTGTTAGTATCAAAATTACAAATCAGCTCTCGTTGCAAATGTAATTTTAATAATAACCTTTTAGAAAATTAAATTTAACACTCCTACAACTCTTGAAAAGTAGATCCAAACATCATTTAACAAACCACCCCCAGGATCAATTTACTAAATTAGCTTAAATCACGAAAATATGCTTAGAGTTGAAATTCAAAGAAATAATTTCACATTTTAGAAAAAAACCTATCTCTAGTTCGATTCTAAAATGGAAACTAAGATTAGAATCTTAATTTTCTCTCGAAAATCATTTACCCTCTCTCGAGGCATAAATCAAAATTAATGAATGCAAACTTAATCATCAAAGGGTCATTTAATTTAACTAAACTAATTAAAATGGGATTAACATCAAATAATGAGATCACCCCACCCCTTGAAAGGGTTTGTAGCCTAACATGGTAATAAAACAAAATAAATGTAATATTATCAACAAACTAAGCATGAAATTAAAAAAAATAGAGATAAGAGAACAAATCTCAGAATCAAGTGTCTTTGAATTGCAAGTTGAACTTTAAACACTTCAATATAATCCAAACTCTCACACTTTAACCCTAACGAAATCTCTAAAGAAAAATAAAAGAAAAAAATGTTTACAAAGATGTTTCTCTCCCTATTCTTCTCTCTAGGGTTTTCTCTCTAAAATGCTCGTTCCCTCTTGTCAAATGGTCTTTGGGTCTTCTTTTATATGGCATATGGAGATAGGGGTATATCGGGTATGGTAATAGTGTAAGAGGGTGTGTGAGGTATTGGGTGAGGGATATTTTAGGAAATGACACACAAATGTGCATGTGGGTGAGGTGTTGGGGGTATTTAACGAATTGGGGTATATTTGCATTTTAAACACATGGGGGTTTGGACTTTGTTTTTATTTGGGTTTAGCTTTTGTGAAGGTGAAGAATTCGTGTTAAAAATTGTGGGTGAAATGGGTTAAAGGGAACTTGGCTTTTAAATGGGTTATGGGTCAGCAGCTTGGTGGGTCTAGTATAGGTTTGTGGGTTAGATAAGGGTTGGGGATGAAATCGGGTTCCTTAGGTGAGATTACGAGTTCTGGGACAGTTTTGAAATTCTCAGGTTGGACATGTCGAGTTTAAATGGTTTTAGAGGTCCTATTTAGAATAATGTATTTCAATACTTCATAGAATGCCATTCTTTATTAATCACAAATGAATTGGAAATTTCCACATTGAGTTCAAAACGAAAAAAGAAAAACTAGAAGTAAAATTTCTTCAAATTGGCTGCATTCCAAGTTTGAGATATCTCCCTAACCTCCAGCGTTTCTAAGTGATAGCCTCCTTGTAGGTCGGCTCTTACCACCTTGAATGGACCCTCCCAATTTCATCCCATCTTACCATCCGATGGTTTTACACCACTGCCAAGAACATTCCTAAGGACATAGTCTACGACCTGAATGCTCTTGGATTGACCTTTCTGTTGTAGTGCCTTGCTAGATGCTACTGATAAGCTGCTAGTTTCACTAGATCCAGCTACCTTCGTTCTTCATCTAGGTCAAGTTCGGCGAGCAGAGCTGCATCATTTTGGCCTTGGTCAACCAGGGTGATTCTCATGGTAGGAAGGTCGGCTTCCAAGAGGATAATCGCATCCATTCCATATGTTAGTGCGAATGGTGTTTCTCCAGTCGCTCGCAGTGGGGTAATGAATTAAGCCCATAGGATGTGGGGTAGTTCGATTACCCATGCCCCCTTGGTTCATTCTAAGCACTTATTCAATCCATTGATCACTATTTTATTAGAAGATTCAACCTGTCCGTTGCGCTGAGGATATGCCATAGAGCTGAAGTAGTTCCTGATCTCGTTGTCATTGCAAAAACCTTGGAAGAGCCCACTTTTGAACTAGGTTCCATTATTAGTGATGATGGTCTTGGGGATCCCAAAATGGGTGATGATGTTCCTCCATATGAATCTTACCATGTTCGTGTCTCTAATATTTGCTAACGACTCTGCCTCTATCCATTTGTTGAAGTAGTCTGTTGTGACTAACATATACTTGCGATTACCGGATGTGGTAGGAAGAGGGATTACAATGTCCATTCCCCATTGGGCGAAAGGACACGGGCTGGTAAGTGACTTTAGATCGCTGGATGGCTGGTGAACCATAGGAGCATGAAGTTGGCATTTTTTACATTGGCAAGCATAAACTCCAGCGTCTTTCTGCATGTACGGCCACCAGTAGCCTTCTTTCATTGCTCGAAAGCTAGCGACTGCCCCCAATGTGACTCCAGCAGATTCCCAAATGGAGTTTGCGAAGAACTTGCTCGATGTCCTTCGGGTGAATGCACTAAAGGTAAGGACCAGTGAAAGATCTCTTTTATAGTTTGCCCTCAGAATATAAGTGAAAGCAAGTAGCTTTGACTCTTATCTGATGAGTGGTCTTTTTATCATCTGGTAGCGAACCATCCTTCAAATAATCCCTTAAGGGGTCAATCAAACTGGGGGTTGTCTCAATCTGGAGAACATGTCCCACGTTTGGCAATTCGTAGATCTTATTGATGCTTGGATGGGCGAGAATGTCAATTGGAATTGTTCTCTTCAAGTCAGAATTGATCGTTGAGCTTAACGCTGCTAGGGCGTCAGCATGGCTACTCTGTCCTTTGGGAAACTGTTGGACGGTGACTTGTTCAAAGTTGGCCATTAATTTTTTGGCTGTAGAGAGGTAGGTTGCCATCATTTCATCCCTAGCATTAAAATCACCACTTATCTGATTGGAGACCAATTGTGAGTCTTCGAACACTTGGAGCTGCTTTGCTCCCATCACATGTGCCTTCTGTAGGCCTGCTATCAGTGCTTCATATTCTGCATCGTTATTGGAGGCTTCAAATATAAGCCTGATCCCTTGCTCGAGGATTTCATCTTCAGGAGTAATCAACACGATGCCTACTCCTGTCCCATTGGAATTGGAGGCACCATTAATGAACAGTCTCCAAATTCCTGATGCCGAGGGAACATCCTAATGATGAATAGTTTGAGGTTGGTCGCAAGGATGTTATCCTATAAATTCTGTGATGAAGTCGGCGAGGACCTATCCTTTGATGGCATTCCTTGGCTGGAACTGAATGTCGAATCGCTCGATCTCGACTGACCATTTTGATAATCTGCCTGACCGGTCTACTTTTCTTAGTACTGCTCTGAGAGGGTGGGATGTAAGTACAATGATGGAGTTGGATTCGAATTAATGTTTCAATTTTCTTAAGGCTACCACTAGAGCAAAGGAGATCCTTTCCAATGGTAGGTATCGCTGTTCGACATCCAAGAGAGTCTTTCTCGCGTTATAGACTGGGTGCTGGATCCCCGTTCTTTCGCATACCAGTGGAGAACTCACAACATGACTGGAAACTGCGAGGTATAGGTATAGAGAATCGTTCTCTTAAGGTATTATGAGAAAGGCTGGTGTGCTAAGGTAAGCTTTGAGCTCCCCTAATGCCTTCGGTCAATCCTCCTTCCACTCCACATTTTTACTTTTCTTCAACAACTGGAAAAATGGCTGGCACCTTTTGGATGACTTTGAGATGAACCGATTTAGGGCGACGAGCATCCCCATGAGCTTTTGCACGTCTCTTATCATACGAGGGGATGTACCCTATTGATGGCATCAATTTGGTATGGTTTGGTTTCAATGCCTCTCTTTCCTGACTAGACACTGAATGAACACTTACTTGCATCAAGCTTCATTCGATATTTCCTGAGGATTTCAAAGGTCCTTGATAGGTCAGAGAGGTGGTCTTCTTTTAGCTTTCTCTTGATGAGAATATCATCTATGTAGACCTCCATGGTGCTCCCCATTTAGTCTTTGAACATTTTGGTTACATACCGCTGGTAAGTTGCTCCTACTTTTTTGAGCCCAAAGGGCATGACCTTGTAGCAATATAACCCAACTGTGGCGATGAATGATGTATTGTCTTAATCTGGCTCATGTAGAGGGATTTGGTGATACCCGGAGTATGCGTCTAGGAAACTCATTCTTTTATGAGCTGCTGTGGTATCCACCAACTTATCAATATTTGGGAGAGGAAAACTGTCTTTTGGGCAAGCTCTATTAAGGTCAGTGAAGTCAATGCAGACTCTCCATTTTCCATTTCTTTTCGGAACCACTACTGGGTTGGACAACCACTTAAGGAATTGAACTTCCCATATGGATCCTTCATCCAACAGCTTTTCCACTTCCTTCTCCACAACCTTGGCCTTCTCAGGTGTAGTTTGTCGTGCCTTTTGTGTGATCAGCTTGTAAGTCGGGTCATCGTGCATCCGATGACAAACCACACTGGGATCAATCCCAGGAATCTCGTAGGGTTCCCATGCAAAAATGTCCAAATTATTACGCAAAAGTACTATCAGTTCCTTCTTCTCTTGATCTGTTTGAGAGGCTCCAATTAAGAACATCCTATCTTTATCATCGTCGTTGGCTGCGACTTCCCCTAAGTTTTCAATGATCAGCTCAGAGGGGAGGAGCCTGGTCTCATCCACTCCAGGTCTTCCATATTTTAGTTGTTATTTGGAAGGTATCAAACCTTACTGTTCTTCAACCTTCTCCTTGTCTTTCTTGACCTTCTTCTCTGGTTTGGGGTAGATGGATGCTATAAAGCACTTTCTCGCCATTGCCTGATCTCTATCACTCCTCGCTCAGTCACATATTTGATTTTCTGATGGTAGGTAGAGGGGACGTCCTTCATCACATGTAGCCACCCTCTGTCAAGGATTTCTTGGTAGGGTGAGTCAATATCGACCACCAGAAATTCAATCATCTTAGAGATATTCCATGCCCTCACTGGCAGTACAATCTTTCCCAAAGGGATGGTTACTTTTCTAGCGAAACCAACTAGAGGAATGGCGGCTTCCTTTAAGTCGACGATGCTTAACTTCAACATTCTGAATAGGTTGATATACATTACTTCAGACGAGCTAGCTTGGTCGATGAATAACTTGTCGACGTCATAGTTAGCTATCTTGAGTGTAATGATCAAGGAATCATGATGTGGGGTCCTTACTCCCACTAGGTCTCCATATGTGAACACAATATGCTTATTGAGTCAACGTCCTCTGCTCGCCGACGCTTTCCTGCTTGTATTTTAGTTAGATTGATTTGAAAAGCTTGCATTACTACCGTAAGCTTTTTGACTTCCATTCGAGCTGAGTTTCCTGGAATCTTCTTTAGATCGTATACCGCATGAATCACTGCGAACTCATGGCCGATGTACTCCTCGAGCACATTGTCAGGACTTTGATCTCCATTGGCAGTGACCTTCTCTGCCTTCTTTTCCACAAATTCATTCAAGTGTCCAGTTTGAGTTAACTCTTTAAGGTGAGATTTGTGGGCTTTGTAGTGCTCGGTTTTTTGCCCACCCTCTTTGTGGAAAGTACATCTCAGTGCATTGTTCCTTTTTTAGGGGTCTCCTCCTATCTTCCTAGGCCACTTAATGAACAACCCGTCCTTGATCTTTTCTAGAATCTTATAGATTGGTTCTTTAAAAACTATGTTCACTGCCTGAAATGCTTTTGAGGCATAACTTTTGTTCACATTCTTGGGGCTACTCTTGCCCCCATTTTTGCTTCCTTTCTTTTGGTTCTCAGCTTTATCATTGCCCTTGTCGATGAACTTGGCGCGACCATTATCCCCTACACTGAGACGGGTCACATATTCAACCTTAGCATATTTTTCAATACGAGCCATTAGGTCGTCAATGGTCGTGGCCTCCTTATTAGTGAGGGATTGGTGTAAGAGGCAAGAGCTGGGTAGGCCAATCTTAAAGGACGCCACGATGACCTGCTCCGAGAAGTCCTCAACCTCATTGAATAACTCCCAATATCTCTTCGCGTAGTCTCTGAGGCTCTCCTGGGTGTTTTCATTGTCAACAAAGCATCCATCCCCTTCGAATGGGAGATGCTGGTAATGAAGCGAGCTGTGAAGAGTGCTGACAGGGAATTAAAAATTCTGATGGATCTGTAAGGGAGTTTTTTGAACCACTTTTGAGCTACTTCATGCAATCTCGACAGAAAGATCTGGCACATCAACGCGTCCTTATGGTTCCAGAGGGTCATGGCCTGCCTGTACGACCTAGCATGGTCAATAGGATCAGTCTTTCCATCATAGAACTTGAATTGAGGCACTATAAATTTCTTGGGGGATTATTTTTCTTCTATATCCCTTGAGAAAGTGGATTTCATCTAGGTCCTGATAGCTCGCGTTTCTAGCTCCCTGGTCGACCTGGCACCCCTATGCGCGAGGATTTGGTCAATTTCTCTTAGGGCCAAATTTCGTATGTCGTCGTTTCCTCGGCTTGGGCTCTTATAACGGAAAGCTTATTGTTGTTGCTCGGGCAAGTCATCATCTGATCTATTTCCCTCAAATTTTTGAGATCCACGTCTAGGGATCCTTCTTCGGCTGTGAGACTTGCTCGCCTGAGGGCTAGGAATGTGATAGTGACATTGGTTCATGCTGCGATGTAGTTCTCTCTCCATATTCTCCAGTCTTCTCTTGAGGTGAGCATTCTCGGCCTACTACTTACGAGTGGCTTCCTCCTGCTCTTACAGCCTAGACTCATAGGTGTCGATTATCCTGGAGACTTACATGGACCTGGATAGTCCCTGACTTTCTTCTGAAGCTTGCCGTTCTGGGCGAGGTCTAGGATTTGAACGTCAAACTTCAGATCTGACCCTACGAGGGGATGGTTGCTCTTGAATATCCCCTATTTGAGGGGCATTACTGCTGTGACCATACGTTTTATGTTCTTGTTGGTGAAGGCTTTCTTAAAGGAAAACAATTATTTCCCACAGACAACGCCAATTGTGGTGATAATTAATCTCAACACAAATGATAAGCAAATGCGATCACCAAAATAAGTAAAAAAAACATAAAATAATCGCAATCACACACAACACAAGATATATGTGGTTTGGAAAAATGTTCTACGTCCATGGTGGTGCTCTGTGATTTTTATTTCTGTTTACTCCGGGGGAGTGTTTACAAAATCGTGCCCTTTGCCCCGGGATGAGGGTTTAATATATACATGTCATTTCTAGGAGAGTGGGGGTGTTGGACTCCTCTACGTTAGCCCATAACACCTAGAATATCTTGTGAGAGATTTTAGGGGTTTAATGGGTCATAACTGAATTAGTTACGCACGAGACCTTTAGACTTTGGGCCGGACTCAATCGGCTACTCATCTATGCCGGAATGGTTAATCGAGATACCCACATATAATCTTGAAGATATCTCATACATAATTTGATTATATACATCTTGTGTTTAAACAGTTTGATTTAAAGAAAAGTGTTTCCCCAAAAAACATTTCGAAGCTACTTAGATAGTTTAATCTTTTATTAAACAACTTAAGTAGTATTTTTTCAATTAGTATCAGAGCTTGGGAAATTTTCTTTAAGATCTTGTGTTTCTGAATTTTTTTTCTTGAAATCAAACAATGGACAAGAAATTTGAAAGATTTGGTAACTTGTCCAGACCCCCCCTATTTGATGGAAATAATTTTCCTTACTAGAAGGTAAGGATGGTTTCTTTCATATAAGGAACCTTGGGAGATGATGTCTGGGACATTGTTTAAAATGGATACACTTATCCTACAAAACCATCCACTGTTGGAAGCACTGAGAGGATTAAGAAAATTTTAAGTGAATTCACTAAAGAAGAGAAGCAAGATTCTTTGACCAATAACAAAGGTAAGAATTCCATTATTATGTAAATAAATGAACATGAGTTCAAAAGGATCTCATCTTGTACCACTTCTAAGGAAGCTTGGGATACACTTATGATTGCACATAAAGGTGATACTAGAGTGAAGGCTGCTAAAACAAAGATGCTTATTGAGTAGTATAACTCACTGATTATGATAGACTCTGAGTCATTCGATGACTTCTACATCAAATTAACTGATATTATGACCAAATAGCATGCAAATGGTATTACTTATGATAGGAGTGAAATTGTATCTAAAATTCTAAGATCGTTACAATAGAAATTTGATAACAAAAGGTATGCAATTGAGGAGATAAGTAATTAAAATCTTACCCCTGAACTCCTCAGTAGCAAATTGAGAACTGTGGAAATGGAACTAGAATTCAAGAAGAAATTAACTCACTCCCATAGGAAATAGACCAGCTCTAATTTGAATTTCTCCTTTAAGTTGATAAAACCTGAATTATTAATACCTACTGTTGACTTAGAATCTGATGAGGAATGTAACTTGGACAGGCTTGATAATCAGATTACCTTGATGTCTAAAAAATTTAAGAAACAGATAAAGTTTAGAAATAAAATGTCAAATGGACAAAGAAAGCCAAATTATCAAAATCCTTCCAGTAGCAGACCTCATGAGAAGAGATATGAAAACCACAATAACCATAATCCCAATAAACCTGAGAGAGATCTCAAGAATGTTGAATGCTATAGATGTGGAAAGTTAGGACATATGGCATAAGACTATAAATTAAATTTGAACAAGAACCATAAACATACTAGGGCTAACCTATGCAAGAAATGGGATGACTCAAGTGACTCTGAAAATGATGAGCCTGAGTCACCCAACACTATTAACCCCTGCATGTAATTCTTTGCTAAAATCATTTACAATGATGATCTGCTTGTGTCTCGAACTCAACTTGATATTGATAGTTCTACTCGTGCTATAGTGAATAATCAAATTACTAGATTGGACGCTTTAATACTTGAGAATACTATTGATGCCAATACGGGGTGTGGGAGTCAAATGGGAAGCAATAATTTCGATGCCAATGCATGTGTGAATCCTAAAACTGAATATCTAAGGGACACTACACACTATGCACATAGTGGTTCACATAATGAAGACCTCCTGGATATACACACACTGTATGCTATGACTCTAAAGAAAAGCTCCAAACTTGACAAAGTTGTCAAAGACCTCACTAGGAAACTAGATGACATGAACCAAATGGTTAAACTTAATGCGGAAGAGTACACCACCCAATGTCTAGTTTATGAAAATCAAACAAAACATTTTGTTAAAAAAATCAAGGAATTGTCCAAAAAGAATGAAATTATTGAGAAAAAAATACAAAGATACTTTGTTAGAATTGGAAAAAACCTCAACTGTTTTCAAAAAATTTACTAAGTTTGAAAACAATTCAAAATGTTTTAAGGAATTTATTACTGATAGCAAAACCAATTCTGATGATCAGACTAGAATAGGATTTTGTCCCAAAGATGACAAACAACCTAAATTTTTTGAAAATATTAAGTTTGTATCTGGGGAAAAAGACATATGGAAGTCTGTCCAGATTTTCAGTCTTTCAAAAATTATTTTGAGACAAAACATAAAATTCTAGACATTGGTGAGTCTAGTAACTCTTAAGAAAAAGTTGAACCTAAGGCCAAATACATTTGTCCTCCTATAAGACGTTTTGTACCTCCATTTCAGCCAGTGGTCAATAAAAACAAAACCTAGAGTTCAAACTAGTCCTATACCTATGTTTAGTAATTTTCCTAAGGAAAATCAGTCTACCTGTAGCCTTTGTTGTTCACATTGTGATGTTTATGGAAATTCACTTGAAGGATGTTTTTCAAAATGTCTCTATAAACGATTTTACTCCTCTCCTATATACCAGAACTTCAACTATTATAGGAAGAATCTAAACCACCATGTCTTACCTTGACATAGTAATACGAATTCTAACTATCGTAATAGGAAGCGAAAATCCAATACTAAAAAGACATCTTCTAATAGGAATTCCAGATTCTTTACTAAACCTATTGCTCGATATGATCAACCTTTTCATAAAATACAAAGGCATGCGCAAAATATTTTTCAACAAAAAATCTAATTCTCGTAAGTTTTATCAAATGAGAGAAAATAAGTGCAAGCGTTTGATGATAAGAGCAATTTGGATTAGGAAAGATAATCTAGTACCTCAGATAAAGTGTAACATTGTTATCAATGCTTCAAAATCCCAATACACATCATCTAGTTGGTAGTTGGATTCCGGTTTTTCCAAACATATGACTGGGGATGACACTAAACTTTTAAATAAAATCAATTTCTCCGGTGGAAGTGTCATGTTCAGAGATGGTATATTTGCTCAAATCATAGGTAAAGGAACACTCCATGAAGAAGGTCTTCCTGTTGTTGAAAATCTGCTATTAGTTAAGGGTCTCAAAGCCAACTTACTTAGTATTTCACAATTTTGCGAGTCAAATCATACTGTCACCTTTTCAAAGAATAATTGTAAAATTTTAAATGAAAATGGTGTGTGCATTATTATAGGACTTCGTTTTCTAGAAAACTGTTATATTGTTAAGTCGAGTACTGAAGTTTGTAACATTGCCAGATTGGATGATAATGAGATATGGCATAACAGATTGGGTCATATAAATTACGATAGCCTAAGCAAATTATCTTCTCAAGAGATAGTTAGAGGTATCCCTAATATCAAACCAATTTCCAACGTAACTTGTGGACCACGTCAAATAGGAAAAATGGTTACGGCTCCTCACAAGAAGATTATGGATGTTCTCTCCACTAGACCTCTAAAACTCATCCATATGGACCTAATGGGTCCCTCTCGAACCGTAAGCCTTTGTGGAAATAGTTATATTCTTGTTATGGTTGACAACTTCACTCGATTCACTTGGATTGCCTTTTTAAAACAGAAATGTAAAACTTTTAGGAAATTTTTGAAAATTTTTACTTCGCATTGAAAATGAAAAATACTCCCAAGTGAATAAGATTATAAGTGATAGAGGCAATGAGTTTATTGATTCTTGATTGATTGAATAGTGTGATTATAATGGCTACAAACATGAGTTTAGTGCACCTAAGAGATGAACGTAAGAATCGCACTATTCAGGAGATGGCTCATGTCATGCTCCATGATAAAGATTTACCTAAATAATTTTGGGTTGAATATATTCGAATAGCCTGTTATATAATCAATAGAGTATATCTCTGGAAAAACACTAAACAAACTCCTTATGAACTCTGGTACAACAAAAAACCAAAGCTCTTGATAATATTAAGTTTGAGTGCCTAGGCAAGTCTATTTTCATGATTGTGCTTGAATAAACTGTTTACTATACATGTTATATATTTTCCTTCCCTTTGTCCATTTGAGACGAAATGGGGGAGAGAGGTTTGTGTTTATCTTAAATCTATTTTAACTAAAAATGCTTGATCTTAGTTGTTTATCTTACATGTATCAATATTGATTCATTGTACTTCAGATTTTGATAGGGTATTGGTTTGTAATTAGTTGAGTTATGTACTTTTATCTTTCTAGGACTTGGGTTGATAGAAATTTGTATAGGAATAGGTCTTTCCTATTTTTTTCGTATCCCTACGTCTTCTAGAAGACTCAAAGGAGATTTTGTCTCATATTTACAAAAGGGGAGATTGAAACACCCTATATCTTTGACTCACTTGAGTCTAAATTATATAGGAGATCATCTAGTTTGGAAATAGTGATAAATTATGTCTATCCCTAATTGAACCAAAAAGCCTTAGAATCTTCACATCTTCATTGATACTCCTCTACAAGTTCATGAATGGATAACACATACACCACACACTAGGACTGCATTCATATATTGATTTAGTCATGATATAATCATGTGTGAGTTATATCCCCTTCAAATGTTTTTTTAAATTTTTTTGGGATTTATTTAAAATTGTCTAAGAATTTTAAATGATTTTTTTGGAAATTAAAATCTAGTCTTAATAAAGTTTTGTGGTTGGTTTGTAATTATATTGTTCTCCATAAAACTGCTCTGCGTAGAAACCGAAAACAGCACAAACTTTTGTGGGATCAATTTGTATTTTTAAAAACACTAAAAACACTCATTTGAAACTGATCTTGACCATCCACGTGTTGAAGTTATATCGAGAAGATTTGTGTTCCTTCATAGACTCAAAACCCTTTATTTAATCTGGTTCGTTCATTTGTGTTAATCAACGGTTTCATGTTATTCCTTTGCGATCCATGTGAAATCTTATCCATATATAACACTTATAAGCCTTTACCTCTGTTTAGTTTTTTCGTCTTTAGGGTTTCCTCATTTTTTGAGAGATAAAAGGGAGAGAGAGAAACATATAGAAAGAAGATACCTTTTGTTTCATTCATTCAAACCCTAACATGTTTTTTGATCAAACACCATATCTTTAACCCTAACCAAAAACCTAAGTTTTTGAGAGTTATTATTGAGTTGGTTGAAGATTGTTCGTGGTTTGATCCTCTGTTGTTTGAGATCTTCATTCCAACTTAGTCATATTGGTTTGATCTCTATTTCTTCTTATAGACTCTTTAGATCTAACTATTTTATGTCATATATCACATAGATCTGCATTATTTTTTTCTTTTCTTGAGAAATCTTATTTGTTGATTATTTCGATTTGTAAATATTTTTCAAAACTTTCGAATCAACAAATCTTTATTCTGTCTCTAGTTCTTACAAATAAGACTGCTAGTCTAGTTCAAATAGCAATCGGTGGTTTATAATTTCAAAAATCTTTTTCAAAACCTCTGAAATTATTTAAGACCTTAACTGTATTTTGAGGAAGGTAACCTTCGATTTGGGGATATATTGAAAGATCAAGAAGCCTTTTATTCTTTAAAGAAGAGAGAAACAGAAAGAACATCATTTAGATCTGATTTGTAATGTGATAGGATCTGTTTGTATAAATAAGTGTGAGTGTGTACATGCATGTGTTAGAACACTGTCACAAAACACTTGTCACACTACTATAAAAGAAGTGTTGGATTTAAGATCTTGAAACTTCAAGAGTCGACGTAAAGCTAGAACAAAATCGGAGAAGTTACGAAGTTGGGAAAGCCACAACATCATCAAAACTTCATAGAAGTTGGAATCAAGCCAGTGGAGTTGGTATATATTCTAAACTTGTATAGGTATGATTTATTTGCTTATGTGTTAAATAGCTTGTAACTTGAATATTTTGTTTTAATGGATTTTTGGGTTGTGACTTAGAAGTCACCGTGGATGTTTCCTCAGTTGGGTGAGGTTTTACCACGTTAAAAATTATGTGCACTTAATCTTTCTACATCGTCTCATTCTCATCTACTTCGTGTCTTGAGTTAAACTGTTTTAGTTTTTTTTTAAACTAGTTGTATAATCTTGAAGATATCTCATACATAATTTGATTATACACATCTTGTGTTTAAACAGTTTGATTTAAAGAAAACAGTTTCCCCCAAAAAATGTTTCGGAGCTACTTAGATAGTTTAATCTTGTATTAAACAACTTAAGTGGTATTTTTTCAAAATCCAACACAACCTGCCACTAACCCACATCCTTAGCGGGTCTCTTGCTACACCTAACGAAAGATGAATGAGAAATTCGGAAAAAAAATCATACTCACTCTAGAAAAAGCGTTCGATTTCCTCACCAATTCAGGTTGACACGGTTCTCCCCTGAACCTTACTAGCAAAGAGGAAGATTCCCCCACAATAACCATCATACCATATCCCTGGGAGAACAAGATAATCCAAGAACAACTCCAATTAACCTCAGCTAAATTTGCCATAATGGAGTTTCTAGCTACATCCTGAGAACATTGAGCCTCCCTCATATGTCTGTTATCAGAAGCTTTTGTGCCTATGGATCTAAGTTTGAATATAATGTCAGCCACTATTATCTCCATCACCATGAAACAACACATCGTATTATCTTATGAGTACCTCCCATGCAAGTCCACAACCACCGGTTCAAATTACACATCACTACTGAGACCTGAAGACTGATAATACCCTTGGTACTAGTAGACAATGATTTTATCATAAAAAACATGTACCCTCTCCGCACTAATACTAGTCTGGGATACACCGCCTAGGAATTTACACTATCTTTCATCGCCATCAGAGCTTATGAAAACACTCGCCTGTAAGTCCTATAGGCTATCAGGTGCACCCTCATCGTAGGGCCAATCAAATGAAATATTCTTTACCAACTTCAACCTCTTACTCGGAAGGGCCTGGATACACCCCATGTGGGAACTATCTTCATCATTTCACATAAAAGTCATTTTACCATTTGATGTCGAGGTCATCAAAACCAAGGGAGGCGATGGTTGGGCCACTGTAGCTAGTAAAAACACTACCCCTATCTTAGACACTCACCATGATAGTATCGACATCTTCCTTAATGTATTTAGAGTTGTTTCACACACTAACATGATTAAATAAGATCCAATTATCCACAATATATGTGCCTGGATCATTAAAAAGACATGGGACATGATAGGGTTTGGAGTAGAAAAAAACTAACAGGGAACCCTCTAAGTTGTCACCGCTACAGAGCAAAGGGGAATGGCCGATCTTGGGTACACCCTCAATGGAAAAGCCGTAGGAGATAACCCAAAGAACCTCATCTAGGATTGAATGGTCACTTCCATTCCAAAGAGGGGATTTACCCTATTATGAAATTTTAAAGCCCTCCTCGGATGAGACCCAAAAATCCCTACGACTTAAAATGGATATCCTCTACGAGGAGGGGTTATATGTGGATCATGGTAAAATCCACACAGTCGACAAGGGAAAACTGAATGTATAGTGGGTCACTACAGACGAAAATAAGACCTCCCATCTAGAACTTGAATGGGGAAGACCCTCATTATTTCCCTACAAGACTATCCTTATAACTAAGTTGAGCTCTATTAATTCGACCCCAGAAGAACGCTTCCATGATTGGTACACCACCTCGGCCAACCAAGGCACCACTATATAGAAACAAGGATTGATCAGCATCCCTGAACTCTATATCTCCCGCCGTGTGACTAACATCACAACTACCCCACCTGAAACACTACCTTTCGCAAATCCTCAACACCCCCCTAATAATGATAACTCTATGGACATAAAATACTTAAAACATTTTGGAAAACTTGACCTAATTCAAAACAACAATATTTCTCTTAACAAGGATACCAAAATTACCATTAACTTGGGTACTCACCAAAACCTAAAGCAGATACAAATAAGGGCATCCCTAGATAAGGACGAACTAAAGGAGCTCACATACCTTCTCTCCATATTCGTGGATATTTTTTCTTAGTCTGATACCGACATGTCCATCATTGATCCTTTTATCATCATGCATGATATTCCTACTCACCTTGACATAAAAAACCATAAAGGAGAAACTTTGCAAACTCCTACGAGAGTGGCCCTTAAAAGTATAAAAAGAAGTTGAGAAATAATTCAGCATCGACTTCATCCAAGTGGTGGATTATCCCACTTGGCTAGCCAACATCGTACCAGTACCTATAACCAATAGAAAAGTCTTAATATGCGTAGACTATAAGGATCTCAATTGGGACTATACTAAGGATGATTTCCCTCTGCCATACATCAACTTATTGGTAGACAGTATAACTAGCAATACACTCAAATCACTACACCAAATCCTGTGAACGGTCATGCCCAGTTGGTCATGGACCAAGTTTGTGACTAGATGGTCGTGGACTTGGGCCCTAACCATCTTAATTTTTAGCTTGACCATATTCATTACCACACTGAGTCATGGATGATATGGAAGTGGTGACGGTCCATATCCCTTACCACTGTGGGTCAAGGACTTGGGCCGTGACGAGGGCGTAACCATCTTAGCGCCAAAGTCGAGCCAAAATTCTCTCTAAGATTAGTTGCAGATGGGTCATGGACTTGGACCGTGACCATAGGCATGACGAGACATAAAACATACACGTATGGGGTGAATGTAACTTGTAGGAGAGACATATATGAGGTGTTGGTACCCCATAAGAGGTACCGACACCTCGCACGGGACCAATGTAAATCGTAGGAATGGACCGCATGGTCACATGTCTCCCGGTTTGAGAATACGATGATAATTTGAAAATATCTAGACTTAGTCTTAAAAACATTATGTTAGAGGGGAAAACCCCAAAATAGCCCCCAAACGGTCCCGTGAGAGGCACCGACACCTCGTATTGGGCCAATCTAACTCATAGGAACTGATATGATAATAATTATAACTCGTATATACAATTTTAAAGCTTGAATATGATTTTTTTAAAACTACTTAGTTACTGATATCATCTATTTTTTGTATCCTATTTTTTGCAGGATGACACTATATTTTTTGATTTTATGCACGTGGAACACATAAGCAAAGCAATGGTTTATAGCAATAAGATTGTTTATATAATGTTGTTTACATTCAGGATTATGTTTTTATGTGTTGTGGACGTGCAGGATTTAATAGTTTTATTATTTAGTTTTCTGGCCGTGTGGGCTTTTATAATTTTATTGTTAAATTTTATGGTCGTACGAGATTTATAATAATAAAGTTTTATATTAACAGGGTTTGGAATGCCCAAAAAACAGAGGAAACTTTGCCCAACTTTTTTTAGTCTGTGACCTAATAAGACTTATAATATTTTTAAGTTTGTATGTATATTAGTTTATTAATAACGTTACCGATTCACAATTTGTGATTTTTTTTATTATTTTGCCAATAATAAATATTCGTAACATCTCGTGCATGTCCAATGTAACACGTAGCAACCGGCCGCGCGTAGTCACGGGACCTGCAATTTTAGGATTGAACCTAATAAAACCCTTTTTTTATTATTATAGTTAAATATGGTCATGGACTTTGTCCCTGACCATTTTTATTTTTTCCATCACGTATGAAAATTGTCTCGACCAAAGTCCATGACGCCCAACCGTGATGAAAAATGGTCGCGGACAAAGTTCGTGACCCATTCCGCGACCAAACAAATAGGAAAAATAGTCGCTGTATGGGTCACGGACTTCAGCCGCGACCATTTTTCTTCATGGTTAGGGGTCACGAACTTTGTCAGTTACCATTTGTTTCCTTTTTTTGTGATGTGAGTCATAGACTTTGTCCGCCACTATTTTTAGTCACGGTTGGGGGTCAGGGACTTTGGCCAAGACAATTTTTATCCCATCGAGGTGTGGCTCAAGACCCAAATACGTGACCATCTGTCGTGACCTTTGAGGGTTGTGACCCCAGATTGGTCACGAACTTGGGCCGCGACCCATAAAATTGATCATGCCCAAAATGGTCACAACCCAAGTCCGTGATCCACAGTCTTGGTCAAGGATTTTGATTGTGACCATTCGCCCGTTTTGGTGTAGTGAATCCTTTATAGATGGTTTCGCATGGTAGAATCAGATCAAAATGGATCCTGATCATCAGAAGAAGACTCAGTTCATTACCCCTAGGGGACATACTATTATACGGTCATGCCCTTCAGTCTAAAAAATGTTGGTTCAACTTACTAGAGAGCGACCACAACCATCATACACGGCTTTATACACAAGTAAGTGGAAGTTTATGTGGAGGACATGATAATTAAGTCCAAAGACCGCAAAGGACAAGCCTCAACACTCCAAAAATTCTTCCAAAGATTACGCCTCTTCTAAATGAGGCTAAACTAGTAAAAATTTATCTTCGGAGTCACTAAGGGAAAAGGTCTCAGATTCATAGTTAGCAAAGATGGAATCGAGGTATAACCTAACAAAGTCAAAGCCATATGGTAAATGCCCCCACCTAGAATAGAAAAAGAAGTTTGAGGGTTCTTAGGCCAAGCATAGTCCAAAAGACAATTCATTAACTAGCTCACCACCATTTGCGAATCCATCTTCCAAATACATAGAAATGACTCCCCAAAAGAGTAGAACTCTCAATGCCAAGAAGCATTTGAGAAGATATAAGCATTCGAGAAGATATAAATTGAGAAGATGAGAATTAATGCCTAAGATAATAACGAGTATTCAAATTTGTGCCGACATAATGTGTCAGGGACCAATAGTTTAAATGGGTCATCTTGGGAATTTATGTCGTGTCGTGTGTGGAACCGTCATATTGCGGGATCAACAGTTTAAATGGATTAGCTGCCTATTGATAAGGGGAAGTGTGACACTTTGTTGGATTACCACCCAAGGCGGGAGGACCGCTATAATTAAGATAAAAATTGAGGAAAAATGATTAATTGGATTAATTTAAATAAATTAACATCGTGAGACTTGGGAATTTAAAATCATATTGGTGTGCTTTTTGAAATGGGAATTTATTAGGGTAGTTACTGATTTATATTTATCCCGTTTAATTATTTCGTTTAATTAAAATATTTTATTCTGATATTTATCTCGTATAATGTTATTATTTGGATTCACAGATCATATTTGGAGGGAGTAGTGTGTATCATGCTCGGGGTTCTGACCTCGTGCGTTAACTAACTTTTCAGGATAAGTTTTCGAGAAGATGCATAGAATTATTGGATTTTATCCTTTGGAGGTGCAGCTGGAGTTTATTGATTTTATTTCTTTATTTAGTTAGACTTTTTTTAGTCGTATTTCATTATGAGACTTCATTTGGATTTTTTATTAGGCCATTCGGTTCCAAAGTTGTTAGAGGATTTCAGTTGGATGATTCACGGTTGATTATTATTTAGTTTTTAATTAAATCATTATTGGAGATTGGATTTATTCGAAGTTTTAGCATGTGATGGATCTTTTATCGTTGAATTATTATTATCATTTGGGATTAATTAAATTATTTATCTTTTGGATTTATTATTTATGTCTCATATCTGTCTCATGTTAAGAATGGTATTTATTTAGTATTGTCCGACGTAGTTCGACGGCGGTGGCTGGCCACCCCGTTGTCCGAATTGGGCAGGGTGTTACACCATAAATCCTCAGGGGTCTGAGGTGGCCTAGAGTTCATCTCAATCTTCATCTTCTAATCACGTTGAGTTATCTAGCCAGGATGACTGTTCAGTTCAACTTATCTCGAAACAACGTTGAGTCGAGTGTCAATGTACCCATTCCCCCAATAGTTATTCCCCTCTCAACTATGAACGAGAGAGAATTCCAAAAGAGATTCCTTGATGGGGCCCCAACCGATAAATCTCCTATCGACGATAATGATTTTGTGGCTAGGGAATCGCTTGATTACTGATATTCATACTTTCTCGTCAACTGTTAGAGAGTCTGACCTTCTTTTATGGAGGCATATATATGGCTTCAAGTCAAATATCATTATGCGTGTCCTGAAAGAGGAAGATAGAGTATATGATGACCGAGAAGGCGAAGTCGTTGTCTATGAGCAAATGTTTGGGGTTAGCTTTTGACTCCCATTTCATCCTTTTGTTATCTATTTTGTCCAGCATGGGGGTTGGTCCTTCCCAATTGGCGCTGAACTCATGGAGGATTATACTCGTCTTCATCTCTATCTGGATGAAGAAGTACGAGGGAGATCCTCCAATCATGTTGTTCAAGGCCTACTACAATGTCTCAATATCAAGAACTCAGCTCGACAAGAAAATGATTCATGTCAACCAAAGCTCTAATCATCATTCGAAGTGGAGGTTTTTTTCATCTTTGTCACTTGGGATTTCTAGTCGACGCTTATCGTTTTGAGGATGAGCCAAGAGTTCCTTATGCATGGGCTAACCCTTTCATGTCCGCTAAAATGGACCTGAGTCTCAGTATTACCGACAGGGAGAGGGTAGACTGTCTGAGAAATAAGGGAAAGGATGGTTCCATTCCTAAGTTTGAGGATCTGATGTCTCCCATCTTTTTAGAGACGTTTGTTCTGGGGGTTGACCCCCTAGATGAGTTGTGTGAGTTGTTTAATTTTTCTGATCATAAGTTTTTCCTCATCTTTTCTCTTTATTACTAAATAATTTTCTTTCTTCTTTACAGATCATCCACCTCATATATTGAATGAACTTTGTAAAATGATGACCTCGAGTCTCCAAAATGATTTTGGAAATAGGGGCGGAAAGTAACCCTCTAAGAAGGAGACCGTGAGTAGGCTGACCCGATCTGAGGTTAATCAAAAGAGAAAGGATCCAACTATTCCCTTGAATACTCGTCGAGAAAGGAGCCAACTGTTCCCTTGAATACTCGTCGTGATAATGATACGAGGACGAGAGTAAATACACCTCCACTTGAGTCTGTTCCAAGCTCATCCTCTGAGTCGTTTAAAGATTTTTGTCCACTTAATATTGCCCAACCTAGGGCGAGTCTGGGCTCTCCCATACCTTCAGTGACAAGGTCGAAGTCTTACATACTTGTTGCTCACTCGGAGGAGTACCGTGACTTTATGGGGAAGATACAACCAAAAAGTGTATGACTTTGGCCTCCATCATTTGGCGCAGGTATCAACCTCGTCTTTGATTTGAACTACATCTTCTACTAATTTTTGCTTCATTCTTTTCTGACATGTGTTTTATTTTTTTGGAGTCTGTATATGATTTCACCTCGACTACCAAGAGGATGGCTAAGAATTTTAAAAAAATTCAGAAGGTCAAAAGAGATACAAAGGCTGAGAAGACCTTAAGATGGAGTTGAGGTAAGGCAAGGATAACTACAAAAAGTGATTTGATGCAATGAAGTTGGAGCATGAAAATCCTTTAAAGGTGAAAGATGATTCCTTGAAAGAGAAAGACGATGCTTTAACTGCCCAATCCGCTAAGTATGGTACTGATCTTACTGCAGCCATCCAAAAGGCTAAGGATGAGGCCATCGCCGTTGAGGCCATAAAATAGATACAGGACGAGTCCATTGAGGATTATAAGGCATCAGATGAATTTGGAATCTTTGACTGCAAATACTTGGAAAATGTATTAAGACAGCCTGTCGATGCTTTGTCAAAAAATTTATGATGTCGTCTCATCAATTCATCCAGATTTGGAAGCCCCTGACATAGAAAATCTTATATTCCACCAGGCCTTGCCTGATGTCGAAATAATGATCGCAGCAGAGGGAGCAGTATAAATTTATGATATCACAACCCTTCCTGCACTTGGGGAGGTGTCAGCTAGGAAAATAGTCGCTGATGTGGCACTCTACCTAATTAAATACCATGTGATCAGGCCTTTATTAAATTCAATAGGATTTCTAAATTGGTTCATTCTTAGCACCACTATTAAAAAACAAAATTTATTTACTAATAACCTATTAGTTAATTAAGTCAGTGCCAAATTCTATGTTGAATTAAACAATTACTAATAATATGCAAAAAAACACTGAATTAAACATTCACACAATACTATAGTCCAAATCATCTCAATTAAATAATTAAATAAAGTCTTACCGAATAAACCATCGTCCAGAATCCCAAACCAAATAATGAATCTAACTAATAAGAAAATCTGATCCCAAACTGAAATACTGGAATAAACTCCTACTCTAGGAATAAAATCATAGATGCATCTAATCAAAACCCTACAAGCCTCCATGGTGTTGCAGCTATACATCCCTGTAAAGACTAATCAAGTGGGAAGTCGTTGTGGCTGGACACCTAAAAGGTTAAGAGATTTTATAGCAACGGTTAGAATCCAAAACATTTTGAAAATATTTAGCAAGTATTTATCACAATTTAGAGTCAGTTATTGATTACACATGTTAGGTTGACATACACTCTCTTGAGTCTCCTCACCACTCAACTAGTGTGCACGCCTAACGTCTCTACTTAGCCCACCTAACAATTCTACCCAATCTAACTAGACTTGAGTATTTCTAAGTGTGACCCGTCTCTGTTCATGTACCATCCATACAGTACTTTACCCGATAGTTAACGTTTATCGTACGTTATCAGAGTTAAAATTAACATTTCACTTATTATATCATTCATCAATTAATTAAGTTTCACTACTTAATTCATTCTTTAGATATACACTGTCTAACTGTCTACTGTCACACATAAGTAGAATATTCACATTGGTATATATATCTTTATCTCGCTAATATATATCATTACGACCTTTCTCAAAATGACCACCGCGAAACATGGTCATACTTTTCTATCAGTCCAAGTACCTCTCGTACTAAGTAGGGATATATGGTTCGATGAATCTCCTCGAACCTAAAAATTAAATAACAATCAGTGGAGGTGAACATAGTTCTAAGCCTTTGATATATGCACATACCTAATGTACCCAAATGACATCTCAGGCACACTAATACACGACACATAGTAAGCCTCCCTAAGTTCTATGTTCTGTGGCAAAAATCTAGACCCCCTAGAATCGGAAAGGTAGGATCGCCCACTGCGCGGGAACCTCTGTGATAGCAGGCAGTGTAGGTATGTTAACATAAATCATCAATCATGTAATAGGTACACACACAACCTATATATATTTAGTAGGTATTCGTACAACCTAATTATCATTATTCGTACGTCGTACATATCACTCGAATACTCACCGTACTTTCAATTTATGATTATTCTCACTATCGTATTTAATAGAGTATTATTCTTTACTTTAAGGGCCCTAGTTACCCCTTGGTTTATTTCAGTAGCTAAGTCTTCCTTGCCCTACTGGTCGATACCATAAGCTCACTCACGTTTTCTCGGAATTACATTCTCATTCTCTCGCATTAATTACATTACAATTTGAGCCCAAATTATTCTAGTCCTAACTCTCTCCCTAAGACTACCACATGCCCTTATCAAGGTCCTACGTCATCCCATAAATTTCTCATAATGATTTAAAGAGGCCCCAACAATCACCCAAATATTTATAAGAAGTTTCGAGGATAAAATAAGCAAGATAGTCAAATTTGACAGGGCCGAATTGATTTGCCCAAATACAAAATCTATTCGCCTTGATGAATCGATTCGGTCTTGGGACGAATCGATTCGGTCTTGGGCCGAATCGATTCATTTTGTACCAGGTCGTCTTCTTCCCATACGCATGTGCATTTTTTACCATTAAAACCCACATAACTTTCATGTTTCTCCACCAAACTTCAAACCAAATGTCCCAAACTCTTTCTGCACGTATTAAGATGGTTTCTAATGTAATTTTAACATCAAAACATTTCTAATATCAATCAAAAAGGGATTTAATAATCTAATCCTCAGAAACCCTAGGTTATCATTTTCTTAATTAATAATCAACTTAAACCCAGATTTAATTCGTGGATAATAACACATACTCTCTAAATTATTATCCTCTATAGATAGCCAATCTCTCTACGTGTAATTCCTACCCAAACATGCATTTAAATTATCCTTTTCTTCCAAGAATATCAATTTAATCAAATTATAAAGAAACCCTAATCACATGGGTATTATAACTTTAAAAAGCTTGTATATAAAAACTTGCCTTCGATCAATAGGTTTTGATTTCGGGACTAACAAGTTGGGTTTTATTGGTTCCTCCTCCAATCTTCCTTCCCATGTTGTTTGTGGTGCAAGACAAGAGCAAAGCCCCAAGAATTTTTTCAAATGCTCAAAAAAATATCTTCTTTTCTTTTCTAATATCCTCCCTTCATATTTTAAGTTTCTAACCCTCGGCCCTTCTATCTAACATCTGATATAAGGCTATGAAATTCGTATCTCCTTCTACCATAGGCTATAGAAAGATTAAAATAACCTTACACAGTCCCGATTTAGTCTCAAAATGCCCCGGGATCTAAAAAACACTTACGGGTATACTATTTCGACTATTTCGACCCTTTCAAAATCATCTATGACCTCGAAATTATCATCTGAGTAACTTTATGTAATCATCCCATCTCTACCTCAAATTAGTCAATACGCTACTCTCAATTGAGATAAATCTAATTATGTCAATATCACTCACTATTATGCATAATAATTTCCATACGTTATTTACTATTTTCAATTAGTAAATTAAATTCATAATATTAATCACTCTTTCTCTCTCTCTCTCTCGATCAGTATTTGATAAACACATTATTAGTCAATTTATTTAACTTACTTCTCTCGTGTAATTTTAAAATAATGTGAATTAATTAAATTTAAATACGCAGAAATACGGGGTATTTCATACTCCCCCCCCCCCCCCCCCCCCTTATAGGGAACTTTCCCCCCAAAATTAGGTCATACCTACAGTGAATAATTATGGATATTTCTCTCTAATGTCATCCTACCACTCCCAAGTAGGCTCCTCAACACTGTGGTGTCCCCACTAAACTCTGACTAGTGGAACTGCCTTAGATCGCAGTTTTTGGTCACTACGATCCAGAACTGCCACGGGTCTCTCCTCATACGAGACGTCTGGCTGCAAATAAATTCTCTCGATCGGAATGTGCCATAGATATGTCTCGCTCCACCTATACTTCTTCAGTGAGGCCACATGGAACACATCGTATATTCGGTGAATATCCTCGGGTAATCCCAATCTATATGCCACTAATCCCACTCTCTCAATAATCGAGAAATGCCCCAATTATCTTGGCGCTAGCTTACCTTTTTTGCCAAATCTCAAGATCCCCTTTATGGGAGACACACGAACCAACACCTGGTCCCAACCTCTGATTCAACGTGCCTTCGGTCTGTATCAACATATCTCTTCTACCTATACTGAGAAATTTGAATATGTCCTCGAATTAGCTCGATCTTGGCAGTTGTCTCCTGTATCATCTCTGCCCCAATAACTTGTTGTTCCCCACCTCTAAGCAGCAAGATGGCGAATGACAAGGTCTCCCACAAAGCACCTCAAACGGTGCCATCCTGATGGTAAATTGGTATAATTTTTTATAAGAAAACTCTACTAATGGAAGATATCTCTCCTAACCTCCCCTAAAATCCAGAATGAAAATCCTCAACATGTCCTCCAAAACCCTTTTAGTTTGCACGTCTATCTATGGATGACAAGCAGTACTTAACCACAAGTCTGTACCCATGGCCTCCTGAAAGCTCTGCGAGAAGTGTGGCATAGAGATCTTTTCTCTATCAAACATAATGTTAATCGCCACCCCATGCAGCTTCACTATCTCAGAAATGAATAGCTTTGTATACAAACTTGTCTCATAGTCGATACGAACTAGTAAGAACTGGTTCACCTTGGTCAGCCGATCCACTATCACCCAAATGGAGTCGTGACCCCTTTGTGATGTCAATAATACTGTAATAAAATCCATCAAAATTCTCTCCCACTTTCACATGGGAATATCCAAAGGCTATAGCATCCTTGAAGGCCTATGATGGTCAACTTTCACAAGCTGACAAGTGACACACTTCGATACAAACTCTGTTAAGTCTCTCTTCATCCCGAACCACCAATAATGTCTCCTCAGGATGTACCACAAACCTCAATCCATGCAAATCAGTCATAATCTCATGCCTCAAGTCATCATCCTTTGGCACAACTAGCCTCCCAATAAAACGTAGGCCTTCCTCGGAGCTGATCGAGTAAGACTCTACACCCTCAGCTAATAATTGCCAAACTTTGTACTGATAGTATGGATCCACTGTATATTCTTTCACTACCCTCATCACAATATTGGGTGTGATAGCTAACACTTCTATACATGCTTTGGTGACCTCGTCGTCATGTCGAAGCTCACTCAACTTCTCTCTTCAGACCTCCGTCAACACCCTAGTGGGCCTCCTGCTATATGCGTTTGCTACCACGTTAGCCTTACAAGGATGATACTGTATATCAAACTGGTACTCCTTTATGAATTCTATCCACCTCCTTTGTTTCATATTCAAATAATTCTGTGTGAAGAGATAATAAAGTGACTTATGATTTGTGAACAATGTAAACTGCTCTCCCAATAGATAATGCCTTCATATCCTCAGATAAAATACTATAGTTGCTAATGCAAGGTCGTGAGTGGGTTAATTCTTCTCATAGGGATTAAGATTTCGATACGCGTAAACTATGGACCTCTACTCCTACTATAATACACCCCCAAGTCCATATAAGGATGCATCCGTGTGAACCCAATACTCAACCCCACTCCTAGGCAAGGTGAGTTTGGGCATTGACATCAACTTGTCCTTTATCTTATTGAAGGCCAGCTGACAATGGTCACTCCACACAAAGAGTAGCCCTTTATGATTCAGGTTCGTGAGTGGAACCACAATCTTCAAAAATCCCTTAATGAAGCTGCAATAATACCCGACCAAACCCAAGAAGCTATGAATATCTGTTAGTGTCGTGGGTTATCCCCACTCCCTCACCGTTGATACCTTACTCGTATCCACTATAATACCTCTTTAAGATACAATGTGTCCAAGAAACTCACCTCCCGTAGCCAAAATTCACACTTCTAAAATTTGTTACACAAGTGATGGTCCCAAAATATCTAGAAGACCGTACATAGATTCTATTCATACTCTCCTCAGTACGAGAGTAGACTAGAATGTCATTTATAAAAATGATCACCAACTGGTCCAAGATTCCCTGAATACTCTGTCATGAGATTCATGAACACTGCTAATGCATTGGTGAGCCCAAAGGGCATCACCCTAAACTCGTATGACCCATACTGCAATAGGAAAGTGGTCTTAGGAACCTCCTCCTCCTGAATATGTAGTTGGTGATAACTCAATCTTAAATCAATCTTTAAGAAGTATGCATCCCCTCTTAACTGATCAAATAGGCCATCTATCCCTGGCAACGGATATTTATTCCGTATAGTGACCTTGTTAAGCTCCCTGTATTCAACAAACAAGCTAAGCGAACCGTCCCTCTTATTTACAAACAACACATGTGCAGCCCATGTCAATGTACTATGCTAAAGGAAACCCTTCCCCAATAACTGTTGAATCTACTCCCTCAACTCTCGCATCTCTGTGCGGGCATGCGATATGGTGCTTGGGCAATCGATATCATACTCGGTGCTAGGTCAATAACAAACTCAATCTCTTGACTGGGTGGTAACCCTAGTATCTCCTGAAATACATCCTCAAAATCCCTCATGACTCGAATAGAGTCTAACGTAATTACTGTCTCCTTTGATGTCTCCTCCTCAATATAATGTAAGTGTGTGCGCGAGGCTCCCTCGAGAAGAGGCATTGCCACTAACAACATCTATTGCCCTAGGACGGATAACACTACAGTCCTCTCATAACAGTCTACCACATCCCTGCATCCTGCCAACCAATCCATACCTAGAATAATATCGTACCCCTCCATGTCTAACACTAGAAGGTCTGCTGCTAAACTCAGTCTCCCTATAATGATATCGACTCCACTACAAATCGAGTGTATCGGTGAACCATAAGCCATCGATGACTCTAAACATATAAGAAGACTACTGGCAGTCTCTAATAAATTGGTAGCTATAAAAAAATCTAGTTTTAATAAACGAATGTGATGCCCTAGTATAAAAAAGAATCTTATCCTCAAACCCATGAATACGAAATTTACCCTCGATTGTTGGCAATGCCTGAGGTGCTGGGGGCATCGTATTTCCTAGATGTTATACACATGCCCATGGTTCGTTTGTCCCTGCTACTAATGAGGGGATAGTGGTGTTGGTGCTGCTGGGGGTTATGGAGCTTGTTGTCCTTGCTGATGTGCCCTACACTGTTGTGGGAAATCCCTCCTCTTGTTACCCTACTGGCCATAGATAAATGACTGCCATGGGAACACTCTCTCACTCTGATCCTGTTAGTCCTGACGTTGCTTGCCCTGCTATTTTCCCTGATGGACTCGACCATGATGACCTTGCCCCTGTTTCCCTTGTCCCTGATGACCCTGAGGAAACTGATTTTGATTTTGGCCCTTTTGACCAACTCTGTAACCCTACCCCTCTGATCGGTACCCTCCAGACCTGAATCTCTTGGCATTGTTCCCCTGTTGGGAATCCTACCCCTGCTAACCACCTTTCTGTTACTGCGGTGCCCCGCTGGCACCACCATCATTTGCTTTGCCCTGCTGCTAGGCTCCATAACTCTCTTTTTCCTTTTCGCATGGAAGTGATAATCCTGATAGTGTACAAGAGTGGCATTAATGACATCATTATATGTCACCAATGGAGGATAGCCTATCAAGTGCTACCATATTTTTTGAGATAAACCGTCCATAAACTTTTCTTTCTTCCTCACCTCATTGCTCAACTCATCTTGAACAAAGTTATCCGAAATGGTACACTCCTCCTCGTACTCAGCTACCAAGAGGTCACCCAATGTTACCTCCATAAATTTCTTCCTCGTCTCTGACTCCAATGTAGGTGAAAAGTATTTACAATCGAACCGCTTCCAGAACTCGGAAATGGTCATTATATCTCTCTCCTCAGCGGTGGTCACCGACTCCCACCACCGTAAGTTCGCTCCAGCTAGCCTTAAAGTATCCAACATCTATTATTTTGTCTATGAACACTCCCCCATGCGCAGATGCGTTGAATATTTTTCTTCCACTAACATGCCGTAACCATATCCGTACTGCCCTGAAACTTGGTCGGGTGTACCTTCTGGAAGGTCTCTCTGAATCTCTTCCATGTAGATGGCCCTGGATCATGGGCTCCACTGGTGGAGATGCCCGGGGATGAGGTAAGTGAACTGTCATGGTTGTCATCGTCGTATTTACCACCTGGGCCACTATCTCGATTACATGTGCACTCGAAATCATCCCCGATGGTGGTTGTGGTGGTGGTACCTGTGGCTCCTGTTGAGCCTCCCTTACCCTTCTCAGGCCTCTGCCCTCTCCACTCTCTCTCTCCTCGGTGGCATCTGAAAATAGATCGAATTGTATAAGTACACATTTTATACAAAATTTAATAGTAGAAGCGCAATATCTCAAACACGTGAAGATAAAAGCAGTAATCCAAATAATAGGGTTCTATAATAAAAGAACGATACGTTGAAATATTAATAATATGTACATATCCTATGGAAACTAAAACCTGATGCTCTGATACCATCTGTGACACCTCGCCTAATTAAATATCGGGTGATCAAGTCTTTATTAAATTAAACAGGATTTCCAAATTGCTTCATTCTTAGCATTAGTGTTAAAAACCCAAATTTACTTATTAATCACCTATTAGTTAATTTAGTACCAAATTTGATCTTGCGTTAAACAATTACTAATAATATGTGGAAAAACTGAATTAAACATTCACACAATACTAGAGTCCAAATCATCTCAAATAAATAATTAAATAAAGTTTTACCGAATAAACCATCGGCTAGAATCCCAAACCAAATAATGAATCCAACTAATAAGAAAATCTGAATACAAGTATGAAATTCAAATACTAAATGAATAAAGTCTCAAATGTGGAAACATTCCCAAACTAAAATACTAGAATAAACTCCTACGCGAGGAATGAAATCTTTGATGCGTTTAATAAAAACCCTACAAGCCTCCACAATGCTGCAGCTATACGTCCTAGTAAAGAATCATCAAGTTGGGCGTCCCTGTGGTTGGACACCTAAAAGATTTTGAAAATATTTTATAGAAAGGGTTCGAACCCAAAACATTTTGAAAACATTTAGGAAGTATTTATCACAATTTAAAATTAGTTATTAATTACGCATGTTAGGTTTACATACACTCTTTTGAGACTCCTCACTTCTAACCTATTGTGCATACCTAACGTCTCTACTTATCCCACCTATCTATTCTTACCAAGATAACTAGACTTAAGTATTTCTAAGTGTGAACACATCTCTGTTCACGTACCGCCCATACAGTACTTTACCCGATAGTTAACGTTTCTTGTACGTTATCAGAGTTGAAATTAACATTTCACTTATTATCTCATTAATCAATTAATTAAGTTTCACTACTTAATTCATTATTTGGATATACATTATCTAATTGTCTATTGTCACCCGTAAGTAGAATATTCACATCGGTATATATATCTTTATCTCTCTAATATACATTATTACGGCGTCTCTCAAAATGACCACTATGAAACATGGGCATACTCTGCTATCAGTTCACGCACCTCTAATACTATGTAGGGATAGATGGTTCGGTGAATCTCCTCGAACCTAAAAATCAATGAACAAGTAGTGGAAGTGAACATAGTTCTAAGACTTTGGGCTATGCACATACATAATGTACCCAAATGACCAGTGGAACACGCTAATACACGACATATAGTGAGCCGACATATGTTCTATGTTCTGGGGAAAAAATTCCGACCTCCCTGTAATCGATAAGGTGGTATCGCCCACTGAGCGGGAACCTCTGTGATAGCAGGAAGCATAGGTATGTTAACAAAAATCATCAATCATATAATAGGTACACACACAACCGATATATATATATATATATATATATATATATATATATTCAGTAGGTATTCACACAACCTAATTATCAATATTCATACCTAGTATATGTCACTCGAATACTCATCGTACTTTCAATTTACGATTATTCTCACTATCGTATTTAATGGAGTATTATTCTCTACTCTAGGGGCCCTAGTTACCCCTTGTTTTATTTCAGTAATTAGGCCTTCCTTGCTTTAATGGTCCATACCATAAGCTCACTCACGATTTCCTGGAATTACATTCTTATTCCCCCTAATTAATTACATTACAATTTAAGTCGGGATCCTTTTAGTCTTAAATATCTCCCTAAGACTACCACGTGCGCTTATCAAGGTTCTACTATTATCCCGTAAATTTCTCAAAATGATTTAAAGAGGACCCAACGGTCACCCAAATACTTATACGATCTTTTGAGACTTAAATAAGAAAAATATTCAAATTTGACAAGGCCGAATCGATTTGACCAAATACCAAATCGATTCACCTTGCCGAATCGATTCGGTCTTGGACTGAATCGATTCTTTTTGTACCAGGTAGACCTCTTTCCCTACGCAGGTGCGTTTTCACCATGAGCACCCACATAACTTTCATGTTTCCCCACCAAACTTTAAACTGATTGTCCCAAACTCTTCCCACATGTATTAAGATAGTTTCTAACGTAATTATAACATCAAAACATTTAGATTATCAATTAAAAATGGACTTAATCATCTAATCGTCAAAACCCCTAGGTTTTCATTATCTCCATTATTAATCAACATAAACCCATATTTAATTCATGGATAATAACACATAAAACTTTGACTTGTTATCCTCTACAGATAGCCAATCCTTCTACGTGTAATTGCTACCCAAACATGCATTTAAATTATCCTTTTCTTGCAGCAATATCAATTTAATCAAATTATAAAGAAACCCTAATCACATGGGTATTATAACTTCAAAAGGCTTATATATAAACACTTTCCTTCGATCGGTAAATTCTAATTTCGTGATTAAAAAGTTGGGTTTAATTGTTTCCTCCTACAATCTTCCTTCCCAATTTATTTGTGGTGTAAGATAAGATGAAAGCCCCAAGAATTTCTTCAAAAGCTTTAAGAACTCTCTCATTTTCTTCTCTATTGGTCTCCCTTCGTATTTTGAGTTTCTAACCCTATCCCCTTCTATCTAACATCTGATATAAGGCTATGAAATTCTTAGCTCCTTCTACCCTAGTTTACTAAAAGACTAAAATACCCTTATATAGTTCCAGTTTAGTCTCAAAGTGCCTCGGGATCAAAATAACACCATCGAGTATACTATTCTGACTTTTTGGAATAATACATGACCTCGAAATCGTCATCCGAGTCACTCTGTAATCATCCCATTTTTACCTCAAACTAGTCAATACATGACTCCCAATTAAGGTAAATCTAATTACGCTATTATCATTCGTTATTATGCGTAATAATTTCCATATATTATTTACTATTTTCACTTAGTAAATTAAATTCATAGTATTAATCATTCTCTCATTTGATCAATATTTAATAAACACAATATCAGTCAATTTAATTAAATTACTTCTCTCATGTAATTTTAAATTATCAGAAATACGGGGTATCACAGTTGATGGGTCAGCGCAAGTGGAGGCTGAAGGGAACCAAGCAGCATGAATCCTCATTTTTTCTTTTTCTATTAGGGCGGACGTCTGTGGACTGATGCCCCTAGTGTAAAATTTGAACAACTAATTTTTGAATTTTGATGGTGTAGCTTCTGATGGTTTAAATTTGGAACCATGCATGTGTATCCTCTACATTTCTCTTCATCTTTAAACTTTGATGAATGTTTTTAAATGCAAATGTTTGTTTCTTTTGTTTTTTCCACCTACTCTAATTATGTTGTGTCTGCTTGATTTGACCATAGTTACTGTTAACCAACCTTTTAACCTTCTGATTGTTGATATATTGTCATCTTTAGTCAATAAGTAATTCAACCAACTTAATGATTGATAAATTAGATATCACCACCTTATGATGTTTGAATAAACCATAATTAAATGATTTTCAAATTTGATCCACTAACATTGCTATCATTTTGAGAGTGTATGGATGAGTGTCATCTAGTAGAGAGAGTTTGACTTTTATACCACCAAGTTAATGATGTATAAATGAACCATAATTAATGTATTTTCAAATTTAAGTCACCAAATTAATGGTGTTTAACTACAAGTCCCCTCTCATTATTTTTAGACTGAGAGAGTTTGACTTGGATACCACAAAATTAATGAAGTTTAAATGAACCATAATTAAATGATTTTCAAATTTGAATCACCAAATTAATTGTGTTTAACTTCAAGTCCCCTCTCGTCATTTTGTGAGTGTATGGATGAGTGTCGTCTCGTCCTACAGTGTCGTCTTGTCGAGAGAGTTTGACTTTGATGCAACCAAATTTATTATGTTTAAATGAGCCATAATTAAATGATTTTCAAGTTTGTTGTGTTTTTCACCACCTTAGTAATGTTATCACACTATCACCCCCTCTCGATGTTATTGAGAATTCATAAACGAGGTAAGCCCCATCCGGATTCTCGTGTCACCTAGAGTGAGTTAGTGCTAATTCACCATAAGAGTGATGTTTTTTTGCTTAGGACAACTTGAAATATGTTATGTGAACAATTTATACAACAAAGATATGAGGGAACACTTGAGACTTTTCTCATTCCTCACTTTTAGAACATCTCATACAATATTAAAATGAAACTTTTACAAAATCCTATTGATAGTATTTCTTCAAATGAACAGTATTCCACATGTTTGAGAATGGCTCTCCCTCAAAATTCTCAAGTTTATAGGTGCCAAGAACAACTTCTTTAGTAACTCTGTACGGGCCATGTCAATTTTTACGGATCTTATTCATAATCTTTTAGGTGTTCTTTAAGACTAGATCCCCAACGACTATTGACCTAGCCTTAACCCTCTTATTGTAAAATTTTGAATTCCTTTACTAATAAGCAACTTGCTTAATCTATGAATCTTCTCGTCTCTCTTCGATGAGGTCCAAGTCAAATCTTTTCTCTTCCGAGCTTACCTCCAGGCTATCTGTTTGGACCCAATGACTTGGTAGGCCGATCTCAATGGGTAACATGGCCTCGTAGCCTTAGGCAAGAATGAAAGGGGTGTCCCCTATTGGCATTCTTTCTATCATCCTGTAGGCCCACAAGATGGCATGTACTTCTTATATCCAAAGACCCTTGGCATTTTCTAATTTCTTTTTTACCACCACTAAGATAGTCCTATTTGTCTCTTCAGACTGGCCATTTGCCTGAGGTCGTCCTGGTGTTGAATAAAACTTTTTTATACCAACGCTCTTACAACAGGCCTTTAGGGCCGAGTTCTTAAACAGTTTACCGTTGTTAGAGAGATCAAAGTGTTGGGCATACTATACCTATTCATGATATTCCCCTAAATAAATTTTAAGGTCTTCGTCTTGGTTATAGTGATCATGGCCTCAGCCTTAACCCACTTTGAGAAATAGTCAATCGCGATAATTAGGTATCTGGAATTACCTATAACACTGGTCAAGGGTCCTACCAAGTTAATCCCCCATACTGCAAATGGTCAAGGGGAAGTGATAAATGATAGGAGTTGATTAGGTATGCAGGAATATCATTGACAGTTTTCGCACTTCTTCACATAGTTGGTTGCGTATTTGCCTAAGGTTGGCCACTAATACCCTTGAGTAACTATTCTCTTCTCCAAAGACCTTCCTCCTATATGGATCAAATAGGAGCCCTCGTGCACATCTTTCAATACATACGCCACCTATGTGGGATGAACACATCATAATAAAGGGAGAAGGAACTCTTTTTTATACAAGACAACTCATATGATTGATAACTTTGCTGCCTAATATCTCAATTTCTTCCTCTAAACCTTTGACTCTAGAAATTCACCATCTCTGATTTATCGGATGATGGGGTCCATCCATGATGCCCCTAGGTTCAGATTTAAGAAAAACTCCATTGTATTATCATCTTCCTCAATGGTCGATAGATATAGGATCTCCACAGGCACTGATCGTCTGATATCAATTCTTGTCGTAGACACTAAACTTGTTAAGGCATCAGCTCGACTATTGTCTAGATGAGGGATCCTTTTATCTTAACCTCTCTCAAGTTCTTCAACATTTTCTTTACCCTTTCTAGGTATTTAACCATCCTTTCAGCTTTAGCCTCGTATACCCCCAAGATCTAATTTACCTCCAATCGGAGTCACTATGAACTATTATATGCCCATCATATACTCTTTAGCAAGGGAGAGTCCTGCCAAAAGATCTTTATATTACGACTCGATGTTGGATGACTTGAAGATAAATCTCACTGCATATTCGATGTTGGTTCCATCTGTGGTCAAAATTAATAACCCGACTCCATTCCCTATTTCATTTAAAGAGCCATCTATAAATAGGAACCAAATTGTACCTTCTTTTGATAAGGCGCCTTCATCCAGAACTCCATTTTTAAATAAATATTATTCTTTTTACACTGGTCTAGCACTTGGTCAGCTCCCACCTTCTTTCTTTAGATTATTTACTGGTATTTCAAACTCTTCATTATCGGCCTCTTCCCGAGTGAACTCGGCTACAAAGTGGATCAAATCTTTCCCTGTGATTGATATTCTCGATTGATAAACAATATGAAATTCTCCTATCTAGACCGACTAGGTCATTAACCTTCCTGATTTCTCAATTTTATAGATGACATGTCTTAGAGGAGAGTTAATGAGGACGACCATCATGTGAGCTTAAAAATAGGGTTTCATATTTCTTGAGGTATGTATCAAGGAATATGCTAACTTTTCCATCTTAGGATACCTATACACATCCCTTGAAAGAGCCTTACTATTAAAGTAGACTGGCCTTTTCACTCCATCATCATCTCATATAATCACAGCACTAATGGCCAACTCAGATACAACCAAATATAGATACAACTTCTCTCCCAGAACTGGATGGGACAACAACATTGGGGATCCTAAGTAATCTTTAAGCCCCTAGAAGGCTTTTTCATATTCTATATTCCATTCAAAGTCCTTCCTCAATATTTTGAAAAAGGGCATACATTTGTCTGTGCCTCTTTATACAAACTTGTTCAATGCAGCTAATCATCCGGTCAGCCTCTGAAGATCCTTAATAGTCTTAGGGGTATTCATCTCAACCAAAGCTTTGATCTTTTTAATATTTTCCTCTATTCCTCGCTGATTGATAAAGAATCCCAAGAATTTTCCCCGCTCTTACCCCGAACTCACACTTGGCGGGTTGAGCTTCATTCGGTATTCGTCCATGATGTTAAAAGTGCATTCAAGGTCAACCACATACATCTCAGTCTTGAGGCTTTTTAACAACATGTCATCCATATATACTTCCATGGTTTTGCTAATCTTCTCGTAAAACACCTTGTTCACCAATCTTTGATATGTTGCCCATTTTTAAGTCGAAGGGCATGACTTTGTAGTAATACATTCCTTTGTCTGTGATGAATGAGGTCTTCTCAGTGTTGATTGGGTCCATAAAGATTTGATTATATCCTGAATAGGAATCCATAAAACCCATCCATTCATGCTCATCCATGGCATCTACCATATGATCAATCCTTGGGAGGGGAAAGTTGTCTTTCGGATAGGCTTTATTCAAATAGATGAAGTCTACACACATCCTTTATTTACCATTAGGCTTTGGTAAGATGACTGCATTAGCCATCCACCCTGGGTAGACCGCTTCCCTAATGAACTAAACCTTTACTAGCCTTTTAACTTTATCTCTTATTACCTCATACTTCTCTTTAGATTAGATTCATCGCCTCCATCTAATTATCTTTACTCCTTCATCCACATTCAACTTGTAACAAAAAATCTTCAGATTAATTCTTGGCATGTCCTTGTGACTCGAGGCGAAAATGCTTAGTCTCTCCTTTAACAACTTAACCAGCTCATCCTTGATTTCTTTCTTCAAGGCTTTGTCAATTTGTATGGGTTTTTTCGGCTCGTCCTAATTGAGGACAACGGATTCTACTTCCTTAACGACATTACCTTTATTCAATTTCTTCTTATCCATTGAGAGTATTAATGTTATAAATGGTGGTGTCTTTTTTATGATCTTATCTCTCTTCAACTGAGTTAAAGTAGCATTCTTGTTCCTCTTCTTGATCACCTTGAACTTCTCCTACTCCATAGGGAGTCATGAATTTTATCATCTGGTGTACTGTAGTGGGCACTGCCTAAATTTTAGGGCTACCCTTCCCATGATAATATTATAAGTCGAGTAGACATTTTCATCCATTACAAAGAAATTTATCTTTTTTATGAGGAACCTTGGACAGATCCTCATACACACGTCTATCTCATATACCCCTATAGGTTGGACTTTTTCATCGCTGAAGTCGATCAAAGGCTGGTGGTATAGGACAAGTCTCTTCTTGCTAATCCCCAACCCTTTGAAGTATTCCCAGAATATCACGTCAGTCAAACTCCCTTCGTCAATGAGGACTCTGGGAACGACATATCCATGCACCTTTGTTGTGATCACTAGTGGGTCATCTTGAGGGTATAGGATCCCCTTAAAGTCCAACCTTAAGAAACCTATCACCATGTGTCCATATCCACCTTCTTCATTTAACTTGTCTTGGATAATACTGCGGCCAAGTTTACCACTTCACTTTTTGGGAATGCCTTAGTCTCTACGACATGGGCTTTCCTATTGGACACATCTTTACCGTGACTTGGTAAACTACCTCATATCATCTTCACTCTAAAAGAGATCGCTGAAGTCAATCAAAGGCTGGTGGTATAGGACAAGTCTCTTCTTGCTAATCCCCAACCCTTTGAAGTATTCCCAGAATATCACATCAGTCAAACTCCCTTCGTCAATGAGTACTCTGGGAACGTCATATCCATGCACCTTTGTTGTGATCACTAGTGGGTCATCATGAGGGTATATGATCCCCTTAAAGTCCAACCTTAAGAAACCTATCACCATGTGTCCATATCCACCTTCTTCATTTAACTTGTCTTGGATAATACTGCGGCCAAGTTTACCACTTCACTTTTTGGGAATGCCTTAGTCTCTACGACATAGGCTTTCCTGTTGGACACATCTTTACCGCGACTTGGTAAACCACCTCATATCATCTTCACTCTGAAAGAGATCGTATGTAGCCTACCCTTGGGTGAAGATACCTTTGGAGAAAGATCAGGGTTAACCGCCTCATCATCATCAAAAACTTCATCATTTTTATTTACTTGGATATCCTGTCTAGGCTTTTCATATCATCTCTTCCTTGTGTCGTCTCTCTCACCTCTGGCACCTCTCTTATCAAAATATTTTTTGAGTTTTTCTTGCTTCAAAAGATTTTTGATCTCGTCCTTAAGTTCAAAGAACTTATCAATCATGTGTCGTGATCCTGGTGGAACTTGCACCACTTGCTCTTATCCTTCTTGTTAGTAGGGGCTCTTATCTTTTCTGCCCATCTTAGAGATTGGTGATCTTTGATCTAGTTTAGTATCATATCTAGACTAGTTGTCAATGGAGTGTAGTTAGAGAACTTGTCATCCACTGACCTCTTTTTATCTTCCTTTCCTTTGGATTTATGGGTTTTACTCTGAATTGATCCTTTATCATTGTCTCCCTTGGTAGCCAATGCCTCCTCCACATTCATGACCCTCCCGACTGTGGCCAGGAGTTTAGCCATGGTTTTAAGAGGATCTTCGGTTAGATTTCATAGGATTTTTCCCTTTAGTAGTTTCCCCGTGAGGGAAGTCATAGCGATGCTTTCCTCGTAGTCTTCTAATTCCATATTTTCTTTATTAAATCAATCTATATAGTCTCTTAGAGACTCATTTTTCCCTTGCTTGACATGCAGCAGATGTGTGGTCTTCTTATGAGTCTTCACTCCGAAGTAGAAATTATGGATAAACCTTTCGGCCAACTATTTAACATTCTCAATAGAGTTCTTGGTGAGAGAGGTGTACCATACATGTATAGAACTAGTAAGGGTGATTGAGAAAGCTCAAAATCTCATCTCATCAAAACATGAATAGATTTCAGTTTCCAAATGGTACATTTCCACATGATGAACATAGTTCATTCTCCCATCGTACTTTGGCATGACAACTAAAATCTTGAACTTGGTCGGGGTTAGGTAGCTTACTATTATTATCATAAATGGTGACCCTTCCATATAACCCCTGTGTAGGGGGTCTTGACTCTTCAAGATATCATCGATTTTGTCTTCAAGCCTCTGTATAGAACATTTCCATGGCTTGTCGACCATTATTGCATTGCTTCCTTAAGTTGTGACAGCATTGTCCTCAGCCCCTTCTCCGTCAACTGGGCATTGTATAGGTTCTCTATCAGTTGTCTGTTGATGACTATTAACCTCTTTTTGTTCTTTCTCTCGGCCTTATGGAGATCGATAGTCAGAACATCCTCCATTTCTCCTAGATCCTGCAATACTGCATGACCTGGAGAGTCATTCTTGTAGGTCACCAAGTGGACCAAGTCTATTGAAAGCTAGCCCTCTACTCAATTTATTTTGTGTTGAAGCGGTCTGGCCATCTCGGCTTGGTCTCCCACTGTTTCCTCTGCTAACCTGGATTGCACGCACTATATCTTCAAAAATTTTATAGGGCTTCCAATACTCGTCCTCATCACAACACTAATTATCTTGGAATTCCTGACCTCATCTTCCAAGATGAAATCGCTTAGTTTTAGCCATATATATGCATCTTTGTTGCTCTGACATTTTTTTGTATGGGGTTAGGGGTGGTCCCCCTATCACCGGATCTCCACCTTCCCTAGAGGTCGGAGTTATCATCTCTGCTACAGTGCCTTTGGGTCTCCATTACATTTTTCTGAAGGCAACAAGTTGTTCTTGCATTTTCTGCTAACTTGTCACCAATGAGCACAGTACCACCGTAAGCTCAGCCATCTTTGACTGAGGAAGCACCTGGCTATTGATGGGTCCTACGCCTTGAGGAAAATCGGTAGACATCTATTACGAAAAATAAACGAAAGAGAGGGTGAACTAGATGGGCTACGTGAGCTGGAGAAGAGCTTGAAAAACTCAGTAAGATCTAAGTGTGGAAATGGATCACCACCAGAGAATCAAGTAAGATACAAGATGAAAATGAAGAGGAAGAAGATGAATAACCATCGTTCCCACAAACGGTGCCAACTGATGATACCAGATATAATATCAATAAGTAAATTAGTATGAGCTCAATCCTGAATAGCTTTGCAAGTGCAATAATGGTGTTTAAATAGCTGCATAAGTGAAGAAGGAGGTGAGGAGAAGAGGAGTAAGACTAGAATATAACTAGTTTATCCATTGGCCTACTCCATTGTTCGGTTGAGTACGAATTTCACAATATAAGTGGGCTCTAATGAACTTAGTGATACAATTCTCACTAATTTCTCTCCCTACCATATTAAGAACAAAACTTAGTCTAGGGTTTTAATATTTTGATCATTTAAATTGATGAATAAGATGAGTATATATGGTGTCTGGGGTGTGTATTGTAACCCCAAGCATGTAGTAAGCATGTGTAGAATGTATTTGCTAATAATGATCATCCACCTGTCACTAGCACATGTAGGTCATGATGATGAAATATTCTCTCACGTGTGAGGCAGATGTTGTTATAATGGTTTTGTGCACATGAGATCTGCAACCTAGGCTCACCCTTCCATGTGTGGCCCAATCCATGCTTTCTTCCAGGTGTCAAGTGTCGACCTTCTGGACTGGGTCAAGGCCGAGCTATTAGGTTCGATCCCCTAATGGGGAGGTAACTTTCATGTTGAGCTGAGACTTTGTTCCGCCCCGACCTCCAACTAATGGAAGAGACCGAGCTAATTTTAGTTATAATATCGCTTATATAGATATCATTGATTATGTTTTGAGACAAGTACGAGATCTTTTGTGATGGGCTTTCGGCCGAGGATAAGGCCCTTCGTGCAGAGTCTGCAGTCGAGCCATAGTTTTACCAAATTGATGGTCTCCCACTGGTCGGCCTTGGCCGAGTATGTATAGTCTAGGGGCGAGGTCATACCTGGTATATCATTTCTATTATTCCCATTTTTATTATTATTTTTCTACTAATGTTTTCCTTCGAATCCGCCAACTTAAACATTTCAGCATATTATTCCCCAAATATAATACACATGTGTTTCATCACCTTTTGATTAGGATCTTAAGTGATTTCAGGCTTGCAGCCTTGGGTTAAGCCTTAGTCTTTATTTAAACTCAACATGCCCTTTGTTTCTGGGCAAATTAATTGATTGCACATTGGTCCCTAATTCCTTGACTTTAGGGAAAGGGTATTCACCATCCCCTATTTACTCTCCGATTTTGCATGAAATCTTTCACCACCTCATCAACTCTTAGACCGTGTGAAGAAACCCATAGCAAGCATTGCATGAGTGAGAAAACACATTATTCCATTCATAATAATTTTTCCTTCAATTTCACGTGGCTTTTTGGAATCATCGGGTGGTTTTAACATTCTAGATTTTAAGAGAAAGTTAAAGATCTCATCTTCCTTAGTTACGTAAAAAGAGTATTTTTTTTATCATTACCCTTGACTTTGATATAAAATATTCTATTATTGTATCCTTTCAAACTAAAGGTTAACAAATTATAGTCTCGGTTACTATAATGTCAACATCATCAATTTAAACTTAATATCATTATAATATATTTTAAAATAATAAGTGTTTCTCTAATGCTCTTCTTCTAGGAGAGATTCATATATGGATACATTGGTAGTTAATTCTACCAAATCTCTAAATTCAGTGGAAATCTTATTTTGAAGCCTAAACTCTAAACCATTTTGTGCAATTTTACAAACTCTAAATTGAGCTTGACTATTTTACATTTATTTCTAGCCTTTTTGTATATTCTTATGAATGCAGTAGCTTTTTCATCAAGCTTTTGAGTTAACCTAGCCAAATCATCGATGGAAATCTCTGCTTCAGTTTGCAATAACTAGGCATGGAACATGTCTTACATTTATTGCTAAGTTTGTACAGAATTTGGTGGCAAACTTATGAACCATGTAAAAGTGGCATCTGTGAGGGAACTAGAAAAGAAACAGAGCCTTAAGTAATCATTTGTTTCAGCATTGGCATGTTGATTATTGAACCTAGCAATATGTTCCACTGTGGAATGACTCCCATCCCTTGAAAAGAGGGTAAATGATGGGAATCTGTTGTTATTTTCCTTTTATTTTTTATTTTTTTTTCTATCTTTCATTTGAGTTCTTTTTAGGCATTTTCTCCCCTCATTTAGCTCCCAACTATGTTTGGGAGTAATTAGGCATTCTTTTATTTTTAGTTGGTCATTTTAGCTAAGTATCTATTAGCAACTAATTCAGCCCATATAAATATTCCTTGTATTCTCATTTACACTTAATTTTTACAATACTTGAAATATAAGACATCTTTTGATTCTCTGTTTAAAAATTATGGTTTGCATTATTTGTTTTAGCCATTGACGTGCAGTTTACGCCAAATTGGTATCAGATATGGTGTCTCTCCAAACATTAGTGTTTGTGTGTTAGTTTGTATCGATGTGTGTAAGTGTATCAACAAATTGTACACTACTCGTAATGCCTCCAAGAGAATTTAAGACCCAATTGGATGAAATGAAAGAATTGAAAGAACACATGGATTGTAAAATGGAATAAATAGTTCAAAAGTAACAAGAATAATTTGAGGCCTTTTTACAACAATTTTCCAAAATTCATGCCACCTCCACCAAAAATTAACCAAAAAACACAACCAAAGGCCCAAAAAGGAGATTTTACGAGAAGTTTCGACCCAAAGAGTCAGTGATAACCCCACACCTTCTCTCATAGAAGGTCCTATCATTATCACTAATGATCCACTAAAAGACCCTTGATTATGACCACCTTCTAGGGCAGCAGGTTCGGCTCGGCCAACCCTCGACAGAATCATAGTCCAATTTGCATTCATGGAGATTTCTAGAGACCTAAATCCCAGTACTAAGGTTGATTACATCAGTCGAGCAGATGAAACAACCAACAATAACATTTCAGTAGCTTCGTTTTGTCCCACTACTGACCTCATCTCCAGATCTTTCGTAAAAATCCAAAACGACAACTTAGAAAACCTAGACCTGCGCAAGGGCCATTCGGAACCCGTTGGGCGATTCCTTTACTCCAAACAAGAAGCCGAAACCCTAAGTGGGTTATTGTGGATAGAATTTCTTCAAACAAATGGGATTCTTGAACCTCTCCAAATTTCCAATCATTACAAAAACCCTAGGTCACTCCCGAATCAAGAAACAACTTGTTATGTTCTCAAACCTAGTCTCCTAAGATGACCACCAGAATATTGCCCCACACCACTCTTAAATCTTGATCCGTTTGTCCAAACACCCACTCTCTTTGGTTTCAACCCCCACACATTTTGTAAGAGAATTGTGGGACCCATTGACTTACCCATCCCCAATCATATACCATATCACCCACCATTACCTCATCGCCCCCACCCCTATATTCCAATTTCTACCTCATCACATCACGCACCTTCCCCCCATTATCTCTCCCTATTTTACACTGATTCTTTGTCACCCATCGATGTCGATGATATCCGTCGTAGCGTACTGGATTGGATTCCCCTACCCAATGGCCCTCGTTTTGTCCCATTATGCGATCGCCAGTGCTACTATCAAGGAAAGCCTGGCCATTTTATTGGCACATGCCCCCACCGTAGTCCCCCAACACCTCCCTTGGTTCCACATACTCATCTTTTTCATCCATAACCTGCCCAGGTGCCATCGATTCCAATTAATCTCGTTGTATTTGTGTTGGGTGACTTGATGGGTTTAGGAGCTCATCAGGATAGAGACCCACTTTCATTAGCGCTTTAGACACTTTCTCAGAGTCTCCATGAGGATATACGCACAGATATTCCTATGTTCGATGGTATATTCTTCCTGGATGATATGATCGATTGGCTAGCTTCTATGGAGAGAGTTTTCAATTACAAGCGGTTTCGGGGTCGCTCATGTGTTCTTCTAGCCGCCACTGAATTTCAAAGTTTTTCCCTACTTTGGTGGAATGATCTTTACTATCTTAGGATGGCTAAAATACTCCCTCCTATTCATGATTATATCAACCTCAAGGATGTTCTTCAAGCCTCATTTATACCCACTACATATGAGCAAGACCTCTTCGCACGGATCCAGTCCCTCCAGTAGGATACATCCTCAGTAGTAGAGTACGCGGAGCAATTTTAGCTCCTTTTCATTAGAGCTCGCCTTCTCGAGATTGAGGATCAATGGATCAGCTACTATATTCTAGGGCTCCAACCACATATTTAGCAGAATCTTGGATTGAGAGATATACCAACCTTTCTAAAGGCGGTAGAGTAGGCTACTAAGGTCGAGTCCTATCATGAAGCACCTACAGCTCCTCCAGAACCCCGACCTCCGCCTTCTTTAGTTCTTGCTCCTCCTACAGTATCAGTATCGGCATCGTCTACCACTACTCCCTCAACCACTACTACCGCTACGACACCTTTAGGTCCTCCCACATTACGGTGCTTTAATTGTGACAACGTGGGACATCAAGCTTCGTATTGCTCTCTTCCGCGTTGGAGGACCCTTTTAGCTAAGAATCAGGCACTAGAGTACCTTGATTACACCGAGCATCCTCATCACCATGCACTGATTATAGTTTTAGAGGGTTACTCTATAGGTGAAAAAGGCGGGAGTTGGATCCCCGGGTTTGAAATAATAATCTCAAATTAAAATATTTAATTTCCTTTTTAAATCAAATGAATGCGGAAGCGTTAAATACAAGTGATGGTTCAACAAAACAACAAGGCCGGGTTTTAATATCTTAAGAAACAAATTAAAACAACATAATTCAAGTCCTAGAATTTGCCTAAGTCATGATTATTCATTTAAACAAAGTTAGGCGACACCAATATTAGCAAATGACTTGAATAAACCAAATTAACCCAATATTTAATTTAAGTCCCAAATTATATGCGTGTGATTGTAAAACCAAATTTTATCTTGAAATTAATCTAACATGCGTTTTAAGTGATATAGAGCAAGATAAAATAAACAAGGTCACACTACACCGCGATATACGAGGAAAAACCCACTAACGGGAAAAAACCTCGGGACGACCCTAGCCTCAAATCCACTAAAAACGGTATTACAAAATACAAGACAACAGACTTACTTCCTAAACTCGAATCCTCTCAAGCCGTGATGCTCCTTCTTGTATCAACCTCCAATTAGCGGATAACCAACGGAGCTCCACCGTGGTCTCGGAATACACCGATAGGACTTTAAACGGTCACCGTCACCCGAACATGGAGCCTTTCTCCAAACGGGTAGAATCTCAACAAAGGTCTTCTTTGTGATGGGGTGTAGAAGCAAGCCCGAAACGTCTCTTGAATTCGGTAGAGAAAACCGGTGCCAAAAACTCCAAGTAAGGATATGTATATATAGAGCTTGGAATAAACAACAATGGGTGTAGACTAGAGCGTGTATGAATTTTCCATTAAAAATTAACACTCAAAAACATGAACATTTTCCCTAATTAAATTTGCTCTCAAACTCTCTCTAAGAGCTGGATATGGAATGGAAAAGTTAGGAAAAGTTGTCTTGGAAAATGTGTTTCCCGCACATAATATTGCATGAAAAATGTTGGTTGAAAACCAAGTGGAGGAGTGGGGAAAAACTGCAAAAAACTGCCAAATAACTGTTCCCGCTGGAAGTTCGTTCGAACGAACGTGATTCTCGTTCGAACGAGACTTCTAACGAGTGACCAGCCTGGGCTCGTTAGAGGTTCGTTAGATACCTCGTTAGAACGAACCTTCATTCGAACGACATATCGAACGACTGTCCAGTTAGGGTCGTTGGCAAAACTCGTTCGAACGAACATGGTTCGAACGACAAAACTCGTTCGAACGAAATCTGGTTCGAACGAAAAAACTCGTTCGAACGACATTTCAAACGAACAAACAGAAAGATTGAAAAATTCGATTTTGGCCCAGAAACTTTTATAAACTTTTATATACTTATTTTTAAGTTTCTAATTGATTCTTTCTAAAAAATAAAATGCAGTTTTAATTCACCTAACACCCAATACAAATTGTTCCAAGCTCCTATATACATATAAATACATTCATACCTTGGGAGCATGGAACCTAAGTTGATGACGTACAAACGAGGCACATAAACTACGGCATGTTGATGATGCTTTATACTCTTTGCCTCTACGTCTTCAATAAACACTTCATAGGTCTTGAATATTACAATTAAATAAAATCCTATGAAAAATGTTTTTGTCCGGAATTGAGCCAAAACTATAAGAGGACTCAATTGGAAATTTGTGTCCTTACAAATCTCCCCCTTTGGCTATTCCGGGACAAAAACCAAACAAAAATCCTAAAGGGCCGTCAAGCTCTACTAGACTCAAAACATAACCCGCCCAATCTTGACTCAACCCAAGGATTAAACTCTTTGCCATAGAAGGATGCCGCTATAGAATAATTCCTGCACACTTAAGCAAACTCATCAAATGCATAGGGAATATCAAAATATTAAATGCAATTTTTAATTAATTACTCCCCCTAAATTAATTCTCCCTTTAAACACATGACCTACTTAGAAAGACGTCTCCCCCTAAGATTAATCTCCCACAAACGAAGATACAATAATAATAGGATTAGATACCATTTCTCCCCCTATCATCATTCTCCCCCTTTTTGTTCGAGAATAGGCAAAGGATAAAGAACTAAGAAACAGCAAGTGAAAGCTTAAAGTGATAAGTCATGAAAGCATATGGGCAATTAAAAACAAGGCAAAGACAAACAAATATCATATATATATATATATACTAGAAATATATCAATGGATCACTTGCATATATATATATATAGATATAAACACACACATGACACAGAATACAATAAGTTTGCACACTCGTATGGCAAAAATGTGTCATATGGAAACGGAAGTGTAGGGGTGTGAACAAGTAACAATTAAATTTAGACCCAAACACTTAAGAAACGTTCACGGAGTTCTCATTTGATTGCAAACTTCATCACAGTTAAATATAACCTCATGTGACAATATAAAGATTGAACTCAATGAACAAACATACACAATGCATACAAGCCTAGCATGATGATGATTCTACAAACCAAATAGAGTCATGACATTAATGACAACTAGGATAAACGGACATTGTGCAAACCGTTGATATACCATCCAATTCTCCCTCAATAAGCATATATATTCTTTTGTTTTTGAATGAATATATCAAACAAACTTAGGCCTTGGCAATTGCTTTCTTTGAATGCCAAATATTCTGTTTTTAGGCCTTTGGATCACGTATTTCTTTTAGATCCAATCAACGGTGGCTTACAATCGCAAAGGATTTAATTCATCCTTTCGGAGCCCTTCCCCGTGCATATATTTATTTATCATGTTTTCATTTTTCGCACAAATCTCACATGCAACGGATTTTGACATGCACTAGTCCTCCTAGGTCATAGATATGTAGATGACTAGATTGATAAGAGAACACCTCAAAAAGCTCAAATATAACATGTGACATTAAGATTTCAAAAGAGCTCGTGCATGTGTGAATAGAGTCATATAGAAATAGAATCCATTTAAACAATACAAAATCCAACTACTCCATATAAAACATGGTAAAGAACATTTTAAGGATTGAAATTCTAAACCAAAAGTTCTAGCCACATGGGAGCGTAAAAGATAGGATTCAAACACAAATATATGCCACATAAAGTGTGTCAAACAAAAATACACACAAAACAAATTTTTTTTGAGTTTTTAACATTTTAATCAAAAATAAAGATATATACTCAAAAGACTAAACAAAAATCATTTGTATTTTTCATTAAGCTTAAATGAAATAAATAAAACACAAATGATAAACAAAAATCTTTTTATATTATGCAGTCAATTTAAACACAAAATATAATACAAAAAGATAAACAAGTCATAGTTTCTAGCATGTGATATGAAATAAGGCAATGACTAGAAAATGACTAAACAAGCATACATTTAGCATATGAATATAGCCTGAAGTACAAACGCTAAAGTATGCAAACACTAACACAATTATCCTTTAGATTTAGCAAGGGAGGAGTCATGTGTAAGTAAATGAGAATCAAAATCCCTATTTTGTAAGGCAACTAAGTCGGATTTCCTAACCCAAATTAATGAAGAATTACTATCTTGGGGTGTAGAAATATTAGCTATCGTGGTTACTTTACTATGGGATTTTCTAGGAATTCGTTTAAGATCTAAACAAAATTTCCTAAGATGACCTTGTCGACCACAATGTGTACAAGTAAGAGCATGTCGAAAAGATTTATCTAAGGAGTGATCATTAAATGCATTCCTAGAAGATTCTCCTGAAACATTGGTTTTGACTTTAGGGTTAAAATCATTACAAGAATTGAAGCCTAAACCAAAAGTGTCATTTTTAATTTGGACCGTTCCTAACATTTTATCTAGTTTTTCCGAACGACACTCCAAATCAAATTTGACATTACTAGAATCTTTTAATTTATTTTCCAATTCTAAAATTTTAGATTCTAGTAAAACATTTCGCTCTTCAAAACCAAGAAGCTCCTTTTTCAAGGATTCCATTAAACCCCTAAGGCTATCTCTCTCGCCTTTTACATAGTTAAGCTTCTCTTGAAGAGTCCTCTCATGTGTCCTAAGGTCTTCTATTAAGGCACTTTCATCAATGACCTTGACACTCTCTCTTAAACTCGCTTCTAACTTCAAATTAGCTCTTTTCAATTTAATAAATTCTTTATATAATTCATGAAAAGCATTTTGAAGTTCACTCATATCAACCTCTTCCTCATTTTTACTCTCTTCTTCTTTTTCACTCTCACTATCATCAAAAATAAGAGAATCATGTACAATGACCTTGGAAGTGGCATGTGCTATAATTTCATCATCCGATGAGTTCTCATTATCACTCACATGTGCCATAAAAGCCACAAAATTTTTCTTAGTGGGGGATTCGGGCTTCTCTTCCTTATCACTATCACTAAGGGTCGCATTATATGAAATGGGTCGTTTACCCTCTTTCCTTAGTTTAGTGGGGCACTCAAAAGCCATATAGCCATAACCTTCACAACCAAAACATTTATTAGACTCGTCCCTATCAATATTTTCATTACTAGGTTTAGGAATCTTATCGGCTTTAGAAATCTTCTCGTTTTTATCATGTTTAGAAGATTCAAATTTCTTAAAATCATTTTTAACTTTATCTTTGTTAAATTTAAGAAATTTTCTAAATTTACGAGCAAACAAAGCCATATCTTCCGAGTCACTATCACTATCGCTCTCTACTACTTGTTTGACCTCTTTTCGGGCTTTTAAAGCAACGCCCTTTTCAATTTTCTTTTCAGTTTTAGAGGGAAACATATCTAGTTCATAGGTTCGTAAATCACCTACAAGCTCTTCTAATTTCGTAGAGGCTAAAGTGGGTAAAGAATTTAAAACGGTCACCTTTGGAATAAATCTATCGGGTAGTGACCTCAAAATTTTCTTTACAACACGGTCGTCAGGTATTTTCTCTCCCAAGTTAAAGGATGAATTAACAATATCAAACAGTCTAGCATAGAATTTATCAAAAGTTTCTTTTTCATCCATTTTGATAGTTTCAAATTGAGTAGTGAGGTTTTGGAGTTTAGAAGCTTTAACGACACTAGTTCCTTCATGAGTTAATTGTAAAATATCCCAAGCTTCTTTAGCGGTTTCACACGTCATAATACGTCAGAATTCATCCGGTGCGACAGCGCTAAATAAGGCATTTAAACCTCGGGAATTAAAGTTTGCTAGCTTAAACTCATTTTCAGTCCATCTATCAACGGGTTTGGGAACATGTACATTTTCAATTAAATGTGTTGGTGGGGTCCAACCGTTAACAACAGACATCCAAACACGTTCATCGATAGATTTAAGTGCCGATTTCATTCGCGCTTTCCAATACGCGTAGTTTGAACCATCAAAAATAGGAAATTTTGAAAATGGGGAAAAATCCATATTTAGCCAAAAAGTAAAGGATCTTTAACGAAATAATTTATCGTTTTTGGCTCTGATACCAATTTGAAAAAGGCGGGAGTTGGATCCCCGGGTTTGAAATAATAATCTCAAATTAAAATATTTAATTTCCTTTTTAAATCAAATGAATGCGGAAGCGTTAAATACAAGTGATGGTTCAACAAAACAACAAGGCCGGGTTTTAATATCTTAAGAAACAAATTAAAACAACATAATTCAAGTCCTATAATTTGCCTAAGTCATGATTATTCATTTAAACAAAGTTAGGCGACACCAATATTAGCAAATGACTTGAATAAACCAAATTAACCCAATATTTAATTTAAGTCCCAAATTATATGCGTGTGATTGTAAAACCAAATTTTATCTTGAAATTAATCTAACATGCGTTTTAAGTGATATAGAGCAAGATAAAATAAACAAGGTCACACTACACCGCGATATACGAGGAAAAACCCACTAACGGGAAAAAACCTCGGGACGGCCCTAGCCTCAAATCCACTAAAAACGGTATTACAAAATACAAGACAAAAGACTTACTTCCTAAACTCGAACCCTCTCAAGTCGTGATGCTCCTTCTTGTATCAACCTCCAATTAGCGGATAACCAACGGAGCTCCACCGTGGTCTCGGAATACACCGATAGGACTTTAAACGGTCACCGTCACCCGAACATGGAGCCTTTCTCCAAACGGGTAGAATCTCAACAAAGGTCTTCTTTGTGATGGGGTGTAGAAGCAAACCCGAAACGTCTCTTGAATTCGGTAGAGAAAACCGGTGCCAAAAACTCCAAGTAAGGATATGTATATATAGAGCTTGGAATAAACAACAATGGGTGTAGACTAGAGTGTGTATGAATTTTCCATTAAAAATTAACACTCAAAAACATGAACATTTTCCCTAATTAAATTTGCTCTCAAACTCTCTCTAAGAGCTGGATATGGAATGGAAAAGTTAGGAAAAGTTGTCTTGGAAAATGTGTTTCCCGCACATAATATTGCATGAAAAATGTTGGTTGAAAACCAAGTGGAGGAGTGGGGAAAAACTGCAAAAAACTGCCAAATAACTGTTCCCGCTGGAAGTTCGTTCGAACGAACGTGATTCTCGTTCGAACGAGACTTCTAACGAGTGACCAGCCTGGGCTCGTTAGAGGTTCGTTAGATACCTCGTTAGAACGAACCTTCGTTCGAACGACATATCGAACGACTGTCCAGTTAGGGTCGTTGGCAAAACTCGTTCGAACGAACATGGTTCGAACGACAAAACTCGTTCGAACGAAATCTGGTTCGAACGAAAAAACTCGTTCGAACGACATTTCAAACGAACAAACAGAAAGATTGAAAAATTCGATTTTGGCCCAGAAACTTTTATATACTTATTTTTAAGTTTCTAATTGATTCTTTCTGAAAAATAAAATGCAGTTTTAATTCACCTAACACCCAATACAAATTGTTCCAAGCTCCTATATACATATAAATACATTCATACCTTGGGAGCATGGAACCTAAGTTGATGACGTACAAACGAGGCACATAAACTACGGCATGTTGATGATGCTTTATACTCTTTTCGCTTCGTCTTCAACAAACACTTCATAGGTCTTGAATATTACAATTAAATAAAATCCTATGAAAAATGTTTTTGTCCGGAATTGAGCCAAAACTATAAGAGGACTCAATTGGAAATTTGTGTCCTTACAATAGGCCTTCTCCTATGATCTCATGGACAAACTCTTTTTGAGGGGGGGAGGGAGCGATGGGAATTCGTTGTTATTTTACTTTTATTTTTCATTTTTCTTCTATTTTCTATTTTAGTTCTTTTTATGTATTTTCTCTCCTTCATTATCTCCCAAGCATGTTTGGGAATAATTAGGCATTCTTTTATTTTTTGTTAGTTATTTTAGTCATTTTATCTATTTACTTGATTAGCAAGTAATTCAACCTATATAAATACTCATTGTATTCTCATTTGTACTTACTTTTTGCAATACTTGAAATACAAGACAACTTTTGATTCTCTCTCTAAAAATTAATGGTTGTTTATTTCTTTTATCCATTGATGTGTAGCTAACGTCAATAGCGGATGGAAATTAGAATACTTTAGGAAGTTCAATCATGTCTCTCTCTTCTCGATATGGCTTTCTATATACTAGGGTTTGCCCACCCCCAGTTATTATTCCACAAATTTTGTGTATCTGGTCAACAATCTCATTTCTCCTAACTTCCCTAGGAACATGCTTATTTTTAGGGATAATTACTTGGTTCACCAAAGGATTGGGTTCCACCAAGGGTTGTGGAATTTGTGGAGTCATATATGTTGTGCTCGGTAAGGCTTTTGGTTAGGACACTTGAGGAATTTGGTTGTTCATCCTCCTAGGGTTAGCTAACCCCTCGAATACTTATTTGAACAATAGATTACTAATAATCCCATAGTTCAAGGTTCTTGGTAAGTCTAACTTGACATCATTTTGATGTAGTATGGTTCTTCCTACCTCTAAGATAGATGTTATCCCCCATTAGGTTGTTGTAACACATTTGTTGGCATGTGTTTGGTAGTTATGAAAACTTTATTCTGTTACTAGCACTTAGACAAGTTATATTAGGGTGTATTGTCATCCTAATGTTATTGGATGGTAGGGTTCAAGTTGTGTAGTTATATTGATGTCAGTTTGTGGTGTGTGTTCTTGAATACTAGTTATCACACTATTATGTAAATAATATCTGCTAGTCACTATGGTAATCATAGTATTAATATTTTGTAACATGTTTCCAAAATGATCAAAAACTAGGTTCAGTTGACTGATTAATTGATGTTGCATGTGTAGCTGTATATTAACTGTTGGTGTGTTTGGAACATTTTTAGCCCTTTGAGCTATTATAATGTTTAAATATTGACTGCGAGTAGTTGTCCCCAAATCTACTGGTCTCCCACCGAGAGTGCCAAAAATATATTTGGGTTTATTTTTCAATCGGTTTCGTGATCAATTAGGGTTACAAGCATGTCAGTTAAGATTAGTTTTCTTACAAACCAAAATTCTTAGCCTAGTGATAATATCACGCAATTGTATTGCCTTCGATGCCTCAATTAAGAGGATTTGTTCTTCCCTTAAGGAGGACTTTTATGTAAGTATTAATTTGGTCTAAATAATTAGAACAAAGACAATAAATTGCGTAAAAACATAAAGCTTTGTAAATAAAAGAACAGAAATGTGATTAAAGTAAAGGATTGAAAAAAACTAAATTACAAGGGAAGTAAAGAATTATAGTAAGGAAATGTAAACAAAAAAATTAAATGACAACAAATGTAAATGCAAGAAACTTTATATAAACTTTGAAAGAAAAGGTTACAAACTACCTTATAATCTATATTATGAAATGAAAGAAAAGCTGTAATTAAAAGAAAAAAGGAAAAGGAAAGGAAAAAAGAGGATAAAAGTAATGTAAATGCATTTTTAGTGAGGAAGTCATGTCTTCTTTGTTGGGTTTGTTTCCTATGTATAGTATTTCTTTCCATCCAATGTAATGGTATTTGGTAAAATTTTGGTGGCTACTTACCTATTTGAGTTTTTGCCTCTTTGTGCACTAATTCCCTAGTTTGAATTGTAGTATTCTCCAATTTTGAATAACACATCCCAATTTATGACATATGTCACACGTGCATGCGGCCTGCTATTTTGTATTTCCATGTTATAATTCGGCTATTTTTATTAGCTAAAACATTACATAGAAACATTTCATTGGTTATTGTTAACATGGTGTAAACAAAAGGGAGAAAGTTATGAAGAGTTTGTAATTATCTCATGATTGGTTAATCTTTTTAGTTAAAGGGAACTATAAAAAGATAACTTAACTGTGAACGTATGATAATTAAAACACTAAGAGGGAGTAAGATCCAAATAGTTTAGAATTATTTCACAACTGGTTAATCTTTTTAGTTAACGGGAATTGACAAAAGATAGATTAAGTATGAACGTATTATAATTAAATCACTAAGAGGGAGTAACTCTAGAGAGTTTAGAATTATCTCATGAGTGCTTTATATTTTAGTTATCGGTAATAAACAAAAGATTGATTTAATGTGAACATACGATGATTAAAAAATCTGATAGGAAGTTGTGTCCATTCCTGTCCCTTGTCGTTCCGCTCATGTAGAAAGGTCATGGGATCTTCCATTGGAGAAAAAAAGGGGACTATAAAAAAAAGGCCATCATCGATGATATAAGGTGTGTGAACCTGTACAAATCAGAGTCACCAGTTTATTTTACTGAAAATAGACATAAGAACTAGCCATATCCAAATAGACAACATAAAAGAGTACTAGTATGTGCGAAAGCAAAAAATATGTGGGCTTGGAGACCATGATACGAAATGGGAAGGTCTTAGGCACCAATTTCTCCCTTTTGTTTTCTTATGGGTAAAAATGTTCTCCTTGTCCTAAAATATATAAATGTGTATAATGCATAAAATGTTCTCTGTGTGCTAAGTAAAAAAAAGTGTGAACATGCAAGTGCATGTGTGTGTGTGTGTGTGTGTGTGTGTGTGTGTGTGTCTGTGTGTGTGAGTTATGAAATCTTCATATCCATAGCGTGGAGAAGATGGTGACGATTCATTCCAAGGAGATGAGCTAACAAACAAATATGTGAAAATAAGTAAAGTTTGAGGGAAATCTCGAGATTGTATCATTACTATAGAAAAGTGAGTACGTATGATATGGGACTGTTAAGAAGTTATAAAGGTAAGAAAACTAAATACAAGAATAAAACATGCTAAGTATATGGCTGAAATGCTAATATATAAACATGGGCAAAATGAGATAAATAAAGAATGACTCGAATCCAAAAATGACTTCAAGATGCCTTTAAGTCCATGTAGTTCATAATGAAACTAAGGATGGGGTCTAACCCATAATCTAAAACTGGAGTTTCTCATTTTGTTTATGAATGTGAAATATGGTGAAAAATGAGAAAAAATGAGAAAACTTTTATTCGGGATTTATTATGTAAACTAACTTTGGGGGGGGGGGGGGTATTTATAAAAATAGACTTGAAAGTGTATATGTTCCTTGAAGAACTTTCTTTTTGATAGAAAGTGGAGGAATTACTAAGAAGCTAAATCAAGGAAGAATAAAAAGGTTAACACTTTTGTTGATCATATTTCTCCTTCCCAATCATTCCCTACCTCTGCCCCAATCCCCAAGAAACAATGAGTTATTCAATATCCTCATTTTAAAAGGATCACCCGATCTTGTAAGAAGTTCAATCCATCAGGTTATTTCAAATGATTAATTTCATATTTTGGAATGTTAGGGGTGTTTCATATAAACCCTCTAATAGAAGAATAAAGAAGTTGATTAGGTTTCATAACTTGCCTAATATTGCTTTGCTTGAGCCTAAAATGAATCAATCTTAAATTCATAAGTTTAAAGCTTTAAAGGTTGTTACTCTAACACTTCATCTAATTTTTTTTAAAGATTGGCTTAAAAGTGGATATTTTGTTGAATAATGATCAACTACTTTCTCTCATGATTGATGATTAATCCTTAAAATCTCCAATCATCATTTTTGTTGTCTATGCCAAGTGTACAAGAATAAAAAAATTGCATTTTTGGTCTAGTATTGAAGATATCTCCACTCAGTTCTTGAACTTCCCTCGGATTATTTTATAGATATTTTAATGTAGTTGCAACTCAAGAGGAGAAAATTGGTGGTAGCATGACAGATTTCCACTCTACTTGAGACTTTAATGTTTTTATATCTTCCTATGGCCTTTCTGAATTGGGATTTTTTTGGTTCTAATTTCATATGGTGTGATAACAGAGATGAAGATGGTCTTATTTTATCTAGGCTAGATCATGCTCTGATAAATCATAAGTGGCATGAGTGTTTTACCAGAACCAATGTTTAACACCGGAATACAAATTGTTTAGACCTTGCTCCTGCATTAGTTTCTATTAAGTTTGAGTTAGATTTATCCCTAAACCATTCAAATTCTATAAAATGTGGTGTGGTCAGAAAGGGATTCATGATGTTGTGGAAAATTCATGGTGTGTCCCCATTAAGGCATCCCCAATGACATTGTTTGCTAAGAAGTTGCAAAGACTTAAGTATGTTTTTAAGATATGGAATAAAGAGACCTTTAAAACCATTTATTATAATGTTAATGATCTTTAGGATTAATTACTTGACAAAGATATCATTGTTAAACATTCCCCCACCCCATCTAATAGAATGGTGATGAAAGAAGTGAACTATAAGTTGAATCAGCCTGTGAAGATAGAAGAGAATTTTTTGCAACAAAGTGTAATATCAGGTGGCTAAGAGATGGAGATTTAAACACTAAAATTTTCCATTCTACACTCAAAGTTAAGAGGAAAAATTAGTGCATTCATAGAATCCAATATGAGGATCTTTATTAGGTGGATTATCATAAGGACATTGAGCAAATTTTAATCAATTTTTTTTGTCGCATTTTACTTTTAAGCCTATTTCTAGCAACGATGAGTTACTAGAGGTCATTACCAGTCTTTTAACCCCTGGATTAAATTATTCATTTATTGATTGTCTATTTGAAAAGCAGATTCATGGGGTTGTTAAGGAATTAAATGCTAATGGAGATCGATTTGGAGGCTACTTATATAATACCTTTTGGTATATCATTAAACCTGCCATTGTTAATGCGATTCACTCATCTATTTCTCTCATTCCTAAGACGAATCACCCAGTCTTATGTTCTAACTTTAGACCTATCAGCTTATGTAACTTCTCATTAAAAATCATATCCAAAATTCTTTATACCAGACATTCAACCATTTTAACTTCTCTAATCTTCGCAAACCAATGTGGTTTTATCAAGGGAAAAAGCATAACTGATAACATCCACTTGGCTCAAGAACTCATACTGATCTTTGTAAGATGTCTCATGAATCTAATCTAACTATTAATATTAACATGGAGAAATCCTATAATATTATTTCACAAATGTTCCTCCTTTCTATTTTACGAAGATTTGGATTTAGTGAATGTTTTATTGATGTGATTTGGAGGCTATTATTAAATATTTGGATCTAAGTTATTGTTAATGGTCATATATATGTCGCTTTTAAGTCTGGTAGAGGGCTAAAGCACGGTTATCCACTCTCACTAAGTTCTTTGATTATAGCTATTGAGATCCTAAGAAGGGGTTAAATAATCTTGTGCATCTCAAATACATTAAGTCTTACCATTATCTTTCAGTTAGTAACGTAATATTTCATCTCATTTATGCTGATACCATTATGATTTTAACTAATAGGAGAAAAAAAAGTACTACAAAGATTATAAGTTTCTTGAAGAATTATGAAGATTATTTTGGGCGGAGAACTAAGAGACTTAAGAGTAACTTCACAGTTTATCCTAAAATTCATATTAGTAAAAGATTAACTATTGTTTCTAATATTGGCCTTCAATATAAGCCTCTCCCAATCAAATATTTGGTTTACCCCCAATATAAAGGCAAAAGCAAATAATATACTAGACTAGGCTTATAAATAAAATTAGAAATTGAGTTGTTGGTTGGAGTTTAAAATATATTTCCCCGGGTGGAAAACTTATTCTTATTAAACATGTCCTCTCTTCCATTCTAGTTTACACAGTTGCTTCCTGTAATCGTCCTAAGGCCATGGTTTTCAAAATTCATAAGGTTTTTACAAACTTTTTCTCGGGTTCCACTAAAGATGATAATTTTAAACACCACCGGTTGAAATGGGATGAATTTTTTCTATCCTTATCCTGAAAGTGGTTTAAATATTAGGAGAATTTATGACAGTGTTAAAGCTGGTAGTCTGAATATGCTTGTGACACCCCGCATAATTAAATACCGGGTGATCAATCCTTTATTAAATGAAAATCAAGGTGAACGGTTGGTTCATTCTTAGCATCACTGTCACAAAATAAAATTTCCAACATCAACACCCTAAATAATTAAGCTAAGTGTCAAAATAATTTAAAGTCTTATTTCCATTTTTTAATTTAAACTTGTAAACCTTCTTAAATAATCAACAGTTTAAGGATCACATAAGTTCTACGGATAACAATCAACCCAAAAGAATTAATCCATCTAGATTAACCAAACCAAGTCAAATAACCATACATTAAACCATCCTGACAAAAGTTAACTCCCAAGGAATACTGAATACTGGAAATATAAACAAATGTAAATCTCTGACGAATCCAAACTAAATAGAGAAATGGGCGACACATGCCCTAATTGAGCAGAACTAAAACAAGAATAGATTCAATGAAGAGGTCATCTAAAGCAACGGCCTGCAACTCCCACATCAGTTGCAGCACATCCAATCCAAAGAACCTATACATGATGGCCTTGTGGCTAAGCACCTTTAATATATATATATATATATATACACAAGAGAGAAAAAAAAGACAGGAAACGGGTCAGAGCCCGAGTGTAAAACAGTTTTAAAAATAGTTTAGCAAGTATTTACAATGCTTATTGGCTAATGCAACAACCACGTTAGTATGCGATACTCTCTTGAGCATTCTCACCTCTCATCTAGTGTGCACGCCTACCGTATGAATAATTCTCCTAAGTTTCTCTAACTTATTCTCTATAAGGTTTTATCACGTGAAAAGCAAGGTTATGATATTTACTTTAGGAAATCATTCTCGTCAAGATTTCTTACGTTATTTAGAACAACTCATTACCATTATAAAGTTCCTGAACACTTATAATAAAGTTGAAGTATTAATTCATTTCTTAACTACATATACACACAATAGAAAGTTTCCATATATAAGTGTATATATATATATATATATATCAATCACTCATATAATATATATACTATCGGCACCCCACGTAAATCTATGGTGTTGGCATACTCTGCTATCAAGTCCCCGCATCACATAAACTAAGGGAAATACTAGTTCGAAAACACTCTTGAACTGTATTAACACAATACATAAACAAATGGAGGTGAGGCATAGTTCCAGGTCCTAAGAGGTCAGTACATACCCTCACGTCTCTTAGAATAATTAACTATCATTTTGAGATAGCCTATATCGAGGATACTATCTTTTAGGGTACGAGTCAATATCCCCCCATAAAGGTCCAATAGAGATAAGACTGTCCCGGCGCAGAAACCCCCGTGATAGCAAGTAGCCCGGGTATGATTTTTACACAAATACATAATATATGCACAATCACACAGTCATATATATAAATACACATTTTCTAAATTAGGTGTGCCCATGACCCATAGTTATAATTGTCCATTCTTAGCACAAATTACTCAATTATCTTGCATAACGGATTTTTCTCTTTTATTCCCATTTATAATATATTTCATATGCACTTACCATCTCTAGAAGTATTCTCTTGCTAAATACAATTTCAGTAGGTATACCCTCTCTAACCTTCTGGTCTAAGACTTTCACGAGTTTCTCAATTTATTAACGAACTTACGCACAATCTCGAATGTGTAACAAAATTCCCTGTTAACCCATAATTTCATCCCATATTAAATTTCATTCAACGGAGCCTATTTAGCCCTTACTGGTCCTCCTCATGACCCATTATACTCTATAAATACTAATCAAGGGTTCCCACGTATTTAAACTGGATTAAACCGAAAGGGGATAAATATGTATCTTTTTAAGAGGGGTCGATCGATCGAGGAAAAGGGGTCGATCAATCATTGATCGATCGATCGATATTCTTAGGTCGATCGATCGATCAAGAAGTTCTTGCCCAGAAACTACAATTTCAACCTACGGGTTTTAACTAATAATTTTCTTCAAAATTCCATTTGAAATTACCAAACTCCCGAGTAAGGTTTCTACTGGTCCTATGTACATATATGCATGACTTTCTAGATAAAACATGTACAATTTCATCAACGAGATTGAATTAAAGGGCTAATTTGTATTAACTATCAAGAACCCTAATTTTCATAAAACTTTAATTCATTTAAATTTCTTTTCCAAATTTCTTTCTTCTAAACTCATATCAATTCGTGGTTTATCCTCTACATATGATTGGGATGTCCAGAATATAATTATTTCCACCCAAACATGTGATTAATCCTCAAATTCCTCAAATTCTTCAATGGATCATGTGTATAACAATCATAATCTAACATGGATGAAACACTAACTAAAAGAAAAGCAAGATAGATACTTGCCCCGAGAATATGAGTCTAATTTTTTGAGATTTGATGATGTGTTTGTGTTCTCCCTCCTCCGATCTACGCTCCGGTGGTATTTGTGGTGAAAATGGTGCAACTATGGTGGCTATAGCCTTGGGAAGTTCCTCACCTTCCTCCTCTAATGGCCTCTATGAAATATGCAGCCTCTAACCCTAGAAGACAACCTCTAACACCTGATATACTTCTCTAATTTTCGTAGGTACTTAAATCCCAAAAATAGAAATTACCAAAATGCCCTCCCGGGTTACCAGTTAGGCCTAAAAACGTCCCGAGACCCAAACTAAATCCCCAGGTACATTTTTTTGACTATCTCGACCCTTCCGGACACATTGGAGCACTCAAAATGACCATACGGGCGACTTATGATTTATTCACTTATAATAACAATTTAGTCCCGACACAACATAGGGGCGTCCTAACTTAATTTCCATAATTGTCATATTATTCCCTCGTGATAATTTCAATAAATTCAATTCTACATATTACTCTACTCAATAAGTAACATTTAACAAATCAATAATTTTTCAATAATTACTAACTCTCGCCATGGTAATAAATATTTAAAATAAATATCCGAATTAATATTAAATTAATCTATCTCAATTAAATTTAATAAATTCCTTAATTTAAAATCCATAAAAATACGGGGTATTACAATGCTATGATCTCTTTATTCTTTTAACTGTCTTTGGGCTTCATTTAGGCATCGAGAATATTAGGATAAGCTTTTTTCTTGTATAATTGGCTCCCGCATTATTAAGAGGATCCGAGATATTGTAAATGTACTTAATGGTTTGATTACTTCAGAAAATGATTCTCACATCTGGACTATCTCCTTGGATGGTAACTTTTCATTTAAGTCTGCCTTTAAATTCTCCAATCTTCGTAGGCCCTCTTCTCTAACTTGTATGTGTCTTTCGTCTAGCTCTTTCACCTTAAAGTTTTCAATTTTGACATGGAAGCTATTGCATAATGTAATGACTCTTGATTCTGAAATTCAAAAATTAAACATTAAGCTTACTTCCAGGCGTAGATGATTCTCTTATAATGAAGAAAATATTCAACATAATTTCTTATATTGCCCTCTTGTTGAAGAAATATGAAAGTTCTTGGGTAATTTGTTTTCTCTGTCTCTTAATTTTCAGTCATGTCATGCTTATTTCTTGGTGGTTAAGGAAGCATAAACTTACGTATCTTCAATTCCTCATAAACAATCTGCCTACTAATATATTTTGGGAGATTTGGAAAGATGAAAATAGTTTTAGTTGTGATGGGATTGTTATGTATGCCCAAGTAATCATCAACAATGTCATAGATTTTATTTTTAGAATCTTTTCTATGAATAGTTTTTCTATTATTCTTAAAGATGGTGAGAGTTTCATAGCTCAAGTGTTCTGGTTGAAGTTTTTTCCTAAACATATCTCTTTCCTCGTTATAAAGTTGATTAATACCCTATTAATTCATTCAAAGTTAATGTTGATGGATCTTCTAGAGGTAATCCTGGGAAAAGGGGTATTGGGGGTATCATTAGAGATCATAATAGGAATATTATAGTTGATTTTAGTCATCACCTGGGGCATCAAACAAATCTCTTTCCTGAAGCTGAAGTTTGGAAGATTGGAATTGATCTTTGCACTAAACTTGGCATTCATAATATTTTTATTGAATCTGATTCAACTATTTGTATTTGTATGGTTTTAATAAATGGATTTCTACATGGAGATTAAATAACACCATTAAGTATTATAGAATGACTATGAGTTCACGTGGTTTCATCACCAAGCAGGTTTGGAGACAAGACAGCACTGTAGCAGATAATTTAGCTCATTACACCACTTCTCATTCCCAATCCATTACTTATATTTCTTTTCAATACTTTTAAAGAATTTCTAATGGTCTTATGAAAGTAGACAAGTCTGGTCTGCCTTCAAATAGGATATGTTCTTCATTTTTTTTCTTTCATATATTATGGAGCTTCTTATAAAAATCCATTTTTTTTGTAAAGTTTTTTTCTCTTCTACTATTGTAAGGGAAATATACAACCAATATGGGGATCGTGGCCTAATTTTGAGGGACAAGGTCAATTCTGAAGACCTAAAGAGTATATGAGAACAATACAGATATCATTGCCTAATTTTGAGGGCCAATGCCTAATTTTGAGGACCTAAATAGTGTATGCGACTAATAGGGGATCACGGCCTAATTCTGAGGACATAGGTCTGATTATGCAATTTAAAGTGCGACCAACATGGGGATCACCGCCTAATTCTGAGGGCCTAAAAGAATTGGTAGAGTTCCGAAAACGATATGGGAAAATGGGAGAATTTTTTAAAGAATTTCAGAATTTTTGAGATATTTTGTTATTTTTTATTATTGTTAATGTAATCGTAAATTTAGATGATTTTTAATAAATTGTGCATTTTGTTTGTTGAAAATTTTGAGATTTATTATTTTTGGGATTTTTTTGGGATTTTTTGTAATTTTTTAATAAAATTTGAGGGTGGGGTCTACTGGCATAGGCCAATTATGCCTGCCGACAAGGGTACAAATTCTTAGGGTTTTCATAGGTTCCCAAGTGGTACCGATCGACAGGAAGGAACATGGGTTGTCGGTCGATAGGTGCCCTACCATATATAGAGAGGCATCAGGCAACCTCATTTATTCACCTCTCAAACTCGAATTATTTAAGTCTCTCTCTAGTAAAATATCATTGTGAGTGTTTTTGTGAATTTTTCAAAGAAATGGAGAATGATGCGCATGTCGACGACTAAGCCAATATTAAGAGGATGCGTGACAAAGGGATGCTTATTGGAGCGGAGAATCTATATCATGAAACCAAGACGGTGACTAATGAGAGGATACTTATGAGGGAGCCTCAGGAGGATCGTTCTACTACTGTGAAAACCCTAGTGGTTATGTAAGTGTTAGCTCTTTGTGATTTTTACTTTTCATTTTGGATTAATTTTATTATTTATTATATTTTTTGTAATTTTGGAGATGCTCTTGAACTTATTTGGGACGTGTATTTTTTAGGAAGTGGTATCCATGGTGTATATTCACGCTCAAGGATTAACTATAATGAAGGTTATTTGGGAGCACCTCCCTAGTGAGGTAAAGATCTTGGTGCGAGGTGCAGGCCTTCGCGACTTGGTAAGGGTGTTGGATGACACAACCTGATCTTCAGCGGTGTTGTGTGGCCATGGGGAGAGATGGTGGGACACCACCCACACCTTCCACTTTGGTGTGTTTAAGATGTCAATGACACATGCAGAAGTATATCGGATTCTTAGGTTGCTTTGCGAGGGGACACAAATAGCGGTGGATTGGTCCCCTCGTTTGATGAATGTAGCGATTAAGGTGGCCTTGGGGCTGATAGAGAGGGTAGGTTACGGGGGCAGGTGGTGAAATTTAAATAATGAGAAATATGTGTGAAAGGAAGAGTGCCTATTTGTCTTTTTTCCATTGGGGATCACTCTACTGGCGAAGAGCAGTGACGACGTCCATCTCGGGTTCATTCCTTTCTTGTGGGACTTCACACAGATCTGCTATTATGATTAGGGGATCTTAACATTAGTGACATTGTATGATGCCTCAGATGCTTACAATCATTTCTATTTGCTCACTTTAACTAGAGCACCGTACCTATTGGAGGTATTCTTATGCTTGAATTTATTCTCACATTTCTTTTTATGATTTTTATGATAGTTTCTTAAGTAGTTATATAAATCTAAATTTTCTTAATATTCCTTACATAAGGATTATCAAATGTAAAGAGTATGATGTAAGGCACAGAGAGAGGAATATTCTCTCTATTATTCAATCAAAGATCCTTTATTTAAAAAAAAATTGTATTTTTTTATTTTTAAGGTATGGTTTATGAGGTGATTCGGTACAACACCCAATTGATGAGTCTAAAGTAGGTGGAGGCTAATGCATGGCCTAGGATGAGAAGGGGGAGTAAGGAGAATGAGGTCTCCTAGACCTTGTCGTCCTTCAAGGAAGTAAGGGATATTATGAATGCTCTCACGAGTGATTAGGTTAGCATTTATTATTTATTTTTGGATTTTTCCATTTTAACTCTTATTTATTTTGAATTGTTTTTAAATAACTGAACTAATTTGGACATGTAACGCTCTTCCCTTGGAGTGGGTCGACAGATGCTATGAGGACTACTGACTTTCATCATAAACTAAAGCTCTTGTTGTCACATGAGTATGGGAATGGTTGATACCTATAGGAGCCCATGGTGAAGAGGAATATGAAAGGACATGAGGTGACTCCTCGGTCAAATTCCCTTTCTTCATGCGAGATCTGGAAAATATGACAGAAAAAGCAAGGACGGTTGTGATAATAGGGGAGCATTACAAAAATTATACCGATGCGATGGAAACACAAGATTAATTGGACTTCTTTCGAGTTAGTTGATTCCTTTATTTATCTATGACATAGAGGTAATTCTACCTTTGCGGGTAAGGAGAGGAGGCAGTGGAGCACCGGGGTCGTCGGCTCAGGCTTCAAGGAGTTGTTCAAAGGTAGCATTGGTTCCTCTGCTTTTAGAGTATGGGTTGTGTTCGAGGTATATGCAGATGGAATGGGGAGGCACCATCTCCTCTACGCACTTTTAGAGGGTCTTACTTCTAGGACAATGGAGGAAATGCTGTTAGGGATAAGGTTTTTTACCTTCTTCTTTTATTTCTTGATTCTGATTTTCGCATTTCTTAGAATTTGTTGATTTTGATATTTCTTCTTTATTCCTTCTTTGCAGACTGTTAGAGGGGATTATTTGTAAAACTCCCTACTTAGATATAAATTAACTTACCAAAAGGGTAATAATAACACCAAGACAAATGGGAGTTCATTCAAAGAATGAGGAAACTTTTCAGGAAAAACTAGTTTAAATCAAACCATGTTTACTACTTATAAAAGCATGAGTTATGTTATCAAGATAAGGTTACTCGGAAGACAAGAGAGACCAAGTTCAATAGAATCTAGGATTCTTTTATGCTCCATCAAGTAACTTAGCTGGCAAGGTTCCCGAGGAAATCGAGTTCAAGAATACAAGGAGTGAAACATATCTTCACGATTGATCACGTTGCAAAATATCTCGACACGATTTATCTAAACGTAATGTGAAATAACTTACCCGATGAGCATGTTGCGAGTAACCAATAGCTCACTTGATTTAAGTATTAATAAAATGTAAAAGGTGTTAATGTTGAGAGAACAAAATGACACAAATCAATATTCATTTTTCACATGATCCCAAGTGTGTTGACGTTTCATTATATATTGGTCAGTGCGCCTGAGCCACATGTTAAACTTGGAACACTATTAGTTAAAGTAATATTTTCTCTACATTTTAAGGAAGAATTTAACCCATCACTAATGAGTTTGTTCCACGTAAATATGCTAATAATAGTTTTCCATGATAATATTTCAAAAGGGAGAGATATACTCAAGAATGCACAGGTTAAAACAAAAACTATATATACTGCATTAATCCATTGAAGACGACACTCACGACGGACACAAAAGATACAAAACATATTTAAGCAAACACTTTCGCAAAAATGAAGAGATTATAAGAAGGGGTTTAAGAATTGTATACACTTTGAGAGGAGAGGTTTTATAATTGATATTGAGTTCTTGGAACTTTTATTTTCATTCTCTAACTGAAATAAAACTCGAGCTCCTATGGATGTAGCCCAAGTTCTATGTACCACATTATTTATCGTATTCTTACATTTGATTTCCTAATTTGTTTATATATCCCCTCACTACTGATATCACTTATCATTATGCTTGAAAATTATATTTTCCCATCACCATTAATTTGGGTAAAGCCTCAGTCTTACTATAAACATCCAGGTTACAAGAGAAATCACCACTTCTTCTTACATTCCAAACATAAGTGCACTCTTACATTTGGCGACTCTTCTAGGGAGGTATTCTCTTAAATATGGTGGATGAAAATCTAAACCGTAATATTTCATTCGATGATTTTCATCACTAGGAAGAGCAGACTGTTATTACACCTGCTACTGAGGTTCCTCAAGTCACTACTTCCACGAGATATGTTCATGAGGGAAAATCTTCACAAGCTCTATTTTTTTGCCCAATCAAATGACCAATCTCATGGTCAAATTAATTTAATTCCTTAAAAGTCAACAAGGAATAATGATTTTTTATCCCATGACGGATCCAAGTTCCTTCGTTACACCAATGGCACAACATGTCGCTCCTTTAATGGGAATTTCCGTTACACCTCCCAGTCTAATTATTCCTGTTATGATTAATACTTCTCCTAATATAATCCCAACTATTGAAGCTCCAATTATCGTTACTTATTTACCTCTAGTCACTCCACCATTGGCCAAGATAGTGTAAGAAACTATTTCATAAACTTTAACCATTGAAGAGGTTAAAAGGGAGATGATGAAGATGTTGGTGTCATCCTCACAAATATTTAGTGAGGCAATATCTCTTTATGATGACTTTCCTACTCCCTACCTAAAGGAGTATAATGATACGGATATATTACTCTAATACTTGAGAAGTTTAATGCGAGAGGAGGAAATTCAAAAAAACATTTGAAGAGATTTATTGAGTACTTTGGTGCTCATTGCAACAATAAAAAGTTACGTTTAAGGGAATTTTCAAAATTCCAAACTAGTAAAGATTACACGTGATATTTTCACTTAGCCCCAAGGAATGTGGCTACATGGGAAGATATATGCGAGTACAAATAATCACCACAAATAAATCTAAGTAGTTAAGGACGAACTAAGAATAAAAAAAATCTCACAATAAAAGGATTTATGTAGTTCGGGAATGGCCTACGTCCACGGGGTGTTTCTCTATTGTTATTACTTTTTTATGATTTGATATCAAGAAGTTACATGTCCCTTTTTCCCTTATGCGAGACTTAAATTTATAGAGAAGGAAGAGACATATGTAACAACCCAGATTTTTTTAATGGGTATTTTTAAACTAATTTTGAAAAATTAGAGAAAAATAAAATTTTGGATTTAATTATTTTTAATAATTAAATATGTTGGCTTTTATATTCATAATTCAGAAATGTAGATTACAAGACTCGTAATATGAGTATATATAAGTCTTGGTCCGTTTAGAAGAGTCCTCAAAACATAAAACTCTCAAAGATTCCTCAAAATATAAAATCTTTAGAAAAAAATATTAAAAAAAATATTTGAATATCCCATCGAGCTGAAATGTTTCCAGCTTCCTCTCATTTTCAGCTATTATGCCCTTAAATTTAAGCCAATTCCAACAGTTCGATCGTCCACAATGTTTTTTCCAATGTTTGTATCCGATTAGAACTATTTTATTAATCAAACTCTTAATCCTTCAAATATCACAAGAAATTCGTGGCTTGGCTTTTCAAATCACGTTTTAAACAACTTTTTAATCAGAAGACCTCTTCAAAATTATTCCCTTTCATCTATAAACTTTAGCCCCAAACTTAATCAAGTGTTTCACTCAATATTTTAACGCTTATTTAGTGTTTTCTCGAGTTTGGACTAATGAGTTTTGATTATTTTCACGAGGGGAACGTGATGGAGCAATCTGATTTTTGAGGCAGAATATATGTGACGATTTATGAGATGATTTTGAGGTACGGGACTTACACAATATGGTCCTAAATTCTCTGGAGAGTATTCCATTTGTTTTCCGTGTCAATTGCACTCATGTTGATTTGTGATATTCATTGGAATGCTGAAATATTGTTGAAATCTATTTTTGATTCATTGAGTTATATTATATTGTTGATTTAAGCATAGTGTCATGAGATTTTAATATGGCACGAAAGAATGGGCTCCCGCCAATAGTCAAAAAACTGTTATGTGGCTTTGAGATGCTTAGGGGAGGTGAGGTGAGGCCTGGTGACCCATTGATGTGTTGTTGAGAAATTAATATTGATATAATGCTTGAGTATTGCATTTGCTTTGTATATGCGCATTCGTATTGTTGTGATTTATTCATCCTGCTAATTATTTTTGAGCATCTATTCCTATCATATTGGGTACTTCCACATATTTTCTTTTAGTGGTAGGCTAGCGTGGATTGGGACGCTATGGACTATTTTGGAAGATTATTTTAGACCTTGGATTGGAAGATTCATTTTTTATGTATAAATTAGGGGTGTAAGTTTTGTTGAAGAATTGTGTATTTTGGGAGAAACATTATTGTAATCATTCTTGTGGAAGTGTAACCATTTATGGATTTGTTATTTAAATCATGGAAATTAAATACTCTATACTTATTGTTGATGGATTTAGTTTAGTTTTATCGAAATAGTACGCCGCGTGTCTTTTCAGGCGCACGGGGTGTTACAGATGGTATCAGAGCTTAGGTATATGACAACCCTAGGGTCTTTGGGTTTTGGGTCTAACATGCGTGAGAGACGTGCTTTCTTTGGAGATAGAGTATTTTGTTAAAGAAGTGTTAGGCATCGAGGTTGAGTTTATGATCTTGAAGTGAGAACATGTAGAATTGATTGAGGACTTTATTGTTCTGATTTTAAGGAAATAGAATCGAGTAGCATTTTATTTTCGAGTGTTAGGCTACGTCAAATTTCGATGACGAAATTCCTTGTTAGTGGGGAAGTATGTAACAACCTGTATTTTTGAAATGGGTATTTTTAATTTAATTTTGGAAAATTAGAGAAAAATAAAATTTTAGATTTAATTATTTTTAATAATTAAATATGTTGGTATTTATATTTTGATTTGAGAATTTATGTGTTGCGAAGATTATCGAAAATAGAAGTGATTGGTGATATGCGAGAGCGCGTGGTACGTCGTTATTTTCATAGTTATGTGTGTATATATAGGAGTTATATTTACTGTATTTTCGACCGTGGGATTACGTGCGGGTAGGATTGGGTGTATGAGCACCTAATCATAGCAATGTATGGTTAGGCATATGTGAGCCTTATTTTTTTGCGCATTTATGATTCGTTGAATTTCAAGGATGATATTCTTGTGCTAGTTGGGAAGTATGTAACATCCCGTAGTTTTATACCATATTTAATTTGATTAATTCGAATTTTTTGGAATAAAATAAAAATTTTAATTTAATTATTTTTGGGAACTTAAAATGTGAATTTTAATATTGAAAGGTTGGATTTTAATCTAAATTCAAATCGGAGTCAAAATGAAAAAGAAAACATTTATCACGGTCCTAGACCGTGACTAACGGGGCGAATTTTTTTTAGTGTGAATAGAATTCTATTAGCATTAGGACTCCTAATCATTATAAATTAAAACTAATCCGTGGCTAGGTCTTTCAAATCACTTTTTCTACAATTCTTCCTCAAGAAGACTTCTGCAAAATATTTCTCTTCCATCTAGAAACCTTTGCCCCAATTTTCTTCAAAGTTTCAACTCAAGACTTGTCAAGATTAACTGGGTTTTCTCAAGACGCGTCAAGAATGAATCTTTATCAACTTTTTGTGAAGAATACATCTTCAAGATCAGATTTCTTAATCAAATTTTATTCAGACATGAATACTCTATTCCTTTCCTTTAGTATTATGCATTTTAAGTGTCGCCTAAATCCTTAATCATATATTTTTTATTAAAATCAATTAGTAACCTAATTAGAGAAAGTGTACACTTAAATTTGGGATTGTTTTTATGAAAATTTTCAATATGAATTAAATCCTTGAAACCCTTGGGTGCGTAGGTTAGATTTTTGGGTGTTTATGGTTTTGGGTGTAGGCTCTCATGTAGAATTTTATGTGCATTTATTTATATGATTTTTGGGACGCGCTCACACTTATGATAAGTTGTGAAATTATAAAAGAAAATGCTTATGTCATTTTAAAATTATTGCATGTTAATTAATTTAACACTTTTCGAATCAAAGACGATGTTATGAATTGATTTAAATTAAATTGGCCCCCTTATGATTAAATTGTAATGTTGTGCCTATTGAATTGTGATTTGTGTGATTTATTTTAGTCACTTTTGTCATTGCGGGATGATGGGCTTTTGGGTAGTATTTTTGCTCAACTCTATTTTAGGATACTTACTAGGTATGGTACTAGTGGGTAGGCCTTGATTAAAATTTATACTTGCTAGGTATGGGACTGGTTAGTATAAATTCGTGGGGATTTTATATTTCGAGGTGGGGCAGATTTTTATGTCGTATCGTATTTTCATTAGCCTAGGCATGTGACTAGGACGTGTTTTATATTGGTAATTCATCATATATATAGGATAGGACGCATGTGTACTTGGGAACCTTAGGTATGGGACTAAGGGGTATTTTGAGTATCTCACATCGATAAAAAGGGTGGGGTAATTTATAAATTATGAAATTGAGAAAATGAGAATTAATACCTAAGATAAAAATGGGTATTAAAATGTATTGGTGACATAAATAGCAAGGGACGATAGTTTAAATGTGCCATCTATCGTTTTATGTCGTGTCGTGTGTGGATCCTTGTCAAATTGTGGGATTGACAGTTTAAAAGGATCAACGGTCGTTTTGACAAAGGGGTGTGTATTTTTTGTGGAGAGATCACCCGTGGAAGGAGGGCCGCTATAAGAATATATTTTGGTGGGAGAACCACCCTAGGCAGGAGGACCACCATACCTAATAATAAAGTGAGAATAATCATACATGTGGTTAATTTAATTAAATTAACAATCTGGGACTGCTGAATATTTTAAAATAATATTAGTGTGGATTTTTGGAATAAGAAATATCGAGTAGGTAGTTATTCTTTGTTATTGCGATTAACTATCTCGTCTTAAATTAAAATATTCTATTGAGATATTTATTGCATATAATTCTATTTTTTGGGTTCACAGACCCTATTTGATGGGAGTAGTGTGTATTCATGCTCAGGACTCTAACCTCGTGCGTTGACTAACTTTTCAAAAATAGTACTTTTACAAGCTACAAAGAATTATTTGAAGATTTTCTTAGAGGTGCAGTTGGAGTTGCTTGACCTTATGTGTATTGATTTAGTTTAGTTTTCCATAACTTCAAATTTACTTTGAGACACAGTTTATGGTTTTGATTGGGCCATTCGGTTCCAAAGTTGTTATGGGTTTTATTCATATATTTCACTGGATTCAGGTTGAGATTATTCAGTTTTAAATTATTGGAGATTGTCTCATCAATGGAGCTAAGCATGTGATGTTTTTCATATTAATTATTCGTTGGGATTAATTAATTTTTATCTTGTGGATTGATTTATTTATGTCTCACATCTGTCTCATGCTAAGAATGATATTTTATTTACTCACGTCCGGCTTAGTTTTGGTGGCAGCCGACGCCAGAATTTAGCGGGGTGTGACAACATAATCGTATTGGGATTGTTTGATTTATTGAGTATGCAGATGCTTTAAATGCTTTATCTCAAGGAGAGAAAGTATAATAGATTCTTGGTCATCAACCTTTCTGATTCCAATAAGGGTTATTGGAATCAAGGATTTACTACAAAAAATTGGCAACACCCACCTCTTTCTGAGGACGAAAAATATCAAGGGTTTTATACCTGGAGAGAAGGAGGGACATATGTCAACCTTATTTCTATTCTCTACACTTTTAAATTTATATGTTGATGAAATTACTAATAATAACCTTCTTATGTTTTTGTCCAGCTCGATCGCAGAAGAAAGAGCCCTCTTCTTCTCATTTTAATAGGGCAGAACTCATCAAGGTCTGGAAGCTGAGAAGGTCGTTGCTTGCAGGTAGTGATCACCCGAGGTCGTCATCTTTCCTTATTGAATAGAAAAATTCCACTAGCAGTTTCACTACTCGCCCTATGGACTCAATCCCTAATGTGCCCCTTCCTTCAGCAAGTGATGGGTCTTCCACCTCCTCCTTTGTTGAGTCACTAAGCGTTGATACCATCCGTGATATATAGGAAAAAGTGATTTATCCAAAGAAAATGATTCTTTTACTTGATGATGATATGACAACTTTCTCCATGTCTAAGGTTCCCAATAAGAAGGAGTTTGGGCCCCCTTCTGCTCCAGTTTTTATGACAAATCCACCCATCCGAGAAAATATTACAAAGGACATGACCACTTCTTATATTGTTTTTAATCTGTAATACCCCGTATTTTCTGCGTTATTTATTTTTGGGGATTAATTGAATTAAATGTTTATTAATTGGAAATTAAGCCGGATAATAATATTAACGAGATGTGAGTTAGTATTTTATTATAATGTGCATACTTGGCATTATATGAATATTGGTAATATTGATATTGTCGTGAGATATAAATACGGCAATTTGGGAATTTTACTTGACGCGTGTGACCGCTACGTCATGATATTGTGCTACATAATTAAAAAGTGAATTTTAGTTCCATTAACCGTATGGTCGTTTTGAGTGCGCCAACGCGTCCGAAAGGGTCGAGATAGTCAGAAAACACTAGCCGGAAGTTTAGTTTGGGTCCCGGGATATTTGTGGGCCATACCGACATCTTAAGGGGTAATTTGGTAATTTGTATTTTTGGGAATTAAAAAGTGACGAAAATGGAATTAATAAGCTGACTATTTCCTTAACCCACTTAACCCACTAACCCCACTATATGTCATTATGGGCTACGGGAGAAGTTGATATAGCAATTCAACTCCCACAAACCATTTCACACCTCCATTCTCCATTATCTTCAACCTTGGGAAAAGCTTGAGAGAGAGAGAGAGAAGGGAACCTTGAGAAGAACTTGAGAGAAAGAGAGAAGGGAAGAATTCTGCAGAAAAGAGAGAGAAGGAACAACTTTGTCACAAAGATTCTACACCAAATTCTGAGATAATTAAGGCAAGTGATTTAAACCCTTTTAATTCAAGATATGTTTCCATGTTTAGGAATTTTCGAAATTGATTTTTGGAGTTAAATTAGACCCATGAATTGAAAGATAAAAGCCATGATTTATGTAGGATTTGCATGTAGTATATTCTGGACGAAATTATATGTTGAAAACAGAATCTTGATGATCAAAAGGTAGAATTAGAAGAAACTTAATGATGTTCTTGAATGGAAGAAATCCGGGAAATTTTTGATGTAGTTTTAATCCAAAGTAAGCCTTTAAATGATGAATTATGGGATTTAGAATGTTACTACTGATATAGGATGTTAGTATAACGTTATAGTGACCTTATCTTGAAGTTTCATGCTTAAAAATGGTGAATTGGGACGAAACTGTAAATGCAAAACGAAGCAGTCCGTATCAGACCTGTGTAATCGATCGATCGACATTCATCAGTCGATCGATCGACCACAATCGATCGATCGAAGGTCAAGGTCGATCGATCGACCTTCCCAGAATGAATAAAGTTTTCCTTAATTGAATTTTAATGATGATAACCCTTGGATAATTTTGTTGGAGACATTGTGATTACCCTTAAACTTCAAGGAAGACCAGTAGGCATGATTATGAGATTGGACTTTAATTAGAATTTAATTTGAGGAATTATTCTAAATTAATGAAATTCGTTATGTGAGTTAATATTTGGGTTGATAGTACAAATTTGAATAATTTGATGAAATAAGGTTTGGGGCAGAAGTAAGGACCTTAGGTATAACGATGTTATATGAGGGAATCATGGGAACTTAATAGTCTATTCGAGACAGGTTTTAAGTTTAAAATATTACGACGTGAGACGTGTCGACTATTTAATTTATATATTGTCGGGATACTTGAAATATATGAATTGGGAATAATGGTATAATGATGTAGAGAATACCCTTATTAATATTGAAATATCTAAGATGTGTGAATGCTTAGTATATAATCTTATGTGTATGACATACCTACCATACTTGCTATCACGGAGGTTACGTTCGCTTAGGACCTTCTTATCCTTGTGTTGCCCGGATTTAGATTGGTGCCTAGAGGACATAATTCAAGAGAATGACTTAATTGTGAGTTAATAAGCCAGCTGACTATGGAGCGTAGGTATGTACGTGACCATGGATATGATTGAATTATGTTCGCCTCCATTTATGTGTGTGGTGTTGATTCCAACAATTCCTGAGAGATTCGGAATTTGTAATCCTTATGTACGTGATGTACCGGGATGGATAGCAGAGTATGTGTGCACCGCAGCTTAGCCTTTGGGTGCTTGTATTGTATATTTATGATGTGAAAATATACGGTTAATCGAGAAGGAATTTACTATAATAAATTGTGAGTATAATTATGGTAATGTTTTGTAAGATAAAAAGAGATCTTTTTGGTATTGTTAATAATTGTGAATCCGGGAATTAAAGTAGAACTCTCTATTTAATTATTAAGGTTGGAAATTTAACGAGAACCGAGTAGATGTGTTAGAAACTCTTTAGATAGTTATGAGATAACACACGAATGGGTACAGGAACGTTAGGAGTGCACAGTTAGACGAGAGGTGAGTATGTCATGTGAGAGCACGTCCTAACATGTACTTTGCATATACTGTTTTAAATGTTTTTAAAGCACTTGCAGGTTTTTAAAATATCTCCACATTCGGGCTCTGACCCGTTTGCTTCCAAATCTATCTTTTTGTAAAACCATTTTAGGTGCCCAGCCACAAGGTCACCATGCATAGGATTTCCATTCTGATGACGAGCTGTAGCTGCTTGTGGAAGCTACAGGGACTTGCTTTTAGACGCTTATATCATTTGGACTCCTTATTCATTATTCCTCAGTTGTAGGGCATGTCGTCCAAGTTCTATTAGATACATTTCCATTTCAGTTTTCAGACGTTGGCATGTATTCATTTCAGTATTCAGTATTTCATTACTTACTTCAGTTGTGAGATTGTATTATGAGGAGTTTTTCCTCCAGTTTTATTTATAGCATGTTACGGTTACTCTATTACTTCATTATGGTGAATGGTGTTATTATTTCTTCATTACTTGCATGTTAATCAGACTTTAAATTAAAATTTGGCACTTACTTTTTAAATACTAGGTGGTTAGTAATAATAAAACGTTTTCGACAGTGATGCTGTTAACTGAGCCAACTTGGCATTTTGAATTAATTTTATAAAGGAGTAGCTACCCGGTGTTTAATTAGTCGGGGTGTCACAGGTGGTATCAGAGCATCAGGTTCTAGTGTCCTTTAGGATCTGAACGGCTTATTATGTTTTCCGCTGAGCTTTCTTTGATATAGAGCCTTATATTTTAGGACTGTTGTATTCTTTGTTTATGCTACGCTCTTCAGCTATTTTAAAGTTTATAACTACGAACTTATAGACTTTATTCTTATTTCAGAATGCCTCCACGACGTGCACCACGAGTTCCCAGGAATGCAGCGCCAGAACCACAGCCCGCACCGGTTCAGGGCATGATGAACGCCGCTGAGGTTGCAGCTATTGTAGCCCAAGCGGTAAATGCCGCCATTGCCGTTGTTCAGCAGGCACCGCCTCAGGCGCCGGCTGTCGCGCCAGTTCAGGCAACTTCATTTCCGTCTGCTTGGGAGCGTGTACGTGACGCTATTCAGAAAGCGCATCCGCCAGAGTTTGCAGGCAGCTCAGATGTAGTAGTCTCGAGCCAATAGAGGAAGGATATACAGCGGCACTTAAGGATGTATGAGTGCACGGATGTTCAGAAGCAGGTGCTAGCTACTTTTAAGCTAGTTGGATCTGCATTGCAGTGGTGGGAGTCTATTACCACCGTAGAGGAGAGGGATACTCTCACTATTCATGAGTTTTGGGTGCGGTTCGACCGCAAGTACTTTCCGTCAGCAGTTCATACGGAAATGAGGAGGAGATTGATGAGTCTGAGGCAGGAGGGCAAGACCGTGGCCGAGTATGAGGCCGAGTTTACTAATCTGTTGAATATCGTTCCTGATGAGATACCGACAGAGAAGAAGAAGATTGAGAAATTTACCGACGGGTTATCATGGAGGATCCGTCAGCATTTGTTAGGGAACCTTTCGTTGGCCACATATTCTGATGTGGTTAACGCTGCATTGTTACATTGCCAGGACCACCGTTTTCATATGGCCGAGGGCAAGAGGTCGGGAGAGTCTAGCCATCAGGGCAGGACTGGAGGACATGGTGCCGGTGGGGCACAATCTTTTCACGGGCAGAGACAGGTAGAACAGGGTTCTCAGCAGGGAGATCAAAAGAGGTTCCGTTCAGAAGGTTTCAGGAACGGTCAGGGAGGATTTCGAAATGGCCAGCAGGGTCATAACGGTCATCAGGGCCAGCAGGGTCAAAATGGCCAACATCAGCAGTTTCAGCAGGGCCAGCAGGGCCAAGGGAGGAATGGTAACGGCCACCAGGGCCGGGGACAGCAAGGGCAGAGGGGAGGGAACTTCCCAGGGAAATGTTTCATTTGTGGTAAGATTGGCCACAAACGTCAGGAGTGTCCTGATAAGGGCCGGGCCCCACAGCAGCAGCAGCAGGGTGCTCGACAGGAGCCACAGAGGCCACTCTTTCCACCAGCCCTTCCAGCTCCAGCTCAGATCATTCCAGCAGTTCCTGTGCAGCCGGGGCATCTACAGTATGGACGTGTTTACAACGTCCACCAGGCTGCAGTTCCACAGGCACCGCCCGCGATTGAGGGTACGTTTCCTATCCATGGCACTATGGGTCGGGTATTATTTGATACGGGTGCTACACATTGTTTTATAGCTACACACTTCGCAAAGGCGTTAGGATTGTTAGCCACAGCGGAGAGCACAGTTACGTGTGTCGACTCACCTTTGGGGAATGGGTCACTTATATTCTTTATATGTCGGGGAGTGGGGGTAGAGATTGGTGGTTTGGTATTACCTGCGGACATGTTGGTACTAGATATGCATGTTCACGATGTTATTATCGGTATGGATTGGCTCGCTGATCATAGAGCAATGATTGATTGCTTTGGTGGGAGCATTGTTTTTGCCATTCCGGGGCAAGAGATGTTTGTTGTGGCGATGCCTCGCCCAGAGGGAGGCTCGACCGCTCATTTATATTACATTGAGGAGGATACCTCTAAGGAGGTTGTAATTCCTTTAGATTCGATCCCAGTCGTCAGGGAGTATTCTGATGTGTTTCAGGAGATACCAGGCCTACCCCCCAGTCGTGAGATAGATTTCGTTATAGACTTGTTACCAGATACGAGACCTATAGCACGTGCACCATACCGTATGGCTCCAGCTGAGATGAGGGAGTTACGGGATCAGATTGAGCAGTTGTTGGGTCAGGGGTTTATTCGGAGGAGTACTTCACCGTGGGGTGCCCCTGTGTTGTTCGTGAAGAAGAGGGATGGTTCACTGAGGTTATGTGTGGACTATCGAGAGTTAAACAAGGTCACGATACGGAACAAGTATCCGTTGCCTCGAATCGATGACCTATTTGACCAGTTGAGAGGAGCTTCTTACTTCTCAAAGATTGATTTACGATCTGGTTACCATCAGTTGCGTATCAGGGAGGTCTTATCGAGATATGGTTCCTACGAGTTTCAGGTTATGCCATTTGGTTTGACCAACGCTCCAGCAGCATTTATGGACTTGATGAATAGGGTGTTCAGGGATTACCTAGACCAGTTTGTCATTGTCTTCATCGATGATATTTTGGTTTACTCCCAGACAGAGGAGGAGCATGCCGAGCACTTGAGACTAGTTTTGCAGACACTGCGCCATAATGAGTTGTATGCAAAATATGAGAAGTGCGGGTTTTGGCTGAAGGAGGTTCAGTTTTTGGGGCATATTATTTCCGACCGGGGAATATCGGTTGATCCGGGGAAGGTATCCGCGGTGAGGGAGTGGGGACAGCCCACGACACCGACAGAGATCCGTAGTTTCTTGGGCCTAGCAGGTTACTACAGGAGGTTTATTCGGGGTTTCTCCACGATAGCGGGTCCCATGACACACCTAACCCGTAAAGGTGTGCCATTCATTTGGAGTGATGCCTGTAAGTTGGCATTTGATGAGCTGAAGGACAAGTTAACCTCAGCACCTGTGTTAGCATTGCCGAGACCGGGAGTTGAGTACCTTGTTTACACCGATGCGTCCTTACAAGGACTTGGAGGTGTACTGCAGCAGGAGAGTCAGGCCATAGCTTATGCTTCCCGTAAGCTTAAGCCTCACGAGAAGAATTACCCTACCCATGACTTGGAGTTAGCGGCAGTGGTATTTGCCCTTCGTATTTGGAGACATTACCTATTGGGGGAGAAATTTCGATTGTTCACGGACCACAAGTCCCTTCAGTACCTATTCACGCAGAAGGAGTTGAATATGCGACAACGGAGGTGGCTTGAATTCGTGAAGGATTATCAGTTCGATATCCAGTATCACCCGGGGAAGGCTAACGTGGTGGCAGACGCGTTGAGTCGTAGACCGGTAGATGAGGTGGCAGATGTGTGGAAGGCCAAGTGGAAAGAATTGGGACACCAGGATGCAGTGGCCCGATCATTCATGTCTGTGATGACTGTTACACCGCAGATTGTCACGAAGGTGGTGAAGGCACAGGCAAATGACTCGTTCTGTCAGGAGCAGATAGTTCGATTATTAGCAGAGGGAGCTGAATCCTATACCGTTAGCTCAGACGGGGGATTACGCTTCAATGGGAGATTGGTGGTTCCAGAAGGGGAGGAATTGCGGCATGAGGTGATGGCAGAGTCGCACGGCTCACGGTTCGCGGTACATCCCGGAGGGGACAAAATGTACCAAGACATGAGACGTCAGTATTGGTGGAGCGGGATGAAGAGAGATATTGTCGAGTTTGTCTCAAAATGCGCCACTTGTCAGCTCGTAAAAGTGGATCATCAGAGACCGGCAGGACTGTTACAGCCATTAGAGGTCCCGATGTGGATGTGGGAGAGCATCTCTATGGACTTTATCACGGGGTTGCCTACATCGCAGAGAGGGCACGACTCCATTTGGGTGATTGTGGACAGGTTGTCGAAGGTCGCTCATTTTCTACCCGTCAGGACAGATTACACTGCGGGACAGTATGCCCAGCTCTTTATTTCAGAGATAGTGAGACTTCACGGGGTGCCCTTAAATATCGTGTCTGACCGAGACAAGGTATTTATTTCACGGTTTTGGGAAAGTTTTCAGCAGGCCATGGGCACGGAATTGCGGTTGAGTACGGCGTATCACCCGCAGACCGATGGACAGACCGAGCGCACAAATCAGATGTTGGAGGACATGCTACGTATGTGTACCATTGACTTTAAGGGTGGATGGGAGCAGTATCTTCCACTGGTGGAGTTTGCTTACAACAACTCCTATCAGTTCACCATTGGCATGGCTCCATTTGAGGCATTGTACGGTAGACCTTGTCGTTCCCCAGCATGCTGGTTGGAGGTGGGGGACAATAAACTACTTGGGCCAGAAGTGATTCAGGATACTTCGGCAAGGATAGAATTGATTCGCAGTCGCATTCGGGTGGCTCAGGACAGACAGAAGAGTTATGCTGACGCAAAGAGATTTTCCAGAGAGTTCCAAGTAGGGGACCAGGTTTTGCTCAGGGTATCTCCTATGAAGGGGATTATGCGTTTCGGGAAGAAAGGGAAGTTGGCACCGAGATATGTGGGACCATTTCCTATTATTGAGCGGATTGGACCGGTTGCGTACAGACTTGGGTTACCGGAGCATTTACATCGGATTCACGATGTGTTTCATATTTCCTCGCTTAGGAAATACCTTAGAGATGATTTGGCTCATTCTCTCATTGTTGTGGAGGATATTGATCTCCAGCCGGATAGTTCTTACGAGGAGGGGCCTATTGCTATTCTAGACCGAAGTGAGCGGAAACTGCGGTCAAAGATAGTTCCGTTAGTGCGTGTTCAGTGGCGACATCATAATGTCGAGGAGTCCACATGGGAGCGCGAGGATGAGATGCGCGAACGTTATCCAGAGTTATTCTTACCAGGTACTTTCTAGTTCCGAATTTCGGGACGAAATTCAGTTATTAGGGGGAGAGTATGTAATACCCCGTATTTTCTGCGTTATTTATTTTTGGGGATTAATTGAATTAAATGTTTATTAATTGGAAATTAAGCCGGATAATAATATTAACGAGATGTGAGTTAGTATTTTATTATAATGTGCATACTTGGCATTATATGAATATTGGTAATATTGATATTGTCGTGAGATATAAATACGGCAATTTGGGAATTTTACTTGACGCGTGTGACCGCCACGTCATGATATTGTGCTACATAATTAAAAAGTGAATTTTAGTTCCATTAACCGTATGGTCGTTTTGAGTGCGCCAACGCGTCCGGAAGGGTCGAGATAGTCAGAAAACACTAGCCGGAAGTTTAGTTTGGGTCCCGGGATATTTGTGGGCCATACCGACATCTTAAGGGGTAATTTGGTAATTTGTATTTTTGGGAATTAAAAAGTGACGAAAATGGAATTAATAAGCTGACTATTTCCTTAACCCACTTAACCCACTAACCCCACTATATGTCATTATGGGCTACGGGAGAAGTTGATATAGCAATTCAACTCCCACAAACCATTTCACACCTCCATTCTCCATTATCTTCAACCTTGGGAAAAGCTTGAGAGAGAGAGAGAGAAGGGAACCTTGAGAAGAACTTGAGAGAAAGAGAGAAGGGAAGAATTCTGCAGAAAAGAGAGAGAAGGAACAACTTTGTCACAAAGATTCTACACCAAATTCTGAGATAATTAAGGCAAGTGATTTAAACCCTTTTAATTCAAGATATGTTTCCATGTTTAGGAATTTTCGAAATTGATTTTTGGAGTTAAATTAGACCCATGAATTGAAAGATAAAAGCCATGATTTATGTAGGATTTGCATGTAGTATATTCTGGACGAAATTATATGTTGAAAACAGAACCTTGATGATCAAAAGGTAGAATTAGAAGAAACTTAATGATGTTCTTGAATGGAAGAAATCCGGGAAATTTTTGATGTAGTTTTAATCCAAAGTAAGCCTTTAAATGATGAATTATGGGATTTAGAATGTTACTACTGATATAGGATGTTAGTATAACGTTATAGTGACCTTATCTTGAAGTTTCATGCTTAAAAATGGTGAATTGGGACGAAACTGTAAATGCAAAACGAAGCAGTCCGTATCAGACCTGTGTAATCGATCGATCGACATTCATCAGTCGATCGATCGACCACAATCGATCGATCGAAGGTCAAGGTCGATCGATCGACCTTCCCAGAATGAATAAAGTTTTCCTTAATTGAATTTTAATGATGATAACCCTCAGATAATTTTGTTGGAGACATTGTGATTACCCTTAAACTTCAAGGAAGACCAGTAGGCATGATTATGAGATTGGACTTTAATTAGAATTTAATTTGAGGAATTATTCTAAATTAATGAAATTCGTTATGTGAGTTAATATTTGGGTTGATAGTACAAATTTGAATAATTTGATGAAATAAGGTTTGGGGCAGAAGTAAGGACCTTAGGTATAACGATGTTATATGAGGGAATCATGGGAACTTAATAGTCTATTCGAGACAGGTTTTAAGTTTAAAATATTACGACGTGAGACGTGTCGACTATTTAATTTATATATTGTCGGGATACTTGAAATATATGAATTGGGAATAATGGTATAATGATGTAGAGAATACCCTTATTAATATTGAAATATCTAAGATGTGTGAATGCTTAGTATATAATCTTATGTGTATGACATACCTACCATACTTGCTATCACGGAGGTTACGTTCGCTTAGGACCTTCTTATCCTTGTGTTGCCCGGATTTAGATTGGTGCCTAGAGGACATAATTCAAGAGAATGACTTAATTGTGAGTTAATAAGCCAGCTGACTATGGAGCGTAGGTATGTACGTGACCATGGATATGATTGAATTATGTTCGCCTCCATTTATGTGTGTGGTGTTTATTCCAACAATTCCTGAGAGATTCGGAATTTGTAATCCTTATGTACGTGATGTACCGGGATGGATAGCAGAGTATGTGTGCACCGCAGCTTAGCCTTTGGGTGCTTGTATTGTATATTTATGATGTGAAAATATACGGTTAATCGAGAAGGAATTTACTATAATAAATTGTGAGTATAATTATGGTAATGTTTTGTAAGATAAAAAGAGATCTTTTTGGTATTGTTAATAATTGTGAATCCGGGAATTAAAGTAGAACTCTCTATTTAATTATTAAGGTTGGAAATTTAACGAGAACCGAGTAGATGTGTTAGAAACTCTTTAGATAGTTATGAGATAACACACGAATGGGTACAGGAACGTTAGGAGTGCACAGTTAGACGAGAGGTGAGTATATCATGTGAGAGCACGTCCTAACATGTACTTTGCATATACTGTTTTAAATGTTTTTAAAGCACTTGCAGGTTTTTAAAATATCTCCACATTCGGGCTCTGACCCGTTTGCTTCCAAATCTATCTTTTTGTAAAACCATTTTAGGTGCCCAGCCACAAGGTCACCATGCATAGGATTTCCATTCTGATGACGAGCTGTAGCTGCTTGTGGAAGCTACAGGGACTTGCTTTTAGACGCTTATATCATTTGGACTCCTTATTCATTATTCCTCAGTTGTAGGGCATGTCGCCCAAGTTCTATTAGATACATTTCCATTTCAGTTTTCAGACGTTGGCATGTATTCATTTCAGTATTCAGTATTTCATTACTTACTTCAGTTGTGAGATTGTATTATGAGGAGTTTTTCCTCCAATTTTATTTATAGCATGTTACGGTTACTCTATTACTTCATTATGGTGAATGGTGTTATTATTTCTTCATTACTTGCATGTTAATCAGACTTTAAATTAAAATTTGGCACTTACTTTTTAAATACTAGGTGGTTAGTAATAATAAAACGTTTTCGACAGTGATGCTGTTAACTGAGCCAACTTGGCATTTTGAATTAATTTTATAAAGGAGTAGCTACCCGGTGTTTAATTAGTCGGGGTGTCACATAATCCTACCCAAAAAGGGCATCCCAGACCTTGGGAAGGACCACTAGATAATGTCGGTGGCTAATAATCCATCTTTGGCCTTCGGATTGTTGAAGGGGGAGTGCTAGTGCTTGACTGCAAGCAAGTTAACAAGTTGACACATGATCAGCTTTCTTCACACGCCACTGAGGCGTTATCCCTGATAAAGACAAACTTCTCTCAGTTTTTAACTCTTATGTTTTGTCTAGATTGATGAATTTAACATAATCCTCTTTTTTCTTTTGCAGATTGGGACGGATTTCATCGCCATTCTGGAAAAATACTCTGATCAGTCCAAGGTCACCAACGAGCTGACAATGGACTTGGAAAAGTCTAAATAATATCTTGTTACTGACCAAAAGGCATATAAGGAAAAGAAGAAATCCACTGACTTGGAGATGGATGAGATAAAGAATGAGCGTGACTCGCTAAAGGTCACGTGAGACCAACTGAAGGTCGAACACGACTAGCTAATGGTAGAGCATAGCCAGTTGAAGAATGCTTAGGAGGACCAAATAAAATCTCTGTATGTCACCAAGGTTGTATGATATAATATTTAGATATGAGGAGGCCTTTTCCCATGTAAAATGCCAGTTGACTTTCATTAGAAAGACTAACTTCAAGAAAAGGATGGGATGCTACTTTGACAAAGGCCAACGTTCCAGCCGAGTCTATATATTTTTGCGAGCACGATCCAAGTTCCCCACCAAGAGAAAAAAAAATCAATCAAGTAGATGCTACTGCCGACTAAGGGTCCTCCAACGATGATCAGGGAAGAGTCCCTAAAACGTAAGTCGAGGTGAAAGAAAAGGAAGTCAAAGATTAGTTAGGAATAGTTAGCTTCAGAATCCGTGTAATTTTTTGTTTATTTATAAGGGCCTTACTCCATTTTTTTATAATGAAAGATTTTTCCAATGTTTGACTTTGACTGTTATTACTGTTGAGTAATTTTCTTTTATTCTTATATCTTGGCCATGTATTTGAAGGGATTCCACCCTTTGCTGGTGACCTAGATACCATCCTTGGTCAGGAAGCTAGTATTCAATCTCATCGTGCTTTCATCTGTGGTCGAAAAGCTCTTCATAAAAAGATCAAAGATTATAAAGAATAATCCATCTTGGTTGCCATACTTAAGCTCCATTATATCTTTAGGAAAGATCCTCTTGCGGGATGGGCTTCTAGTTATAAATAGAGGTGCATGGATGCTCCTCTCAGGCTGGATGAAGCCAAACAGTTGGTGTATAAGCATGGTTGGTTAAACACTTTGGGATTCATTAAGGTCCCAAAGGATTACCAACTCTAGTATTAGTATCAAGTTAACTGCACCGTCATTGTGCATTTGGAAGTGAAGAAAGTTGGGTCCACCTTGATGTCGCTCCTCTTTAACTAAACAAATATTATTGGCTACCTATGAGAGTGATGATGAGTTTAATTTAACCCCTGATGATGGTAGAAGAGCCGCAATGGCCTAGGTGATAACTCTTAGGGGACAAAAGTTGTATAAGTTATTTTAGCCTTTCACAAATATAAGTTTTAATTTTCCGTTGATGTACACTTTTCCTTGTGTAATTTTGTATTATTTATTTGTGTAATTACACATTGTACATTTTTTAATATGAGCAAGTTTATATTTCCTGTCTTACCTTTTAGATCTTGTCATCACATTACCTTAGGCCTAGATTAAACATTGGAAAAAATGCACCTGGTTTTAGGTCCATCCACCCATTTAGGATTTTTGGCAGACCAAAATCAGGTTTACTTAGTGCCTAGGGATCCCCTATAGGCCTTTTGCTTGCCCGGGCAATTCTTAAGGTTTTTGCATTTTTTATGACGAAAATATTAAAACTTGTCTTTTAGATTAAATATAATCAAACTAAGGTGATAATGGTCAATGTTCGATCAAAATTTAAAAGTGTAAGACTACCTTTTAGAACAATCTTGAATGCTAAATGAACCACTTGGCCACTCAGGCTTGTACTTAATTGAATTTAAAAGTTAAAATATTTCTAGCAACATAAGTTGGGAACTAAAAATTGGAAGAAATAAATAAACAAAGTAGAAATAACTCTTTCTTAAGTTGGTTGTATTCCAAGCCCTTGGTATCTCTCTTCCATTCGTTGTTTTCAAGTGGTAGGCGCCTTGAAAATCACCCTAAATAACCTTGAATGGTCCTTCCCAGTTTGGCACCAAATTTCCATCTGAAGGTTTTTTAGCATTTTTGAGCACCTTTTTGAGGATATAGTCACGAATTTGGAATTTCAACAGGTTTATGACCTTATTGTACTGCTTAGCCAACTACTTTTAGTATGAGGAAAATTTTATAAGGACCTGCTCCCTTCGTTCATCAACGAGGTTAAGCTCAGTCCTGATAATTTCTTTTTTAAACCCTCTTCGACAACGGTGGTCTTTATGGTTGGTAGACCAACTACCAAAGAGATAACATCTTCCATTCTGTAGGCTAAAGCAAAGGGCATTTCGCTAGTTGATCTTTTAGGCATAATACGATATGCCCATAGCATATGGGGAAGCTAGTCCATCAAACCTCATTTTTCCCTCTCTAGTCTCTTCTTTATATTGTCAAGAATTATTTTGTTAAATGCCTCAGCTTGCCTATTTCTCTAAGGACAGGCCATAGAGGTAAAGTGATGTTTGATGTTATGGCTGTTGTAGAGGGGCTTCGAGATAATCCTGAGATTAGGGATAATCCAGCCATTGGCAACAGTGTTTGGGGTTAAGACAGCGTGGCACCTAAAGCGAGGAAGCTTAGCGTAGCAACTCATACTTTAGCTTGCTGATTACTTAGTTATAATGTATCTTTTCTTTGTATTGGCTATGAGCTATAACGATTGTAATGATGTAAGGAGAATAATGAACCTGTGTGAGGTCGCACGGTACTCGCGAGAGGCCAGGCTTGGCAGAGCCTGGGAGAGATTTCATGCTCTATCGAACGACCACACCGCGGGAACTTTAGAGGGACTTGGTTTGGAGGATTGAGAAGTAAAGCACCGTTGGGACTTGTCCTGATCATCTTAGATACACCTGGTAAAACACTGAAGAATCCTAACCGTGAAACCTCAGGCGGAGCATCTTGGAGTTCCATCGGGCGTTGAGTCATGAACCAAATAACCCTCAACTCAATGTCACATCTACTGTAGGTGATGTCACTAGCTAGCTAAACAATGTCAAACATGCACTTGAGTAAACCACCGTGGTATTTGGGGCAGTCAGGCAGTTGGTGAGCCACCTCTGCAATAACATCCCCCTGACACTCAGTGGTTAGCCAAAAGGCATGTCTTGGCATTTAATGTTTAGGACGTGGAGACAACTAGTGCATTAGGCATTTAATGTTGTGACATAAAGTGTGCGGGATGTCTTTCACAGTCTTAAATGACTGAGTTGCCTCGGGGGTGGTGGGGGGAGGGGGGGCTATTTAAGGACCCCAACCACCTTTGAGGAGGGGAGGTTCTTTTGAGAATCAAGGAGTTGTTGCTAGAGAGAGTTATTATAGACCAGAGAGTTTCACCCACTAACCATTGTTATTAATCACAAAGCTTTTAATACATGACAGAGATAAAAAGGGTGTTTTGGGTGTGTTTCTACCTGCCTACTAAGGTGTATCTAGGATGCTTACTTCCCTCTCCCTCTAGATGAGCTACTTCTAAAAAATTTCATTACTACTTTTCTAAGTTATACACGAGAGATTTGTGAGTTTAAATCGAGCTTCATCTTCATTAGGCCTGTGTTGGCAGGTTCTATTACTAATCTAAAGTTTTGGGCTAATTAACTTATCATTACCATACTTAAAAGGGGTTCTGCCTCCATCTACGATCTAAAGTACCCTCTTACATTTGGCAACTCTACTGGGGAGGCATTCTCCTAAGTAAGGAGTATGGCGCAAGATAATGCTACTCGAAGACTCAACTTTGATGATATCCAACATAATGAAGAACAGACTGCGAGGGAGCGAAAGGCCCTACGGGATGGGGCTCCTCGAGTGGAGGTGCCTCCGGTTCTGACGACGTTAGGCGTTTCGGGGGAGACACAACCTTCCACGAGCGCGGGGTTGGGACCAGCACAGATGGCGCTCCTCATGAGTAAATTTTATGAGTTTTTGCAAACCCTAGTAGCTTCGACTATGCTGGGAGGACTTTCAAAACACCGGGGTAGCTCCAATGGCCCCACCAGGTGCAGGTATTGCTGCAACAATCCCAGTAAGAGTACCCTCTATTGTGAATACAGTAGTGGGAACTTCAGGTGTTTCGACAACACCACCGGTAACGTTCGTTTCAGTTGCAACGGACACTCAGCCCGTGGCAACGCTGTTGGTTGCCCTGGTGGCATCACCCATGGAGGAAATGAGAAAAGAGATGCAGAAGGAGATGTTAAAGTTCATGCAAGTTTCCTCACAATCATTTGGGGAGGTGGCTTCAGTTTTTGATGACTTTCGAACACCTTATCCTCATAAATACAATGATGAGCCTTACCCAAAGGACTATATTCCCCCTATCTATGAAAAATATACAGGGAAAGGTGGGAACCCGAAGGAGCACATTAAGCGTTTTATTAAAAACTTGGGAGTACATTGTGATGATAAGAAGCTCAGATTAAGGGAGTTTTCCAAATCCCTAACCGATAAAGCATACACCTGGTACTACCACTTGACTCCCAACAGCGTTTCTACGTGGGAGGAGATGCATGTATTGTTTGTCCAAAAGTTCTTTCTGGGAGAAGATGAGTTCACCTTAACCCAACTTGGAAGGGAGAAGCAAATACTTGGGGAAGAGGTGGTGGCCTATGTTCGAAGATTCAGGGAAAGGTCCCTCGATGTAAGGGAGGAGGCCAAAGAGCCCAACTTATTACAGATTTGTGCTAAGGGACTGCTTCCTGAATACATCTACCATCTTATCAATGAGATGCGCAAGGGAACTTTTGCGGCATTCTTGAAAGCGGCGAGAAACATCTCTTTGGTGGTGCGACCCAATCCAGTGGTGGCACCCATGATGTTCAAGCAGCCGATGCAACCTGCGGGGGGGAGGTCTCAGCCCCTACTTATAGGGTACGCCGAGGGGGAAGATAGTGGCAAAGAACCGAAGAGGGACAACAAGAGGAAGTTTGGAAGAGACAGAGAAGACCTACCACCATTGCATTGCACGATAGAAGAGGCGGTGAGTTGTTATAACGCGATGGTCCAAGGGGGAACAGTTTATGAACCAAAAGGCATTTCGATGGAAGAACTCGATGCTGCAACGAAGGCGGATCCTAAATATTGTTAGATTCATTGCAAGATCCAGCATCCAACAGAGAGCTGTTTCACGCTAAGAAGAATTATTGATAGGTACATGAAGGGGGTAACGTTGCAGATCCCCCCACAAAATGTCAACAATAACCCACTACCAGCGCATGGGGCCAATCTCGTGGTGGCCTATGATGAAGAGGTGAAGAGAGAAGAAGGAGAGGAGTACAAGGAAGATTTGGAGATTTGCACCATGGGAATGGCTAACGTCGTGTTAGCTTACGATGAAGCAAGCACCAAGGATGCGAAGGATGTATATGATGCCGAAAGTGAAGAGGTAGATCCGACCTTAGAATATGGGGCAGTTTCAAAATCCTCGAAGTTCACTTGGTTCTTCGAACAAGTGCGGATTCCAAAGGAGAGTAGGCTGGAGATAACCTGGGTGCTACTTGATATTTTGAAAAAGAATGCGGTCCCTTCACTCAGATGGAAGGGACCCATGGCTAGGTTGGTGAGAAGGTTTCTATCAGAAGTAACCTTCAGCGACGCAGATAGGGCTATAAGGTTCCCTCACAATGGGCCATTGTATGTGACCGCCAGGGTCAACGGAGTTAGTTTCGCAAGGACTCTTATGGATGGGGGAGCTTCCATCAATATCATGCCAATCAACTCCTTCCACGCGGCCAATATTCCAGAAGAAAGGCTGGTTCCCATGCCCTTGGTGATTTTGGGGTACGATAATCAATCTTCCAAGTCCATTGGATACGTTAACGTTGGGATTATAATGGGAAATCTGAGTTCCCATATCATGTTCCACATAATAGAGAGTGCATCTTCCTATCATCCACTAATAGGAAGGGTGTGGATGCACAACCAAGACCAAGTTCCTTCTACATATCACCAATGTGCTAAGGCAAATGCCAAGGGGATAGAGGTGACCATTAGGTCCACAAAGAGGCCCTTCGTTGTTGAAGAAGCTCACTTGGTGGACGCAGCGTTTTACATAGAGTTCGAAGAAGATGTCTGGATCTTGATAAAAAGAATGGAGGGAGAATGGATTCCCTCGATCAGAGAAAGGATGGGGCCCTTGGACGAGCAGAAAAAGGCGGTTACAAGCGATACAAGGGAAATGGTCGAAGAAGATCACCAGGTGGACCCTCGGCCCCAAGGCGTCTCGAAGCAACTTAAAGACAGAATGAGGTCCAGAGTGGACCCGATAGAGCATGAGGTCCAACGACAGAGCGTGCTGAGTCGATTCTCAGGTGAAAAAGTCGTTGAAGCTTCTAGAGATAAGAAGAGGAAGGCGATCACCATTACCAGCAGGCAGTGCAAGAAAGTTGTTGCCGAGGAAGAAAAGGTGGTGTATAGATTGTAACGGTGTGATAGGGAAGCCGAAGAAACTGAGGATGAGGTTGAACCAATATATGAATGTTTTTTAGTAGATCTATGGGGGCAGTTCACGGTGATAGACAATTCTAGAATACAGAAATTCATGGAAGAAATCGCCGAGGAACCAAATTACATGGCAAATCAGCCAAAGCCCCGGGCACAAGAGTTGGAGGAATTGAACCTGGCAAAAGAAGGAGAGGATCCAAGACCCATCTTCATCTCGAAGGATCTCAGTAATAAAAAATAAGAGGTCTTGTTCGAATTGATTCGGGAGTTTATAGATGTCTTCGCATGAAAATACACGAAAATGGAAGGGCTGGATGAGGAAGTAAGCTGCCACAGGTTGAACGTAATGCTTTCAGCCATTCCAGTGAAACAGGCAACAAGAACGTACAAGCTCGAACTGGATCTGAAGATTAAAAAGGAGGTCCAGCGCCTGCTAATGGCAGGGTTCATCGTACCGATACAATACCCACTCTGGCTATCCAGTATTATCCCAGTGGAAAAGAAGGACAAAAACCAGATAAGGATCTGTGTGGACTTCAGAGATTTGAATAGAGCTTGTCCTGAAGATGAGTTACCTCTACCCTCCATTGATAGCCTTATAGACGCGACGGTTGGTCATGAGATGTATAGCTTCATGGATGGGTATGTGGGGTATAATCAGATCAAGATGGACCCCTCAGATACAGAGAAAATGACATTCAGAACGTTGTTAGGTAACTTCATGTACAAGGTGATGTCATTCGGCCTTAAGAACGCTGGGGCGACGTATCAGAGAACGATGATGGCCATCTTTCATGACTTCTTCCACAAATTTATGGAATTCTACATGGATGACTTGGTCATCAAATCAAAGGAGGAGGGGTCTCACCTGAGCAATTTGAGGGAGGTGTTTTCTCATTGTAGAAGGTATAAGTTGAGGATGAACCCATTGAAGTGTGTTTTTAGAGTAACGAGTGGGAAATTCTTGAGTTTTGTGGTTGATAGACAAGGGGGACAAATGGACTAGGACAAAATGCGAACGATCTTGGAAATGCCAAGTCCTAGAATAACGAGGGAGTTGAAGATCTTCCTCAGTAAATTCTCCTACCTTAGGAGATTTATTCCTAGATTGGCCGAAGTAACACACCCGTTGATGCAGCTGTTGCAAAAGAGCACGAAGTTAAGGTGGGAAGAGGATCACCAGGAGTCTTTCGCTGGGTTAAAGAAGATGATGGTTTCACCACAGACCATGGTTCCCCCAAGGGAAGGAACGCCGTTGTAGTTATCTCTCACATCTACCACGAGGTCCGTCGGAGCTTTGCTGGCATAGGAAATTGATGGGCAAGAAAGACCAGTCTACTACTACAGTAGAATCATACATGGGCCAGAGATTAGATACGGCAGTTTAGAAAGGCATTATTTAGCCTTAGTCTTTGTAGCACAAAAACTTAGGCATTATATGTTGTCTTTTATAATTCATATTGTAACTAAATGCGATCCTATTAAGTACTTGTTCGCAAAAACTATATTGATTGGCAGGGCAACTAGGTGGTTCCTCATCCTCTCAGAATATGACTTAAAGTTTGTAGTTCCTCGCGCGATCAAGAGCTAGGCGTATGTCGATCTATTGGCAATCTTTCCATCAGGAAGATTTGAACCACCTAAAGAAGACATTCCAGGAGATGACCTACAAGCCAATTATCTTGATGCAACTGAGGAGGAGTGGACGATGCTATTCGATGGATCTTAGGCAGAAAAGAAGGGAGGTGCAGGGGTTATTCTTTCAAAAGGAATGGAAGAGATTTGACTTTCTTACAAGTTAGATTTCCCATGTTCTAATAACGAAGCAGAGTACGAGGCATTGGTACTAGGGCTGTTGGAGGCTCTTCGAAGGGGAATTCGTTCACTCTGCATTAAGGGTGATTAGAACTTAGTGATCCAGCAAGTAAACGAAGAATATGCATTGAAGCACATAAACCTGCCACCATACAGAATGATCATTCAGAGACTCCTCAGCCACTTCCATCAAACTAAGATCAAGAGACATTCTAGAACAATGAATCGCCATCCATATGCGTATGCAAATATTGTCGAGAAAATGGTCATGAGGAGTGATACGACTATCGTCACGATCCAACGAAGAACATCTCCTTCGGTGGTGCAATCAATGCTACCAGTGGGGGAGGATGCGAACTGCAGGGGAGATATTAGGACGAAGCTGGAGTCTGGCGAAGGGGCAATGGGGCTAAGAGAGTTGGCCCAAAATTTTACAAACCATGGAAATCTCTACTTCAGAAACGCAGGGGGATGGTTATCAAGATGTATTGGCCTAGAAAAAGTAGAGAGAAGGTTGAAGAAAATACATGAGGAGCACTGCGAAACAACTGAGGTAACTCTGCATAGGAGAATTCAAAAAGAGTGATATTTCAGGCCTAGAATGAAGCAGGATGCGGCGGAGCTACAACGAAGGTGCGATAAGTGTCAACTTTTCTTTGAAGCAGCTGGATGTCATTTCATTAAAACTCAGGCCGACTGGAGGCAACCCTATATCGACTTTATTCAAGATGGAGTTATCCCAACAGAAAAAATTAATGCAATGGGACTAAAATGAAGGGCCCCAAGGTTCCATATCCAGGGAGGGCAGCTCTACCGAAAAGGATACTTCAACAGACCACTGCGCTGCATCGTGAAAGAAGAGGCAACTGAGGTCCTCAACCAGGCGCACGATCCATCTCACATGGGAGGGGCCCAGTTGTATGATCAGTTGATGACGTTGGGGTATTATTGTCCAATGATGAAAAAAGATTCTACTGAGTTCGTTCGAAAATGTAAAGCTTGCCCCATCGGTGGACTTATACTCTCTATCAACGCCTTACCCTTTTCACACTTGGGCGTTTGACCTGGTGGGGGCAATACATCCTCCTTCGAGGGGGAAGATATGGATACTAGTTGGAGCGGAGTGATTTACAGAGTGGGCTGAGGTAATACCACTCAGAAGGGCAACGGCTGGGGTGGTGAGCAACTTCATTAGAGAATAAATTATTTGTCGTTTTAGGATCCCAAAGGTTATTCTCTCAGATAATGGGACACCCTTCGTCAACTCAGAAGTAACGATGCTCACGGACAAGTACTCCATTGCGCACCATACTTCAACGGTGGCATACCCAAAGGGAAACGGTCAAGCTGAGGAAACTAACAAAACATTGGTTAATATTCTGGCCAAGGTGATGGAGGACTTCCCAGGATCGTGGGATGACAAGATACTAGCTATGTTATGGGCCTATCGAACAACCAAGAGGAAACCCACGGGGTACACTCCGTTCTCGCTTGTTTATGGGGCAGAGGCAATCCTTCCAGTGGAGCTAGAAGTTCCCTTTTCCCGATACACATTACGAAGAAGCATGCTCCCTCAGATAGACACGTGCAGTTGTAAGCATTAAACGAACACAGAGATAATGCGATGCAACACTTTCAAATGTACACGAAACAGCTCTCTAGGGCATATGATAACCTGGTAAGGCCCAGGAAATTCGCGGAGGGGGACCTTATTTTGAAATACGTAATGAAGCACATCAGGGGGTTTCATCTACCGAAGTTTGCAGCCAATTGGGAGGGACCTTTTGTCGTAAAAGAAGCTCACGACTCAGGCTATTGCTTAATTTCTAGAATGAAGGAAGACAAGCCATTTAAAATTAACAATAAATGGCTAAAGGTTTATCATGTGTAGACAATTAAATTGAAACCACGATTGTAAATAGCCGTTGTTATGAATATACAAGTTTTAGTTATGACTTGAACATAATGAAAAAGCTACAGAAATATAGAAATTTATAAACCAGTTGTAACATGCAAATGAATGGGAAAATATACATTTTCCATTCATTTTTAAACGATAGAGCATTAAAAAATTGGGAACTACTACCCAAGGATTACATAGAAAGAAGCAAGAGGAAAATATATATATAAGAGTTGACTAGCCTAAGAGGAACCATAGGCCTGAAGAAGAGAAAAAATCTCCAGGAAGGCCAGAAGAATTTGCAGCACAAGACTGTTGGGCATTGATGGAAACCTCCAACCTCGTTTGTACTTGTGCACGTTCAATGAGGAGTCTTTCTCATTTTAGTTTGGCCAGAGGCAAAGATTCTTCGGCATCATCCACCTCCTTATAAACTGCTTCTAGAAGGGGTGCTATTTCGGCCAACCTGGCTTCCTCAGCCCGTTGGTCCTGCTGATGCTTCTGCAATAATTCCCTTCGCCTGATCAGTTGATGGATCTTCAAAGTTTTTAAGTATGATATAAGCCAGTTAAAACGAAAACCATCTTGACCCAACTCCTTCAAATAGCCAAGAAATTGGTTAAGGAGTGGTCTGGTAACGGTCGCAGTGGGAGTGCTAGCAATTTCTGCAACAACGGTAGCCATGCCTTGCAGCTTATAACTCATGACAGAGATGTTGGAATGTAAGCAATCCACCGAGAAGGTTTCAGGATGGTGATTCACAAGTTGCTCGATCACTAGTCGATGAGTGGCAGGCATTTGGAGAGAATGTTGAAGCACCATTAAGCAGAATGCATGAGGAGCCAAATCCAGTAGAGGAAGCTCGCACTCGGATTCACTCTCTGCTGCAGCACCGGCGTGGAACATTGGTCCGCATGGACAGAATTTTCCCAGATGGCAGGTTCCCGATGAGGTGAGCCAATAGGCGAAAGAACGGGTGGATAGGTCTCTCGTGCCACCTGAGATAAGAAAAGTAAGGAGTTTATAAAAAAATCTTAACAATCGTTTTCGTTGTTAAGTCACCGTTATAGGTGGAGTTTATGAAAATCTTAACAAGCGTTTTCGTTGTTAAGTCACCATTATAGGTGGAGTTTATGAAAAATCTTAACAAGCGTTTTTGTTGTTAAGTCACCGTTATAGGTGGAGTTTATGAAAAAAAACATAACAAGCATTTTCGTTGTTAAGTCACTGTTATAGGTGGAGTTTATGAAAATCTTAACAAGCGTTTTCTTTGTTAAGTCACCGTTATAGGTGGAGTTTATGAAAAATCTTAACAAGCGTTTTCATTGTTAAGTCACCGTTATACGTGGAGTTTAAGAAAAAAACTTAACAAGCGTTTTCATTGTTAAGTCACCGTTATAGGTGGATTTTATGAAAAATATTAACAAGCATTTTTCATTGTTAAGACACCATTATAGGCAGGGTTTATGAAAAAAACTTAACAAGTGTTTTCGTTGTTAAGTCACTATTGTAGGTGGAGTTTATGAAAAAAAACTTAACAAGTGTTTTTGTTGTTAAGTCACCGTTATAGGGGAGTTTGCAAAAATTCTTTGACAAAAATGCATAGAATTAAGGAAAATACCCCAGTCACGATCGGGGCAAGAATGGGAGTTACCATAGCAGTCATAGGGGCAGGAACCGTTGGGGGCGAGCTCATTACTGCAGAAGCCACAACGGGATCCCTAGTTGCAGAATCCTCAACGGCAGGCAAAACTCCCTCACCAAAATAGGGGACCAAAGCCAGCATGGGTTGTTCACTGGGAGGATATAGTGGGCTCCCAAATGAGTCCTCAACAGGGGTGGATGCCGAAAAACCACCATGAGGAGTAGAAACACCCACCTTGGCCTTATACGCGTGCAGACCTTCGAGAGAAGGTGGAGCAAGATGGGGAGAAAGCTGCATCATGAAGTTCAGTGTTAGAGAAAAAAAAGAGAAGAGAAATAAAAAAAATGGAGAAGCCTCTAAACGCAACTTACCTTAGTTATGGTACGGAAAAGTGAAATTGTGGTCAAGGGTCTCGTTAGCACCGTGGGAAGAGGAATGTTGGCTAATAATAAGGACACTTCAACCTAGGGCATCCCAAAAATCTCAAGGTTTAGTATGATAAATAAATAAAGGGGAGAGACAGAAAGGATGCTATACCAAACAAATTAGAGGAAATCATACCTCGGGCTCATTTTCTTCATCCAAAACGATGGGAAGAAGAAGCACGGTGGAAGAAGATAAACCATAAGGGATGGGGAGAGTTGTCTCTGGTTGCGAAGAGACACCCACAGAGTCGACAGCATCACCCACCATGGCAACATCTCTTGCACGATGAGAGGCTGAACGGAGGGAATAGGTAAGCCCGGTCATGGGCGAACGAGGAAAAGTCACATCGGGTGGCGAAACACCGAAACATCCCCCCACTAAAGGGCTCACGGGGGGGCTAGGGGGATTGGCACTTTCTTCTTCAACCTACTGCACCAAAGTTGCCAAAATGCATAAGAATATGTACTTTTTTTTCTACCAAAGCAAATGGGAAATGATAATAGAACAAGTATACATACCTCAGATCTGACAGGCGAGGGGGTAGGAGATAATTGCACCTCAGGAGTTTATCTCCTCTGGGACTTGGTACCTAGAGTTTTCTTCCTCATTCTTGATGCATCAGTGCCAGTACCTCGAAGAACCTTTGAAGTCTTTCTCCTCTTCGATGTGGGATCAACTTGGATTATGGGGAAGGTTCCTGGTGGAGGAACAACTGGAACAAGCCGTTGGAACACAGCGTTTATGCGTGCCACCTCAGCTTGAACTTTCCTTCTCAACTCCTCAGCTATCTCTGCAGGCATAGGAGGAGGAACGGAGGCAATGGGGAATGCCTCCTTGGGAGATTGAGATTTACACTGGGACTTGGACTTGGACTTGGAAGAAGTTCCTCTATTTTCCTTATGCCCTAAAGTTTCATCGATAGCAGCTTTGGTCGAAGGGGAAGCCTTCTTAGAGGCTACAGCACTTTTGGGTTTGGGAATAGTAGTAGGGATCATGGAACAAAGGGGAGGAAGCTCAGTGGGACATACCTTAGGGGTCTTACTCATAGGCAACTCAATCCCAAGGATGGAGTTTCCCTTTAAACCCAGCTCCAATGCAGAAAAGGAAATAACTGGAGGGTACACTGGACCCCCCTCGATGAACTCTGTAATATTAGCTAATTGTTTCGGCCAGTATCGTGTAGCGAACAGAGAGGACACATCCCCTTGCCTTTTGTTGCTGGGAATAGTTACTCACCCAGCCATTACAGAACTAATTCCCTATGCAGCGATAGATGAAAACAGGGAGCAGGCCCTAAAAGAAACCTTGGGCTTTGATGATTGAAAAAATGGGCGAGGAGCCCCCTGATCAAAACCAAATTGGCGGCTGCATCGATTGGGATTGTAGTGCTCGCTAGTATATCCCCACTAGGTATAGGAAGGCAGATACGCGGGGGAGAACAGAACAACCATGGCTAGCGAGGGATGTTCAATATCTGTGCCTACCTCCACTAACCCGGCATCATGTTGGAAAAACTCACAGTTGTAAACAAAGATGTCCTCTTCGTAGGGTCTCATAACAAATTCCTCAAAATGATCAATCACAGGGATCAACTCCTTTCGACTCAGTTTCTTATGGTAAAGGTAGGAGCGTGGGGGAAGAATTCTTTCCCCAGAGGGAGGACAGTGGATCTTGGCCGCTACGGCAAGGAAACGAACATAGAGGAAGCTTTGCCAAATTATAACGACCAAATGATCGTTCCATATCGAAGAGGGTCCTGTCGAGCCATGTGTAGAGAGATCCCAAGGCAATTTCAGCCAAATGAAGCTTAGTACCTCGGGCCAAGCGAAGGGATATATTGATAAGGTCCCTTCGAGGCTGATCGTTGGGTTTTCCCGATAAAACGAAATGGGAAAGAATAACAAGGATATAAGCAGGAAGTTCCAAAGATGTACCTTGACCAGGGGCACCTCCAGAAGAACTACCCTCGGCATAATCCTTGAAGAAATAATTGATAAGTGGGGAGTAGGTGGCTTTGTTCGACGAACCAGTGCAGCTTCGATATATTCAGTCCATCTCCAAACGATCAGCAGTCTCCTGGGCTTCCAAAGCCTTATCAGTATAGGACTCGTGGCATGTTGCTTCAAGCCCAGGAGCTCACACACGTCTTCCAACGTCACGGTGAACTCACCCCACGCAGTGATGAATGTATGGGTGGTAACGTTCCAGCGAGACACTAGAATAGGAAGGGAAACATTATTCTTGAAAAGAGTGAACTCACCAAACCACTTAGCCCGTTGCAGCCCAATCTTGGTGAGCGTTTCAGCATAGGAGTTCTGCATATGGGAGTTCCACGCACCAAACTGAGCAGGAGAACCCCCAGGCGCTTCAAACTCAATGTGGAACCACGGGAAGTCCCTTCTCTCCAAGTGAAATCGGAGATTCCCCTCCGGAGGGAGAAAATCCCACTCAGTAGAAGCTTCGTATTCATCACCCAACAATAGAGGGTCAAACTTTGAAGAAAAATGGACCCTCTTACAGGCACCAGTAAAATCATCACCTTGTCCAAAAATAGGTGATCGAAGGTAAAACCTTAGTTGTTCAAAGCGGGCGGCATCCAGGGTGGTGGCAATGGTAGAGGCAGTAGGCGAAGCACTAGCGGCAGAAATGGTGGGGTTGCTTGAGGACGTCATGACAGATAATGATACAGTAACAGAAAAGATTTGATCCAGAAGGGTTTGAGAACGAGAATGATGAAACACGATCACAAGTGGTGGTATAGAAGGTAACAGAAGAAAGAAGTTAGATAAGAGAAATAACAATGGAGATCTCACAGACTTTCTCTCTATAAAATAAAATGGAAGCTTGAGGAAGACGAAGGCAAGGTAAGAGAAAAGAAGGGTTAAGTGTTGGGATATGGCCGTTTGAAATTTTATTGGTTTGGCATTTAGATTTTCCCATAATCGCACGTGCGCGGCCGCCCATAATCATTTCAAATGAACACGTGGCACTTTGGGAAGTGCTTTGGCAGTTGAAAATATAGCGTCGCGTCATCAATGAAGTAACGCATGGGGAACAAAAATCATTTCCTTCCTAAACAAGTTTAAGTTTTGGCGCCAAAAGATTTTTTTAGGCATATCCAATAAACTTCTAACGAAGAACAAAACCACATGCCCAAACGTTTTTTGAACATAGCAAAGCACCACGAATTTTTTTTTCAGTTACCAAACGAGTATTTGAGAAGCTTACTAGGCCTTTAAAAATGATTTCAAATATTCAAGCTAGAACGGTTGAGGATCAGCACGAAGAAAAAGCGGGGGTATCCCCTTCGCCCCAGCCCCAATGAGAATGGTTCTTTGGCTATGATACATCGGGGATAATTTTACTTTTCCCGAAGACTATATCGTTGTGGTTCCAACGGGAAAAGAATGCCAGAATTTTTTCGCGAAGAGAAGATTCATCGGATTGAGAAGTTTTCGTGCAGGCATTTCTTGTTCCCACAACAAATCCCTCCACAAAGGGGCAAATATAGAGGGGGATTGGAGATAATCCTGAGATTAGGGATAATCCATCCATTAGCAACAGTGTTTGGGATTAAGACAACGAGGCAGCTCAAGCGAGGCATCTTGGCGTGGCAACTCATACTTTAGCTTGCTGATTACTTAGTCATATTGTATCTTTTGTTTGTATTGACTATGAGCTATAACGATTGTAATGATGTAACGAGAATAAAGAACCTGTGTGAGGTCGAACGGTACTCGCGAGAGACCGGGCTTGGCAGGGCCTGGGAGAGCTTTCATGCTCTATCGAACGACCTCACCGTGGGAACTTTAGAGGGACTTGGTTTGGAGGATTGAGAAGTAAAGCACCGTTGGGGATTGTCCTGATCATCTTAGATACACCTGGTAAAACATCAAAGGGCCCTAACCATGGAACCTCAGGTGGAGTAGCTTGGGGTTCCATCGGGCATTGAGTCATGAACCAAACAACCCTCTACTTAATGTCACATCTACTGTAGGTGATGTCACTAGCCATCTAAACAATGTCAGACATGCACTTGAGTAAACCACCGTGGTATTTAGGGCAGTCAGGCAGTTGGTGAGCCACCTCTGCAATAACATCCCCCTGACAAACAATGGTTAGGCAAAAGGCATATCTTGGCATTTTAATGTTTATGATGTGGAGACAACTAGTGCATCGGGCATTTAATGTTGTGACATAAAGTGTGAGGGATGTCTTTCATAGTCTTAAATGACTGAGTTGCCTCGGGGGTGGTGTGGGGGGCTATTTAAAGACCCCAACCACCTTTGAGGAGGTGAGGTTCATTTGAGAATCAAGGAGTTATTACTAGAGAGAGTTATTATAGACCAGAGAGTTTCACCCACTCACCATTGTTATTAATCACGGAGCTTTTAAAACTTGACAGAGAGAAAAAGGATGTTTTGGGTGTGTTTCTACCTGCCTACTAAGGTGTATCTAGGATGCTTACTTCCCTCTCCCTCTAGCTGAGCTACTTCTAAAAAATTCCATTACTACTTTTCTAAGTTATACACGAGAGATTTGTGAGTTTGAATCGAGCTTCATCTTCAATAGGCCTGTGTTGGCAGTAACTATTACTAATCTAAAGTTTTGGGCTAATTAACTTATCATTACCATACTTAAAAGGGGTTATGCCTCCATCTACGATCTAAAGTACCCTCTTACATTTGGCGACTCTACTGGGGAGGCATTCTCCTAAGTAAGGAGTATGGCACAAGATAATGCTACTCGAAGACTCTACTTTGATGATATCCAACATAATGAAGAACAGACCGCGAGGGAGCAAGAGGCCCTACGGGATGGGGCTCCTCGAGTGGAGGTGCCTCCGATTCTGACGATGTTAGGCGTTTCGGGGGAGACACAACCTTCCACGAGCGCGGGGTTGGGACCCGCCTAGATGGCACTCCTCATGAGAAAATTTTATGAGTTTTTTCAAACCCCAGTAGCTTCGACTATGCTGGGAGGACTTTCGTAACACCGGGGGTAGCTCCAATGTCCCCACCAGGTGTAGGTATTGCTGCAACGATCCCAGTAAGCGTACCCTCTGTTGTGAATACAACAGTGGGAACTTTAGGTGTTTTGACGACACCACCGGTAACGTTCGTTTCAGTTGCAATGGACACTCAGCCCATAGCAACGCTGTTGGTTGTCCTGGTGGCATCACCCATGGAGGAAATGAGAAAATAGATGCAGAAGGAGATGTTGAAGTTCATGCAAGGTTCCTCACAATCCGTTGGGTAGGTGGATTCAGTTTATGATGACTTTCGAACACCTTATCCTCATAAATACAATGATGAGCCTTACCCAAAGGAGTATATTCCCCCTATCTTTGAAAAATATACATGGAAAGGTGGGAACTCGAAGGAGCACATTAAGCATTTTATTGAACACTTGGGAGCACATTGCAATGATAAGAAGCTTAGATTGAGGGAGTTTTCCAAATCCTTAACCGATAAGGCATACACCTGGAACTCCCACTTAACTCCCAATAGCGTTTCTACGTGGGATGAGATGCATGTATTGTTTGTCCAAAAGTTCTTTCTGGGAGAAGACGAGCTCACCTTGACCCAACTTGGTAGGGAGAAGCAAAGACTTGGGGAAGAGGTGGTGGCCTATGTTCGAAGGTTCAGGGAAAGGTCCCTCGATGTAAGGGTGGAGGCCAAAGATCCCAACTTATTACAGATTTGTGCTGAGGGACTTCTTCCTGAATACATCTGCCATCTTATCAACGAGATGCGCAAGGGAACTTTTGCGGCATTCTTGAAAGCGAAAAGAAACATCTCTTTGGTGGTGTGACCCAATCCGGTGGTGGCACCCATGATGTTGAAGAAGTCGATGCAACCCGCGGGGGGGAGGTCTTAGCCCCTACGGGTAGGGTACGCCGAGGGGGAAGATAGGGGCAAAGCACCGAAGAGGGACAACAAGAGGAAATTTGGAAGAGACAGAGAAGACCTACCACCATTGCATTGCACGATAGAAGAGGCGGTGAGTTGTTATAATGCGATGGTCCAAGGGGGAACATTTTATGAACCAAAAGGCATTCCGATGGAAGAACCCGATGCTGCAACAAAGGTGGATCCTAAATATTGTCAGATTCATTGGAAGATCCAGCATCTAACGGAGAGCTGTTTTATGCTAAGAAGGATTATTGATAAGTACATGAAGGCGAGAACGTTGCAGATCCCCCCACAAAATGTCAACAACAACCCACTACCAGCGCATGGGGCCAATCTCGTGGTGGCTTATGATGAAGAGGCGGAGAGAGAAGATTGAGAGGAGTACAAGGAATCTTTGGAGATTTGCACCATGGGAATAGCAAATGTAGTTTTAGCTTACTATGAAGCAAGAAGCAAGGATGTGAAGGATGTATATGATGCCGAACGTGAAGAGGTAGACCCGACCTTAGAATATGGGGCAGTTTCAAAATCCTCGAAGTTCACTTGGTTCTTCGAACAAGTGGGGATTCCAAAGGAGAGTAGGCTGGAAATAACCTGGGTGATACTTGATATTTCGAAAAAGAATGTGGTCCCTTCACTGAGATGAAAGGGACCCATGGCCAAGTTGGTGAGAAGGTTTCTATCAGAAGTAACCTTCAGCGACGCAGATTGGGCTATAAGGTTCCCTCATAATGGGCCATTGTATGTGACCGCCAGGGTCAACGGAGTTATCTTCGCAAGGACTCTTATGGATGGGGGAGCTTACATCAATATCATGCCAATCAACTCCTTCCACACGGCCAATATTCCAGTAGAAAGGCTGGTTCCCATGCCCTTGGTGATTTTGGGGTACGATAATCAATCTTCCAAGTCCATTGGATACGTTAACGTTGGGATTATAATGGGAAATCTGAGTTCCCATATCAAGTTCCACATACTAGAGAGTGAAACTTCCTATCATCTTCTAATAGGAAGGGTGTGGATGCACAACCAAGGCCTAGTTCCTTCTACATATCACCAATGTGCTTAGGCGAATGTCAAGGGCACAGAGGTGACTATTAGGTCCACAAAGAGGCCCTTTGCTGTTGAAGAAGCTCACTTGGTGGACGCAGCGTTTTACACAGAGTTAGAAGAAGATGTCTGGATCTTGTCAAAAAGAATGGAAGGAGCATGGGTTCCCTCGATCAGAGAAAGGATGGGACCCTTGGATGAGCATAAAAAGGCTGTTACAAGCGGTATTAGGGAAATGGACGAAGAAGATCACCAGGTGGACCCTCGGCCCCAAGGCATCTCAAAGCAGCTTAAAGACAGAATGAGGTCTAGAGTGGACTCGATAGAGCATGAGGTCCAACGACAGAGCGTGCTGAGTCGATTCTCAGGTGAAAAAGTGGTTGAAGCTTCGAGAGATAAGAAGAGGAAGGCGATCACCATTACCAGCAGGAAGTGCAAGAAAGTTGTTACCGAGGAAGAAAAGGTAGTGTATAGATTGTAACGGTGTGATAGGGAAGCTGAAGAAACTGAGGATGAGGTTGACCCAATATAAGAATGTTTTTTAGTAGATCTACGGGGGCAGTTCACGGTGATAGACAATTCTAGAATACAGAAATTCGTGGAAGAAATCGCCGAGGAACCAAATTACATGGCAAATCAGCCAAAGCCCCGGGCACAAGAGTTGGAGGAATTGAACCTGGCAAAAGAAGGAGAGGAGAAGGGCTGGATGAGGAAGTAAGCTTCCAGAGGTTGAACGTAATGCTTTCATCCATTCCAGTGAAACAGGCAACAAGAACGTACAAGCTCGAACTGGATCTGAAGATTAAAGAGGAGGTCCAGCGCCTGCTAATGGCAGGGTTCATCGTACCGATACAACACCCACTCTGGATATCCAGTATTATCCCAGTGGGAAAGAAGGACAAAAACCAGATAAGGATCTGTGTGGACTTCAGATATTTGAATAGAGCTTGTCATAAAGATGAGTTCCCTCTACCCTCCATCGATAGCATGATAGACGTGACGGTTGGTCATGATATATATAGCTTCATGGATGGGTATGTGGGGTATAATCAGATCAAGATGGACCCCTCAGACATAGAGAAAACGGCATTCATAACACCGTTAGGTAACTTCATATACAGGGTGATGTCGTTCGGCCTCAAGAACGCTGGGGCGACATATCAGAGAACGATGATGGACATCTTTGATGACTTCTTCCATAAATTTGTGGAATTCTACATGGATGAGTTGGTCATCAAATCAAAGGAGGAGGGGTCTCACCTGAGCGATTTGAGGAAGGTGTTTTCTCGTTTTAGAAGGTATAAGTTGAGGATGAACCCATTGAAGTGTGTTTTCGGAGTAACGAGTGGGAAATTCTTGAGTTTTGTGGTTGATAGACAAGGGGGTTAAATGGACCAGGACAAACAGCGAGCAATCTTGGAAATGCCAAGTCCTCGAATGACGAGGGAGTTGAAGATCTTCCTCAGTAAATTCTCATACCTTAGGAGATTTGTTCCTGGATTGGCCGAAGTAACACACCTGCTGATTCAGCTGTTGCAAAGGAGCACGAAGTTAAGGTGGGAAGAGGATCAGTCTTTCGCTGGGTTGAAGAAGCTGTTGGTTTCACCACAGACCATGGTTCCCCCACGGGAAGGAACGTCGTTGTAGTTATATCTCACATCTACCACGAGGTTCGTCGGAGCTTTGCTGGCACGGGAAATTGATGGGCAAGAACGACCAGTCTACTACTTCAGTAGAATCATACATAGGCCAGAGATTAGATACAGCAGTTTAGAAAGGCATTGTTTAGCCTTAGTCTTTGTAGCACAAAAACTTAGGCATTATATGTTTTCTTTTATAATTCGTATTGTAACTAAATGCGATCCTATTAAGAACTTGTTAGCAAAAACTATATTGATTGGCAGGGTAGCTAGGTGGTTCCTCATCCTTTCAGAATATGACTTAAAGTTTGTAGTTCCTCGCGCGATCAAGAGCTAGGCATATGCCGATCTATTGGCAATCTTTCCATCAGGAACATTTGAACCACCTAAAGAAGACATTCCAGGAGATGACCTATAAGCCAATTATCTGGATGCAACTAAGGAGGAGTGGACGATGCAGTTCGATGGATCTTCGGCAGAAAAGAAGGGAGGTGCATGGGTTATTCTTTCAAAAGGAATGGAAGAGATTTGCCTTTCTTACAAGTTAGATTTCCCTTATTCCAATAACGAAGAAGAGTACGAGGCATTGGTACTAGGGCTACTGGAGGCTCTTCGAAGGGGAATTCGTTCACTCTACATTAAGGGTGATTCGAACTTAGTGATCCAGCAAGTAAACGGAGAATATGCATTGAAGCACATAAACCTGCCACCATACAGAATGATCATTCAGAGACTCCTCAACCAGTTCCATCAAATTAAGATCAAGAGACATTCCAGAATAATGAATCGCCATCCATATACGTATGCAAATATTGTCGAGAAAATGGTCATGAGGAGTGATACAACTATCGTCACGATCCAACGAAGAACAGCTCCTTCGGTGGTGCAATCAATGCTACCAATGGGGGAGGATGCAAACTAGAGGGGAGAGATTAGGAAGAAGCTGGAGTCTGGCGAAGGGACAATGGGGCTAAGAGAGTTGGCCCAAAATTTTACAAACCATGGAAATCTCTACTTCAGAAACGCAGGGGGATGGTTATCAAGATGTATTGGCCCAGAAGAAGTAGAGAGAAGGTTAAAGAAAACACACGAGGAGCACTGTGAAACAACTGAGGTACCTCTGTATAGGAGAATTCAAAGAGAGGGATATTTATGGCCTAGAATGAAGCAGGATGCGGCGGAGCTACAATGGAGGTGCGATAAGTGTCAAATTTTCTTCGAAGCAGCTGAATGTCATTTCATTAAAACTCCGGCCGACTGGAGGCAACCCTATTTCGACTTTATTCAAGATGGAGTTATCCCAACAGAAAAAATTTATGCAATGGGACTAAAACGAAGGGCCCCAAGGTTCCATATCCAAGGAGGGAAGCTCTACCGAAAAGGATACTTCAACAAACCACTGCGTTGCATCATGAAAGAAGAGGCAGATAAGGTCCTCAACCAGGCGCACGATCCAGCTCACATGGGAGGGGCCAAGTTATATGATCAGTTGATGACGTTGGGGTATTATTGGCCAACGATGAAAAAAGATTCTACTGAGTTCGTTCGAAATGTAAAGCTTACCCCATCGGTGGACTTATACTCTCTGGCAACGCCTTACCCTTTTCACACTTGGGCGTTTGACCTGGTGGGGCCAATACATCCTCCTTCGAGGGGGAAGATATGGATACTAGTTGCAACACAGTGCTTTACAAAGTGGGCTGAGGTAATACCACTCAGAAGGGCAACGGCTGCGGTGGTGAGCAACTTCATTAGAGAATACATTATTTGTCGTTTTAGGATCCCAAAGGTTATTCTCTCAGATAATGGGACACCCTTCGTCAACTCAGAAGTAACGATGCTCACGGACAAGTACTCCATTGCGCACCATACTTCAACGGTGGCATACCCAAAGGGAAACGGTCAAGCTGAGGAAACTAACAAAACATTGGTTAATATTCTGGCCAAGGTGATGGAGGACTTCCCAGGATCGTGGGATGACAAGATACTAGCTATGTTATGGACCTATCAAACAACCAAGAGGAAACCCACGGGGTACACTCCTTTCTCACTTATTTATGGGGCGGAGGCAATCCTTCCAGTGGAGCTAGAAGTTCCCTTTACCCGATACACATTACGAAGAAGCATGCTCCCTCAGATAGACACGTACAGTTGTAAGCATTAAACGAACACAGAGATAATGCGATGCAACACTTTCAAATGTACACGAAACAGCTCTCCAGGGCATATGATAACCTGGTAAGGCCCAGGAAATTCGCGGAGGGGGACCTTATTTTGAAAGAAGTAGTGAAGCACATCAGGGGGTTTCATCTATCGAAGTTTACAGCAAATTGGGAGGGACCTTTTGTTGAAAAAAAATCTCACGACTCAGGCTATTGCTTAATTTCTAGAATGGAGGAAGACAAGCCATTTAAAATTAACAATAAATGGCTAAAGGTTTATCATGTGTAGACAATTAAATTTGAACCATGATTGTAAATAGTCGTTGTTATGAATATACAAGTTTTAGTTATGACTTGAATGGAATGAAAAAGCTACAGAAATATAGAAATTTATAAACCAGTTGTAACATGCAAATGAATGGGAAAATATACATTTTTCATTCATTTATAAATGATAGAGCATTGCAAAATTAGGAACTACTACCCAAGGATTACATAGAAAGAAGCAAGGGGAAAATATATATACAAGAGTTGATTAGCCTAAAAAGAACCATAGGTCTGAAGACGAGAAAAAATCTCCAGGAAGGCCAGAAGAAGATGCAGCACAAGACTGTTGGGCATTGATGGAAACCTCCAACCTCGTTTGTACTTGTTCATGTTCAATGAGGAGTCTTTCTCATTTCAGTTTGGCCAGAGGCAAAGCTTCTTTGGAATCATCCACCTCTTTATCAACTGCTTCTAGAAGGGGTGCTATTTCGGCCAACTTGGCTTCCTCAGCCCGTTGGTCCTACTGATGCTTCTGCAATAATTCCCTCTGCCTGATCAGTTGATGGATCTTCAAAGTTTTTAAGTACGATATAAGCCAGTTAAAATGAAAACCATCACGACCCAACTTTTTCAAATAGCCCACAAATTGGTTAAGAGTGGTCTCGTAACGATCGCAGTGGGAGTGCTAGCAATTTCTGTAACAACGGTAGCCATGCCTTGCAGCCTATAACTCATGATAGAGATGTTGGAACGTAAGCAATCCCCCGAGAAGGTTTCAGGATGGTGATTCACAAGTTTCTCGATCACTAGTCGATCAGTGGCAGGCATTTGGGGAGAATGTTGAAGGACCATTAAGCAGAATGCATGAGGAGCCAAATCCGGTAGAGGAAGCTCGCACTCGGATTTACTCTCTGCTGCAGCACCGGTCGTGGAACCTTGGTCAGCATGGCCAGAATCTTCCGAGAAGGAAGGTTCCCGATGAGGTGAGCCAATAGGCGAAAGAACGGGTAGAGAGGTCTCTCGTGCAACCTGAGATAAGAAAAGTAAGGAGTTTATGAAAAAATCTTAACAAGCGTTTTCGTTGTTAAGTCACCGTTATAGGTGGAGTTTATGAAAAATCTTAACAAGAGTTTTTTGTTGTTAACTCACCTTTATAGGTGGAGTTTATGAAAAAAACATAACAAGCGTTTTCGTTGTTAAGTCACCATTATAGGTGGAGTTTATGAAAAATCTTAACAAGAGTTTTCGTTGTTAAGTCACCGTTATAGGTGGAGTTTATGAAAATATTAACAAACGTTTTCGTTATTAAGTCACCGTTATAGGTGGAGTTTATGAAAAATCTTAACAAGCATTTTCATTGTTAAGTCACCGTTATAGGTGGAGGTTATGAAAAAAACTTAATAAGCGTTTTCGTTGTTAAGTCACCGTATAGGTGGAGTTTATGAAAAATCTTAACAAGCGTTTTTCATTGTTAAGCCACCATTATAGGTGGGGTTTATGAAAAAAACTTAACAAGTGTTTTCGTTCTTGAGTCACTATTGTAGGAGGAGTTTATGAAAAAAAAAACTTAACAACTGTTTTTGTTGTTAAGTCACCGTTATAGGGGAGTTTGCAAAAATTCTTTGACCAAAATGCATAGAATTAAGGAAAATACCTCAGTCACGGTTGGGGCAAGAATGGGAGTTACCATAGCAGCCATAGGGGAAGGAACCGTTGGGGGCAAGCTCATTACCGCAGAAGCCACAACGGGATCCCTGTTTGCAAAAGCCTCAACGGCAGGCAAAACTCCCTCACCAACATAGGGGACTAAAGCCAGCATGGGTTGTTCACTGGGAGGATATGGTGGGCTCCCAAATGAGGCCTTAACAGGGGTGGATGCCGAAAAAACACCACGAGGAGAAGAAGCACCAACCTTGGCCTTATATGCGTGTAGACCTTCGAGAGAAGGTGGAGCAAGATGGGGAGAAAGCTGCATCATGAAGTTCAGTGTTAGAGAAAAAAAAGAGAAGAGGAATAAAAAAATGGAGAGGCCTCTAAATGCCACTTACCTCAGTTATGGTACAGAAAAGGGGAATTGTGGTCAAAGGTCTCATTAGCACCGTGGGAATAGGAATGTTCGTTAACAATAAGGACACTTCAACCTAGGGCATCCCAAAAATCTCAAGGTTTAGTATGATAAATAAATAAAGGGGAGAGATAGAAAGGACACTATACCAAACAAATTACAGGAAATCATACCTCGGGCTCATTTTCTTCAGCCATAACGATGGGCAGAAGAAGCACGGAGGAAGAAGATAAACCAGAAGGGATGGGGAGAGTTGTCTCTGGTTGCGAAAAGACACCCACAGAGTCGACAGCATCACCCCCCATGGCAAGATCTCTTGCACGATAAGAGGCTGAACGGCGGGAATAGGTAAGCCCGGTCATGGGCGAACGAGGAGAAGTCGCATCGGGTGGGGAAACACCGAAACGTCCCCCTACTAAAGGGATCACGGGGGGGCTAGGGGGATTGGCACTTTCTTCTTCAACCTCCTACACCAAAGTTGCCAAAATGCATAAGAATATGTACTTTTTTTTTCTACCATAGCAAATGGGAAATGATAATAGAACAAGTATGCATACCTCAGATCTAACAGGCGAGGGGGTAGGAGATAATTGCACCTCAGGAGTTTGTCTCCTCTGGGACTTGGTACCTAGAGTTTTCTTCCTCGTTCCTGATGCACCAGTGCCAGTACCTCGAAGAACCTTTGAAGTCTTTCTCCTCTTCGCTGTGGGATCAACTTGGATTATGGGGAAGGTTCCTGGTGGAGGAACAACTGGAACACGCCGTTGGAACTCAGCATTTATCCGTGCCACCTCAGCTTGAACTTTCCTTCTCAACTCCTCAGCTATCTCTGCGGGCATAGGAGGAGGAACGGAGGCAATGGGGAATGCCTCCTTTGGAGCTTGAGATTTAGTCTGGGACTTGGACTTGGAAGAAGTCTCGCTCTTTGCCTTCTGCCCTGAAGGTTCATCGGTAGCAGCTTTGGTCGAAGGGGTAGCCTTCTTAGAGGCTGCAGCACTCTTGGGTTTGGGCGTAGTAGTAGGGATCATGGAACAAAGGAGAGGAAGCTCAGTGGGAAATACCTTAGGGGTCTTACTTATTGGGAACTCAACCCCAAGGACGGAGTTTCCTTTTAAACTCAGCTCCAACGCAGAAAAGGAAAGAACTGGAGGGTACACTGGATCCCCCTCGATGAACTCTGGAATATTAGCCAATTGTTTTGGCCAGTATTGTGTAGAGAACAGAGAGGACACATACCCTTGCCTTTTGTTGCTGGGAATAGTTACTCGCCCAGCCATTGCAGAACTTATTCCCTATGTAGTGGTAGATGAAAACAGGGAGCAAGCCTCGCTAAAAGAAACCTTAGGGTTTGATGATTGAAAAACTGGGCGAGGAGCCCCCTGATCAAAACCAAATTGGCGGCTGCATCGATTGGGATTGTAGTGCTCGCTAGTATATCCCCACTCGGTATAGGAAGGCAGATACGCGGGGGAGAACAGAACAACCATGGCTAGCGAGGGATGTTCAATATCTGTGCCTACCTCCACTAACCCGGCATCATGTTGGAAAAACTCACAGTTGTAAACAAAGATGTCCTCTTCGTAGGGTCTCATAACAAATTCCTCAAAATGATCAATCACAAGGATCAACTCCTTTCGACTCAGTTTCTTATGGTAAAGGTAGGAGCGTGGGGGAAGAATTCTTTCCCCAGAGGGAGGACGGTTGATCTTGGCCGCTACAGCAGGGAAACGAACATAGAGGAAGCTCGTCAAAAGGACACAATTGGCAAAATTTGCCAAATTATAACGACCAAGTGATCGTTCCATGTCGAAGAGGGTCCTATCGAGCCATGTGTAGAGAGATCCCAAGGTAATTGCAGCCAAATGAAGCTTAGTACCTTGGTCCAAGCGAAGGGATATATTGATAAGGTCCTTTCGAGGCTGATCGTTGGGTTTTCTCGGTAGAACGAAATGGGAAATAATAACAAGGATATAAGCAGGAAATTCCAAAGATGTACCTTGACCAGGGGCACCTCCAGAAGAACTACCCTCGGCAGAATCCTTGAAAAAATAATTGATAAGTGGGGAGAAGGTGGCTTTGTTCGACGAACCGGTGCAGCTTCGATATATTCGGTCCAGCTCCAAACGATCAGTATTCTCCTGGGCTTCCAAAGCCTTATCAATATAAGACTCGTGGCCTATTGCTTCAAGGCCCAGAAGCTCATACACGTCTTCCAACGTCACGGTGAACTCACCCCACGCAGCGACGAATGTATGGGTGGTAACGTTCCAGCGAGACACTAGAATAGGAAGGGAAACATTATTCTTGAAAAGTGTGAACTCACCAAACCACTTAGCCCGTTGCAGCCCAATCTTGGTGAGCGTTTCAGCATAGGAGTTCTGCATATGGGAGTTCCACGCAGTAAACTGAGCAGGAGAACCCCCAGGTGCTTCAAACTCAATGTGGGACCACGGGAAGTCCCCTCTCTCCAAGAGAAATCGGATATTCCCCTCCTAATGGAGAAAACCCCACTAAGTAGAAGCTTCGTCTTCATCACCCAACAATAGAGGGTCAAACTTAGAAGAAAAATGGACCCTCTTACAGGCACCAGTAAAATCATCACCTTGTCAAAAAATAGGTGATCGACAGTAAAACCTTAGTTGTTCCAAGCGGGCGGCATCCAGGGTGGTGGCAATGGTAGAAGCAATAGGCGTAGCATTGGCGGCAGAAATGGTGGGGTTGCTTGAGGACGTCATGACAAATAATGATACAGTAACAGAAAAGATTTGAGCCAGAAGGGTTTGAGAACGAGAATGGAGAAACACGATCACAAGTGGTGGTATAGAAGGTAACAGAAGAAAGAAGTTAGGTAAGAGCAATAACATTGGAGATCTCACAGACTTTCTCTCTATAAAGTAAAATGGAAGCTTGAGGAAGACGAAGGCAAGGTAAGAGAAAAGAAGGGTTAAGTGTTGGGATATGGCCGTTTGAAATTTTATTGGTTTGGCATTTAGATTTTCCCAAAATCGCACATGCGCGGCCGCCCATAATCATTTCAACTGAACACATGGAACTTTGGGAAGTGCTTTGGCAGTTGAAAATATAACGCCACGTCATCAATGAAGTAACGCATGTGGAAAAAAATCATTGCCTTCCTAAACAAGTTTAAGTTTTGGCGCTAGAAGATTTTGTCAGGCATATCCAATAAACTTCTAACGAAGAACAAAACCACATGCCCAAACGTCTTTTGAACATAGCAAAGCACCACGAAAAAGTTTTTCAGTTACCAGGAGTCCAAACGAGTATTTGAGAAGCTTACTAAGCCTTTCAAAAGAATTTCAAATATTCAAGATAGAAAGGTTGAGGATCAGAACGAGGAAAAAGCGGCGGTATCCCTTTCGCCCCAGCCCCAATGAGAATGGCGCTTTGGCTCAGATACATCGGGGAGAATTTTAATTTTCTAGAAGACTATATCGTTGTGGTTCCAACGGGAAAAGAATGCCAGAATTTTTTCGCGAAGAGAATGTTCATCGGATTGAGAAGTTTTCGTGCAGGCATTTCTTGTTCCCACAACAAATCCCTCCACAAATGGGCAAATGTAGAGGGGGATTGGAGGTAATCCTGAGATTAGGGATAATCCATCCATTGTCAACAGTGTTTGGGATTAAGACAACGTGGTAGCTCAACCGAGGCAGCTTGGCGTGGCAACTCATATTTAGCTTGCTGATTACTTAGTCATATTGTATCTTTTGTTTCTATTGACGATGAGCTATAACGATTGTAATCATGTAACGAGAATCATGAACCTGTGTGAGGTCGAACGTAACTCGCGAGAGACCAGGCTTGGCAGGGCCTGGGAGAGCTTTCATGCTCTATCGAACGACCTCACCGCGGGAACTTTAGAGGGACTTGGTTTGGAGGATTGAGAAGTAAATCACCAATGGGGCTTGTCCTGATCATCTTAGATACACCTGGTAAAACATCAAAGGGCCCTAACCGTGGAACCTCAGGCGGAGCAGCTTAGAGTTCCATCGGGCATTGATTCATGAACCAAACAACCCTCTACTTAATGTCACATCTACTGTAGGTGATGTCACTAGCCAGCTAAACAATGTCAGACATGAACTTGAGTAAACCACCGTGGTATTTGGGGCAGTCAGGCAGTTGGTGAGCCACCTCTGCAATAACAGCCCCCTGACACACAGTGGTTAGGCAAAAGGCATGTCTTGGCATTTAATGTTTATGACGTGGAGACAACTAGTGCATTAGCCATTTAATGTTGTGACATAAAGTGTGAGGGATGTCTTTCATAGTCTTAAATGACTTAGTTGCCTCGGGGGTGGTGTGGGGGGCTATTTAAGGACCCCAACCATCTTTGAGGATGGGAGGTTCTTTTGATAATCAAGGAGTTATTGCTAGAGAGAGTTATTATAGACCAGAGAGTTTCACCCACTCACCAATGTTATTAATCATGAAGCTTTTAATACTTGACAGAGAGAAAAAGGGTGTTTTGGGTGTGTTTCTACCTGCCTACTAAGGTGTATCTAGGATGCTTACTTCCCTCTCCCTCTAGCTGAGCTACTTCTAAAAAATTCCATTACTACTTTTCTAAGTTATACACGAGAGATTTGTTAGTTTAAATCGAGCTTCATCTTTATTAGGCCTGTGTTGGCAGGTTCTATTACTAATCTAAAGTTTTGGGCTAATTAACTTATCATTACCATACTTAAAAGGGGTTCTGCCTCCATCTACGATCTAAAGTACCCTCTTACATTTGGCGACTCTACTAGGGAGGCATTCTCCTAAGTAAGGAGTATGGCGCAAGATAATGATACTCGAAGACTCAACTTTGATGATATCCAACATAATGAAGAACAGGCCGCGAGGGAGCAAGAGGCCCTACGGGATGGGGCTCCTCGAGTGGAGGTGCCTCCGATTCTGACGACATTAGGCATTTCGGGGGAGACACAACCTTCCACGAGAGCGGGGTTGGGACCCGCCCAGATGGCGCTCCTCATGAGAATATTTTAAGAGTTTCTACAAACCCCAGTAGCTTCGACTACGCTGGGAGGACTTTTGTAACACCGCGGGTAGCTCCAATGGCCCCACCAGGTGCAGGTATTGCTGCTACGATCCCAGTAAGCGTACCCTCTGTTGTGAATCCAGCAGTGGGAACTTCAGGTGTTTCGACGACACCACCGGTAACGTTCGTTTCAGTTGCAACGGGCACTCAGCCCGTGGCAACGCTGTTGGTTGCCCTGGTGGCATCACCCATGGAGGAAATGAGAAAAGAGATGCAAAAGGAGATGTTAAAGTTCATGCAAGCTTCCTTACAATCCGTTGAGGAGGTGGCTTCAGTTTATGATGACTTTCGAACACCTTATCCTCATAAATACAATGATGAGCCTTACCCAAAGGGCTATATTCCCCCTATCTTTGAAAAATATACAGGGAAAGGTGGGAACCCGAAGGAGCACATTAAGCGTTTTATTGAACACTTGGGAGCACATTGCGATGATAAGAAGCTTAGATTGAGGGAGTTTTCCAAATTCCTAACCGATAAGGCATACACCTAGTACTCCCACTTAATTTCCAATAGCTTTTCTACGTGGGAGGAGATGCATGTATTGTTTGTCCAAAAGTTATTTCTGGGAGAAGATGAGTTCACTTTGACCTAACTTGGTAGGGAGAAGCAAAGACTTGGGGAAGAGGTGGTGGCCTATCTTCGAAGGTTCAGGGAAAGGTCCCTCGATGTAAGGGTGGAGGACAAAGAGCCCAACTTATTATAGATTTGTGCTGAGGGACTGCTTCCTGAACACATCTGCCATCTTATCAACGAGACGCGCAAGGGAACTTTTGCAACATTCTTGAAAGCGGCCAGAAACATCTCTTTGGTGGTGCGACCCAATCCGGTGGTGGCACCCATGATGTTCAAGTACCTGATGTAACCCGCGGGGGGGAGGTCTCAACCTCTACGGGTAGGGTACACCGAGGGGGAAGATAGGGGCAAAGCACCAAACAGGGACAACAAGAGGAAGTTTGGAAGAGACAGAGAAGACCTACCACCATTGCATTGCACGATAGAAGAGGCGGTGAGTTGTTATAACGCGATGGTCCAAGGGGGAACAGTTTATGAACCAAAAGGCATTCCGATGGAAGAACCCGATGCTGAAACGAAGGCGGATCCTAAATATTATCAGATTCATCGAAAGATCCATCATCCAACGGAGAGCTGTTTCACGCTAAGAAGAATTATTGATACATGAAGGCGGGAACGTTGCAGATCCCCCAACAAAATGTCAACAACAAACCACTACCAGGGCATGGGGCCAATATCGTGGTGGTCTATGATGAAGAGGTGGAGAGAGAAGAAGGAGAGTAGTACAAGGAAGCTTTAGAGATTTGCACCAGGGGAATGGCTAACGTCGTGTTAGCTTACGATGAAGTAAGCGCCAAGGATGCGAAGGATATATATGATGCCGAAAGTGAATAGGTAGACCCGACCTTAGAATATGGGGTAGTTTCAAAATCCTCGAAGTTCACTTGGTTCTTCAAACAAGTGGGGATTCCAAAGGAGAGTAGGATGGAGATAACTCGGGTGATACTTGATATTTCGAAAAAGAATGCGGTCCCTTCGCTGAGATGGAAGGGACCCATGGCCAGGTTGGTGAGAAGGTTTCTATCAGAAGTAACCTTCCGCGACGCTAATAGGGCTATAAGGTTCCCTCACAATAGGCCATTGTATCTGGCCGCCAGGTTCAATGGAGTTACCTTCGTAAGAACTCTTATAGATGGGGGAGCTTCCATCAATATTATTCTAATCTACTCCGTCCACGCGGCCAATATTCCAGAAGAAAGACTGATTCCCATGCCCTTGGTGATTTCGGGGTACGATAATAAATCTTCCAAGTCCATTGGATACGTTAACGTTGGGATTATAATGGGAAATCTGAGTTCCCATATCAAGTTCCACGTAATAGAGAGTGCAACTTCCTATCATCTACTAATAGGAAATGTGTGGATGCACAACCAAGGCCTAGTTCCTTCTACATATCACCAATGTGCTAAGGCGAATGTCAAGGTCACAGAGGTGACCATTAGGTCCATAAAGAGGCCCTTCGTTGTTGAAGAAGCTCACTTGGTGGACGCAGCATTTTACACAGAGTTAGAAGAAGATGTCCGGATCTTGACAAAAAGAATGGAGGGAGCATGGGTTCCCTCGATCAGAGAAAGGATGGGGTCCTTGGGGCTTGTCCTGATCATCTTAGATACACTTGGTAAAACATAGAAGGGCCCTAACCGTGGAACCTCAGGCGGAGCAGCTTGGAGTTCCATCGGGCGTTGAGTTATGAACCAAACAGCCCTCTACTTAATGTCACATCTACTGTAGGTGATGTCACTAGCCAGCTAAACAATGTCAGACATGCACTTGAGTAAACCACCGTGGTATTTGGGGCATTCAAAGAGTTGGAGAGCCACCTCTGCAATAGCAGCCCCCTGAAACACAGTGGTTAGGCAAAAGGCATGTCTTGGCATTTAATGTTTATGACATGGAGACAACTAGTGCATCAGGAATTTAATGTTGTGACATAAAGTGTGAGGGATGTCTTTCATAGTCTTAGATGACTGAGTTGCCTCGGGGGTGGTGTGGGGGGCTATTTAAGGACCCCAACCACCTTTGAGGAGGGGAGGTTCTTTTGAGAATCAAGGAGTTATTTCTAGAGAGAGTTATTACAGACCAGAGAGTTTCACCCACTCACCATTGTTTTTAATCACGAAGCTTTTAATACTTGACAGAGAGAAAAAGGGTGTTTTGGGTGTGTTTCTACCTGCCTACTAAGGTGTATCTAGGATGCTTACTTCCCTCTCCCTCTAGCTGAGCTACTTCTAAAAAATTCTATTACTACTTTTCTAAGTTATACACGAGAGATTTGTGAGTTTAAATCGAGCTTCATCTTCATTAGTCTTGTGTTGGCATGTTCTATTACTAATCTAAAGTTTTGGGCTAATTAACTTTTAATTACCATACTTAAAAGGGGCTACGCCTCCATCTACGATCTAAAGTACCCTCTTATAACCGTTACAGAAGCTTTGTAATGGTCCACTTTTAAATTGTGTGTCATTATCCATGACAATCACCCTAGGTACATGATATGCCCTAAATGTACCTAACAGCTCAATGACACCAACCTCAGTCCAGAAGATGGCCGAGGTAACAAGGGCCCCAGATTGGCAACCAGCGATTTCGTCCAAAGAAAGGTCGGCTATAGATGACGTTACTAGTTGCCTCACAGCCAGGCAACAGTTGAGGTCTTCATGACCCATGGGGGCAGTTATCCATCAGGTCGTCCGAAGCCGACATCACTCCTACTTCACACATCAACCTCGGTTAGGTATAAGCCGAGGAAGCAAGGACTACACCATCATCATAATCAACCTCGACTGGGAATCAGCCGACGTTCCAACTACTCCCACATTACCCCGGCCCAGGCCGACGTTATAACCTCACCTGCCTTACCTCAGATTTCTGTTGAGCCGATACCATCACGAATAACCTCGGATTGGGCAGCAGCCAGACTTCACCAACCTCGTACTCTTTCAGGCCGACGTTGGTACCAATCGAAGACAGCTGAGCCTTTACTCGCATATGTGTGGCTGGGAACACGTGTACTAAATCAGTTGAAACAAATCAATCCCCTCATGTGGGGAATATTTCATCATCATTCTCGACATGTGACAGTAATAGATGTCTTCATTAGATTAGCTAAATCAACACACACATGCTCATTGCATGCATGGGGGGTTCATTACACCCCCCCACACTATATATGCTTGCCTTCTCCTACATGAAGGGGGATCCGGGATCAGCAAGCCTAGTTGAAACTCTGTCCAGTTATACAGTAGAGAGAAAAGGCTTGAGAGATTGTATCCATGGCCATTAGTGCCTCACTTTAGTGACCTTACTCACTCATTTTCACAGTAGACGTAGGCCTAATTGGTTGAACCACTTACATCCAAGTGTTCCTCCTCTTCTCCTCACCTCAATCTCTTATATTTAGTATACTCTTGTGTTGCCATTGTTATCACTAGTTTGAGTTTACAAACACCTTGACTGCTGGTGTTATTTTTGGCATCATCATTTTGGCGTCGTCTGTGGGAAATGAGAAGCTATCTCTTCCTCATTTTCTGCTTAAGCTCACCAGAGACTCGGGTTGTGAACCAAGCCTCACCCCTTGTGTGGAGCTATTTCACCATTGAAAGAGGTTCATTAAGGTATAAAGTTGATCTACTTCATAAGCTCTTTAGTGTTAACGTATGGCACCGAAGTTACCACCACCTCTTCCACCGCCTGGTGCTGGAGGACCTAGTTCCAGTCAGGCATCGCCTCAGTCTAAAATGTAAGAGGTGGCAGCAGTCTTGAGGTCTTTGGATGCAACACAATAAGAAATGAAGGAGAAATTTGCACAACTCAGTCAAAATATGATGAGACCACCTGAAGTCTCACCGAGGATGATTACTTCGACGACTGCTCAGCCCCATCCCGAAGCCAGGGGACCACCCCAGGTACCGCGAAAAGACTAACCTACACCTCATTGGAGGAGGGACGTTGATGACCCTAGGTGTTTGCGTCTGGGGAGGCAAGGACACCCTTGCCCTGATAATAGGTATGATGATTTGAAGGCATAAGCGGTTCCAGAAGATTTTTGGGAGCTGTATGAGGTTTCAAATGACACAGTGCGTCCTATCCAGCAGAGCCAAGATTGTGGAGGTAGAAGAGGTGAAGAAGCCCAATAAAGAGGGTCAACTTTTGATCGATTGAGCAGAGGGTCGGCCTTTGAAAGGCTCAGCCTAGTAAAGGACCTGAGAAAGAGGTTATCCAGGTCGAGAAATGTAGCTGGCTCATAAAGGGAAGAGGGGCAACATCGGCCTCATCAAGGCCGACCTAACATAGGACGAGATAGAGACCAGGAAGAGGTCAATAGCAGATGTTGTGCTGCGGCTGGGGAACCCTCAGTCCACCCATTGGAGGTAGCTGGGGACAACCGCGGTCAGGCCGACTTTGCGAGGCCATGGAACGAATCCATCCAACGTCGTAAAGAAAAGATAGGAGACCTCATTAAAATTCCAGACCCACTACAAAGAGGTTTCTTAGAAGGCTCCCCATTCGTGGCTAGGATAGTGAGTTTTCCAACCCCTGCTAAGTTCAAACCGCCCACGGTGTCTCCCAAGTATGACGGTAGCACCAACCCTGTACATCATATTGAGATGTACCAGTCAGCGGCGGATATTTATTCAATACCAGATGAGATGAAGTGTCGGGCCTTCTCTGGGATATTGATGGGAGAAGCACACATCTGGTTTACTTCTCTTCCAAAGAATTCAATTGAGAACTTCAAGGGCTTGGTTGAACGATTCATTCATAATTTTTATTTTAGGGTAAGACCTTAAAAGAAGACCACCCATCTGTTGTATGTCAAGCAAGGCAAGAACGAGAGCCTAAGAGACTACATTGCTAGATTCAACAAAGAAAAACTTGAGGTTGAAGACTACTAAGTTAATATAGCCATGACCGCCCTCCTAGGAGGTCTTCAGAAAGGGAAGTTGTTGTGGAAACTTGCAGAAGACCCTCCCAAGTCCATAGCAGAACTATTGGCAACTGCGGGGAAGGTCAGGAACGCTGAAGAGGCCATGGCTACAAAATATGAGGATGAGAATGGAGGTAGCAGCGGGAAGTTCCAAAGAAAGAAGGATGAAAAGAAGAGGTCAGCTGATGACAAGTTCGCACACTATACCCCTTTAATTGTGAGTTGCGAACACATCCTCAATGAGATTAAGAATGATCGATCTCTGAGATGACCAGAGAAGCTAAAGGCTCCTCCGCATAAGAGGAATAAGAACTTGTGGTGCGAGTTCCACCAAAACCATGTCCATGCTACAGACTAGTGCTTCTCGTTAAAGGATGAGATCGAGAAGATGTTGAAATCAGGAAAGTTGAAGAAGTATGTTGATGGCAAGGCTCCTAAGAGGGGAAGATATGACCCTAAAAAGAAGATAAACGATAGATGTCGAGATGATATTCCAGCAAGAAGAGATGATGACTCGGAGGGTGATGATGAGGATGATCTAGACCTCCCACCAAAAGATGACAACACCCCAGTGAAGAGGGTTGGTATGATCTCCTTGGCAGTTAACACCATATGCGGAGGACTAACAAGGGGTGGATCTGAAGTGGATGACCGAAAAGCTCATGTGGCAGAGGCCAAGTCAGTGGTAAAACTAGATGTGGTAAATCTGGCATCTTTGGAAACAAAACAGAAGAGAAACAAGGTGGATATGGACATTATTATAGTTGGGTTCTCTCGACTCGACTTCAAATGTATCCTAGCTCCGCATGACGACCAATTGGTAATAACAACAAGGGTGCATGGATGCGAGGTACAAAGAATTCTTGTAGATTGAGGAAGTTCAGCAGATGTGATGTTCTGGACCTGTTTCAAAAGCCTAGGCCTTAGCAGAGCTAGGCTGGTACCCTATCATCATCCGTTAATGGGCTTCAGCGGAGAAAAGATCCATCCATTGGTCATGTATGAGATGAATGTGAGAATGGGAGAAGAGTGGCCTAAGAGGTTGACACGAAAGATCAATTTTTTCATGTTGGACAAAAACGTATTATCTGCCTATAACCTCATATAGGAAGAGTAGCCCTTAAGGAGTTTGAAGGTGTGCCATCGACGGTCCACCAGATGCTAAAATTCCCGACCCCCTATGGGGTAGGGGAAGTGCAGGGCGACCAGACCATAGCAAGAGAATGCTACTTCAACTCAGCCGAAGAGAGAGAGGACTATAAGAGAGTAACCACCGCGTATAACATTGATACACTTGACCCTAGAGATGAAACGAAGTTGAAGAAATGAGAGTATGTGGAAGAGGTAGAATCCATCATCCTCAATAAGGACGAATCGAGAAAAACCGTCCAGGTCAGAAACACCCTAAAAGCGGAGATTAAGGAAGAGCTGGTAAATTTCTTGAGGAAGAGGCAGAGTATCTTCTCATGGAGCTACGCAGACATACCTGGCATCAACCCTGAGGTTATTTGCCACAAACTCAATGTGACTAAGGATGCTAAGCCAATCAAACAAAGATGAAGATTTTACTCTAGGGAGAAGTACGACGTCATCCGGGAAGAAGTCAGGAAGTTGGAAGAGGCCGAGTTTATCAGGGAAGTCATATATCTGGAGTGGTTATCAAACACCGTCCTTGTGCCCAAGGCCAATGGAAAATGGAGGATGTGCGTAGATTTTACCGACCTGAACAAGTCTTGCTCAAAAAATAGTTATCCTTTACCTCGGATCGATCAGATGGTAGATGCAACTGCAGGGCATGAACTCATGAGCTTCATGGGCGGGTACTCAAGCTACAACCAGATCTTCATGGATGCGGAAGACTCAGATAAGACAGCCATCATCACTGATAAGGGGACATATTGCTAAAAGGTCATGCCCTTCGGCTTGAAAAATGCAGGGGCAACGTATCAACATTTTGTGAATGAGATATTTGAAAATAAAATAGGTAAAACTATGGAGGTGTGTGTAGACAATATGTTGACGAAGAGCTTAAAGGCCCGCACTCACGTGGTAGAGCTAGAAAAGACCTTCGATACCATGGACTTATACAGAATGAAACTCAATCCCGCGAAGTGTGTCTTCGGGGTAGGAGCTGGGAAATTTTTTGGGTTCATTGTCAATCAGAGGGGAATAGAGGCGAACCCTGAGAAAATCAAGGCTTTGCTTGACATGAAGACACCAAGAAATATCAAGGACGTTCAGAGGCTCACTAGAAGAGTAGTTGCACTCAATAAATTTGTTTCCAGAGCCACGGACAAGTATCTTTCATTCTTTAAGGTGCTTAGAAAGGCCTTTGAATGGGACAAAGAGTGTGAGGAGACTTTTAATCAACTCAAGTCCTACCTCAGATCTCCCTTGCTCTTATCTCGGCCCATAGTGGGAGAGAAGTTGTATTCTTATCTAGCAGTCTCTGAGTCATCTATAAGTGCAGCCATAGTACGGAAAGACGTTGGGGTCCAAAGGCCTGTATACTTCAACAGTAAGGCCCTTCAAGGGTCTTAACAGAACTACCCTCGAAGGGAAAATTTAGCCTACACTTTAATACATGCTTCTAGGAAGATGAAGCTTTATTTCCAAGCCCACTCTATGGTCATCCTCACTGACTCCCCATTAAGGCAAGTCCTCCACAAGCCTAAGAAGTCAGGAAGGTTGATGACCTGGGTCATTGAGTTGGGTGATTATGACCTTACTTATCAACCCAGGGTGGCCATTAATGGGCAGGCACTTGTAGATTTTATTGCTGAGTTCACATGGGAAGAGGTCGAGGTTGAGAATAACTTAGAAACTGCAGAGGGATCAAATAGAAACATCTTTCGAGACCCGAAAGAGGTTGTGTCCAATAGAGATATAAATGGAATAGCCGAGAATGAGGAAGACTGGTACCTCTTTAAATAAGGAATCATGTCAGAGGGGAGCTTCTCATCAGATAAAGATATCTGGAACCTCTTTGTTGATAGGTCTTCTTGCGAAAGTAGAAGCGGTGCAGGGGTGATACTCTCAGCTCCGGATGGTACCAACGTTGAATATGCACTAAGGTTTAACTTCAAGGCATCAAACAACGAGTGAGAATATGAGGCCATGATAGCGGGCCTCTCCTTGGCAAAGACCCTTAGGATAAAACGACTCATACTTCATAGTGACTCAAGGTTAGGTATCAACCAAGGTATTGGAGTTTATGAGGCCAAGGATAGCCAAATACCTTAAGGGGGTAAGAATGATGCTAGAAGGTTTTGAAGAGGGTACTTCGACAAAATAATAGCCACACAAATGCACTGGCAAGGTTGGCTTCAGCAATAAGGATCGATATCAGAAGGACAGTTCTAGTTGAGATCCTTCTCAAGTTGACCATTGAAGAAGAAGAGGTTACTAACCCTTGCCTTAATTTGAACCTAGGGGACTCATGAATGAACCCCCTTATCAGATATATCAGAGAGGGAGAGCTGTCGGAATCAAAGCTAGAGAGGAGGAAACTGAGGTACAGAGCTGCAAATTTTTTAATAATTGGAGATGTCCTATATAAGAAGGGATTTCTATTACCCCTCCTCAGGTGCCTTCATCCCACAGAGGTCCCTCGCATCCTACAAGAGGTACACGAAGGTTCTTGCTCCAGTCACATGGGAGGAAGACCTTTAGCCAAGAGGATTATCACGCAGGGATACTGGTGGCCAACCTTGGCCAAAGATGTTACAGCCTATATGAAGAGGTGTGACAAATGCCAAAGATTCTCCACTATCCCCCATCAACCTCATCAGCCTATGACATCAATAAGTTCTCCTTGGCCATTCGCAGTACGGGGAATTGACTAGGTGGGTCCCTTACCAAGAGATGCGAACAACTACAGGTTTTTAATAGTTGCCATTGACTATTTGTCCAAATGGGTAGAGGCCGAGCCGATGATCACGATTACAGAGAAGAAGACCTTCTAATTCAATTGAAAGAGCATCATATGTAGACATAGCCTTCCAAACACCCTCATCTCGGACAACGGAACCCAGTTCAAGAATTCTTCCTTAGAAAAGTATTGCAAGAAAGTTGGGATCAAGAAATTTTTCTCTTCTTCGGGCCGGCCTCAGGCAAATGGTCAGACCGAACTCACAAACAGAACAATCCTCAATAGGATCAAGAAGAGTTTATATTGTATTATAAGAAGCTAAGGGGATATGGACTGAAGAGTCTTATATTGTATTATGGGCCTACAGAATAATGACTAGGACACTAACGGGGGAAACCCCATTTATGTTAGCACATGGCTCAAAAATTGTCATTCCAACAGAGGTAGGACTCCCCACTCACAGGGTTCAGACCTATGACCCTGAGAAGAATGGGGAGGAGAGAATACTTGACCTAAATTTGATTGAAGAGAGAAGGGAAGACGTAGAGATCAGACAGGCAGCCTACCAATAGAGAACGGAAAAGTTCTACAATCAAAGGGTGAAATCAAGACCCATAGCCGTGGGAGACCTAGTGTTGAAGAAGACGTTGCAGAAGGCAAACAAGCTTCACCCAAATTGGCATGGCCCTTACAAAGTGATCGAAGAGGTTGTACCCGGACTTATAGGTTGTAAAACCTTGAGGGGGAACCTTATCTAATCCATGGAATGATGATTATTTGAAAAAGTATTACATATGATGTTGCAATGATTACTATGTAAATGTATCAACTTATGAGGAGATTAATAATGAAAAGATTAGTTCCTGTGTCAACTCTTAGTTCATTATGCTTTGATGAATATTATGGGGGTAACATCTTAGTTGATGATCTCAGACCTTAAAACATCATAGTTTGGTGACAAGGTCTGAGGTGAACATCACACTTGGATGACCCCACACCTTAAACATCATTAATTTGGTGAATATCTTATGGGGGAAACATCTTAATTAATAACCTCAGACCTTAAACATCATTAATTTGGTGAATATCTTATGGGGGTAACTTCTTAGTTGATGACCTCAGACCTTAAACATCATTAATTTGGTGAATATTTTATGGGGGTAACATCTTAGTTAATGACCTCATATCTTAAACATCATTAATTTGGTGAATATATTATGGGGGTAACATCTTAGTTGATGACCTCAGACCTTAAACATCATTAATTTGGTGAATTTTTTATAGAGGAAACATCTTAGTTTATGACCTCAGACCTTAAACATCATTAATTTGGTGAATATATTATGGGGGTAACATCTTAGTTGATGACCTCATACCTTAAAACAATGTTACAAGGCTGATAGAGACACCATTATATTGAGGCTTCAGAACTTAATACAAACACATTGCATGATATAGAAAACCATTCAAAGAACATTCAGCAATAGAAATAAAGCCCTCTTCAGAGGTTGATATAGCATGAAGTTAAGAATTACAAGTCAAGAGCTAACAGAAAATGTTATCAGAAGTTACAGATCGATATGGATCAGGAACAAAAAAATGTATAGTAAGAGCTTCACGAAATGGGTTTTAAGTATCTGCAGTCTCAGGGTTGGTGACCATGCCCACACTTCCTTGACCGAGGTTGGTCACTTCTACCCCATCATCTTGAGGAGAAATGTCTTCAGTCCTTGTGTCTTCTTATTGAACAATCTCGGCAGGTGCGAAACCTCCTTCCTCCTCGGCCTCTTATAAGTCCTGATCAAACCGAGGATCGACATAACCCAGACCAATGAAGTCAGAGGCTGCCAAGATCCCTGACTCTTTCTCTTTCATTGCAGCCCATTTTCCAGTGGCCTTAACACCTCGATGTATTCAAAGCCAAAGTTGACGAATTCGTCAGAGACCTTGTAGTCCTCCAAAATCTTCTCTAAGGCGTCATCCAAATCATCCTTCATAATGACATCGACGTTGTGTTGAAGAGAGTCAACCTGAGTCTTTAGGGCAGAGCTATGATCCTTCTTAAGCTTGTCCATGTCCTTCTTCAACCGCTTAACATTAGCCTCAGACTTCTCTATGGAAGCCTTCAGACGCTCCACTTCAGTATTCAGAGCAGCCTCAGTCTTTTGGTCCTCTTTGCCTTTCTCAATCAGAGGAAGTTTCCTCAGAGTCCAGTTAACAAACTGGTGCATGGTGAGGAGACCCTGCAAAGCATGTGCAGAAATGTCAGTTCAAGATTTGGTACAATTAAAAGCCGATGTTACACTTATTCAGCAAAAGCAAAAAGTCTTACTTCGATTGATCGAAGGAGGGCGAACTCGGAAAACAGAGGGGTGTCTAGAGAATGGTAGAACTATTTGTCAGAGTCAGTCATGACGGAGCTAATAGTGTCCAAGGCCTTCAGACTCTGGCCGATAAGACTGTCGCCGATCTTCAGTTTATCCAGACGAGCAACTAATGCGTCCTCAGAGGAGATAGGGATCGCGTGACCCCCCTTGGAAGTTTTCTTCTTCTGCCTCTGATCCTCAGGGGTAGGTTCAGTGGATCTCCTCTTCTTGGAGGCCTCATCCCTTGAAGTAGTAGTAGGAGGAGGAGGCACATTTAGACCTTCTTTCTTCATAAGTTTTGTAAGACTGGCGGCTGCCATCTCCCAAAGGTCATCCGAAATTCCTTTGGGACGCTCTGCAAATAGAAAGATCTCAGTTAAAAGATCATAGACATAACAAAATCAGAGGTATAACTTGTTGAAATGATAAAGTAACTTACAGAGCTCGGTCAGAGGACTCCCCCCAAGGCCAGTTTCAGAGAGGTAGTAGGGGGTCATCAAATGATTGTACTTGACCAACAGACTATGTTCCCCCTGATCTAGAAGGTCTTTAACCTTCTTAAGGTTATTTTGGCTTAACCCAGGGTTGGCCCTAGCAGCCATTGATAATTTTCCCCGTCTCAGGGATATTCTCGGCTCTACGGATGAAGAGGGGGCACAGGGACCAAACTCCCACAACCCTGAGGCGAAGAAGTATCGTGGTTTCCAGTTGTGGTTCGAAGTCTGGGTAACCAGTAACATCTTCTTATTGGACTTTTGAGCTAAAAAGTGGTAATAAATCGAATGATTAGTAGCAGAGGAGAGGACGTAGCACCCTGTGAAGACCTGAACAAGAAGGTCTGAATGATGGACTGCCCTCTATAAGACTATAACTCCAATTATCACCCTCCAAGCATTGGGGGATAATTGGGAAGGAGCCAAGTTAATATAGGACAATATAGCCCTAATTATTGGATGAATGGGAAGATGAAATCATAACATAAACATCTGCTCATATAAGCAGATCTCACCATCTCGGCCGGCAAAGGCCCTCTCATCCCTCAGAGGCCTCCTAAGTTTTATGAATGGACTTATAGAATACAAATGTCTAAAATCTAGGAGATCGAGTTCGCTGACAGTGCTTTCTATCTTGGCTGCCTTCAAGGTGTCAACATCGCTTTCGCTACCATCATCCTCTTCCCGGTCAACGTCGGCTTGAGCAGACGAGGGAGAACCATCAGGGAAGCTCTGAGCTAACTCAGCCCCTGTGGCGGCTGACAGGGGAATAGCATTAAGGATTGGGGAACAACCACACTAGGTCCTAAAATTTTGACATCGAAGGAAGAATGAGAGGTGCTAGAACTCTTACTAAATGAGGCATGGCTGGAAACCTCAGCTTGGTCAAGGGCTTGGTCCATCCGGACAGAATAATCCATGGCCTCTTGGAAAGAATCCACGGATATAGGGTCTGAGGTTGACGACTCAGACTCAGACATCGAAACATGTTCTACTGGGACCTCTGCAGGCACAGATGGCTCATGATATATCACTTTCAGAGGGGGTGGGAATATAGGCCTGAGAGGGAATGTCTTTGCCCTACGAGCTTCCTCTTGGGCTCGTTCTATTTGTCTAATCTTATATAAGGTTTTCTCCCTAAGAGAAGGGAATTCCTCTAAGAGTTGATAAATGGGTCTGAGCATATGGGGACGACCTTACACTTACGGACTCAAGCTAAAAACAAACATGATGACACAATAGTTAAAGATCAAATATGGCTATTTGAAAAGAAAGCCAACCAAAAATAGTCAAGAATAACTCACCGAAAAACTCAAACTGATACTGGAAAATGCAAAAAATGGAAAAACAAGGATGAAAAAATGGCAAAGAAGAGGTAATAAGCAATACCTGATGAAATACGAGGAGAAGAATAGGAATATTTACAAGAAAAATCCACAAAATGCGCCCTCAATCAAGCTCTGGAGGAGAGAGAAAATAAAGAAGGCTCGGGAGGGAGAAAGGGAAGGAAATGAAGGAGAAAAGAGAGAAAATGGTTAAAACCCTCAAAATCCACTTGCACGTGCCCCAAGGCCCATTATTGCCTTGGGAGCCCAAAAGACCATCATCATTGCACTTTCCAAGCACGCAAACTACTTCAGAGGCTGACACTTGTCAAGAAAATATTGGCACATAAAGAAATCCAACCTTGGACATATATAACCCTTAGTTACCTGTTCACATAGGTAACTAAGGGCTAAAGGTGATTGATATGCCCTAAATGTACCTAACAGCTCAAAGACACCAACCTCGGCCTAGAAGATGGCGGAGGTAATAAGGGCCCAAGATTGGCAACCAGCGATCTCGTCCAAAGCAAGGTCGGCTATGGCCGACGTTACTAGTTGCCTCACAGTCAGGCAACAGCTGAGGTTTTCATGATCCATGGGGGAAGTTACCCATCATATCGTTCGGAGCCAACATCACGCCTACTTGATACATTAACCTCGGTTGGGTATAAACCGAGGAAGAAAGGACTACAACATCATCGTAATCAACCTCGGCTGGGAATCAGCCGACGTTCCAACTACTCCCATATAACCCCGGCCCAGGCCGACATTATAACCTCACTTGTCTTACCTCAATTTTTTCTTGAGACGAGACCATCACGAATAACCTCATATTGGGCAGTAGCCAGACTTCACCAACCTCATACTCTTCCAGGCCGAGGTTGGTGCCAATCTAAGAGAGCCGATCCTTTACTTGCATATGTGTGGCTGGGAACACGTGTATTAAATCAGTTGTAACAAATCAATCCCCTCACGTGGGGGAATATTTCATCATCATTCTCTACATGTGACAGTAGCAGATGTCTTAATTAGATTGGCTAGATCAACACACACATGCTCATTGCATGCATGGGGGTGCATTACCCCCCCCCCCCCCCCCCACACACACACTATATATGCTTGCCTTCTCCTACATGGAGGGGGATCCGGGATCAGCAAGCCTATCTAAAACTCTGTCCAATTATACAGTAGAGAGAGAAATCTTGAGAGATTGTATCCATGTCCATTAGTGCCTCACTTTAGGGACCTTACTCACTCATTTGCATAGTGGACGTAGGCCTAATTGGCTGAACCACTTACATCCAAGTGTTCCTCCTCTTCTCCTCACCTCAATCTCTTATATATAGTATACTCTTGTGCTGCCATTGTTTTCACTATTTTGAGCTTACAAACACCTTGACTGGTGATGCTATTTCCGGCATCATCAGTACATTGAAGCACGTCACGATGTTCCTCCAGATGAACCTGATCATGTCGGTGTCCTTGATGTTCACCAATGGTTCTTCTTGAATCCATTTTATGAATTAGTTTATGCTAAACAATAGGTATTTTTAATTCCTTGGTGCTATTAGGAGTGGACATATAATATCCATAGCCCATTGGGCAAACAGTCACAGACTAGTCACTAACTTCAAATTGTTGGCCAAATAATGGATCATGTTAGAGAACGTTTGGCATTTTTTGCACTTCTTGACGTAGGAGATCATATCTTTCTTGCATATATGACCACCAATACCCTTCTTTGATCACTCGAAAACCATAGATCTTCCTCCATTGTGGCTCTCATAAATTCCATTATGAAACTCTTACAGAACTTGGTTTGCATCACTTGGATTCAAGCATTGGAGTAGGGACCAATGAAAGATCTCATGTAGAGTTTTCCTTCGGGTCCTGTAAAATCATATATATTTCACCCTAATTTTTTAGGCTTGCTTCTTATCGGACGGTATGATATAATCTCGCAAATAAGTGATTATTAAGTCTCTAACTGGAAGTTCTTTGCACGGTAAGAACCTACTCAGCGACCACAGGCTTGGTGATATAAGGATTGAAGAGGAAATCCACTTCAATGATTTTTCTCATATTAGAATCCACTACTGACCCTAAGACTACTAAGGTATTAGCATGGTTATTATGCCCCCGGGGGAACTGTTGAATGTGGACTTTCTTAAATTTTACCATCAATTCCTAGGCGACCTATAAGTATACCAACATCCATTCACTCCTGTCATTGAAATCTTCGATCACATGGTTAGATAGTATCTCTGAATCGTAGTATATATCATGATTGTTTTCCCCCACTAAGTAAACTTTGCACAATTTGACGATGAGGGATTCATACTCGGCCTCATTATTATAAGATCCAAAGCAAAGTCTAATTACATGCTAGATCATGGTATTCTCTATAAAAATAAGCCGAATTCCAACTCCTTCCCCTTTAGATTTGGATGCACCATCCAGATAAAGGGTCAACTTTATGGATAGGTCAATCTCTTAGCTTATTAACTGATCGGCTATATCTTGGTCACTAGGCTAATCTTCTCTTGTGAATTTGGCAATAAATTCTACCAACACCTGACCCTTCATCGTTGTTCTTGGTTGATAGTGTATATCAAATATCTTAATTTCAACCCATTATTTGGACATCTGTCCAGACAAATTGGCCTTTTCAAAAATGACTTTGAAGGGAAAGGAAGTGATGACTATGATTGAATGAGCTTCAAAATAGTGCTTCAACTTATGCGACGTGACGACCAAAGATTAGGACAATTTTTGAAGTAAGAAGTAGAATTGATCGGCTTCCAGGACAGTTTCCACGATATAGTAAATGGGGGCCTAACTTCCCTCCTTATCGTATAATAAGGCTGAAGTGGATGCATGGTTAGAAATCACTAGCTAGAGATAAATAAGGTCTTTTGGAATTGGAATAGATACTAGGTGAGTATTGCACAGATATGATTTGAATTATTTAAGGGCCTTTGAGCATTCCTTGTTCCAGGTGAGGCATTTTTCGTTATTCAATAGCTAAAAAATGGCAGACATCATTCGTAAGACCTTGAGATAAAATAGTTAAGGTCTGCCAACATTCTTGTTAACTTTTGATCTTGTGTAGTGCTTTTGGAGGCTGAACATTATTAATCGCCACTATCTCCTTGGAATTGGCCTCTGTAAACGCAAGATCCCCGGATTGTGATTTTCTCAATTAAAATCAAAGTTAATTTTCTTTTAAACTAAGACTCAATGGAAGATGCGGAAGCGTATATAAGAGATGATGGTTCAACAATTAACCAAAACAAATTTTAGTTTAATAAAAAAAAATTAAACCAATTCATTAATCCAATTCAAGTCCTAGAATTTGCCTAAGTCATAATTATAAATTATCCAAAGTTAGGCGAAACCAATTTTAGCAAAAGACTTGAATGAACCAAATTTACCCAATATTTAATTTAGTCCCAAATTAAATTAGTGTGATAAATTAAACCGAATTTTATCTTGAAATTATCCTAAGCATGGATTCTAAATTATTGTGCAAGATAAAATAAACAATATCACACTACGCCGCGATGTACGAGGAAAAACCCAAGACGGGAAAAAACCTCGGACGGCCCTAGCCACAAGTCCACTAGATACGGAATTACAATTACAAGACAAAAGACTTACAGCCTTGACTCGAACCCTCTCAAGCCTTGCTGCTCCTTCTTGTAGAAACCTCTTCCTAGCGGACAACCACGAAGCTCCACCGCGATCTCGGAATCCACCGATAAGACTTTGTATGGTCACCGTCACCCAAGCTTGGAGCCTTTCTCTAAGTGAGTAATACCGCAACAAACTTCTTCTTCTTTGTGAAGGGATGTAGAAGGAAACCCAAAACGTCTCTTTTTCAATTTGGTAGAGAAAACCAGTGCCAAAACTCCAAGCAATTGATATAAATATAGAAACTTGGATAAACACAATTGGGTGTAAACTCTATAGTGGTATATGCATTTTCTTTGAAAAAACAACCCTCAAAACTTGAACATTTTCCTAAACTATTTTTGCTCTCAAACTCTCTCTAGGAGATAAACTTGGTTGGAAAAGTTGATTAGAAAAATTTGTTTCCCGTCCTTAATAAGTCTTGAAAAAGTTGGTTAAAAAAACCAAGTGGGGAAAGTGGGGAAAAACTGCCAAAAACTGCTCAAAACTGTTCCCGCCTGGCATCTCGTTCGAACGAACTTGACTCTCGTTCGAACGAGACTTCTAACGAGCGACCAGACTGGATTCGTTAGATATCTCATTAGAACGACCAAACTCGTTCGAACGACATATCGAACGACTGACCAGTTTAGGGTCGTTGGCAAACTTGTTCGAACGAAAACCTGGTTCGAACGAAAAAACCCGTTCGAACGAAAACCTGGTTCGAACGAAAAAACTCGTTCGAACGAGACTTCGAAAGACTTCCAGAAATTTTTGATAAATTCAATTTTGGCCCAGAAACTTTATGTACTTTATTTTAAAGTTCCAATTAAATTATTCTGAAAGTAAAACAAGGTTTTTTATTAAACCTAACACCCAATAAATATTGTTCCAAGCTCCTATATAAATATAATTACATTCATACCTTGGGAGCATGGAACCTTAGATGATGACGTAGAAACGAGGCATGCAAACCAGCATTTTGATGAAGCTTTATATTCTTTGCCGCTACGTCTTCAACACACACTTCATAGGCTTGAGAGTATTACAATAAATTACTAACCTATGAATAAATGTTTTTATCCGGAATTGAGCCAAAACTATATATGGACTCAATTGGAAATTTGTGTCCTTACAAATCTCCCCCTTTGGCTATTCCGGGACAAAAACCAAAACAAAAATCCTAAAGGGCCATCAAGCTCACTAGACTCAAAACATAACCCGCCCAAACTTGACTCAACCCAAGGATCAAACGCTTTGCCATTAAAAGATGCCGCTTTAGAATAATTCCTGCACACTTAAGCAAACTCATCAAATGCATAGGGAATATCAAACTATTAAGTGCAATTAATTAATTACTCTCCCTAAATTAATTCTCCCCTTTATCAAAACATACTTAGAAAGACGTCTCCCCCTAAGATAAATGTCCCCAAACTAAGATACGATAATAATAGGATTAGATACCCCCTATCATCATTCTCCCCCTTTTTGATCAGGAATAGGCAAAGGATAAAGAACTAATAAAAGCATATGAAAGCATATGGGCAATAAAATCAAGGCAAAGACAAACACATATCATATATATATATACTTTAAAAATACCAATAAGTACTTGCATATATAGATAGATATAAACACACACATCACACAAAATACAATAAGTTTGCACACTCGTATGGAAAAAATGTGTCATATGGAAACGGAAGTGTAGGGGTGTGAACTAGCAACAATTAAATTTAGAACCAAACACTTAAGAAACGTTCACGGAGTTCTCATTTGATTGCAAACTTCATCACAGTTAAATATAACCTCATGTGACAATATAAAGATTGAACTCAATGAACAAACATACACAATGCATACAAGCCTAGCATGATGATGATTCTACCAACCAAATAGAGTCATGACATTACAGACAACTAGGATAAACGGACATTGTGCAAACCGTTGATATACCATCCAATTCTCCCTCAATAAGCATATATATTCTTTTGCTTTTGAATGAATATATTAAACAAACATAGGCCTTGGCAATTGTTTTCTTTTTAATGCCAAATATTCTGTTTTTAGGCCTTTGGATCACGTATTTCTTTTAGATCCAATAAACGGTGGCTTACTATCGCAAAGGATTTAATTCATCCTTTCGGAGCCCTTCCTCGTGCACATTTTTATTTATCATGTTTTCATTTTCACACAAATCTCACATGCAACGGATTTTAACATGCACTTGTCCTCCTAGGTCATAGATATGTAGATGACTAGATTGGTAGGAGAACACCTCAAAAAGCTCAAATATAACACGTGACATTAAGATTTCAAAAGAGCTCGTGCATGTGTGAATAGAGGCATATAGAAATAGAATCCATTTAAACAACACAAAATCCAACTACTCCATATAAAGCATGGTAAAGAACATTTTAAGGATTGAAAATCTAAACCAAAAGTTCTAGCCACATGGGAGCGTAAACGATGGGATTCAAACACAAATATATGCCACTTAAAGTGTGTCAAACTAAAATACACACAAAACAAAATCTTTTTGAGTTTTTAACATATTTAATCAAAAGTAAATATTTACTCAAAAGGACAAACAAAAATCATTTGTATTTTTCATTAAGCTTAAATGAAATAAATAAAACACAAATGATAAACAAAACTCTTTTTATATTTTCAATTAAATCAAACACAAAATATAATACAAAAAGATAAATAAGTCATAATTTCTAGCATGGGATATGAAATAAGGCTATGACTAGAAAATGACTAAACAAGCATACATTTAGCATGTGAATATAGCATGAAGTACAAACGCTAAAGTATGCAAACACTAACACATTCATCCTTTAGATTTAGCAAGGTAGGAAGCATGTGAAAGTGAATGAGAATCAAAATCCCTATTTTGTAAGGCAACCAAGTCGGATTTCCTAACCCAAATTAATGAAGCATGACTATCTTGGGGTGTAGAAACGTTAGCTATCGTGGTTACTTTACTATGGGATTTTCTAGGAATTCGTTTAAGATCAAAACAAAATTTCTTAAGATGACCTTTTCGACCACAATGTGAACAAGTGAAAACATGTCGAAAAGATTTACCTAAGGGGTGATCTTGAAATGCATTCCTAGTAGATTCTCCTAAAATGTTGGTTTTGACTTTAGGGTTAAATTCATTACAAGTATTGAATTCTAAACCAAAAGTGTCATTTTTAATTTGGACCGTTCCTAACATTTTATCAAGTTTTTCCGAACGACATTCCAAATCAAATTTGACAATACTAGAATCTTTTAATTTATTTTCCAATTCTAAAATGGTAGATTCTAGTAAAAAATTACGCTCTTCAAAAATGAGAAGCTCCTTTTTCAAGGAATCCATTAAACCCCTAAGGCTATCTCTCTCGCCTTCTACGTATTCTAGCTTCTCTCGAAGAGTCCTCTCTCGTGTCCTAAGGTCTTCTTTTAAGGCACTATCATCAACGACCTTGACACTTTCTCTTAAACAAGCTTCTAACTTCAAATTAGCTCTTTTCAATTTAATAGATTCTTTATATAATTCATGAAAAGCATTTTGAAGTTCACTCTCATCAACCTCTTCTTCATTTTCACTCTCTTTTTCTTCTCCACTCTCACTATCATCAAAAACAAGGGAATCATGAACAATGACCTTGGAAGTGGCATGTGCTATCGTGTCATCAATCGATGAGTTCTCATTATCACTCACATGACTTGCCATAAAAGCCACAAAATTTTTCTTTGTGGGGGAATCGGGCTTTTCTTCCGTATCACTATCCCTAAGGGTCGCATTATATGAGATGGGTCGCTTGCCCTCTTTCCTTAGTTTAGTGGGGTACTCAAACGCCCTATGGCCATAACCTTCACAACGAAAACATTTATCAGACTCGTCCCTATCTAAATTGTCATTGCTAGGTTTAGGGATCTTCTCGGCTTTAGAAATCTTCTCGCTTTTATCATGTTTAGAAGTATCAAATTTCTTAAAATCATTTTTAAATTTATCTTTGTTAAATTTAAGAAATTTTCTAAATTTACGAGCAAATAAAGCCATGTCTTTCGAGTCACTATCACTATCGCTCTCTACTACTTGTTTGACCTCTTTTCGGGCTTTTAAAGCAACGCCCTTTTCAATTTTCTTTTCAGTTTTAGAGGGAAACATATCTAGTTCATAGGTTTGTAAATCACCTACAAGCTCTTCTAATTTCGTAGAGGCTAAAGTGGGTAAAGAATTTAAAACGGTCACCTTTGGAATAAATCTATCGGGTAGGGACCTTAAAATTTTCTTTACACCATGGTCGTCAGGTATTTTCTCTCCCAAGTTAAAAGATGAATTAACAATATCAGAAAGTCTAGCATAAAATTTATCAAAAGTTTCTTTTTCATCCATTTTGATAGTTTCAAATTGAGTGGTGAGGTTTTGGAGTTTTGAAGCTTTAACGACACTAGTTCCTTCATGAGTTAATTGTAAAATATCCCAAGCTTCTTTAGCGGTTTCACACGTCATAATACGTCGGAATTCATCCGGTGCGACAGCGCTAAATAAGGCATTTAAACCTCGGGAATTAAAGTTAGCAAGTTTAAACTCATTTTCAGTCCATCTATCGGCGGGTTTGATAACACGTTCATTTTCAACTAAATAAGTTGGTGGGGAGTACCCGGTAACAACAGACATCCAAACTCTCTCATCGATAGATTTTAGTGGCGATCTCATTCGCGCTTTCCAATACGCGTAGTTTGAACCATCAAAAATAGGAAATTTTGAAAATGGGGAAAAATCCATTTTATCCAAAGATTATTTAAAAGATCGTTAACGAAATAATTTATCGCTTTGGCTCTGATACCAATTTGTAAACGCAAGATCCCCGAATTGTGATTTTCTCAATTAAAATCAAAGTTAATTTCCTTTTAAACTAAGACTCAATGGAAGATGCGGAAGCGTATATAAGAGATGATGGTTCAACAATTAACCAAAACAAATTTTAGTTTAATAAAAAAAAATTAAACCAATTCATTAATCCAATTCAAGTCCTAGAATTTGCCTAAGTCATAATTATAAATTATCCAAAGTTAGGCGAAACCAATTTTAGCAAAAGACTTGAATGAACCAAATTTACCCAATATTTAATTTAGTCCCAAATTAAATTAGTGTGATAAATTAAACCGAATTTTATCTTGAAATTATCCTAAGAATAGATTCTAAATTATTGTGTAAGATAAAATAAACAATATCACACTACGCCGCGATGTACGAGGAAAAACCCAAGACGGGAAAAAACCTCGGACGGCCCTAGCCACAAGTCCACTAGATACGGAATTACAATTACAAGACAAAAGACTTACATACTTGACTCGAACCCTCTCAAGCCTTGTTGCTCCTTCTTGTAGAAACCTCTTCCTAGCGAACAACCACGAAGCTCCACCGCGATCTCGGAATCCACCGATAGGACTTTGTATGGTCACCGTCACCCAAGCTTGGAGCCTTTCTCCAAGTGAGTAATACCGCAACAAACTTCTTATTCTTTGTGAAGGGATGTAGAAGGAAACCCGAAACGTCTCTTTTTCAATTCGGTAGAGAAAACCGGTGCCAAAACTCCAAGCAATTGATATAAATATAGAAACTTGGATAAACACAATTGGGTGTAAACTCTAGAGTGGTATATGCATTTTCTTTGAAAAAACAACCCTCAAAACTTGAACATTTTCCTAAACTATTTTTGCTCTCAAACTCTCTCTAGGAGATAAACTTGGTTGGAAAAGTTGATTAGAAAAATGTGTTTCCCATCCTTAATAAGTCTTGAAAAAGTTGGTTAAAAAAACCAAGTGGGGAAAGTGGGTAAAAACTGCCAAAAACTGCTCAAAACTGTTCCCGCCTGGCATCTCGTTCGAACGAACTTGACTCTCGTTCGAACGAGACTTTTAACGAGCGACCAGACTGGACTCGTTAGAAACTCGTTAGATATCTCGTTAGAACGACCAAACTCATTCGAACGACATATCGAACGACTGACCAGTTTAGGGTCATTGGCAAACTCGTTCGAACGAAAAAACTCGTTCGAACGACTTCCAAAATTTTTTGATAAATTCAATTTTTGGCCTAGAAACTTTATGTACTTTATTTTAAAGTTCCAATTAAATTATTCTGAAAGTAAAACAAGGTTTTTTATTAAAACTAACACCCAATAAATATTGTTCCAAGCTCCTATATAAATATAATTACATTCATACCTTGGGAGCATGGAACCTTAGATGATGACGTAGAAACGAGGCACGCAAACCGGCATTTTGATGAAGCTTTATATTCTTTGCCGCTACGTCTTCAACACACACTTCATAGGCTTCAGAGTATTACAATAAATTACTAACCTATGAATAAATGTTTTTGTCTGGAATTGAGCCAAAACTATATATGGACTCAATTGGAAATTTGTGTCCCTTTTCCTGACTATGTACCCTAAGGACATTCCAGGTTTAACCCTAAAGAAGAAGGCATGTTGATCTTCATTTCGTAGTGCCTGAAGATCTCAAAGATCTCTACTAAGTTCTTCAGATGGTAGACTTTGAGCTTTCTCTTAAAAAGCATATCGTCAACGTACAGCTCCATTTTATCTTCCAATTACTGCTTAAACATCCTTGTGAGCAGTCCTTGGTACGTAGATCTTGCATTTTTATAGTCAAAAGGCATGGCCTTGTAATAATACAGGCCCAGAATGGTTATGAATGGATTTTTTTTCTGGATCGGGGCCTAAACAATAGATCCGATGATACCCTGTGTATGCATCCAAAAAACTCATTCATTTATGACTGGATATAGCTTCGATAAGATGATCAATTTGAGGCAACAAAAAGTTATCTTTGGGATAGGCTTTATTGAGATCGATGAAGTCCACGCATACTCTCCACTTACTATTACTTTTTTTTCTACCACTGGGTTTGAGAGTTGGTTTGGGAATTAAACTTCTCTGATAGACTCTGCCTCCAGAAGTGTCCCTACCTCCATTTCCACTTCCTTTTCTTTCTTCGAGGAAGATTAACGAACCTTTTACATTATCAACAGATAAATGAGATCATTGTGAAGTATGTGTTATATGACTTTGGGGTCAATCTCATTCATATCATATGGCGGCAATGTGAATACATCTTGATTTTTCTTTAGTAGAGAAATCAGCTCCTCCCTCTCTTGCTCGAATAATGTGGTGCCGATTAGGAATTTCCTTCCTGACTGAGCATCGTCAAAGGATACTTCTTCTAACTTTTCCATGATCCAATCCGTAGGGTCAACCCTTGTTTCTTCCACCCCTAGTCTTTTATGCTTTAGCTTCGATTTACATGGTGTGGCTCTATCTTAAGACGCTTTAGGAATGATATCCACTACTTTTTTCTTCTCTTATTTAGGCCTTATGGTAGCGATAAAACACTTTTGAGTGACTGCCTAGTTTCCTTTGATCTCAATTATTCTACGATCCATGATGCACTTGAGTTTCTAGTGGTAAGTGGAGGGAACATCTTGCATGGCATGAAACCATCCTCTTCCAATAATGGCATGTTTAGGAGAGTCAATGTCTACCATCAAGAACTCGACCATGTTTGAGATGTTTCTAGCCCTTATAGCTAGGATCACCTTTCCTAACAACATAATCATGTTTCCAGTGAAGTCGATTAAAGGGGTGGTTATTTCCTTTAACCTTCCAACTTTAGTTTCAGCTTGTTAAATAGTCTAAAGTAGATGACTTCATAGGATCTTCCTTGATTGATTAGTAGTTTATCCATGTCCCAGTTTGAAATTTTAAGGATGATTACTATCATGGTGCACACTCCGCACCCCAATCAAATCGTCTTTCGTAAAGGCTATAACTTATTAAAGTTTATATCGTCTAGTCACTTACGCTTGCCAGTTGGAATTTTTTGGGCCAATCTTGAAATCCTTTATAACTGCAGTGACCTTCTTGAGCTCCATTTAAACTATGTTGCTTTAGATCGTCTTAGAACTTGAGGCACCTTGGATAATAGGAAACTCATGCCCCAACTCGTCTTCCAAAACATTACCTAGGTTTTGGTCGGAGCTAGGGAAGACCTTATCACCTTTCATATCTACATACTCATTTAAATTCCCTGTCTGGGCTAACTTTTCCAGATGGGTTCTGAGGTCCTTATAGTTCTCGGTTTATGGTCATCATCTTTATCATAGGCACATCTCAGTGCACTACTCCTCTTTCTTGGATCGCCACCCATCTTCTTCGATCACTTGAGGAACTGCTGGTCTTTGATCTTACCCAACATCTTGTAGATTGGTTACTTAAAAATAGTATTGATTGCTTGAAAGTCTTGGGATGGTTCTACCTTGTCTGTATTTATAGAACCTTTGTTCCTCTTCTTTCCCCCTTCTTATGGGTACTCTCTTTGTCGTTACCTTTGGTTTCCCTCGTGAAACCATTATCACCTTCGTTGAGGGTGACCATATCTTCCACCTTGTCATACTTCTCTATTCACAACATAAGATCATTGATGGTGTTTTATCCTTCTTGGTGAGGGACTCATGAAATAAGGAGTTATGGGGCAGTCCTATATTGAATGATGTTATAATAACTTTCTTCGAGCAATCTTAAACTTCGTGGTAGGTTTCCCATATACCGCCTGGCATAATCTTGCAAAGTATCCTAGGGTCTCTTCCTCATAATGAGGAGAAAATCCATCCTTTTTGGGATAGAACTGCTTGTGATAAAGTGAGTTATAAAGGCTTCATCAAGTGAATTGAAATCCTTCACCGACCTATTTGACGACCTCGCAAACCACTTTTGTGGAACACCCCCTAATCTGGAAAGGAATATACTATACATAAGAGCATCATTATGGTTCTATATGGTTATCACTTTCTTGCTCCTTAATTGCTTTGGAGAATGGGGATTGCATATGAGTGATGAGGGTCTTATTGGCTAATTCCTTGATGGATCTATCCCCATGATTAGTTGGGTGTTGATCCATCTCCTTTCATACCAAACTTAGTATATCGTGTATATGATGTCCCTCCTCCTGATTTTTCCTCATTGAGCGACTCTTTTGTTCTGAGTGCTCTAGCTCACAGTGTGAACTCCATCATCGGGTGAAAGTCTTTCTCACCTAGGGGGTAGGTGTCTGAACATAACACTTGCATTTATCTCCTCAAAGCTCTTATTCTATTTTTTCTAGGAGTCATTAGAGACACGCGTTTCCCTCCATTGGAAACGCATTGCCTCCTCTTACTGATGGAGTTGTCGTTCATAAGCGTCGATAGTCAAGAGATTTGAGTTGATATGGGTTACTCCTTACTTTGCTCAGAGTGACGATCTCGTGGGAAATATTGTGGATGGGGGGCACCTTGAATCCTATTCAGCTAGATTTTAGACCTGACTCTGCAGTGGTAGTCCCCCTTGTTGATTGTGAACAACGAGTGCACCATAAGGGTTAGACATTTATTAACTTATTGGCTTTAACTATATTACTATAAAAAATATTCCCATAGATTTTGCCAATTGTGAGTACAAATAATCACAATGAATGAATGTAATTAGTTAAGGCCGAAGTATGAATAATAACAATCTCACAATAAAAGGATTTATGTGGTTAGACAAGGCCTATATCCATGGGGTGTTTCTCTATTTTTATTACTTTTCTGTGGTTCGATATCAAGAAGTTAGATGTCCCCTTTTCCCAGTAGTGGGGGTTACATTTATATAGGAGGAGGCGACATAATTGTATTGGACTTGTTTGCTCCATTGATTATGCCATTGCATGATTTGTGTCAATCTGCTCCGAGATCCGCGCGTGTGGGAGTTATCTATGTGGGTTATCTCTCGTGAGAATCTCTATCTATTTTCTATTAGTCTAGCATTCATCCCGATCCGGACCATTTGGGCCTCTTGATTAATACTCTACAATATATATGTAAAATTCCTCCAGATATTATTTTTGGCAGATGGTGAGTTTACTCTGTCTTAGATCGATTGCAAGAGGAAAAGGCCAGGATAGGAGTTGATGACTTATTTTAAGAGGTTTAGAGAAAGATCAATAGACATATGGGAAATCATAACGGAGCCCAATATCTTTCAAATTTATGCAAATTTTTGCTATTAGAGTTTTTTTTCCATGACAAAACAAGACTAAAGAAACAACATTCAAATCCTTTATGAAAGCTGCCCAAAATATTGCATTTATCATTCGACCTCTCCCAGTCATGACCAACATTGTGTGGAAACAATTAGTCAGTCAAGCCATTAGATGATCCTAGTTTCCATGAGTTAATTATGCTGGGGGAAGTAAAGAAGCAAGAAAATGAGGAAGAAGAATAACAAAAGAAAGTTTGATCGTGAGGATCAACTTCTAATGCCTTGTAGTGTTGAAAAGGAAATGAATTTCTACAACTCAATGTTAGGTAACAAACTAGTTTTTCCTCCTATAAAATCCCCACCTTATGCTCCAGGGGCACATGTTCAAGATGATCTAAACTACTGTCAGATTCATTGGTGCTTTAGTTATCCCATAATTTCATGTTTTACTTTTAGGAAGATTATCAACAAGACATAGTGGCAGAGACTTTATATTTCCCTCGACGCAATGTCAATAGAAATACGTTTCCAACCCATGGGGTACACATGGTTGTTTCTTTTGACGATAAAGAAGAAGGTCGAATGAAAATAGAAGAGGATTTTCAAGATATATATGATAGTTGTTTGCAAGGAATGGCTAATGTGGTCCTCGTTTATTATGAACCAAGTGACAAAGATAGTGAAGAATCTTGTTCAGTAGAGGAATATGAGGTGGATCTAAGGCTGGAGTACTAAATTATATCAAAATCACTAAAGTTTTTGTTATTCTTTAATTAGATTGGGATGCCACCAGAAACCAAGTTGAAAATTACTCAATCCATTTTGGATATTTCCAAAAAAATGTTGTTCCATCGTTAAGGTGGAGAGGACCTATGGCCAGATTAATACGAAAGTTTATGTTTGAGATCACTTTCTCAGATATAGATAGATTAATCGGTCCCCTCACAATAGACCATTATATATGACAGCATGCATCAATGGATAATATTCTCTATAGCTTTGATAAATGGAGATTCTTCGATAAACATTATGCCCATTAGCTTATTTTATATAGATAATATCTCAGAGACAAGGTTGGTTGCAATCTCAGGTTATGATAACAAAACTGAAAAGTCAATTGGTTATGTCATTATTGGAATAACTATAGGCAATCTCACATCACACCTTAAAATTTCACATGATAGAGTAGGCCACCTCATGCCATTTGTTAATTGGGAGGGTTTGGATGCACAACCATAGTTTAGTTCCTTCAACATGCCATTAGTGTGCGAAGGTCAATGTCAAAGTAATAGAGATTGCGATACAAGCAATTAAAAAACCTTTAAAAAGGAAGAAGCACATTTGGTGGATGGTACCTTTTATAACAAGTTAAAAGAGGAAGCGTATATCCTCACAAAGCGCATTAAAGGAGTGCGAGTGCCCTCTATTAAGGATAGGTTAGGACTTGTGAGAGATCAAGAGGAAGAGTTAGAAAAATATTTTTAAGTTGAACCAGAGAGGCAGAGTATTCTTAAATCTCATTTTATCTCTCAACAACTTAGAAATAGATTGAAGTCAAGGATAGACCCAATGGAATAAGAGGTGAAATAGTAGAATGCATTGAGCATAACTTACAGACCAGTGGTGGAGCAACTAGGAAACTATAAGAAAAAAAAGGCACCATCAACTACTGCACGACAATGTAAGAAAGTGGTGCTCAATGATGGAAGGATGATATATCGCCTTTGAAGGTGTGAGCGGGCAGATGAAGATCGTGAAGAAGATGACATGGAGTATAAAAACTTTTTTTATAGATTATCAAGGACAATGTCTTTTAATTAATAACTCAAACATTTAAGAGTCTGTGGAACAGGTTGAAAATGAACCGGAATGTATGCCGAATTATTCTAAACCATAAGTTTAAGATCTAGAGAAGATTAATTTATCAGAGGATCGATATGAACCAAAGACAATTTTAATTTCAAAAAACCTAAAAGATGAGAAGAAGTTGTAGCTAATCAAGATTATTCGAGAGTTTAAGGATGTTTTCGAGTGGAAGTACACTGAGATGCTAGTGTTAGATCAAGAAGTGATATGGAAAAAGTTAATTTTTTATCCTTAACTAATACCAATCAAGAAGTCAACCAAAACATACAAGCCTAAGTTGGACCTCAAAATCAAGGCTGAGGCGGAACAACTACTGGCCATTGGATTTATCAAGGAAATTTAACATCCAATTTGGTTTTCTAGCATCGTGCCATTTGGGAAGAAAGATAAAATAAAAATTCGCATTTCTGTTGATTTTAGAGATCTTAATTATAGCTTTTCCCAAAGATGAGTTCCATCTACCTTTGATTGATAGCTTGATAGATTCAACTGTTTGTCATGATATGTATATCTTTTTGGATGATTATGTTTGTTTCAAACATATCAAAATAGACCCAGATGATGCGAAAAAGATAACTTTTAGGATTCCTTCTGAAAATTTCATGAACAATGTTATGCCTTTTGGTCTAAAAAATACGAGGGCAACTTATAAAAGGGCAATGATGGCTATTTTTAATGACCTTTTCCATGACATTGTAGAATTTTATGTGGATCATCTATTCATTAAATCAAACAAATAGGATTCTCACTTAGCTGACTTGAGAAGAATTTCCAATAGGTGCATAAAGTATAAGCTATAGATAATCCCATTCAAGTGTGCCTTTGATGTAACAAGTGGAAAATTCTTAGTTTTTGTGGTTGATTGACAAGGAGTGTAGATGGTCCAAAGTAAACAAAAAGACACTATTGTCGTGCATTTACTAAATACCCAGGAAAAACTGAAGAGTTTTCTCAAAAAGATTTCTTACTTGAGGAAATTTGTTCAAGTTTTATATAAGATAACTTACCTACTAATGGAGTTATTGTGAATGACCATGAAGTTTATATGGGAGAGGCACGTTAGGAATCTTTTAACAAGCCTAAGAGATTTCTTAACTCTCCCTAAACTATGATTCCACCTATGGCAGGAGAACCTTTGCTACTTTATCTAATGTCCACTATGAGGTCCGTTGGGGCATTATTGGCACAAGATATTGATGGACAAGAGAAACCAGTTTACGACTAGCTTATAATTATCCATGGTCCTGAGGTAGGATATACAACCATAAAAAGGCATTATTTGGCTTTAGTTTTTATGGCTAAAAAATTTAGACATTATACACTATCTTTTACTATCCACATAGTGGAAAGATATGATCCAATTAAGTGTTTACTTGCACAAACAATTATGATTGTATAAATAGCAAGGTGGTTCCTCATTCTTTTAGAGTATGATTTGATGTATGTGATTCCTCGCACAATCAAAAGTCAAGCCTACTCAAATTTTTTAGGTATCTTTCCTTCGGGTTTATTAGTATCACCTCATAAAGATATACCTAATGATGATTTTCATGACAACATTTGTAAGGAAAATGTAGAAGGATGGTTCATAGAGTTTGATGGTTCATCAACTAAAGGCAAAGGAGGAGCTGGAGTAATTTTATCTAGAGGAAATGAGGATAATTCTCTGTCCTTTAAATTAAACTTTCCTTATTCAAATAATGAGGCAGATTATGAAGCAATTATTCTAGGATTACTTGTGGCCCTTAAAAGAGGAATTAGTTCACTCTTCATCAAAGGAGACTTAACTCGGTGGTCAAACAAGTGAATAGTGAATACGCATTGAAGAACATTAGACTATCTCCTTATCAAACAATCATACAGAGGTTGACCTATTAGTTTTATGAAGTCAAAGTGGAGAGACATCCAAGAATGATGAATCGACATGATAATAAAATGTGGGTTATAAAACCACTTGTGTAGGTCGGGGTTGATAATTCGGGGGTCGCGGCCTAAGCCTTGCTATGAGAACTACTCTTTCTAACTCTCTATGAAGATCTTCGCTCCAACATCAACTAAATCAAGAGACTACTCATTCTTAGGCAGACCAACCTAAGTTTTTACCTTATCTTTCCTTTTGAAAAAGACCCTAATAGGACTTTAACCGAAAAACTTCACTTGTCATCATCCCTAATGATCTATTTATAGTGGGCTGATGGTGGAAAGTAAAATAGTCCTAAAAACCATAAAGCAATCTAAACTCGCATTGATTCTGCATTCAAGCTGAACGAGAGACAACTTGAAATATTCTACCGCCATAACGACTACCTTTGAAATAGGAGAAGACTCCCAAAAGTTAACTTTAACAATGCCTCAACAAGAGACCTTACCTTCATAAAGACTGAAATCAATCTGCCAATAACCTAAGTATGACAAAGTGCTCACCGAAGAAAATAGTCCACTAGAAATAAATCAAAAAATATTATGCATTCAGTGATAAAATTCTATCTTCAAGTATTTTGAAGCTAATAACCATATACTAGAAAATTTGGCGTCAAAAAATGAAAACAATTATATCCAATAACACCAAAAATAAAATCGAACTCCTTTGGCCTTCGTCAACAAACAGTCTGCCACCTGTAGTAATCCCGCAGAATAGAACATCAATCAGTACGACAAAAGGCTCAAAATATGACTAAGTCCCGAGCAGCTATAGGGGGATAAGGGAACAACAGGATTACAACATTGTAGGATCAATCAGAAGCTTATGCCATGATTGAGAAAAAAAGAGTTATGCAAAGTGATCTGAAAGATCCATCTTAAAAATTCAGCTCTTTCCCACAAATGATGCCTCGGACTAGAGAGTAATAATAAAGAAGCAGCTAAAAATAAGGGATGGTTCGATGAAGCTTACCGAGCTAGAACAATTATTTCTTCTTGAATGAAGTTTGTATTATAAAAATCTTGATGGATGGTTGGCCAGATAACTTGGCCCCCTGGAAGCTCAATGACGATTAAAGTAAAGTCATGAGAAGCATTGTGAGATGAATAAAATTTCTCTATATAGAAGAGTCCAAATATAAGGGTAATTTTAGCCTACGTTGAAGCAAGATACAGCAACGGAACAAACAGATTGTGATAAATGTCAAATTTATTTCTAACCAGCTGAGTGAAACTTCTTGGAACCTCAACTAGACTAGAGACATCCTTAGTTGATTTTATCAAATATGAAGTTGTCCTACAAGAAAAAGAAGAAGTCGTGTCACTTAGAAGAAGAGCCCCGAGATTATACTTACTGGAGGAGAAGCTCTATTGGTGAGGATATTTCAATAGGCCTTTACGATGCATCACCACAGAGGAAGCAAAAGAGAATCAAGGCTACAATTGAACTAAAATTGAAGGAGATAGATTATATGACCAACTTATGACATTTACCTATTATTGGATAACAATGGAGAAATCTAATGCATGCTCCATCAGTTGATTGACACTCATTAGAAACACCTTATCCTTTCCATACTTGGGCATTTGACCATGTGGGGTAAATTAAACTCCATATAGGGAAATATATGGATTCTTGTGGAAACTCATTGCTTTAAGTGGGAGAAAGTAGTAACTTTGAAAAGAGAAACAACAGGAGTCGTGGCACAATTGATTATAGAATATATCATTTGTTGATTTGGTATTCCCAAGGTTATTCTTTCAAATAATGGAACTCTATTTATCAAAAAAGAAGTGACAATATTGACTAATAATTATTTAATTATCCACCACACTTCAACACAAACTTATCCTAAAGGTAATGGTCAAGAATAAGCCACAAACAATACTTTGGTCATTATTTTTGCAAAAATGATGGAAGATTTCCCTGGTGCGCGGGATGATAAGTTGCCTATGGTAGTTTGGGAGTATTGCACAACCAAGAGGAAGCCAAAAGTTAATACACCTTTCTCCTTAGTTTGTAGAGCTGAAGAAATCCTTCCAATAGATATAGAGGAGCAATCTTCCAGATATGCCATTCAAAGCAACATGCTTCCTCAGAGTAGGCATGTTCAATTAGAAGCGCTTGATGAACATAGAGACAATGCACGAAATTACTTCCAAGTCTACATGAAGCAAAATTCCAAAGATTATGAGAGCCGTAAGAGACTAAGGAAGTTTGTGGAAGGCAATTTTGTTTTAAAGGCCATTTCTAATACATTAGAGGACTTCATTTGCCAAAATTTTCAGCAAATTAGAAAGGGCCATATGATGTCAGAGAAGCACATGACTCGTTTTATTGTCTGATTTCAAAAATTAAACATGATAGATCTTTTAAAGTTAACAACAAGTGGTTGAAAATTCATCATGTTTAAGAAAAACACTAGTAATTTTCTCTTTATTAAAAAAATGTGAAAAATCACATCAATTTGTAATTTTTGTGATCCAAATATTGATGTAAGAAATGAGGCGTACACATAAAATTCCAGAACAAATACTTTCTTTATATATCTGATGATAGGGGGAGAAATGGTATCTAATCCTATTATTATCGTATCTTCGTTTGGGGGAGATTTATCTTAGGGGGAGACGTCTTTCTAAGTAGGTCATGTGTTTAAAGGGAGAATTAATTTAGGGGGAGTATTTAATTCATTGCATTTAATACTTTTGATATTCCCTATGCATTTGATGAGTTTGCTTAAGTGTGCAGTAATTATTCAAAAGCGGCATCTTTCTATGGCAAAGCGTTTGATCCTTGGGTTGAGTCAAGATTGGGCGGGTTATGTTTTGAGTCTAGTAGAGCTTGACGGCCCTTTAGGATTTTTTGTTTCGTTTTTGTCCCGGAATAGCCAAAGGGGGAGATTTGTTAGGACACAAATTTCCAATTGAGTCCTCTTATAGTTTTGGCTCAATTCCGGACAAAAACATTTATTCATAGGATTTTATTTAATTGTAATATTCAAGACCTATGAAGTGTTTGTTGAAGACGTAGCGGCAAAGAGTATAAAGCATCATCAACATGCCGTAGTTTATGTGCCTCGTTTGTACGTCATCAACTTAGCTTCCATGCTCCCAAGGTATGAATGTATTTATATGTATATAGGAGCTTGGAACAATTTGTATTGGGTGTTAGGTGAATTAAAACTGCATTTTATTTTTCAGAAAGAATCAATTAGAAACTTAAAAATAAGTATATAAAAGTTTATAAAAGTTTCTGGGCCAAAATCGAATTTTTCAATCTTTCTGTTTGTTCGTTTGAAATGTCGTTCGAACGAGTTTCTTCGTTCGAACCAGATTTCGTTCGAACGAGTTTTGTCGTTCGAACCAAGTTCGTTCGAACGATTTTTGCCAACGACCCTAACTGGACAGTCGTTCGATATGTCGTTCGATATGTCGTTCGAACGAAGGTTCGTTCTAACGAGGTATCTAACGAACCTCTAACGAGCCCAGGCTGGTCACTCGTTAGAAGTCTCGTTCGAACGAGAATCACGTTCGTTCGAACGAACTTCCAGCGGGAACAGTTATTTGGCAATTTTTTGCAGTTTTTCCCCACTCCTCCACTTGGTTTTCAACCAACATTTTTCATGCAATATTATGTGCGGGAAACACATTTTCCAAAACAACTTTTCCATTCCATATACATCTCTTAGAGAGAGTTTGAGAGCAAATTTATTTAGGGAAAATGTTCAAATATTGAGTGTTAATTTTTAATGGAAAATTCATACACACTCTAGTTTACACCCATTGTTGTTTATTCCAAGTTCTATATATACATATCCTTACTTGGAGTTTTTGGCACCGGTTTTCTATACCGAATTCAAGAGACGTTTCGGGTTTGCTTCTACACCCCATCATAAAGAAGACCTTTGTTGAGATTCTACCCGTTTGGAGAAAGGCTCCATGTTCGGGTGACGGTGACCGTTTAAAGTCCTATCGATGTATTCCGAGACCACGGTGGAGCTCCGTTGGTTATCCGCTAATTGGAGGTTGATACAAGAAGGAGCATCACGGCTTGAGAGGGTTCGAGTTTAGGAAGTAAGTCTTTTGTCTTGTATTTTGTAATACCGTTTTTAGTGGATTTGAGGCTAGGGCCGTCCCGAGGTTTTTTCCCGTTAGTGGGTTTTTCCTCGTATATCGCGGTGTAGTGTGACCTTGTTTATTTTATCTTGCACAATAATTTAGAACGCATGCTTAGGATAATTTCAAGATAAAATTTGGTTTTACATTCACACTAATTTAAATTGGGACTTTAATTTAATATTGGATTAAATTTGGTTTATTCAAGTCACTTGCATTAATATGGTTTCGCCTAACTTTGAATAATTGTTAATGATGACTTAGGCAAATTCTAGGACTTGAATTAAATCTCCCCCTTTGGCTATTCCGGGACAAAAACCAAACAAAAAATCCTAAAGGGCCGTCAAGCTCTACTAGACTCAAAACATAACCCGCCCAATCTTGACTCAACCCAAGGATCAAACGCTTTGCCATAGAAAGATGCCGCTTTTGAATAATTACTGCACACTTAAGCAAACTCATCAAATGCATAGGGAATATCAAAAGTATTAAATGCAATGAATTAAATACTCCCCCTAAATTAATTATCCCTTTAAACACATGACCTACTTAGAAAGACGTCTCCCCCTAAGATAAATCTCCCCCAAACGAAGACACGATAATAATAGGATTAGATACCATTTCTCCCCCTATCATCATTCTCCCCCTTTTTGTTCGGGAATAGGCAAGGGATAAAGAACTAATAAACAGCATGAGAAAGCTTAAATAAAAGACATGACAGCATATGGGCAATAAAAACAAGGCAAAGACAAACAAATATCATATATATATACACTAGAAATATATCAATGAACCACTTGCATATATATATAGATATAAACACACACATGACACAAAATAAAATAAGTTTGCACACTCGTATGGCAAAAATGTGTCATATGGAAACGGAAGTGTAGGGGTGTGAACAAGCAACAATTAAATTTAGACCCAAACACTTAAGAAACGTTCACGGAGTTCTCATTTGATTGCAAACTTCATCACAGTTAAATATAACCTCATGTGACAATATAAAGATTGAACTCAATGAACAAACATACACAATGCATACAAGCCTAGCATGATGGTGATTCTACAAACCAAATAGAGTCATGACATTAAAGACAACTAGGATAAACGGACATTGTGCAAACCGTTGATATACAATCCAATTCTCCCTCAATAAGCATATATATTCTTTTGTTTTTGAATGAATATATCAAACAAACATAGGCCTTGGCAATAGCTTTCTTTGAATGCCAAATATTCTGTTTTTAGGCCTTTGGATCACGTATTTCTTTTAGATCCAATCAACGGTGGCTTACAATCGCAAAGGATTTAATTCATCCTTTCGGAGCCCTTCCTCGTGCATATTTATTTATCATGTTTTCATTTTTCTCACAAATCTCACATGCAACGGATTTTGACATGCACTAGTCCTCCTAGGTCATAGATATGTAGATGACTAGATTGATAGGAGAACACCTCAAAAAGCTCAAATATAACATGTGACATTAAGATTTCAAAAGAGCTCGTGCATGTGTGAATAGAGGCATATAGAAATAGAATCCATTTAAACAATACAAAATCCAACTACTCCATATAAAACATGGTAAAGAACATTTTAAGGATTGAAAATCTAAACCAAAAGTTCTAGCCACATGGGAGCGTAAACGATAGGATTCAAACACAAATATATGCCACATAAAGTGTGTCAAACAAAAATACACACAAAACAAAATCATTTTGAGTTTTTAACATTTTAATCAAAAATAAAGATATATACTCAAAAGACTAAACAAAAATCATTTGTATTTTTCATTAAGCTTAAATGAAATAAATAAAACACAAATGATAAACAAAAATCTTTTTATATTTTTCAGTTAAATCGAACACAAAATATAATACAAAAAGATAAACAAGTCATGATTTCTAGCATGAGATATGAAAATAGGCAATGACTAGAAAATGACTAAACACGCATACATTTAGCATATGATTATGGCATGAAGTACAAAAGCTAAAGTATGCAAACACTAACACATTTATCCTTTAGATTTAGCAAGGGAGGAAGGATGTGAAAGTAAATGAGAATCAAAATCCCTATTTTGTAAGGCAACCAAGTCGGATTTCCTAACCCAAATTAATGAAGAATTACTATCTTGGGGTGTAGAAACATTAGCTATCGTGGTTACTTTACTATGGGATTTTCTAGGAATTCGTTTAAGATCTAAACAAAATTTCCTAAGATGACCTTGTCGACCACAATGTGTACAAGTAAGAGCATGTCGAAAAGATTTATCTAAGGAGTGATCATTAAATGCATTCATAGAAGATTCTCCTAAAACATTGGTTTTGACTTTAGGGTAAAAATCATTACAAGAATTGAAGCCTAAACCAAAAGTGTCATTTTTAATTTGGACCGTTCCTAACATTTTATCTAGTTTTTCCGAACGACACTCCAAATCAAATTTGACATTACTAGAATCTTTTAATTTATTTTCCAATTCAACAATGTTAGATTCTAGTAAAGAATTACGCTCTTCAAAAGCAAGAAGCTCCTTTTTCAAGGATTCCATTAAACCCCTAAGGCTATCTCTCTCGCCTTCTACATAGTTAAGCTTCTCTTAAAGAGTCCTCACATGTGTCCTAAGGTCTTCTATTAAGGCACTTTCATCAATGACCTTAACACTCTCTCTTAAACTCGCTTCTAACTTCAAATTAGCTCTTTTCAATTTAATAGATTCTTTATATAATTCATGAAAAGCATTTTGAAGTTCACTCATATCAATCTCATCTTCATTTTCACTCTCTTTCTTCTTCACTCTCACTATCATAAAAAATAAGAGAATCATGTACAATGACCTTGGAAGTGGCATGTGCTATAATTTCATCATCCGATGAGTTCTCATTATCACTCACATGTCTAGCCATAAAAGCCACAAAATTTTTCTTAGTGGGGGATTCGGGCTTCTCTTCCTTATCACTATCACTAAGGGTCGCATTATATGAAATGGGTCGTTTACCCTCTTTCCTTAGTTTAGTGGGGCACTCAAAAGCCCTATGGCCATAACCTTCACAACCAAAACATTTATTAGACTCGTCCCTATCAATATTTTCATTACTAGGTTTAGGGATCTTATCGGCTTTAGAAATCTTCTCGTTTTTATCATGTTTAGAAGATTCAAATTTCTTAAAATCATTTTTAACTTTATCTTTGTTAAATTTAAGAAATTTTCTAAATTTACGAGCAAACAAAGCCATATCTTCCGAGTCACTATCACTATCGCTCTCTACTACTTGTTTAACCTCTTTGCGGGCTTTTAAAGCAACGCCCTTTTCAATTTTCTTTTCAGTTTTAGAGGGAAACATATCTAGTTCATAGGTTTGTAAATCACCTACAAGCTCTTCTAATTTCGTAGAGGCTAAAGTGGGTAAAGAATTTAAAACGGCCACCTTTGGAATAAATCTATCGGGTAGGGACCTTAAAATTTTCTTTACTACACGGTCGTCAGGTATTTTCTCTCCCAAGTTAAAGGATGAATTAACAATATCAGAAAGTATAGCATAAAATTTATCAAATGTTTCTTTTTCATCCATTTTGATAGTTTCAAATTGAGTAGTGAGGTTTTGGAGTTTAGAAGCTTTAACGACACTCGTTCCTTCATGAGTTAATTGTAAAATATCCGAAGCTTCTTTAGAGGTTTCACACGTCATAATACGTCGGAATTCATCCGGTGCGACAGCGCTAAATAAGGCATTTAAACCTCGGGAATTAAAGTTTGCTAGCTTAAACTCATTTTCAGTCCATCTATCAACGGGTTTGGGAACATGTAAATTTTCAATTATATGTGTTGGTGGGGACCAACCGTTAACAACAGACATCCAAACACGTTCATCGATAGATTTAAGTGCCGATTTCATTCGCGCTTTCCAATACGCGTAGTTAGAACCATCAAAAATAGGAAATTTTGAAAATGGGGAAAAATCCATATTTAGCCAAAAAGTAAAGGATCTGTAACGAAATAATTTATCATTTTTGGCTCTGATACCAATTTGTTAGACCAAAGTTGGATTCCCGGGTTTGAAATAATAATCTCAAATTAAAATATTTAATTTCCTTTTTGAATAAATGAATGCGGAAGCATATATTAAGTGATGGTTCAACAAAATAACAAGGCCGGGTTTTAATATCTTAAGAAACAAATTAAAACAACATAATTCAAGTCCTAGAATTTGCCTAAGTCATCATTAACAATTATTCAAAGTTAGGCGAAACCATATTAATGCAAGTGACTTGAATAAACCAAATTTAATCCAATATTAAATTAAAGTCCCAATTTAAATTAGTGTGAATGTAAAACCAAATTTTATCTTGAAATTATCCTAAGCATGCGTTCTAAATTATTGTGCAAGATAAAATAAACAAGGTCACACTACACCGCGATATACGAGGAAAAATCCACTAACGGGAAAAAACCTCGGGACGGCCCTAGCCTCAAATTCACTAAAAACGGTATTACAAAATACAAGACAAAAGACTTACTTCCTAAACTCGAACCCTCTCAAGCCGTGATGCTCCTTCTTGTATCAACCTCTAATTAGCGGATAACCAACATAGCTCCACCGTGGTCTCGGAATACACCGATAGGACTTTAAACGGTCACCGTCACCCGAACATGGAGCCTTTCTCCAAACGGGTAGAATCTCAACAAAGGTCTTCTTTATGATGGGGTGTAGAAGCAAACCCGAAACGTCTCTTGAATTCGGTATAGAAAACCGGTGCCAAAAACTCCAAGTAAGGATATGTATATATAGAACTTGGAATAAACAACAATGGGTGTAAACTAGAGTGTGTATGAATTTTCCATTGAAAATTAACACTCAAAATTTGAACATTTTCCCTAAATAAATTTGCTCTCAAACTCTCTCTAAGAGATGGATATGGAATGGAAAAAGTTGTTTTGGAAAATGTGTTTCCCGCACATAATATGGCATGAAAAATGTTGGTTGATAACCAAGTGGAGGAGTGGGGAAAAACTGCAAAAAATTGCCAAATAACTGTTCCCGCTGGAAGTTCGTTCGAACGAACGTGATTCTCGTTCGAACGAGACTTCTAACGAGTGACCAGCCTGGGCTCGTTAGAGGTTCGTTAGATACCTCGTTAGAACGAACCTTCGTTCGAACGACATATCGAACGACATATCGAACGACTGTCCAGTTAGGGTCGTTGGCAAAACTCGTTCGAACGAACTTGGTTCGAACGACAAAACTCGTTCGAACGAAATCTGGTTCGAACGAAGAAACTCGTTCGAACGACATTTCAAACGAACAAACAGAAAGATTGAAAAATTCGATTTTGGCCCAGAAACTTTTATAAACTTTTATATACTTATTTTTAAGTTTCCAATTGATTCTTTCTGAAAAATAAAATGCAGTTTTAATTCACCTAACACCCAATACAAATTGTTCCAAGCTCCTATATACATATAAATACATTCATACCTTGGGAGCATGGAAGCTAAGTTGATGACGTACAAACGAGGCACATAAACTACGGCATGTTGATGATGCTTTATACTCTTTGCCGCTACGTCTTCAACAAACACTTCATAGGTCTTGAATATTACAATTAAATAAAATCCTATGAATAAATGTTTTTGTCCGGAATTGAGCCAAAACTATAAGAGGACTCAATTGGAAATTTGTGTCCTAACAATATCAAATCGAGATAATTATCATTCAAAAGGGGACTATTGCCTAGATATACAAAATAAGAATTTTATTCTCATAAAAATCTAAAGCTGGAAGTTATGAAGAAGCTATCTCCAACTGAGTCATATATATCTTAATCAACCCTTCATTGATGCTCAGACATAGCACAAATGTTTACTTCAACATCTTCCTTTCATTTAAACACGAGTTCATGCTTTGTCTTTGCATCACTCCAAGTTCTCTCAGTTACATCTACCTCTTGATCACACTCCTCCAGCTTAGGGATGTGTTCTCTCAATTTTCCTTCTTAAACCTTGAAATCACCTATGACTTTGGGACAACTATAATGAGAGGTTTCTAGCTAAGGATCCTTTAGATCCCACAACTTATTGATTAGCTAAGTAAATTCAAATCCATCTTTTCTCAAGGCTTTGAGATTCCCCACATACCGATTTAGCACAAATCTTTCCAAGGAAGATAATGAAATATTCTCAATATAATCTATAATGGAAGAAGTCCCTTGTAAAATATAATCCATCATAAAGTTATGAGGTGTCACACATTCAATAGTAAAAGTCTCAAGGTGAGAAATCAGAAGCCAATACAACATAGAATAAAGCGATATTTGAATGATAGTGCTATTCTCAAACGCTAGTCAATAATACTAAGTTGGTGCCATGCTTGGCAAAAAAGATTCAAAACCAGACCCACTCTCCTCCGATTGCATTTCAACCATAAAACTTTTATCATTGTGGGAGGAAGTGTGAGAATGAGCTGGCACAGTTAGATCCATCTCAATAGAAGGCACAACTACTTGAGGTGCCTCAAGAGGGTTATTCCTTATGACAAGCTATAAAGACAAATAGAACATAAGAGTTACCCAAAACCTTAGCAAGATTTGTGCTAAGTCGGAAAGAAATTGTAAACATTAAGAAAAACCTTAATAGTAAATTACTAAGAAATATAAATATTAAGAAAAACCTTAATAGTAAATTACTATGTTGATTTACAAAGTGTAGATATTAAGAAAACACTTAGTAATAAGATGTTAAGTTAACTTACAAAGCGTACATATGGTGAAAAACCTTAGAATAAGTATTTTATCAAAAGTTAAGAGTTAAAAGGATTACAAGAGATATAGTCATACAAATCAAATACAACAGCACTCAAACTCTAAGAAAAATGTACATCACTTCTTATTATTATTCAAAGTCTTTGTAGCACACAAGTACATAACACTCTTGTGAACATCTTCAAGCCTCCCATAACATTCTTCACATGAGCATCAAAGGTGTGTCAGAAGCCATCAAAAAAAAGAAGAACTTGCCCAACTAAAGGAGGAAAACTAGTTTGAGAACAAACTCCAATCCACTTTTGAAGAAATGCTCCAAGAAAACATAAGAACAAACCAAAACAAAACAACAAACTACATCATTTATTCTTCATACTCCAGTCCACCTCGTATACAAACCATGATGGTGGAATAAGGTCTGGCTTGAGAAAAAACTCCAATACACTTTCTTTTCTTCATTAACTTGCGTACATGAGTGTCAGAAAGGGAAACCAAATCAATTAATATGTCCCAATGCACATAACATGAAGAAAAGAGCTCATCAAATACGAAACAGAACGGAGGAAGTTAAGTCACGTGAGTGAGATTTATAAGACATAGATAATAGCCTGAAAATTGCATACAATGAGACAGCAAAGCACATTCCTACGAGAAATGGTATAATCAAAAGATAAACCAAGTATCCTATACTAAAAAATATGAAAAAGTGTCTCGTGAATGAAAAGAAGTCATCCGCTCATAAACTCTAACACATACAAATAAAATAATAAACAAACCCTTAAAATGAGTAAAGAAAATCTATACACACTAAAATCTACTCTAGATAATCAATCGCATCTCAAGACAAGTAAAACTCATCAATTGTAGAGAATAAATCATTAAAATCCATCAAAATAACTTACACCAAGCCCTAACTCTAAATATGGATCAAATCAGAGAAATCTAGGAGAGATAAACTTACCAAGATGATTATTCGCCACAAGAATGAGTTTGCGAACACCTAAGAATACCTTCCAAGATACTAAGATTAGAGGAAGGTATGGGGCTATAATTTCAAAGAGGGTTTTGAAATATAAAGTGTGTAAAAAGCAGCAGATTCCTAATCTAGGGGTCTTCAACTAACCCAAAATCATTCATTGAAGTGATGGGAACCTTCGCTGTTGTGATAGGAACCTTCATTAGTCGCAAATCTTTATTTTGGCAAAGTGACAACGAGCCTATTCACGAAATTTTCTAGAAAAAGAATATTTGTGAAAAAAACACATATAAAAGGAAATGCATGCATACGATTTCTTACCTATAAGTAGGAACATTTTAATCCCCCCAAAATACCATTTACAATGATCAAACAAGCTGAAACATATCATACAACGGTTCTTGGTTATGTTAAATCCTCTATGCAAAGAATGATTTATCATTCGAAGGTGTAAGGTCAAATTAAAGTCATATGTAAAATAAATTGATTAAAAGAGATAACTCATGATATAAAAGTGAAAAACATGAGAACTAACACGTAAAATCAAGAATGAAGATTTATGTTTGAACTCACTTTTAAAATTTTTGTCTCCATTCAACAAAGAGAAATCCTCATTTTTCCTTGAAACTGAATAAAATTTTTAATAACCGCTTTTTTCTCCCTCAAATAGCGAATTTTTTGTCCTTTTAATAAATACTTGTTATTAAAATCTTTTACCTCTCATATAATTTATGTTACTCAATTTTTTGATAGATAAAAACCTTTGAGACATCTCTTTTTGATTTTTTTTTCATGTGGCGGCTTTCTCTCATTCATTATAAAGGGTGGGGAACTCTTATCAGTATAAGGTAATTATCTCAATACCAAAGTTTCAGCCCTTATCACATCATTACTCATGATCTTGAAATATATATCATTTTTCAACTACACCCATGATGATAAAAATCACGCATACACAAAAAGGATTAACAATGACACCCTTTTTAAAACTATCATATAAAACATCTAATTTTCGATAGAAATAGAAAACAAATTATTTCATTATATTTTGCTTTGAAATTTCTTAAGTTATAGTTCTATGTAAAGTGTATGAGTTATGAAAAATACTATAAAATATCAAGCTTAATTTACCAAGGCATTTGATATGAAATTATAAACATGGAGTATAAAATTCATAAATAAAACCGTGTGTACAATAACTAAGAATGTAGGTTTGTATTTAAGCTCATGGGATAAAATAACACCTAACAAGAATAGAAGACCATTATCGTACAAAAAATATCAAGGTATTAAAACAATAAATGTCATATCCTAAAGAATGAAAGGATATAATAAGAGAAAGATGCCTATCAAAAAGAGTAAACCAAATACTCTAAATCGCCTAAAAAGAATCTTAACTGTACTTAGTAAATGATGAAGAGTCCTCTCTATCACGTTCTCTCACGGATTCTAAATCTTCTCCGTCAATGATGTGTTTCCTAATCCAAGTAGATTTAATCATCAACGGATAGGATTTCGAAACCACCTTGGGAGGGTCAAGTTATATTTCCCATAAAAAACTTTATGGGGGATTTCCTATTCTTCTTCTTCTTCTTCTTCTTCTTCTTCTTCTTCTTCTTCTTCTTCTTCTTCTTCTTCTTCTTCTTCTTCTTCTTCTTCTTCATAGTGACATCTTAAAATCACCTAAAGGTAATGAGGGTTGAATTAAAACACAAAACTCTCTAAGGTGTCCTATATTATGTAAATGAGTACACTTATATGGGTTAGCTCAATAGGGCCGATAGAGCACTTGAGTAGTTTCTTCCTATAGTCCAAAGCAAATCTCATTCAAGTGTACTTTTTTACAATGGGAACACATCAACATCACCTTCATTTGGTTCTTTTCGGATAAATTGCTAGTAGAAGAATCATAAATGGTAAATGGTAAAATGGATTGAGATGCAAAGATGATTTGGCGAGACAAAGGGATTTCATCATCAACAAAATATAAACCATATTTATCCTTATCGAACTTCTTAGGACCTAGTGGCAACCTATCCAAATTTTGAGACATATCTGCCACCTTTATCTTTAGAGTGGATGCATATAGTAGTTTGATCTCAAGTAAAGATATTTTGTTCTCGAAGTTTATCCTTGAGCTTTCACTCTCATGTAAGGATTTTCTAAGGAACTCTACCTTAAGTCAAATAAAATAGTTGATACTTTCCTCTAAACGTGGTTCACTAATCACCACATATTGATCATTAAAGTAGCCAAAAATACTCTCACTCACCATAACCCTTTCATTTTCAACATTAGCTAAATTTGTGGAGACGCATTTGTTTGCCTTTTAAGCTTTATGGATTCCTCATAAAACATAACATACTCGACTTGAAGATCATATTATTCTTCCTCAATAGTACTCAAAGAGGTATTAGAAGTAAACATTTATTCACTAACTAGTTGAGGAATATCAAAATACTTTAAATTATCTAACTCATCAAATTTCTCGCATTCCATGAAGGCGGAATATATGTTTTCTTGAGAATCATCATCTGAGTTTGAGTTATTATCACTAAAAATGGCTTGATAAGCGTTATTTCCACCACCTTGACTCAAATTAGAGGAACATTTTTTCAAAATATATCCTCAACCACCACAAGTGAAACATGTTATGGGTTTTAGAGATTCAACCTTCTTATCTCCCCTTCATTAACCAATTTCAAATCTAGGTTAATAATTTTTGGAGCGCCTTTAGATTCAAAAAGCTTTTGCCATATCTTAGCAAACTTTTTAGTGAGAAAGGCCATATCCCCATCACTAACATCAAGGGAAATTAAGCTATGAGATGCCTTCTTAGACTTAAAACCTATATTTTGCTCTTTGTATAATATTCATTAGCAATAAGACAAATTCTCCTAGTAGGTTTAAAGAGAAACAACCAACTCATCAACACACGTGGGATTTGAGATTAGAGCCCTAACCTCATCAATGGCATCCACTTTGCCACATAACATACTTAGGATATATTGTAGGATTTTTTCTATAATTATAACCTCTTTGATGGTCTTCCTTATAGCAAATATGAAAGTTACTATATCATTCATCTCAGTATAGAATTCATCAAAAGTTTTCTTGTCCTTTACGCTAAGAAGATAAAAATGGGTGGTCATTCGTTGTATCTTAGAGTGCTTAACTGTGGATGTACCTTAGTAGGCCATTTGTAAAATTTTCCATGCGTCCTTAGACTTCGTACAAGTGGAAATATGTCTAAACTCATGCAGGGATGCGCAACTATAAACAAAGTTAAGTCCCTTTATGTTCCTCCCAATATCCTTAAAATCATTGTCATCCCAACTAGATATAATTTTTTTTACTAGGACATCATTGACAATAACCATGGGACATTTTCATACCAATAGATACGATTGAAAATTATATCATCCATAGGCATCAAGTATGCGAAGATACGAGATTTACAATAGGAATAATAGTTACCATCAATTGGAGGAGGTTGGAGGGTTGAACTTACATACATTTCACACAAAAAATATTTAAACCTACGTTATAACACCTAAACCATTGGGGACCCTCCTTGATACCAGTTGAGAGTGTTCCTATCGATGATAACTACCCAAATAAAAAATTAATTCACCTTTCAGGAAAAATGAGTAAAAATTTATTATTGCAAAATGGTTAACAATCTGAAAGTATATGTCATAAAAATATTTTACTAAGTTTTAGAACCCAAATTTTATCTTCTTTAATTAAGACAATGGTTCTTAAAGATGCAAAAAAGTAAAATAAGCACAAGAATGGATGTAAGAGGGAAAAACTCACTATCAAAAAAACCTTGGGCCGATAAGAACTAAAAATTCACTCTTTCACACCATAAACTCCGAAGAGAATGCCGACGGTTGAAGAATACTACACAACCGCCATCGGTATTGGTTTGCAATCAATCTCATCAAATCCTCTTGACCAAAAATTTCTTCTTTAAAGATGAATAAACATGTTACAAGAATGGAACCTTCAAGGAACCATAAAAAATACAACAAGGATCGTGAGGGAATTATAAAAGGTTGGTTTGATGTATTGCAAGGGTATGGTGTTCTATATCTCACAATGATTATTTCATGACAAAGAAGAGGAAATATTTACTCATGAACAAAATTTAGAAAACTATTTTAAACACAAAGATGATAAATAAATCTCTAAGTTTTTGTCAAAACGAAAAATCCAAAAGCAATTTCTTAAAGAACTCAAAGACGAGGAGAGAAAAATATACTATTAATATATTTGAACAAAAATTTATTAGCAAAAAGATTTTTAAAAACACTTACTCTTAGTTTGGAAGAGTATTTATCACATACATATATAACCTTAAGTTTAAAAATGTTTAAGAGGCTAATAGGTTAGATCTCACGCTTTTAAGGTCTCAGGTAGTCACATATAAGGTTTAATCAAATGAAAAGGTGTACTTGGAACATAAACCAAGGATATCTTAAGGAAGGATCTCAATAAAAATTTCTTTTGGGGAGTATAAGATTTGTTTATTGAATACATAACTATAGCGAATAAATTCTTTGCTTTAGGGAACATGTAGCTAAGAAAAAGAGCAAGTTGCCATAGAAAAAGCAGGTGGATAAAGTCTTTTAGCGACGACATTTGTTGTAGTGATGAAAGTCTTCATTGTGGCAAAGCTTCAACGAGCAGCCCGTGAAAGTGTCCATATTTTATCTAGTTTTTCCTCAAAGATTTTTTAATAATAACCTTTGGAAAATACTATGTATGTTTGTCCTCATCAAGAACGTACATACTTAAAATACACAAAAAGACGTAATTTCTAAAAACATAGATTTTTCTATATTAAGTATGTTTGTATAGAGTATTTTTCAATTTATCCAAAAAAGGCTATTTAAAAGGATTTTTCAATTATGAAAATAATTAACCAAAGGGTGAATCTAATTATACTAAGCTTTATGTAGTTCCTAAGTGGTGAACTTTGGGTTAGACATGAGTGAGTCTTGTTGAAGTTAATGAAGGTCTTTGGGGACCTATTGCACAAAGACTTAAATATTTTTTTGTCAAGGAATTTAAATAATATAGTCTATGGAGCACATTGAGTATACTATACTCTTACAAGTTAAAATAAGAAACTAAAGTGTGAGATTACCTGTGTTAATGAAAGAGATGAAGTTTCTTCCATTATCGAGGGGATGCTCAATGCAATATGGATAATTAGTCGAGCAACTATATACTACATTTGAGGCCTAATATCCATGGAAAATCTCACCCTTGGGATAGAAATTCTACCAGAAGGATATAACATAGGAGCATTTAATCCAATTAGCAAAGAAACACGAATAGGACCAAGGGACTATTCGTTAAGGATGAACAACTTTGACTCGCACATCTCTCAACAAAAGGCGCCTATAAAAAATAAATGGTATTGAAAAATATTTAATGAAAAATCACCAAGAGAGAAATAATAAAATAATGAACAAGTGAAATTACCTCCACAATATGGGTGATTGTGCTCGCTTACAGTTGGGCATAGGAATTACTCATCATTGGGGGGGGGGGGGTACAACATCGTGAGTAGAAGAAGGTGCAATAGACAGCTTAAAACATAGGTACATTTAGTATAAATTAAATGTCAAGAAAACAATTAGGCTAAGAAACTTAAACACAAGAGGTTGAATGCTCTCTAAAGGACCCTTAGAATGAGTAACCCCTCTTGGATTCCCCATGCTAGTGGAAAACATGGTTCAAAGCTACACAAATGATATTCAATGTTTAAAGGATTTTTTTAATAGTAATTTGAAAATAAAAATTACCTCACAGTCAAAGCTTAACGAGGTCACTAACATGGTCTCTCCCAACGAAAAGGAAAGAGAATGGGGGAATCTCTATAAGGACAGATGAAGAGGCAATACTCAATCCTAGAGTAACTCTTGTTATCGTCTAAAACTAGCATACTAATTTAGTCATAGTTAGAGTACACTAGTTATAAACAAAAGCAGATAAAGAGATATAAACTACATAAATCTTAATCGAGAGATAATAGTAGTGTGTTGAGAGAAAGAGAAATAAGACCAAATGAACGTGGTTCAGCTCGATGTGATGCCTACGCCCACAAGTGCAAGTGTTTGGTATATTGATTACTATGAAAAAGCCATAGATGAATAGAAGATACAAGCTCTCAAGTTCTCTCTAGAGTTTGAGAGAATAACGGTATAGAAAATATATTTAATCCCTTTAATGTTGGAGCGTGTGTTCTATTTATAGATTATTGGAAGAGAAAGAAAAGAGAGGGACAGGTGACATGCCTTTATAGGTTAGGTGTGTATGCACTTTACATGCTAGTGAGAGAATAATCATAAAGTTAATTACAGGGACATGGGGGAATATTTCCATATCTCCCTCAAGGTCACGTGTAATCAATGTTGCTCATATCATCCAGTCGCATGGCGGATGTTCTAGTAGTAGAGTAAATTAATAGTGTTATCCTGTTGTGAGATAACGAAGTATACAAAACTATAGGGAATACTAGGGACGACCAAATTGCCTAGTCCTACTAGATGAGTATCTGAGCCGATCTCGTTACTAGCTGATCTAACTTCATTTTTGTAGGATGATTCCAGTTGTCCTCTTAAGGTTAGTTTTAGAGCCATAATATATTTATGGCATAAAAAGTCCCCAAAGACTTTGCTCACGATTACTTCTTATAGCATATTCTTAATGTATCACGTCTTCTGAATATGTGTCGTGCAGATTGAGTGAGTGAAGTGTTAACTAGTATGTCATCGACTAGTGTTCTGATCAAATTATGATTATCTTTTATGCTCCGAATGTCATCGATTCATCAGAGGCTTAGAAAATTTAGTTGTGAACTTTTTTTCGAAATTTTTTGCTTGGTCTTGAGATTTCCATGTGTCAAACGTTGAGAGTGATGAAAACCTCATTTAAGGTGGGTGTCTTTGGGGCAGTGTGCGCATTTTTTTAACATGTTAGTTGGACTTTCAATGTGTGATGTCAGCATCTTTTTTTCAAAAAACAATAATCACAACCCTAAAAATTATAGAACCTTATCCCAAACATCATTTCATCCTTTTCGAAATCATTTCCTTCGCACGATCCTAATTAAAGAGAGAAGCTTCCTTCTATTAGAAAACTCTTCCTTCTTTGCCATACCATTCCCACTTCCTACCATTTTCGACTGATTATCTACCTGGAAACTCTTTTTTGACAAGGGTTTTAATTTCTAACCATTCCTTTATAGAGCTTAGGTGATTTATGAGTCGTCTTTGCAAACTAGGGTTTCAGGTATGCCTATTCACGAATTCAAACTTTATATGGTTTTCTTTTGAAAAATTCTTCAATCTTTGTTACGATTTCTTACTTTTTGTTGATTATTGTTGATGGATTGACATTTGGTTGGAGATTTATATGTCTTAGGTGTCCATTGAGTTAGTTGGCTTAGGGTTTTTATATTTAGGGTTTTCTATAATTTATGTTTCTTCCACCGTCAATTTATCCCCCACAGCCAAAATAATTATTTACTCTAAAAACAAATAACCCCCAAAACTTTGATTCTCCCTAAATTATAATCTTCATCAGTGAAAGATCCTAAGATCAGAGAGTGTTAAGACACATTCATGAACTTAATTAATTATACCCTAGTTTTTATAAGGATAGGATACCGGTTCCATTAAGACTTACTCCCCAAGAGTAGTCCTCAATTGGGTCTGCTCTACAACCCCTAGGCAAGGAGTCTAGCAGTCATGAGTTTGTAAATCCCCCTAACATTGAAGAGATCAACCACCAACCTAGTTGTAGAAATTTAATAAACACAATTTTTAGTATATTAATTATAAACTTAGAGACTTTGGCTGAAAGGGTCATGTCTGATAGACTTAAGACCTCTACCTCCCTTGTTGTTGTACCTTTTACCGAGGAGAGTACTTCTGGGATTTTTTTTTATTCCTATGATCCAGGTAATACTTCGGCCCAATGCCATGGTTGTGACATCATTGGGGACAAGTTATACGACTTGAGAGATCATTATTCCATCTTCATTAGTATTACGATAAGGCTTTCACATTATAATGAGCGGGTTATAGTCAACATAATTACAATGAGATTTATTTTCCTCTGTGGGATCTTTAGGTTGGAATTGGTATGCCACTCCACCCTATTATAAGGTTGATATTAAGGATTTATGATGTGGCTCCAACCCAACATCCCTTAAGTTACTACCGAATAATACTAGGGTCAATGGTGTATTTGCAAGTTGGCCTTACCGACAATGTTTTTAGGTTCGTCTATAGAATAAAAGATAATTCCAAGGCCTTAGGCTATTATTATTTTTCTCCTAATAAATCACACTTGATGATGCTTAAGGATGCTTAGACGAGAAATCAGAGTTAGAAGAACCAATATGTGTTCTAAAAGAATAATTAGGTGTTCCACCCACATGAGAGGGTTCAAACTGATCTATACCATGTGAGTTGTGTGGGCCTAACCAGATTGGTATATACTTTTTCTCTATTTTCTTTCTAGGTCCTTTTTCTGTTCCATACGATAACCCTGTTGTTCAACCTTTTTTCATACAAGAGGACTCCCATATTACCTTCAATGTTGAATAAATTTTTGGAGAGAACTTATACGACCGACACTTTTAAGTTTGAGGATCTTTTCTTTATTGAGAAGTTCATTAAACTTGGACACTACACTCCTCTTGGAGGTGTCCCCCCACAAGAAACTTTAATACCACTTATTTTTTAGGGCACCGTTGAGTCCAATCAGGAGGTTGAGGTTAAAGAAGGTAAGAAAACCTTACCAGATTTATTAGGTTATATTCCATTTCCTTTTCATTGTCTTATGCCTAACTATAAAAACTTTTGTGCAAAATTTACGCCCACATCCTCGGCATTCAGAGTTGACCCTTCTTATGGTATGGACCCATATCAAATTGATCATAGTACCTTGGAGGCTAATCATCGAAAGAAACTTGATGTCGAAGTCAAGAAGAAAACAAATGATGAAGCTAAGGCTAATAAGAAAGTCGATGTTCAGAAGAGAGCTTAGGTCGAGATCGAGAAAAAGGCTAAACCTGATGTTGTTGTTACTGTTGCTAAGGCCAATGTCAATGGGAAAGATATTGCCAGTGATAATCATTCAGCTACTGGTGACAAAAGTTCATTGGAGGGCTCGACTACCCGAGGTGACAACACAAGTCTAAGAACAGAAAAGTTGAGGACAAAAGATCCTGATCTGAAGCGTGTATGGATTTGCTGGAAACCTATTCATAGATTTTATTGGGAAGCTCGGCCTTATAGTCATTATCCTCTAATGGAGAAATTTATATTTAACCCTGAGAATGTTTTGACCATCGAGCAGACTAAGAGAGATAAGGACTTTCTCTTCCATCACATGAGTAATTTGATAAATGTGCTTGGTTATAATGGGCACAATCCCAATTACGAGTTTTTTAGGAGTCTCGATGCTAACACTCTCTGGACGCTTCTTCACTGTAGGATCTATGTGGTAATTTCTTTGTATGCTTTATTTTTGTTTCCTTTATTATTTAACTCTTCACTAAACTTCTTGTTATTTCCTTCAAGGAGTAATGGTTAGTACGTTCTTCGAGAAAAGTTTGTGTCTAATCATCACCCCTATAAGGAACAGAAAGAGAACATTGATAAGATCACTTGGCCGAACATCGATTTGAAGGAAGATCTTAAACAGGTTGTTAATAGGTTACAAAAGACTGGGAATATGTTTCATCAGACAAATAATCAGTTGGTTGAGGAAACTTTGGCTCTCAGTACGGTTGAAGAGGAGAATAAGAGACTGAAGGGACAGGTTAACATTGATGCTATAAAGCTTAAAAACTTTGAGGAGGACCCTAAAAAGGCTAATAAAGAGCTGACCAAAGCCAATGAGTCATTTTACTAAAGTCAGGGAGAATGGGGATGAAAAGTATACAGCCTTTGTTGACCATAACATTAAAATCGTGACCTTATTCCTGGAGGGTTATGATGAGCTAAAGAAGAGTATAATGAAATATTTCCCTGATATAGAAGATGTAGCCAGTAAGTGGGAGGGTGATGATAATGAATCCAAATCTCTAGATGTCGAGAACGAGATGGAGGTGGATGAGACCTCTACAAAAGATGAGGATATTGGTCAAGCCGATTAGAATGTTGTTGAGGAGACTAATCTTCCCATTACTCTAGAGTTTGTCCAAGCCATGATCAACGTTGTTGCTACCAATGCTCCCCAAGTCAATCCCAAAAATGAAGATGCTCTTGTGGCTTAAAATCTCTTGAACTTAATTTTTTTGTGAAGCCTTTTGATATGTAATTTCTCTTCTTTATCATTATGAACATTGTTTGTAGCAAAAACCAAACATCCTTTATGATGTTTAAGAATTTTGAAGCCAAATATTATTGATCTTCTTGTCTTTAAACATGTATTCATTCGTTATGTTAAATTTATCTCAAGTCAATTTTATCGACTACGCTATTAGCCTTCACCCGTAATAAAGTGTTTTTGCAAAATATTTTTACAAGTTGATGTGGTTGGAGCTAGTTGACCTTCCAGTGTTTGTAGTCTTACAGTTTCAACTTGATCTGATTCACCAACTTTGAAAGATAGGTCATGCCAGTAGTTTAGTTGTCTGGTTTAGAGGCTGGATCTTGTCGACCTATCCTAACTTATTGGATACTAGGTTGATGAACCTAAGTTATCCTAACTTAGGATATACCATTTCTTGTGCTAGCTGAGTGGTGGTATGTAGTAATTTTGTCATCCTAACCATATGTCAACATTGGTTTCCAGAGTCAGCTAAAAATATACTAGGATCCATACTTGAATTAGTCAATTGTGGGCAAGTCTTGTTGACCTGATCATTTGACTGCATAGATTTCCTATTTTTCTAAACTTCTTGATCGTGATCGGTATAAGATGAGTCCATTCATGAAGTGTTGTTAGATTGGTCATTATGATATGCTCAACTTTTAGATGTCTTGGTCCTGGTCTTCTTGCACATTTCTCATACCAACGAACTAAGCATTGAATAAATTATGGAAACTTAAAATAACAACATATGTAGAGGAATAATTACTGATTCTCATTGATTATTGAAGATTAATTGAAAGAAATGAAATTGTTTACATAGCATTATGTTCTTCTAAACTCAAATATGCTCATCAATACTAATAATACGTCATCAAATGTTATGTATTCCATGGATTCATTAAGGGATCACCCTCTAAAGTCTCAATCAATAAGTCCCAGGTCGTACAAGTGCAGAAATTATATATATGGCATGCCAATTAGGTCAGCTTATTCCCCTTCTGGATAACTTTCTTCAGCATAGAATCCCGCTCCTTCAAAGTCTTGACTTTGCCCTTTTATTGTATAATCGAGTTTTTCATTGTTGGTAGGATGCCACCCGAAGTGTTTCATGCTCCTTCACTTCCTCCACTAGATTTAGATCAAGTTTTTGTATTAAGTCACTCTTAGGCGAGTTAAAGTTATGTAATTTTTAGATAGTCATGCTGATCATAGTGGTCACCACCGCCTCAGTGCCAAACACTAATATGAAGGGGGTCTCACCAATTTCAATCATTAGAGTGGATCAGTAGGTCCAAAGTACACTCTGCATCTCATTAATCTAGTTCCCTTTGGCATCATCCAATGTTATTTTCAATCCATCCAAAATGATTTTGTTGGTGATATTTTTTTCACGTTACACTGAGGATAGGCAAGTGTCGAGTGTAACTTATTGATTCCCAATCACATGCAGTATTCCTCAAATGTGTCATTATCAAACTGCATGCCATGTTACGTGATAAAAGCATACGACAACCCATACCAATAGATGATATTTTTCCATATAAAATGTACTACTTTCTCGTACGGCATGTCGATTAGTGGCTTAGCTTCAACCCATTTTGTGAAATAATCTTCTAAAACCACCAAGTATTTAAATATGTCCCTTGTCTTCGGAAGTGGGCCGACCCGATCAATCCCCCAAATAGAGAATGATCAAGGATATGTCGTCAACACTAATACTTCCCCATGACTTCTATTTATAATAGCAAACGAGTGACATTTGTTGCACTTTCTGGCGTCATTAGCATAGTCATCCTTCATGGTCAGGAAATAATAACCATGGATGGTGACTCGCTTTACCAATGATATGTCCGTCGAATGGGATCTATAAGAGCCCTCATGGACATCTCTTATCAGCTCTTGAACTTCGGTTGGATGAACACATCAGAGAAAATACATTACAAATCCTCTACTGAATATAACTCCTCCTTATCAAAAATATCTCGTCGCCTTACAGCGGAGTTTCCTTACCTCCTTTAGATCTTTAGGTATTGCGTCGATTGCCAAATATACTTATATAGGATCCTTCCAAGATATCCCCATGATCAAATACATTATTAATACGCATTCTTATTTGATGCTATGATGTGATAAGATCTCAACAGGCATTGTTCTTTGATGTTCAGTTCTTATGGCTGATGTTACATGAGCAAGTACATCTGCTCAGGCATTATGGACTCTTAGGGCTCTGGCCATCTGTATAGCCGAGAACCTTGATAATAATGTTTTCACCTTTTCTAGATATTTCATCATGGACTCCTCACTGGCTTTACAAATTTTAAGGACTTTGTTCACAACCAACTAAGAGTCGTAATGTGCAAATAACTTCCTTGCACCTAGCGATAATGGCAATCCTAATCCTACGATAAGAGTTTTGTATTTAGCCTCGTTGAAATAGAACTTGAGGGCATACTCAACACTTATACCATCCAGCGTGTTGATGATTAGCTTTGCTTCATTACTAGTATCACTTGACGAGGTGTCTATAAATAATTACCACATAGGAGGCTCTTTTTCAAAACTAGCTTTAACCAAATATCGATTTTTAAAAAAACTCATCTGCTCCAAGTCGCGAGCCCTTACTTCCTATAAAGTCGATGACTCTAGTTTATCTTTATTTTGCTCATCTAGTAGATCTTCATAAGTGAATTCTTTAATAAAATTGGCCATTGCATGGCCTTTAATTCTCATCCTTAGCCCATACAATATGTCATACTCTCCTAGTTCCACTGTCCAAGCCATCGTGTTGTCTAATATTTTAGGTTTATGATTAGCTTGTTGAAGAGGAAGTTCTATATAAATGAAAATTGTATGTTCCTAAGAATACGGATTCATACTCCGATAAGCTTTAATTAAATCCAGTGCTAACTTCTCCAGTCTAGGGTACCGAATTTAAGCTCTATGGTACACCTTGCTAGTATAATATACAGGCTTCTTTATTCCATCTTTTTTCGTACTAAAGTTGATCTGACTTCTTATTATGACATCAAAAGGTATAAATAAAGATTTTCACCCAAGATCAGCCTTGAGACTCGTCATTCCAGTCGAAGGTATTATGAGAACCTTAAATAATTGAAGACATCTTTAAGTTGCCCTCAAAATAAACCAATTCAGAGCAGTTATTAGTTCGGTCAAGCATTGTATATCCTATTTCTTTTGGGAAGGTGGCATATCGATCAACGATTGGACCTTGTCAGGTTTGGCCTCTATGCCCCTTCGGTTAACTATAAAGCCGAGGAACTTTCCCTATTAAACTTTGAAAATTTATTTTTTCAAATTTAGCTTCATCTGATATTTCTCTAACTAATCAAATGTTCGGCTAAGGTTACTAAAATGGTCGGACACCAAAGTTCTCTTCATCAGCATGTAATCCACATATACCTCCATAATATTTCTAATATAATCCTTAAAGACCTTTTTCAGCAGTCTTTGGTATGTTGGTCCACTAATTTTCAACCTAACTGACATAACATTGTAGTAGTAAGTACCTTGATTGGTGATGAATGAGGTATTATCTTCAGGTTTCATCCTAACCTAATTGTACATCGAATAATCATCTATAAAATTGAATAGCTTGTGCCCAGCAGTGGCATCGATCAGCTAGTTAATTCGAGCAATGGATATTGGTCTTTAGGGAAAGCCCTATTGAAGTCCATAAATTCAATGAACATGCACCACTTTTCATTCTTCTTCTAAACCATAACAATGTTCAATAGACATTCTGTATATTTAACCTCCTCAATGAAGTCTTCCTTCTCCAACTTATCAACCTCCCTTTAAATTTCTATGTTTTTTTTGGATTAATACATGACATTTACATTTGACGAGCTTTGCATCCTTTATGATACTGAGCTTATGGCAAAATAAACTATGAATCTATCCATGATAAGTCCTCATGACTCTAGCCAAGCATGTTCTTTCTCTACCTTAGAAAATCAACTAACTCCTTCTTAAGAGAGGTATCTAGTGACGAGTCGATCTGGATTGTCCTTTATGGGTGTTCATTGTCTAGGATTACTGGTTCAATATCCTTAATAACCTTATTATGTAACTAGCGTATCTTCATCTCGAGGATCTAATATCTTTATCAGATAAGTGGTCACCAGTTGTTTTTTTTTCTCCTTCTCTACAGACATATAGTAGCATTCACATGATTCCACTTGATTTTCCTTCACTACACCAACTATATAGCTTGTAGGGAACTTCAAATATTAATGGACAGTGGAGTGAACAACCTGAAACTTCTTTAAGCAAACCTTATCAAAGATAATATTTTAAGCCAAGAGGACGTTCTTATTAAGGATAAAGAAACCACTCATCTTGATTCGATTGGTCATCCATGCGTTAATGATGACCTCCAACTTGATTTTTCCCAATGGGTATACCTTCTTTCTTAAAAACCTAATGAGCAGCCTGTGATATGCCTTTAACATTATATCTTTAGACCTTAGCTTCTTGAAACAGTTATAAAATAACGCATTTATTGAACTTCCATTATCCACGAGAATTTTTGCTATTCTACTTTCATGAAATATTATGGTGACGAAGAGAGGATTGTCGTGTGGATAAAACACTCCAGACGGATCGTCTTTAGAAAAACCAATAATCATACAATCCATGCTCACCTTTCATGGATGACTTGCTACAACATTGGCCATGTTCACCTCTTTGACATGAGCACATGCTTTTATTTCGTTGAGGTAGGATTTCCTCCCTACTAGTCCATCACCACCACCATCATCCTCTCCATCTATAAAGTGACATTTGAGAGAGATCATAACAACTTAATTCACTGGCTCCTTGGGATTCTTAGGCAAAATTTGGATTAGAACCATCATTAGAGTCCTCATCTCGACCACTCTTCTTATCGTCATCCTTTTTGCATAGTGACTTAAATCATCTCCTAGGATTCTATCCTTTTTTTTTTTTTGCACAACCACCCTTGTCAACAAACTTTTCCATATTTCCTCATTGGATTAAAGCCTCTATCTCGTTCTTCAAGGGAAAGAAAATGTAGTTATTATGGTGGAACCTTCAATATCTTGGACCACTTAAGGTCACTACTTCCTCGGATCTCATCGAGGATATGGTTTATGCCCATAGTGAGAGGGGTATACTCATCATACTTTTTCATCTTGTCAAATTTCTTTCTATTATTAGACCTTTCCTTTTTTTTGAGATCTTTCCACCGTCAGACTTAACATGGCTCGACTCTTTTGCTTCTATTGCTTCTTTATCATTCATAATCTTGCCAGACTTAGCCAGGAGCTTGGCCATCATTCCCGGAGGTTCCTTAGTTAGTGCCCAATACAGATTCTTGGGAAATAAACCTCTTATAATGGCAGTGATGGAAATCTTCTCATTATTATCAACTACTACAAGATTTTCCATGTTGAATCTTATGATAAACTCCCTTGTTCTTTCATCCATCTTTTATCGGGTGCTTAACAAGTGAGAAACTCTCTTCCTAAGCTAAATGCCAAAATAAAAATTATTTATAAACAGGTCATCTAGTTGTTTGAAAGTTAAAAGTGTCCCTCTAGGAAAGAATCTCTTACCAAATCTGAGTTGACCCTGTGCAAGTGCTTGAGAAATATTTGCACCGCATTTCATCGAGAATTGAGTAAATATTTGAGGCAGCTTGATATTGCTCCACATGTAATATTGGATCAGATTTCCCATCGTAATTTAGAGTGATAATCAAAGTTTTGAACTTTGTCAGTGTTGTGCAGTTCACAACTGCTTCGGTGAATGGAGACCCTTGCACATAACCCCTCTGCAAAGGGTTCTTCGTCTCAATGATCTCGTATAGTCGATCTTCTAAGCATTAAATAGATCCCCTTAAAGGTTATTCCTCCTTCTCGGCCTTAATTTTCACTGAATTCTCTGCTTGGCCTCAACTTTTAGTTGAGCTCTCTTCCTTAGAAGTCTTATTGTCCTTAGTTGATCCTCATACACTCTACCTTGACCTGACTAAGCATTGTAACTAGTATGTACTCCCTTGGCTCCCTAAAGTCCCTATACTAGTGGGTTTGCAAATCTCTTGGACCTAACTGAACAAAGGCATACCCTCTACTAAGCCTTTACAGAATACTTGGTCACTCAGTAGAGTACATTTGATAATCGCCATACCTATTTAATCTAATGGTGGATGTTGCTCCAGTCCTGTAGGATCTATCATCATGCCCAAATCCAGAGTATTTGGACCTTATGCCCTCAACTCATGAGCTCAAATCCAACCTTCAACTTCCCTGTCATAGTGTGACTGCCTCATGCCCCTGTATAGGTCTGGAAGTGGCATCTCATTCTTCATATTAGAGTTTTCCCCACCTACCAGGGTGATCGGGTTGATCTCGAGCCTATTTTGCCTTACCAAAAAACTCTCCGTCAGCTTCTTGACACTCTTTTGCATAGCTTCATGGCATCTAGATAAGATTTATAAGATCCCCTGTAGGTTACCCATACCCACAGACATAGAGGGTGGAACACCCTCTCTAGTACATTTTCTTTTTAGGTTTTCATCCTTTAATAGTATTTACAAAAAACAAAGTACCGTAATAGGAAGCAAAGAGTAACAGGTGTGAAAACAAAAAAAGTGAATCAAAAGCAGAAAAATAAGAATCCAATGGTGGAATAAAGGAATTAAAGAGAACTAAAAGGAAATTGCATATTAATATACTCTAACCCAACGAAACGTAGATGAATCGGAGTGCGATTCACTAATTTTTCAGAACTCCGTATCCTTGAGTTTCAAAAATGAATAATAATGGAAAGATTCAATGGACAACCATTTCTCGCAGACGGCACCAATTTATTATCGTCTAAAACTAGTATAATGATTTAATTTTAGCAAGATTACACTAATTATAAACAATAAAAGATGAAGAGATATAAACTACACAAAATCTAATCTAAAAAATAATAAAGAGATGAGAGAAAGAGAAATAAGGCTGGATGTATGTGGTTCGAACCGAAGTAGTGCTTATGTCCACTGGTGCAAGTGTTTGGTGTATTGATTACTCAGAAAAATCCTTGGATGAATACAAGATATAAACTCTTAAGTTCTCTCTAGAGTTTGACATCATAATGGTATAGAAAATATCTCGGATCCCTTTAATGTGGAAGTGTTAGTTATAGACTGTTTGAAGAGAGATAAAAGAGAGGGAAATGTGTCATACCTTTATAGGTGGTGCTCTGAAAATAGTGTATGATTCGAGTGCAAATTTTTCGTAACAAGTAGTATCCGGGTAAGTCCGGAATTGTATTTCGCAGGGATTGGAATCTCATAAAAGAACGAATATAGGGTATATGATACTCTCTAAATGTCACAAAGTTAAATTATCAAAGATGATTTGTTGTTTGGAGAGGTGAGATTAATTAACCACTAAACTAACATTTGTTTTAATTAATGAAGAACGGGAAAATAATGAAGACACTATGAAATGGGCTAAGAAAATCTTGAGTTAGAGAGATAAAAGGGATTGATGATTATTTTCCCACCTTGGATTCACTAAGAAGATGATGGAACATGGTTCAAATTAACTCTAATCAATCATATCTAATTAAGTCCGAACATTAACCATGTAGAGACTAAACTCATCAATGGAGAATTATGGGTTAATTAGTTATGGTGCTTGATGGGTTGGGGGTGTAGTAAAGTGTCAAGCATTACCCTTGCATGACAAGGGGAGTTAAGAAACTAAGATACTCAAATACCAACACATAAAGTTCCATTAGAATAATTATAAACCAAGCCCAAAATTTGAAGTTCAAGCATCCAAGGTGGGATCATGACCCCCAACGTATAGGACTAGCCATTCATGATGGAAACTAAGTAAAACAGGTAAGAGAACAACATAACTAAGCAAGTTATCTAGTTAAACACAAACCAACACAAGAGATGGCAATATATACAAATGAAAGCTAATAATGCAAGTAAGGAAGAAATAGTTGAGCAAACTTTGCATTGAAACCAACTAACTTGAATGTAATCAATGATTTACATGCAGTAAATAACTATAAATGAACTTGGCCTAGGAGACAGAAGAGAGAGTTTATAAAGTTAAAAACTCTCCAAGTATAAAAATTGATCATTTACAAGTGGAGGGAACCAAAGGAAATACATAAAAAAAATCTTGGATGGAAAACTTGTAAATAGAAAGAAATAGGGGAGAATAGACTCAGCTTGAGATACAAATCGATTCGCAAAAAGGAAATTGTTGCATTGGATGAAACCAAATCGATTCAGCTAAGGCCCGAATCGATTCAGACCTCCTTCCAACATGAGAGATGGGCTGCAATGAATGTTTTAAGGCACATGCTCCAAATATTATTTCGTAACTTCTTCGTTCTAGCTCAAATTCATGCACCATCAAAGGCCACGTGAAGATGACTCAAAGAGATTCAACTTCCGTGAAGAGTTCAGGATTAAAACCCGAATGATAAGTTTACTAAAATGCCCCCAACTTTGAGAATTTCAACGGATCTTTCTCTGGATTCAACCAAACATTAAGACATGCATTCCTGACACCTATAAAAGCTCAAATAAACCACGCACAATATATATATATATATATATATATATATATAATGAAAAAAGGATTAACCAATAAATGAGCATAAGATCCGAGAATAAGGTACGGGAATGCTAGAATGTGAAAATAAATGGGGTTTTAATGCAATAATCGTGACTAATCAATAGATTAGGCAGGTACACACTTTACATGCTAGTGAGAGAATAATCATAAAGTTAATTATAGGAACATGGGGGAATATTTTAATATCTCCCACATGTGCACGTGTAATCAATGTTGTTGATATCATCCAGTCATATGGTGGATGTTGTTGTATCAGAGAATCTTAATGGTGTTATCATGTTTTGAGATAACAGAGTATTCAAAACTATTTGGAATATTAACGTCGACCAGATTTCCTAGCCGATCGGATGAGTATCTGAGCCGATCTCTTTGCTAGCTAAGACGAGCTTATGTTTATAGGTAATAAGTCTAGGTTTCCTCTAAAGGTTGGTTCATGATCCATACTATATTTATGGTATAAGAACGCTCATCCTTGTAGTAAGAACCTATTAAAACGAAAAGCATAATATTGATTAAAGAGTATATTTTATCCAAGTAGAAAAGATAGGTAAGTAAGGTAAAGAACTTACAAATTAATGATGAGGAACATGCCCATAGGGCAATAGCCTAGTGGTGGTGCTGTTGTGCTAAGGGAAAGAATTATTACTTCCTCACAATTGATCGGAGAATAATCTTGAAGATTCACTATCACATCCTCATGGGCTGATATAAAAAAAATGAAGTATCAATCAAATGATCGTTAATAATAGCTAGTGACCCGACATTATTTTAAGAGGAATTTTAATAATCATAGGAATGACTACTTCCATAATCAATAAGGTATTCTAGATATGAACATAAAGTTGAGCAAGAACTCATATCCTCACTAAACTTATCTTTATAATGTAATTTAGGAATATAAAAGGTATCTCAATAGGCTGAGATGTGGTTGGAACGGGTGGATGAGAAAACATTGCTTAAAATGCTTCGTATTCTCTCTCAAGGACTGTTTGATATGTCTCCTCAATACCAACATTGTATGTGTCCAAACTTTGGTCAACCAAGATTACAGTATCATCAGCCTTAATTTCACGTGTTTTCATTTTCCCCGCTCGGGTTTAGATATTGAACATAGTTAAAGAAGACCCAATAATTTGGGCAGGGATAAAGTTAGAAACATCCAAATCTAGTTGCCTCTTAGAAGGAACTTTATTCTTGGTCTTATCTTGCTTAGCCTATACTCTTGGATATTTTAAAAAGATAGTTTCCTCGCGAAGAGGATTCACCAAAATTAGAGTAAAAAACTCCAAAAGGATCTCATAATGTGGCTATATTCCCTAGTCTATTTACGATTGCGTTTACTCGGGTATTTTTCTAAAGGATGGATGGAATCCATATATATCTCATGGTAAACATTGGATGCATGTATGAATACTTAGAAACTAACGCTGCCAAAATATAAACCAAGTCCTATTCATTGTAGGCAAATAATCATGAGAAATAATATGAAAATTTTGGAGTTTAGAAATCGGATAACAATACCCTTGGGGTAAAATATACATAAGAACTCTTGTAAAACTAGTTGACCGAATGAGTAGAAGAAAAATCAGAAGTGGAGTTACCTTGGTCATACCGTAGCTACTTCCTCTCTTGGTCAAGATGGTAATGTTCCAAACCCCACCTCGAACTCGGTTAAAGATGGCATAACACTAGGAAATATGATTTCCATTGTTGAAATAGATAGAGTATTTTTCACTAATTTTTTATTCAAGGGAGAAATGAACGTTAAGTACAAGTAAAGATGGCCCAAACCTCTTTGCATAAGGGAGGAAGAATAATTCCTCAATGTTATCTAAGAGACAATTGAGAGAAGTCTTTGGGGATATCCTATGCCATCTGGAAATATAAGAAGTGATACCTGGTAATGAGTTTGGCTTAAGAGCCCAGTTATGGAACCACTCGAACAAAAATCCCATTAAAATAAAAGAGTTTACAAAATTGACTACATCATAGCGCCCATGGGACCTTTCCATATCGGTTTATCCTCAATCTAACCAAGTACGCATTGTAACTAAATTTAAATAAACCAAATGCACATTCCTTCCATAAGCAAGATAAATGTCCACGCAAAATAGCAACTCGCGAGGAGAATCATTGGGTCTTATACGGAATAAAAATTTGGACAAAAAGGTCATAAATAAAGTAGTCAAGTGACCAGTGGCTTTCAAACGTGGCCCATCTTGGGGGCTTTAGTTTTAGCCTCTTTTTTAGGCAAAGGCTCAAATTATTTAAACCAATACATTTTCCACTTAGAAAAGGTGTGTTTTCTCTCCCCTGTGCGAGTAATATAAGACCTACATAATGAGTAAAATCATAATTATCTTTTTCCATTTCCTTGCACATAGACTTCTCGATAACATTTTCATATCCACCAATAAAAATGGTTTTCGAAAACAAGCAAGACAGTTAGCTCACAATTTTTTTCCAAGGTGATAGTAAACTCAACCCAACCTATGACAGAAGTATGGGTATCCATACTCCAGCAAAATACTAGAGCATTAAGGGAACTCAAAATTTTGCTAATCATAACATTCTACAAACTCCTCAATGTCTTGCCTAACCCAAGTGTTTCAACAGTCTGGTCATATGTATCTACAGGCATGACATGACCTACCTAAGCCTCCCACTTCTTGGGAACTCCCCCGCAGAGATAAAAAGTTAATGTTCGAGAATGTAAAGTCACACCTATCTATTTGAACTCTCAAAATGCTATTAGGAATTACAGGTAGGGAATTCTTTAATTTAGGACCCCTTACACAGGGTTGCTCGGCTATCAAGGCAGCATAATTCATCATGAAATTCTCGATTGATGACATGAAACGATCATCATCCCCAAATAATGGGGCACACATATATACAATGAAATCCCTTATCTAATGTTTCTCTAGATACTTTTATCATGCCTTGCTCACTATAATAGGTCCACGAGCTCCACTTTAATGCCTAGATAGTTAAGTGCCATCCTTGGTGGAGACAACTCCTGAGGAAATAGTAGCGACAATGGTGGAAACAGTTGAGGCCATAGAGGGAAGCCCAATGATTGGCACTTTAATAGGAAACGTGCCTATCACAATGGTGGTGGTGGTGATATAAACAAAGGATGAAGCAAAAACTAAGTTTGAAAAAGCCATTGAAATAGGGAAAGTTTGAAAGGAAAGATAAAAATTGTCTATCGAAAAACTCAAAAAGCACAAGGAACTTAGGTAGTTTTATCTCTTTAAAAATAATGAAAGGAAAAAATAACATTCTTTACAAAGGTTTATGGGGTATTTATAACCTTAAAATACAAATGGGCACCGTCAGTTTTAAAAGAGGGTAGTGATTAACGAATAACATTGGCCTTCCCTGACACGACACGTGGCAGTTCATTACGGGAATAAATTCTCCTTATAAGGTTAAGCGTTCTAAGGAATTTATTAGCCCACAAAAGTAATGATGACAAATATTCCCTCCAAGATTTTATATTGAGGCTTTGTACACAACTCTCTCTTTCAATATGAACGAGATAATTATGTACAAATGGGCTAATGTAGAGAGGTACACAAGAAACCCTTCAGTCACTTGAGGGATGAGTGAGTAACACCAATGAACTATGAAAGTTTCATGAGTAACTCCTCAGCTACTTGAGGAACACACGAGAATTTCCTCAATAGTGAAGAAAATCAAGTGAAGGAGCAAACCCTCATTATTCAATAATGAATTCATATTCACAAATAATCACTCAGTAACATTATAATGATTACAAGAGCAACCCTCATCAATGATACGGAGGAACACATGAACAGTTCCCCAGTAATCACAGAAGGATGCACGATCACTTACTCTCACTAATATGTTTATTATCTTTGTCTTTGATAGATTAACTTGTCAAAATCCTTAGTGGAGCAATCAGGGCTTGAGAAATTAGGCAATTTGTGACCTTTTCAAAGTTTTGTCTTGGAGGCTGGGAGGTCAGACTTATTAAGTAGGTTAAGGCTCAAGCACTTTAATAGATTAAGAAAGAGAGAATAGTAGTGAGAGAGTCCCAAGGGGTTGCTCGCACAGACATACACATCATTAAGTTACTCAAACAAAGTAGCGAGCAAACACATAGGTGCTCGTAGGTAAGTAATAAAGCTATAAGTAGCGAATGACCTCTAGGGTCACTCACAAGATTTCAAAACATGCACAACAAATAGCACATTTTTGGCCTAGTGGCGACAAGATCACCTTTTTATCCACTACTACATCAGTGTCATAGCACTAAAAGGAAAATCATGGCTGTAAGTGACATACAATCATAATGGACAAAATGATCCAAGATATTTATCACAAAGAATATTCTAGGAGCACAATATAACATGTTAACCCTAAATTTTTCCTATAAGTAGAGCACCGGTTACACATTAAATGATAATGACATAGAAAGCAATGTTATGCTACATAAAAATCCACAAAATCATAAAGTTATTCTCTCCTTGCTCTCTCTTATTTATTGAAATGCATACTTCTCCTCTCTCAAAAAGTCATCATCCTTAAGATATCCCCGCTCTTTATTTATTGTTGTAAAGTTACATTCATTAAAAGTGTTGTGTTCAATCATTACTAGTGCTCTATAACATAAATCGTCATTATTATATAGAAAAGTTCATTGTTATTCATTTTCAAGCATCTTGATATTATTATCTTTGAAAAGTCTTCTGTAAATTCAAATCATGCCTCACCCTCTCAAGATATCCATAGACCCAAGTACCACTACCCTTTTACACTTACATGTACTCTAACAAATATCTCAAACAATCATCCACAAATACTAATTCATACATGCATAACACAAAAGCAAAGATAGAGAGAATAGAGTGATGGACTAAGTGCATTTCGCACACACAGAAAGAGGCCAGAGTGGTGGTAGCTAGTGGTGGTAGTAAAGAAAGGCCAAAGTATTTTGCAAAGAGAGAATGAATGTGGGAAATAAGCCCTAACAGGTGTTTTTATACTTGAAAGGGGATCAAACACTTAAACCGTGACCATGGTCCATGACCATTTTGAATTAAAATAACTTTTCATAGACAATGATGACGGTCACGGTCCATGACCATGGATCATAGTAAAATAAGGAAAAGTGGTCACGGTCCAGAACTGGGTCGTGACCCAACTGTTGTGACCATTTTAAATATCATGGTCGCCATGGTCAGTGGTGATGATTCTGGACTATGATAATATTATACCCATTATTGTCACGGTCCATAACTAATGGTAACAGTTTTGGACTTCAACCATTGACGTGGCCACATTGGCATCATATTTCTTGCGTAAATAGTCACGATCCATGATCATGACCAGTGTTTGGCACATATCACCCTTGGAAGGGTCACAATTTGAGTCACAGTCAATTTTACTTAGTCATGGTTTTGGATCGTGAGCACCTTAGTCAAGATTTTGAGTCGTGGCCATTTTTAATATTTGGTGTAGTGATGGGACGAATGCCTAAAATAAGCCACACTTAAAACCCATTTTTTGCACAAACAGACGCTCGTTCACCGTAGCGAACTCTGACCTTTATTGGTCGAGAGCTTTCACATGAATTTTCTTTAAAACATTAGTCCAATCCCCTACCAATGAAATTTCCCTTGGATGTAGTGAAGCCCAGCCTTCGTTGGTCGCTCCAATGGGTAGAAAATCTATAGAGGTGAATTTTGAGCCAATTCCCACACAAGAGACTCTAGGATAGGAGTACATCAATAGTGCCTTTCTAATATATATTTGCTTTACTTCATATATGTGTGTATATATATACCAATTCTAAATCTCATTAGTCAGTAACACTATTGATAGCTAATTAAGTATTATTTCATTGAAACCAATATTTTTATGGTATGTGGTTGAAAAAATCTACATTATTGTAACAGTAATTCTTAATATGATTTTACATCATATTAAAAAGATAATACATATAGTGCTACATAATAATTGCATGGATTATCTCAACAACACCCTATATAAATAGGCTATTCTAATTTGAAACTTGACCATGAAGATATTTTGGCATCCTCATCATTGTTTTATAACTTTGCAGCTAATATTTTATGTCGTAAATAATTATAACAAGGAAGACATATTAAAATTTTATAGAAAAAAAAAATTTCATATTAAAATTTTAGTATCATAATTATTTACTAAATGCCCAAATTATAAAGACTTCATACTAATGTTGCATTTGTTTTTTTCTTCTAAACGTGAAGTCTAAATCTAAAGTTAGGAATCTGAATTTGAAAAATATATTTATTCTTATGTGTAAATAAACCTATGAATGAATGCACTTGATTAGATTGAGATTCAATGTTCACATTTTAAGGTAAATTTACCTCTTAACACATAACCGTTAACCTCTTAATTTTTTAATAAAAACTAATACTATTTTGTACCTCTTAAATCTAAATAGTTCACATTAAAACTTAAAAATTATTAACAAACAATTCTTAAGTACTAAATTTAATAGAAATTCTATTGTCCCTCAAACGTTTATAGAAGTTTTGATCGAATGACATGGCATTCGCCAAAGGACAAGGAAAAAAAAACGGATGTTGGGTATTTAAAGAGTTGGCAACAGGTGGCCTTAAAAAAGATAAATAAGATATTATACTTGAAAAACTTGTATTAAGAACATTAACACTCCATCTCAATAGATTTATCATTCAAATCATAGTTTTTAATAGATATCAGTCAACACAAAATTGTATCAAGTGCCAACCAAGTCCAGAATGGAGGATAAAAAAAATTGTCATTTTCATCTCATTTAAAGGGCCCATCAAAACGATAAACTATTCTACGCGTTTCATGCATTTAGTCCTTGATAAGTCCAATTTATGTTCTTAATATTTTATTTAGTTATTCTAGTCCTTAACTTTTTAGTTAAATTTTGAATTATTTAGGATTTGGCTCGCATTTTGTTTTAAATATTAGGTCTAATCCTTGACTTTTGACTTATTTAGTTTTCGACTCCCATTTTAATATATGCGTCAAGTCAACAATCAAATCGTTAGCCCAATTTATCAAATTTATATAAAACCCCCAATATATGGGTAATAGCCTATAATTATGATAAGAGATTGGAACTAAAAAACAGGAGGCCAAAAACAACACTAATAAAATAAATTGTAAAATTGCATAACACGACACAAAATCTTATATTTTTTACCTAGCACGAGCACGATTCAAATAAACACCTGATTTGATGACACAATTTTTTTTACCAATAATGGACACGGTCGAATTAAAATACCAGATGACACGAAATCTTTTTTTTTACCTAATACGAACCGACTCAATTAAAATGTGACACGACACGACTCGTCATGAATTTTTTATTTTATTTTACCTAACACGAACAAGTTTCAAATAAAGCACAACAGGTCACGGTCCAAATATATTAGTGTTAATAAATTTATATTGATTTATTATCAATATACATACATACATGATATATATATATATATATATATATATATATATATATATATATATATATATATATATATATATATATATATATATATATATACACACACACACACACACACAAGCGCGCGCCCACACACACACACATAGACACTAATGTATGTTAATGTGTCTATGAACATAAGAGTCTTGTTAGTTGAAAAAAACATTCAACTAATAATCAAAATGATAGTCCTATCCTATCGTGTTCTATTTGAGTCATATTCATGTGAGGACAATAATATATAATTTCACGTCGTTTCGTGATATGTTAGTGTCTATACGTATATATATAATTCATAATACATTTAACGGACCAAAAATGGACCTTTCTTTTTTAATAAATAAAATAAACGTGTTGATATTTTTTACGGCCCAACAAATTGCAGTTTTTTACCTAAACACGAACACAAAGCTATTAAAACATGACATGATTTGATTTTTTTACCTAACTCGTATACGACCCAAGTAAACCCGGCATGATACGAAATTATATTATTTTACGCAACACGAACACGACCCAACATAACATCGTTATTTTTTAATTTATAGGAACTCAACCAAATAAAATGCGGGACAAAATGAAATCATATTTTTATCGGTTCAAGTTCGTGTTAGATAAAAAATATATTTCGTGTCATGTTAGGTGAAAAAACATATTTCGTGTTATCTAGTGTTAGGGAAAAAAATTCATATCATGTGTAGAAGGGTGTTATAAACAGAAAAAGCAAAATAAAATAAATATGCTTTTTTTATTAAATAACATCCGAGAGGTACCCGCGAGGTCACCCAGAAGTCCAAAAGCCACCGCAAGTGTCAGCGCCGCGGCAAGTCTCTACGCCACTGCAAGCGTCAGCTCCATTTTTTAGCGTCGGCGCCACTTCGATCGTCGGCGCCCCGACAAGGGTCGGGGCCGCCTCGCAGGTCAGCGCCGATTCAAGCATCAGCGCTACCTCAGGCGTCAGCGCCACTTCAAGCGTCAGCGCCATTTCCAGTGTCGGCGCCACTTCGAGTGTCGACGCCATGACAAGGGTTGGCGCCGCCTCACATGTCAGCGCGGATTCAAGCATCAGCACTACCTCAGGCGTCAGCGCCACTTCGAGTGTCGACGCCACGTGTTTAAAGAGGGTGCAGGACTTCAGACTGCTGACGGCGGTGAAGAGCCCCACCTCCCTAAGAATAGCCACGTAATCAGGAACGCTCAGAACATAATCAACCCAAATGGCCCACTCCTCTGTAGGTCCACCGGGGGTTTTAACCTCAACGTTGGAATAAGGAAAGTCACCACGGTCAACTCGGACTCGGAGAATTGAATCCAGAGAAATAGTAGGAAGATCAAGAGACTCGGTCAACCCCGCATGAGAACGCTCGAGAACAGCGCCCGAAAATGTTTCCCCAAAATCGAAAAGTGAAGTCATGAAACTGTCAGCAGGACCAAAAAAGGGAGCACGACGATAAATACCAAAATCCCGCCCTTGACGAATGTGCATATAGTCCTTCCATGCCTGAGCGGAAGTTGGCGTAGCTGATGAACCACCCAGAGCCATTGGCTCAAGAAAAGAACTCACCCTAGGGGGGACTCCAAGCGAGAGACTCCCGGGGTCCCCTCTCGTAAAAAAAGAGGTGGAGGCAGAAACCCCATCATAATCATAGGAAGAGCCCCTGGGTAGTGGCATGCTCTCCGTAACACCAATAGTCGTCGAGATACCCTGGGTCACGGAACCCTTGAGGTGACAAAAGGTAGAGACACCCCCTTCCACAAATGAGAGACCTGTGGACGCGAGACCAAGTCTTGAGGCGCCACAAGCTGAAATGCCCATTTCCGAATCAAGCAAAGGCATCGAGACACCCGAAGGAGAAATACGAGCGTCAGCACTAAAACTCGTTGAGACCCCCCATCCTCCAAACTCATCTTCAACAGACAAAGAACTCCCCGCGCCTAGCTCAACGCGCGAGGAACCACTGACGATGCCATAAAAATCTGAGATACCCTCATCCACACCAATTGGATAAATTTCGAAAAAACTCGTGGGCGCCGAGACGCTCAAGGTCGAGACACCCCCAGACACCAACGACAGGATGCGCGAGGAGTCGCTGCCAACCGTAACTGGCATCGAGATACCCATAGAAGAAACATCCTCACGCGAGGAACTTCCAAAAAAATTCATCGCGGGCGAGGAACCCTAGAATGTAAAACCGGCAGACAAGGAACAAGGGCGCGCAGACCCCGAGTGCGAGAGGTCTAGAATGGGGCGAGACATGTCTCGTTGGAAACCGCCAAAGTCGCGAGGACTTGAAAGGGGCGAGAGACCCGTGGAGGGAGTATCCGTTGGCGAAGAGATCTGAAGCGAGGACCCCGAGCACGCGAGGTCTCGGCTTGAGGACAAGTTACGCTGAAAAAGAGCACCGTCGCGAGGCCTTGAGCGAGGCGAGATACCCTGGGATGAGGGATCTGTTGGCGAGATCGGGCGAGACCCTCGGACAGCATCCTTCTCGACAAAAAAATCCTCTCCCCTGCCCAGACGGGGCGAGACACCGTGATCCCCAAGCATATCGCAATCAGCCGCGAGAACCCTTGCCGGCAGCAGAGCCTCGTTTGAGGCACCCCTTATCATTGGGGAACTCAAAAAAATGACGAAGGTGCCGAGTGAGGGGGCGAGGAATCCACGAGAGACCTCGTCCCAAAATTGGAAAAAGCAGGTACGGCGGACGACACATTGACGCCGAGAGGTACCCGCGGCCAAGGGTCGCCGGCGACAAAACTATCGGCCATAGGAATGGTTTAAACAGACAATGGAGAAGGCATGGAGTTTAGAGCTTTGGGTATTTTAGGGTTCCTTGCATTTGGAGAAACCTTCGTTGGTTTAGGATCCATGGATGAGAGGGTATGATAGTTGGGAAGGTTAGAGCAAAAAAAGGAGATGGGTTGCTATGGGGTTTAAAAAAAAATATCCCTCTCTCACTTTCTCTCACTACAAACCCAAAGATGCTTATATTTTGGTTGAAGAAGATGAAGGACCCCAAGATAAGGGGCTTATGCTTTTTGCACCAAAATGGGAAAACATGCAGGAAGGCAAAAAAGTTGATGATCTTTTTTCCCAAATGATGAGATGACAGTTCCCACACTGACGCGTGGGTTCTCAAAAAATTAAATACCTCGGATAAAGGGACACAGAATTTAATGATCGTAGGATCCCTCAGAAAAAAAAAATATATATATATATATATATATATATATATATATATATAATTATTGAAACCAGATTTATAGCGTACAAAGTTTTTTTAGTCTACCCAACCAAAAAATCTTTGCACGAGGGGCTAATGTAGAAGGGTGTTATAAACAGAAAAAAGCAAAATAAAATAAATATGCTTTTTTTATTAAATAACATCCGAGAGGTACCCGGGAGGTCACCCAGAAGTCCAAAAGCCACCGCAAGTGTCAGCGCCACGGCAAGTCTCTACGCCACCGCAAGCGTAAGCGCCATTTCGAGCGTCGGCGCCCCGACAAGGGTCGGGGCCGCCTCGCAGGTCAGCGCCGATTCAAGCATCAGTGCTACCTCAGGCGTCAGCGCCACTTCAAGCGTCAGCGCCATTTCGAGTGTCGGCGCCACTTCGAGCGTCGGCGCCCCGACAAGGGTCGGGGCCGCCTCGCAGGTCAGCGCCGATTCAAGCATCAGCGCTACCTCAGGCGTCAGTGCCACCTCAAGCGTCAACTCCACTACGAGGGTCGGCGCCACTTCAAGCGTCGGCGCCATGACAAGGGTTGGCGCCGCCTCACATGTCAGCGCCGATTCAAGCATCAGCACTACCTCAGGCGTCAGCGCCACTTCAAGCGTCGACGCCACTTCGAGCGTCGGCGCCGCAACAAGGGTCGGCACCGCCTCACAGCATCGACGCCACTCCGAGCGCCGGCGCCAGGACAAGGGTCGGCGCCGCCACACATATCAGCGTCGGTTCAAGCCTCAGCGCTACCTCAGGCGTCAGCGCCACTTCGAGCGTCGGCGCCACTTCGAGCTTCGACGCCGTAACAAGGGTCGGCGCCGCCTCACCTGTCAGCGCCGGTTCAAGCATCAGCGCTACCTCGGGCGTCAGCGCCACTTCGAGCGTCGGTGCCACTTCGAACGTCGGCGACGGGACAAGGGTCGACGCCGCCTCACATGTCAGCACCGGTTCAAGCATCAGCGCTAGCTCGGGCGTCAGCGCCACTTCGAGCGTCGGCAGCGGGACAAGGATCAGCGCCGCCTCACATGTCAGCACCGATTCAAGCATCAGAGCTACCTCAGGCGTCAGCGCCACTCTGAGCGTCGGCGCCACTTCGAGCGTCGGTACCGGGAGAAGGGTCTGTGCCGCCTCACATGTCAGTGCCGATTCAAGCATCAGCGCTACCTCAAGCGTCAGCGCCACTTCAAGCGTCAACGCCACTTCGAGCGTCGGCGCCGCAACAAGGGTCAGCGCCGTCTCACAGCATCAGCGCCACTCCGAGCAACGGCGCCACGACAAGGGTCGGCGCCGTTTCAAGAGCCAGCGCCACTGCAAGGGTCACTGCAGAAATTTTATTCGAGAAGTGCTGCTACAGGAGTTTTCATCATGAAACAGCAGTCTCTAAATGAACAACAACACTAACACTTTACTTTCTTGTACAGGTAGCCTAGTCGAGAAAGCAGGGCTCGAACAGGCGCGTCGGGACCTCCTGGGAGTTTTGGCTTGGCGGTTGAGGGACAAGGTATGTTGAGCAAGCTCAACCACTTAGCACTATAGGATTGAGAGAATACTAGTAGGAAGACCAAGAAGTCACTCGGGACCACACACACTGCACACTCGGTCACAAGTGAAGTGAGCAGCCAAAGAGCTGGCTACTCACAAAAAGTAAACTCTTTACAAGAAAATGACTTTTCCAGAAAAGGGGGTCCTCGAGGTCCCTCTCAAGAAAAATAACACTTTTATAGGGGAGGAGGCCTTAAGGTCCCCTCTCTCAAAGATTTGCAAAATTGCACCACAAGTTACCGTTTCAAAAGATAACTATCAAAATCTGCTATTTTGGTTCCATTAGGGGACATATGTGCTTTTTGGGTTTTGGTCGGCGCCAGGTGGCGCCTGCAGAGGGGACAGGTAGGCTGCCTGCAGGTAGGGACAAATGGTACACTTCAGACATTGTTCCCCACCAACTCTCTCAATTTTGGTGCCCAAAATCGCCAGCTCACCCCTTACGCCCATGTATAAATAGACCTCTGGGCAAGGTCAAAAGATATACAAGAAAAATTGCATTGTTACTCTGCTAAAATATCATCAGACCTACCTAGTATTCTCTCCCTTCTCATTCTCTTAGTGTTGAGTGCCTTGGTCCTTCACTCCCCACTGACAGCCATCACTCTCAGGTGTTTTCCTTGAGAAAATTGCTATTTTTGCTGTGAAAGTTCATCTTCTTGCAGGGAGTGAGTTGAAGCTTGAGTTCCATTGTTACCAGAAGGAAAAGTTTTCTTCAGAAGTTGCACCAGGAGACCTTGAAGACTTGCAGACAGTGTCCATTGGAGTGGGTCATGCCTCACCCTTTCCAGTTATTCATAGACCCCAGTCTCACTACCCTCTTACATTTGGCGACTCCGCTGGGGAGGTATTCTCATTTCCATGGACAAAGAAGGTTTCAATGTCTCTAAGCAGTTGGTTTTTTAGGACAGTCCATCCGGTAATGGAGCTCACAGTGACCAGACTACTCAGGAAGAAGTGGTGGTGACCGGAGCCAAGGCGCCAGCGCCTCAGGGAGGTCAGACCAGTTCGCCGGCAGCGGCTCCAAAGGCAGGTATGAACCTTATGGCAATGTTTTTTGACTTTTTAAAGCAAAACAACTTGGATCTATCAAACTTGGGTCAAGGTTGTGTGACACCTGCTGCTCCCCCTTCCGGAGGGGTAGCCACTCCTATTACGATTTCGGCAGAGGCAGTTCCGTCTCGGAAGGCGGCGCCGGAGCAGGTCCTGGCGCCAACAGGTTCTCCAGTTCCTAAAAGCACATGTTTGGAGGAATCACCCTCTAAGGCTGTTACTATGGAAGAAGTGAGTAAACTCCTTTCCTCCACTCAAAGAGAGGGTTCCCACCTGTACGAGGAGTTACAAGACCCGTATCCACAGGAAGTAAGTGAGAAGCCATACCCTGAGGGGTATATTCCACCAAAATTTATCAAGTTTGGCGGTAGGGGGGAGAACCCTAGAGAGCACGTGAAGAGGTTCGTCGAGTACCTGGGAGTACACGCTGGCGACAAGAACCTGAGATTGAGGGAGTTCTCTAAAACTCTCACTGGGAAAGCTTATACATGGTATTCCCGCTTGGCGCCTAACAGCGTCCCTACTTGGGAAGAGATGCACAGGCAGTTCCTTCAGAAGTTTTTTGTAGCAGAGGATGAATTTACACTGAGGCACCTGGCGCAAGAGGTCCAGAAGCCAGGAGAAGAGTTGATGCACTACATCAAGCGATTTCGCGAGAAGGCCTTAGATGTTCACGAGGACGTGGCGGAGGCCAGGTTGCTGCAGATATGTGTGGAAGGACTCCTGGAAGAATACAAGCTGCATTTGATCAACGAAACTAGAGACGGAACTTTCAGAGAATTCACCAGGGCCGCCAGCAACATAGCTACGATAATCAAACCAAGAGCCCCAGGTTGGAGGACACAAGTTCCACTAACTCCCAGGAGGTTTCAAGTTGCGAGAAGGCAAGCGGTTAACTATGTGGATGGGAGTAACAAAGGAAAGAAGGGAGGCCCCGGGGCCAAGACTGACAGTCCCGGCAACAAGAGAAAGTTTGGGGAGGATGTCCCGCCGCCACTACCGTACAGCGTAGCGGAGGGGATGGATTGTTACCGCACCTTGGTGCGAGAAGGTGTAGCGGGACCTCCCAACCTAAAAGGAGAGACCCCCACTGCAGCTGACAAGGCCAATCCGAAGTACTGCGAATTGCACCAACGAGTGCAACACTCTACCAAGGATTGTTACTACTTGAGAAGGATCATTGGGGAGAAGATGGCCAGTGGTACCTTGCAGATACCCCCCATGGACGTTAACGAGAACCCACTCCCTACGCATCATTTTGGAACTGCCAACATGGTAGTTGCCTACGACGAAGAAGCTAAGAAAGAAAGCAAGAGGAGTGGTTCTTCACTCCTGAGCACGAAAGTGGGAGTGGGGAAGCTGAGGAAGTCGCTCCCTCAGAAGGCGAGGTAGACGTCATCCTCGCTCTAGACGAGGGAGGGACCTCTGAAGCGGAGTATGTTTGCAGTGCCCAGACGTACGAGGTAGACTTGGATTCTGAATGTGAGGCCATAGCGAGGAGCCCCAAGTTCAAGTGGTTTTTCGATCAGATAGGGGTGAAGTACGACACGAGGGTGTCCATCACGAGGAAAGTCTTGGAGGCGGTGCAGCAACAGGGAGACCCTTCGTTAAATTGGCAGGGGCCAATCGGAAGGATGATTAAGAAGTATACCTCTGAAGTGGTGTTTTCAGAAGCGGATAGGGCAGTGCCCTACTTCCACAACTGCCCGTTGTACGTCACAGCCATAATTAATGGAGTCTCATTTCCTAGGGCCTTGATGGATGGAGGAGCATCCATTAACATTATGCCCATCAACACATTATATGAAACGGGAATTGACCAGGAGAAGTTGGTTCCGGTACCGCTAGTAATTTCCGAATTCGACAACGCCGGAATGCAGTCAATCGGATACGTGAATGTGGGAATTAAGTTGGGAAATTTCACCTCCCACATCAAATTTCACGTTATTAACGCTGACACCAGCTACCAATTACTCATTGGAAGGGTATGGATGCACACTCATGGCGTAGTGCCTTCCACCTACCATCAGTGCGCGAAGGCAAATATTAGAGGTACAGAGATAGTGATCAAGGCCACGCAGAGACCCTTCGCCGTTGAGGAGGCCCACCTGGTAGATGCTTCCTTTTACACCGAGTTGGACGAGGAAAGAAAGGTCATTACAAGAAAGCTAGCAGGAAGCAAGATCGCTGAGGGAAGGGTCCCGCAGAAAAAATCCGTTCATGATCGTCTAGGGGAAAGGATAATTCCCCACATAGAAAAAGGCAAGAGGAAGGTAGAGGAGGTAGCTAGACCTCCTCGAACTTGCAAGAAAGTGGTTTTGCCCAATGGAAAAGTCATCTACCGTTTATAACGGTCTGCGCGGGCGATGTTCTGGGAAGAGAGCATCGACCCGGCGCCCGAATGTTTTATTGTTGATGAATCCCATATTGTTGAACATGTGGAAGAACCAGAAGAGGCGCCGGAGTGCATGCAAGACGGACCCAGAGAGCAGCTGCAGGAGTTAGAGGAAATCAAGTTGGGGTCAGAAGAGGGCGAGAGTAGACCCATCCTAATTTCTAAGTGCCTGGAAACGAAGCAGAAGGAAGAGCTCATTGAGCTACTTAAGGAGTTCACTGATGTATTTGCTTGGAAGTACACGGAGATGCCAGGAATAGACGCAGAAGTGAGCTCTCATAGATTGAACATCCTTCCCAATGCCCTTCCGGTAAGGCAATCCACACGAACATATAAAGCAGACCTTGATTTAAAAATAAAGGCTGAGGTGGAGAAGTTGTTAGCGACAGGGTTCATCAAGCCTATTCAGCACCCCATATGGCTGTCCAGCATAGTGCCAGTGGCAAAGAAAGACAAGACCCAAATCAGAATCTGTGTAGACTTTCGCGACTTGAACAGGGCGTGTCCTAAGGATGAATTCCCACTACCCAGCATAGACAGCTTAGTGGATTCCACCGCGGGACATGAGATGTATAGCTTCATGGATGGGTATGTTGGATATAACTAGATTAAGATGGACCCCGCCGACGCAGAGAAGACTGCCTTCCGCACCCCGTTAGGGAACTTTCACTATACAGTCATGCCCTTCAGATTGAAGAACGCTGGGGCCACATACCAGCGGACCATGATGGCAATTTTTCACAACTTATTTCATGATATACTAGAATTCTATGTGGATGATTTGGTGGTGAAGTCTAGGAAAGAAAACAAGCACATTCAGGATCTCAGGAGAGTATTCCAGAGGTGTCGTCGGGATAAGATGAGAATGAACCCCTCAAAGTGTGCCTTTGGGGTTACTGCAGGGAAATTCTTAGGTTTTGTGGTAAATAGACAAGGAGTGCAAGTGGATGCAGAGAAGATGAAAGCCATTGTGATGATGCCACCGCCCAAGAGTCAGAGACAACTTAAGAGCTTCCTGGGAAAGGTATCCTACCTGAGGAGGTTTATACCTGCATTAGCAGAAGTAACTCATCCGTTCGCACCTCTACTAAAAGACAAAGCCAAGTGGGTTTGGGGAGAGAGGCAAGAGAGTGCGTTCAAAAAGATTAAAGAAATCCTAGCCTCTCCGTCCACGATGATTCCCCCCGAAGCCGGAGCGCCACTACTGCTCTACCTCACTTCTACGGAGAGGTCGATAGGGGCCCTCTTGGCGCAAGAGAAGGAAGGAATGGAAAGGCCGGTTTACTACCTATCAAGAGTAATATCCGGGACAGAATCGAGATACACCAGCGTTGAGAGGCACTGCCTGGCGCTGGTATTTGTAGCCCAGAAGTTGAGACACTACCTTCTAGCCTTCACCATTCACATAATCACCAAGTGTGATCCCATCAAGTACCTCCTCGCGCGGACTATACTCATGGGACGAGCAGCAAGGTGGTTTTTGATCTTGTCAGAATATGATCTAAAGTGCGTAGTGCCTAAAGCCATTAAGAGCCAGGCGGTAGCAGATCTGCTGGCCCACTTCCCGAGTGGGGTTTTCGAACCACCTAATGAAGAGCTACCCGGAGAAAGTTTCCAAGCATGCATGGCGGAGGAGGTGAAGAAGTGGTTTATGGAGTTTGATGGTTCTAGTGCCCAATGGAACAGGTGGGGCTGGCGACATACTGTCAGATGGGAAGGAGAAGATTACCCTCTCTTTCAAGTTAGATTTTAAATGCTCAAATAATGAAGCTGAGTACGAAGCCCTCATTCTAGGGATGTTGGAAGCGCTCAGAAGAGGGATCAGGGTACTGTGTATACGAGGAGACTCCAATCTGGTAGTAAGGCAGGTCAATGGAGAGTTTTCCCTTAAACATGCCAACTTAGCGCCGTATAGATACATCATCCAACGACTGCTGAGACAGTTCTTGGAAGTAACTGTGGAGAGGCAGGCGCGAACGATGAACAGGCACCCTGATGCGCTCGCCACCATAGCACAAAAGTTGGACATGGAGGAGTCAGAAGCAACCATCACAGTTAGGCGGAGAACGGTGCCTACTACCGTAAAGTCCTTATTCCCAAGTGACGAGCCGGAAGACTGGAGGCGTCTGGTGGAGAGGCAACTTGAAACCAGGGAAGGGCCAATGAAAATATTGGAGTTAGCCAACTATCATGTGCTTCAGGGAACTCTCTATTTCAAGAGTCCCGGAGGGTTTCTGGCACGGTGCGTAGGGGAGCAAGAAGCCAAGGAGAGGTTAATAGAAATGCACCAGAGGCACTGTGGAGATACAGATATCCCCCTTTACAGAAGACTGCAGCGAAGCGGGTATTTTTGGCCCTCCATGAGCGTAGAAGCGGCCCGTTTGCAACAAAGTTGTTTAAAGTGACAAGCTAATTTTGATCAGTCGACGGAGGCTAACTTCGTGGAAGCCTTCAAATATTGGAGACAGCCGTACCTAGCATATCTGAAGAATGGGGAGCTGCCCGCCGAGAGAGCGGATGATATTTACCTTAGAAAAAGGGTAGCACGTTTCTACTTGGTCAAAGGAGAGTTGTATAGGAAAGGGTATAATGAGAAGGCGCTAAGGTGCGTAGCCAAGGAGGAAGTGGAAAGGGTGCTGAAAGAAGCTCATGAGCCCTCCAACATGGGAGGCGCCAAGCTGTACGATCAACTGATGATGTTGGGATACTACTGGTCGACCATGGAGGCTGACTCCATTGGATACGTGAAAAAGTGTAGAGCATGCCAGGTGCACGGAAACATGGTGCACGCTCCCTCTGTCAGCCTACAAAGCTTGGCAACCCCCTATCCCTTCCACACATGGGCGTTCGACCTGGTGGGTAAGATCGCCCCAGCATCTCACGGCAAGGCCTTTATCATTGTGGCTACAGAATTGTATACCAAATAGGCGGAGGCCATTCCTTTAAGGAGAGTCACTGCCCAAGTGGTAACCCAGTATATAAAGGAGTATATCATATGTAGGTTTGGTATACCCAAAGTGATCCTAACGGATAATGGGAAGCAATTTGTATGCAAATAGATGGCCCTCCTCACGGACAAGTATAAGATTGTGCATAATAGCTCAACCATATCCTACCCCAAGGGCAATGGCAAAGCGGAAGCTACTAATAAGACCCTGATAAATATTCTGAAAAAGATGCTAGAAGACATGCCGGGAGCATGGGATAAGAAGTTGCCTATGGTGTTATGGGCCTACCGTACTTCGTAAAGAAATCCAACGGGGTTCACTCCCTTCTCTCTAGTATATGGGACCGAAGCTGTCCTACCAGTGGAACTGGAGGTACCTTCAGCCAGAATTTCTCTTAGCAATTGGCTCATCCCAGACCCAAGGCATGCGCAACTGGAGGCACTAGATGAGCACAGGAACAAGGCGAGAGAGAATTTCAAAGTCTACACTCAGCAACTGTCCAGGGCCTATGAAAATTTGGTTAAGCCTAGGGAATTCCAGGTGGGAAATCTAGTCCTGCGAGCATCAACCCACCATCTCCGTAGCATGTCGGCGTCAAAATTCAAACCTAACTGGGAAGGCCCTTTTGTTGTCAGAGGAGTGGGGAAGTCGGGCTACTGCCAGATATCAGAACCTGAGAGTGATTGCCTCCAGTCCATCAACTGCAAGTGGCTGAAGAGGTACTATGCTTAGTAACAACTAATAAGTTTTGTTTGTATTTTGCATGTCGGCAACGGATGTCAAGGATTGCTTCTATACCAGAAAAGTTTTTTTGTTTTTTTTGAAGCAATACTACACTGTAAACGGTAGACAAAAGTAAAAGAAATGAAATAGCAACACTTTTGGTCATTTTGACGTTTACTTTGCTTACTCATTTATACATACATATACGCTCCCTATTAAGTTAGAAGAGAGTAAAAAAAAAAGATCGGGAACTTTGCTCACTACACTTGGGAGGTAAGTCCATCCTAAGAGAAAGTATACTGAGCAAAGTCCCCCAGACATAAATTAATACAGTTTTATGATAAAATCAGGCTTCCGAAAAGAGGCGGGGGTCACCCTCCTCTCCAGCCCAGCCTCTACGACTATAAGCAGTAATATGTAGGAATACCCCCATAGACAGGAGGGGCAACCCAAGAAAGTCACAGCTACAAGAGGTGCATTTTCAAAAAAATGTGTACAATATAATAATACATAACTTTTCATATCAATGCAAATACCCCGTAGTATATGGGGTAGCCACCAGTAGACTAAAGGCTCACAGAAATTAGAGCAAGTCATGTAAAACAAGAGCAAGTCATGTAAAACAAACACCCACAGCATAAAAGGAGAACAAAAGAAAAAGAAAGTGCAGAAGAAACAAAGTGTCTCATACAGGAATGATAAGTGATGTACACATAGAATTCTGAACACTACAAAGCAAGAAGTAGCCTATCGGCTAGAAACCACAAAAAATAAATCATCGCGCGCGATGGCGCCAGCATATGACGAACCAGCCTCCCGTAGAAACTCTTCCTCCAACCTGACGGATTTAGCATCATCCTCCTCATCGCCAGACTCGAGTCTGGCAAGCTTCACCTGCAGTAAGGCGATCTGATTCCGGATCCTCGTAGCCTCAGCGTGTCGTTGCTCAACCCTGGACTACCGGGACGTGTGAAACCTCACTATCTTTCGAAAAGGAACACTCAGGAAGGGGCGAACCCCTGCGTCAAGCCAATCCAAACGAAAATGATAGAACTGCTGTAAGTCGCGGAGAGCATCCAAGAATAGCAAGATAGAAGAGCTAGTCAGCTTAGCAGGGGAGGTAGCCAAGAACTCATGAACATGGCTGGCAAGAGCCCTCAGGTTGAAGGCCGTAAGACTGTCAACCTAGAGTATAATCTGAGAAGTGAACGTCTCGGGATGGTGCTCCAAGATGAGATCCAAGAGCTGACGCTCATGTACCCTGAAGCGGCCTGGTAACTCCTCACGCCATAGCCTACTAGAAATAGTCGCAGCGTCCTCTGTTTCATCATCGCCCTCGGAGTGGCGAGACCCCGCCTCAGAGGGAAGAAAAGAAGACTCCCTACCAGAATCAGCATCACCGACTAAAGGAGTGAACTCAGAACTGTGATCTCCCTCCGCAGTTGCCCCACTACCAGTCTCCAAAGTTATCGGAGTATCCTCATACACCTGGAAACAATGAGACAAGGGTGTTATGGGAATGCTTGCACAGTACACGCAAGAAAAAAGTAGGGGAATAGTAAAAAGAGGGGGATATGCCAGTCTAATACCTCTCTCGCAGTTGCTCCACTACCAGTCTCCACAGTTATCGGAGTATCCTCATACACCTGGAAACAATGAGACAAGGGTGTTATGGGAATGCTTGCACAATATACGCAAGAAGAAAAAAAAGGGGAATAGTAAAAAGAGGGGGTATGCCAGTCTAATACCTCTCTCGCAGTTGCCCCACTGCCAGTCTCCACAGTTATCGGAGTGTCCTCATACACCTGGAAATAATGAGACAAGGGTGTTATGGGAATGCTTGCACAGTATACGCAAGAAAAAAAGGGGAAATAGTAAAAAGAGGGGGTATGCCAGTCTAATACCTCTCTCACAGCTGCCCCGCTGCCAGACTCCACAGTCACCGGAGTATCATCATACACCTGGAAACAATGAGACAAGGGTGTTATGAGAATGCTTGCACAGTACACGCAAGAAGAAAGTAGGGGAATAATAAAAAGAGAGAGTATGCCAGTCTAATACCTCTCTCACAGCGGCCCCACTGCCAGCCTCCATAGTCATCAGAGTACTCTCGTGCACCTGGAAACAATGAGACAAGGGTGAAATGAGAATGCTTGCACAGTATATGCAAGAAGGAGGAACGTAGATACTCTTATACACGGTACCTGGACAATGCCCTCCGTAACGGTCATAGAAGGAGGAGCAGGGGCCCCCGTAGGGGCAACAACACTGATCGATGCTCCAGAAGAGGTTGCCTCAGTGACCAATACTTCCGAAGAAGCTACCTCAACCTCAGGCATCGTAGGGATAGCTACCTGAAGAGGCGCAACGACAGGACAAACCAGCCCGTGTATAGGGGCTGCTGAAACGGCAGTGGCAGGAGCCGCACTCGAAACAGCGCCAAGGGATAACTGCGACAAAGTAAAAGAGGGCTACGATAAGCACAGGCTGGACAGATAAGAAAATAGAACTAAGAAAATAAAAGAATACCTGAACCCCATCTAAGGGGGAAGCGCGAAAAAAGACGGTCGGCGCAGTAGGGGCTGTACTGATAGCCTGCAAAGAATGAAAATACGTTGTTCATTGCATGTTTAAGGAAAAGGAGATCCCATTGCTTCAACAGAAAGGACTGACCTGAAGTGTGGGTTCACTGGTTGAGGCCACGGTAAATATTGGGCCACGAGAAATCGCCTGAACCAAGGATCTACCGTCCATAGACACGCGGACCCTAGGGATTGAAATTCTCCCCGAAGAGGATAAACCCGGGGCGATAACGCCAGCTAAGGGAGGAGCCCCTTCCTGAGAAGAAAGTCCAAGAGCCATTAAGACTCCTGTTAATAGGAAACAAATATTCAAAAAAATAAATACTACCTCAGATAAAGAGGCCTCCAGGGGCTCAACTGCAGAAGTACCCACCACCGAGACAAGAGAAAACGATGTGGCAACGCCCGAAGACACAACTCTCTACGCATGATAAACGGGTAAATAAAATGAAGGAGTAAAAAAGGAAATGACGCAATGAAAGTTTTGAAAATAGCGAGGCATACCTGAGGAGAAGGGGAAGCCACAGGGGTGGTCCGAGTGACAGTAAAATGCACGGACGAAAGCTGCGAAGAAATGAGAGTATACGCAACCAAAAGACAGTTAGAAGACGAATAAATTACAACAGAGGTTAAATGAATTCAGGAGACAGCAAACCTCTCTAAACAGGCCTCGGGAGGAAATGAGCATGGAGTTCCTCTCCCGCTGAAAGGGCGTCGGTCGTAGTGGGGGAAGAGGAGAACTACCTGCCTCGATGGAAGTGGCCTGCACAAATATATGTATGATGAGAGGAAGAAAGAAAATCATATGAAAAAAATATATAGACAAGTAAAGGGAGAACGCTTACAGAAATAGGGCGCGTAGTCTGGCTATAAGGGAGATGGGTGGGGCTATCCCCCCCCAGGAGAACGGGAGGCCTCATCATCGCTAGAAGACTCTCTGGAGACTGATAACAAAGCATAAGTGTCAGTAGTGCTTTCGCTGTGGAAACCCCGGCCGCCCATATCATCCGAAGAAGAACTATGGTCGTCATAGGAAGGGGTGCTTTTATAATCAACTAGTTCCTCTTCCAATGAATGGGAGGGAGATGAAGGAACTCCGTGAGAACTGGTTCCACTAAGTAAAGGATGTTGTGATATAGTACCTTCTGCAATAGGAATAGACGCGACCCGCGCCTCCTGGGAAGTAAGGCTCGGTGAGGAGTAACCTTTTCCTGTCACTACTTGGGAAGTCCCCCCCCCCCCCCGCACCAAGGTCACCAGTATCGGACTCTTGATCCACCGTAGATGAAGCAGCTATGCCAGCGCCACTTCCTTTCTTTTTCTTTGCAGCCCGGGTCCTCACGGGAGAAGAAGGAGGAGAAGCAGTAGTAGCAGGTATAAAATTGGAGACGTCGGTGTCAGGGTGTTTCCTTTTGCTGGTAGTAGAGGTTCCCGCCTTCCCTTTGCTATTTGGTTGGCTTTTAGACTTCGCAGGGGGAAGATCAGTCGACGGAGGCGGAAGTGACTCGTCAAGGAGAGGTTTCACTAAAATAGGGATGGCCTGCTCCAAGGGTGGCGTAGAAGTGGTGCTGAGAAACCAAGGATCTTTTTGCGTCCGCCTGACCAAAAATTGAGCTCTGGTATATTTAATGGGGTTAGTCTCATGCGGAGGGCCAACTACACATTCTCGAATAAGACGAACCTGCTGCTGCCAAAGAAGAAACCAGGATGAAGTGAACGAAGGGTGATAATCACTGGGAGGCACATAGAGACCACCCAAACCACTGACTCTGCGAAATAACCCCTGAAGAGTAAATCTAGCACACACCTCGGAGAATGCCTCAGAATGACTGCCGTAGGTAGGAAGAGGAGGAGTATGAACACCCTGATCACAACCAAACTGTCGTCTTGCCCTCTCGGAATGATAAAATTCAGCACGGGGACCTAACTCGGTCCAAGAAGGAAGGTGACACGGTAAGAGCATCGTCACCACATTAATATGAGGGCACGAGGAAACTAACCCCACTGCTGAAGGGCAATAGAAGGTCCCGCCATCGCCAGGAAAAGAAAGCCAACTGAAAGTACCCCCAGGGCGCCTGGTGTAAGGCCGAAACTGAAATTCCTTGATATCATCAATCAACATTCCCAGAGACTGCTTGGGAGTTTTCTTATGCCACCGAAGAAGTCTCGCAGCGTCGCTATGACAAGCGTGAGCCCCTGAAGTAAAGTGGGGGAAATGATCAAACAAAAAGGCCATCAAGAGAGGGGCGTTGACATGATTAGCAACATCATACCAACCGCAGGACCTCTCTACATCTATGTGTGCTCGGTCTATCCAGGTGTAAAGAGAACCCAAGGTCAGGGCAGCCATGGGTACCGGTCTACCGCGAGACAATCGTACAACCAATCTAAAAAGAAGTTCGCGAGGATAATCTTCAGGCTTACCCGGAAGAAGGAACCGAGTCAGGAACGTAACGAGGAAAGCGGCTAAATGTGCAGGAGAGTGAAGCTTAGGACCATCCTGGGATCTGGGGGCTGCACGAGAAGTCTCCCCCTTTGGCAACTGCTCAAAGTCTCTGAACCAATATCTTTGCCATTTGGCAAAGGAATGCTTGGAATGACCCGTTACATTTATGGCCACATACCTCGAGCACTCTCCGAGAGATGACCGTAACTCCCCCACCAACTCCTGCTCTAAGGAGTCCTCACAGTCATCAGAAAAGACCTGTTGCCCAAAGAAAGGAAGGGCGTACAACTCACATATATCTTCTAGAGTAATAGTAAATTCCCCCCAGCCCGTGACAAAGGTGTGAGACTCCATACTCCACCGGGACAATAAGAGATTGAGCGAAGAACCGTGTTTAAAGAGGGTGCAGGACTTCAGACTGCTGACGGCGGTGAAGAGCCCCACCTCCCTAAGAATAGCCACGTAATCAGGAACGCTCAGAACATAATCAACCCAACTGGCCCACTCCTCTGTAGGTCCACCGGGGGTTTTAACCTCAACGTTGGAATAAGGAAAGTCACCACGGTCAACTCGGAATCGGAGAATTGAATCCGGAGAAATAGTAGGAAGATCAAGAGACTCGGTCAACCCCGCATGAGAACGCTCGAGAACAGCGTCCGAAAATGTTTCCCCAAAATCGGAAAGTGAAGTCATGAAACTGTCAGCAGGACCAAAAAAAGGAGCACGACGATAAATACCAAAATCCCGCCCTTGACGAATGTGCATATAGTCCTTCCACGCCTGAGCGGAAGTTGGCGTAGCTGATGAACCACCCAGAGCCATTGGCTCAAGAAAAGAACTCACCTTAGGGGGGACTCCGAGCGAGAGACTCCTGGGGTCCCCTCTCGTAAAAAAAGAGGTGGAGGCAGAAACCCCATCATAATCATAGGAAGAGCCCCTGGGCAGTGGCATGCTCTCCGTAACACCAATAGTCGTCGAGATACCCTGGGTCACGGAACCCCTGAGGTGACAAAAGGTAGAGACACCCCCTTCCACAAACGAGAGACCTGTGGACGCGAGACCAAGTCTTGAGGCGCCACAAGCTGAAATGCCCATTTCAGAATCAAGCAAAGGCATCGAGACACCCGAAGGAGAAATACGAGCGTTAGCACTAAAACTCGTCGAGACCCCCCTTCCTCCAAACTCATCTTCAACAGACAAAGAACTCCCCGCGCCTAGCTCAACGCGCGAAGAACCACTGACGACGCCAGAAAAATCCGAGAAACCCTTATCCACACCAATTGGATAAATTTCGAAAAAACTCGTGGGCGCCGAGACGCTCAAGGTCGAGACACCCCCAGACACCAACGACGGGATACGCGAGGAGTCGCTGCCAACGGTATCTGGCATCGAGATACCCATAAAAGAAACATCCTCACGCGAGGAACTTCCAAAAAAATTCATCGTGGGCGAGAAACCCTCGAATGTAAAACCGACAGACAAGGAACAAGGGCGCGCGGACCCCGAGTGCGAGAGGTCTAGAATGGGGCGAGACATGTCTCGTTGGAAACCGCCAAAGTCGCGAGGACTTGAAAGGGGCGAGAGACCCGTGGAGGGAGTATCCGTTGGTGAAGAGATCTGAAGCGAGGACCCCGAGCACGCGAGGTCTCGGCTTGAGGACAAGTTACGCTGAAAAAGAGCGCCGTCGCGAGGCCTTGAGCGAGGCGAGATACCCTGGGATGAGGGATCTGTTGGCGAGATCGGGCGAGACCCTCTGACAGCAGCCTTCTCGACAAAAAAATCCTCTCCCCTGCCCAGACGGGGCGAGACACCGTGATCCCCAAGCATATCGCAATCAGCCGCGAGAACCCTTGCCGGCAGCAGAGCCTCGTTTGAGGCACCCCTTATCATTGGGGAACTCAAACAAAATGACGAAGGTGCCGAGTAAGGGGGCGAGGAATCCACGAGAGACCTCGTCCCAAAATTGGAAAACGCAGGTACGGCGGACGACACATTGACGCCGAGAGGTACCCGCGGCCAAGGGTCGCCGGCGATAAAACTATCGGCCATAGAAATGGTTGAAACAGACAATGGAGAAGGCGTGGAGTTTAGAGCTTTGGGTATTTTGGGGTTGCTTGCATTTGGAGAAACCTTCGTTGGTTTAGGATCCATGGATGAGAGGGTATGATAGTTGGGAAGGTTAGAGCAAAAAAAGGAGATGGGTGGCTATGGGGTTTAAAAAAAAATATCCCTCTTTCACTTTCTCTCACTACAAACCCAAAGATGCTTATGTTTTGGTTGAAGAAGATGAAGGACCCCAAGATAAGGGGCTTATGCTTTTTGCACCAAAATGGGAAAACGTGCAGGAAGGCAAAAAAGTTGATGATCATTTTTCCCAAATGATGAGATGACAGTTCCCACACTGACGCGTGGGTTCTCAAAAAATTAAATACCTCGGATAAAGGGACACAGAATTTAATGATCGTAGGATCCCTCAGAAAAAAAAAAAAAAATATATATATATATATATATATATATATATATATATATTGAAACCAGATTTATAGCGTACAAAGCTTTTTTAGTCTACCCAACCAAAAAATCTTTGCACGAGGGGCTAATGTAGAAGGGTGTTATAAACAGAAAAAAGCAAAATAAAATAAATATGCTTTTTTTATTAAATAACATCCGAGAGGTACCCGCGAGGTCACCCAGAAGTCCAAAATCCACCGCAAGTGTCAGCGCCGCGGCAAGTCTCTACGCCACCGCAAGCGTCAGCGCCATTTCGAGCGTCGACGCCACTTCGAGCGTCGGCGCCCCGACAAGGGTCGGGGCCGCCTCGCAGGTCAGTGCCGATTCAAGCATCAGCGCTACCTCAGGCGTCAGCGCCATTTCGAGTGTCGGCGCCACTTCGAGCGTCGGCGCCCCGACAAGGGTCGGGGCCGCCTCGCAGGTCAGCGCCGATTCAAGCATCAGCGCTACCTCAGGCGTCAGTGCCACCTCAAGCGTCAACGCCACTACGAGCGTCGGCGCCACTTCAAGCGTCGGCGCCATGACAAGGGTTGGCGCTGCCTCATATGTCAGCGCTGATTCAAGCATCAGCACTACCTCAGGTGTCAGCGCCACTTCAAGCGTCGACGCCACTTCGAGCGTCGGCGCTGCAACAAGGGTCGGCGCCGCCTCACAGCATCGGCGCCACTCCGAGCGCCGGCGCCAGGACAAGGGTCGGCGCCGCCTCACATATTTGCGCCGGTTCAAGCCTCAGCGCTACCTCAGGCGTCAGCGCCACTTCGAGCGTCGGCGCCGCAACAAGGGTCGGCGCCGCCTCACCTGTCAGCGCCGGTTCAAGCATCAGCGCTACCTCGGGCGTCGGCCCCGGGACAAGGGTCGACGCCGCTTCACATGTCAACGCCGGTTCAAGCATCAGCGCTACCTCGAGCGTCGGCGCCACTTCGAGCGTCGGCACCGGGACAAGGGTCGGCGCCGCCTCACATGTCAGCGTCGATTCAAGCATCAGCGCTACCTCAGGCGTCAGCGCCACTTCAAGCGTCAGCGCCACTTCGAGCGTCGGCGCCACTTCGAGCGTCGGCGCCACTTCGAGCGTCGGCACCGTGACAAGGGTCGGCGCCGCCTCACATGTCAGCGCCGATTCAAGCATCAGCGCTACCTCAGGCGTCAGCGCCACTTCAAGCGTCAACGCCACTTCGAGCGTCGGCGTAGCAATAAGGGTCGGCGCCGCCTCACAGCATCAGCGCCACTCCGAGCAACGGCGCCACGACAAGGGTCGACGCCGTTTCAAGCGCCAGCGCCACTGCAAGGGTCACTGCAGAAATTTTATTCGAGAAGTGCTTCTACAGGAGTTTTCATCATGAAACAGCAGTCTCTAAATGAACAACAACACTAACACTTTACTTTCTTGTACAGGTAGCCTAGTCGAGCAAGCAAGGATCGAACAGGCGCGTCGGGACCTCCTGGGAGTTTTGGCTTGGCGGCTGAGGGACAAGGTATGTTGAGCAAGCTCAACCACTTAGCACTATAGGATTGAGAGAATACTAGTAGGAAGACCAAGAAGTCACTCGGGACCACACACACTGCACACTCGGTCACAAGTGAAGTGAGCAGCTAAAGAGCTGGCTACTCACAAGAAGTAAACTCTTTACAAGAAAATGACTTTTCCAGAAAAGGGGGTCCTCGAGGTCCCTCTCAAGAAAAATAACACTTTTATAGGAGAGGAGGCCTTAAGGTCTCCTCTCTCAAAGATTTGCAAAATTGCACCACAAGTTACCGTTTCAAAAGATAACTATCAAAATCTGCTATTTTGGTTCCATTAGGGGACATATGTGCTTTTTGGGTTTTGGTCGGCGCCAGGTGGCGCCTGCAGAGGGGACAGGTAGGCTGCCTGCAGGTAGGGACAAATGGTACACTTCAGACATTGTTCCCCACCAACTCTCTCAATTTTGGTGCCCAAAATCGCCAGCTCACCCCTTACGCCCATGTATAAATAGACCTCTGGGCAAGGTCAAAAGATATACAAGAAAAATTGCACTGTTACTCTGCTAAAATATCATCAGACCTACCTAGTATTCTCTCCCTGCTCATTCTCTTAGTGTTGAGTGCCTTGTTCCTTCACTCCCCACTGACAACCATCACTCTCAGGTGTTTCCCTTGAGAAAATTGCTATTTTTGCTGTGAAAGTTCATCTTCTTGCAGGGAATGAGTTGAAGCTTGAGTTCCATTGTTACCAGAAGGAGAAGTTTTCTTCAGAAGTTGCACCAGGAGACCTTGAAGACTTGCAGACAGTGTCCATTGGAGTGGGTCACGCCTCACCCTTTCCAGTTATTCATAGACCCCAGTCTCACTATACTCTTACATCATGTAGTGTTTTAATTAGATCGTGTTCAGATTAAATAAAAAAATATATGATTTCATATTATTTTGTGTTTTATTTGAATCGTGTTCGTGTTAATTTTACATTCTATAATTAATTTTTGTTTGGACGGGTAGTAGACATTTATTTATTTTTGGCATAAGTTCCATAGGGAGTAAATATTTACATCATATTTTCTTTTACCTGTGAAAACAAAAATATTTTCTAATGATACTACCAATGATGTAAATAAAAAATTATATGACTTTATTTAATTACATACTTTATAAATTTGATTTACTGGTAAAAATTGCTATTTTAATTTATGTAGCAACTTTGTCCTCTTTATAATGTATTTTTAACTTATTTTGTCTTGCATGCAACTCTTTCTGTTTACTGATATGCATTGAATTAATCTAAGGTGGAAACAAAGGGTTAAGCAGAATCCATAAAAGTTGGTAAGAAACTGCTTTGCATTGAGAATGAGTTTTTACGGGATATAAACAGCCTTACCGGCTTGGCCGGTTATATATTGCCACCACGTCTCTTTATTTATTATCTTCTTGTGAATGCCTTCTCATTCAGTTAGAGCTTCAGTCAACATTTTCGGCATAATTCATCATACTAAAAAATAAACTTTGAGCTAATATTTTATGCCGTAAATAATTATAATAAGGAACGCATATTAAACTTTTAGGGGGTGTTTAATAATACTAATTATAAAAGTTTAATTAGTGTTTAATATTATAGTTATTTACTAAATGAACAAATTATAAAGACTTTATATTAATATTGTATTTATTTATTTATTTTAAACGTAAAGTCTGAATTTAAAGTTTGAAATCTAAATATAAAAAATATATTTATTTTTGTATGAATAAATTTCTAATTGAACGTATTTGATTAGATTGAGATTCAATATTCAGATTTTAAGGTAAATTTACCTCTTAACTTATAATAGTTAATCTCTTAATTTTTTAAAAAAACTAACACTATTTTATATTTTTAAATCTAAATGATTCAAATTAAGACTTCAAAATTATTAAAAACAATTCTAATAAGGTTGGGCTCATTAAAATAAGTACTAAATTTCAATACCAACCAAACATGATTGGGCTCATTAAAATTTGTGCTGGTTATTGACCCACGTGGGACAACTATGGGCACTCAATCAACCCTAGAATATAATAAGGTTGTTAGTTAGAAAGTGCCTCGCTTTGTGTCCGGATTAGGTTAGTTGATCTAAAACTAATAACTCCCTCTCTCTTAAAAAGAATATTAGTTTTAAGGTCACTCTCAAATTATACAAAAAATAAAAATTTGGTGATGTGTTAAATATGTATTGATTAATGTCGTAGGTGTGAATCCATAAACACAAAAATACTAATTAATATTCATATGACACATCATCGAGTTTGAGTTTTATGTACAATTTTAAGGATCTCTTTAAAATCATTCTAAAAAAAAAATATTCCTCTCTCTTGAAGTCAATGTAATGCCTAATTTTTTGATTTGGGATAGTCAATCTTAACTACCGAAATTATGTGTTAAAAAATAAATCATAAGTATTAGATAACAAAAGTGTTAAAGATATATGCATTAAATTAAAATACCCACAAATCTTCTTGTAACGTGGGAGTAGTGGGTTACACTCAGTCCAACATGGTCTAACTTCTTGTAAGAGCATTCACAATGAGGGAGAAAAAAACAAGAGATTTGGTAACTTTACAAAGTTTGAGACTCAGTGGTGGGTGAAAATCAACAAATTTTGTATATGAATTTGTAAGAGTTCTGTAAGTTTAGAGAATAGTTACAAATTCTATAAGGGTTCCTATAAACTTCATTTGTCCGTAGTAATTAATACGAACAAATGAAATTCGTAGAAAATATAAATAGTTATTTTTATTATATATATTGAGTTCTTACGAACAACATTTGTCCGTATCAATTTTTACGAACAAATATTATTCATAAAAAATGAATATTTAGTTTCTACAAATAACAATTATTCGTAAGAAATTAGATTATAAAATCATTTCTCTCACCACTGTAATATTTATACAGAACTAATGGTATTTTTCATTTTAAATTTTGTATACTGCTCTTCATTCCATTTGTTGTCATAGGTGGTTTGGTGGGGTAAAATAAGGTAGTGGGGTTCAAGTTCCTGATTCGAATTCAATTTATAAGCCACGTATGTTTACAGGCACAAAAAGTTTCTTAACGGCACATACTGACTGTGCAATAAGTGGTTGCAGATGAAAGATAAGTACAGGAGTTACAAGATCTGAACTTTGCTCCCTAATGTTGGTCAAGGATTAATGTGCTCCGATGGACCACCCCAAAAGCTGCTCATATGATGGGGCTCTACCAAACACGTGATCTAATTAAAATGTAAACCAAACTGATGTGATTGAAGGGTTAATTGAGGGCCGATATTAAGGTTAGCAGGTCAGAGCGGACCAATTCTCACAATGAATTTTAAAGAGGGGATCAATTCTCACGCTGAATTAATATGTACTTAGGTGAGAGATTATTAGAATAATTTTTTAATATTTTAAGAGGATTTTAGAGAAGGGTCCCATCTAATTCAAAGTACATAAAAATAGCGCACTTTATATAATTTTATAAATTTAGTCTATGCACTAAAAGCAGAATGAAAAATGACTAATATATCATTTGACAATTCATACAAAAAAACAATAAAATTTTAAAAGTCCATAACTTCAAATCCACAAATCCAAATTGCACAAAATTTATATATTTGAAATCTACTCGTCGAGATCTATCCAACAACACTCATATTTGATATTTTTTGATAAAAAATCGAAACTGATAAATTTATTATTTCACTAAACCCTCCATTTTTTTTGACAAAAACTCTATTTTTTCCGGCGAACACTATATTTTTTTGGGCGAAAAACCTTCTTCTCCGGCACTGACAATGGTGCCGCTGGTGCGGACCAAAAAATAAAAGAAATAGAGGAAGGGAGAGTGAAACGAGGAAAGACAAACAATTCGACGAGAATTCCGACAGTCTCCGACGAGGATTTCTGCATTCCGACGAGGATTGGGGTGGATGTGGGGTTATGTGTTTATTTTAAAAATGAGTTTTAAATGAGTATGACTAAGGGTATAAATATAAATACCTCTTTAACTAAAATAAATGAAATTATATGTTTTGTGTACTCCTAACTCTAAAGGGACCGCACAAATAGATGTTATTGTACCAGAGGGACTAGATTTATAAATCTGAAAATCACTGCCCTAAAAATTCAAATATAAGTAGGAACATGACCTTGACCTTAATTCTCTAATATTTTAATATGAACTTATATGTTAAAATAGTAAGTGTATTAGGACTTTTATTCTGTTTGAGCTAAATAAGTGATCTAATTAGTAAAGTTCAATAAGACATCTAAAAATGGGTATGCTCTTTGTAATATGTGACTATCCAAGAGTCACCTACTGGTTACTCAAGTGTCACTTAATTAGAATATATGGGGTTCTAATTAGATGCATATAAATATAGTGAAGGATTCTCATCTCCAAAGTTAATACACTCAAAATACTCTCCTCCTCATTCCCATCATTGAGAGAGAACTCATAAAGAGAGAGGGATTAGTCTGTGGAAGGCCTAACCCCCAAGTCTCAATCACCACTATGGATTCAGGTACACAGTTCCTACAATTCTTGTATTATGTAATCTTGATAATCTAATATCTTGATTATGAATATTTGAGAAATTTTGTTCTATACTAGGTGTAACCCGCGCGATGCGCGGGCGAGTCGCAACCTGCGAAACATATTCGAAAGCTTATTAGTTGTATTTACAGTTATAATTTCACACTTGAATCAACTGCGGGGCTTATTCTAATTTAGAGATATGCAATGTCGAAAAACATTAGGGGTAAAAGAATTATCTAAACCTTTTAATCAATTAGAAACTAGGAAGACCAAAAACGCATCTTCAATTCTGTCTTAAACGTTTGATTATATAAAACTCAGTGATTGGGTCACACCAACAACACACTTAAAGACAATAAAAAAAACTCATCCACCACACTTAAATAAGTTGGATCTTCAGGTAAAATGTTATTTTTTTTTATATTTTGGGTGATTTGTAAAACATTTGTAATTCATAGGGGTTTGCTAAGATTTAGCCTAAAAATTACTAAAACCTCTATTGATTTTCAAAGAACTAATCTATGATGTATTTGACACCATCCATTATTAATTAACCCATTACAGAAAATTTATATATAACAAACCAAAAATAAACAATATTAAAAAACAAAGTAGCCCCTATTATAACTTTTGCCCTTCAGCTTTTAGGAGGATTTCTAAACCTTTCTCGCTCCATTATAAATGTCAACCCATTCATGTTTTGAAATTATCGATAACTCCACCAAGATCATAGTCCATGCCACATCCTCAACCACACTGCAATAGTGGTTCCATTGTTTACAATTGATTTTATTTATTTTGACGATTCCAGGTGGCCAACAATATTTCGTAAAATTCTGAGCAAGAAAACAAAATATGTCACTGAAAATGTCCCTCAAAATTATTTTCAATTTATCTTGAAAAAAAATGAATTAATCAATCAAAATCCATCATAAATTAAACCCTTTTAAGAGAAATAAAAAACACGATGGATTAATCCATCACGGTCGTGATAACTTTGTTGTCACAGTCAACGATCGTGACACGACCGTGACAACAACTTGTCACGGTCATTGACGTGACAACAAACGCGTTTGTCACGATTTTTTACCGTGACAACTCTGGTCGGGTATAGAGTGATCAAAATCAATTTTGGTGTAGTGAATCCTAAATCCATTTTGGCACTATGATTATGAAAATTATCAGAAATCATACATAAATTCTACAAATAATCCTAAAAATCATATGGGTCCTCACTAGATCATATGTATTAGAAATAAAACATAACCATTTCTAAATCACAATACCAATCCCAATAATCTAATATTATGACGCTCTGATACCACTTGTTAGAATCCTTATATACTCTAAAATGCTACACAACAATTAAAGCTCCATCTCAATTAAGGTGTCCACGTGTCACATGCATATGTAATCTCCTCATCATTCTTCACTTTATTTTAGAATCCCTTTCTCTCACTGAATTTCCAATCGCTTTCTCTTTTGCATCATATCGAATCTCTCTTAACTTTTAGTTTTTTGCATCCCTTTCTCTCACTGAAATTAAGATCATCATATGGCTCTTACTCTTTGTCTTCTTCATTTTAATATCTGTATACCGTATAAATCGCTCATCAAGTATCCCGACTCAAAGTATATCTAACTATCCCTCCCCAACACCCTCTTTTGCTTTTGCCTAAACTGCCTCCCGATAGCAAGTTCGACATGAAAAGAACGAGAAGAAAATAAAAATTTACACGGTCGGCCATATATATGACCATAACCATTTTGCCAGCAATGCTCCTCGACGATTGCCATTTTTGTTAATAATGTTATTGCTAATAACTCTCACTTATAAATTGATTTTACAATTCTGCGAATTCGAAAGTGATCTTGATGAAATAATTTATATTACTGTAGTAATAACTCAAAATTTTCCATTTTAAAAATAAATAAATTATTTTCCCATATTTTATGGTATAAATCACTATATATATACTTTTATTATTAAATATTTGTTCTAATATTCATGTTATGTATTATTTAGTGTTGCCCAAAGGTTCAATATAAAGTTTTGGATATTAGATATATGATAAGGTGTTCATATGGTTGATGGGAGGAAGAAGAATCTTGTCAAGGGAACATATGTTTTCTGAATGATTTCAATTTAGGATATTTTTTTATGGAACTAAAGTCATGCTCCCATTTATGGTATTTAATAGATACCCTTTTGTCTTATATCTTAAAATAAATTAATTGAAGTAATACATTGCCAAAGTAATCTCTATTGTGTAGATTAATTTAGTTTGAGTTATTAAGATATGTGTGTTTATTATTTATGCTATTAGTGATCGGACTAAAGGAAGGTTGTTAATTAGCTAAATAATAAACATACACGCGGGAATAAATATGTGATGATTATAAAGTTTTCATGTGGACAATTAAAACAACAAGGGTTCTGTGTGCATCCTAACAAATTTAGTTTCTAAAACAATCAAAGATGTGTAAAGCATCCTAACAAATTTGGTACAAATAATATTATGTCCTAATTTTAAAGCATCCTAATGTGTAAAGCATCCTAACAAATTTGGGATAATATTATGGTGCGTTTGTTCTGTGTGTGTGTGTTCAGTGTTATTTGTGTGTGCGTGTGCGTGTGTTCAGTGTTCTGTGTGTGTGTGCATGTGTGTGTTTCTGTGTGTGTGCGTGAGTTCTTCTGTGTTCAGTGTGTGTGCGTGTGTTCAGTGTTCTGTGTGTGTGCGTGTGTGTGTTCTGTGTGTGTTTTCGTGTGTGTGCGTGAGTTCTTCTGTGTGTGTTCTGTGTGTGTGCGTGTGTGTGTTTCTGTGTGTGTGCGTTGTGTGGTGAGAAATCTTACCTGTGTGTGTGCGTTGTGCGGTGAGATGGCGTGAGAGATGGCGAGAGTTGGCGGAGAGATGGCGTGAGTTCTGCCTTTGATTTTTCAATTTGGATGACCAGAGAGAAGAGAGATGGGCGGCTGCCTTTGTTTTGTCTTTCTAAAGTTAGGTTTTCAATTAGGTTTTTCAATTATCTCTTTGATTTTTCATTTTTTTTTTACCGTTAGATTAAAAAATCAACGGTTTATAATTATTCGTGTTTAAACGGGTTAATAGGTTTTTTGACCCGAAAGTGACCCGAAATCAACCCGAAAAATAAACGTGTCAATTGCGGGTTAGGCGGGTTGACCCGAAACACGACCTGTTTAATAAACGGGTTAAGCGGGTCTGACCCGATTTCGACCCGGACCTATTTAACCATGACCTGACCTGCAAAAATCGTGTCGAGTTCGAGTCGGGTTTTCGGGTCGTGTCAAAAATTGCCACTCCTAAATATACCAGTCCAAAGGAAGGTTGTTGTTTGACCGGATTTATCATCAACATTTGATTTATGTGCTAAGAGTATCACTTACAAGTTAATATTTTTGTCCAAAGACTAAACGCTAATGTTATGCTAGGTATCTTATATAGGGCCCACCATTACAGTTGCATAAAATTTATGTCTTGAACTTATTATTTTAATATATCTTGACATGAATTTTAATTTGAGCTTATGTTATTTATTTGTTCTCTAAATTCAGTTATTGCTTCTACTACTAATATCATTGCCAACATGGACACAATTCTTATGCTTAACGGCACAAACTTCAAGAACTACAAGAGAACTTTTTAATAGTTCTCGATTGCATGGATTTGGATTATGCACTAAGGAAAGAACAACTTGTTCTTATTACGGAGAAAAGTTTCATTGAGGATAAAGCGAACTTTGAGAAGTGGGACAGTTCTAATTGTATAAGTCTAATGATGTTAAAGTGCAGTGTTCTAGAAGCATTCAGGGGAAGTATGTCAGATGAGGTAACTGCTATTAAAAGTGCTCATATTGCATCTACCTCAAATAATAATAAGCAAAAAAGGAATGATAATAAAAAAACTGCGGTAGGAACATCATAACCCAAAATTCTATAAAAAAAGTAAGATTCGGAATTTAACTGTTATTTTTGCAAGAACCTGGGCATGTGAAGAAGGATTATTCCATGTACACCGCATTCCGTGTAAAGAAAGGTACACTTCTCACTTTGGTCTCTTCTGAAGTTAATTTGGCTTTTGTAACTAGTCATACTTGGTGGGTAGATTATGGTGCTACTATTCATATAAGTATGTCTATGCAAGGTTTTCGATGGAGATGATGCTGAAAGATTTATCTATGTGGGTGATGGAAAAATAGTTGAAGTTGAAGCAATTGGGACCTTTAGATTATCTGCTGAGACTAGTCATTTTATTGAATTAACATAGACTTATGTAGTATTGTCTTTCAAACGAATTTTGGTCTCTATTTCTGTTTTGGACAAATATATTTTTTCTTGTTCATTTGGAAATAATAAAGTCAAGTATTTTTCTTAAGTTTACTCTTGCTGCGACTGGTTTTTTAATTGATAAATTTTATATGTTGAATATCGATGCTTCATTCAATGAAACTTTGTAAACAACTACAAGAGGCACAAAACGTAAATTGACTAATGAGAATTTTTCCGCCTTATGGCACAAACATTTGCATCATATCTCCCAAAGGAGAATTGAAAGGCTTGTGTTAGACGAAATACTTAAACCCACTGATTTAACAGACTTTTATGTTTGTATTGGGTGTATAAAAGGGAAACAAACAAACATTCAAAAATTAAGTGCCAAAAGGAGTTTCCGCGTCTTAGAATTGATACATAATGGTATTTGCGATCCATTCCCTATGGATCCTTGGAATGGTCAACAATATTTTATCACTTGTATAGACGAATATTCTCGTTATGGATACTTATATTCAATTTATGAAATGCCTCAATCCTTGAACGTTTTTAAGGACTTCAAAGTCGAAGTTGAAAATCAACTAGGCAAGAAGATTAAAGTTGTCAAATCTAATCGTGGTGGAATATTATGGAAGATATGATGGATCAGGTGAATAACGTCCAAGACCTTTTATCAAATTCCTTGAAGAATGCAATATCGTCCCACAATACACAATGCCAGGGCAACCTAATATGAATGGTGTTATTGAGAGACGTAACTAAACGCTTAAGGATATGGTAAAAAGTATGATTAGTCATTCTTCTTTGCCAAAATCACTCTAGGGATAAGCACTTAAGACTATAGTATATATTCTAAACATAGTACCTAGTAAATCGGTAGATAAACCCCTTTATGAACTATGGATAGGATGAAAACTTGTTATTAATCATTTACACATTTGGGGATGTCTAGTTGAGGCAAGGCCTTATAGGCTAACTGAAAAGAAACATGACTCAAAAACTATTAGATACTATTTCTTAGGTACGTTGAACGGTTGAGGGGTTTCAAGTTCTATGATCCCTCAACTCAATATTTTTTCGAGACGAAAAATGCAAGATTTCTTAAGGATGTTAAGTTTGAGGGGGAACATACGGTTACGAATAAAAATGTTATCTTTGAAGAGGAATAAATTCCACTTCCAAACATTGTTTAGCTTGTTGACAGTGTTTAAGATGACTATAATGAGGAATTCCCACTCAAAATCAAAGAGTTACTTCAGAAGAGAAAACTAAACAACAGGAAGTTCCGTTAAGGAAATCCAATAAAGAAAGAAGAAGTTCAATTACAAGTGATTATATTGTATTTCTTCAAGAGCATGAGTTTGATATAGGGTCAATGGAAGATGATCCAATCAACTTTCAACAAGTCAAATAAAGTGCCAATTATCAAAATTTAATTGATGCCATGAATGATGAGATGAAATCCATGAGAGATAACGATGTTTGACATATTATCAATTTGCCTGAAGGTGCGAAGCCTATTAGTTGTAAATAGATATTTAAAACCAAATGGGATTATAAGGCCAATGTTGAGAGATATAAGTCGTGTCTACTCACAAAGGGTTTCACTCAAAAAGTGGGCATTGATTATAAAGAGACTTTCTCTTCAGTTTCGACAAAAGACTCTTTTTGGACAATAATGGCACTTGTAGCTCATTTTGATTTAGAGTTACATCAGATGGATTTAAGACAACTTTTCTCAGTGGTAACATTGAGGAAACCATATATATGGTGCAACCAAAAAACTTTGTCTTGGGCGATCCAAAGTCTATGATTTGCAAACTCAAGAAATCCATGGTCTCAAATAAGCTTCTCGTCATTGGTAATATAAGTTTTATCAAGTCATTATTTCATTTGGTTTTGATGTTAATACAGTTGATGACTGTGTTTATCATAAGCTCAGTGGGAGTAACATTATATTCCTTGTGTTATATGTCGATGATCTATTACTGGCTAGCAGTGATATAGTCTTATTACACGAAACTAGGAGATTTCTAACTATGCATTTTGAAATGAAAGATCTTGGGGATGCCCCTTTTGTATTGGGAATTAAGATACACCGAGATCGCTCTCGATGTGTCCTTGGATTATCACGAAAGAGCTATATCGAGAAGGTACTCACTAGATTTGACATGAAAGATTGTGCACAAGGAGATACTTTCGTTGCTAAGGGAGACACATTTAGTCTTTACACTGAAAGTGAAGAATGAAAAAGGTTCCTTATGGTTCAGCTATAGGGAGTCTTATATATGCTCAAGTATGTACGCATCCGAATTTAGCATATATAGTGGGTATGTTCGACAGATATTTGATAAACTTAGGAATGGATCACTAGAAAGCATCCAAAAGGATTATAAGGTATTTACAGAGAACAAAAGATTACATGCTCATCTATCAAAAGTAAGATATTGTGGAGATCATTGAGTATTCTGACGCTAATTTTGTGGGTTGATAAGACATTAAGAGATCCACTTATGGCTATGTATAGATGTTATTTGAAGGTGTTATTTCCGAGGGGAGTGCTAATCAGGCACTCATTGCACCTTCCACTATGGAAGCGAAGTTCATAGCGTGTTATGATGCAACAAATCATATAATATGGCTGCAACAAATTTATCACTAGGTTGTGAACTGTGGATAGAATTGAAAGACCACTAAATATATATTGTTACAATATTTTAAAAGTTCTATATTCTAATAAAAATAGAAACTTGTCGAAGTTTAAGCACATAGACATTAAGTTTCTTGTTGTTAAGGAAAGAGTTCAGGGTAAGATAGTGTCTATTGAACATATAGGAACAAACTCCATGATCGCGGATTCGCTTACTAAAGGCTTACCACCCAAGGTCTTTCATGAGAACATTTCTCATATGGGTGTTGATTTATTTGATGATATTCAGTTTTAGTGGGATTTTGTCCTTATTATAATGTTCTTTTCTTTGAGATTGTTGAGATATTTTATGTGTCTTTCAATTTTCTACAGAATATAGTTGATGGTAATTTCAGTTTGTTGATGGTAATTTCAGTTTGCTGTTTACTCTGAATGTATTATCTTTTGACTGTGGTATATTATAAGGTTTAAAAGACTATGTTTTGATCTCACTTTGGAATAAAGTTAGGAGCAATTTGAAATAGGCATGTCTGAGATCACATTAAACCTAATTTACATCCACACACCCATACTTTATTTATGTCATTGAATATATTTGGTATGGTGATCATTAATGGATCGAGTTAAGAAATTAATGTAATAAAGGTCACTTTGGTCTCATACTAGTATAAGAGATGGACCAGATTGATTCGATAGATGTTTTAAGAATAGATGGCAAATATAGTGCGCACCTAAGGCTATTGAATATAATTGCACTCGGAATTAATATGTAGCCCAAGTGGGAGATTGTTGGAATATTTTTTAATATTCTAATGTGGGCTTACATATTAAAATAGAAATTGTATTTGGGCTTCTATTCTGTTTGAGCTAATTAAGTGATCTAATTAGTAAAGCCCAATAAGACATCTATAAATAAGTATGAGCTTTGTAATATGTGGTTATCCAAGAGTTACCTACTGGTTACTCAAGAGTTGTGTTACTCAAAAGTCACATAATTAGAATTTGTGGGGTTCTAATTAGATGCTCATAAATATAATGAAGGGTTCTGGTCTCCAAGGCTAATATAATATAAATAATCTCCTCCTCATTCCCATCATTGAGAGAGAACTTATAGAGAGATAGATAGATAGATAAAGAGAGAGAGAGAGAGAGAGAGAGAGAGATTTGTCTATGGAAAACCTCTAACCCCAAGTCTCAATCATTACTATGGATTCAGGTACACGATTCCTATAATTCTTTTATTAGGTAATCTTGATAATCTAATATGTTGATTATAAATATAAGACAAATTTTGTTCTATATTCCAAGAAGTAAGCTCATCTTATTACTTACTCTCCTCTCATCCTTGAATTTTTGAAAGTTAGATATTTATAATCCTAGAATGGTACCGAGTCCAATACTATAAGAAAAAGGTAAAAAATATTGAGAAACCCTCATTTCAAACTGACCTAAAACTAGGGTCCAGGGTAGACATGCGACGGGTTATAGCCCAAAGAGGAAAGTCCTAAAAAAAGAAAAAGAAAGAAATAGAAGAAAAGGAAGAAGACATGCATCAGATTGCATTAGGTCATATAATGAATAGTGTTAGATGTTTAGACTGTATAATATTGATCTTGATTCTCTAAAGTTATGAAATAGAGGGCTTGTCATTAAGCGCCAGTTTGGTTTGCAACTATAATTTTATTTTCTGTATTTAAATAAAATTCTCATAAAAATTTGCGTTTGACACACCTATTTTTAAACACTAATTATAATATTTTTGTATTATAATTAAGTTTTTCAGAAAATAGCAAAAAGTTGTTTTCTAACTTTTATTTTTTTATTTTTCAACTCATAATGATTCATTCTTAACATTTTCATACATTTATACCTTAATATATCATATACATACATAATACATTTATATATGTGTAATTATTATATATAAAATATATATTTGTACTTATATACCAAATTACGCATATCTACATTTATTAAATTATATAATATATTAAGACACATATCTTAGATAATATTATAAATAGATACATGTTACTTATATATATTTTTATACATGTATTATTAATGCATGGAATAATATAAAATATTCATATAGTACATATGTATTAAAAATATTATCAATTCAAGTATGCATATAACTTTATTATGAATTATACATGCAATATCATTACACACACACACACACACACACACACACATATATATATATATATATATATATATATATATATATATATATATATATATATATATATATATATATATATATATATATATGAATGTATAATAGATATACATATTTGCCAATTTTGTCAAATTTTCAAAAAATTGTATTTAAAAACAAGTTTACCAAATGCGCTCCAATATTTATAAACATAAAAACTGTATTTAAAAACAGTGTTTCAATCGAGTTTTCTTAATATAGAACCAAATGAGCCCTAAATGTTTGGAACTAAAAGTTCATCCTAAAACATGTTTAGTCTAAAGTCCTTTTATATATATATATATATATATATATAACCATGAACCTTAATACAAACAAGTCCTTTGACCTTCTCAATACGAGTTAAATAAGGGGTCCGTTGTGGTAGAGTCACCCTAACATACGTCTCACTTCCAATTTGGTATCCATTAGGGAGTTTCTAACTCTTGATCATCGTGTATTATGAGTGAAACAAGTCCGCCCCGTACCACTCAAACAATCATGGTGGGTCTTTTCCATTAATATTACACGCGTACCTTAGTAAAACACTCTTGAAAAGCATGTGACAAAAAATAATAACCTGTTACCATAACAAAATGGTTACCCCCACTCTCATTGGATGTTAAAAAATAATAAGTGTTCAAATCAATGAAAAACTTCTTCATTGTTGTTTCAACAAAAAATTCTCATCATCACCATTTTCATACAAATATTGAGTTGTTCCATTTGCATAATAAAGTGTAAGTTTTTATACATTTTTCATTTTGTTAAAAATCATGTTCATCTACTGTAGAATGTTAATTTTTTATAATCTTAATAAATATCAGTGCCAACATTAAGTGAAAAATTGATTTTGAATCAGATCCATCATAAAAACGATTCGTGAACTTTTTTTTTTGCTTTTGCAAACAAATAACAAACAAAGTGCCCATTAATCGTATTGTTTGTCATTTTTTGTTTTTAGTTGAAATTATGTCAAATATGATCGTAAATGTAATTGTGATATAACAATGCGAAAATAACAATTATTTCTTTTATTTTTGATTTTTTTTTGCAAAATTACATCATGAATATATATTAGTCCTTTATCTTCTAATAGTCCTTGTCATCATTTATTTATTTCATAGTATTTTTTTGTGAAAGGAAATCATTTATATATCTATTTCATTAGGTGCTCATAGTCCTCGTTATACGAATTCATATTGCAAAAGAACAAAAAAAAATAATATTGTTATAAAATATCGCACTAGGTTATTTTATAAATTCACCTTGTGAATACATATTTCGTAGTGAGATATACACCTATTTCGTATTGCGAGTGAACATTGAGATCAAGTGTATCATTAAGTAAACATATTTTCATATTTGTTTTTTTGCAAACAATAAGTGCCTTCAAAATATCAGCAATAGAAAAAAGTGAAAATATCCTAATTAGCAATTCATCACAGAGATCAAACATCTCTACCATTTTGTATGTAAGTTCTGATAAAAAGAAAATATATCTTTAAATTATGTAATAAGAATAGATAATGACATGTTACAGTCAAATTTATCAAATATTTATATAAGAAGATAATATCCCACTCCTTGTCTCACTACGAAATTTTTAATATTTGTTAATACACTCAATAGTAATTAATTAATATCGATTTTTTATTGTGGAATACTAAACAAATCCATAATGTATTGCATTATTTGACGTATGTATTACTAATGTCTCTACGCATATTTATATATTATTTAAGATGTCATCACTAGAGAAAATTAAAATTATTGTTTTATATTGATAATTATTAAAACTTTTTTTGCTCCCTCTAGTGTGTTGGAATTATCTTCGTCGTAATTCGAATTATCTGCTTCATAATAATGGATTTGATTTAATGCATCGAGAGGAGAAGTGACACAACTTTTCAGATAGTAATCATGAAAGGCTACATATTCAATAAATTTAATTAATGATCTCTGCATAAATTGAAAATGTGGATTCGATATCTAAAAAGTTAGACAATAAAATGACGTGACGTTTGTGTTATTCAATGTCGCTACACGCATCGCTCTTATCTATAAATAAATATGAATCCCATTAGTATTATGTATTCATTTGCATCCTCTTTATACAAAATATGCGTACTCAAACCCTAATACTTTTAACTAATCTAATGTTTGGAAGACTATCTGGATATAAAAATGAAAAAGAGACAAGAGCTTGAAGGTATTGAGGATTTTATCCATTAATTGGATATGTATGTTTCACGATATTGATTTTATCACACAACCAGTACATCCGTAAGGGTTGTATGTACTGGCTCTACGGTGAAACTAATATTTCAAAACCAATTGCTCACACTTTCCTCTTAAGAACATGAAGAAAACTGAAGGTCTTTTTACTCCGTTAGGTTTTTGACCTGTATTTTCAATTGTTGTCAATGTTACAAACAATAGAAAGACTATCCAGATATGAAAACGAAATTGAGATGAGATTGATGATATCGAAGAAGGTCTAAAGACCAATTTAGAAACTTCAGCATTTAGGAAGGCGATTTAAATTAGTTTTACCCTAGTTGTTTCCTCTATTGACTCTGTCAGGGTGGTAATGCTAGGATGAACTACCTATATAAAACCAAAACTTCTCCTTTTCACTAATAAAATATCATGTACATATGTTTGTTTCATAATAATAGCTCATTCCTTGCTCCTCGAGTTTCACGTACTCAGAGGAGTAAACTACTATTATGAAACCAACATATGCATTAAAAATTATACTAGTGAAAAGGAGATCATTTTTATTTCATACAAGGAGTAAACGACTATCATGAAACCAACATCGACCTTCGAAGTGCCAAAGTTGCTAAAGAGGTTTTATATCTTATCCAAGAGACAGTGAAGAATATAGAAGGCCGATTTCATTAGTTACCCCTTTAAAATGTATTTCAAATAGTTGTTCATGTCCTAAACAATAGCCAGAAGTTGTATTAAAAAATTGTAACACGTTGTGATTATGTTCCAAATGATAGAAAGATATTATATCGAGACATCTAACAAGTTGTAGTTTTGAAATATGTATTTTGCACTGAGAAGTATTATATTTCACCCTTCGGAATATAGTTTTTCGCAATGCAAACTACTATAATTCTCACCGAAAAATATACTAATTAATTATAACATAATATGAAGTAGTTATCCTAAATTCCTACATACTGTAGACACCCCATTCTATTATCCCCCTAACTTTCCTTAGGTCCCTAGTACCTCCCTTCATCACCATAAACCCAGGTTATGTTCCGAGTACTGACCTGGAGGCCATCGGGCACTCCCCGGATCAGTTTGACCCAAAAGTCAAACTCTTCATCTCGAACGAGAATGAATGAATGAATCTTCAAAGGGCACTGAATACCCTTTCCAACGGTCCACCCTGTGCGCGATTCCGACTTACCATGCGGACGAACGATGCGTTGGCGTCCGAAACTTGACCTAGAGGCTGTTGGGCGCTCCCGGGCTCTGTTTGACCTATGTCAGCTCTTCATCTTGACTGAGGCTGAATGAATATTCAAAGGTCACTAAATACCCTTACCAACGGTCCGTCCCGTGTGCGATTTCAACTTACCATGCGGACGAACGATCCGTTTGACTCCGAGAGGTCACCGAATGCTTCTCGGGCCCGGTTGACCAAAGTCAACTCTCCGAGAGGTCACCGAATGATTCTGACCAACGGTTTGCCTTCGGCGGCCAATTTTCTAAAAAAATCTGAAGCGCACTACCAAATGGCAGGTTCCAGACCCTGCCTATCGGCACCTGCCGATAGGTAGGAACAGGTCTATGCCGATCGGCACCCACCTGGGCCTATAAAAGGAGGCCTTCACCTCATTTGCAAGGAGGAGCCCAGATATGATAAAAATCTCTCTAAACGAATCCTAGAAACCTCTCTCGAAGGCAGCATGATTTCAACATCCAAATCCCCTTTTTACTTCCACTTTTCATCTTCCTTTTCATCAAACTTGGTGAATTAGTCACTCTCCATCATCATCCTTGTGCAAGGGCTGCTCTCCTACGTTCAAGATCAAGATCAAGATCTTCAAGAAGGTCCAACTTTCTCTACTCTCTCTTAAATTCTCAATAACTTGTCTTCTTGTTTAGAACTTTTATTATCTCATTTCACACATCCTAATATACTTTTTTATTATTATTATTGCACATCTCCTATTTTCATATAAATAAAACCCAAAAAATAAGAAAAAGAGGGTTTCCTCATAAATTCCAAGTAGGGATTCTCACACTTTTCTCACAATCTAAAACCCTTTTTCTACACACACACACACACACTCACAAATAAGAGACTCCCCATTTGGATTTATGGGATAAAACCCACCCCTCATTTTGTATACGAACTACGTGGACTTTGATGCCTTTATAGGCTACTTAGGCGCCTCGGGGTAAAACCCGAGACTCGAGTCATTTTTTTCACTTTTTCTCTCATTTTCTATCTTCTCTAAATCCATTTTCCTTATATTCTATATACTTGCCCTTAATAATGTATTGCTCCATATGCTTTTTCGTTCCATTATAACGGTCAACGTAGAGGTAATCGCGTAAATCTTATTTTTCTAATATTACTTTTATATCTTCCTACGGATGACTCGCTTTATCTTTTCCATGATACAAGTTGAGGATTTCTACCTCCATTCTATATATACACATGCACACATATCACGGGGGGAAACAAAAGGAAAATAATAAATATTCATGAGAGATCTAAAGGGCGGAATGGGTGCCTAACACCTTCCCATTTCGTAACTAAGCCTCCGAACCCTTCTCGAATCGTCTTGGTTTTGCACGCACCAGTATGTCTTTGTATGCCATCCTTCGGGGTGGCTTCCCCTTTTTATTTTGTCTGTTTTGAGTAAAATAGACTGGCGACTATGAATCTCTCTACATTTTTACACCACATCTCAAATGACGCCTGCCGAAGCGCTCCCGAAAGGGACGCGCGGGACCCGAAGGATCCTTTCCTCCACGCCACCCGCCCGCACGACGAGGATCGTGGATGGCCACACATACATTTAATTATTATTATCTCAGTAGTCCTCGCTAGAGGAAATTAGCAAACTTTTGTTTTATTAGTTTAGTAATCATAGCTTGAGGAAGAAAACAAAGTTTTAATTCAAATATAAAAAAAATATTAAGATATTTTCAAACTACTTTTATTACATCAAAATAAAATAGTAACTTTGTATCAAAATTAGACTCCTAACAACATTGAAATTTGTTCCAATTAATTTTTGAATATTTATCAGTAATTGCTTAACTTAATGGCATTTTTTTATTTTTCTTTCTTAAAGCTAATTATCATAATATTTATAAATTTCACATTGAGATATTACTTAATATCACAATGAGAAAAATAATAATTCATAGTGCGAAAATTAAAATATGAATAATTACTTGAAATCAATCTATACAATTTTTAGTACTTTTTTATTATGCCTTCAGTTATTTTCTCGTTACATATCGTACTATTATGGAATGAAATTTTTTTACATCTATTGCAATTAGTCAACCTTTTAGCCTCTCCTTTTGATGGAATCCTCTTCTTTCCTGGACGATCAAGCTGTTTCTTTGTATTTGGTGGTATGATGAGGGCATCCTTTAACATGAACTCTCGTTTGTTAATAGTAGGGATTGGAGAAATGTGATACCTAAAATAATTTTTGAAAGTTTTGTCACAGAAATGTTAGTCCACATATTTGTAGTAGTTTTTTTTTCACTTTTTTACATCGTTATAGAAACATAAGCACACAAAAATCCCTGTATTTGTCACTTTCCACACGAGCAAGTCTTTTCATCAATGTTGACCTCTTTGGCCATCCCATCCCGATCGGTGCGAGTGCGCAGGGGTCTCGCGCCCTTCCTCGGGGCGCTTCAATCATCGTCAGTTGGGGTTATGTACAGAAATAAAGTCGCCAACCTATTTTACACAAAAAATGCAAAAGAAATGTTGCCTCCTCGAGAGAACAACATCAAAGACATATTAATGATTGAAAAACCAATTAGTTCAAGGATTCGGGGGCTAAGTTACTAAATGGGAAGGTGTTAGGCACCCATCTTGTCCTTTCGATCTCTCTTGGGCATGTGTTATTTTTTTCCTCAATAACTCTATGTAATGTGTTCGTTTGTCGGGTCACCGATCAGTTATAGGAGAATGATGGTATAAGTTGGATAAAATGCAAGCATAAATGATAAATATTATATATGGAAATAATATACGAGCAAAAATAAGAAAGGAGGACTCGAATCTCGGATTTTACCCGAGACGCCTAAGTAGCCTAAAAAGGCATCAAAGTCCATGTAGTTCTCATGAAACACGAGGGTTGAATTTTATCGCATAAATCCAACCGGGGACTTTAGTATATGTGTTTATGTTGAAAAAGGATGTTTTAGTGTGAGAAATCCTCGTTTGAAATTTACAAGCAAACACTCTTTTTCTTGTGTTTTTTTATAGAAAATATAGTATGTGCAATACTACTAATAAAAAGGTTGGATATTAATATGTGAATTCTAATAAAGATGAAATGCTAAAGAGAATTTAAAGAGAGAGTGAAAGGTTTGGACCTTCTTCCAAAACTTTAAAGTTAATCTTGATTGTTGAAGGGTTACTATTGGAAGTGGATGAAGGTGGTAGGATAAGAGAGGAGGGAATTTGCTAAATTGGGTAAGGAAAGGTTGGAAATGGAATGTGGGGGAGAGCATTCAATATGGAAACCAACCTGACTTTGAGAGAATGTTGTTGACATCACCGAGAGGGATGTTTCTGGGGTGCCTTCTGAAGTGATCTCATGGTAGCTTTATATAGGTTCAAGGGGGGTGCCGATCAATATTGTCCTTAACCTGTCTATCAATAGGCAACCCCAGACACACTACCGAGAGGTAAGAAATGGGTTTGCCATTTGGCAGTATCATGCAGATTTTCCAAATAAATGGTTGTAAAATGAAATTTGTAAGTTCGAATTGTGCACATGACAAATCGTTCGAAAGGGTATTCAGAGACCTTTAAGAATCCTTTGGGTTGCTCCTGTGTTCAGGAATTGACTATGGTCAAATGGGGCTCGAATGCTCTCGAAGATCTTTTAGACAAAAGAAAAATGGATCATTTGTCTGAATCATAAGGTCGATTTGCACATAGGGTAGAACATTAGAAATATTATGCAAAGCCCTTTGATTTTCCAAAGAGCTGCGCTCGATTCGGAGAGGTAACCCAAGTTAAACAGAGCTCGGGGGCACTCGATGACCTTTAAAAGAAAAATGGGTCATTCATCCACACATAAGTTTGATTTGTGCATGGGGAAGACCATTGGAAATGGTATTTAGATCCCTTCAAAGATTCATTTAGTCTTGTTCGGGCTGAAGAGTTGATGGGAGTCAAACAGAGCCCGAGAGCACCTGGTGGGTTCCGAATAAGTTTTTAGGGGAAAATGGCCTTCCATCTGAATCGTAAGGTTGATTCACACATTTAAAAGTGTATTTATGTCCTATACAAGATTTGTTGAGCTTTTACTCAGGCGAGGAAGTTTATTTGGGTCAAAACGGGTCCTGGGAGCACCCGATGGCCTCTAAATCAATTTTTTATAATAAAACAGATCGTTTATTCGAACCGTATGGTCGATTTATGCACGGAGTGGACCATCAGAAATGGATTCAGATCCATAAATAGATATATTAAGCTTCCAGTCAGGTGAGAGAGTTGATTATAGTCAAACGGGGTCTGGGAGCATCCGATGCCCTCTAGACCAGTACCTAGGGTTTATGGTGAAAGAGAAAATGTTAGGGACCTAAGGAGATTCTTAGGGGATCCTAGAATGTGGTGTTTATAGATCCCCTAGATGGGTGTTCTTGGAACAAGTGAGGCCATCGAATATATACCACATGGATATATTTAGGAAAGAGGTCAATTGTGCGGACCAATGGGACGAGGATGACCAGTTCATAGAGTCGAGGGGACCGATTCTGTGGGTCGAGGTCAATTATGAGGACATAAAGTTGAGGGGACCGATTCTGCAAGTCGAGGTCAATTATGAGTATCTAAAATTGAGAGGATCGATTCTACGGGTCAAGGTTAATTCTAAGAACCTAAAGTTGAGGCGACCGATTTAGCGGGTCGAGGTCGATTCTGAGGACCTAAAATTAAGGGGACCAATTTTGTGGGTCGAGTTCAATTCTGAGGACGTAAAGTGGTGAAGATCTATTCTGAGGTCCGAGGTTAATTATGAGGACCTAAAGTTTAGGAGACCGATTCTTCAGGTTAGGGTCAATTCTAAGGACCTAAAGTTGAGAGGGTGATTCTACGAGTCGAGGTGAATTCCGAGGACCTAAATTTGAGGGGACAGATTCTACTGTCCAAGGTCAATTTTGAGGACCTAAAGTTGTAAAGATCGATTCTTTGGGCCAGTTCAATTATGAGGACCTAAAGTTGAGGATCGATTCTACAGGTCAAGGTTAATTTCAAGGGCCTAAAATTATAGAGACCGATTTTGAGGGTGGAGGTCAATTTTGAGGACCTAAAGTTTTAGGGACCGATTATGTGAATCAAGGTCAATTCTGAGGACCTAAAGTTGAGAGGACCGATTTTAGGAGTGGAGGTCAATTCTGAAAACCTAAAGTTGAGAGGACCGACTCTACAAGTCGAGGTCAATTTAGAGAAACTAAAGTTTTATTGACCGATTCTACTCGTCGAGGTCCTTATGAGGACCAAAAGTTACAGAGATCGATTTCGAGGTCCGAGGTCAATTTTGAGGACTTAAAGTTATAGGGACCAATTCTGAGTGCCAAGGTCGATTCTGAGGACCTAAGGTTACGATGTGGGGAGTTGTTCTCTTGGAAAATCTTTAAATTGTCTTGGGTATGCAAATGCATTTGTGGTTTCTCTGGGGATTATGTTTTTTTAAGACTCTAACGATGAAGGATTTATCCTCGAGATATCCGGATGGGGATTATGTTATTTTGAGAGGGGATAGATTTACTGGGAAAACTATGAGGAATTTTGTTTGCAGTCGTATCTTGAAATCTTAATGGGGGACGTATTGGGATCAAGTTTTGCCCTAAATTTCCATTGGGGAATTTAGTACGGTATTATTTTATGATCCTTCCAGGGAAGCATTTGATTTGAGGTTTAGGTTTCCACTGGGGAAGACTTGAGATTTGAGATTCCGCTAGGGAGTTATAGTGGACTTGGGAAGCAGGAGTATTGTTGGTTCTATTTGTGAAATATATTTAGGGTTTATACTGGGGATAAAAGCGTGATATTAATCTAGATGGGGACTTTAGAAGTTTACAAGGGATTTCCAAAAAATGGTTTTCTTGATGGATAATTGTTTCGATACATTTTCGGCATTTTTAGCAATTTTTTGCATAATTTTTGAATTTTTTTGGCATAATTTTTGAATTTTTTTGGCATTTTCTGTACAAACTTTTAGGGGGCTGTTGGCTTCATTAGACAGAGGAATATGCATGTGTTGATCAGTTGTTTAGGAGTTTACCAATCGGCATGACGCTTATTCCCCATTAAAAAGGGGGCGATCCCTATCCATTTTCACATCTTCAAACCTTTGAATATGCTAATTCCTCTCTTTAAAAACCATTCCTAAGTCCTTTATTTTTCAATACTTCAAATGGAGGGTTCTTCCAGCGAGGAATGCAACTTGGTGTGGCTGAAAGTTGATGATTGGGCTGGACTGGAGTGGTAGTCTCGGGTGCCCCTTGACTTGGATAATGAGAATGCTTTTGATAAGTCTAATTTGATTATTCATAAGCAGTTGTTTTTCCATGATCCTGCAAATCACTGTTCGTCTAGGGTTAGGAACCCTAGTGGCTATGTAAGTATTGTGACTTTTTGTATTCTTTTTTCATTTTTCGTTGTTTTCTTGTGCTGATGAAAGGTTTTTCCTTCTTTTTGGCTTTAGCAAATTGACGTAGCTCCTTCGAGCATGCATTCTAGGGGGATGACAGGGTTGAAGGATGTGTGGGACCATCTTCTGGCAGTGGTGCATTGGATGGTTATCTCTTTCATTTTTGGCCGTTTAGCACTTGCTGTGGATGAGATGCCGTGTTTTACTGCAGTGCTGTGCACTTTGGGAGAGAGGTGGTAAGGTACTACCCATACCTTCCGTTTGGGTTTCAGGGGGATGAATGTTACTCCCATTTATTTTCAACAGCCGTTGGGGATAGATTGCAAGGATGCACAGATAGAGGTGGACCGTACTGTGAGGTTGATGCTAGAGGCGGTTCAGATGACGTCGAGGAAGTGGGCAGGATCGATTCTAGGGATGTTATCTACATCTCTTCTCTTCGAGATGTCCTCTTAAGCAGGAGGGTTGATGAGACTGACGGATGGAAGGTGAGGCAGATGGACCACTTATTCAATTTTCTTTTGGTGGGTGGTTTTCTGGTGACGATGAGTGGTGACATCATTCCTCTCTGGGTTTTACCAATTTTGAGGACATTTTTTGACGTCTCGTTCTATGATTGGGGGAGCCCGACTTTGGAGACCCTTTATTCTTCTTTGGATGCATTCGTCGATTCTGTCGGGAGACTTTTATAGGACCCACGTACCTTTTGGAGGTAACTTTGGACTTCTTTTTCTTTTTATGTATTTCTTTGCATTTTCCTTTAGTTTCTTATTTGCTGATTCCTGTCTTTTTGCAGATGTGGTTCTATGAGGTCATTGGGCTCAACGTGAGGTTGATATCCTTAAAGGACGAATATTTGGGGGGAGTTCTACCGGATGTACCAATGGTGGATGTCCAATAGGCGATCGAATCAGTCTTTGTCCTTAGCGGTTGTACGGTAGGCTCTGAACACACTGACGAGAGATCAGGTTATTTACTCTTTATTTTGAATCCTTTCTTTGTATTTTCTTCCTTTGCATGTATTTTAATCTTTTTTTGGGTATTGCAGATGACCTTTTTCCTTGGAGAATGGCTCCTCGGTATACAGGGGTTATGGGTATGCATAAGCAGATACGACAGTTGATGGCGCATGAGTTTGGGTATGCCTGGTACGTATGAGAGAGGGTGGTATAGAAAATCATGGAGTATGAGGTGGTGGTCACACCGTCGGTGCCCCCGATGTATATGAGGTGGGTGAGGGAGATGTCTATAGAGGTTAGGGAGGCGGCGATGGTTGGCGAGGCTAACATGTTGTACACGGACACGGTGGCGAGCTCTGACTACTTGGATTTTGTGATGAGCTGGCTGATGTCCTCTTGCATTTATGATGTGGTGAACATGCTTCCGCCTCCTATGGCTTTTGGGAGGGGTACAAGTAGGCCAGTGGGATTTTCCATAGCACGGGTGATGGTACGTCAGTAAGGGCGACAGTGGCAGAGCAGGTCTGCTTATTCAGGTCACTCCCCCTTCTTATAATTTTCGATTGAGTAACGGGGGGACACTGAGCATGTCGCACTGTCCTAATACAACGACGCCGAGATTGATGGGGCTGACGAATGGCGTCCTTCAGCCTCAGGTACATTTTTCTCTTTCGTCCCTTTTTTATTCTCTCTTGATTCTTTCTTTGCTTTTTGCTAACTGATTTGTGTTTTGTTCTTGTAGCATATTTGGGTGCTGACAACCTGGCTAAAGGATATCAAGGACTGGGTGGCCTCTATGATGGCTTATATTAAGGATTCCGTCCATTCCTGTTTAGTTCCATCTGCCACCTCGTAAGAGGTATTGGGTTCTAGGAGTGGAGGATCTATCGCTCATCGTCGGGGGAAGTATGTCAATCATGGGGGTAAGGGCTTGAAAGAGAGATTGTGGGTTCGGGCTGAGCCCCGTTATTTTGTTTTCTCTTTTTCTTATTTCCTGCAAAAATATAATGACAACATATATATATATATATATATATATATATATATATATATATATATATATATATATATATATATATATATGAAGATATTTTCGTTTTTAGTTCGTGTTTTAATGACTTATCATACATGCACTTTTACTTTGCTACCGAGACTATTTATTTAGAGCTTAATTAAAAATGATTTTATTTGTGGAAAATGATAAGTAAATATGGATAAGCAAGAAGAAATAGCCTAGGGGGTTTTTAAATAAGGATTTTTTTTAGGGAATTGGATTTTAACTAAAAAGGAATGATAGAATCTTCTAAAATAGAGGGTTGCCGATCGGCATACCCCTTGTCATGTCTATCGGCATGTAGGCCAAGTCAAATCACTTTAACACTTTGATTGCACTTTCCTGCAGATAAAAGTACTTTGTAGGGAAGAAATTCATTCGTATACCTTAAATCCCTTGTCTTTTACCAAGCCATTTGTATATAAAAGAAGAGGTAATGAGTGTAGTTTTTCCAACCACACCCACTTTCTTTATCTTGCTTCTTGCTTCTTGACTTCTTACTTTCTGCTCCATTATTCTGCAAATGGCCCTTTAGATGCATGCAGAAATTTCTTTCCACCTCAAAAGTCTAGAGGCCATGTGCTTGTATAACATGGACTATGAGGCTTTCAACTTGCGTAGAGAGTCCTTGGGCCGTAATAGAGTAATTGACTAGAATATACTAGCGACGGTATATTAAAAACCATGTTTTCCATTTTGGTTTAGATGAGGTCTGTTGGACCTATGAAGAGTTATCGACCATGTTGGGAATCAATCCTAGTGTAGTGGTGACTATTCCTAAATTTTCTTGCTCTCCTCGAGTGTTATTAGCGGAGTTGCTCCATATTTCCCCTTTGGTGGCTCAACCGTTGGTTACCAGGGGGATGATTTCCCTTCAGACTATTATGAATTCTATGTGTTTGAGTGATTTCAATGAAGCAGACTATACCAAAGTTCTTGACCTGGGCCTTACTTTGAGGCTCTTACTGCTGACGAGGGAATTAATAGTGGATCCCTAGTTGGCTGCGATAATAGAGTGGATGTCTTACCGTCACAATCCTACATCGGTGATACTAACGAAGACTCTGAATGACCTTGATGCTTGGAGGGAGGGTCGCTCTAATTTTCTAAGAAGGAGCCTGGTGATGTTGTTCATGTGGCTAGCTGAGAGGTTCCATTTGGCAGTTCCTCCTGAGTATCTCTTGGTAGGCGTGCCAAATTTATTTGCTCGATATTTATCAGTTTCAACTCATCTATAGAGAACTAGGTGAATTATTTCATGGAACACGAAGCTCGATGCCTTCATTCGTCGGTTCCATGGTGGGGGAACTACAACCTGTTCTAAAACTGGGAGAGTATTGGTATGCACGATTAGTGGGCCTATGGAAGACTTCGTTCTATTTTTATTGGCATTTTCTACGTCAAGTTGACTGAGAGAAAGTATTGCCTTCTAGGACACTAGACTTATTTTTGGTGGAGGACTTGACTGAATCCATGCGTATGAGGTTAGGTTCTCTATGGGAGAGCCTTTGACCATTAACTTATCCTTCTCAATACGTAAGAAGGGTATAGCATGTGTCTGGGGACTATTTAAATGGTTATGGAAGTGAGTAGTGGTAAAGATCCATGCAGAAGATACCGACCAGAGGTGGTTTATTCTGTTTTAACACCGTGTAAGGGTATGCATTGATTTTTTCCAGGATGATCAGGTTATACCACTGCATGGAGCGCATTCGACATATCAACCAGGTAGGGGAAGTTTGGGGTCCTCCGGGGGCTGATAATGATGGGGTTGGGTCTTCTGGAAGCTGTGGATAGGATTTGTGAAGCTAAGATTATTTATGTGTGAAGCTTTTAGTGAATTTGGATTTTTTTTTTTATTTGGGAATAATATTATAAACTTTGGTTAGGCTTGTTTAGAAATAGTGTGGTCAACATAGAGGGGTGGTTATTTTGATTCCCTTTGCTGATACTTCATGTAATGACACCAAACTTCCTTGTTTGAAATAAAAAAGATTTTGATCATATTGTTGTGCTTCTTGATGAGTTTTACATTTGAGTTATCCATACCAATATTTAAGGCATGCATAATCCTATTATTCATGTATATGATAAAATGAGCCGTCATTCTCGAAGATTAAAAAGGAATAGCATTTTGTGAAAAAGAAGGGAATTGTGCCCATGTAAGGTGTATGAGATGCCTACGCACGTCTAGGGGTTTTGAAAATTTTATGAGTTCTATTTTTGAAAGCAAAAGTATTTTTAGAGGATCATGCCCCACGTAGTTCTGGGTAGAGAGAAATTAAGAGAGATTTTTTTAGAATATAAAGGATATAAGTAGAGTCGTAGCGCACTGAGATTTCGAACTAAGGTTGAAACTTCTTAAGTTGGCCTAGGTTGACTGGACGTGCCATCTCTTCTCCATCGAGGCCAGCGAGCATAGCGTCGCCTCTTGAGAGAATATTCTTTACGACGTAGGGGCCACTCTAGTTTGGCCTGAATTTACCCCTGGGATTCGAGACTGGTCTGATGATCTTCTTAAGGGAAAGTTCGCCATGGTCTTTAAATCATTGGTTAAATGATCACGCTATCTGACGATGGTACCCTTGTGTGTGGTATAGAGATTTTAGCCTCTTTCATCTAAGAGTGAGAGTTTGTCAAACTGACTCTGATGCTAATCTTCCTCCCTGACTCTACTCTCGATCATAATGCATAGTGAAGGTATTTCTAACTCAACGGGTAGGACTACTTCCATGTCATATATCAGAGAGTAAGGGGTAGCCCTAATAGATGTCCTGATTGAAGTATGGTAGCCCAGCGGGTGTAAGGGATCCGATTGTCCCAATCTCGATAACTCTCGGTCATTTTGGTGATGATTTATTTGAGGTTTTTATTAGGGGCTTCCACTATATCATTGGTTTAGGGTCGGTAGGGAGAAGATTTGTGTCTCTGAATCCCATACTCATCGACCAGTTCTGTGGCCTCAGCTTAAAAATGTAACCCATTATTCGATACCAGTTTTAAGGGAACCCCGTATCGACAGATTATGTTCTTTCGAATAAACTTGGCTACGTTCTTGGTGTTCAGTAATGTGTGTGACTCGACTTCGACCCATTTGGTGAAGTACTCAATAGAGACTAGGATTAACTCATGCACATTTGAAACTTTGGGTGTGACTTTCCTTATGATGTCAATGCCCCAGGTGGAAAATGGCTAGGGCGAAGTCATGTTATATAATTCCCGAGGAGGCAATTTGTAGAGATTGGAAAATTATTAGCATTTGAGGCATCTTAGAATGTAGGCGGTGAAATCCTGAACCATGGTGCTCTAATAGAGCCCTTCACGGATAATCTTCTTAGCAAGCATATAGCCGTTCATGTGGGGTCCGCATTCCATGCTGTGAATCTTATACATCATTTCTTTAATGTCATCCCCTATAATGCAGTGCAAATGGGTTCCATCAAAGTTTCTCTTGAACAGTGCTTTATCGTAGATGATATACTGGGAATATAATTTATAAAGGTTCGTACGGTCTTTCTTATTTGCGTCTTGGTAATACTTGTCGTGCTTGAGGAGGTGCTAAATATCGTAGTACCAGAACTCAGCTATTTCAAAATTTTCGTCAGTAACGAGCTCATTATGGTAGTTGTGGGTTAGCACAACATGTTTTTGGACTAGGAAAGTGTCCATCGTTATCCCCTCAGGCATGTCAACCAAGGAGGCCAGGGTAGCAAGGTAATCAACTAAGCTGTTCTTTGCACGGGGTAAATAGTGGAAGATGATATCTTGAAACTGGGAGGCTAGCTCTTCTAGGTGGGTGAGGAAGGGTAAGATCTTTTCGTCGTTGACTTTCCCTCTTCTAAGGACTTTTTTGATGATAGGAGAAGAATCCCCGTAGACATCAAGGTCTTTGATACCTTTCTTAATATCTACTTTGAGGATAACAGTTCATGCCTCGTATTCGATCATATTATTGGTGAAGAAAAAAAAACAGTTTGATGGCAATGGGAGTGTAAGAGCCATCAGGGCGATCAGGAGAATCCCAATGCCATTTCATTTCTTATTGGCAGTGCCATAAAAAAACATTTTCCATCGGAGGTCCTTCGTCCAAAAATTCGAAGATCCAAACATCCATGAGGTTGTCAGCAAGGTAATCAGAGATGGTTCTCCATTTCATGTCTTTCTATGTGACATAAATGATATCGAACTCAGCTAGTATAATCAACCATCGGGCCATTTGGCCAGATGGGCAGGTTTCTCAAGCAAGTATTTGATAAGATCCATTCGAGACACCAATTTGATGAGAAAAGAGAGCACGTAGTGCTGTAACTTTTGAGTGTCCCAAACCAGGGAGACACATGCTTTCTCCAAGGCAGTGTAGTTGGCTTCGTACCCGACCAATTTTCAACTGGCATAGTAAATGGCTCTCTCTTTGCATGATTTTTCAATGTACTAGGCTAGAAAATCCCCTGTTGCAGTATTTGTTACAGTCAAGTACAATAGGAGAGGGAGACCTGGCTGTAGAGGCATAAGTACCAGAGGTCAGGTAAGTATTGCTTGATTTTGTCAAAGGCTTCCTAACAGGACTCATTTGATACTTTAGTGGAATCCTTTCGAAGGAGTTTAAAAATGGTTTCGCAAATAAAAGTTAGTTGGCTGATGAACCAGTTGATGTTGTAATTTTCCCAAGAATTCTCGAAGTTCCTTCTCCATTCAGAGTGGTGGCATTTTGAGTATAGCTTTTAGCTTGGCGGGGTCTGATTCGATTCCCTTTTCACTAGCTATGAGTCCCAAAATCGTTTCTTTTGTGACATCAAAAATGCATTTATGTGGGTTTAGCCGCATTTGGTATCGCTATAGTCGTTCGAAGAACTTTTAGAGGGCGGGAACTAGAGCTTCCCAAGTCTTAGACTTATTAATCATGTTGTCTACGTAGTCTTTGACCTCCTTGTGTATCAAATCATGTAAGATGGTTGTGGAAGACCTTTAATAGGTAGCCTTTGCATTCTTGAGCTCGAATGCCATAAGAGTGTAATAAGAGGTTCACCAGGGGGTGATGAATGCGGTTTTCTCCTGATGGTCTGGGTGCATCTTGATCTAATTTTATCCGATGAATTCATTGATGAATGATTTGAGGGCGTGACTAGTTGTGTTATCCATAATCATGTCGATGTTGGGCAAAGGGTAGTCATCCTTCGAAGATGATTTATTCCAATCCCAGTAGTCGACGCACATGTAGATTTTTCCTTCGGATTTTGGTAAGAGTACAATTTTGGCGAGCCATGTGGGATATTCGATCACCCAGATGAAGCCTACATTCAACTTTTTGATTACCTCTTCCTTGACTTTGGGTGACCATTCAGTGTGGAGCTTTAGCAGATTTTATTTGGCCAGCTTGCATTTTGGGAGAGTTAGGATCTCATGCTGAGCTATTTCTGGATCGATATTGGGCATGTCATCGTAGGACCATGTGAAGACATCCATAAATTCCTTCAGCTATTATTGGAATTGTGCACGCTCGTTAAGGGTGGACACATTCTAACCTCGCGTTGTTGGCTACTAGAATCGATATTGATAACAACAGTTCCATCTTCATTAATTTAAATTTGTTTATGTTATTTGTTATTCACCTTATTAAGATCAGTTAAGAATTGGTCATTTGCAAAATCATCATCATTAAGAGCTTGATTAGAATCAAGATAATTAATGTAAGGAACAACAAAATACTCAAAATCCTCATTTATTTCACTTTTAGGAAAAATAACATTAAGAACCTCGTCAAAAAAGGTCTCGGTTACATTATTATCAGAAAAGGGAGGAACAACAATAGAGTAAGAGATAGGGTAAACAACAAGGTTGGGTTGTATCTCAGCATGTGGGACTGGTAGAGCATTTTAATTAAGAAGAGTCTTATCAGCAGCCTTGATTAGAGTGGATGGGTCCAACGATGTGGCTCCTGAATGGATCATACATAGGGTCATCCCTAGTGTTTTTAGGTTGAATGAGTCTTCGAAATAACTTTCCTCAGAGACCTCGGCAATGACTATGACTTTTTGGGTGAGAGGTTGCACTTTATGTTGACATTCTTCAACCCATGAGTAGTTGTCTTGAAAGAAAATTTCCATCCCCATCTTCATGTTCTTGTGAGAATGATCATACCATAGTTAAAGAAAGCCACAAAAGGAGAAGTAATCACCCTCCTTAACGAATCTCCCATTCAGAGAATCCCTTGAAACAGTCTTAACATCTTCTAAAATTCTCTTCAGCTGTGGTCGGCAAAGCATTTTGAGTTCTTTTGGTGAAGGTTAATAACCCAGGCCACATGGGGAAATGCCTTTTTAAGAACTATAGGCTCCATTATTGCTTGTTAACACTGCCCTAGCCCCATTCCAGGCATGAAATGCATATTATTGAACATTTGTATCACATTGACATTACCGTGATGGCTTTGCTTTGGACATACTTGATCTTTAAAACTATCCCCTACTGGAAGGGGAAACAAATCAACCCTAAAGCCGGAGATAAGCATGTCATTCATCCCATGCTGTATTTTTAGTATCGAATTTTTGGTACTGGCATTTTTTGTACCATCGTCATCCCCCAAAATGGTGATGACCTGTACTTTGGTGAAGATAGAGACTCCTCAAATGCTTTAAAGCCACGGTCGACCAAAATTCATGTTGAGGCATGTGGGTATGTCAATAACTTAGAACTCAGTGATAGGATTGATACGAACAACCCCTATTATGAGGGTTATAGATCCCATTACGTCTCGACGGGTATTATCATAGGCACACACTGCGGCAAAAGTAGGAGTAAGATCACATACTTTCAACCCCAAGAAATTTAATGTTCTTAGTGGGTAAATATTAAGCGTGGATCCATTGCCGATGAGTGAGAGCGAGACTATCTTTCCCATTACTTCCAGGAAGATGTTGAGGGCATAGTTGTGGTTAGGGCCAACCTTTGGAATTTCCTCTTGGAAGAAGTAAAGGAATCTAATGGTGGTCAAGGAATCAACCATGTTTACAGCTTCTTCTAGAGTGGTGGAAAGAGGGATTGTAGGCCATGTGAGAAGCTTTATCAAAGCATTATGGTACAACTGGAAGGACATGAAAATCCCCCATAAAGTGATGTTGGCTTGAGTCTTCTTGAATTGGCCAAGGATGTTGCTTCCTTCAATGGTCATTTTTAGCATGGGAATTTCTTTGAAAACTCCCTTCCTCTTATATATTCTTAATAACTGAGGATTCGGATCCTAGTAGTGTCTTCCTAATCTGGTCATGTGGTTTATAACAACGAGGAAGAACAAGAATCCCGTGTCTTCATCTATTTCTAGTTGAATGGCTACCTTTCTGATTTCCCCCAACATGTCTTCAAAAGATATCATTTTGCACATGCTGACTACTGAACTGACTTTTTGCTGACTCAGTTCATCACCTGAGCTATCAAATTCGTCCCCCAATCCGTTGGCAATAATGTCTTCTTGATAAGAGAAATCTATGCATTTCATAACCTCAATGACTTCCTCATATAAATCTTCCCACTAAACAGGGAGGTGTAAAAATGAAGGGACCAACCGCCCTTGTAGCTTCAAAGCAGTGAGTAATTCGAAAATAATGCAGATCTCGCTAGTTTGTAAAAACATATCTTCCATGATCTGTACCATATCATCTAAGATAACTTCATTAATGGGTAACACCTATTTGTCTGACTCTCAGGCCCATTTTCGAATCCACTGAATTTTTAACAGTCGATGGTCATCTTGGTGGGAAATTTTAGCCTGAACTCCAAGAGTTGGTTGAGAATAGCCGATAACTCCATATCTCTTCCTTAGAATCGGGTGCGGGCGATAATGCAGGCCCTCATGAGGATTGACAAATCTTATTTAGTGAAATATGTAGGGTGTTGGAGAAAATATGGGCAAACTTAGAGTGGTTTAGGTGAGATTACGGGTATGATGGGTGCTTTACTAGGCACAATTTGGGTAGAAGGGTAGAATTCTAGGTTATTCCCCAGAAAAATGGCATTTGTGTGGGCTGGAAGTGGGTTATGAGTGGTGCTGTATTTAAGATTGGCTGGTGGAGCAATGATACCCCGATCAATTAAACCTTGGACCGCATTCCGGAGATGGAAGCATTGATTAGTAGTATGGTCAGCATACTAGTTGAAATCAAAATGGGAATCAGTCTAGAAATTCTTGGGAATTGGGTTTAGTAATGGACGGGGTCCAAGGGTTTGATGAGGTTTCGGCTTAACAAGGCTTAGAAAACTTTGGATAAGGGAGCATAAAGCTCGGTGTATTCCTTTCGGACGTTATTAGGGAGGCTTTCTAGTGCCCAAAAGGTAGTAGGCTAAGAGATATTATGATGGTTAAGACTGTAGCATTGACACGCTTCTCGTACCTTTTGGGAATGAATTGTACGGTCACCTTCTTTGGCTCGGCTTCTACCTTGTTAGAACTTTCTCTAATTTCTACACACGCTTCTCGAAGATATTGAAAGTTTGGATAATACTGACCTCCCATAGTCACTCGAATATGGGGTAAGAAGTTTTTCTTCATGATTCTGACTTGTTCCTCCTCATAGGGTCTGTTGGTCATGGTGATAACTTTCTCCATGAATCTTGCTATGAAGATACTGACGGTTTCTCCAAGGTTCTTCTTGAGAAGCTATAGATCATGGCGTGTAACCTTTATCTCCTCGTTGTACTTGTATCGTGACATGAATTCTCGAGTGACATCTTCCCAATCGTGGATTCTGGATTCCTCGAAAGATAAGAACCATCCGAGGGTGATGTCCTTCAAAGTTTTTTGAAACATCTGGGCCACTATCTCTTCGAAGGCATCAAGAAGGGTTATATCTCAATGATAACAATGAAGGTGAATAATTGGGGGCCCCATTCCCCATAACTTCTCGACAGTTGGCATCTTGAACTTCTCTAGCAATCTTTCTTTGGGGTAGGGAGACATATGGGTGTAGTCTATATTGTTCCTGGATATCCTAAGTTGGTCAAATTTCTTAGACAACAGTTTGAGGTCTTCATTGACCTTATTAAGTTCTTCCTCCTTTGGATCAATGGGTACTGATAAGTTAGCCCCTGGCTGGGCAAGGTTTGACATAGGGAGCTGAGATGGTGGTGGCCCAGTGGAAGGCGAGGCACGCGAATCATTCTGATATTCTTATGGGACCCAGACATGCTTAGAAGTGGGTGGACCCATGACACGAGGAAAGAGGACCTTAGGGTTTTCGAGAATCTATACACAGTTTTGTTGTATCTCATGAACCTCGATTTGGAGATTGTCAATCTTGGCACTAAGTTGGACTAGGACTGCCATCAGATCAAGCTACACTTTTGGTATTTGGTCGACATTTTCCATGAAGAGTTGGTGAACGTAAACTCTGGACTCGGATGAAGTAGTAGAGGAACTAATGGCGCTTCAGGGCGATTTGATGAAAGACCGAAGCCAATTAGGAGCTAGGCCAAGTATTGGGTATGGGATTGACCTGAGAAGGAAAACGATTCGAATTTATTTTTAAAAGAGGGAAGAAAGGATTTTTTTATTTTGGTATTTTTTTAAAAAAGAGGAATTTTTTTTGACATTTTTGTTAAAAAGGAGATTTTTTTTTTAGGGGGGGAGGAGTTGATAAAAGGAGGAAAAATGTTTTTGGTATTTATGATAAAGAGGAGGACAAATGTTTTTGCTACTTCGGTTTTTTGAGAAAGAGGAGGAAAAACGAGAGAACAGTTTCAGCATGATTATTATTATTATTATTATTATTATTATTATTATTATTATTATTATTATTATTATTATTATTAGGTTTTCACTTGTATTAAGTTTACCTAAATACAAAATATAAATCGAAGAAGACCCGAGCATGGGAAAATTGGGTTTGAAAAATATGTAAGATATGGTTTTACTTGTTTCCAGGCTCATCGACACCGTCCTCCTTCAAAAAATGACGAAATAGCACAAACATATGGGTGGCATGTCGACCCGACATTTCGACAGAGTTTCGTGTAGCAACACGCAAACTGAATATAAGTGTCCTAGGCTTGATGCCTATATGAGATTTATACACTTGTTTGGCTAGTGAAATGGTTCCCCCCTTCCATGATATACTTCTTGCTTTTGAAGACAATCGGTACGTGTGGACAAGCCATTTGATATACCTAAGTGGGCATGAATTGCCTCACTATATACCTCGTGGGGACATTACGTGTGAGAGAGAATTCGATATACTCGACGTATGTGAACGAGTTCCTTGCTATATACCTCCTGTCATGAGTTCGGTCATGCGGTATGATGCGGGGGGAACCGTTGGATATACGTCGAAGGTACTAAGCCAATGGAAGGTGAGAGTTATGTTACTTAGGCTAACGGCGACCTTTCGAACCTGCCCATCATAAAGTGACCCCCCAGAACAGGATAAAATTTTGGTTAATAGCTATGATCTTATTGATGTAATGTGCAAAATGCATGATTCGTGATTAGTATATTATGGAGAGAGTTTTTTATTTAGCCTGATGAGTAGAAGAAACACTATACTAATGGGGAATAATGAACAAATATCATAAAAAGTAAATCTAGCATGGAGCATGAAGACTACAATAAGCATGGATACATGTGAGTGAGTGATATGTGAATATCTACAAGTGAGTGTGTGGTAGTGAGTCTAAGAATGGATCAACTACAAGTGGCAAGTCACACGTGTAAGTGATCATGTATATGTACAAATGTGATAAGTGGAGGTGTGTGCTAGTGAAACTTAAGCACGGATATTCTAAGTAGTGTGTGAAGCATGTGGTTATAAGTGATCCTACAAACAAGTGGAAGTAGTGTCAAGTGTACATGGAGGGTATTTACAAGTGTGTGAGTGAGAAGTGAATATATACATGAGGTAGATATATACAAGAAGTAACAGAGGGAAAAGGTGACAAAAAAGTAGGTGCATACGCACACATGAAGACAATAATAACACCCATGTAAAAACATAGTCTAGCTCTCTTATAAAATTCTTCCCCAGCAGAGTCGCCACTGTGGCCATCCCATCTCGATCAGTGCGTGGGGGGGGGGGGGGGGGTCTCGCGCCCTTCCTCAGGGCTCTTCGACCGTCATTAATTGGGGTGATGCATAGAAATAGAGTCGCCAGTCCATTTTACACAAAACATGCAAAAGAAATATTGTCGCCTCGAGAGAACATCATCAAAGACATACTGATGCTTGCGAAACCAATTAGTTCAAGGATTCGGGGGATAAATTATGGAATGGGAAGGTTCTAGGTACCCATTCCTCCCTTTCGGTCTCTCATACGCATGTGTTATTCTTCTCCTTAATAACTCCGTAAAGTGTGTGCGTGTATATATAAAGAGAGAGCGGAATCACTTGACTCATGTCATGGATAAAGGCGGAGTGAGGTCATCCATAGGAGTGTTCCCAAAATAGTAATTAAAAATATAGTGTGTGCATTTTTCGGGTCACCGAACTCTTATATAAGAATGATGGTATAGGTTGGGTAAAACGCAAGCATGATTTACAAATAGAATATATAGAAATAATATACTAGAAAAAATAAGAATAGAGGATTTGAATCTCGAATTTTTTTTGAGATGCCTACGTAGCCTAAAAAGGCATGAAGTCAACGTGGTTTGCAAGCAACACGGGGGTGGGTTTTATCCCATAAATCTAACCATGGAATTTATTATATGTGTATGTGTAGAAAAATGATGTTTTAGTGTGAGAAAATATAGTGAGAAATCCCCATTTGGAATTTACAAATAAACCCTCTTTTTCTTGTGTTTGGGTTTTTTTTTCTATAAAATATAGTATGTTAAAATACTAATAAAAATGTTGGATATTAATATGTGTGATATAATAAAGATGAAATGTTAAATTAAGGATTAAATAACTAATGTGAAACTAAGAGAATTTAAAGAGAGAGTGAAAGGTTTGGTTCTTCTTCGGAAGATTTAAAGTTGATCTTGTTTGTTAAATGGTTGATCTTGCAAGTGGATGAAGGTGGTAGGAGGAGAGAGGAGGGAATTTGCTAAATTGGGTAAAAAAAGGATGGAAATGGAACGTGGGGGAGAGGTTTCAATATGAAAACCACGCTGACTTCGAGAGAATGTTATTGTGATCAGTGAGAGGGATATTTCTGGGGTGACTTTCAAAGTGAGCTCATGCTCCCTTTATATAGGGTCAAGGGGGTGCCGATCGGCATTGTCCTAGACCTTCCTATCAGTAGGCAACCCAGACACACTATAGATAGGTAGGGAAATGAGTTTCCCATTCGGCAATCTCATGCAAATTTTTCAAAAAAATGATTGCAAAATGGATTCGTAAGTTCAAATCGCGCACAAGATGAACTATTGAAAAAGGTATTCAGATCCCTTTAAGAGTCCATTGGGCCGCTTCCAGGTTCGGGAACTGACTATGGTCAAATAGGGCTCAAAAGTGCCCGACGGTCTTTTGGACAAGAGGAAAATGGATCATTCATTTGTAAGGCCAATTCGTGCACATAGCGGACCGTTAGAAATATTATGCAGAGACCTTTGATGGTCCAAAGAGATTATCTCAGTTTGGAGAGTTGACCCTGGTCAAACGGAGTTGGCGGTGCCCGGTGACCCTTCAAAGTAAAATGGGTCGTTCATCTGTATGGTAAGGTTTATTTGCACACGGGGTGGACGATTGGAAAGGTTATTACGATACCTTTGAAGATTAATTCAGTCTCAATTGATCTGAAGCATTTACGGGAGTCAAACAGAGATCGAGAGATCCCAATCGCCTCTGTATCAGTTTTTTGGGGGAAATAGTCCATTTGTTCGATTCGTATGGTCGATTCGTGCACGGGGTAGACCATTAGAACTAAAATTCATGGCCCTTTGAAGATTCATTTTTCTTTAACTCAGGTGAGGAAGTTGATTGGGGTTAAACAAGGCCTGGAAGCGCCTGGTGGCCTCTAGATTAGTTTTTAATAGTAAAATAGATCGTTCGAACCATAAGGACAATTCTTGCTCGGGGTGGACCATCTGAAGTGGTATTAATATCCCTTGTAATATTTATTTAGCTTCTACTCGGGTGAAAGAGTTGATCGATAGTCAAACGGGGCCTGGGAGCACCCGGTGGCCTCTAGATCAGCACTTAAGGTTTATGGTGAAGGAGGAAGTTATAGGGACCTAAGGAGATGCTTAGGGGGTCCTAATTTGGTGTTTACAACCTCCATATAATAATTAGGGAAAACCGCCTCATATATTCCATATGTGTATTGGGATACACACCAAAATGTCATTCTTTTAAACTTAGTTGCAACCTCTTTTCCATTTTAGGATATAACATAGTGGGCCAAGTTCTTGATTTTTTGCGCCTTTTTGACATCATGTTCATCATCTTCATTCTTATATGGTTAACCATTCTGCTAACCGATAAATGAAGAGAATACATAATCCACTAATTGAAAGATTCATCCACGTTTGAATACATCTCGTCATATTGTTTATTAATGAACTGTACACGTGCTCAGTGCTTTGGATAACAATCATCCATTTTTTTATCTTCTCACCACTATACTTCCTTAGATCAGCCAAACTCTTCTCAAATACCTCCATTGTATCTTCATAAGCTACATATTTGAACCCACTTACAATCGTTTCACGTAGGTTTTTAGAGTATTCATAGCCACTACTATACAAATTCCATTTATTCCCTTTCAGATACTACACACAGTAGGAGTGGTGAATCGTAGGGAAAAATTTAATTAGCAATTCCTTTACTCCATTATTACGATCATAAATGAAAGTGAACTCTCAGTCGCAACCAATAATAAGGCGAAGTTGGTTTAAGAATCAAGTCCAGTTTTCATCATCCTTAGTAACCTCTACAACAAATGCAATGCCAAACATACATGGAAATAACCCAAATGAAAAAAATGTAATTCATTCTGCAGTGAAAAATATTCTATTTCTCAGTGAGAAATGATTCAATTCGCATTGCGAAATTAGTCAAATATATTTTTTGCACCCATGTGTCACTTCAATTGATTCATTTATTTTCCTGCAAATTCCACACATCCTAATCTCATGTTAAAGGTCTCATAAAAGACCTAAACACCTAAAGTAGTTAAAAGTGTAAAGTACATACATTAGAAATGTTTAACTATAAAAAAATTGTTGATTTTGTGATGATTTAAACAACACGAAGTCGTTCGCGATAACTATCAAGCAAGTCAATGGTGATACTATTGAATTTCTTCTTCGGTGTAATTATACGGATCACAAACATTTAATTTTTTACTACTTGTCTAAAGATATTAGCTGCACATTTGGTCCTAACATCATTGATGCTGAAAACACTAAAGGGATCGTAAAAAGAATTGAGAAAATCTACGTGGCTGGACTAAAATATTGTGGTGTGTTTAGCATGGAATTGATGCATAATTCCTTCTCAGAATACATATAAAGGAACCATAAATGGTACCTATCTGTTGTAACAACAATATGTACATACTTCCACTCTGAAGATAGAAGGGAATAGGAAATCCTACTATAATATACAATAGCTTCATCATTAGAAAATAATAAAAATTCCCCTAGTAAGGACTTCAACAACAAATGATTTATTTGTTAGAAGATTTGTTATATTTGTATTGAAATCAATTACATATGGCAGCATAGTGTTAATTCTAACCAACGTATTTACATTCACATTTCGTAGTCTTATTATCTCAATGCTATATTTTATAGTTACATTTCCTTTTTGAAGTTCAAACCTAAAATTTTACGTTTCAACTTTGTAATGCAATTAGAAAACAAAATTCTAAACCATTGAGATTTCACATTGCAACTTCTCATTGATTATCATTTCGTATTGTGATTTCGCAATAGGAGATATCACTGGGAAATTACAATGAAAATAAAACTGGAAAGTCACAAGCGAAATGTCATAAAAAAGAACTCTAAAATATGAACTCTAAAATGTTTTAACATATCATACCTTGGTTTTCATTCTTTGCTATAGCTTCAAGTAAATTTCCATTGTATCCACTTTAAAAAAATATACCATCTAGAAACATCATTGGGCAAAAAAAATTAAAACCACTGATGCTTGCGCTAAAAGAAACAAAAAAAAACTTTGAATATCTTTGTTGCTGAATTTCAAATTGAGCCAACAACACTTCCGAGATATTTTGTCTTAACAACATCAGCATACCACCTAAGTTGATCAAATGAAAGAAGGCATCACCATATAACCATGCTCTTGCCTTTTCAACACCCAACCAAGTAGAGTGATATGGAATTTGTATTCCAAAATTTGAGTTGAACTCCTTAATTACATCACAAGGTTTAGTCAAAGGTTTTAAAAGTATTTTATCCACAATCAAATCTAAAACTAGCATTGATGTTACCCTAGGATTCCTCTGTGTGTGCACAACATAACTACAATATGATCTTCCTTGAATGTCCTTGTAATAAAAAAACATTTCATTATTCAATAGAAGCATGAATTTGCCATTTACAATCTATTTCGGCTTTCATTGAACACTGCGCAGTCACTCTAGTATGTTCCTTCTTCAAATAATCAAAATCAACTTTAAGAGTGCACTTACACAAATCCATTCTGAATTGACTCTCACCACCTTCAAATGTCTAACCAACTGCTATAATTAAATTATCCCGTCCAGCTAATATTATTGTCCTGTTTTGCAATGCATTACTATTGAATTGCATATCTCTATTAATTTTATCAAAGTGTAATTCATTATTAGATAAATCATAACTTTCATCAAATTCTGACTCAGAGTTGTGCCTTTCAAGACTTAATGTTATATCAACCCTATCCAAAACATTAGGAGATACATATATATATATAGATATTTCCAAGCATATATTCCATATCAATTGCATTATCTAGTATGCAACGTGTATTACCTGAGACCTCATAACTCTTATGAAATCATGTTGATCTTAATTTATCCCATTTCACACGTATTTTTTCAACAAAATCCTTATATGAACACGCTGGAGATATCACTATGGCAACACTCAATTTATCATGCTTGACAAACCATGTAACATAATTGTTTCCCATTATTAACTTGTTATAATATGATTTAATTCTCAATAGTTAAATAATTATAACCCTAAAAGACACATGATATTTGAAAAGGAATAAGCTTTACGTATATAAGAAAATTTTATAACCTAAAGAGATCTAAAAATTGCATAAGTAATCTTTGACATTTCACAATTGAGCTAATCGTCGAACCAAAAATGATATTGTACACTTGGATTGTCATTTAAATCACATGCAATTTTCAACTTGTTATTAACAGGTTACCATGCAAAAGGTATTTTTGGAAACTTAAGTACTACAAAAATATGAAAGGGGCTTTATACTAAACATGTTTTTGAGACGGTGATAATAATTCTATACGTTTTATGCCAAGGATGGATCACTTAATAATGCTATACAACATTAGTGCTTACATTAATAATAATATTTTATTACTTCATTACATAAATCTTGCTTGTGCACATTTTACTGATACTGAAAAAAATCTCAATTTACAATAAGTATTTTATTTTTATGTTGTGAAAATAGTTAATTCTTAAGTAAAATAATTCATATTTGATACATTACTATATTGTGAAACAAGAATAACATGAAATATTTATATGTACATATATAAACAATCTATACACTCGGGCCTTGGGGTGGCGCTAAAATATATGGGCGTACATATAAATGATCAATTCTTACCCAATATCTCTTCTTTTTCTATAAAAATTAGAAAGAGTAGCGCGTTACTTATTCATGGGGGATTAAAGAAAAATTAATGAGAAACATGTTACAATTTTACTCTTTCCTGAAAGAGAGCTGAAATCAATAAGATTTAAGATGAAAAATGTAAGAAGATGAAAGTATCATCCACACAGTGGATGAAGACATATAAATTTTATCGTGTCTTATCGTATGTCCCTAGTATACAATATTAGTTGAATTTTGGGATTTTATTCACCTTTGTGTCAAGGCTGAACTATACAAAATGTTTCATACATGAATCATTTTTCCTGATCATTCAGGTCGATTCTCAGTATTCCACCATGCATCTCATTTAATTAAATATTTCTCAGTGATTCATCGAACCCTTACCTCAGCCTCCACTCCTTATGATTGGTTACGTAGGTGGATGGTTAGTATTTTGGTATAATTTATTGGCAATCGATATACGTGAAAAAAATAATTTCATCCCTTGAATCTTCGATAAATTAAACAATAGAAAGAGGTAAAACTAAAACTAGGTTTCAAGAACAACCCTAGGATCTAGAACATAACACCTTTACGAATCCGATTGTACTCTGATGGGGAGAAAAATATTTGTTGATGATGATGTGTTATCTCATTTTGGATCTCCAAAAGTTTGGTTAACCTTTTGTAAAGATTCGATATTCTAGTGTATGATCCTCCACAAACCTAGATAGGTGTGTATGCACCTTTTGAGATGAAAACTATTACTTTGATTGAGATATAAAGGTCTCTCTCTAAGATTATTCATAAAAAAGTTAATAGTATTTTCTATCACCCTTATGAAACACTCATATTGAATAATAATCATTAAAATCCCTCCTAACACCTTTATATACAATTATAAAAGGTGGGCTTGGTCCAATATGGGTTACTTGAGAGTTTGGTCCTAACTACCTGGGTATTTAGAATACTAGGATTATATTATAACTGTTCTGATAAGATGTCAACTCCCTATCTTGGTTGTAAACTTTTCAGTAGTGCTAGAACCAAAATTTCAATCTCCTTTTAATCAATCCAAAGTCGACCCTCTAGAATTACTACTAAGATCTATTGATCGGCGTATATATGAAACAATATATTTTAAAAAAATGAAGCATTATCATAAAATTTATTATCATTTCAAAATGAATAAAATAATCCTTTATTAATTAATAATAATATATTTTACATATAGTTTTAAGAATAAAACCCCAATAATCTTCCACATAGTCTTGAAGCCATGTGGCCATGCAATTTACTCCCACTCCTAATACATTATTATTGAAAGTCCTAGCTTAATCTATTTATACAAGGATCCACTAAGTTGTCCTCAGTTGCATTGTTGGTCATGATGGTGTCTCCCCTCTTCACGATCTCCCGAATCAGGTGATACTTACGATCAATGTACTTCGCCCTCCGATGATTCCTTTATTCTTTCAAATTTACATTCGCATAGTTATTGTCACAACAAAGTATAGTTTGGGATTGTACTGAACGAACCACAACAAAGTCATTTAGAAAGTTCCGGATCCGAATAAGCTCTTTTATTGCCTCATAAGAGGCGATATATTCGGCTTCTATGGTCGAATAGAAAACACATGAATTCTTGACACTCCTCCAACTTATGGCTCTACCTCCTAGGATAAACATATATCCCTAGGTTAATTTTATGAAACGCTTATCCAATTGAAAATTCGAGTTTGTGTGCCCAATGGGTACTAGAATCTCTGCTGAGTTAACCAACACATAATCTCTAGTCCAATTCAGATACTTGAGAATATGATTTATTATAGTCTAATGTTCCTCGCCTGGATTACACTAGAATCTAATGACTATGCCTACAACATAACATATATCAATTTTAGTATAGGCCATAGCATATATGAGGCTTCCCACCACTGAATCATAACACATATTCCTAATCCTTTCTATTTGATCAGGTGTCTTAGGACAGTGGTCCTTAGATAAAGTAATTCCATACCTAAAAAGGAGAAACCCTTTCATGGAATCATGCATGCTAAACCTTTTGGGAACTGTATTAATATAAGAATCTTGGGATAAACCTTAGAACTTATTTTTCCTATCACGTGGTACCTTGATACCTAGGATGTTATTCGCTTCTCTAAAGTACTTCATATCAAATTGTTTAGACAACCACACTCTTACACTAGACAATACACTCACATCATTCCCAATTAGGATAATATCATTTATTTATAGTAGGAATACCACCACCTTTCCATCATTCTTCTTATACACATAAGTTTATTCCAAACATTGATCAAAACTAAAATATTTTATTTCCTAATGAAATCGAATATTCTAAGACCTTGGCACTTTTTAAGTCCATAAATGGATCTCTTAATCTTGCACACTTTGATTTCTTGGCTCTTTGCTATGAATCATATGGGTTTCACTATATAGATGTACTCATTAAGACTAACATTCAATAATGCATTATTGACATCCATCTACCAAATCCTGTAATCGAGATGTGCAATAATTGATAAGAGAATTCGGATAAACTAAATCATGGATACCAGAGAAAAAGTTTCCTCGTAGTTAATACTTTATTTCTGAGTGAACGCTTTCTCAACAAGTCGCGCCTTGAAGGTTTCTACTTTCTCATCTACCCATTTCTTTCTCTTGAAAATTTACTTGCATCCAATGGATTTTATCCCATTTGACAAGTATAAATGTTCCCACACTTGATTTGAACACATCGAATCATCTCGGTATTCATAGCCTTTAGCCAAAGCTCGGTATTCTTATCTTATATTGCACCATCCTTGATTCCAACTTCCCAGGCTCCTTTCGCAAAACGTGTGTTGGACAACTCCATATACGAACATGAGGTAGACTTGGCTTTCACCCTTTCCATAGTTCTATGGGAGTTGAAGATATATATACATATGGAACTAAGTTCAATAAATATGTAATCATTTTCAATGGGTTAATTAGAATAGAATCCGATAGTTACAAATAGCTCATCATGGATTTAACCATATCCAAAAGAGTCATGTTCCTTATTTCCACTACCCCATTTTGATGTGGAGTGCCTATTGCACACAATTGGGTTACAATACCCAAAACTGATAAGTGTTGTCTAAACTCTCCCAATAGGTATTCCATTTGACAATCATATAGTATAGTATGGATTAGTTTTCCTTAGAAATGCTCCAACTTAGCCTTATATTCTTTGAACTTATCAAAGGCTTCAGAGTTGTGGTGCATAAGGTAAATATATCCAGAGCTTGAATAATCATCGATGAAAGTGATGAAATAATCACAACCCCTTATTTCTTGGATGGCCATAGGCTAATAAAAATCAGTATGAATCAATTCCAACACATCTTTGGCTCTATACCCCTTAGTCATAAACGACTTTTTGATCATTTTACCCTCTAAGTAGGATTCACAGACTGAAAGTGCCTCTACTTTTAATGAACCCAATGGACCATTTGAAACTTATCTTTGTATCCTTTTTATATTGATATGACCTAAAAGTAAGTGCCAAAGATATGTTTTATTCAACTTATAAGGTTCATTTATTTTTAAATAATTTCCATTTAACTGATTTAGTTCAGTATTAAGCAGTAGTAATGAGGCAAGTCTTATAATATAAAGATCATTTTTCAATTTTCTATAACAGATAAAAGATTTTCCATATTTGATTAAAAAAACTCCTTTAAAATAAAACAGGCATTAATTCATCACAAGCTTAAAAACAAAAATTAAATTTCTTCGAATACTAGGATCATAAAAATAATCTACCAATACTAACTTATTGTCTCCACCAAAATTTAAAACTAAATTTTCTACTGCTATCACTTTTAACTTCTGATGATCGCCCATGAATGATAACATCCCTCTATCACTGAGCTCACTTGTTAACTAGAATCCCTATAAACAATTGCAAACATAGTTAGTGGCTCTCAAATCTACACAATGGATACCGATAGATTGCTCCGCAAAACTTATCTCATTGATGTACGAGAAATTGTCTTTTCTATTTTTTCCTGGCTAAGAAGACGGGGCATTAATTCTTCTAGTGTCCTTCCTATTTGAAGATGTAATTGATGCCTTTTGCCTTTTTTACTACTCCCTGAGGCTTAAAGTCCGACTTTACAACTTTAGGTTATGCCAGGGACTTGCTATTCTTCTTTTTATTCTTACCTTTTCAGATAGAGTAATATGGGACTTTCTCTACAAGCTGAGTCACACATTTATGCCTATTGATCTTCTCCATAGATCGAGTTCCTTAGTCAGTTGTGCCAGTGAGTAAATCAATTTTTTCATATAATAATTTAGGCAAAACTGTCTAAAGTACTTTGGTAAGGCCACGTTTGGACTGGGCCTATTGACTTGATGCTTTTTACTAAGAAAGAAAAACGGTCAAGGGGAATCATACCCTGACCTCAACTATTCTTCATATGCATGCAGTAACCAGACCATGTGTTTTTTCATTCATTATACACCTTGATTTATCTATAAACCAAAGTAGTTTCCTAATTTTTTCCCCACTTTGGCCCCAACAACTTGTAAATCTTTCAACCTTTCACACATTCTTCATAACTCTTTCAAATGACCTAGGATCTTTATCAAACTTTAGAGAAACTTGTAAAAATATAAAGCAATCTATATTAATTCAAATTCATCCCCTTAAAGTTAAGAAAATTACCAATTTACCCTTAAATATATTTTAGAGCTTGGAATTCATAACATTTGCTTTTTAACTCTGAATTCAACCAAATGTCAGGGAAACTTTATGTTGCCCAAATAAACTTTTAAAAATTATTTTTAGGCCTTTAAAAATTTAAAAATTATGATTTCACCCATGGGATTACTAAAAATTCGTGTTTATATCAAACTCTTTTCAAACTTGCTCCTTTCTTTTAAATTACCAACATTACTCTAAAAGATCATTATTTAAAATATAACGGGCGTAACAAGACCTTGATTTGGGTATAAATAATAAAAAATTAATAACTCATCAAATATCTCGAAACCCAAACTTTTCTAGTCCTTGAGAAAAATTAAAATTTAACTCACTTTCATGGGAATCACAGTTCCACTTACCATGTTCAAGAAGCTGCTAAACCCCAAGGTTATCCTAGTGAACGAGTTTGATTTGTGATGGTTTGCAGTGAATATACCCATAAAATTTAAAAACTCGTGTCAATACAAAAGATATGAGGGTTATATAACCAAGTTTAAATGGAAAGTTTATAAATTTAGTAGAACTTCAGTTCTGAATCTCAACTTATCGTGTGTACGTGCATTAGGCCTGTAAACAGATCGAATTCAGACCGGATCAGGCAAATTCAAATCCTTATCTGTTTATGTTAAACGGATTCGGATCCGATCCGATTATCCAATGGATTATCGGTTAGGGATTTGAATTCGTTTATCCGATCCGTTTATCCAATCCGATTAGTTTTATTTTTTATTTATTTTTTTAATAATTTTCATTCAAAAAACAGATAATGATATGTTAAAAAATATACTTTTGACCACTTGATTTGCAACATTTTAATTTTTAACTCTTATTTCATAAATATAACTATTATAATATATATATAAAATATTATTAAATACAATATATATATATATATTAAAAATATTAATCGGATCGGATTATTAACGGATCGGAGTGCATGAATCCAAATCCGCTCCATTTAATAATCGGGTAATCGGATAATCGAGTAATCGGATTTTAGGCATGATTCATATCCGCTTAATTGGATTGGATTAGGATTTAGATTCGGATAAAATCCGATCCATTGGCAGGCCTACCATGCATAGCCAATATAACCGTGCATTTAAAAAAATTGAATGTTATTTTTGTTATCCTAAAGTTCTTTTTTATTTCAAAATCTCACAGAATGCACTCACAGTCAAATACTCGAAAATATATTATTTTTTTTATTATATTTGAATAAAAGAGTAAATTTAATTGAACAAATTTCATATATATAAAAAAATAAAAAATGAACTTTTTATAATGAATGAATATGATATCTCGAACAAAAAAACGATTACCTGTTGAAAACATTGAATTGTACCATATATCCTATTTATCTTCGGTCCACACTATATCTAAGTTTACTTGAGATTGATTAAGACTTTCTTCGGTGGTAATGTAGGCTCAGATTTTGGCTAGAAAGAACGGTTTATTGAGTTCAAAACTTTTGTGAGAATATAGATATTTTTGGTATTTTGACTTTTAGGCACTTTTTAATCTTTGTTTTTCTTTTTCTTTTTTAAATGCGCATCTCTTTTTCTTTTCTTTTTATTTATTTTTCTTATTCTTTCTTTCTTTTCATTTTTTCATTCCTCTATTTTCACACATCATCCCTGTAACCTCCTTTTCTTTGACTTTTTTTCTAGCGTAATTTTATTCTAGCTACTTTTTATGGACTTTTAACTCCTAGTTGGCATTGCATAGGATAATAGATTTTTAATAAAAGACTTATTTTTATTTTTGGCTCAAATGGGCTTGGAACGAAATAATGAAAAAAGGTTGGGGTTAGGCTTAATTTTTGGGCTTTCAAACAATAGCCTAATCTCATTTATCAAGTTACATTAAGTTGATTTGTGTACCAAGATGACTTACTAAGACTTCAAGTGCCTAAGATTAAAATTATTTACTTTTGTTCTCAATAATCGAACAAAACGAAGAATTTGATATCATTAACGATTTATTACTCAAGGAAAGTTTGAGTTATTTTAATTCTGATTAATTTAAATCTCTAAAAAATGATGAATGGCATAAAAATCTCATCGGGTTAAAATCTCCACATTTATTCATTAAGCGTATTAACTTTTGTCTCAATATCCATTTTCGATCGTTTTATTTGGCTAATATGTAAACATTTCATAAGTTCAGAAACCAATGAATTAATTTTATATTAAAGAATCGTTTCAAAACTTAATTATATTGAAAATCCTTTTGGATTTTTAGAATTTTTTCTGATTTTTTATTTTTTTTAAGTGGAGAAAAATGACCTCAATATCCGCAAACTTAATTTCAACATTATCCTTAATGTAAAAGACAAAAATTGAAAAAGGAAGAAAAGATGTGAAAGATATTACCATAATGAGGGAGTTTTCCAACGCACAATTCCAGAACAAATGCAAAACAACAACTATGATACAATAATAATGATCTAATTCCAAGTTCATTCTTTGTATATAGGTTTTTGGAGGCAGATGTTCTCCACTTCTCGATCTCGCAATTCCAGATATGGCTTCAACCTTTGACCATTGACTTTGAAAATTTCACTAATTTTATGATTCTCTTTCTCAACCACCCATGTGGGTAGGCTGTTTTGATGACAAAGGGACCGGACCACCTAGACCTCAACTTATTAGAAAATACATGAAATCTAGATTTATACAAGAGAAATTTTTATCCGGCTTCAAATGACTTATATAAGATGGACTTGTCATGGAATATCATCATTTTATCTTTATACAATTTTGCATTCTCGTATGCATCATTCCTAATCTTGTGCAACTCATGAAGTTGGAGTTTTCGTACCTCACCTGCAATAGGTAAATCAAAATTAAAGGTCCTATTAGCCCAATAGGACTTGTTCTCTAACTCTACCAGAAGGTGGCACGCTTTTCACAGACAAGCCTATACAAGGACATACCAAGTGGTGTTTTGTATGAAGTGAGACAAGCCCATAGTGCATCTAATAACCTTAAAGACTAACCCTTTTCGGTTTGGATTCACTGTTTTCTCGATGATTTTCTTAATTTGCCTATTTGAAACCTTTATTTCTCCAATCGTTTGAGGGTGATAAGAACATCCTACTTTGTGCATGGGATCTATTACAAAAATAGGTTTCATAATTGCTAATAATGGCTCGAGGCGTACCCAAAATGGGTCATTCGTCTTACACAATATGGCTTTTACCTAGTTAGACACATAATCAACAACCAAAGGATATAAATATTCCCGTAGGAATATGGGAATTGACCAATGAAATCAATGCCCTAATAGTTAAAAACCTCATTAATTAGAATTGGATTTAAGGGAATCATGTTCCTATGTGCGATCATTTCTTACCATTGGCAATGGTCACAACTCCTATTATAATCATCTGAGTCATGAAAAATGGTGGATTAATATAATCCACACTACAAAACCTTCACAATGGTCTTCTTAGCACTGAAATGACCTCCATAAACCTGGTTATGGTAAAAAGATATGCCACTTGGAATATCATGATCGGGGATGCACTTTCAAGTGATTAAATCGAGAAAATACTTGAATAGGTATGGGTCGTACCAAAAGAAATGCTTAGTTTACTTAAAAAAATTAGAACGATCTTGTTTGGGCCAATGTGGAGGCATTTCACTCGTCACAGGATACTTCACAATATCGTCACACCAGATTAGAGACAAGCATCAATTTTTAATCATGACTCATTTAGCGGTAACAGGTTATCGGATGATTTAAAAGTTAACCTAGATAAGTGACCTGCCACTATATTCTCACACTCTATCTTATCTCGAATTTTAAGGTCAAAATCTTACAGTAATAGGATTCATCTAACGAGACGGGCCTTAGCATCCTTTTTAGATAAAAGGTATCATAGGGCCGAGTGATCGGTGAAAATGACAACTTTGGATCCTATCAAGTAAGATATAAACATATCAAGCGCAAAAACAATAACGAGGAATTCTTTTTCAGTCGTGGAATAGTTTAATTGAGTATCGTTAAGAGTCCTGCTGGCATTGTATATAACGTGTAGAAGTTTCTTGTTGTGCTATCATAAAAATGCACATATGGCATATTCGAAAGTGTCACGCATGATCTCAAAATTCTGACTCTAGTAAAGAGGTCTCATATTGGGTGCAGAGGTCAATTCCTTCTTTGACCTTTCAAAGGCGTGAAGGCAATCATCATTAAAATTGAAGGGTGTGTCCTTAGCAAAAAGGTTGCACAAAGTTCTAGAAAGTTTTCTAAAATACTTAATGAATCTCCAATAAAAACTGTCGTCTCCTAAGAATGATAGAACTTCACTCATGGTTTTCGGTGGAGATTGATTAGAAATGATGTTAATTTTCACTTTATCGACCTCGATACCCTTTTTATAAACGATTTGACCTAGCAGTATGTCTTGTTTTACCATTAAGTGGAACATTTCCTAATTAAGCACAAGGTTATTTTCCTTACACCTCTTCAGAATGAGGGTGAGGTGATGGAGGCACTCATCAAAACTAGACATAAATACCGAAAAATCATCCGTAAAGACTTCAATAAATCTTTCAACCATATCTAAAAAGATACTCATCATGCACTTATAAAAGGTAGAGGGTGAGTTTCCATAACCCAAAGGGCATGCATCGATAAGAAAAAAATACTAAATGGACAAGTGAAGGTGGTTCTCTTGACCTCGGGAGAGGTGGGAATTTGATTGTAGCTGATATAACCGTCGAGAAAATAGTAATCGATCTGTCCGACTAATGTCTCTAGAATTTAGTCTATGAATGGAAGAGGAAAATGATAATTACTTGTGACAGTGTTCCACTTCCTATAATAAATACACACGCACCAGTTGGTTTGAATCCTAGTGAGTACTAACTCATCATCATTATTTTTCACCACCATAACACTGAATTTCTTCGAGACAACTTGAACGGGGCTGACCCATTGGCTTTTAGAGATAGGGTAAATGATATCCGCATTGAGTAATTTGATCACCTCAGCTCGAATGACCTCTTTGATATTGATATTAATTCTATGTTGTGCTTTATGGGAGTTTTTGGCATTATCTTCTAAGTGTATCCTATGCATGCACATGGAGGAATTTATCCCCTTAATGTCAACTATGATTCATCCTATGGCTTCCTTGTGTTCTATGAGAACACGCAACAACTTACCCTCCTTTTTTTGTTCAAGTCAGATGCGTGATGATAGGAAAGTTTTCAAAAGGTCCTAAGAACCTATATTCGAGAATTCCAGAGAGTGGCTTCAATTCAAGCTCAGGAGCTTTCTCAATCGAGGCTGGAATAGGTGATATGGAAAGATAGAGTGGATCATGATTAGACTTATAACTTTCTACTTCTGTGATGGGGGTGAAGTCGAGGAGGGCGTTGAATTCTTCAATTGACTGTTTGACATTAAATTTGGATCCACAAAGGTGAGACATGCAGCTAAAGGGTCATCATTATAATTTTTCTCAAAAGTCTCTTGGAAGATACTATCAATCATATCAACATCCATGGGTTCATCATCATCATCAGTTGGTTGTGTGGTCAAATTAATAAGGTTCATTGTCGTATAAGGATAGATTTAATTGGCCGCTATGACACCTAATGATGGAATCAGAAATGGAAAGGAATGGATGACCCAAAATAACTAGAATTTGTGTAATAAGATTTTGCACTAGTTGGGTGTGCAATACAACGATATTGATGAGAAATATAAAGTCTCCCATTTTAATTAAGACATCCTCAATGATACCTCTCGAAATTTTAGGATAAGGTGATCGTAGTCGACTTTAACTCCACCAAACCTAATTTCTCGTGCAAGGTGTACGACATTAGGTTCATGCTTGATTTTAAATCTATAAGGGCTTTATCAATGATGTGCTCCCCTATCTTGATAGAGATCATCTTTTGTAATCCTTATATTCAATGGGAGTTAGGTAAGAAGTGATCGACCTTGATTACTCGGCGAGAAAATCTTTCTTAGTTCCAATGGTGCTTATCTTGAAGTATAATAGTCCTTTAGAAATTTAGCATAGGACGGGACTTATTGAATAGCATCAAGCAGGGGGATATTGAGTTGTACTTTCTTGAATACTTCCAACATCTTATCAACTTGAGCCATCTTCCTTTGTGGCACCAAATGTTGGGGAACAAATATTTTGGGACATAGGGCTCTAATGATGGATTAGAAGATAAGGGTGGGGAGGAATTTGGATCCACAGTTGGATATTCCTTCTCCTTATGTTTCTCTGATGCATTCTCAATGGGTGGTGTGAAGTTGTTCTCTACTTCCTTCTTGTAACTAAGCGTAATGATGGCTTTTTCATGATCTTAGGTGTGTGACATAATCATGTTATTTTGAATAAAAAATTAAACCCTATGCATGTTACCTTTTGGATTAGGCTTGGGCTAACTCGGGAATGATCCCTTGTTTCTCTCACATAATGCGTTCACTAATTAACTTATTTCAACCTCCAGTTTGGTAATGGCTTGAGTATTCACATGCATGCTTTGCTGGGTGGATTGGAGGATATTTTGAGTGGTCTGCTAGAATTTAAGGGTACTTTGGGAAAGAAGGTTCACCGTGTCGATATTTTGGGACGAGGGATATGTTGGCACGGGGATTTATTTTGGAAACTTGGGGGTGGGTTCAAAGAAGATTAACTTCCACTTCCTTGGTATTAACCCTAGGACCATAAAATATTGGGGTGGTTTTGTCATCCCGAATTGTACAAATTGGACTATGGGTTATACTTTGGACCATTTTGGTAGAGGGCATTGGCTTGATCGGTGAATGCCATATAGGCCCAAAGGTCCGGGAAATTCTTGACTAAGTGCTTAAATTATTCATAAAGTATACACATAGGTGAACCTATGTGTTGCACGACCGCAAGTGATGTTCGATTTCCATATTTTCTCATCTCTAAAACTTCTAAACACTAGGCCAATGTGGCTAATTTGGCATTTAAATCATAATTTTGTTCGTCTTAGTGAGGGACGTGATGAACCTAGATTATCTATTGGGTGCCTATTGCTGGGAATTTTTCTCTATGGCTTCTACGAAAACCCACGCGTCGACCTCCCTTTTCTTGGTAAAATCACTGTTACATAGTGAATCATGCATAGTTCGATTATTACAATTGAACCCCTCATACAAAATTTGGACTTGGAATCCCATCCCAATTCCATGGTGCATACATTGCAGTAGAAAATCCTTAAATCACTCCAATTACATCAACAAGACTTCTCCCTCATGTTCGCAAAATGTGTTGGTGGCATGATCTATCGACGTCGTCTTTTGGTTGGGAAAGAATTTTTTATAAAAATTCAACACTCAATTGATTCCACATGGTTATGGACTCGGGTTCTAATGAGTTAAACTAAATTTTGGCTTTGTCTTTCAATTAGAATGGGAATAATTTAGGTTTAACAATATCGTCAGTGAGTTATTGGTACGTAATGGTACCACAAATCTCTTCATACTCACGCACGTGGAGGTAGGGATCCTTTTTTTTGGTTCCTCAAAACAGGAGTAACAATTGTATTGTTCCTAAATGGAATTGGAAATTATTCATGTTGTACTTGAGTAGAAGTATGCATGAAGGTTGACTAGACCTAGTAAGATAAAGGTAATCTTTGAAGGTACGTGGTGCTAACCCATCTCCCATATTGGTGAATACAAAAAATCTACCTATGTAAGTATCAAGAATACTAGACTCCACACTTGAAAAGCGACCAATATGATCTCGACACCAACTTCACATACATTGACCTTACTTAAAATTCTCTTTTTTTCCTTTTCGATTTTTTTAATTCTGATATATATATAACTTTTAAGAAAAGTAATAGCAAATAATTTGACTCAAACCACGTAAATCCTAGCTAACACAAGGAAAATTGAATTATCTAATTTAGGTGAGGGAAATTTTAATTTTACAATCTAGTTTTCCCGGGGACCACGTGGGTCTCCAAATTATTCTCCCTAATTAGACATCTCCTACTCTTTGATAAGGGAGAATTTAAAAGATGACCAATTATGGTTATCACCTAAAATCCTAATTTTACCTCTATGTAGGTGGTCGGTACAAAACACATTAAAGACCACCAATCTAGATAAGGTAAATGGAACTGATTTGTCAAGTTCGTATTGGAGTAGCTTTTAATTCTAGCCTCATTAAGAGGTTTCCTACGAGTTATGTAATATCATAAGACCAACGTCTACTTGATTTTGAATTAATTGTGATGGCTCGGGATTCGTAAATGTTTGGTTAATTAGTGATTTTTAGGCAAAGGAAGGGTAATAAAATCCCCACCTTATCTTTCACGCGAGTTTTGCCCTTTAGTCAATTTATCCAACATGTTAATTTAATTTTGAAATTAAACCACATTGGAGCTAAGAAAAGCGTACCATCGACGTTGACTTTTTACGATCACTTGTTTATAGTTTAAGTTGACATCGATCGGGGGAAAACGTCCCCTACGTTTTAGTCATCCTCGAAATTTCTTTTTTCTCGTGGTAAGATTGCATAAGTACTCTTCACGTTCAATCACCGTTGCACACGTTTTTCAAAATTTTCTACACTTTTTCCCCCTTTTTCTTTTTGTATTTTTTTAAATGTGCTATTGAAAAATAACACAGAAACTTCATCAAGCATAAAGTGCGATATAAAAAAATTAATAAAAAATACAGCACGACACATGCAGTAGTGGTGTATTTAACACAAAATTAAAATAATCAAGCACACTTATGAAAAAAAATGATTTTTTTTAATTTTATTTTTTATAATCTAGAAATAATAAAATTCCTAATGGAAATAATCTTTTCTAATTTTTTGGATTTTTAGGGCCTACTTAAAGAAAAAAAAGGTATCTGGAAATTTTAAGAAAAATATTTTTAATTTACGTATTTTTAAATTTTTTATGTATTTTTATGGAATTTTTCCAACAAAAATGCAAAAGGTAAAACAAATTAGTCCGAAAGTCACATTTTTTTTAAAACAAAATGGAACAAATCCCTAGCAACGGCACAAAAAACTAGTTTTCAAATTTATAAAATATCGCAACTGCACGAGCTATTATAGAATATCGAGTGTAAGAATGGGTAGAACCCTAGAGTTTTGTCAATTTTAATTTTTAAAATAATTACAACTTTCTAACTAGAATAAATTGTTTAGAGGTGAGATGAAGTATTAATCTCAACTAATATAAATAAAAAGTGCAACTACGACATATATAATCAAGTGTGAAATACTAGGACGTTAGATCAATAATCATATTTAACTAATATTATGCATTAATTTAAATTCGTCATTTCCGATTTTATAATTCAAATTAAACCTACTCTCATCGCATTAAATTCAAAAAATATAATTGTTATGTTAGAAACATTTTTAACGTCTTTAATAGACGGCGAAAATCTCTATTCCCTTAGAAAATACATGTGCAAGTATAATCCAAGTGCAAGCATAATCCATAAAAAAAATACTACTTTTAAATCTCAAAACTTGATTTGACAAAATAATTTTGAAGGTTTTAAAGCGCACTCTCGTGTCCTTTTAAATGAATGTCGAATTTTTAAAGCTTGTAGAACATGTCTAAAAATAAAGACAAATTTGAATTTTACACAATATTAGTTAAACATAATAAATTTCACCTAGTCCTAGCAAAGAAATTAAGCTAGCATGATTGAAGACATGATTAAATTTCAAGTATGAATTGTAACTTTCATTAACAAAATAAACTTACAAAGGTTGTGTCTTACAAATAATCTTGATTTTTTTTCCACGAAGTTAAAATTCTTAACCCTCAAATAAAAATAAATCTCTCAAAGTATAACTAATAAAAAATGTTCTAAAGAGTCTCTCTGAAATTACCTGTAAAAATAATGAGCCCAACGGTCCTATTTATAGGTTAAGGGGTGAGGTATTTGATTTGGAGTGAAACACCATTTTAATTTTTTCATTTGGGTATATAAATATCCCAAAATAATTAAAATAGACCGTTTTCACGATTTTGGTATTTGAAATAATTGGGTTTCTTTCTCATTGGTGGTATTTGAGCAGGTTGTAATCTATTTTGAAATGATAAAATTCTGAAAGAGTTGGCGCTTGCGTTCAATTAAGAAATAATATAATAAATACCATTTTTAACCCAAATTAACCCTAAGCATGCAACTAGGTGTGATTGAAACAATATGAAATCATGCACAAGTTATTCAAGACACAAAGTTTAAGGAAAAATCCCCCACAGGGGCAAAACCATTTGTATATTCACTATAATTTGTAAAAGACGGCTTACAATCGGATTATAATGAAATACAGGTTGAGTAAGAATTACCCTCAGGTATCGGATTCTGTAGTCGCGACTGGAATATCCCTTTCCAGTAGGGTTGGCGGCTGGAACTATCCCTGTCCAGTAGGGCAGCAATGAAGAGGAAGAAGTGGTCCACTTCACAAGGGTTGAACAGCAGCAATGGTGTTCTTGGGTTACCAAAATTGATTCACAATAGGTTTGGAAGTTGTGTGAATCATGGGTATGAATCAATGGACTCAAATACCATGAAGACTTAAGAGTTATGGAACTCATAAAATCGTGTGTAAGTCTTAAGAAAACCAACTCCCCGGTCGTGGTATAAATAAGAATTCCTTTGCCCTAAAAATCTGCAACACGATCTGGTTGTGGTTATCCTCGTCGGATCGGTCCGGTCCTTTTGGCGGATCGGTTCGGTGAAGTCGGATCAGTTCTTTTTCTAAAGCCGGATCCATCCGGTTGTCATCGGATCGGTTCGGCCTTTTGCCTTCATCGGTTCGTTATGAATCCAGGGTGTACTGGTCTCAACACAGCAGGCGGATCGGTCCGGTACCTTTAGCCGGATCGGTCCGGTGAACCGAATCGGTTCTTTTATCTGAGCCGGATCGGTCCGGTATGTTCCCTGATTCCTTTTCTTCTTTTGATATTCGGATTCCGTTGATGAGCGAATGATTCTTGAATTTTCTCAACGGTGTAACGGCGTACGACATATAAATTGCTAATGGACAAAAATGACCTTACAAATCTCCCCCTATGTCTATGCCAGTACATACATAAAACAATCATCTGAATTATCAAGTAAAAGTGCCTATACAAATTTACCCTTCCATGAACCCAAAACTGAAAGAGTACAATTGAATAAGACTGCATCGTTTGATCTTCAAACATTCAGGAATCTCAACGCTTTTCTCATCAGGGTGTGTATCATGGTATTATCAAGGATGTACCTACACACATGAGATAAAGCAAATACCAAGTGATATATCGAGTTTGAAATGAGATAAACATATATACCAATTTATGAACAAAACTCAAAATTTCAAATCTCCCCCATAAGATGATAATTCTTTCCCCCCCTTTTTATGATGTCCCCAAATAGACAAATGAGAGAAATAAATCAAATAAGCAAGTATCGGGGTGACACTAGGCACAAAATCACACCATGAATGAACATAAAAAAACCAAGTCGGTGATAGCGTAAAAGAATAGGTGTGATCAAAATTCGATAGGAAAATCAAAGCATACAAACATGACATATGTGCACGATGAATATTGGATATTCCTAACGAATGAACTCAAATGCTTCCTTTGGTGTAAAAGATTGGAAATATAAGACATTGACTATATCAAATCTACAAATCAAAGCTCAAAGTGATTTCTACACCAATAACGTCCAAAATGATTTTCATGCTTTTTCAGGACTTTTAAGGAAGTGCAAACCCATTTTTTTTAATCTCCAACCAAACTCCCTCAGATTTATATTTTTAATAGAGGTATGCTAAATTCTCAAACTTTGGAGAATTGATGGTGAAAACTATAATGGACCATATTTGGCATGAATTGCTTTTTTATTGCCTTATCAATTTTTTCGGGCTCTTTTAACCTCTTAGGGCCTCGGATAATAAAATTCCTCCATTTTTAGGTCCTTTTTAACGGTGGCTTTTGCACAAAGGATAAGAATCAACTTTCGCAGCCCCTCCCCGTTATGAAAATAATCACACAGTCTCACCAAAACGGTTTTTACATGCAATCCAATCTTGTCAAGTTATATCGCATATTGTACATTGTATAGACATAATTGAGATAGAAACACTCAAGCCAATATGAGATAGACAAGTGCAATAATCAAATATAGCCGTGCAAGTGTGCAATAAAGGATATAGGAGTCAAACATGTAGGAAGATATCACTAATTACATCTCAAGGACTCCAATCAATGTAAAGCACATGGATGAAATGATGTAGCCTCCCAAATCTCTATAAAACAGTCACATGGATATATGAAATGAAGTTGTGACTTGGCTATCATAAATGCTCATCCATAAAAACAAAACTCTTTTTGATTTTTCAAAAATTTTATCAAAATAAAATCTTTTTGGGCTTTTCTTAAAATTTTTCTAAACAGAATTTTTTTTTTGTATTTTTCAAAAATAAGAAAAAGAAAAAATAAAGCAAACTAATAGTACATGCTAACAATAGGCAAAAATGATGTCATGAAAAACAACCTATGCTAGCAAACAAGACTAGATCTCAACCGGGAGTAACGGTGGAGTTTTCCAAAGATGGTGACATCTTTTGAACCAACTCCACTAGATCATGTGTAGTCTTGATCAAAAACTTCACTTGCTCGCGAATATGTGCAAACTCTCTATCAAAATGAGCAGGCAAAGAATCATGAGTGGGTGCATGTGCATGAATGTGTGAAGTGGCATGATGTGGCACAAAACCCAACTTAGAACAGAACTCCCTAAGATGTCCTCGCTTCTTGCAGTGGGAGAAAACATAAACCGGTCTAGGAAGAAATTTGTCAACAATTTTGGGATGAACATTCCTAGACGAACACCCATGGGACTCACTCACCACGGTGGATATAAGCTCGGGAGCATTCTCTAATGTGACTTGTACCTCCTGTGCTTGTTTGAGGTCATCCTCGAGATGGGATACACGTGTCGTCAGACTAGACATCGTGTTGGACAAGTCACCTTTTTCCCTTTTTAGCTCATCACTTTCTACCTTTAACTCACGAATTCGAAGACCTAGGATCCTATTTGACCTTTTTGTTTCCATGGTCTCGATAAACAATTTTCTAAAGGCATTTTGGATCAACCTATCATCACCATTCTCATCCTCACTATCGCTTGAAGGGGTGGGCATGGCAACTTTCTTGCGCTCTCTCCTAAGATTAGAAGGACACTCAAATTTCTGGTGCCCTATCCCATTGCACTCAAAACATCTTATCTTCTCACGATCTTTCTTTCTCTTTCTCTCTTTTCCATTCTCACAAACACTCTCTCTCTCTCCAAACAATCTTAACACTTTCTCTAGGGCAGTGATCCTAAGGACTAAAGCATTGTTTCGCTTCTTGGTTTCAAAAGACTCGGAATATAGATTAGTGTAGGCGTGTTGAAGATCACACTCGCTCTCACTTGCCTCATCATCCTCCCCCTCACACTCTTCGCTCTCACTGTTGAGGTGTCCCTGTGAATCAGCATCCTCATCGTCGTGAGGTGCACTAGAAGCACTCACATGACTAGCCATGAACGCGGTGCAGTTACGCTCATGCGGTGACTCATCTCCCGAGTCCACCGACTCGACATCACTGTCGTCACTAAGGGTAGCATTCAGGACAGCTTTTCCCTTTTCTCTATTAAGACGAGTGGCACACTCAAAGGCTCTATGACCCCTACCTTCGCATTCAAAGCATCTCTCACTGTCTTTCATGGGAGGATTTTTAAAAAAAAATTCATTTTTCTTTTCAAAATTATTTTTCTCAAAATTCCTTTTATCATTGAAATTTCCATTTTTCTTGAATTTGAGAATTCTTTTGAAAGTTTTTGTAAACAAGGCCAAGTTATCTATGTCAAGATCACACTCAGAAACATACTCCAAAACTTTTTCTTTATTTTTCTTAAAATGAGTCTTTAAAGCAATGCCATTATCCTTAGCCTTAATGGTTTTGGGAAACATGTCAATCTCATAGGTTTGAAGATCTCCTACAAGTTCTTCCAACTTAAGTGATTTCAAATTTCCTAAGGAGTTCAAAACAGTGACTTTAGGAATAAAGCGTTTTGGGAGAGATCTTAAAATCTTTTTAACGACACGCGTGTTATCAATTACCTCACCCAAATTAAAACTAGTGTTAACAATGTCCGACAAGCGTGCAAAAAACTCATCAAAGCATTCGGACTCAGACATGGTGATAGTCTCAAATTGGGTGGCCAGATTTTGTAATTTTGACTCTTTAACCGCGTTCGTACCCTCATGTGTAAGTTGCAAAACATCCCATGCTTCTTTTGACGTGGAACATGTCATTATGCGTTTGAACTCATCAGGAGTAATAGAAGCAGAAATAGCACTCAATCCCTTAGAATTAAAGGAAGACCATCTAAATTCATCTTCGGTCCAAGTCGTGACAGGTTTCAAATTTGTCACGTTATCAACAGTGACGGAGGGAGGTGTCCACCCTCTTTCAACAAGAATCCAAACCCGTTCATCAATGGATTTTAAAGCCGACCTCATACGGGATTTCCAATAAGCATAATTAGTCTCGTCAAAAATAGGCAATTTATTGTATGATTTCTCCATTTGAGCATGCTCTTTTCAAAAATCAATTTATTTCAAAAAATTGATATCTTTAGAAAAATTTTGCAGAAGTAAGGAATACGCGATAGATTGGCGTAACCTGCTCTGATACCAATTTGAAAGAGTTGGCGCTTGCGTTCAATTAAGAAATAATATAATAAATACCATTTTTAACCCAAATTAACCCTAAGCATGCAACTAGGTGTGATTGAAACAATATGAAATCATGCACAAGTTATTCAAGACACAAAGTTTAAGGAAAAATCCCCCACAGGGGCAAAACCATTTGTATATTCACTATAATTTGTAAAAGACGGTTTACAATCGGATTACAATGAAATACAGGTTGAGTAAGAATTACCCTCAGGTATCGGATTCTGTAGTCGCGGCTGGAATATCCCTTTCCAGTAGGGTTGGCGGCTGGAACTATCCCTGTCCAGTAGGGCAGAAATGAAGAGGAAGAAGCGGTCCACTTCACAAGGGTTGAACAGCAGCAATGGTGTTCTTGGGTTACCAAAATTGATTCACAATAGGTTTGGAAGTTGTGTGAATCATGGGTATGAATCAATGGACTCAAATACCATGAAGACTTAAAAGTTATGGAACTCAGAAAATCGTGTGTAAGTCTTAAGAAAACCAACTCCCCGATCGTGGTATAAATAAGAATTCCTTTGCCCTAAAAATCTGCAACACGATCTGGTTGTGGTTATCCTCGTCGGATCGGTCCGGTGAAGTCGGATCGGTTCTTATTCTGAAGCCGGATCCATCCGGTTTTCATCGGATCGGTTCGGTCTTTTGCCTTCATCGGTTCATTATGAATCCGGGGTGTACTGGTCTTAACACAGCAGGCGGATCGGTCCGGTACCTTTAGCCGGATCGGTCCGGTGAACCGGATCGGTTCTTTTATCTGAGCCGGATCGGTCCGGTCTGTTCCCTGATTCCTTTTCTTCTTTTGATATTCGGATTCCGTTGATGAGCGAATGATTCTTGAATTTTCTCAACGGTGTAACGGCGTACGACATATAAATTGCTAATGGACAAAAATGACCTTACAAATTCAAAAGATTTTTGGGTCCCCTATTTGTTTCTTTAATTTCTGGAGCAATAAAAAGGTAAAAAAAACCCTGCTAGATGGAATAGGGGATGCGCTTGGGGAACTGTTGCGCATGCGCTAGCTCTAAGAACCACATTTGGACTGGGCCTATTGACATTATGTTTGTTTATTAAAAAGAACTTGGGTGAGGGGGAATCGAACCCCTCACCTTAAATTTTCTTTGCGAGTGTCCAACCACAGATGAAATGGTCTTTTATTTATTATACTACTTGGTTTATTTATAAACCAAAGCAGCTTCATGATTTTCCTTTTTCTAACTATGGCTCCAATAACTTCTAAATCTTTCAATCTTTCACATAATCTTCGTAACGTTTCAAAATAACCTCAGATCTTCACCAAACTTCAGGGGTTCTTGTAAAAATATAAAATAACTTATATTAATTTAAATTAATCTCCTTAAATATTAAAGAAGTACCAATTTACATTTAATTGCATTTTAGACCTTGGAATTCATAACTTTTTCGTTTTAATTCCGAATTCAACTAAATTTTATGAGAAAATTTATATATCCTAAACAAACTTTTAAAAATTATTTTTAGGCCTTTAAATTATTTGAAATTACATTTTCACCCCTTGAGATTACTAAAACTTCATTTTAACTCAAATTCTTTTCAAACTTGCACTTTTCTTTTAAATTACCAAAATGACGCTAAAAGCTCATTATTACTATACAACGGGCCTAACAAGACCTAGATTAGGGCATAATTAATACAAAATAAAGTACTCATCATCTCCTAGACTGCATTATTGGTTTGTATCATTGAGGTAGCTCTAGATTTAAAGGCAAATTTTATATAAGAGCTACTAGTTCTATTTTATCCTAGATTTTAAGGAAATAAATATATACCTTTATTTATACTACATAATATATCTTTATTGTCAATCAATGTCATCTTTGGTTGAATTTTTTTATTATAGAGTTAGATTTTTTATTACTAAGTTACTACACAACACACTCGGTAGTCAACCGTTTTAGCGCTCCTCCTTTTGTCGCTCAATGCAAATCAAAACTATTAGGGATTTTAACGAAAGCCTTTAATTTTTTAAATTTATTATTAATACATTAAAATTTTAATTTAATAATTTTTAAAATTTTGATTTGTAAGTAATTTGAACAGTTATAAATTTGTAGCGGTTTGTGAAATTCATGAATTTTATAAGTGTTTATAACCATTAAAAAAACTTCACATATGTCGTGCTTAACTTCTTATATTTTTTTTAGACTGACGGTCCCAAGTCCGAATAGAGGAGGAGGGTTGCGATAGGTAGCTGACAACTAGTGTAATTTTTTTTCATATCCCTATGAACATGAATCCTATGAATATATGCGCTAATACTGGGGAATTCCTTTTAAGCGATGCATTACGCCTGCCATCGAGTATCTCAAAAAATAGGCAAGGGGCATTGAGCTTGCCACCGGATTTCTCAAAAAATAGGCAAGGGGCATCGCATCGACACTGGATGCGATGAGAAATAGGCAAAAGTTCCTGCAACAATATGGACGTGTGTAGATAAAGAAGTTATTCGAGGATAGTAGACTTAGGTTGCAACTTGAAATATAGGGACTGTGATAGAAAAAAGGATGGATTTAGAGGATACGATGATAAAAAGAAAAGTTAATATAACTAGTTTATAAGGAACTAAATGGGCCGGTGAGAAATCTAGAGAAATAAAAAATACAAGGTTTAAATTATATTATATAAAAAATATATAAATATTAATAGAGTGAGAATAATAGTAGATAAGAATTTTAAGAATGATATTGTAACTATTATTAAGACAGGTAATAGACTTATACTTATAAAACTGGTATTAGGTGAAAATATAATTAATTGCACAACAAAGTACAAATTTGGGAATAAATGGATGAATTAATTTAAGAAATACCTACGGGTTATAAATTCTATATAGGGGAGATTGTAATGACCAAGTAGGAGAAGATCGTATAGGAAATGAGAGAGTGCATGGAGGATATGGTTGTGGAGATAGAACTGACGCTGGAGAGTCTATCTTAGATTTTGCAATGACTTATGATTTTGTACTAATAAATATATGTTTTAAAAAGAGGCTTAAACACCTAATAACTTATAAAAGTGGAGCGCATAAGTATCAAATAAATTTTTCATTATTAGAAAAAAGACCGATTATTATGTAAAGACTATAAGGTTATCCCAGGAGAGAGATTAACCTCACAACATATGATATTGGTGTTGGATATTGGTATTAAAAATCAATCATGAATTCAAAAAGAGAAGATTAATCCACGAACTAGGTGGTGGAACTTAAAAGGAGAGCAATTAAAACTATTTCAAGATAAAATATTAAATGAAACATCATGGAATACTGAATATGAGACTAACATGATGTGGGATAAGATGACCACATGCATTAGAAGAATATCAAAAGAAATTCTTAGGGAATCAAAAGGCATGGGGAGACACTCTAAAGAAACTTGGTGTTGGAAAGAAGAAGTACAAAATATAGTAAAAACCAAAAGGGAGTACATTAAAACATGTCAAACAACTAGAAACATAAACTATTGAGAAAAATATATTCTCTAGAAAGAAAGTTAAGAAAATGGTAAGAGATCTTAACTTAAAGGCGTATGATGATCTTTATATAAAATTAGTAACACAAGAGGGAAAAAAAGTATTTATAAGCTTGCTAAACTTAGAGACAGAAAAAAAAAAGATTTTAATATAACATTGAGTTTATTAAAATTGATAATTTGATAGTCCTAGTTAAGGATTATGAGATTATGGAACGATGGAAAAACTATTTCAAAAAGTTATTGAATAAAGATAATGGGAGTAGATTAGATATAGAGAAACTTAGGGAGACTTGAGAAAATATATATTTTTGCAGAATCAGGACAATAGAGGTTAGAATTATTTTAAAAAGATGAAAATGGGGAGGGCTTTAGGACCATATGGTATCCCTATTGAGGTTTAGAAGTGTTTAGGGGAAGAAGGAGTGTCTTTCCTTACAAAATTAATTAATAGAATTATAATGACTAATAGGATGCTCGATGAATGGAGAAAGAGTGTTTAAGTACCTATTTATTAAAATAAAGGGTACATACAAAGCTGTTCAAATTATCGTGGAATTAAGTTAATGATTTATACGATAAAACTGTGGGAGAGAGTTATTGAATATAAATTAAGATGGAAAACAACCGTTTCGGTTAATTAATTTGGATGCCTGGGAAGTCAACAATGGAAGAAATTTATTTATTGAGGAAATTAATGGAGAGGTATAGGGAGAAAAAAAGTACATTCATATAGTTTTGATAAATTTGGACAAGGTGTATGATAGCATAACGAGAGATACAATATGATGGGTTCGGCATAAAAAAGGAGTAGCTCGTAAATATATTGATGTAATCAAGGATATTTATAATGGGACCATAACTATAGTAAGAACATCATTTAAAGAAAGTAGTAAATTCTTAATTACTATAGGTTTGCACCCAAGTTTATCACTAAGTCCATATCTCTTTGCTATTGCTATGGATGAGTTGACTGGAATAGTACAATATGAGGGGCCGTGGTATACGCTATTTACAAATGATGTTATTTTAGTCAATGAGACTAAGAGGGGAATTGATGTTATATTAGATTTGTGGAGAGAAACTCTAGAAACAAGAGGATTTAAAGTAAGTAGGACTAAAACAAAATATGTGGAGTGAAATTTTAGTAGTAATAGGAGGACAAACGAGGGTGTGGTGAAACTGGAGGGTCAAGAGATACCTAGAATTGATCCTTTTCATTATTTGGGCTCGATTATCCAAAAAGATGAAGATATGATTGATGATGTTACTCATAGGATTAAAGCAGGGTAGGTTAGTGGAGAAGTGCTATCGGCATATTGTGTGATACGTGCATACCTTTGAAGTTATAAGAAAAAATTTATAGGAAGGCCATTAGACTCGTCATGTTATATGGGATAGAGTGTTGGTCAATAAAAAAAATGTGCAGAAATGAGTGTGGAAAAAATGCAAATACTAAGATGAATTTGTCGTAGAACTCGAAAGGATAAAATTAAAAATAAACAAATTCGTGAAAGGGTAAAAGTATCTCCTTTAGAAGACAAATTGAGAGAAAATCTACTCACACTATTTGAACACGTTAAGCATAGACCAGTGGATGCCTCCGTGAGGAAGAGTTATTTAGTTATTATTGGTAGTAATACAAGGGGTACAGGTAGACCTAAATCTACTTGGTGGAATATTATAAAAAAAGTTATGATATCATGCGATTTAACTAAAGATATTGCACTAAACAAAATGGAATGGAAAAATAGGATTCAAGTAGCTGATCCTAAATAATTGGGAAAAGATTTTATTGAGTTGAGTTGTAACCATTATAAATTATATAAATAAAATAAAGAGGTCACGTTGTTCTCAAATTCATTTACACAAATCTAGCAAGTGTTATTTTACTATTCATTATTATTCTCACTCGCATTGTTTCTACTCCCGCTCTTTATTCCCTACTCTTGATTCTCTTTCCCATCTTGTAATATCCACATACCAACATACTCACGAACCCTAACCCCGCTACACTTTCCTTATTCCTGCTTAAAAATATATTTTTTATAATCTTGAACCTCCACATGAATGAGTCCTTTGGACTCCCTCGAGCGAGCTAAATAAGGGGGACGCTGTGCCAGAGCTACCGTTAAGACACATCCTTACTTAAATGTGATTGATGTCCTTTAGGGGATTCTAAATCGATACTATGGTACCTTTAGGCTCATCCCTTATCATTGCAGCAACCAGGGTGGACCCATTGCACATATTCACTCTTAAAAATCCACAAATTCCCCATCTACTCCTCTGAGATTTTAATTTCATTAATTCAAGGTGAGTTTTCATTTTGATTTGTTAGATTTTTTAATTCAAGGTGTCTCAGTATTGATAAAATATATGCAATTATTTGGAAAGGTTGTTGATGGGCATTGGTAAGAAGCTTAACTAACTCAAAAGGTTTACAAGGAAACACCATTCCTTCTTCCTTTGATATAATGGAAATTCTTGATTATTGTAATCTCTCACACATTTTTGGGTTTATTGTTAGAAAATTTTCTTTAAACAATGGTATTATGGATATTTGTGTAAATATATTGTTATTGTCTAAAACTAGCATATGGATTTGGGCCTTAGGAAGAATATACTAATAATAAACTATAACAGATAGAGAAATAATAATCACAGAAAATGCTTATTTAAAGTAAACAGTGGAGAGATTTGAGATAAAGAGATGGAAACCAGAGTTTACATGGGTTGGCCAAAAATGGTGCCTACATCTACATGTGTAGTGATGGTGGTATTTATTTCAGTGAGCGAAAGCCATGAACGTACAATAGTAATAAGCTCTCGAGATTACTCTAGAAATGGATACTATAACAATAGCAAAAATATATTTCGATCCCTAATAATGAGAGATTGTGTGATCTTTATAGGTCGTTAGAGGAGAGAGAGTGTATCAGGACAGGTGGCGTGCCTTTGTAGGTTAGGTTGTTACACCTTTTACATGCAAGTGGGAGGATAATTATGAGTTTATTACATGCACATGGAGGAAGAATATTTGAATATCTCCCTCACATGCATGTGATGTGAGTGTTGCTGACGTTATTCCATCACACGGTACATGTTTGCTTTGATAGAGTTAACTAACAACATTAGCTGATGGTGAATTGACTATGGTAAGATGGATTATGTAGACTACCCGACTAATCAAATTCATTACTGAGCCAACCTCATGTTTATGGATGACCACAATCATTACTGGGATGGCCTTATCATTGTAGTGAATGAGGACTCGTGTTGTCTTTTGAAAGGCCAACAAGGTGTTCCATATTTATGGTATAACATCCATATTATGGTTATACTTGTATGTATAATCGATTAAGCTATTGTATTTGTTTGTGATTTTGGTAGTTGGGGTGATTGTGTTGATATTTATAGTGAATTGGCATCATATTTAGTTAACTTTTAGGATTATTTATGGTTTTATCGAATGCACTATCGAGGATTTTAGGATATTTATGGTTCTTCTAGCTTTAACTTTCGGGTTAAATATTACATATTCCACCTATTATTGTGTTTTTATTTTTTGCAAGAAGGAATGAGTTGAGGTGATGCCACTAGCAGGCTGAATGGATATATATTCTATGATGAAGTTAATGAGCTTTATGTTGGATTTCATTGACTAGCTTAATTAGTCTGTATCAATTACACTGGAGTTCTATATACGCAAATTTGTAACTATGTTTGTTTACAGGGTAATGATAGTTCATTTGGATGATGGTGTCTACCATATGATTATTGTAAATTGTCTCGGGTTTGCATAATGTACATTAACTAATATCTTGTAGTATATTGGGAATTGTGTCTCTTAATCTACATGATATATAGTTTAGATTATAATTTGTTTCTTTTGTATGTTTCCATTGATTCATTAATTGGATGGTACATAAATTGGGATATTTTCATGATCTAGGGTATTCTAAATAATTTTTTCTTCATAAATTGCATAACTCTGATTAGTTTGTTGTAATGGTTTTAAACCAAGTTTATATAAGGCTTAATCCACCTGTTCTTTAGTTCCATGTTGTGTGCTAAAAATTAACATATGTATTTCCTTAGAACCTCCTCGGACCTCATTTGATGACTGCGCATGTTGGGAGGCCTACTAAGTGATTGAGGTGGGCATGTATGTCAAATTTAATTTTCGAGCTCATCATTATGAAAGAGGAGAAGTAGAGATGAGTATATATACTATTTTCTAGTTACGTTAGTAACCCCGAGGATAGATGGATTGTTGCTGGTGGTTTTGAGAGTTTTCTACGTTGGAAATGTCTTTGCCTTTCCTATTGTAATCATTAATTAGTCAGTTAGTTAACATTTCTGACATCACTTTATAAACATCATGTTGTAGAAACTACCCACCCAATGCCAATTTTTAAACACCACTTGTAAACGTAATTAAAAGAACACAATCATAAATTCTGAAATGTAATTTAATTAATCAAAACATTAATCGATTAAATAATTAAACATGATATGGTTCATTAAAATAGGATCTTGAATCATCATGATAATCACACATTCAAATCATGTTTTTCACCTATAATCATTATGCAAAAAAAACAATAATAATGTAATTACATACCTCAATTCATAACTAGGAATTTAAAATTCATTATTGTACCTCCATTATGTCACTGCTGGAAAGATTAACGAAACAGTCGCGCTTAACGATCTTCAATCATGACTGGTATTCAGACCACGATTTCATCTTGTGTAAGACAAACATAATCTAATTTCAATGCAACCATATCCAAAAGTTAACACAAATTTAGTCTTTGGATTTCTCTCCCTTATCTTATGATTTCATTGGGTTGTCTTTTCGTGTGTCTGAATGATGGAAAATCAACCACTTATTTATAAGTAGAGACAGGATCCAAATCTTCAATAGTCACTTAATCGTAACCATCTATCAAGGAAGATACCCAAGAGTCCTTTTGATTATAGTATATGGAGTACCCTTTCATCAAACAAAGTAACTCTTAGTATTAATATAATTATGGAAATTATTATGGAGAATTATTGTTTCAAATAATTTTAACACTCTCCTACTTGATTCTCGATTATCATAAGGCGTGCAATAATATTTAAGTCATTCTTAAATGGTTTTTCATAAACACCTTAATCAAACAAACCATTAATGCGAGTCATGGATCTCACATACTAATTCAAGAGCATGACTGCTTCCATGTATCACAACATTAATAACTCATCCAATAAGGTTTATACATAGGTTATTCAATAATGGGTCACTGATGTCTTATAAAAAGTATATTTCTATCACTTTCATCCATTCACATGTATGTAATTAAATATTGCACGATAGAAATTTAAATGATCAGAGAACATCTTGATTGGTATCAAAACATGGTGTTAAATAAATAAGCACTAAGCAATCCACAATCTCATTATTTTTAATGACTACAGTCGAGACTCATCCGTTCAACATGTTTAGCAATGTCCTCAGTGGTAGTCCTTTAGTAAGTGAATTTGGTATGTAAGCACTCGTACTTATGTACTTAAGTGACACCAGTTGTTTATAAACTTATTCTTTGACAAATAGGTATTTTAATTTAATGTGCATAACTTCCTTAGAATACCTATAAATTATTTATAAAGAATGCAACGGCAATATAAAATTTCAGCGACTTGGTAATATTTTCGATAATTCCTAGTCCTAAAATGAAATTCCATAGCCATAATTCATACATTATAGCCTCAAAACATGCTATAAACTCAGTATTCATAATCGATAAACCAAACGTTAATGTATTACTTCACACTCTTTCATAATTTTGGCTATTAAGCCAAAATAAAGATACGTAATAAATATTGAGATAAATGCATCCATAATCTATTAAAATTCTATATGTAATAACTTATCATCTTTAAATGAACACACTTCATAAGTGTGAGTGTATACAATTTTAAATATTCCTTAATACTCTTGAAATATTTTATTCCATTAATATATCTTTAATTAATAATGTATAGAGAATTTTAAAATACATAAACTTACTCCCACTGACCTTAAGGTGTGTATATATATATATATATATATATATATATATATATACAAAAATATATTCATCAAATATTCTTAAAATACCATTGGTGAGAAACTGACATAAGTTTATATAGTGATTTCTCAATCTATATAATTCTTTTCTTAAACTCTCATAAGTTTTTACACAAAATGTAATTCTTAATAAAAAAGAGTTACTACAGCCACAAGAATTTCACATTTTAATATACAGATGAAAATATTTATTAACACCCCTTTCTCTATTCGTAAAGAAACCGTGACCATAAGTCTAACTTTATATCGTTGATTACCAGTAGGGTCGTGTTTAGTCTTAAAGACTCATTTACACTGTGTTAATTGGATAATTCAACGCGATCCTAAATTTTATTTTGGTAAATTAATGGCATTATAATTTTTAAAACTTGTGAAAATAAAATCGAATATTTTCTTACTCCTCAGTCAAAGTCACATTCTTGTGATAAATCTCACAATCATTCAGAATAGCAAACTCATTTAAGAGCTTCTTAAAACTATTCATATCCACCAACAAAAAGAACAATTACTTTGTATGTTAAGGTAATTACAAGAGTATCTTAACTCCTTTCATAATTACATTAAGTGATTTAATACTCCCACTAATTTCAATATTCTTTAAAGAATTTGACATTTTCGATTTCAACAGTAAATAGTGTACCCTCTTAAAGGTGTATAAATATAATTCTAAAACCTAATTCTTTTAGTGGATTCTAAATCCATGGATGTACTAGAAATTCCCAATCATGCAGGTGTGTAAAATTGGGTAAGTAAAGTGGAATTTATATAATACACTTTTAATCATACAAATTCATTTTTGTGTGAATAACTCTTTTGGCTACATTGATGTTGGTGTGTTTGGCTTGTTATTGTATAATAACATGACCTATGTATAGGTCCACTATACAAGGAATATAATCTCCCATTTTGGCCACATGGATCGTTTTATAGTTGTAAACCCTTAAGATCTCAAACGTGAGTGTCAAAATTCATAAGTGACAACTCAAGGCCAATTTAGTCTACTAAATCACAAGAGTAAGTCTAGAGTTAAAAGAGTATAATTTTCAAATTATGCTACAAATTGAAGAGTTTTAATAATAAAGCTACTTTTAAGTTCAACATTATGATATAGGATCAAAATTACTTTCCTGGTAAAAGTTTTATAAAAAACATAATTGTATAAACTACCAATGAGAATACCATAATTAAGGAAAATACATTCTCATATAAACTTAAAGATTTTTTGGTATACCCAAGATAAATCCCTCACTATCAATTTTTTTAAAAAAATTATAGTTCGTCGAGGTTTTTTTTAAATGATTCCAAAATAATATAAGAAAAGGAATCTCAGAATTTATGGGTTGTTTTGTAAGCATCCTTATATCGAATTTGAACTATTTTTCATATCACTCTAGTTTTGAAAAACAACACAAATTACTTTCGCTCCTATCAAACGATACATTATAATTCACATAATATAGCTAAAAAATATGTATGTTACATAATGGGTACTCATATTTTAGTCTCTAACATTATGAGGCTTTACATAAACTTTATGCTTAAATTGTTTAAAAATTCTTCAAATTTTTAAAAAAGTGTCACACACTAATTTATTCATTAATAGTGAGTTCCTCAAGTAGAACTGAATTATAATAATTTAGCACTTTTAAGTGAAACTTAGCTTATCAACTTCATCCTAAAAATTCAGTCTCCCGAGAAATCAAATGATTAAAATATGCAATTTTATCGAAATAAACTGATATACAATTAATAAGATAAACAACTCATTATTTTAATGTTATGAGTTGACAACACATACATTAATAATATTTTATAAATGTGGACTTTCTTTCGTAATAAGTTTGAATATCTATATATGATTTTATTAGGTACCATATTATGTACTTTAGATGGATATGTTATGTAGGATAACCTTTGACCACCTAATTACTGTAACAACCCGCCTAATGGGATACCGGGCGATCACTCCTATATCAAATTATAACAGGAGTTACATATGGATCATTCTTAGCATCACTGTCAAAAATCCATTTAATTACTAATATCCTATTAGGCGAGCGTAAAAAAAACATTTTACTTAACTACTCTTTTTACCGATTAAAATAAAACATCCACAATTTAATGCGTAAATGAAATAAAAAGGAAAATGAAATGAACTAAAATAACCGAACACTCGGTTCAATAATACAACCATATCGAATAACATGCGAAGAATAAATAAAATCAGTTGGACCATTGGCCTGAATGTCTGTACAATACCTCCTATCTACAGTACAAGGAAAGAAGCGTCTACCAAAAACCCGCAAGCATCCACAGCTGCTGCAGCTGACGTCTGACTCGAAAGAAGTTCCATCCAGGCGTCCCTGTGTCTAGACACCTATTTATATATAGTATATAGAAAGAAAGGAGAGTAGATAGACGGGTCAGAGCCCGAATATTGAAAATATTTTGCAAGTGCATAAATGCTTTATTTTTAGAAAAATAGTTTTATCTCATATTTAAATTGGTATCGCACTCCCATGAGATACCCCTCACCTCTCTTCTAGTTGTGCACACCTAACGAACCCTAACACATACCCTAGTCAAGCTATCCCTGCCTAACTAGTCTATCACCCAACTACTATCTACCCCAGATAGTCCAAGTAATGTACTAAGGGCTAAACTTCACTCCAGTCTCAACGCTATGCAATGTTCGTGCATGGGGTGTCTCGCAATGCGAAATCCAAACAAGGAACCCCCCCGATACACTACTACGCGGCACGGTCGATCGTCGAGATCCGCCAGTCCCTCAGTACAGAGTATATATATATATATATATATATATATATATACATCATATAATAAATATCAATATAAGAGCACTAAGGATGAAACTTCTCCCTAGTCTCAACACGTTGCCATAATCGTACGTGGGGTGTCTCGCAAAGCGAAATCCAAACAAGGAACCCCCCCGATACACTACTATACGGCAAGGTCGATCGTCGGGATCCATTAGACCCTCGGTACTCGATTCATCCATATATATAATCATATTTTACTATAACCATCCGGATCTATCTCCCGGACTGAGAGTTCATATATCAAGTATTTATCAATACTTTTCATTTTCTCAAAACTTCCCATTTCCCTTTTTATACTCAGGAAATGTAAATATAAAAGCCAATTCATTATCATGAATTGCTTTAACAATTCATATACTTTTAAAAGCCAGTTTTATTATCATAAAAATGCTTTTCCTTTATATGTCATCCCATTTCCCTTTTTATACTCAGGAAATGTACCCAAAGCCATTTCCATTATCATGAAAATGCTTTGATAAAATCATGCTTCCACATCCCTTCTTCCATCCGGGAGTGTTACCGAAGCCAAACCTTTACCCCGTTTCCCTTTTTATACTCAGGAAATGTAAATTAAAGACAATCCATTATCATGAATTGCTTTAATAAATCTAAGACCGCCCCTCCGGGTTTCCCCACTGGACGCGCCCCTAAATGGCTATCATCTTCCAGGGACTATCTATACAAGACAACCTGGGAACTTACCAACGTTGGGAAGCGACCATATTGCCTGCGGGAAAGTCAGGACCACACCCGGAATCCCCTAACCAACGCAGTAATACAAATGCCCATATGGCCTAGGGACTATATCCAACCTGCTCAATAACCAGGAAGGCTTCACCACAACGCGCGCGACTTCCCTTATGATTGCGATTTAGGGAGGTGTGTATAATCCATATCTTATCAATTCTGAAAATCATTTGTCTTTCCATTTTGAAAATATTCATTTTTATATTTTCAAAAATCATTTCCATCATAACATATATATACACCTAAATCACACAGTATATACATATCCTATATATTCCTCCTAGAATATATAACCAGCCATAATGGCCTATATCATCTAACGATGACCATAATCCCAAAGATTCCCTCCAGGAATCATAATCATGCGTTCATATAAGCATGATACTAAACCCAAAGTATTTATTACTTTAATAATCACTATATAACTCAATCCTATCTAAGGATTTATTGGATATCTCCAATGATACCCTTCACTCTAAGTGAAATCAACAAATATCTATATTCCCAAATTATCCTAATTATCTCCTAGGATACTCTTAACAGCATTAGATATAATTATGCTTTCTATAAGCATAATTATACCGGCCCATATGCCTTCTAGAAATATCCTCGAGATTTATCTCACCCGATCAACCTTAAATTTAATGAGTTAAGGATTTCATTTCCTTGAACCCCAAGACTACACCTAGTCCAATTAATCATTTAGAAGTCCCCAATTTAATTTAGGAACTCTAATCCATCAATTTCAGAAAATATTCTATTTTCTTCGAAAATATAGATTAAGGGTTATATACTTAAAACCCTTACTTTACCCTCCTAAATTGCCTTAATTTATGGACCATAAAGTCCTAAAAGGTCTTTTAGGTTATCACCTAATTAACCTCAAAGCAAGATGAAATGGAATATATCCCATCCAAATCACCCTAAGAAAATTGTCCATTTTCAGCAGGGGTCGATCGATCGACCCATGGCTGTCGATCGATCGATGGGTCGATCGATCGAGCCCCCATGATCGATCGATCGATAATATCGGGCAGCTTCTTCTCCGAGAAGCTGTTCAGCCATGGAAGCTTCCCCCAAGCTTCCATCTCTTCACCCAACGGCCTACAACTTCTACCAACAACAAATACACCTATAATGCGGGTCCTAAACATCCTAGAACCCGGAATCACCCAATATTTTTGGTTAATTTCTAAATTTCTCCAATTTACCAATTTTAGGGGTTTATTCGTTTTATCTCCCGAAAACCCATTTTATCCACGAATACCCAACCCGAAATCATTAGGGTTTGTTATACCAACAATGATATGAGATATTTATGCTCAAAAATAAATAAAGCAAGTAAACACTTGCCTCGTGGATAAAATCCGACGTCCTCGAGCCGAATCCCGCGGAGGCCGGCCGGAATCTCCCCCTTTTTCCTCTTTTCTTCCCTCTCTCTCTCTTCTTTCTCTTTTCTCTTCTCTTTTCTCCCTCTCTTCCTCCTTTTATAAGGAGAAAAGGGTTTAAACCCTTAAAAACCCAAAAACGACTCGTTTACCCAATTACGAGCCTATTTAACTCCAAAATTACCCGGAACTCAATTTCGACAATCGGACACTCTTTTCCGACTATCTCGGACATTCCGAGACTCATGGCGCAGTCGAAATTTCCATTCGAGGTATTTGACCGCAAATCACTATTCTAACGAAAAATAATTAAATGCGGGTTTTCAACTCAAAATCTTACATCTTTTGTCGCAATACTCCACGGCGACATATAATTAAATTATAGTCCCAAAAGTAATTACGATTCCCATAGAAAACCATCAAATCCTCGAAAATCCTGAAAATCACTATTTCGAGAAATTCTCCAAATTCCAAATTATACTTAATTATGGAATTTAATCCTCTCCAAAAGGGCGGGTTGTTACATACTCCCCCCCTTACAACAAAATTTCGTCCTCGAAATTCGGATACAGCCTACACCATCTAACTACAATCACTAATCCCACTATGTCTTAGTAATCCCAAAACTAAAAGGTGTTAACACGATAGTCCTTAAACCTGTTCCACCTACCTCAAGGAGCACTCAAAATACTACAAAGTCCGTGACCCACAGTGGTCAGGGACTTGAGCCGTGACCACTTCCAAAGCATCCATGACTCAGTGTAAAAATTAAAATGGTCACGCCAAAAATTGAGTTGGTCACGGCCCAAGTCCGCGACCAACTGGTCGCGGACTTGGGCCGTGACCAACTGGGCGTGACCATTCGCAGGATTTGGTGTAGTGTAAGGTGCCCATACACCTTTCTAACTTGTGCATCTCTGCACAAACACTACGAACGTCTGACACGTAACACTCTCTCCCAATAAGGGTCTCCTTTCCTCGGTGTAATACTCACCTATGGGTCCTTCCAACCCGCGAAATTTTAATCCTCCTAACCTCGGTGCCGCTAACTCTATCGAGCCTACATCCTATAATGCTATATCTATGCATTAACCTACCTAAGCGAAACGAGTATCCTAATTATCCCTAGTGCCCAAGGCCTCTCTCAACTCCCGACATTTTCTTGGTTTCGTGCGTGGGACGTCTCGCCAAGGCGAAATCCAAACAAGGAACCCTCCCGTTACACTACTCCCTCGCGCTGTCGGTTATCGAGATATAACGACCTAAGGCACACCAGCGGGACGTCCTAAATCTTACTAAACTAACCTACGAACACATTTCTATTATCTTATCCTTCCGCCCATACAGAAGGAAACCTAACTAATCAAAGTGCCTACTCTTTGTAGGAACACTACTTACATCACACCGATCACAGATTTCCTCCAAATTTGCCTTCTTATTAAGGCATGGATATCATCCTCAAATAAATTTCTCTAAGTCCTACTCCACCCAACTACTTGTGGCGAGAGGAACACTTTAGTGCTTTTCCATAGCACAATATTTCCATAAGCGTAGCATCATCACAGGGCTCGTAGTCTATAGTGGTTCATCCACACTATAAGACTAACCCACATCCTTGCATCCCATAACAGATCTCCATGCCCGGCGCCGTTAAGAGTCATGTGTGGAGTGTCTCGCAGAGCGAAATCCAAACAAGGAACCCCTCCACACATTAACCCTTGACTTCTTTGGTCACGGAGTCCCGTTATTTCAGACATGCAGCCGGGATAATCCTATCCCTTATCATCGAAAGGTGGTCTGAACTCCTATCTCTAACTAAGAGTCACACCACCCAGCGCTCGCACTATTTCTAAGTCCTTGCGCAAACCAGCACTGAGCTAAATCTTACAGCTCAAAAATGATCCTGTGGGCCTTAAATTATATCTATAAGGTTGCCACACATACCAACCAAAATAAGGAAGCCTCTACTCATCGAGGTTCCATAAATCCATAATAACAAAGGTGTACTCGACCTATATCCAATTGAGACACCGCAACCATAATCTGTTCCCTCCAGGAACTGCGGACACAATAGACTTGCCATTCTTAGCCTGCTATCGTTCCGAATATACCATATACCTCATACGTATATATACAAAATATAATCACCCGCCTCTATGGCGAGTGAAAGAAAACAAAATTCCGCTATCGCGAAAAACACACAAGCCTACATTATTTTGTTATCGTGACCGCCACAAAACTCAAAATACACACACGAGTCTAGGGCCAACGAATACCGCGACTTTATCTAATCATACCAAATATACCTCCTCGATTGAGGTAAAACTCATAACAACATCTTCGCCTTTATCAACTGTCGGCCTCTAGCCGACCCTTATGTGAATAATCCAAAATAGCATTCTTCTCATTCATGCTGAATCATGGGGACTCACGGTTAAAACTATCTGTACGATCCCTTTCGAACCCTCAATTTCAAGGAGGAATTCAACTTTAGTACCACTCTCAACTTCAGCGGTACTGTGGTACTCCTAACTATCGTTCTTTAGTAGTTGCCGCCAAAATCCTTAACAATTTCTATAAGGAGAGTGACATCTACTAAGGCCCTCGTCCCCAACTTCCACCAGCTGCCCCAGCTAAGCCTCACCTCATGCTACCACCCAAGCTCCGCACACTATTCTCAAACGAGCGCGCAAAAGATTTCTATAATTTCATAATATGGCAGGAGAACGAAATCTCACAAGAGAACTCAACGATCCTAATCCTGAGGCTCTATAACAAATTGAGAGCAACGCTGAAAGCGTAGTACGTCCGCACAGATTCCTAAGGACACTAGAACCTGAGGCTCTGATACCATCTGTAACAACCCGCCTAATGGGATACCGGGCGATCACTCGTATATCAAATTATAACAGGAGTTACATATGGATCATTCTTAGCATCACTGTCAAAAATCCATTTAATTACTAATATCCTATTAGGCGAGCGTAAAAAAAAACTGTTTACTTAACTACTCTTTTTACCAATTAAAATAAAACATCCACAATTTAATGTGTAAATGAAATAAAAAGGAAAATGAAATGAACTAAAATAACCGAACACTCGGTTCAATAATACAACCATATCGAATAACGTGTGAAGAATAAATAAAATCAGTTGGACCATTAGCCCAAATGTTTGTACAATACCTCCTATCTAGAGTACAAGGAAAGAAGCGTCTACCGAAAACCTGCAAGCATCCACAGCTGCTGCAGCTGACGTCTGACTCGAAAGAAGATCCATCCAGGCGTCCCTGTGTCTGGACACCTATTTATATATAATATATAAAAAGAAAGGAGAGTCGATAGACGGGTCAGAGCCCGAATTTTGAAAATATTTTGCAAGTGCCTAAATGCTTTATTTTTAGAAAAATAGTTTTATCTCATATTTAAATTGGTATCGCACTCCCATGAGATACCCCTCACCTCTCTTCCAGTAGTGCACACCTAACGTACCCTAACACATACCCTAGTCAAGCTATCCCTCCCTAACTAGTCTATCACCCAACTACTATCTACCCCAGATAGTCCAAGTAATGTATTAAGGGCTAAACTTCACTCCAGTCTCAATGCTATTCAATGTTCGTGCGTGGGGTGTCTCGCAAAGCGAAATCCAAACAAGGAACCCCCCCGATACACTATTACGCGGCACGGTCGATCGTCGAGATCCGCCAGTCCCTCAGTACAGAGTATATATATATATATATATATATATATATATATATATATATATATATATACATCATATAATAAATATCAATATAAGAGCATTAAGGATGAAACTTCTCCCTAGTCTCAACACGTTGCCATATTCGTGCATGGGGTGTCTCGCAAAGCGAAATCCAAGCAAGGAACCCCCCCGATACACTACTTTGCGACAAGGTAGATCGCCGGGATCCATTAGACCCTCGGTACTCGATTCATCCATATATATATAATCATATTTTACTATAACCATCCGGATCTATCTCCCGGACTGAGAGTTCATATATCAAGTATTTATCAATACTTTTCATTTTCTCAAAACTTCCCATTTCCCTTTTTATACTCAGGAAACGTAAATATAAAAGCCAATTCATTATCATGAATTGCTTTAACAAATCATATATTTTTACAAGCCAGTTTTATTATCATAAAAATGCTTTTCCTTTATACGTCATCCCATTTCCCTTTTTATACTCAGGAAATGTACCCAAAGCCATTTCCATTATCATGAAAATGCTTTGATAAAATCATGCTTCCACATCCCTTCTTCCATCCGGGAGTGTTATCGAAGCCAAACCTTTACCCCATTTCGATTTTTATACTCAGGAAATGTAAATTAAAGACAATCCATTATCATGAATTGATTTAATAAATCTAAGACCGCCCCTCCGGTTTTCCCCACTGGACGCGCCCCTAAATGGCTATCATCTTCCAGGGCCTATCTGTACAAGACAACCTGGGAACCTACCAACGTCGGGAAGCGGCCATATTGCCGGCGGGAAAGTCAGGACCACACCCGGAATCCCCTAACCAGCGCAGTAATACAAATGCCCATATGGCCTAGGGACTATATCCAACCTGCTCAATAGCCAGGAAGGCTTCACCACAACGCGCGCGACTTCCCTTATGATAGCGATTTAAGGAGGTGTGTATAATCCATATTTTATCAATTCTGAAAATCATTTGTCTTTCCATTTTGAAAATATTCATTTTTATATTTTCAAAAATCATTTCCATCATAACATATATATATATACCTAAATCACACAGTATATACATATCCTATATATTCCTCCTAGAATATATAACCGGCCATAATGGCCTATATCATCTAACGATGACCATAATCCCAAAGATTCCCTCCAGGAATCATAATCATGCGTTCATATAAGCATGATACTAAACCCAAAGTATTTCTTACTTTAATAATCACTATATAACTCAATCCTATCTAAGGATTTATTGGATATCTCCAATGATACCCTTCACTCTAAGTGAAATCAACAAATATCTATATTCCCAAATTATCCTAATTATCTCCTAGAATACTCTTAACAACATTAGATATAATTATGCTTTCTATAATCATAATTATACCGGCCCATATGCCTTCTAGAAATATCCTCGAGATTTATCTCACCAGATCAACCTTAAATTTAATGAGTTAAGGATTTCATTTCCTTGAACCCCAAGACTACACCTAGTCCAATTAATCATTTAGAAGTCCCTAATTTAATTTAGGAACTCTAATCCATCAATTTCAGCAAATATTCTATTTTCTTCGAAAATATAGATTAAGGGTTATATACTTAAAACCCTTACTTTACCCTCCTAAATTGCCTTAATTTATGGACCACAAAGTCCTAAAAGGTCCTTTAGGTTATCACCTAATTAACCTCAAAGCAAGATGAAATGGAATCTATCCCATCCAAATCACCCTAAGAAAATTGTCCATTTTCAGCAGGGGTCGATCGATCGACCCATGGCCGTCGATTGATCGAGCCCCCATGATCGATTGATCCATCTTATCGGGCAGCTTCTTCTCCGAGAAGCTGTTCGGCCATGGAAGCTTCCCCCAAGCTTCCATCTCTTCACCCAACGGCCTACAACTTCTACCAACAACAAATACACCTATAATACGGGTCCTAAACATCCTAGAACCCGGAATCACCCAATATTTTTGGTTAATTTCTAAATTTCTCCAATTTACCAATTTTAGGGGTTTATTCGTTTTATCTCCCGAAAACCCGTTTTATCCACGAATACCAAACCCAAAATCATTAGGGTTTGTTATACCAATAATGATATGAGATATTTATGCTTAAAAATAAATAAAGCAAGTAAACACTTGCCTCGTGGATAAAATCCGACGTCCTCGAGCCGAATCTCGCGGAGGCCGGTCGGAATCTCCCCCTTTTTCCTCTTTTCTTCCCTCTCTATCTCTTCTTTCTCTTTTCTCTTCTCTTTTCTCCCTCTCTTCCTCCTTTTATAAGGAGAAAAGGGTTTAACCCCTTTAAAACCCAAAAACGACTCGTTTACCCAATTACGAGCCTATTTAACTCCAAAATTACCCGGAACTCAATTTCGACAATCAGACACTCTTTTTCGACTATCTCGGACATTCCGAGACTCATGGCGCAGTCGAAATTTCCATCCGAGGTACTTGACCGCAAATCACTATTCTAACCAAAAATAATTAAATGCGGATTTTCAACTCAAAATCTTACATCTTTTGTCGCAATACTCCACGGCGACATATAATTAAATTATAGCGACCTATATAGTCCCAAAAGTAATTACGATTCCCATCGAAAACCATCAAATCCTCGAAAATCCCAAAAATCACTATTTTGAGAAATTCTCCAAATTCCAAATTATACTTAATTATGGAATTTAATCCTCTCCAAAAGGGCGGGTTGTTACAATTACATATTACTTAATATTTATCTCAATTACTCAAAATCAATTTTCTTTGATAAATTATCTTGCTTGACGAAATAAACCAAATATACTCCCATTAAAATATTTACATATATAAGCATGATGAGTTAATATTACCATTTTTATCTTTAAATTTAATATTCACGAGCATTCTAGTTTGGTCACTTTGGTGAATATCTCAAGGCGATGAGAGCTCTTTCCAACAATGCTCCAAGAACCTAGGGCGAATTATCTTTATCCCGTTTTTCATACATACTTCTTCAACCTTAATGGAAAATATTTCTATTCCTCTAGTTGATACAATGATACCTCTAAATCCGCCGGATGCAAATAATGTATGAACAAAATCATTTGCTAGTGCTTTTATGAATTAAACATCAAAAGAGCCAAAGCTTAAAACCCCACCAACATTTAAGGGGGAACGTATTGTCTTATTTTCAGAAGCACATATTCAATCTTTAGTCGAACCACTAAAATTTTCCATTATGGGGAGGTTCTCTCATGGGAAACCCCCTGTGGAGTTCATCACGAAAACATTCCAAACATTTTCTCTGAAGTTAGCATACTCAAATGGTCTTCTATACTCAAAAGCATATTCTAATTCGTCTCAATTGCGGAGAAGATTATGTCAGACTATGGCTAAGAGATCTTTGCTACATTGGGTAATTCCCAATGAGAACCTTTAAATGGACTGTAGACTTCAAGCTAGATGAGGAAAGCCCAGTGGTCCATGTGTCAATAAACCTTCCAAATCTTCCCATTCACTGCTATGCAAATCATCATTGTACTCTATAACCCAACTAGTAGGTAAGCCCCTCAAGTTGGATGCATCTGCAACATCTCTCTCAAGGCCCTGTATAACTAGAATTTGCATGGAAATCAACATTATTCAAGAAAGGATTCATAGAATTTGGATTGGTGTTGGTAACAAAAGCTTTTGGCACTAATTTTATTATGAAAACATCCCATCCTCTTGTGAATTTTGCCAAAATAAAGGTCATCAAGATTCAAATTTTATGATCAAACACCCAAATCTTAAAACCAAACCAAAAAATCCTCCCAAAAAAATTAAGAAATAAACAACTTTAATCAACAAGAACTATTTGCTCAGCCAACTCAAGAAGTCAGAAACACTGAAAACCCCCAAATACTTCGAACAACCAAATTAAAATATTGCAAGATAGACCTCTAGAACAAGAAGATGCTGATAATCAACATCAAGAGATGCAACCAACTGAACAAAACCTTGCTACAATGTCTCTTAGAGTAACAACCATTAAAAAGCATCCTTACCTAATAGGAAAGATAAATCAAGGAGAATACACATATGAAGAAACCTTAATTTTAGATCTATATAATCTATCTCCAAAAGTCTCTACAATTCATGTCTGAGAGAAACATCTGGTTAGTGAAAAGGAATCCTATTCAGACAAGGAAGATATTGTTGTATCAGTTCCTATGATAGAATAACTTCATAGTTTTGCATCTTGGTTTGATGTACGATGGAAGGATATTCAAGGAGCTAAAACAACCAAGGAAAAAAAATCAAAGAATCAGGTAACACCACTGCTACAACACCGATTCATCCCCAAGGTAAACCTCCAAACCCCATGCCTCATGATCCTCTATATAGAAGAATAACAAGGTCATCAGGTAAGTCAAATTATCAAAACGTTTTTAAGTCATCTTAATGTTAAATTTCCTATGTTGGAATTTTAGAAGTGTAGGGAATAAAGCAACCAACAAGAGAATTAAAAAATTAATCATAATTCATCAATTTGTAGCCATAGATTTGTTAGAAACCAAAGTTGATCACAAAAAAATAACTAATTTTTAAATGAAATGACAGTTCAACAATATCCTTGCCAACCAATCAAATAAGATTTGGTTCCTGTGGAGAAATGACTTTAAAGTCCAGATACTATTCAATTCAGATCAAATGCTATGCCTTAAAATTGATATAGACTATTTAAATACTTTAATATTCTTGATTTTAGTATATGCAAAGTGTACTACTATAGAAAGAAGAATAATATGGTCTGAAATTGAAAATATCACATTAGGTTTTCCAATAGTTCCTTGGCTTATGATTGGTGACTTTAATGAGGTATCTAAGGATGAAGAGAAAATAGGAGGAAATCAGTTGGACTTTCATTCCATTGAAGATTTTAATGACATGATTTCTTCTTGTTCTTTACTAGACTTAGGCTACATAGGTTCTAGATTTACATGGACTAATAACAGAGTAAAAGGCACAATTTTCTATAGGTTGGATAGAGTCTTAGTGAATAATCATTGGATTACTGTATTCCCTAACTCCTCTATTTCACATTTACACAAAACATCTTCAGATCACTGTCCATTACTTCTCTCTATCAAAAGTGACTTCGATAGTTTACCTAAACCTTTTAAGTTTCAATTTATGTGGTGCATTCAAACAAATATTAATCAAATCATTGAAGATGGATGGTTTATTGAGATTCATGCCCCTCCTATGGTAAAATTTTCCATAAAATTGAAGTTTCTTAAAGAAAAATTGAAAAAATGGAACAAAGATAATTTCAAAATTATCTTCCAAAATATGAATGACCTTGAGGATAAAGTAAAAATCAAAGAGAATTCTTTTGAAATATCTCCAAATGAAACTACAAGGGTTGAGTTATTTGAAGCTAGAGCTCAATTAAACATTTCTATGCAAAGAGAAGAAGCATTTTGGCATCAAAAGTGTCATAAAAATGGCTAAAAGTTGGAGACTTTAATACAAAAAAAATTCATGCTTCAGTTAAAGCTAGAAATGGAATATTTAATATAAACAGAATAAAAAACAATGATAATAACTAGGAAGACTCTCCTGAAGGTATTGAAAACAATTTTATATAACATTTCCAACACATATGGACAGCTGGGTATAATACAATCAATAATGATTTTTTGAATGTTATAGATAGGTCTGATACAAAAGATATGAACACTCAGCTCACTGAATTCCCTTCAGAAGCTGAAATATATAAAGCTATCCAAAATCTTGACTCTACAAGTTCCCCAGGTCCTGATGGATATGGTGGTGTATTCTTTATGAATTTTTGGGAAATTATCAAAATAGATCTAATTAATTCCATTCATGCATTTTTTGTAGGTGCTGATCTTCCTAGAAGTTCTTCAACTATTAACATAGCTCTAATTCCTAAAATTCGAAATCCCACATATTATTCTCATTTTAGACCTATAAGTCTATGTAATTTCTCAAATAAAATTATCTCAAAAATTCTTAATGATAGACTCTCAACTATTCTGCCTTTTCTCATATCCCCTAATCAGAGTGGCTTTGTAAAAGAAAGAAATATACAAGACAATATCCTTTTAGCTTAAGAAATGGTTCAATCAATAGGGAAAAAAGATCATTGGATAATGTCATCACCAAATTAGACATGGAAAAGGCTTATGACAAAGTTTACTGGCCTTTTCTATGCCAAGTACTTAGGAAATTTGGCTTTAATGAGATATTCATAGATATGGTTTGGAGAATCATTTCCAATAACTGGTTCTCCATTAATATCAATGGTCAAAGAAAAGGTTTTTTTCACTCTATTAGAGGTCTAATACAAGGAGATCCATTGTCTCCTAGTCTCTTTATCTTAGCAGCTGAAACCTTAAGTAGAAATATTGACAATATTTTTCTTCAAAACAAAGTCATTCCATATTCTCATCCTAAAAACTGTAAACTCATCTTTCACTTAGGATATGTTGATGATATCATCATTTTTTCAATTGGAGGTTCCAAAAGTCAAAGATCCATCATCAGAATTCTTAAAACATATGAAGATACTTCAGGACAAACAGTAAACTATGCTAAAATCTCCTTTTATGTTGACACTAAAATTAGCTCTGCCAGGAGGAAATCAATTGAGACATACTCTAGCCTAAAACATAAATCTTTACCAATGAAATATTTAGGTTGCTATCTTAACAAAGGTAGACCTAAAATAATTCAATTCTCGGAACTAATAGAAAAAATCAATTGAGAAATACTTGGTCCTCTAATTTGATATCTCAAGCAGGCATAGTAGTTCTTATAAGACATGTTCTAATGTCCATTCCTATTTTCACTCTATTAGTTCTGAATCCTCCAAAGGTTATATTGAAAAGATTAAATACATTTTTTTTCTCTAAATTCTACTAGGGAGGAACAAACAAGGAGAGCCAATTTCAATGGACCAAATGGCAAGATACATGTTTTCCCTTTGAAAAAGGGGGTCTATACTTCAAAAGTTTAGAAGATACTATAGTTGCCTCTAGTCTTAAGCTTTAATGGAAAAATAAGATTGATGATGGTCTTTGGTCAAATTTCATTAGACAAAACACCATAAGGGCCTTGACATAAGAAATTTCTCTAACACTATTAAAAGATTATCAAACATCTCTCAAAGAGCTGAAAGTTTTATTGATGTAGAAAGAAAGATATGGACTCCTTCCTATACTGGTGAATTTTTGATGAAATATATATTCAATATTTATAGAAAGTTTAGACCTTATTCTATTACTTGGGAAATTAACTGGTCCTCTAAATGCCCTATGAAAATATCAAATTTCATTTGGAAATTTCTCAATAAGTCAGTTCCTTTTGAGACTGAAATTTAGCAAGTAGGTATTATATTGGCCTCAGTGTGTAGACAATGCTTTTCTTATGAAGATAGTGCTCAACATGTTTTATTAGAATGTAAGTTAGCAAAGGAGGTTTGGACTTATTTCTCTATTATGTTTGACCTGTCTCCTAACTTTTCTTCGTTAAGATATATGTTATTATCCTGGTGGGTGAGGTACAACAAAAATGATTATAAAACATCTCTGTTTAATCTTACCCCTAAAGTTATTATTTGGGAGCTTTGGAAGGCTAGGAATAAAAAATACTTTGGCAATATAAACTCTTCCTCTTCTTTCATTATTCTTCAAGTGATCTCTGTTATTAATTTAATTCTCAAGAACAAAAAAATTTATGATAAAAGTGCTGTTGAAGATACCCAAATTGTTAAAACTTTCAACATTCATTTTTTTCCTAAAACCGTTCAGATTATAAAATTTGTGGGGGGTACTGTCCCTCTTTGTATAAAAAAAATATGAATATTATATTATTTTATGGATTGTATAATAATTTCAACAAGGATTAGTATTTTCAAAAGGCGTAAATGGACAATATGCTTATAAATTAAGAAAAGTTATGGACTTTTTGGAGAAACTGATATCAACCTTAATAAACAAACATATTGCCCCTTAATATTAACTTCACCATTACAACTGGACTCTTTGGAGCAACGAAATCACAACGGCTTAATCATAATGAAATTATTAATAGTCCAAACACTCAAAATCACATCCAGACTCTTTGGAGCAACCAAAACATAGTATCTTAATGCTATCACAAAACTTAGTATTTATAGTTTAATGGATTAGACCACTTTGGTGGAATCGTGATTTAATTGTGATATAAATAGTAAGATGAAAACCTTAAGGCATCCTGCTAATATTCCATAACTCATATTGGACATAATAAACATATTTAATAATATAATATTTACAATTATTACCTAATTAAACTTCACGTATATATTAGTTTTAAGAAAAATATAAATCCTTTGGGGTTGAGTTGATGCAAAAATAAATATTTTTTAATGGTCATTTAATAATTGTAATTTTATATTTGGGTAATATTACAATGAACAAGTCACATCATCATTGCATCAATAACCTATAATTATAATTGGACATTCGAATAATAAAATTTATATACAATAGTTTAATATTTATAATTATAGACTAGGGCACTTTGATTGGACATCTAATCTAACACAATATACATAATAATGTGAAAAACCTTAAACGTAATTATAATAGTAATAATAATGGTTGACATATACCAAAAACATTACAAAATAAGAATTTTATGACAGCCAAAGAAGGTTGGAATTTCAATGTAATTATTTAAACACATAATATATAGAAGTACAAAATTTTCAATAACGAAAAAATATCTTAAGAATTTTTTTAAAATAATCTCCAATAAGGAAAATTTTAAAATAATTTGGAGAAAGAAATAGTCGTCAACTTTATTACCAAATATGAAAAAATTTAAAATTTAAGGGATTAAACGTGCTTAAATAGACAAAACAACCTCCATCGCCAAAATGATGATTTTTTATCATTAGACCATTTTAGATTGATATAAAAGTTTCATTAAATTTCGAGTAAGTCGGTAATTTTAATTTCAATTATTACTTCTTAGAGGTATAAGAAATTTTTCACTGAAAACTAGGGGTGTTCAAAAAACCGACTGCACCAACAGACCGAACCGAACCGAACAGAACCGACTCTTTTTTCTGATCTTTTTTCCTAATTGGTCCGATCTCGGTTTATTTTTTTAGCGGACCGACCTAGTCGGTTCGGTCCACGGTTTACAGTTTTAAAAACCCTGTTAGGACAGACCCAGGCCGACTCTATGTAAAATAATATTTTTTTTACATATATATGTGTATATATAAGATAAATAAATAGTGAAAATATATATTTTCATATTTGATTAGTTTAAATTATAGTTTAATCCAATACTAGGTTTGTTTTAATTGAAAATTTTGTTATTTTTTAGTTTATAATGTTTGGAAAAATAGACTGAGGTATATATTTATTGTTATAAACGATGTAATTCATTAATGTGAGGACCGACGGGTTAGACCGGACCGACCCTATAAAAAACTGAATCGACTAGGGTCGATTAACCGACATTATCTGTCTAGTCTCGGTCCATTTTTTTAGAGGACCGATCAAGCCGGTCCAGCCCAAAAAAAACCTCAAAATCGAACCGGACTGGACCGCGAACATCCCTACTAAAAACGTCTTAAAACTTCATCTTTATAGTTATAAGGGAAAATTTTAAATCGATTCAATTTGTAGTATTGGCTTAATTCCGGACAAAACTAATTGAGTCATATGATAGTTGTTTGTGGTATCATTCGAAGTCTACGATGTTTGAAGTTTAAGTTGAAGACGTAATGGTTAAGTCCATAATGAAGATTTCATCATTGTCGGTTTCGTGCCATGATTCATGTCATCAACATTTGGATTCTAAGGTCTATAAAGGTATGAATACATTTAATATATAGAGAGTCTTGGATATTTTTTATGGGTATTTTTTTTAAATATTTTGTCAAAACGACTTTATATTTTTCAAAGAAAATCATTTTCATACTTTGCATAAAAGTTTTGGGCTTAAAAAGCAATTTTTGGATTTTCTGGAAAGTCGTTCGAACAACATTTTTTTCATTCAAACGAGGTTGTTCAAATGAACTTCTAATGACTTTATGCCATTTTCATCTGTTTTTTCGTTAGAATTCTCGTTCGAATAAATTCGTTGGAACGACTCGTTCCAACGAGAAATCTAACGAGATTTGGCCTTTGATCTCTTGTTTTTTCGTCAGATCTTCATTTGAACCATGCCAATAGAACGACATTCAAAAGTCGTTCGAACGACCTGGCTGTTTTTGCACAGTTTTGTTAGTTTTTAATTTTAACTTCCAACAACCCCACTAACTCTTTACCTGATCTAAATAATGCCGGGACAAAATTTTTTATAGGACTTTTTGAGAATGTTTCTAACACTTTGAGAGCAAAAATCTTTCTACCAAAAAGTCCCACTTGTGTTCTTCATTTTCAATAGATTAATTTCTACCAAACACAAAGTTTACATCCATGCAATTATTTGATCCAAGTTCATATATATATATATATATATATATATATATATATATATATATATATATATATATGAAAACGCTACGCCACCTAATTTTAAAATCTCCTTTTAAATTATTAATTTCCTTAAGTGCGGAATATGATGGTTCAACACAAAAACTACACACACTACAAATTTAAATTTCTTTAAAATTAAAATTAAACTAAACTAAAAGTGACATTAAATTAATCAACAAATAAATTTTCACTTGAACAACTTAATTCAACTCAAGTCCTAAAATTTTCCTAACAAGATTAATTCATTTTTCTATTTAAGCTAAACCAAATTTTATCAAATTAACTTATCTTGACTTGAATTAAATTAACCAAAAAATCACCCAAACTAATTTAACACCAACTTAAACAAATGTGTGATTTAAACCAATTTTTATCTTGATTGTCCTAAGCATGCGTTCTAGGTGATTTTCTAGATAAAATAAAATCACAACCACTACATGGCGATGTACGAGAAAAAACCCAAATGGGAAAAACCTCGGATGGCCCCTAGCCTTAAGTTCACTAAGTATGGATTTATTTTGACAAGACAGATGACTTACTTCCTCGACTCGATTCCGTCCAAGCCTCGACTCATCTTCTTGTAAATACCTATGCCTAGATGACAACCCCGATCTCCACCGAAATCTTGGAATCCACCAATGAGGCTTTTGGTCTCCGTCAACCTGCACCAGAAGCCTTTCTTCAAGTGGGAACACCACAGCACGCAAACAAACTCCTTTGGGTGGAGAGGAACCCAAACTCTCTTCTTTGATGGTGTAGAGATGAACCAATGGTGCCAAACACTCCAAGCAACAAATATATATATATATATATATATATATATATATATATATATATATATATATATATATATATATATATATATATATATATATAAAGATACTTGGATTAAAAATAAACTATGGGTGTAAGAGATGTTTGTGACACCCCGCCTAATAAAATACTGGGTGATCACTCATGTACCAAATTAAAAGAGGATTCGCACATGGTTCATTCTTAGCATCACTGTCGAAAACCAAATTAATTACTAATAAACTATTAGGCTGGCGTCAAAATTTTACTTAACAAATCTTTTTAAACAATTTTCAATTTAAAACATTCACACAGTTTGAATAAATAAAACTGAAATGAAATGAAATAACCGAACACTCGGTTTAACATAATACAACCACAATGAATGCCGCACTCAAAGACGGTAAAAGAATAAATAAATGTATTTATATAGTACCTCCTATCTACGTTACAAGGATAGAAGCGTCTATAGTGAACCTGCATGCATCCACAACTGCTGCAGTAGACGTATGACTCGAAAGAATCATCATCCAGGCGTCCCTGTGTCTCGACACCTATATATATATATAGCAAGAAAGGGAAAAATAGGAAAACGGGGCAGAGCCCGAGTTGTAAAAATATTTTGCAAGTGCATAAATGCTTTATTTTTGAAAATATATTTTATCACATATTTAAATTGGTATCGCACTCTCATGAGATACCCCTCACTCTTCTTCTAATAGTGCACACGTAGCGCATTCGTTTAAAGCATCCTAGTTAAGCTACCCCGCCTAACTAATCTAATTCACCCATCTGCTAAAAACCTCGACAACCCGAGTACTAAGGGCTAAACTTCTCTCCATTCTCAACACTACACTGCATTCGTGCGTGGGGTGTCTCGCGAAGTGAAATCCAAATAAGGAACCCCCCCAATACACTGCTGCTCAGCAGCGTCGGTCGTCGAGATCCATTAGACCCTCAGCACATGACATGTATATAAGACTCATATAACCATACAATAATATATATATATATATATTCATATTAAAGCTCCATATTCATTGTCATATACATCCGGATCCGAATTTACCGGAAAGGAAAAAAATACGCCATATTAGGCTTTTCACTTTATATGTGTGAGTTTACTACATGATGGTTTGTCTTCATATACAAACAATATACTATAATAATCCAGTATATAATTATACCTATTGCACACATAAGTATGATAACCATCCCAACGAGCTATAACTCGAGGATGCGGTCTCTCAATGCTATCATCTTCCAGGGCAACACTCACATACCATCCTGGGGACTAGTGGCCGGACTCAATATCACCGACATCACGGCCATAAGTCATAACGTCGGGGAAACGGTCATAGTTCCTCCCCGGAAATGAGACGAAACATACCCACCACGTCTCACCCCTAATAAAAATCACACAGTATAACAATGGACGCTATGACCTGGGGACTATATGCTCCCTGCTCCTCAAGCTAGGGGCCTCACCCACATCACCAACTTCCCATGATAGCACTAGAGGGGGTATGCTTTACATAAATATATATGCCATTCACACGTAGATATATATACATATCCGTATCATATCATATATATACCATAATCACCTCGTATATATATATATATATATATATATATTACATCATTCCTCAAATATATACATGGCTAAAATTGCAAATCTCATAATAATATTTAAGTATTTTCCTACTTAAATATGCCTCACACCTTAATCGCTGTTAGGGATTTATATACTCTCCAAATATCCCGATTCATAATCGTATGATAAGTATACCCTCAACTTATCTTTAACCTATAACCCAAATTCCATCCTAGTCGCCTCGTAGGAGTTTCTCACTAATTCCATACACACTTACTTTTTCCTACTCGCATGATTATTTAGCTATAATCGCTCGCTAAAATACTCCCTCAGGTGTCACTCACTCCTAACATCCATAATTAAATAAGTCTTGGATTTTACCCAATTAATCCAAGGTATACATTTCACTCCAATAATAATTATTTAAAAGTCCCCTCTTATTTTTTTAGAAATCCCAATTGTCTAATCCCTCAATTTGTTTATTTTCCTCGAAAATATACCTTAGTGCCACACAATTATAACACCCTCCTAGCCCTCATAAATCCCCCAAATGGCTAGTGATAATTTCCTAGATGAACACTTATTTCCTGAAATAAATAAAGTAGGAACAACTAAATTGAAATTTATCCCATATAATTAACCCTGGGCAAAATTGCCAAAAATCCTGAAGGGTCGATCGATCGACCCTGGACCGTCGATCGATCGATAGCCCCGGACAACTTCTTCTCCGAGAAGCTGTTTCGACCATTAAATCTTCTCCCAAGCTTTTGTCTCCTCACCTAATGTCCCCAAACCTCAATCAACTACATATACACAAACAATAAGGGTTCTAAACATCCTAGAACCCCTTTACCAACAACAATTTTTGACTAAATTCTAAGTTTTCCAATTGAGATATTTTTATGGGGTTAATCCGTTAAACTTTTCCGAAAACCCGTTTTGGTTCACAAAAACCCATCCCGAAAATCTTTGTGGTTTATCACTACTGACTACAATATGAGATTTATGCTTTAAACGAAATAAGCAAGTAAACACTTGCCTCTTGGATAAAATCCGACGACCTCGAGTCGAATCTCGCGGAGTTTGGCCAGAACCTCCCTTTTCTTCCTCTTTTCTCTCCTCCTTTCCTCTCCTCTTTATTTTCTCTCTTTTTCCTTTCTTCTTCCCCCCTCCCATGCCTTATATAGGGAGAAATAAGGGTTTATCTCTTTAAACCCAAAAATGACTCGTTTACTCAATTATGAGTTCTTTTTAATTCAAAAATTCCCAAAACTCAATTACGACCCCCGGATACTCTGTTCTGTCTATTTCGGCCGTTCTGAGATTAACTGCGCACTCGAAATCTCCATCTGAGGTACTTGATCACAAATTACTAATTTAACCCAATACATCTCAATGCGGGTTTTCCAATTGAAATATTGTCCTCTGTCGCTTTACTCAACTGCAACCTGTAATAAAATAATCCTTGTCATCTAATTATTCCAAAAAGTAGTTATAACATACATCGGAAATCATCTAACACTCCTAAACTCCAAAAATTACTATTTCGAGAAATTCCTCAAATTTCCAAATTACACCCATTTATGAAATTTAATTTCCCATAAAAGTGCGGGGTATTACAATGTTTTGAAAGATTTTGACCCATAAATATCAAACACTCAAAAATAAACTTTTTGGGTAAACATTTTTGCTCTCTAGAGAAAGGAAAATCTCAAAAAGTTAAAAAACAACTCTTGTTCCCGCACATAATATGGCTGGTAAAAGATAGTGAGACAAGTGGGAAACATGGGAAGTTAAAAATAAAATTGCCAAAAAATAAGTTTTCCCGCCCATGATTGTTTGAAAGACTTTCCCAAGTCATTCGAATGACATCGTTCGAACGATATTGCAAAGGAAAAATATGCCAAAATATCGTTAGAAAAACTCATTCAAACGAGGTCGTTAGAACGAAACTTCTAACGAAAAGCAGGAAATATTTTGGTAAACTCGTTCGAATTCTCGTTCGAACGACACTTCGAATGAAAAATCAAAAATTTCAAAATTCTCATTTTAAGTCCAAAACTTGAATATAAAGTTCTAAAATTAATTTATGAAAATAAAAAGTCATTTTAGATTAAAATTACACCCATAAAATATTCCAAGTCTCCTATATATTAAATGCATTCATACCTTTTGGAGACTTTGGAATCTAATTGTTGTTGACGTAGAAACAAGGCACTAAACTTGACAATGTTGAAGCTTTAAATTCTGGTCTGCTACGTCTTCAACACAAACTAGTCATAGGCTTGGATGGATACAACTTGACACTCTATCCTATGACTCAAATCGTTTTATTCGGAATTAAGCCAATGCTACAAATTGACTCGATTGGAAATTTGTCCTTACAATACTCCCCCCTTTGGCTATTTCAGGACAAAAATAAACCAAAAATCCTAAAAGGCCATCAAGATCGTATCGACACAACATACCACCCAAAATAATAAATGTTATAGACGTAATGACTCTACCAAAGGATGAACCGCTTTGCCGCTTTAAAGTGCTACTAAAAGAAATTTCCTACAGACTTAAGCAAACCATTAAACGTATAGGGAATATCAAAAATTTAAAGTGCATAAAATAAAATTCTCCCCTTAATTAATTCTATCCCTTTATCTAACAAAGATTTACCTAGAAATATGTCTCCCCCTAAGTTAAATCTCCCAAACTGAAGGATTCGATACCACTTCTCCCCCTTTTTGTTCAGGAATAGACAAAGGAAAATTACTTATTTCTCCTCCAATTAAATCATATACTATTTCTCCCCCTTGAAACTACACAAGGGATATAAAATATGGGAAAACAAGTAAAACATGATGGTTCATAATGTGATAAGAACATTAAAGCATATGGGCAACAATAATGCACAAATAATCCGTACTCAAGATTAAAGGATATCAACAACGATGCAATGACAAAAAATGATACCAATTAAAATGTATTCAACATAAGCATGGGATGTCAACCAAAATTCGCAACAAGATAGATACCAAAAAGAATTTAAAGGAATATATGGACTAGATAGCAAGGCAAAGACTCAAAAAAAAAATAACATATATATACACACAATGAATATCACTAATGCACACACACATATATATACACACGACACAAAATACATTAAGCTTTTCACACTCGTATGACAAAAATGTGTCCAAATACATGTGGAAAACGGAAGTGTAGGGGTGTGAACTAGTAACAATTAAATTTCGATCTAATCACTTAAAGCAAGTTCACGGAGTTCTCATTTTATTGTAATACTTTATCATATTTAGATATAGCCTCTTGTGACAATATAAATTGAATACAATAAGCAAACATACGCAATGTACACAAGCATAGAATTTCGATGATTCTACAAACCAATAGAGTCGTGACAATAAAACCTTAACTAGGATACAAAGTCATTGTACAAACCCGTTAATACATCCAACCAAACTCCTAATAATTTTTCTTTTTCTTTTGAACATATTAACAAAACTATTTTTGGCCTTGACAAATATTCTTTTTAATACCATATTTTTTAAGGCCTAATATTCAATAGTGGCTTTTCACGCAAAGTAATTTTGTCTTTCGCAGCCCGATTCCATTGATAACCACGCACACCGAATAAACATATTTTTCTATTTTTTTTTTAAATTCGGGAAACGGTTATTACATGCACAAATCCTCTATAGTCATAGAAAAATGTAGATGACTAAATTGATAGGAGAACATCTCACATAGCTCAAATATACATGTGACGTTTAAATTTCAAATGAGCTCGTGCATGTGTGAACAGAGGCATATAAAAATAAAATCCATTAAGCAACACAAAATCCAACTACTCCATGCATGCATGACAAAGAACATTTTAAGGATTGACAATCTTAACCAAAAGTTCTAACCGGATGAAAGTGGAAAGAAAAAGGGTTCAAGCACAAGTATATGCCACATAAAGTGTGCCAAACTAAAATACACACAAAAAAGATCTTTTTGATGTTTTAAAAAAAATTCAACAAACAAAAATTCAACTCAAAAGAAAAACAACGAATTTTTTTTTTTTGTATTTTTCATTAAGACACAAACAAATAAACTAAATACAAAATATATACACACATAATAATTATAATATGTGATTTAGCATGTAGTATATACTAGAAAATGACAAACAAATCATGCAACTAACAAAAGAATATATCATGATGCACATAAGCTAGAGTATGAAAATAAAATTAACACATTCAAACTTTTGATTTAGCATGGGTGGTTTGCAAATGAGAATAAAAAATCCTATTTTGTAAGGCCACCAAATCGGATTTCCTAACCCAAATTATTGAAACTTGACGTTCTCAGGATTTGGGAACCATGGTGACTCTACCCTTAGATTTCCTAGGATCCCTTTTAAGATCAAAACAAAATTTCTTAAGGTGACCTTTTCAACCACAATGTGAGGAAGTAAAGACACATCGAAAAGTAGTACCTAAGGATTCATCTTTAGAAGTTTTCCTAAGTGATTCTCTCAAAATATTGGTTTCGGCTTTATTAGTGGAATCATTACAAGAATCAAAGCCTAAACCACAAGTCTCATTTTTGACTTGTACGGTTCCTAATATTTTATCTAATTTTACAGAACTACATTCCAAATCAAATTTGACCTCACTAGAGTCTCTCAATTTTTCTTCTAATTTTAAAATCTTTGACTCTAATAATACAGTCCTCTCTTCAAACACAAGAATATCATTTTTCATTGACTCCATCAAACCTCTATGTCTATCTCTCTCGCCTTCTACATATTCAATCTTCTCTCGAAGATCTCTCTCACATGTCCTAAGATCTCCCACTAAGGCACTCTCATCAATGACCTTGGCATGCTCTCTTAAACTAGCTTCTAACGTCAAGTTTGCTATATTTAATTTAATAGATTCTTCATATAATTCTCTAAATTCAATTTGAAGTTCACTCTCATCAACCTCTTCATCACTTTCACTTTCTCTCTCTTCTCCACTCTCATGACCATCATCTTTTTGGGATTCACAAACAAAGGCCTTGGAAGAATCATGTAAATGTATATCTTCATGAGAAGATTCATTATCGGTGCTCACATAACTTGCCATAAATGCAATAAATTTGCACTTAATGGGGGATATGGGTCCCTCTTCCTTATCACTATCATCACTAAGGGTGGGATTATATGAAACTAGTTATTTGCCCTCCCTCCTTAGTTTAGTGGGGCACTCTCTCGCCCTGTGGCCATAATCCTCACAACCATATCACCTATTTGACTCGTCCCTATTTAGATTTTTATTATAAGTTTTAGGAATCTTTTCGACCTTGTTATGTTTAGATGTTTCAAATTTCTTATAATCATTTTTAAGCTTATCTTTGTTAAATTTAAGAAATTCTCAAAACTTCCTAGCAAACATAGCCATATCCTCCGAGTCACTATCACTCTCATCATTCACAACTTGTTTTTCCTCCTTTCGAGCTTTCAAAGTGATGCCCTTATCTATTTTCTTTTCATTTTTGGAGGCAAATATATCAAGTTCATAGGTTTTCAAATCACTAACTAACTCCTCAAGTTTGGTAGTGTGCGAGGTGGGTAAAGAATTTAAAACGGTCACTTTAGGGATAAATCTATCGGGTAGAGACCTTAAAATTTTCTTTACTACATGGTCGTCGAGTATTTTCTCTCCCAAATTAAATGAAGAATTAACTATATCAAAAATTCTAGCATAAAATTCATCCAAGGTTTCATTTTCAAGCATTTTGATGGTTTCAAATTGAGTGGTGAGGTTTTGAAGTTTTGAAGCCTTAACGACACTAGTTCCCTCGTGAGTGAGTTGTAATATATCCCAAGCTTACTTAGCTATTTCATAAGTTATGATACGACGGAATTCACACCGTGTAACCGTACTAAACAAGGCATTCAATCATCGAGAATTAAAGTTGGCTAATTTTAGCTCATTCTCACTCCAATGCTCAACGGGTTTGGGGACACGCTCATTTTCTACCAAACATGTGGGTAGGGACCACCCGGTAATGACTAACTGCCAAACCCTCTCATCTACGGATTTAAGTGGCGATTTCATATGCACTTTCCAATACTCGTAATTGGAACCATCGAAAACACGAAATTTTGAAAATGGAGAAAATTCCATTTAAAAAAACAAATTCTAACAAAAAAGATCTTAACGCAATAAATTAGCCCTCTGGCTCTGATACCAATCTGAAAATGCTTTTCCCCCAAATATTCAAATGTCATTTTAAATTATTAATTTCCTTAAGTGCGGAATAGGATGGTTCAACACAAAAACTACACACACTACAAATTTTAATTTCTTTAAAATTAAAATTGAACTAAACTAAAAGTATCATTAAATTAATCAACAAATAAATTTTCATTTAAACAACTTAATTCAACTCAAGTTCTAAATTTTTCCTAACAAAATTAATTCATTTTTCTATTTAGGCCAAACCAAATTTTATCAAATTAACTTATCCTGACTTGAATTAAATTAACCTAAAATTCACCCAAACTAATTTAACACCAACTTAAACAAATGTGTGATTTAAATCAATTTTTATCTTGATTATCCTAATCATGCGTTCTAGGTGATTTGCAAGATAAAATAAAATTACAACCACTACACAACGACGTATCAGGAAAATTCAAATGGGAAAAAACTTGGAGGGCCCCTAGCCTTAAGTCCACTAAGTATGGATTTATTTTTACAAGACAGATGACTTAATTCCTCCACTCGATTCCATCTAAGCCTTGACGCGTCTTCTTGTAAATACCTCCGCCTAGTCAACAACCCCGGTCTCCACCGGAATCTTAGAATCCACCAATGAGGCTTTTGGTCTCCGTGAACCCGCAACAGAAGTCTTCAAGTGGGAACACAACAGCACACAAACAAACTCCTTTTGGGTGGAGAAGAACCCAAACTCTCTTCTTTGATGGTGTAGAGATGAACCAATGGTGCCAAACACTCCAAGAAACAAATATATATATGATGATATTTGGATTAAAAACAAACTATGGGTGTAAGAGATGTTTTGAAAGATATTAAGCCATAAATATCAAACACTCAAACATTTACTTTTTGGGTAAAAATTTTTGCTCTCTAAAGAACGGAAAATCTCAAAAAGTTAAAAAGAAAACTCTTGTTACCTCACATAATATGGCTGTTAAAAGATAGTGGGACAAATGGGAAATATGGGAAGTTAAAAACAAAACAACCAAAAAATAAGTGTTCCCTCACCTGTTTGTTCGAACGACTTTCCCAGGTCATTCGAACGATATTGCAAAGGGAAAATAGGCCAAAATCTCGTTGGAAAAACTCGTTCGAACGATGTCGTTAAAACGAAAGTTCTAACGAAAAATCAGGGAATATTTTGGCAAACTCGTTGGCAAAATTGTTCGAATTATCGTTCGAACGACATTCTCTTTCGAATGACACTTCGAACGAAAAATCAAAAATTTAAAAATTTTCATTTTAAGTCCAAAACTTGTATACAAAGTTCTAAAATTAATTTTTGAAAATAAAAAGTCATTTTAGATTAAAATTACACCCATAAAATATTCCAAGTCTCCTATATATATTAAATGAATTCATACCTTTTGGAGACTTTGGAATCCAATTGTTGTTGACATAGAAACGAGGCACTAAACTCGGCAATGATGAACCTTTAAATTCTGGGTCGCTACATCTTCCACACAAACTCGTCATAGGATTGGATGGATACAACTTGACACTCTATCCTATGACTCAAATCATTTTTTCCGAGATTAAGCCAATACTACAAATTGACTCAATTAGAAATTTGTCTTTATAATATATATATATATATATATATATATATATATATATATATATATATATATATATATATATATATATATATATATATATATATATATATATATATATATATATATATGTTTGAGATCACCATATTGTCACCGGGTTATTTTTATCATCCCATAAAAGAGAAGTTTCCAACGAAGGAGCCCGTATTTGAAGATTTGTGGCACGTACACGGTGGAAAATCCATCGTGTGTTTGACATTACCTGAGCCCCATTGGTAGATTTCGAGACTGTAGTTAATTCCGAAGTTAATTACTAGGTAGAGGTTGAACAGATAACGAGCGTCAAGGCTTGAAGGGAGTCATTTCATTGTTGTAAGTTCTCTTGTCGTGTCTTTGTAAAAATACCGTACTTAGTGGATTTGTAGGTTCGGTCGCCCGAATTTTTTTCCATTGTGGGTTTTCCTCGTATATCACCGCGTATTGTGATTGTGATTTATTTTTATCTTGTAAAAAGTTACTAAGATACATGTGTAGGTTTAACAAGATAAAAATTTGTTTAATCACAACTTTAGGTTTGTTTGGTGCTAATTAAGTTTTAGGTATTTTTAATTTAATTCAAGTCGAGAAATTTAATTGGAAAATATTCATTCTTGTTTGTATGTCATATGAAGAACTTGAATTGGGTTTAAGTAAGTTTAGTTTGAAAGAAAATTAAATATATGTTTAGTTGTGTGTAATTTTATTTTTGTGGAAATTAAAATTTGGGAACTTTAATTGTTTAATTTGAAAGAAATTTTTATGTTTGATATATTGAGTGAACCATCCTTATTTGGAATTTGTAAAATTGGGGTATCATAGCAAATAATTAGTGAAACCACCCCTTTCAAATTGCTATCAGAGCAGAAACGCTAAATTTTCTTGTTAAGATCTTTTCTTAAATTTTTTCTTTAAAACGGAAAATTTATGTTTTGAAAAATTTCATGTTTTTGTTGGTTCCAACTACGTGTATTGGAAATCGCTTATGAGGTCATAACTTAGATCCCTAGATGAGGGGGTTTGGCTTTCAGTAATTAAAGGGTGGACCCCACCAACATGTATAGAAGGAGAGGTTCATGTACCTAAGCACATAGAAAGATGGAGTGAAACTGAACTTAAGTTAACTAATTTTAATTCCCGTGTTCTAAACGCCCTTTTGAGTGCGGTCACACCGGGTGAGTTCCATCGAATTATGACGTGTGAAACATCAAAAGAGGCATGGAATATTCTTCAACTGACCCATGAGGGAACAAGTGTCGTGAAAGCTTCAAAACTCCAAAACCTCACCACTCAATTCGAAACCATTAGAATGCTAGAAAGTGAGACTTTTGATGAGTTCTATATGAGATTGTCTGATATTGTGAATTTGTCTTTTAACTTGGGAGAAAAGATACCTGATAATTGTGTTATAAAGAAAATTTTAAGGTCATTAGCGGAGAGATTTAATGCTAAGGTAACCGTTTTAAATTCTTTAAACACTTTAAACTCTATGAAACTTGAAGAGCTTGTAGGTGACTTAAAAACCTATGAATTTGACATGTTTCCCTCCAAGGATGAGAAGAAGAAAGATAAGGGCATAGCCTTGAAAGCTCGGAAGGAGGAAACATCACTCTCGGATGATGAGTTTGAGATTGACTTGAAAGATATGGCTTTGTTTGTAAGGACGTTTGGAAAATTTCTTAAAATTAATAAAGAGAAACTTAAGAATGATTATAAGAAATTTGAGAATCTAAGCATAGTAAATACGAAATATTCCCTAAAAATTTCAATGAATATCTTAATAGGGACGAGTCAAATTGGTGTTATGGTTGTGAGGGTTATGGCTATAGGCATACGAGTGTCCCACTAAACTAAGGAATGAGGGAAAGCAAATGATTTCATATAATGCCACCCTTAGTGATAGTGAACTGGAAGAGGGACCCGATTCCCCCATTGATCGCAACTTCACCATGGTCTTTGCAAGTCATGTGAAGATTGAAAATGAATATTCACATAAAGATATTCTTAAACATGACACTTCTGAGGCCATTGTTTATGAATCCCAAGAGTTAGATGGTAGAGAGTGAAGACGAGGGTGAGAATGAAGAAGAGGTTGAAGAGAGTGAACTTAAAGTTGCTTTTAGTGAGTTGTATGGGGAATCTTTGAAATTAAAAAGGGCTAATTTGAAGTTAGAATCTAAAATTATAGAGCGTGTTGTGGCTAATAATGAGAGAGTTTTAGTTCAAGACCTTAAGGCATGTGAGAGAATTCTTCGTGAGGAGCTAGAGTACGTAGAAGGTGAAAGAGATAGCCGTAGAGGTTTAGTGGAGGTTATGAAGAAAGAGCTTCTCGAGTTTGAAGAGACTTGATGTTTACTTGAATCTCTAATAATAGAACTTAAAGAGAAATTGAAAGGCTTAAGTCGGGTCAAATTTGATTTGGAGTGTAGGTCAGAAAAATTAGATAAAATCTTAGGGACCATCCAAATCAAAGACGATACGTGTGGTATTGGCTTCAATACTCACGATACTTCCGCTAATAAAGCCAAAACCATGATTTTGAGAGAATTAACTAGGAACACTATAAAAGGTCAATACTTAGGTAACACTTCATGCCGTGTATTCACTTGTAAACATTGTGGTAGGAAGGGGCACCTTAGAAAATTTTGTTTTGATCTTAAAAATGATCCTAGAAAGTCGAAAGGTGGAATTTCCAAGGCCACAAAATCCCGAGAGCATCGTGTTTCACTTGTGTGGATTAGACGATCCGATTTGGAGGCTCTACATGATAGACTTTATGATTATCATTTCCTTTCACATGATTCATCACTTGCTAAATCCAAGGGTTGATTGTGTTAATTTTATTTACATACACTAGCTTTTGTGCCTCATGATATATTTTTGCTAGTTGTATGTTTGTTTTTCATTTTCTAGTCTTTGCTTCATCATATATGTGTTGCTAGAATTATGACTCGTGTATCTTTTGTATTTATTTTTATTTATTGTGTCTTAGTTGAAAAATACAAAAAGATGTTTTTTGTTTTGTCTTTTAGGTTATCCTCGTGTTTGTATAAAAAATAAAAAATAAAACTCAAAAAGATTTTATATTTTTGTGTATTTTAGTTTTACCCATTTTATGTGGCATATACTTGTGTTTGAATCCAATATCATTCCCTCTTCCATGTGGCTAGAACTTTTGGTTAAAATTTTCAATCCTTAAAGTGTTCTTTATCATGCTTGCATAGAGTAGTTTGCCTTTATCTTGCTTAATGGAATCTCTTTTTATATGCCTCCATTCACACATGCACGAACTCATTTGATCTTTAACTTCACCTGTATATTTGAACTAAGTGAGATGTTCTCCTATCAATTTAGTCATATACATGTTGCTAAGACTATGGAGGATTTTTGTATGTAATAACCGTTGCCCGGATTTAAAAAAATATATACCCGGTGTAGTTTTTTATCATTACGATCGGGCTGCGAAAGACAAAATTACTTTGCATGAAAATCCACCATTGAAACATGGAGAAAAAAATGTGGCATTATTAAAATTAGCCAAGGCCAAAGTAGTTGAGTTTGATATGAACATTCAAAAGAAAAGAAAAGAAAAAATATTATGTATGAGGAAGTTTGGATGGATATATCAACGGGTTTACATAATGACAAAGTATCCTAGTTATGCTATTTTTTCATGACTATTGTTTGTAGAATCATAAAAATTCTAGGCTTGTGTGCATTGTGTATGTTTGTTCATTTAGTTCACTTTGTCTTGTTACATGAGACTATATTTAAGTTTGATAAATTTTTTCAATGAAATAAGAATTCCATGAACATGTTTAAGTGATTGGGTCTTAATTCTTTTGTTGCCAGTTCACACCCATTCACTTCTATTTTCCACATGTTATTTAGACACATTTTGCCCATATGAGTGTGGAAAGCGTAATGTATTTTGTGTCGTGTGTGTTATTTATACCTATATGTATATGTGCGTGTGCGTTATTGGTATCTTTTGTGCATGTGTGTGTGTGTGTGTGTATATATATATATATATATATATATATAGTGTTTTCAGTCTTTGCCTTAGTATCTAATCTATGTATACATCTTGTTCAAATTGGTAACCATCTTGTCGCGACTATTGTTTGATATCACTTGCTTATGTTTAGTACATTTTAATTGGTATTATTTTTTTGCCTATCGCATCTTAGTTGGTATCTATTGCTGTTTATGTGGATTAGTTGATTGTTTGTTTTCTTATTGCTTCGTTGTTCTTGTAACTTTATTCACCATTGCATGTTATACTTGTTCTTCTATTATTTATAACCCTTGTTTTATTTAGGGGGAGTATTTTATTTAATTGAGGAGAAATAGTTGTATATATGCTTTTTAATCTTTGTCTATTCCTGAACAAAAAGGGGGAGAAATGGTATCTAAACCTTTTAAATTTGGGGAGATCTTTAGGTACATCATGTTAGATAAAGTTGGAGTATTTAACTAATCATTCTATTTATCTTGTTATATTCCCTGTGCGTTTAATGGTGTGAAGTGTACAAGAATTTTAAGCACCCTATATCATTGAATAACTTGAGTCTATATTATATAGGTGCTCATCTAGTTTGGAAATAGTGATAAAATTGAGTCATATCCTTGCCTACCAAAAAGCCTTCAAACTCTACATTTGAATTCCTCTAAAGTTCCTAAAGGTAGAACACCAACACATTCACCTAGGATTGCATTTATGTTTTGCATTCTTCATAATATGGATGTGTGTAAGTTAAATCCATTTAAAATGATTTTCTACAATTTTTGGGATATTTTAAATAGTTTTTGGAATTTTTATAATAATTTTTTAACATTTAAAATGGGATTTTATAAAGTTTTGGAGTTGTTTTATAATTTTCATAAGTCCCTAAAACTTGTCTTGGGTAGATATCGAAAGCGCTAGATAATATTGTAGGGGGGAATCAAATTCTTTCAACATAAAAAACACACATTTTTCAGTTAATATTGTCCTTACACGTGTTGGCATTATAAAGGTTAGATTTGTGTTTTCTTTACCTCACATATCTGAGACCTTAGTTCAACGTTGGATTAATTTTATCAATGGTCTTCATGTCTTCAAAAGCGATCCATGTGTTAACCCTTTGAACCAATCAGAGTGTGTTTAAAAGCGGTGCATCGTCAACCATTAGATTTACTTCGATCATTTGTATTCAATCCTGATTGTTGCTTTGCTTCGTCCTTCCAGAGCCTTCCATGCTCTAGTATAAATAGGACTCATATGTGCAACGTTTACAATCTTTGGATCATTTTCACCTCTGAGAGAAAAAAGAGAGAAGAGAGAAAAAAAGAAAGAAAGAAAAGAAAAAAAGAAATAGAGAGAGAAATAAAACCCTAACCTAACAACGGACAATTTTTCACCAGAAAACCCTTCTGAGAGTTGAGTTAGTTTGAGATTTGAGAATATCCTTCCTCTCTAGTTCTTAATCTCTTTTCCAACTAAGTCATGTACTTCTAATCTCATTCCTTTTCATAGAAAGTTGAGATTTGGTACTCTGTGATACATATCACGTAGATATTACAAAATTTGATTTCTTCTTTTGAGAAATCTTTATTTTGTTGGCTGTTTTTTTAAAACATTTATGTTGCTTTCAAAACCTAAACCAATAAAATCATTTATGATTTCAGTTTCTGAGAATATCTACACTTAGATTTAGTTGATATCTTGATTGGGGATTTACACTTTCATATATTTCAGATTTTGTGAAATATTTATACATTTTAGAATAAAGAAACTGTCTAGGATCTTGGATCTTTTATATAGCAAGATTCCCCCTTGATCTGCGGATAAATATAAAGATAAAAAAGTCTGAGAGTTTTAATCAAACTGATTTTAGAAATTTCTGTTGCATATTGGAAATCTGTTTGTAATTTGATACTCATTCTGATTGTAATAAGTGTGTGTGAGATACATGCATCTGTTAGGCACATCACATCACAACACTTTCACACTACAACACTAAAATGTGTTAGTAAAGAGATTTTTGGACTTTAAGAGTCGACGTAAAGCTAAAAGGAGTGGAGTTACAAAGCTAAGAGAACATCTACAACATCAGAGCCTTAGGAGAAGTAAGAATAATCCAGAGGAGCTGGTATATTTTATAAACTTAGATTAGGTCTGATTGCGTGTTTAGATTGTTAAATAGTTTGTAAACTATTACTCTATTTTGGTGGATTTTATTTTGAGGTGTAGAGACCTCCGTGGATGTTTCCTCAATTAGGTGGGGTTTTACCACGTTAGAAATCTTTGTGCACTTAAGTACTTAATCTTCCTCTCATCCCTTTCTCTTGGAATGCTGATTTAAAACTATTGTAGTTTTGGTTTTCAAAACTTGGCTACATAATACCTAAAATACCTCATTCATAATTTCTTTTTACACATCTTGTGTTAGCTGTTTGTTTTGAGAAAAGAGCTTCTTCAAAAAAACTATTTGGAGCCATTTAGACTGTTTAACCCATAATTAAACAACTTAAGTGGTACTTTTTCAATTGGTATCAGAGCTTTGTTTTTTCAAATTATTTAGATATTGAGTTTCTGAAATTGTTTTCTCAAAAAAAATAATGGATGAGAAATTTGAGAGATAAGGTAACCTGTCTAGGCCCCCTCTCTTTGATGGAACCAACTTCCCTTACAGGAAAGTGAGGATGGTTGATTTCATCCAAGGGACATTGGGAGATGATGTTTGGGATGCTATTGAAAATGGATATAATTTTCTTACTAAATCAGCCGCTGAAGGAAGTACTGTGAGGATTAGAAAGTTACTAACTGAATTCACTAAAGAAGAGAAACAAACTTCCCTTAACAATAACAAAGGCGAAAATGCTATATTCATGTCTATCAATCAATATGAATTTAAGAGGATATCATTATGTACTACCTCTAAGGAAGCATGTGACACCCTTGTGACTGCACATGAAGGAGACACACGTGTTAAAGCTGCTAAAACCCAAATTTTAATCCAAAAATACAACACTTTAGTCATGACTGAGACTGAGTCATTTGATGACTTCTAGGTTAGGTTGACAAATATAGTGACTAAGCTGGATGCTAATGGGATAATCTATTATAGAAACGAAATTATCTTTAAAATTCTAAGTTCACTTCAACAAAAATTTGATAATAAGCGCTATGCAATTAAGGAAATGGATGATTAAAATCTTACCCCTGAACTGCTTAGTAGAAAGATAAGAACTATGGAAATGGAACTAAAGTTTAAGATGCAATTAACTCTGGCCCATAAGAAACATTCTGCTTCCAATCTTGTCTTTAACTCTAAGTTGACTCAACTTGAATGTAATTTACCTAAAATTGACTTAAATTCTGATGAGGAGTGTAATTTAGAGAGCTTGGATAACCAAATTGCCTTAATGTCTAAACATTTCAAGAAAATTCTGAAGTTCAAAAATAAAATTGCAAATAGACAAGGCAAACCTAACTATTCAAACAACTCTAATAATAGGACTCGTGAGAAAAGACTTGACAAAAAACCTAGTAGAGGCCTTAAGAACACTGAATGCTACATATGTGGCAAGTTAGGACACTTAGTCAGTGATTGTAGAGTTAATTTGAATAAGAACGAGAATATTATGGCTAACTTGTGCATGACTTAGGATGACTTAAGTGAATAAAAAAAATCGTAAACCTGAGTCATCTAACACTTATAACCCTTGTATGTTCTTCTTTGCTAAAATCATATACACCGATGATAAAGAACCTGATCATGCTATGTTAAATGATGCTATTCCTACTGATTTGTCTACTTTGTTACTTGAGAATGCTGATAATACTTCAAACGCGGTGTGTGTCAGTTAAATGGAACTCTATATTATTGATGTCAATGGGTGTGTACACTTAGTGACTCCGACAACAGGTACATTCTTGACATTCACACACTGTACACAAAAACTCTCAAGAAATGCACTAGACTTGAAAAGATTTGTCAAAGATCTTACTCAGAAGATAAAAAACCAAAGCCATATGATCAAACAGAATGCTTAAGAGTAAATTTATCAATGTCTAACTCATAAGAATGAAACAAAAAATTTTGAACAAAAACTGAAAAAGTTTTCTGACTCAAATGAAATTTTGGAAAATAAATACATAGGAACGTTGTTAAAATTGGAACAAATAAAAGGAAAGACATCAACAGTCTTCAAAAAATTTGCTAAATTTAAAAATAACTCTAAATGTTTTGAAGACTATGTTACTGAAAGTAAGACCAATTCTGATGAAAGAACTGGAATAGGATTTTCCCCCAAGAATTCCAGGCAAACAAAATCTTTCGAAGCTATCAAGTTTGTCTCTGGTGGCAAAAGACCTGTTGAAACTTGTCTAGATTTTCAAACTTTGAAAAATAATTTTGACTCAAAACAACAAAAGTTAGACATTGGTGAATCAAGTAACTCTAAGCATAATGGTGAACATAAGGCTAAATACGTCTGCCCCCTATTAGATAAGCTGATACATCATTTCATCCTATGCCACCTAAGAACAAGACTAGAGCTCAAAACCTAGACAAGCCTTCGAATAATAATTTTCCTAAGATTATGAGTTCTACGTTCCATCTTTACTGCTCCTATTGTGATGCCTATGGAAATTTCCTTGATGGTTGCTATTACAAACGTCTATGTAATTCGGTCTATAACTCTCCTATTTACCATAACTTTAACTATTCTCGGAGAAGTCAAAATAATTATGTCCTTCCTAGACAGCCAAACAAGATTCTAACTATCAAAATAGGAAGAGAAGGACTAATACTAAAATACCATTAACTATAAGGAATCCTAGATTCTTTTCTAAACCAATTGCTCAAACTGTCTATAATACTCATAAACCTGTGAAAAAATCTTTTAAAGAAAAGACAGAAGCTTGCAAGTTTTATCAACTACGAGCTAATAAGCGCAAATTGAAGACTAGAGAAATTTGGGTCAGAAAAGATAATCTATTACCCCATATGAAATGCAACATTCTGATCAGTGCTTTTAAAGCTGAACACACAACATATGGATGGTATTTAGACTCTGGATGTTCCAAATATATGATTGGGGATGATTCCAAACTTTCAAACAAAATTAACTTCTCTGGAGGAAAAGTCTTGTTTGGAAATGGTGTATTAGCCCAGATCATTGGTAAAGGAACACTATATAAAGAAGGATTACCCATACTTGAGGATGTTCTCTTGGTAAAAGGTCTGAAATCCTATTTACTAAGTATATCACATTTTTATAACTCCAACCATACTGTCGCCTTTTAAAGAACAATTGCAAAATTTTAAATGAAAAAGGTGACTGTATTATTATAGGACTCCGTACCCTAGATAACTGTTACACAGTCAATCCAAGTAAAGAGGTTTATAAAATTACCATAATGTATGACAATGAGATATGGCATAATAGGTTGGGTCACATTAATTATACAGTCTTAGTAAACTCTGCTCCCAATAGATAGTTAGAGGTCTTCCTAAGATCAAACTAATTTCAAACATCATATGTGGTCCTTGTCAAGAAGAAAAAATTGTTAAAGCTCCCCACAAGAAAGTTAAAGAAGTTTTATCCACTAAACCTCAAAAACTCATCCATATGGACCTAATGGGTCCTTCTCGTACTAGAAGTCTTTGTGGCAATAGTTATATCTTAGTTATGGTTGATGACTTCACTCGATTTACCTGGGTTTCCTTTTTAAAACACAAGTCAGAAACTATTCGTAAGTTTTTGAAAATCTTAGTTAGTATAGAAATGAAAAGGATTACCAAGTAGATATAATTCGTAGTGATAGAGGAGGAGAATTCATATATTCAAGTGTCATAGAATACTGTGACTATAATGGTTACAAACATGAATTTAGTGCCCCTAAGACACATCAACAAAATGGAATTACTGAGCATAAAAATCGCACTCTTCAAGAAATTGCCCATGTGATGATTCATGCGAAGAACCTACCTAAATATTTCTGGGTTGATACCATTCGTACAGCCTATCACATAATCAATCGAGTTTTTCTAAAGAAAAATACCAAACAAATATCCTATGAGCTTTAGTATGGGAAGAAACCTGACCTAAAATACTGCAGAACCTTTAGTAGCACCTGTTGCATCTATAAGGATAGTGATCGTTTGTCTAAATTCAAAACTAGAGGAGATAAAGCTATTTTCTTAGGATCCAAATAGTAGAGCCTACCGTGTCTACAATCTTCGTACCAAAACCATGATGGAATCCATTAACGTGGTTGTAACAGACACTAATGTAGAAAGTAATAATGAAGGACCAACTATAGTGGATAAATCCAAAAATATTTTAAATTGTGATTCTCCAGATATAGATGCATCCTAACCAACTGAGACCCCTGAAGTGCCTAACTAGGTTTCCAAAGATCATCCTTTAGATAGTGTAGTTGGTAATCCTACCGAGCCATTTCATACAAGATCCCAACTACGTACCCTTGGTCATTATGCATGTTTTGTTTCCCTTATAGAACCAAAGAATATTAATGAAGCACTGAATGACCCATTATGGATAAGTGTTATGCAGGAGGAACTTCTTCAATTTACCATACATGATGTATGGTATCTTATACCCCAGACTGAAAATAAAAGGGTTATCGACACACATTGGATTTTTAAAAATAAAACAGATGATCTGGGATGATTATTCGAAATAATGCTGGATTAGTTACCTAGGTCTACTCTCAGATTGAAGGAATAGATTTCGAGGAGACTTTTGCACCTGTCACTCGCCTCGAGCCTGTTCTCTTACTTTTTGCAATAACTTGTCATTTGAATTTCACACTCTATCAAATGGATGTTAAATCTTCTTTTCTTAATGGCATCTTGACTGAAGAGACCTACGTAGAACAACCCAAAGGGTTTATTGGCCCTCATCATCCAAATTACATCTACCAGCTTAAAAAAACTCTTTACGGGTTAAAACAAGCTCGTAGAGGTTGGTATGAACGTCTATCTACATTCCTTCTAAACAATGGTTTTAAACGAGGAGGGAATGATCAAACTCTTTTCGTCAAACACTTTAATAGAAACATTACCATAGCCCAAGTATATGTAGACGATATCATTTTTGGATCTACCTCCCCTACAGATGTCAAAACATTTTCTGACATTATGCATAAGGAATTCCATATGTCACTTATGGGGGAGTTAAAATTCTTCTTAGGACTCCAAGTTAAGCAAAAGTCAAATGGCTTATTTGTGTCGCAATCTAAATACGCTCTAGAGATTGTTAAGAAGTTTGGTGTAGAAATAGCTAAAGAAGCTAGGACTCCTATGAGTACTTCTATCAAACTTTTAAAAGATGAGAATGGTAAAAATATCGATTCCACTTTATACCGTAGCATGATACGAAGCTTACTTTACCTTACTGCCTCCCATCCTTATATCATATACTTTGTCTGCGTGTGTGCCCGATACACTGATGCTGATTGGGCCGGGTGTTTCGATGATAGTAAGAGTACTTCAGGAGCATGTTACTACATTTGTAACAATTTGGTAGGTTGGAGTAGTAAGAAACAAAACTTCACTTCCTTGTCTATTGTTGAATCCGAATATATTGCCGGAGGAAGTTGATGTGCTAAGTTAATTTGGCTAAAAAAAAATGCTAAAATATTACGGTATAACTGAAGATAAGTTACATCTCTATTGTGATAATCAAAGCGTGATTAATATTTCTAAAAATCCAGTTCATCACTCTCGTACCAAACATATTAAAATCAGATGTCATGTCATATGCGAGTTAGTTAAATCTAATGAGTTAGAAATTAATTACTTGCCTACTGAATGGAAATTAGCTGACTTATTTACTAAAACATTGGATTATCTTCGATTTGAATCTTTGCGCAAATCTATTGGTATGGTTATGGCTGAATAATGATATTTTATTTCATACTTGTTTTCTTTGCCCTTTGTCCATTTGAAACAAAATGGGAGAGAAATTTGAGTCTACTTGGACATTCCTGCTGTATTCTCAACTAAAAATCTTAATCTTAATCTTAATGATCTCATTTTCAAGAATTAGTACCTTCATTTACATCACAATTTTGATAGGGTATTGGTCTGTAACTAGTTGAGTTATGTAATTTTCTTTTTCTAGGATATCGGGTAGATATAATTTTTGTATCAGAATAGATTTTCTTATTTTTTGTATCCCTACGAGTCCTTGATGACTCAAAGGAGATTGTTTCTCTTATTTACAAATGGGGAGATTGAAGCACCCTATATCTTTGACTCACTTGAGTCTATATTATATACATGTTCATCTAGTTTGAAAATAGTGACAAAATTGAGTCACATCCTTGTCTGCCAAAACGCCTTCAAACTCTACATTTGAATTCCTCCAAAGTTCCTAAAGGTAGAACACCAACACATTCACCTAGGATTGCATTTATGTGTTGCATTATTCATAATATGGATGTGTATGAGTTAAATCCCATTAAAATGTTTTTATACAATTTTTGGGATATTTTTAATAATTTTTGAAATTTTTATAATAATTGTTAAACTTTAAAATTGGATTTTATAAACTTTTGGGGTTGTTTATAATTTTCATAAGTCCCTAAAACTTAGCTTGGGTAGAAATCGAAAGTGCTAGATAATATTGGGGGGGAAATTGAATTCTTTCAACATAAAAAATATGCTTTTTTCAATTAATCTTAGCCTTACACGTGTTGGTATTATAACGGTTAGATTTGTTATTTCTTTACCTCACATATCTGAGACCTTAGTTACACCATTGGATCATTTTTATCAATGGTCTGCATGTCTTCTAAAGCGATCCATTTGTGAACCCTTTGAACCAATCAGAGTGTGTTTAAAAGAGGTGCATCCCCAGCTATTAGATTTACTTTGATCATTTGTATTCAATACTGATAGTTGATTTGCTTTGTCCTACTAGAACCTTCCATGATCTAGTATAAATAGGACTCATATGTGCAACTTTTACAATCTTGGGATCATTTTCACCTCTGAGGGAAAAAAAGAAGATAGAGAGATGGATAAAGAAAGAAATAGAGAGAGAAATAAAACCCTAACCTAAATCTGGACAAATTTTCACCCTTCTCAAAGTTTAGTTGGTTTGCGATTTGAGAAGATCCATACTCTTTAGTTCTTAATCTCTTGTCCAACTACGTCAAATAGTTCTAATCTCATTTTATTTCATAGAAAGTTGAGATTTGGTACTCCGTGATACATATCATGTAGATATTATAGAGTTTGATTTCTTCTTTGGAGAAATATTTATTTTGTCGGCTGTTTTTTCAAAACGTTTATGTTTCTTTCAAAACCTAAACCAACAAAATCATTTCTGATTTCAGTTTCTGAGAATATCCAGACTTATATCTAGTTGAGATCTTTATTGGGGATTTACACTTTCATATATTTCACATTTTGTGAAATATTTGTACATTTTTGAATAAAGAAAGTGTCTAGGATCTTGTCTCTTTTATATAGCAAGATTCCCTCTTGATCTGCGAATAAATATAAAGATAAAAAAGTCTTAGAGTTTCGATCAAACTGATTTTATAAATTTTTGTTCCATATTAGAAATTTGTTTGTAATTTGATACTCATTCTTTCTGTAATAAGTGTGTGTGGATTACATGCATGTGTTAGGCATATCACATCATAACACTTTCACACTACAACACTAAAACGTGTTGGTAGAGAGATTTTTATACTTTAAGAGTCGATGTAAAGCTAAAAGGAGTGGAGCTACAAACCTGAGAGAACATCTACAACATCAGAGCCTTGGGAGAAGTCAGAATAATTCATAAGAGCTGGCAAATTTTCTTAACTTAGATTCGGTCTGATTATGTGTTTAAATTTTTAAATAGTTTGTAAACTGTTACTCTATTTTAGTGGATTTTTATTTTGGGGTGTAGACACCTCCGTGGATGTTTCCCCAATTGGGTGGGGTTTTACCACGTTAAAAATCTTTGTGCATTTGAGTACTTAATCTTCTTCTCATCCCTTTCTGTTGGCATGCTGATTTAAAACTATTTTAGTTTTTGTTTTCAAAACTTGGCTACATAATACCTCAAACATGTCGTTTGTAATTTCTTTTTACATATCTTGTGTTAGCTGTTTGTTTTGAGGAAAGTGTTTCTTCAAAACAACTGTTCGGAGCCATTTAGACTTTTTACGAATTCACTTTTAGTGACATCATTTTAAAGCGGAAAATCATTTAATCCCATGTGTCGAGTCAAGTGTCTGTATTTTTCATTTTGGGTTGGATTGTGTCCTTTTAGAAAATCTTGACGGCCCATAGGATTTTTGTTTTGGATTTTGCCCCGAAATAGCCAAAGGGGGAGATTTGTAAGGGAAAATTTCCAATCGAGTCAATTTTTAACATTAGCTTAATTTCGGACAAAACTAATTGCATCATACGATAGTTGTTTGTGGTATCATAACAAGGCTATGACGTTTGACATATAAGTTGAAGACGTAGAGGTCATGTCCACAGTGAAGATTTTGTCATTACCGATTTCGTGCCATGTTTCACGTCATCAACTTTTATATTCCAAGGTCTCAAAAGGTATGAATGCATTTAATATGTATAGACTCTTGGATATTTTTTTATGGGTGTTCTTTTAAATCTTTTGTTAAACGACTTTACATTTTTCTCAGAAAACCTTTTTCATACTTTGGATAAAAGTTTTGGGCTTAAAAATAATTTTTTTTATTTTCTGAAAAGTTGTTCGAACGGCATTTTTCTCGTTCCAATGAGGTCGTTCGAACGAACTTCTAACGAGTTTCTAACTACTTTATCCCATTTTCATCTATTCATTAGAATTATCGTTCGAACGAAGTCGTGCAAACGAGTCGCTTCAACGAGAAATCTAACAAGATTTTCGCTTTGATCTCTAATTTTTCATTAGATCTTTGTTCGAACCATATCGTTCGAACGACATTCAAAAGTCGTTTGAACGACCTGGCAGTTTTTGCACAGTTTTTCCAGTTTTTAATTTTAAGCTGCAACAACCCCACTAACTCTTTACCTGATCTTAATAGTGCGGGAACAATATTTTGTTACACCCCGCCTAATTAATCCCGGGTGATCAGTCCTAAATCAAGTTAGAAAAGGTTTCTCATTTGGCCCATTCTTAGCATCACTGTCGTCTTTTTAATTATTAACCACCTAAGTGAGAAAAGTAGACTGGTGCTAATTTTTATCTTTCAATTAATTAAATAAAACTCATACGGAACAAAAATAGAACACATTCACAGTTAACTAAAATAACCATCCACAATTAAGATACCTAACCGAATAATCCACCGGTCCAATTATCCAATAAAAATAAAGATAATATGAAAATATCAACAAGTCTAATACTGATAGATGATCTGTGAGCGACAAGCTCAGATAACTACAAGAATTCTCTACACGAATGAAAGAAGGAGGCGTCTATCAAAGACCTCGCAACATCCACAGGTGCTGCAACAACGGATACCTGGAATAGAGTCAAGCCTGGCGCCCTGGTGGTTGGACACCTAAAAGGTTTTTAAAAAAATTTATAGCAAGGGTTAGTACCCAAAAACATTTGAAAATATTTAACAAATGATTAACTTGCAGTAATAAATAAACATGCATGCTCTTCATATTTTAGTTAGTGTCGCACGCTCTCTTGAGAATTTCCTCACCCCTTCTCTAATGTGCACTATTAACGTTTTCATTTTATTTACTAGGTTCTACGCTCCTAACCCAATACTTGTTTTAACCCTTGAAATTTACCTACTCTAACCGAGTATACTTTGATTCATGATTTTTAAGTTATTATAAACGACAACTTAATTAAATCATTACCCTTTTTGATTTCATATAACATTTACACCTGTCATGCACATAATACATTGCACACTATGTATTAATCATCCCATATATAATTATTTACCTAATTATATATTTAATCATATTACAGTATTCACAGACATACTGAAATAAAATTTAATACAACCTTTCGACCGAGTAACAATACTCACAAAATATAAGTTTTTCCCTAGTGCTATCCCACTAGGTGTATTCACATAACCTAGTTATCTAAGTTAGATTCACTTACTAACTTAGTTTAACATACGAATTGGAGGCGGTCATATTCCTTTCCTGAAAGTGAGATGCCCCTCACCCATATAACGGACGCTATGACCTGGGATTATACTCTCCCTACTCCTAAAGCTAGGGGATTCATCCACTACGCGCAACCTCCCCCTATAACACTAGAGTATATACTAATAATATTCAATCACTGATATTAATGCACACACACTATATATATATATATTGTCACACTCCGTATATATATAAATATAAAATGTCCCGGCTACACCATGTACAAAATCCGTAACATAAGCCTATTTAATTTATTAAGAGTTTATGGTCCAACTCTAATTATTAATTAATTCGCACATTAATTAATTAAGCCACCTTTGGTGTCTCCCCCACCATAAAATTGGACCTGCTCTCGTAGTCCGAATTAACCTCACCCGAGTCTAAATTCCCGACTCCCAAATTATTTAGCCTTCACCTAAATAATATTTATCTCTCGGTATTCCTCGACCATTATCCCCGGACTTGTCCTCTACATCTATATTTAATCCTTTTGAACCCTTTCCAAAAATTCAACCTTAGTGTGTCACACCAAATTTCTCCAAAACTAAACAAGTTTAAATTATGATTGCACACTAAGTCGTCTCTAAATTCTAATTAACTTTATCCACCATTAATTAGATTTAAAACCCATGTGCAAATTTCTCACCAAATTAATTCATGGAAAAAGATTAAATTTAATTTTCTTCAAATAAAAGAAAACTGGGCGAACTGTCAAAATCTGACGACCCTCGATCGATTGACCCCAGACCTTCGATCGATCGATCGAATAGGTCTTCGTCTTCTTCGCGAAGACAGATTCTGCCATGGACGAGTTTCATAAAACCCTAACTCCTTCTATCAGCAATATCAAGTCTTCTTAACAATAATACAAGTTAGGAACCTTATCAGGGACCTCCAGAATGTCCTCCAACGTTATCAATTCGTCCATTAACTACAATTCCTGAATTTGGGAAATTATTCATCTTTAATTTTTTACCCATTTACACCCCAAATTCCTTCACCAAATTCGTTTCTAAATATCCAGATATCATCCTACCAGTTTTGTATCAATTTATAATATCATATTTCTACAAGTATTCTCATTCAAATTCGTAAATCAGATTATTATTTTCAAAACCTCATGTTTATGCCATGAACACCCAAAACGAATTTTGATCAAACACATCACATGAATATGAATTGAAATACAGATTCAATACTATTGCAAGTTATCCACTTGCCTTAGGTTTCGTAGTGTCTGATTCGGAGATGAATTCCAAGGTTGAAGATGATCCTTGTTGGCTCTCTAGTGATCCCAAAACTGCCTTTAACTGCTATTAGGGTTCCTTATTACACTTAGCCATTTTCTAAAACTCTATCAGCCCTTTTCTTATTCCTTCTAATTCCTTAATTTACCTAAATCCCGTTTTTTGCCTAATGGGCCAAACCCAAGTGACCCAAATGCCCCCGTGTGGGCCCGACTATGTCTAAAAATGCCCCGTGAACCGTTTACTACCCCCGGGTACACTTTTCCTACTATCTCGACCCATTCGGACTCAAATGTACACTCATAATTGGCATCCGAATTAATTTATAAAAATACTTACCCCCCCACCCCTTTAGTCTATACCGACTCCGGGTTGAGATAAGTGCATATCCTGTCATTAATACTCGAAATGACTTAAATAAATAATTACTATTCACCTAGTAAATAAATTCCCGTAAATATTTACCATTCATTTCCCGATTAATATTTAAATAAAATTTCCCTAATTAATTCAATTAAAAATTACGACTCACAAGAAATTTTAAATTTCTGAATTAATTACATATTTAATGCATAAAAATGCGGGGTGTTACATACTCCCCCCCCCCCCCCCCCCCCTTACAAAGGAATTTCGTCCCTGAAATTAGGTCAGACCTGTGATGAAAAGCTTTGGATATCATCAGTGAACACTATAACAAACTAATCGAGAAACTCCCTGAAGACTCTATTCATGAGGTCCATGAACACTGCTGGTGCATTGGTGAGTCCGAATGGCATTACCCTGAATTCGTAAGATCCATACCGCGACAGGAAAGCGGTCTTCGAAACATCTTCCTCTCGGATACGTAGTTGATGATATCCTGACCTCAAGTCGACCTTATAGAAATAAGACGCCCCTCTCAACTGGTCAAATAGGTCGTCAATCCTAGGAAACGAATACTTATTCCGTATCGTGGCCTTATTCAGCTCTCTATTGTCCACGCATAACTGTAGTGAGCCATCTCGCTTTTTCATAAATAACACCGGTGCACCCCACGGCGATGTACTCCGTCGTATGAAACCCTGACCCAGAAGCTACTGAATCTGCTCCCTCAGCTCACACATTTCTGAAGGGGCCATACGGTATGGGGCCCGAGCAATTGGCCTCGTCCTCAGGGCTAAATCGATTACAAATTCGATTTCCCTGCTAGGTGGCAACCCTGGTATCTCTTGAAACACATCCTCAACGTCTCTCACCACTGGGATTGAATCCAACGGAATAGCCACCTCGTGTGAGGTTTCCTCCTCAATGTAATACAAGTGTGTGCGTGACCCTCCCTCGGGTAGTGGCATTGCTATCAAGAACATCTTCTTCCCTGGAATAGAGAACACGATGGTCCTTTCGTAGCAATCCACCGTCGCCCGATAACCTGCCAACCAATCCATACCCAAGATGACATCGTACCCCTCCATATCTAACACTAAGAGGTCCACTGCTAAACTAAGTCTCCCAATCAAAATTTCCACACCCCGACAAATCGAGTGAATCGTATCCCCGCTGCCTACTGGCGACTCTACACACATTCGAAGACTACTCGCGGCCTCTAGTAGTCCGGCTCATTTAGCAAAATTTAATTTAATGAATGAATGTGATGCTCCCACATAAAAAAGAATACTACCCTCATAACCATGAATGAGAAACATACCCTCAACTTCTGGCGGTGCTTGCTGCGCCGGGTGATTGGGAACATCCTGGACGTTATACACACGCCCGTAGTGCATCTACCCCTGCTGAGGTGGGGCGGGTGGGGCTGGTGCTGCTGGTGGTAATTGCCCCTGTTGGGCCTCTTGCTGTTGACCTCTGCCCCTCTGTAGGCACTCCCTCTTGAAATGTCCTGGTTGGCCACAGACAAAACAGCGTCTCTGACCATCCCCCTGTAGTTGGCCCTGGCCCTACTAGCCTCCCCCATTCTTCCCTTGGCCTTGACGGCCCTGAGGAACCTGCTGCTACTGATTCGGGCCCGACTTCCCCTGCCTGAATCCCTGTCCTCCCTGTCGAAAACCACCGGGCTTAAAATTCTTAGCCTGATTCCCTTACTGACTACCCGCCTACTGCTGAGCACCACTTGTGTCACTACTAGTAACGGCCTTGCCCTGTTGGCTCGGCTCCCCTGTTCGCTTGCTCCCCTTCGCATGTAAGCGATGATCCTATCAGTGTACAAGTGCGGCATTAACGACGTCTGTATACGTCACTAACGTCGGATTCCCAATCAAGTGTTGCCTGATCGGCCAGGCTAAACCTTCCATAAACCTCGATTTCTTCCGGTCCTCATCGCTCACCTCATTTAGCCCAAAGTTTGACAAACGGGTGAACTCTTCCTCATAGTCTGCTACTGACCGGTCACCCTGAACTAAATCACTGAATTTCTTTCTCATCTCAGTCTCTACTGCTGGTGGAAAGTATTTGTGGTCGAACCGCACCCTGAACTCTGCTATCGGCATCAAGTCTCGCTCCTCGGTGGTGGTAACTGACTCCCACCACTGTAAGGCTGCCCCCGACAGACGAAAGGTAGCAAGCATCTGTTTCTGCACATCGGCACACTCCAGCATGCGCAAATGGTGTTGAATATTCTTCTTCCAGTCACAAGCCTCCCCCACATCGGTGCTACCTCTAAACTTAGGTGGGTGACCCTTCTGAAAGGTCTCCTAACTTGCTGCCAATACGGTGGCCCCACTGGAGCCTGGACTACTAGTTCCACTGGAGGCGGTGTCTGTGGCTGTGGAAAATGAGATGCCATAACTCGCATCGCTGTCTCGACCGCCTGGGCCACTATCACTGCCACCTGAGTAGTGGAAATCAACTCGGGTGGTGGTGGTGGTGGCGGCATCTGTGACTCCTGATGAGCCTCTATCACCTCATCCCTAGCCTCAGCCCACTTCGCTCTTTGCCTCTTTGGTGGCATCTGAAATAGATTGAATTGTATAAGTACATAATTTACACAATAATATACACAGCAGATATACGATTATCTCACAAGCGGAAAATGAATCAACAGTACTAATAATAGGGCTCTATAACAACCGATTGCTACGCTGAAACGTAGAAAGCCGCACAGATCCTAAGGACACTAGAACCCGATCCTCTGATACCATCTGTTACACCCTGCCTAATTAATCCCGGGTGATCAGTCCTAAATCAAGTTAGCAAAGGTTTCTCAGTTGGTCCATTCTTAGCATCACTGTCGTCTTTTTAATTACTAACCACCTAAGTGAGAAAAGTAGACTGGTGCCAATTTTTATCTTTCAATTAATTAAATAAAATTCATGCGGAACAAAAATAGAACACATTCAAAGTTAACGAAAATAACCATCCACAATTAAGATACTTAACCGAATAAACCATCGGTCCAATTATCCAATACAAATAAAGATAATAAGAAAATCTCAACAAGTCTAATACTGATAGATGAATTGTGAGTGACAAGCTCAGATAACTACTAGAGAGTCTTTACACGAATGAAAGAAGGAGGCGTCTATCAAAGACCCCGCAACATCCACAGGTGCTGCAGCAACGGATACCTGGAATAGAGTCCAGCCTTGCGCCCTTGTGGTTGGATACCTAAAAGGTTTTTAAAAATTTTTATAGCAAGGTTTAGTACCCAAAAACATTTGAAAATATTTAACAAATGACTAACTTGCAGTAATAAATAAACATGCATGCTCTTCATATTTTAGTTAGTGTTGCACGCTCTCTTGAGAATTTCCTCACCCCTTCTCTAATGTGCACTATTAACGCTTTCATTTAATTTACTAGGTTCTACGCTCCTAACCCAATACTTGTTTTAACCCTTGAAATTTACCTACTCTAACCGAGTATACTTTGATTCATGATTTTTAAGTTATTATAAACGACAACTTAATTAAATCATTACCCTTTTTTATTTCATATAACATTCACACCTGTCATGCACATAATACATTTCACACTATGTATTAATCATCCCATATATAATTATTTACCTAATTATATATTTAATCATATTACAGTATTCACAAACATACTGAAATAACATTTAATACAACCTTTCGACCGAGTAACAATACTCACAAAATATAAGTTTTTCCCTAGTGCTATCCCACTAGGTGTATTCACATAACCTAGTTATCTAAGTTAGATTCGCTCACTAACTTAGTTTAACATACGAATTAGAGGCGGTTATATTCCTTTCCTGAAAGTGAGATGCCCCTCACCCATATAACAGACGCTATGACCTGGGATTATACTCACCCTACTCCTTAAGCTAGGGGATTCATCCACTATGCGCAACGTCCCCCTATAGCACTAGCGTATATACTAATAATATTCAATCACTGATATTAATGCACACACACACTATATATATATATATACTGTCACACTCCGAATATATATAAATATTAAATGTCCCGTCTACACCATGTACAAAATCCGTAACATAAGCCTATTTAATTTATTAACAGTTTATGGTCTAACTCTAATTATTAATTAATTCTCACATTAATTAATTAAGTCACCTTTGGTGTCTCCCCCACCATAAAATTGGACCTTCTCTCGTAGTCCGAATTAACCTCACCCGAGTCTAAATTCCTGACTCTCAAATTATTTAGCCTTCACCTAAATATGATTTATCTCTCGGTATTCCTCGACCGTTATCCCCGGACTTGTTCTCTACATCTATATTTAATCCTTTAGAACCCTTTACAAAAATTCAACCTTAGTGTGTCACACCTAATTTCTCCAAAACCAAACAAGTTTAAATTATGATTGCCACACTAAGTCGTCTCTAAATTCTAATTAACTTTATTCACCATTAATTAGATTTAAAACCCATGTGAAAATTTCTCACCAAATTAATTCATGGAAAAAAATTAAATTTAATTTTCTTCATAGAAAAGAAAACTGGGCGAACTGTCAAAATCTGACAACCCTCGATCGATCGACCCCAGACCTTCTATCGATCGATCGAACGGGTCTTCGTCTTCTTCGCGAAGATAGATTCTGCCATGGACAAGTTTCATAAAACCCTAACTCCTTCTATCAGCAGTCTAGGGACCTCCAGAATGTCCTCCAACGTTATCAATTCGTCCATTAACTACAATTCCTGAATTTAGGAAATTATTCATCTTTAATTTTTTACCCATTTACACCCCAAATTCCTTCACCAAATTCGTTTCTAAATATCCAGATATCATCCTACCAGATTTGTATCAATTTATAATATCATATTTCTACAAGTATTCTCATTCAAATTCGTAAATCAGATTATTATTTTCAAAACCTCATGTTTATGCCATGAACACCCAAAACGAGTTTTGATCAAACACATCACATGAATATGAATTGAAATACAGATTCAATACTATTGCAAGTTATCCACTTGCCTTAGGTTTCGTAGTGTCTGATTCGGAGATGAATTCCAAGGTTTAAGATGATCCTTGTTGGCTCTCTAGTGATCCCAAAACTGCCTTTAACTGCTATTAGGGTTCCTTAATACACTTAGCCATTTTCTAAAACTCTATCAGCCCTTTTCTTATTCCTTCTAATTCCTTAATTTACCTAAATCCCGTTTTTTGCCTAATGGGCCAAACCCAAGTGACCCAAATGCCCCCGTGTGGGCCCGACTATGTCTAAAAATGCCCCGTGACCCATTTACTACCCCAGGTACACTTTTTCGACTATCTCGGCCCATCCGGACTGAAACGTACACTCAAAATTGGCATCCGAATTAATTTATAAAAATACTTATCCCCTCACCCCTTTAGTCTATACCGACTCCCGGTTGAGATAAGTGCATATCCTGTCATTAATACTCAAAATGACTTAAATAAATAATTACTATTCACCTACTAATAAAATCCCGTAAATATTAACCATTCACTTCCCGATTAATATTTAAATAAAATTTCCCTAATTAATTCAATTAAAAATTACGACTCACAAGAAATTTTAAATTACCGAATTAATTACATATTTAATGCATAAAAATGCGGGGTGTTACTATTTTTCATAAGAATTTTTGAGAGAATTTCTAACACTTTGAGAGCAAAAATCTTTCTACCAAAAATTCCCATTTGTGTTCTTCATTTTCAGTGGATAAATTTCTATCAAACACAAAGTTTACATCCATGTAATTGTTTGATCCAAGATCATCGATATATATATTTGTATGAGATCACCATATTGACACCGGGTTATTTTTATCATCCCATAAAAGAGAAGTTTCCAACAAAGGAGTCCGTGTTTGAAGATTTGTGGTATGCATATGGTGGAAAAGCCAACGTGTGTTTGACGGTAGCCGAGTCCAATTGGTGGATTAAAAGACTGCGATCGATTCCAGAGTTATTTACTAGGTGGAAGTTAAAGAGCGAAGGAGCGTCAAAGTCTTGAAGGGATTCGAGTCGTTGTTGTAAGTTCTTTTGTGGTGCCTTTGTAAAAATACCTCACTTAGTGAATTTGTAGGCTGGGTCGTCCGAGGTTTTTCCCGTTATGGGTTTTTCTCGTACATCGTCGAGTAGTGTGATTGTGATTTTTTAATATTGCAAAAATTCACTTAGATGCATGTGTAGGTTTAAAAAGATAAAATTTGGTTTAATCACAACTGTAGTTTTATTTGGTGTTAATTAAGTTTTAGGTATGTTTAATTTAATTCAAGTCCAAAAACTTTATTAGTAAATATTCATGCTTGTTTGTATGGAATATAAAGAACTTGAATTGGGTTTATTAAGTTTAGTTTGAAAGAAAAATAAATATTTGTTTAATTGTGTTCAATTTTAATTTTGCGAAAAATCAAAATTTGGGAACTTTAATTGTTAAATTTGAAAGAAATATTGAAGCTTGATATATTGAGTGAACCATCCTTATTTGGAATTTTTAAAACTGGGGTATCATAGCACATAATTAGTGAAACCACCCATTTTAATAGTTTTATAAAATAAGAAGATCTAAAAACATAATTAAATTTTCACAAAAGAAAATCACAATAAGGGAACGAAATTCAGTTTTGATTTGATAAAAATTTTAGAACCCAATAATCTCATTTTATGAAATTTACTTTTATGTAATTATACAGTTATACCAATTAATTCATTTGGTTGCATTCACAGAGATCACAAGTTGATTTATCCTTAATTATGCTTTAAATATTTAATTCATTGAGTGTGCAAAAAATTTTACTTTCATGGAACATACATGCACACACATTTAACATAATGTATGTGGAAATCAATGCAAATAAAAATATTATATGCAAAAACTTAATGGATGATCAAGGGTCTAAATATAGATATATACATAATAATATAATATTTGCAATTATTGATTAAGACACTTTGATGTCTTCCTAATCTAACATCATCTAAATATTAGTGTTGAAAATTTAATTCCTAATTATATTTGGACCTTTGGGTAACCAAATATATATATCTTACACAATAATCTAATTTATCGAAAATGTTATTGTCACATCCATAATCATCTATCTAATATTCAAAACTTTATATTAAAACTTTTGGTTAATACCAAGTAATACATAACATGAGTGTCTGAACAACCATTTAATGATAAAAAAATATATATGTATTCATTTATACCATAGAATATGGAAAAATATTTTATCTCCAAAAATTAAAAACTTTGAATTATCACTACAGTAACATAAACAATCTCTTCAAGATCACTCTCCATTTCACGGAATCGTAAAATCAATTTTTAAGCGAGAATTATTAGCGTTGACATTATTACCAAAAATGGCAAAAATACATTTTAAGGGGTATAAACAACATGAAATCACCAAGATAGGTTGGTTCCCATTGTTTACAATGGGTTTTGTTTATTTTAACATTTCAGGTAACCACATAAATTTCATAAATTTCTGAACAAGAAAAAAAATATGTAGCTGAAAATGTCACTAAAAAATTCAGGGATCTATCAAAAAAAAAATTACTCGAATCCTTTTTGTAGGCAAAAACTTCTTATGGACAATCACGGAATTAGAAATCTAAGCTCTGATACTACATGTAAACTTAATTGAAAGAACACAACCATAAACTGTAAAACATAATTTAATTAATGAAAACGCTAAGTGATTAATTAATTAAACATGATATGGTTCTTTAAAATTAGATCTTGAATCATCATGAAAATTACACCTTCAAATCATGTCTTTCACCTATAATCAATATGCAGAACATAAAACAATACTGTAATCACATAACTCAAATCATAACTATGAATTTAGAATTCGTTCTCGTACATTTATTATGTCATTGCCAGAAAGATTAGTGAAGCAGTTAACCTGAATGATGATTTTCGGACCCGATCTTCATCTTGTATACGGAAAGACATTATTCTAATTTTAGCGCATTCCAACGGTTTGATCTTATTTTATGGCCAAATGCTATTCTGAAAATTAACACACATTTTAGTTTTTAGATTTCTCTCCCTTGCCCTATGATTAGGTTGTCTTTTCATCTCTAAATGATGAAAAATGAGCCACTTATTTATAGGCATGGATATGAACCAAATCTACGATAGTCACTTAATCTCAACCATCCATCAAGGTAGATAACCCAAAATATTTTTAACTCTTGGTATTTAGAGTACCCTTTCAATAACCAAAGTGACTCTTAGTATTAATATAATTATGTAACACATTATGACACCCTACTTATTTAAATAATAGGTGGCCAACCCTCTACTAAAATAAAATAGAAATCTGAGTCGAGCTCATTCTTAGCATCACTATCGAAAACCAATTTAATACTAATAACCTATTAAGCCCGATGTCAAATTTTAAAAACTTATTAATTTTCCTTCATAAAACTTTCAATCAATGTAACAAACCATTCCATCTAATTTAAATACACACTCACCACAATAATAAAATGAATACTGCACGAAATGAAATAAATAAATTAATCGAATAACTCTTGGTAGATACAAATACAGTAATCCAACTGACACTGAAATAAAATAAAGTTCGAATAAAACAATATATGTCTAGCTCGATGATATGCCCAAAATAAATCCTGAACTAACCATCCTATCTAGATCAAAATTATAGAAACATCTAATTAATCCCCACAGTCATCCATAACTACTGCTTCATCGTATAAGTAAAAGGATCACTAATCGTGGCGTCCCTGTGACTGAGCATTTAAAAGGTGTTGAAAAATGATTTTTAATATGGGTCAAAGCCCTAAACCATTTGAAAATATTTTGCAACTGTTTAAAATGCAAGGATTCAAATGCAGTATAATCATTCATATTTAAATTAGTGTTGAAATCACATTAGATAATCCTCGCCCCTCGTATATAATGCACACCTAACGCATTTATTTTAATTCCCTAACTATGCTACCCCGTCTAACTAGCATAATCACTTAACTTAGTTCCACACACTAATCGTCTAGCCAAACTGTGGAACATGTATTTTACTTTACTTCACTTCTCATTTAGCTATCACATAAGATTTATCATTATAATTCTCAATTATAATCTTTTTATTAACCGATTCACATAGCTTTGCACTAGTTATAATTTCAATGTTCACACATTCGTTTAATTTTCACATATACATATATCACTCTTATATACGTATATAATATCACATCTCATGGACATACATATATATCACTTGCTATATACGTATAACTGGGTTCCTAGAGCTGAGACATCACGGATGCATTCCCTAGCATGCTATCGGGCTCCAGGAACATCACGTCCCATTCCTAGACCACCAGGATGGAATATCATTACCAAACCCAAATTGTAAACACATAACTAGAGGTGATCATAGACATAAATCTATGGGTCATTACCATAACACATTATTCCACTAGGCTCTACACTCACATACAGTGGTCATGCAATAATCCTATGACATGGGGAATCGACCCAACACATGTTGGTCCACACCAAGGTGGGCCTCCCACTACACGCAACCTCCAACAATAATATCCATTGAGTAGGTATGTTCATATATCACACACACACACACACACACACACACACACACATATATATATATATATATATATATATATATAAGCAACAAAACCTGCATAAATCACTCAAAGCACTAGCCCTCTTTATTTTCAAGCCTACTCCCGACACCCAAATATATTCAAGTATTCACTTACTTATTACAAATTCATAATTATTGTTATTTTGGCCGCTAAGATATTCTAATCTATCCCATAGCCTAATTCATTCAAAAATCTTAAACCGATTTCATTAATAATAATCTGAGAGTTATTCACTCTAAAACACCCGTGAGTTCGTACCCGGATTTGATTCCCGACTAGCCCTAGGTAAATATAATCTCCCCCATATTTTTTTACATAAGTCCTAAGTCACTCATTGAACTCGCTAAATTAATCTGAACCTTAAACGGTCCACAAAAAAAACCAAAGCAAACAAAGTAGGCCAAACAGTAGGGCCGAACTGGTTCGCCCTACTAACCCGAACCAGTTCGCCTGTCGAATCTGGTATGGGCGGACCTGGTTTGTTTTTTACAGAATTACAAAATTTCATATGCACCATATGAACACCATTCTTCATCCAAACCCAAAATAATTTTCCTATCAATTCTAAATGTAGTGATACACATTTTTACGGCCGAATTAATCCAATAACATTATAATTCATGGGATTCAATCTAATTATTTAACCTTCATTTACTTTCTTAATTCAATTTCAATATTCCTTCAATTCTCATAAGAACCATTCAATATCACATCTTCTTACATGAATCAATCTCAGATTTATTATGAGATTACAATCAAATTATCTTTCTATAATTTCGTTCCCCAAAATCCCATTTTTTACATGTAAATCCCACCCCAAAATTCATATTTCTACACCAACTATGATATGAATTATTATCACAACATAAAAAATCAAATCAAGATAAACACTTGACTTTAGATAGTAGATATTCTAATTTTCCCTCTACGAATCTTCTTTGCACAAGAGTTTGATGCCCTAAATTACTCCAACTTTCTCCCCGGAATGATTCTCCACACCTCCTCTTTGGTTATCCTTTCTTTTTTCTCTAAACCCTAGATCTTTTGGAATGGTGGAATGGATGACCACTCCATCCACCTTCCCTAAATATAACCTAAATCTTGAAATTAGGCTACATTCTCAGTATAAAATGACCCAAACGCCCTTAAGCAGGTCTCAGTTAGTCTAAAAAACCCCCGGGATTCGATTACCACCCCGGCCACCTAATTCTAACTATCTCGACCCATACTGGATTATCAGTGCACTAGAAATCACCGTCTGAGTTGCCTAACATAATTTTCTCCTCTTATTCTCAACAAGACCCCACGCGCGCGTCCCGAATGAGACACCGTCAAACTCGTCGATTTTACTCACTTACAATGTAATGTAAAATAACAAGTTTTCATTTACTTATCACACAAGTAAATATAATAACACATACATATTAATTCATATACTCTATAATTATCATTAATTCAGTTCCCTTTATTTCTCAAAATTAAGTAAATTACAAACACACATGTAATGTAAAATATTCTAAAAAATACGGGGGTGTTACACACATTATGAAAAATTATTATTTCAAATAATTTTAGCACCACTTTGTAATAATAACACGCCAAATACCATTATTTAGAGCTACCATTTTAGGCCAGAAGATGTTAGAAGTTGATTTCAATACTACAACCATCTAGAGTTCAACATCCTCATCAGTGATGGTAAAAGTACAATGCTTCAATATACCTTACTATGGCTTTGTAATCTCATTTGCATTTTTGCTCACACTTTATTCCATACAAAATCACAAAACATCAACTTGTGACTTCGCCTTGACTTTAAAATATTGAATGTTGGATTGAAAATTATTACTTGCACAAGTACAATGGTTCATGTTACAATCATTCAAAAGTTCTACATGATTGTAATTGAAATTATTTAATTTATATACACATTTGCAAATCAGGGCCGAGCAAATCTGGTTTGGACGTGATTCAAGTTCTTTGACCATTGTTTAGAGTATGTGCTTCATAGAGCAGAGCGATACCAATGTGTAGTGTTACAATGGTTGGGAACTAATATTATTGGTGACACCTTTGATAGTGAATAATGATAGATGCACCCAATGTTCAAAATTAGTGTCAAGGCCTTACGACCAGACGTTGATTAGCCGTGGAAAAGTTATAGAAACATTGGCCAATATTTGAACCTAAGCCTCAAACTTTGGAGGCTATAGCACATCGAGGCTAGCCTTAATGTGGATAAGTGAATAATATGTAAGAATTGATTTTTCTTATTAAAACAATGAGAGATAAAAGTGGTATTCTCATGAACCAAATTTTTTTAGCAAGAAGTGTAGTGAGAATTATGTGTCGTTATTTTCTCTTAAAAGTCGATTCCATTTGGTATTCATATTGGATAAGGAAATCTATTGGTATATGTTTAGTACATGTAAGAGTCCACTTTTAATGAATCTTGGTAGGTCCTCGAAATCTATTGAATCATTAATCCCTTTACAAAAACCCTCATTGAAATAACGAAGATCACATTAATGTCATAGTTATAAATGTAATTATCATAATTATAATTGTCATGTTAATAAATAGGTATTGTTCGTTAGTTGTTCTAAGTAAGTTAGTTGGTTAGTAAATGATTTTGTAATTAATATCCCTATTATATAAAGGGATATTCTCTGTGATTGTATGGATATTTAGGAATTCAATAATTAACTCTATTCTCAATTGCTTTGTATGTTCATCTATCTTAAAAACTAAAAATTAAGGTTTAATTGGTGACATTTGGTATTAGAGCGACAAAAATCCTGGATACCATTACTTTAATGGCAGAAGGAAACAGATAAAAATATTTACAAGAAGCTCTTAAGAAACAAGGGCTGATCACAGTGACGCAATCAAGAAATAAGGGATAGAAGTCTCAGAAGATCAATGAAAATTTGAAGAAGTTGGAGTTGAATTTGAGGGCTTTTCAAGAATTCTTGGGGCAAGTTATCACTAGTCTGAGCTTAAAAAATAGGAGGATCAATGAAATTGATGGCATAGGAGCACATAGCACCAAGAACTATTTTCTGAGAGATGAAGGGGAAATAAGTAGGAATGGCAATTGGGGACTTCAAAACCTCAATTACTCAAATGTCAAATGGCATAAGGTAGATTTTTCTAAATTTGATGGGTTAAACCATAGGGGATGGATCCGAAAGAGTATAATTTTTTTTCAATATATAAGATGGTTTGCATAGAAAAGATTATCTATTCTGCTATGTATTTTGAAGAACAAGCAGATATATAACACCAAGAATATATAGAGGAAAAAATGTGCATAAATGGGAAGAGTTATTAAAGGATCTTAGTTTATGATTCAAAGAAATTGGTCATGAGGATCTAATAGCAGAGTTCAATAAACTACAACAACAAGGAACAGTGGCTGAATACCATGAAAAATTCATTAAATTGAAGGCACATATGGTGGCCAGGCACAAATGATTAGAGGAGTCTTATTTCATATCTTGTTTCATGAGTGGGTTTAAGGAAACGATTAAAGAGGTGGTCTAGAAGTTCGATCCTACATCACTATCACAAGCCATAAACTTAGCAAATATACAAGAAGGAGTGCTAGACAATGTAATTAAGAATAATAAGTTTAAATCCCAGGAAAATTAGAGTGGAAACCAAGGACCAAGAAACTGGAATGGAAATTAAGGATCAACTTCCAATTTCAAAACCACTACTAGCCTTATAGCTATCCTTGAACCTAAGAAAAAAGTTCCATAAATGCTACCTGTCAAGAAGATCTCTTATGTAGAAATGAAAGAAAGGAAAGCCAAAGGGTTTTGTTGTTACTTGTAATACCCCGTATTTTTTACTATATTTATTTTGGGATTAATTAATTAAATTGCGTACTAATTGGAAATTAATCCGGGTTATAAATACTAATGAGATGCGAATTGGTATTTGATTATGTGCATATATGATTATATATGTATTTGGTATTATAAAATTTGTCGTGAGATTTATATACGGCATTTTAGAAATTTTGTTGAGACGCGTGGGACCGCCGCGCCACGGTATAATATTTTGTTAATAAAAGTGAATTTAAAATCTATAATCCGTATGGTCGTTTTGAGTGCGCCAACGCGTCCGGAAGGGTCGAGATAGTCAGAAAACACTAGCCGGGGGTATAGTTTGGGTCCCGGGGTATTTTTAGGCCATACCGGTAACTTAAAGGGTATTTTAGTAATTTGGTATTTTTGGGTAATTAAAAGTGACGAAAATTGAGAGTTGTAATCTGATAAGGATTGACCCCAACCAACCCTTATTAACCCAACAAGCTACGGAGGTTTATTAAAATTAGGTTTTCATAAGTTTCCCCAAAGCAAACCCTAGCCACCATAGCCTTTTGGAGAAGAAAGCTTGGAGAAGGAGAGAGAGAGAGAGGAAACTCTGCAGAAACTTCATCAAACCAACACCAAATCCGGAATCAAACCAAGGCAAGTGATTTAAATTACATTCCTTATGCAGTGAATGCTTTTTCCATGTTATAAACCTTGTGAATCAATCTTATATAAGAGTTAAAAGAAAACCCATGAAATTGGAAGATTGTTAATAAATTTTGGGATAGGTTTGCATGTAGAACCCTTGTTTGAAGGTTTAAATTCAGGGATTTCATATCTATGTGATGTTTTAACGGATTAAAATCTGGGAAATTTTGATGAGAAGAACCTAGGGTTTATGTTCTTGAAGAAAATTGGGAATTACTGTAGAAATTGTGATTTAATGATGTTTAGAAGATATTAAACCCTTTAATGATGTTAGTATAGCCCCTTAACATGTTTGAGGATGATTAGAGAACTCAATATATTGTTGGAACGAATTTTAGAAAAGGTTTGAGGAGTAAATATGGTGAAAAACGAATTGGGGAAAAATCTGGGCCGAAACTGGCCACTCGTTAGAAGCAGCCCCCAGGTCGTTCGAACGAGCTCGTTCGAACGAGATTCTAACGAGTTGACCAGTCGTTATTAACGAGTAGGGATTTTCGTTCGATATCTCGTTTGAACGAGATATCGTTAGAAGGGTCAGTTCGTTCGAACGAACTGGGATCTCGTTCGAACAGCCTCGTTCGAACGAGACTTCTAACGACCTGACAGTCCAAACTCGTTCGAAGCCTCGTTCGAACGAGACTTCTAACGAGTTGACAGTTTGACCCTTTTTGGACTGTTTTGATTTTTGGAGCCCCTTAAACTTGTTCGAGGATATAGATGACCTTCCTTTATTGATGTAAGGTTAGATTTGGGACTTTTGGATTATTGAGAGGAGTAAACTATATACGAGAGTTATATTCAAAGAACCATTTGGGTTGAGACGTGAGTGTCTACTACGATGTAAGGATGAATTATAGCGCGTATAATTACAAACCGGAATAGCATGAATTGTGATAATTATAGTTAGTACGAGAGTGCAATATGTACTACGATTAAAATATGGTATTACTAAGACATGTGTTTACTTAGTATTAGTATATGGATTGTTTGTATGACATACCTACCATACTTGCTATCACGGGAGGTTGCGTTCGCTTAGGACCCTCTAATCCTTGTGTGCCTACGGGGGGGATATAGACTGGTACCTTGATGAACATAGGTCATAGAAAGACTTATTGTGATATTAATAAGTCCGCTGACCATGGGAGCGTAGGTATGTGCGTGACCCATGTGATGGTGACTGTGTTCGCCTCCACTATTTGTGATTTGTGTTATCTAAACTATTCCTGAGAGATTCGGAATATGTGATCCTTATGTACGTGATGTACCGGGATGGATAGCAGAGTATGTGTGCACCATAGCTTAGATTGCGGGGTGCTTGTATCGTATATTTATGATGTGAATAATATACATTAAATTAATGGAAATCCTCATGTTAATGTTGTAAAAATATTACGGTATTGTTTCGAGATATATAATGAGTTAGCTGATAGTTATATCAATGGCATAGTTAGTAACTGAGTTTACGTTAAACCTCTATTAAATTACGAGCGTTGTTATGTTAAATTAACCGAGTAAAATGGGTAGAACCTTTGGTAGTCTAGCTAGTTACGTTGTCACTTAGCTAGTGGAAAGGGTAGTTATAGATGGGTACTTACGTTAGGAGTGCACAGTTAGACGATAGGTGAGAATGTCATGCGAGTGTACGTCCTAACATGTACTTTGCATTTAATGTTTTAAATGTTTTTAAAGCACTTGCAGGTTTTTTAAAATATAACTCCACATTCGGGCTCTGACCCGTTTGCTTTTCAAATCTCTTTTTCTTTGTAAAACCATTTTAGGTGCCCAGCCACAAGGACACCAAGCATAGGATACTCATTCAGGTGACGAGCTGTAGTTGCTTGTGGAAGCTACAGGGATTTGCATGTAGACGCTTCTATCTTTTGGATTCCAGAGTCACCATCTATCCGTTGTAGGGCATGTTGCCCATTTCTATTTAGAGACATCTTTTATACTTCAGTTTTCAGACTTTAGCACGTTTTATTATTGTTTCAGTTCATTTATTTCAGTTATGGGATTGTAGTGAGGGGTTTCCTCCAGACTTTATTTACTCTATTGTGATGGTTATTCGTTTTACTTCAGTATGGTGAATGGTGTTATTTATTTCTTCATTACACTTGTTTCATGTTAATCAGACTTAAGTTAAAATTTGGCAACTTGCTTTTTAAATACTAGGTGGTTAGATATAATAAAAATGTTTTCGACAGTGATGCTATTAACTGAGCCAACTTGGCATTTTGAATTAATTTTATAAAGGAGTAGCTACCCGGTGTTTAATTAGTCGGGGTGTCACATTACTGTGATGAAAAATTTAAAACCAATCCATGTATGTAAGAGTAAATAATTGTTTATGATCGGCGCTGAGGAGGAGAAGGAGAAGAAGAAGAAGAAGAAGAAGAAGAAGAAGAAGAAGAAGAAGAAGAAGAAGAAGAAGAAGAAGAAGAAGAACAAGAAGAACAAGAACAAGATATTAAATTTCTAGACCAAGAAGAGATATAGAGAATTCACTTCATGCCTTAACGGGAAATGTGGAACCCAACACTATTAGAATCAAATGATTTATTAACAAGAAACCATTAATAGTGCCCATTAATAGTGGAAGAACTCACGATTTTATCCACCTGGAGATAGCTCAACAAAGTGGTTGTCTAATTGAAGACACAAACAATCAAGTTGTAACCATAGCTAATGGAGGTACGCTAGTCAGAAACACAAGATATCCAAAATTTACATGGGTTATACAAGGTTAGGAATATATGGAAGGTTTGAGGGTCATTCCTCTTGGAGGATGCAATATTGTGCTAGGAGTTAATTGGCTCATGCCATTTGATCCTGTACTATTTGAATTCAAAAATCTCAGATTATCTTTCATGAAGGGTGGAAAGAAGGTGGTGTTAAGAGGAACTCCTTAAGAGGCTAGATTGCATGATATCCATGGAAAGTAATTCATGAAGTTACTCAAGAAGACTTACTAAGGGTTCATAGGCAAACTCTTTGCCATCACTGTAAAAATAGACAGAGAGGCAACCTCTATTCATCCATCAATTTATCCTCTTTTAGATATGATTATAGCGGTGTTTTTGCTAAACCTAAGGGTTTACCACCACCCAGATCCCAATACGATCATATCCCACTCAAACCTAGTATAATTCCAACAAACCAAAGACCATATAGAGTACCTAATCCAAGAAATGCATAAAAGTGGTATCATTTAAATAAGTCATAGACCCATTGCATCACCCACACTACTGGTTAAGAAGAAGGATGGAGCATGGAGATTTTGTGTTGATTATAGAAAAATAAATGAAGTCACTATAAAAGATAAATTTCCTATACAAACCATAGAGGAGTTGCTAAATGAATTATTTAGTGCTACTTATTTTTCTAAGCTAAACTTAAGATATGGATATCACCAAATTCGATTATGTGATGAGGATATGCACAAAATAACATTCAGGAAACACCATGACCATTTTGAATTAAGTTCATGCATTTTGGGCTTACAAATGATCCAGACACATTTCAAAGCCTCGTGAATGATGTTTTCAACGATTTTCTGAGAGATTTTATTCTTGTATTTTTTGATGAAATACTAGTGTTTAGTCATACTGTTGAAGCTCATGCAACACATTTACAAGCAATGTTGCAAGTCCTGAGGAACCATCATCTATATGCCAAAAAATCAAAGTTCTCTTTCGAACAAGATAATAATCAATATCTGGGGCATATGATTTCATCATAAGAGGTGGAAACAGATCCAAAGAAGACTAAAGACATGGTTAATTGGCCAACACCACCTTTTGTCAAAGTAGTTAGAGGGTTTTTAGGACTAACTGGATTCTATAGGAGGTTCATCAAAAGTTATGGAAGCATTGCCAGACCATTTACTGTCCTACTAAAGAAGGATGAGTTCAAATGGTATGAGTCCACTAGCAAGGCATTGATAGATTTAAAATCAACCATAACAACTGCTCCGATACTAGTACTTCTTAACTTCCAACAACCATTTATAGTGGAGACAGATGCATCCTCAAGGGGTTTAAGAGTTATTCTGAGATAAGAAGGAAAACCAATTACTTTGTTAAGCAAATCATTAGGTCCTAAGAATTTGAAACTACCCATTTATGAAAAAGAGATGTTGAAAGTCATCGTGGCTGTCACTAAATGGAGAGATTACTTGATGGGGAATAATTTTATCACGAATCACCAAAGTTTGAGTTTTTTTAAGGAGCAAAGGATTACTACACTACTATAACAAAAATGGTTATTAAAAATAACAGGGTTAATCTATGAAATCAGATATAAAAAGAAAAAGATAGTAGTGTAGCTAATGCTTTGTTAAGAACAGATTATGATTAAGGGTGAAACCATGTTGAATATAAGAAGTGAAAAGTAGCTACAAGGGAGATCCATTAGCAGAAGACCACATTCCTAAATTGTTATTGGATCTTAACCAATTAATATAATTCTCACTATGGAAAGGAATCTTAAAAAGGGAAATAGACTATATGTAGGACAAGGTAGAGAAATGAGAAATAAGATCATAGAAGCAGTTCATCAATCACCTATAGGAGGAAACTCAAGCATAGAGGCCACTTACCAAAGATCACACTAATACTTTTACTGGCTAGCTCTGAAAATCCAAATTAAAACCTATGTCATCAATTGCGATATTTGACAGTTGAACACATATACCCTCCTGGCCTCCTACAACCACTTCTAATCCCACAATAACCATATACTCACATTAGCGTTGACATTATTAAAGTATGTCCCATTTATGAAGGCAAGGATGTCATTATGGTAGTTATTAATATATTCTCCAAGTACATTCATTTCTTAAGCCTAAAATGAGGTAGCCAAGTCATTCTTAAACCACGTCCATAAACTACATCGGGTCGCACAATCAATAGTCTTAGACAGAGATATAGTATTCACTAGTAAATTTTGGACTGAATTCTTAAACTACTAGGAACATATCTCCACCTCAACATTGCTTATCATCCATAATCCTACGAAAAAACTGAGAGAGTAAATCAATGTTTATTAACATACCTAAGGGGCATGACCAGTCAAAGGCCTATTAAGTGGCACAAATGGCTCAGCCTTGTCGAATAGTGGTACAAAACCACTTTTCATTCAAGATTAAAGGTCACACCCTTTCAAGCCTTATATGGGTTTCCTCTACACCAATTGTCTATTCTAATAGCTATTGATATAATAGTGATAGCATTTGAGGATTTGATGAAATAAAAACTACTGATAACCCAACTACTCAGAGAAAATTTGGTTTAGGCTCGAAACAGATTAAAATAGAATGCTGATAAGAATAGAAATAAAATACAATTTGAGGTTGGGGATCTAGTCTACCTAAGGATGCAACCATACAAGGTGATATTAATGGAGAATCAAAGAAACATAAAGCTGTCTATAAGATATTATGGAATATTTCCATTCATATAAAGGATAGGTCAAGTGTCTTACAGATTGCAATTACCATCTAGGAGTAGGATTGACCCAGTCTCTCACGTCTCCCAATTGAAGACGAATCTAGGCCAAAACATCTTCTCCATGCCCCAACTACCTTTAGTATGATCTAAAGGCCAATTAATTGTGGAACTAATTGTTATTTTGGATAGGAGGATGGCTACAAGAGGTAACAATCTTGCAGTACAAGTTCTCATTCAATGGTCCAACTCAATTCCGGATAATGACACATGGAAGGATTGGGAGAACATCAATAATCATTTTCCAACTTTGGATCCTTAAGGACAAGGATCACATTTTGAAGGGAGGAGTGATTTTCAAAGCTATAACTATAATTCTCACAATTATATATAACATTTTAATAAATAAGTATTGTTAGTTAGCTGTCATAAAGCAGTTAGTTGTTTAGTAACTGATTCTGTAGGTAATCTCCCTATTATATAAATTCAATGTGATTGAATGGATATTTAGAAATTTAATAATACACTATATGCTCAATTGTTTTAAATGTTCATCTATCATCAAAACTCGAAACTAGGGTTTAATTGGTGACAAACAACTCCGAGGGGACTAGTGACATGGTCTCTTACCTCATAACCTAGAGGTCAAGATATCAAACTTCAAATCATATTGTGTGGGTGTGGGTGTGGATTCAAGATTCTAAACAAAACCTTGGGATTATTCAAGGGCTCAAAGAGGTCTGGATAGCCAAGATTTTTAAAAAAATACTAAATATCACATTGACATTTCAAATTTGAACCTCAAGTTTCAATGGGTCATTCTAATTGAGTCCTCGCATATAACTTAGGCAATATTCCGATATTAAAGCCTATATGTCACTTATGACATGCATGTTGGTTTTCATCATCTGATGTATTGATGAAGATCAATTTTTGTCACTAAGATTATGTCCCATATATAAAGTCATCCCAAAAGAAGTAATATATATTGTATTCGAGTTATTCTACAGTTCTTTCTTATATCCTTTCCCTTATTTTCACGTCTCAGCTCTCGAGTTTACATTCAGTTTGCATGATTTTAATATACTCCATTCTGATTATTTTGTCAAACTTTATTTTCTAGGGAGTGCATGTTTTTAAATGTCAATTTTGAGATGATAACTTTCCTAAATTATCCTTTTGCGGGATTAATTTTAAAAATATCACATATATATTAACAATGTAAACTTCTACATTTAAAGGCTATGTGTATACTTATATGTTAAGTAAACTTATAGAATTTATGTGCTTAAAAATTTAGGTTATCCTAAAACAAATATATATTAACTTTACGTACATTAATTATTTTTTTATTTATCTCCCAACTCCCTAGGAAACACAATAATTTTTTTTTTGGTTTAAGGATTTGTCGACCAAGACAGAGCAAAGGCCCATACATTGTGTTATGTACTTAAGTTATGTGATTAATTGTTGTGTTAGCCAGGGAGTTGGGAGATAAAAATAAAAATTATTGAAATGTGTTGGATATGTATGTAGATATTATTGAACTTGTTAGTGATTCATACATGTATCTAAATATTCAATCATTTCCATTTACAAGATGATAACTAATTATTTGAAATGTTTTAAACATTATACAGGTATAAGTAATTATGTTAAAATATAATTACATTATGTATATTTGAGTTGTGCAGTTCTAGAGTATAACTAATTGCAAACCCGTGCGATGCACGACCACATTGTCCAAAACAAATAAAATAAAAGATTATCGGAGAGCCATGGGAAGAGGTGAGGGAGACATAAAGGACATAGAGAGAGAGAGAGAGAGAGAGATTTTCTTTAGGAGTAGTGAAATGAAGAATCATGTTAATGTTTTGGTTTGTACAAGTGAAAAACAATTGGTGATCATAAGAAACAAATGTAAAAAATTTCATCTATAGCTTATCCAGATGTGGTGTTCTTCTGACTCAACTGGAATAAAATTTACTAAAAGATTCCATACCGAAAATTATATTTCATTATCAAAAAGTAAACTATCACAAAATGCAACAATTTTATAAAAGTTTAATAAAATATCCACTTCTCTTATGTGGTGTTCTTCCGGCTCAACTGGATTAGAATTTATTAGAAGATTCCATACCCAAAATTATGACTTAAAAATTGCAGAGAAATTCTAATAGATCCAAGTCAAAAACAGTGTTATGGGGGAAATGTCCTATGTAAAAAATACTAAGGGTGGTGATACAGGGACCCAGTTCGTGGACACATTTTCTAAATCTAATGACGTTTCAGATACACATTGGGGGGATTTTTACATCACATAGGGTTCATTACAAAACACGCCCAATCCTTGTCTGACACACCACTAGGTTTAGAAGGCGTGTCCACGAACTGGTCCCCATATCTTTACTCGAATACTAAAAGTAAAAAAGAGAAGAAGCTAAGACTCTTACCTCTTACTATTATGTGGTACCCATAATCTAAATGTTGTAAAGGAATTAGTAACTATCCCACTAAAGCCAGTTGATCAACTTGTTGCGTTTGCAATATGAAGCCGGATTTTTTTTTATCGCAGCAATATTGAAATCCAGTTTACTTAGACTGAATAATGTCCTTATTCTGGGTACATCCAAAAAAATTACAATTTATTATCTTTTTTGTATGAACTTTAAATATTTCATTGGACTCCTAAAAAAATCCACTCAAAATGATTTTATTCCTAAAACAACTAACCGTAATAAACAAAAGAAATTCTCAAAATATCCTTATATCGAATTTGATGTTCACCCCACAAATCTAAGGTTAAAACCATAAAACATTTAGACAACCACCAAAAAAAATATCAGAGGTCGACCATGAGTACCTTTGGAAGGTAATTTCAACAGTCTGCATTAGTTTGGTCCACTTTAAGGTTGATACATATTTTATTATGAGTGAGAAAGAGAGTTATAATATACATAAAGAAGGCCACAGTGACACAGAAAGAGAGAAAAAGACGAGGCCTTTCTTTGCTGGTTTTTTTTTATGAAATGTAATAAGTTAAGAAAGGGGAAAAGCCCAGAAAAACAGACTAAAAAAAAGGACGGAACAAACTGGCTTCAAAATAGCCCAGACACTACAAACCCAACAAACAAAATCAAGCACACACCTCAATCCTTACAAGAAAAAGCCCAGCCCTTACAGAAAATCAACCCGCCTAATAATCGCCCCAACCCAAGACATGTACAAAGAGGAAAAACTGGGAATTCTCTAGATGCACATGCGTCAGACATCGCATAAATCAATACCGCGTGTAAAGAAAATAACCAAACAATTCAGACCAAAACCAAGTGCTCAAACTAGACGCCCACAAAATCACTCAAGCCACCAAACACTTATACACAGCCTTCAGAAAAAATCAAACGAACCCACCATTCTTCACTCTCTTTCAAACCCAGTAAACATACTCCAAAACCATCACTGATTTCATCAAAACTCCATAACAGCCTTTGTTGGTATTTCCTCTTCTGTAATGGATGCCAATGTTTGAAGCATGGAAGCAAAAATAAAAGCCTAACTCAGAATGGTGGCGCCCGTAACCCGACATATATTTATCTCTCTCTATATATATATAAAAGAAGGAATTATACCTTGAAAATCAAAGAGGGTCCTTTCTAAGGCGAGTGTTTTCAAGCATGGAAGAAAATTCCAAAACTCAAAACTAAAACCCAGTTCAGAATGGCGGCACCCGGAAGCAAAATCCAAAACTCAAAATAAAAACCTAGTTCATAATGGTGGCACCCGTAACCCTATATATATATATATATATATATATATATATATATATATATAGAGAGAGAGAGAGAGAGAGAGAGAGAGGAGAAATATAATGAAGCAAATAGGAAATGGAGGGAAGAGGAACGATCTTTTGAAGATGAAAGGACCGAAAAAATTATAAATGTGGGGGTGTCAAATGATGGTTGAGAAAGATGTAGGAAGTTTAAATAAGGTAATGAAAATCAATAAGAAGAGAAATGACACGTGGATAGCCTTGTTGAAGAGAAGAAATCACTCTTGTATAGCATTTTAGAGTATTAGTTTAGATTGTGTTGATATATATTTGTTTTATGTAAGAATGCATGTATATTATATTTAATATAACAAATAAGAATGGAATATATCCGTGCATCACACCGGTTATAAACTAGTTTATCAATATTTTTATCCATAGTAAATGCTCAAAGTAATTATTGCTTCATGTCTGTAGGTGCCAGGTTGGTTTTCACACTCTTGACAACCATTTTAGAGGTTTGATGGATCCTATATGCATTGGAGAGCTTGGCCACATTATTTAGAGAATAAAAGGATGAAAATGAAGTTGGTTGTTTTCACTAATTATCATTGTATTTAATGGAAAGTTATGAGAAATTGTATATCTATGTTGATGGTGTTGAAATTATTCGTCTTCAGAGAGGGGTAGTTTGACATTGCAATTGGTTGCCTTCACAAGGTGAGGTTTGGTTTCAAAACTATAGAGCAAGCGCTGCTAATACGGAATAGTATATATCCTAAAGCATTTAAAACAATTAAACACTTAATGAGGATATAAGTTATTTTGATATCAAGTTGGTGTAGAAGTTGTAAAAATGGTGTCTCAACTTTTATGTGAAATTGGTGTATCAGATATGTTTATTGTATATATGTTGATTCCCTTTGATTTATTGATGCTATTTTTTTGTGTGAGGCTACTTTTATTGGATGTTGATACCTTAAAAAATAGTATTATTATCTCATCTTTGTACTTGAGTGAAAGCCTCCACATGCAAAAGAAACTTTAAAATAGCAATGTCTTAAAATATTCTTATCTATCTAAAATTGGATAACACCAAATATATAAGATAAAAGGGTTTTACCTACTGAAAATTTGAGGGGAAGGGGAGTGGTAGTTAAAAATGATCCTAAAAAGTGTGTTGGCGATTTTACTTGAGTCGAAGCTTTGTGTTATTTATTTTATGATTTGTTATCTTAATTGAACTTGATCTTGAATCTTTCTTTCAATGGTGTTCATTATTTTTTATTTTGCATGACCGAGATATGATCTTATGTTCTTGATTAATGCTCTAATCATGTTAATATCCTTCTAAAGATAATATTTTCTTGATTATGAACATTGGACATAAAACTCGAATTTGGTAACTTTGATAATATTGCTTATTTTTTTACTTATTAAAAGGCATCTTGAATTTTTTTTTATCTTATTTCATAAATGTTGTTGTGCTATGTAAAAATATTTATTTGAGATAAATTGTTAAAATCTTTATCGTTATCATTTTCTTTGCATCTTATTGTCATTTTCTCCATATAGTATATCTTGCATGTTTTTTCGAAAGATCATTTTAAAATTCGTGTTTGGGTATATTGCTCTTTGTTGAGTGATAATTTTGTTGCTATATGCTTGCCCTCGTTTAGTTTTAATTGACTTTAAACTTAATGTTCCTTACTCATGTTCTTAGAGTACTGACTGTAATATTGATACAATACTTCCTTATATGTTGATATCATTGTTTCCACATTTAGGATAAAAATTATACATTATCCAAAGATTTTTTTTATCATCATTGTTTTGATCATATTGCATAGGATGCTAGAATTAAATGCATTTACATATTATTTGTTATCTCCTAAAACTAATATACTTAAATGGGCCTTAGCAAGAGTACGTTAATTATGAACAATAGTAGATAAAGAGATATAAATCGTAGAATTGCTAATCTAGAGCAAATAATAGAGCGAGATGAGAGAGAAAGATATGGAAATTTACATGTAGCTACAACCCTTATATCTTCAAAGCGCGGTGGTGAATGGAATGGAAGACAGTGTTCTCGAGTAAGAAACTAGTTCGAGTACATGAAACAACACGATATGTCCGTAGGGGGGCTTGAAGATAATCTCGAGATTAGAGATATTCCCCCCAGCTAATATAATAGACTCAGGGGATTAAGGCAGCAAAGCAGCTCAAGCGATGCAACTCAGTGAGGTAGCTCTAGCAATGCAGCTCAATAAGGTAGCTCAAGCGATGAAGCTCAGCGAGGCAGCTCAAGTGAGGTAGTTCAGCATGGCAGCCTAGGGAGATCTTCCAGTAAAGAAACTGTCCGAGAGAGCACATCCTTTAGTTCTATTGTTTTACTTAGTCTTGTTGTATCTTTTATTTATATTGACTACGATCTGTAACGATTATAATGTTATTTAGTGTGAGGTCAAACGGTACTCACGAGAGACCAGGCCTGGCAGGTCCTGGGAGAGCTTTCATGCTCTATCGAATGACCTTGCCGTGAGAACTTCAGAGGGACTTGATTTGGAGGATTGATAAGTGAGGCAACATTGAGGCTTGTCCTGACCATCTTAGATACACTTGGTAAAACACCAAAAGATCTTGACCGTGGAACCTTGGGTGGAGCATCCTTGAGTCCCATCATGCGTTGAGTTGTAAACCACTTGTGCTTTCTACTTAATGTCACATCTACTATAGGTGATGTCACTAGACAACTAAGTAATGTAAAATATACACTTGAGTAAACTACTGTGGTATTTAGAGGTTGTCAGATAGTTGGTGGGCCACCTCTATGATGACACCCCCTGGCACACAGTGGTTAGGCAAAAGGCATGTCTTGGCATTTAATGCTTATGACGTGGAGTAGACTAGTCCATCAAGCATTTAATGTTTAAGACATAAAGTATGAAGGATATCTTTCATAGTTGTAAAGGATCGGGGAATATCGGGAGTGGTGTGGGGGTTATTTATTGGCCTCAACCACTTTTAATAAGGGGAGTTCTTTTCAAGAGATTTTTGGCTAGAAAGAGAGAGTATCATCAGAGAGAAAGAAGTTATTGCAAAACCAGAGCTCTTACTCACCCACCATTGATCATTGACTATGAAGCTTTTAATATCTGACTGCAGACCTTTGAGGGTTGGTGCGTTTGGTTACCTACCAAGGTTTATCTAGGGTGCATACTTCTCTCTCCCTCTAAATGAGTCACTACTGAGTTCATTATTATCTTTTGAGTTATACAAGAGAGATTTGTGAGTTCAGACTGAGTTTATTTTCACTAGGTTGTGATTGTGTGTCTTGTAATTACTCAAGAGTGTTACCGGTTAACTTATCATTATTATACTCAAAAGGGGTTATACCTCCATATAATCTAAACTAACCTCTTACATTTGTCGACTCTGCTGGGGAGGTATTCTTCTAGCAAAATATTATGGCGTAGGATAACGTTAATCGTAGACTCAACTTTGATGATGTCCAATGCAATAAGGAACCTGCGGTAAGGGAGCTGGAAGCTCCCAGAAGTGGGGTTCCTCCTCAGCTAGAGCTTCCCCAAGATCCAACGATAACTGGAGTCCCAAGGATGCCCAAGATTCTACTAGTGTTGTCCTAGGACCAGCACAAATGACCCTCCTCATGGGTAAGTTTTTTGAGTTTCTGCAGACACCTAAGGTTGCCACGGTCCTAGGAGGGGGAACACATCCAAGAACTTTTGTGACACCTAGGGTGGTCCCAGTAGCTCTGATGAACCCCACTTTGGTTGTTCCCAAAGGGATTAGACCCATAGGCACACCACCCACTCCTGTGTCAACGACAGGCGTAACGGGTGTAACCAGCGTTCCATCAATGGTCACTCTAAATGCCACAGGCATTCCATCAATGGTCCCTCTGGCCACTCCTCTCACGGTTGAGAATACTCCGTCGTCGGTGTTAGAAGAAATGAGTAATGAAATGAAAAAATAGATGCTAAAGATGATAGAAGCCTCCTCGCAATCAGCCAGTGAGGTGGCTTCAATGTATGATGATTTTTGCACACCCTATTTCCAAGAATACAATGATGAGCCTTACCCTAAGGAATACATTCATCCCATCTTAGAGAAATACACTGGAAAAGGGGGGAACCCGAAGGAGCACATCAAACGTTTCATCGAACACCTAGGGGCTCACTGTAATAACAAGAAGCTCAGGCTGAGGGAATTCTCAAAATTATTAATCGATAAAGCTTATACATGGTACTCTCATTTGACACCAAAAGGTGTTTCGATGTGGGAATAAATGCATGTTTTATTTGTCCAGAGTTCTTTCTGGAAAAAGATGAGTTCACGTTAAAACAGTTGGGCAGGGAGAAGCAACAACTGGGAGACGATGTGGTGGCTTATGTTTGAAGATTCAGGGAGAGGTCCCTTGACGTGAAGGAAGAAGACAAAGAGTCCAAACTATTATAACTCTATGCTGAGGGTTTGTTCCCAGAGTACATCTGTCACCTGATTAATGAAACTCGCGAAGGGACTTTCACAGCATTTATAAAAGCAATAAGGAATATCTTATTGGTAGTTCGGCCAAATCCTGTTGCTTTACCATTGGTGTTCAGACAGTCCGGACTACCCGTTACAGCACGCGGACAGCCCCCATGGGTGGGATATGTCGATGGAGGTGAAGGAAGCAAAAAGCCGAAGAAGGATAATAAGAGAAAGTTTAGGAGAGATATGGAAGACCCACAACAATTACCCTGCACAGTTAAGGTGGTTGTTAGCTGTTACAATGCCATGGTTTAAGGATGAACAATGTATAAACCTAAGGGCATCCCTACCACGGAGCCAGATGCGACAACGAGAGAGGATCCTAAATATTTCCAGATCCATCGAAAGGTGGGTCATCCAACGCAGATCTGTTTCATGTTGAGAAAGATTATCAGCAAGCACATGAAGACCGAGAGTTTATAGATACCTTAAAAGAATAACGTGAACTTTAACCCCTACCACCGCACTGGGTGAACCTAGTGATTGCCTATGATGAGGAGGCAGAACGATAGACGAGGGAACTTGAGTTCCAACAGGAGGATTTTAAAGATGCCTTAAAAGATTACACAATAGGCATGGACAATGTGGTCATTACCTACGATGAGGCAAATGCGAGGGACGCAGAGGAGGTATACAGCCTATAAGGGAGGAGGTGAACCCAATTTTAGAGTATCAAGCTATTTTGCGATCACCCAAGTTCTCATGGTTCTATGACCAAGTGGGGATACCGAAGAAAATCCATTTGGAGATAACGCAGGAAATTTTGGATATCACAAAAAAGAACGCAGTACCCTCGTTAAGATGGAAAGGGCCCATGGACAGGCTGGTGAGAAAGTTCTTGTCTGAAGTAACTTTTGAGATTCCCACAAAATATGCCACTGTATGTAACGATAAGTATCAACGGGTTAAGCTTCGCGAGGGCACTAATGGATGGAGGTTTATTGATAAATATCATGCCTGTCAGTTCCTTCCGGATAGCTAACATTTCGGAGGAAAGACTGATACCAATGCCTTTGATGATTTTTGGTTACAATAATCAATCATCCTAATCCATCAGGTACATGAATGTGGGATCAACAATGAAGGAACAAAGGGAAAGGTAGTAACGGAAGAAGTTCACTTAGCTAATCCCAAGAAGAAAAATTTGTCGAAGCAACTTAGAGATAGGATGAGACCCATAATGGGTCCGATGGATCACAAGACCCAATGACAGAGTGTGTTGAGTAGGTTTTTCAGGTAATAGGCTGGCTGAGGCTTCAAGATAAAGGAAAAGAAAGGTAATCGTAATGGCGAGCATATAATGCAAAAAGAAGATTACTGAGGATGGAAGAGTGATCTACCTTTTATAAGGGTGTGAGTGGGCAGCCGAAGAAGCCGATTTAGAGGCTGACCCGATATATGAGTGCTTCTTGGTGGACCAACAAGGGCAGTGCATGGTCATTGACAACTCAAATATACAGGAGTTTATGGAAGATATAGCCGAAGAACCAGACTACATGACGGATCACTCGAAACCCCAGGTTCAAGAGTTAGAGCAATTAAACCTGGTGAAAGATGGATAAGATGCGAGGTCCATCTTCATTTCTAAGGATCTGAGCGCATCAAAGAGAGAAGCCTTGATTGAGTTGATTATGGAATTTAGGGATGTCTTTGCGTGGAAGTACACAGAGATGGAAAGGTTAAACGAAGAGGTAGTTGCCACAAACTAAATGTTATACCTTCATCCATACCAGTAAAGCAATCCATAAGAACATGCAAGCCATAACTAGATTTAAAGATTAAGGAGGAGGTCCAACGGTTGCGAGCAGCTGGGCTTATTAAACCGATCCAACATCCACTATGGCTTTTAAGCATCGTTCCAATAGGAAAGAAGGATAAGAACCAAATAAGGATCTATGTAGACTTTGGGGATCTAAACAGAGCTTTCCTGAAAGATGAGTTCCCTCTACCCTCCATTGATAGCCTCATTGATGCGACGGCTGGTCATGAAATGTATAACTTCATGGATGGGTATGTGGGGTACAACCAAATCAAGATGGATCGAACTGACGTAGATAAACGACCTTTCGGACCCCATTGGGTAACTTCATGTACAAGGTGATTCCATTTAGATTAAAGAACGTTGGGTCTATCAAGGGACGATAATGGACATTTTTCATGATTTCTTCCACAAATTCCAAGATTTCTATGCGGATGATTTGGTCATCAGATCGAAAAAGGAGGAGTCGCATCTGAACAACCTAAGGAGGGTGTTCACTCACTGTAGAAAATACAAGTTGAAGATAAACCCACTAAAGTGTGCCTTCAGGGTCACAAGTGGGAAGTTCTTAGGGTTCGTGGTATATCGTCAAGGAGTACAGATGGACTAGGAAAAGCAGCAAGCTATCCTGGAAATGTTGTGTATAAGAATGGAAAAAGAGCTCAAAAGTTTCCTTGATAAAGTCTCCTGCCTCAGAAGATTTGTGCCGGGGTTGGCCGAGATAACTCACCAGTTAATGGAGCTATACGTCGAAAGGGAACAAAGTTCAAGTGGGAGGAAGCACATCAGGAATATCTTAACAGGTTGAAGAAGCTGCTGACCTCCCCACAGGGAATAATTACTCCAAAACCTAGAACACCGTTGCAATTATACCTTACATCTACCACCAGGTCCATCGGAGCACTCTTGGCATAGGAGGTCGATGGGCAAGAAAGACCAGTTTAATACTTGAGCAGAATCATACATGGACCAGAGTTAAGGTACAGTAATGTAGAAAGGCATTATTTAGCCTTGGTTTTCTTAGCACAAAAAATTAGGCATTATATGCTATCTTTCACGATTCATATCGTGACAAGATATGATCCAATTAACTTCTTGTTGGCCAGAACCATCTTAATTGGAAGAGCAGCTAGGTGGTTTCTCATCCTCTTAGAATATGACTTAAAGTGCATGGTTCCTCGCGTAATTAAAATACAAGCATATGCGGACATGTTGGAAATTTTCCCATATGGAGTATTTGAGCCACCCCGAGAGGACATCTCGGGGGACGACTTACTGGAAAATTTTCTAGAAGTTGACCTTGAAGAATGGATTATGCGATTCGATGGTTCTTCGACAGAGAAGAAAGGAGGAGGAGGGGTTATTTTCTCTAAAGGAAAGGAGGAATTTTGCCTTTCCTATAAATTAGATTTCCCTTGCTCTAACAACCAAGAAGAGTATGAGGTGTTAGTACTTGGACTACTGGAGGCCCTTCGAAGGGGCATCCGTTTACTATGTATCAAAGGTGATTCAAACTTGGTATTTCAACAAGTGAACGGGGAGTATGCGTTGAAGCAACTCAGTTTAGCGCCCTATAGAACGATCATTCAACGGATGAATAACCAGTTCCATTAGGTCAAGATAAGAAGATAACCTAGAATGATGAACCGACATGCTGATGCCTATGCCACTATTATGCAGAAGCTGATTAGGAAGACAGATACAACTACTATGGTGATCCAATAAAGAATATCCCCATCGATGATACAGTCAATCCTACCTATGGAGGGAGATTCAGATTGGAAAGGCGAAATAAAAAAATAGTTAGAGTCTGGGTAAGGTAAGATGGAGCTGAGAGAGCCATCACAGTACTTCATCAATCATGGAAACTTATACTTCAGAAACGCGAGAAGATGGTCATCAAGGTGTATTGGCCCAGAAGAGGCAGAACAAAGGTTGAGGAAAACGCATGAGAGACACTATGAAATAACAAAGATCCCCTTGTATAGGAGAGTTTAAAAGGAAGGATACTTCTGGCTAATAATGAAATAAGATGCAACTGAGTTACAACGGAGGTGCGATAAGTGCCAACTCTTCTTTTAAGCATCTGAATGTCACTTCGTTGATACTCAAATAGAGTAGAGGCAGCCTTATATTGACTTCATCAAAGATGGAATTATCCATGTGGAGAAAATAAATGCGATGGGACTCAAACGAAGGTCCCCACAATTCTATGTCCAAAATGAACAGCTCTATTGGAGAGGATACTTCAACAGGCCGTTAAGATGCATCACGAAAGAGGAGGCAACTGAAGTGTTGAAACAAGATCACGATCCAACCCATATCTGAGGGGTAAAGCTATATGATCAAATGATGACCTTTGGGTATTATTGGCCAACTATAGAAAAGGACTCTGTTGAGTTTGTGTGAAAGTGCAACGCGTACCAGCTACATGGGAATATGATCCATGCTCCTCCGGTGGATCTACATTCTTTGGCCACTCCATATCCATTCCATACTTGGGCATTTGATGTGGTAGGAGAGATACACCCTTCCTAAAGAGGAAAGATCTAGATATTAGTGGAAATGGAGCGTTTTACAAAGTGGGCCGAAGCGATACCTCTAAAAAGAGCAATGAGGGGCGTGGTGGCTAACTTCATCAATGAGTACGTGATTTGTTGTTTCGGGATCCCAAAAGCCATGCTCTCCGATAATGGAACCCCCTTCATCAACAAAGAGGTAACTACACTCACTAACAGATACTCCATCATCCATTATACTTCAACGGTGGCATATCCTAAGGGTAACGGGTAGGCCGAAGCGATTAATAATACCCTCGTAAATATTTTGGCCAAAACGATGGAAGATTTCCCAGGATCGTGGGATGAAAAGATTCCAGCAGTACTATGGGCCTACTGAACGACCAAGAGAAAACCCATAGGATAAATGCCGCTCTCCCTCGTGTATGGTGCCAAGGCAATCCTTCCAGTAGAGTTGGAGGTTCCTTCCGCTCGATATGCCTTGCGAAGCAGCATGCTCCCTCAGAGTAGACAGGTACAGTTAGAGGCGTTGGATAAACACAGAGGCAATGCGATGAAACACTTACAAATGTACACGAAATAACTCTCAAGGGCATATGATAACTTGGTGAGACCAAGGAACTTCGTTGAAGGAGACCTCGTTTTAAAAACAGTAGTGAAGCACATCAGAGGGCTTCCTCTACCAAAGTTTGTAGATAATTAGGAGGGACCTTTCATTGTGAAGGAGGCTCATGATTTAGTTTATTGTTTAATTTCAAAGATGGAAAAAGATAAACCCTTTGGGATTAATAAAAAATGGTTAAAGGTATATCATGTATAAGCGGTAACCTTAGAAAGATGATTTATCTAGTTGTCATGAAAATACAAGATGTTTTTGAAGTTATACTGTTTGTTGCAACTAAAGTAAGATGGAAAATTGTAAAACTTTTTTTTTGCAAGTAGTTATAACACAAAGATGACAAGAAAACAAGATAAACTTATCTTTCATTCATAAATTGAGGAGAGTATTACAAAATGGGGAAATACTGCCCAAGAATTACATGAGGAGAAAAATATAAATTTGTACAAGTGTTGGGGGGGCCATTGGCCTAGGAGGAACCATTAGTCTGGGGTAGAGAAAAAGTCCCCAGGCAAGATTGAAGAAGCTGCCAAGCACACTTGATGGGACGCTCGATAAAAAATTTCTCTCGTTTCAACTTATCCAGACGAAGAGCTTCTTCGATGTTCGCCACGTCTTTATTTGATGCGTTCAGTATAGGTGTTAACTCAGCTAACCTCGACTCTTCAATTCATTGAGTTTCCAAGTGCTTCTGTGGCAGCTCCCTCTAACTTTCCAACTGCTAACTCTTCAAAGTTTTCAAGTGCCTGATCAGCCAATTAAATTAGAAGCCATCTCTGCCCAACTCCTTCAAATAGCCCAAGACTTGATTTAGGAGGGGCCTAGTGACATTTGCAGTGGGGTATTGACAAGCTCAGCAATAACGGTTGCCATGCCCTGGAGCCTATAGCTCATCACTGAAATGTTTGAACGAAGATGATCAATGGTAAAAGTGTCATGATGGTGAGTAGAAACCCGTTCAATCACCAAATGATGGCAGACAGGTATGTGAGGTGCGTGGCGAAGAACCATGAGCCAAAACCTATAAGGATCGAGTGCAGGCAAAGGAAGCTTATAGCCAAATTCGCTATCAATCGGAGCACCCATCATGGAACCTTCATCGTCATGACTTGATTCCTTAAATACAGTTGGTTCTGGTTAAGGGGAGGCGATAGGCGATAGGCGAAGGAGTTGGTCTAGATTACTCTTCATCGCGAAGGGACAACAACTTACGAGAAGACAAGTGAAACAATGAGTTCAATGAAAAATCTTAACAAGTGGTTTTCATTGTTAAGTCACCGTTACTAGTGGAGTTTGACGAAAAATCTTAACAAGTGATTTTCATTGTTAAGTCACCGTAACTGGTGGAGTTTTGCAAAAAATATTAACAAGTGGTTTTCATTGTTAAGTCGCCATTACTGGTGGAGTTTGATGAAAAAATCTTAATAAGTGATTTTCAATGTTAAGTCACCATTACTGGTGGAGTTTTACGAAAAATCTTAACAAGTGATTTTCATTGTTAAGTCACTATCACTGGTGGAGTTTGAAAAAAAATCTTAACAAGTGGTTTTCATTGTTAAGTCACCGTTATAGGTGGAGTTTGCAAAAAATCTTAACAAGTGGTTTTCATTGTTAAGTCACCGATACAGGTGGAGTTTACAAAAAATATTAACAAGTGGTTTCCATTGTTAAGTCACCATTATACGTGGATTTTTACGAAAAATCTTAACAAGTGGTTTTCATTGTTAAATCACCATTATAGATTGAGTTTATGAAAAAATCGTAACAAGTGGTTTTCCTTGTTAAGTCAACATTATAGATGGAGTTTACGAAAAACCTTAAACAAGTGGTTTTCATTATTTAAACGTTTAAAAATGAGATTTTTCTAACAAGGAGATTGCACATTATCAAGCTAAAAGATAAACATCATGAAACAAAGAGAAAATGGAGAAATACCTCAGCAACTACTGGAGTAACAACGGGAGATGGGAAAGAAGCTGCAACGGTAGTCACCATAGTGGGAAAGTTCATCTCCTCAAGAGTCTTCACAGAACCCTCAGTTAGAGGAACTTCAGACAGAGGAACCTCAACACTTGATGAAGCTCCTACTTTAACAAAAGGAACTAGGTCCAAGGTTGGGGGTGGTCTTGAAGGGGTTGCTCGATCTTCCACAGATACATCATCCCTTATAGGGGTAGAATAAGGGCCACGATAAGTAGATAAGCCAAAGGTAGCCCTAGTAACCAGCGGAGTCCCGAGGGATGATGACCGAGTTAATCCTAGAGCAAACAGGGAATATAAAACTAAGTGTTAGAAGCAAGTCACATCACATAAAGAAGGGGTGAAATGCACATTCAACCTACCTCAGTGATGTTGGCAAAAGGGCCAAACTCAGAGATGGGCCTTAATAATGGAGTCTGAATAAGGAAATCAGCTAGCGTAGAAGCTAGTAACGAGGCAGATTCAACCTAAAATACACCAAAATATCTAGAAGATTCATCAAAGTGAGAAGGATAGAAAAGAAAGATCTAAAGGTGTTTAGAACTTATTACCTTGGGAGAACTTTGCAAAATAGAAACGATATCTAGAGGAACCTCCAGCTGATGGGATGACTCAAAAGAAGTTGGGGGAGCTCCCTCTGGCTGAGAGGAAACTTCAACAGTGTTAATAGGAGCAACAACCTCCTTAGCAGCCTCCATCGTACATTGGGAGACTAAATGAGGTCATGGGAGAATAAGGGAAGTTGCATCAACGGAACCACTCTCGAAGCGTACCCCCATGAAAGGACTCATACAAGGGTTGGGTCTTTCTTTTTCAGCTTCCTGCACCAAATTGCTAAGAGTTAGACAAATACAGTTTGTTAAAAAAACGAAAAATAAAAACATGTGTATACCTCTGATCCAGGGGAAGAGTGGGACGATATCACCATTGACGAGGAAGGAGGGGAAGTAGCTGGTGAAGACCTCTCCATGGGATGGTGCTCAATAGTAGGATAGTCATCTAACTCCATAACTTCAACAGCAGAAGGAGATGGGTTAAGATGTACATCAGGAGCTCGTTTCTTCTGGGACTTAGTACCCAGAGTCTTTTTCCTCTCATCAGCAGCACCAAGAATTAGAGGAACCCTTGAGATTTTCCTTTTATTAGACCCTCCTTCTGATGGATCTACTAAGATAGTGGGAAAGGCAGTAGTGGGAGGAACGGAGGGAGTGTGTCATTGAAACTCAGAATTTATTCGCTTCACCCCATTTTGAATTTTCTTTCTTAAATCCTCACTCACTTCGACAGATATAGGAGGAGGAACGGAGGTAATGGGGAATGCATCCAAAGGATCTTAAGGATGAGGTTGGAACTTAGACTTTGAAGAATTCCCACTCTTGGACCTCTTGATTTTTTTGTCTGGTGGATTTGAAGGTCCTTCGCCAGAAGCTTCATCGATTGGAACACCCTCACCAGAAAAACTTTCAGTCGAGGCAGGTTATATTGGGGTTACAACGTTCTTGGGCTTAGGCTTGGCAGTAGAGATCATAGGGAAATAAGGAGGTAGCTTGCTGGGAGGATCTTTAGGAGTCTCGCTCAAAGGGAACTCAACTCCAAGAATAGAGTTTCCTTTGAGGCCTAATTTCGAAGCTGAGAAAGAAAGAACTGAGGGAAACTGGGGGGGACTTTGTATGAATTCATGAGTCATGGCCAGTTGCATCAGACGAAATTTGGTGGTGAAAGAAGTGAACACATCCCCTTTTCTAGTGGAACTGGAGATGGTAAATCGATTATTTATAGTAAAAGTCATGCCAAGTACCGGTGTAGAAAGGTAGAAAGTGCAGGCCTCAGCAAAAGTAGACCTCTTTTTCGTTAATCGAAACACAGGTCAAGGAGCCCCTCGATCAAAATTGAACTGTCTGTTACACCGATTGGGGTTGTAAGGTTCAGAAGTATATCCCCATTCGGTGAATGAAGAAAGGAACCCAGGGGTGAACAGAAGCACCACGGCTAGCGAAGGATCTTATATAATCGGAATGAAAGTGATCGTTCTAGTTGCAGAAGAGAAAAAAATCGAAGTATGGGCGAAGGTGGATTCTCCGTATGGCCTCTTGATGAAGGAATCCAAACAGTAAAATATGGCCATTATCTCCTTTTGACTTTGTTTTTTGTGGAAGTACAGGAGGCGAGGGGGCTTGATGCCTTGGCTCACAGGATAAGGAATGGATTTGGCAGCAATAGCAGGAATGTGGGTGTAGAGGAAACCCGTTAAGATAATGGTATTGGCAAAACTAGCCAGGTTGTAATGGACAAGGGATCGTTCCATGTCAAGGTGGGTTCGATCCAACCAAGTGTATAGGGATCCCAAAGTAATGGAGGTCATTTCTTCAAAGCTGCTTTACTCCATTTTAATCAGCTATTTATTCGAAGCTCCAATATAAGTGATTCGGGAAGTGTCCTGACAGTTGAAAAGACTGCACTATGTCATTAATAAAGTGATGCAGAGGGATAGAAAGGGTTTCTTTCAAGACAAGTTTTGGTTTTGGTGCCAAAATTCTTCTTTTTGTCAGACATATCCAATATCCCACAATACAGAAGCTGTTACGGTGGTTTAAAAAGCTACGATGTCCCCTCACCACAAGTCCAAACGGTGTTTAACATGACTCAGGTACATCGGGGAGAATTTTATAGTTCAAACAGTTACTTTAAGGAGAACTCCACAAGTTTAAATGCCAGGAATGCCTAGGAGAAAGATTTCATACCGCTAGGGGAAGTCCTAATACAAATACCAACTAATTACAGCTATACTGCACAGACGGCATGAAACATCATAGATAAGGTAGAATTTCACTTCCCAAGAGTCTGAACGGATAGTTAACAGGACCCCAAGGAGTTAGGGAAAATTCCAATAGCTACGAAAGAGGAGACAAAATGGATAAGGCTCAATGATAGAAAAAAGCTATGACGTCCTTTCGTCAATCGCTAACAGGCCGCAGCACTTTGGTTCAGGTACACCGAGGAGAATTTTACTTTTTCCTGGAAATGATAACGACAGAAGTTGTAACAAAGACACAAATGCCAGATATTTTTTCACAAAATAGAAGTCCCATCGGATTGAGAAGTTTTCGTGCAGATATTTCTTATTCCCATAACAAATCTCTACACGAAGGGGCACATGTAAGAGGGCTTGAAGATAATATCGAGATTATAGATAATCCCCCAAGATAATATAACAGACTCAAGGGATTAAGGTAGTGAGGAAGCTAGAGAGATGAAACTCAGCGAGGCATATCAAGCGATGCATCTTAACAAGGTAGCTCAAGCGAAGCAGCTCAAGTGAGGTAGTTCAGCATGGCAGGCTACACTACACCAAAAGGCTTATTTTGTAACGATTTTTTTTTCTATTTGCAATGGATTTTGTCCATCATAAATTTATAACGACCAAAAGCCATTAAAAATAAAATCGTTACAGTATATTGACAACCGTTGCAAAATTCATTAAATAAAAAAAGAAAAAAAAAAGAGACGAACGGGATTATTCCCCCATCTCCTAAACGAACTTTACCCCTATCAACCAAACCCACTCCCCCTCTATCTCTACCTCCCAAACCGACTTTGACGTAAGCCGATGACCTCTGCCCCTCTTCCTGTCGGTGACCTCTGTAAGTTTCCCCGATGATATATATATATATATATATATACTCATTTTCGATTACCTTCTGAGACCTTAATTTTTTGTTGTAGTGAGTTAAATTAGGGGTATTTACATAACTGGAAGTAGTTTGATCGGTATTGCAATAAAAAAGCTCCACGTATCACTTCTAAATATCTCATTAGGTAACCTTTTTAATTCACATTTCATAATACGATCCCTTTTTGAATCTCAATTCTCAAATATGCACTTTGATCCCCCCCCCCCCCCCCCACACACACACATATATATACACATATATACAGGTCAGGAAATTATATTTAGGTCAATTTACAATTAGGTCCCTTGGTAATAATTTTTAAACATTTAAATACAATTTACTATTAGGTCCAATTGTTATGCCACTAGCGTGAACTTCTACAAGAAGAGAATTAGTGGACTAAGTGTTTAAAATTTGTCAAAATTCCTTTATTGTTTAAAATTTTTTTGTGAGGGACCTAAGAGTAGTTTCCCCTTATATCTATTACTAATTTTAACTCTGATATACTTATATTTATAATATTTAGTTTTGAGATCTTATGTTTGTTAAAGTAACAACCCATAAGCAAATAGAGTAATTTTGAGTTTAAGTATGGTTTATATGTTTCTCATATTACTTGTTTTTGTTTGTTTTATATATTGATTTTCTTTTGGGCTTATCTGGTTTTCTGTTAATGGTTTGGTATAGATATATAGGTGGTGGCTTGGCTAGTTACTCAATTAGGGATTATTTGTTATTGAATTTGGTGTCATTTTAAGTTTTGAGTATATTTCTCTTTAATTGTTCATATGTTCGGTTTTATATGGCATGATGGTTTAGTACTCATTACTTGAGTTTATCTTAGAGAGTTGTATGTGTTATTTGGGTTTATTGTTCAAGTTGGTGTCCTTTCTAGTTAAATGGCTCCCTTTTTTAGGTTAATGTGTTAATGACTTTTTTTATTTATATAATTTGAGCAATGCATGTGTTTGTGTGACACACTTGTTTTATTTTACATCTTGTGATTGGATACCTTTTCCTACAAAAACCATTCTTTCAAATTATAAATTTGTGCACAACTTTACTTGTATAAGGTGTTTATTGGTTTAGGTTCCCCTGCTTGGTAGCGCATTTTGTGCTTGCACTTGGCATTTTTTTTTTCAAGAAAAGTTAATGAATCATGCAGAAAAAGCATTTTTATGTTTGAATTTGCTATTAATATGGAGGTTTTAATGATAGTCACTTTCTTATTTCTTTTTTTTTCAAGATCACTACAGGTTTTGTGTATCACTAAAGTATTTGTTTTCATATGTACCTAATTTTCTTTCTTAGGCCAAATGAGATAAATATTTGAATGTACTTTTCTTATTAGACTACTCAGAAATAGACTCAAAGATAATGATATTGATAGGGTTTTAGCTAGGAATAATAATACTCTTCAGTATGTTCTGTCTTTTGACTTTTCTTTTTATTTATATATGTAACATAAATGACCATAATCTTTTAGTGATGGGCCCTTAGTTAGAACTTTTCATATTTTACTCTTCAGTTCTAAGGAAAAAAACATAATTTATGTGCGTGCAGTGTGTGTGTGTGTGTGATGGGGGAAGGAGACTTGCGACATACTTTAATGTCTTATGTATAAAAAAGGAATTGGTTCATATAAATTGATTGTTGGTTTAAAGAGATCTTTTTGTATTATTTGAAATAGTTTGTTTCTAGAATAATTCTTGGTCATTAGAAATTTTAATTTTTTTGAGAAAATTTTTCATTTGGTAGTTTTTACTCTACTAGTTGGTGTACACGTGTGCTGCACATCTCACGTAACGTATAAAAAATAAGGAATGTTTTTTTAGGAAAGAGATCTATATTTGCCCCCTTGGTCTTATTGTCATTAGACAGTACAAGTCTACCACAGTAATAAGTTTAATCATAATTAGTACAAAGCCCAAATTTTAAAATCATAAATGAAAATAAAAAGTTAATTTAAAAAGCTAAATAACCCTTGAATTAAAAACCCTTAAATTAGAACTGGTTGATGTGACACCCCACCTAATTAAATAACGGGCGATCACTCCTTTATTAAATTAAAATCAAGGTGAACAGTTGGTTCATTCTTAGCATCACTGTCGTTAAAATACTTTTTCAATTTAAACACCCTAAATAATTAAGCTAAGTGTCAAAACCATTTAAAACCTTATTCTCATTTTATTAAATCCGGTTATAAAACCTTAAACCATTAACATCGAAAGAGTCACACAATAAGTAGAAGAATAAAATGAACATTTAAGAGTTTACCCAACAATAATAAATCCCAACATTAAAATACTAAGGAAAACATCCTGACAGTAACAATTCCGAAATAAAGATACTGAAATTAAAAGAATTTCAATCTCTGACAATATCAACTAAATAATGGAAAAAGGGCGACACATGCCCCCACTGGATAAAGCTGAACTAGAAGTAGAGTCAACAATGAGGTCGTCTAAACAATGGCCTGCAACTCCCTCAAAAGCTATAGTGCGTTCCACCAAAAGGATCATATGCAAAACGCCCCTGTGGCTGGGCACCTGTAATACATACATATATATACAAGAGAGAAAGAAAAAAAGAAACGGGTCAGAGCCCGATAGTGTATATGATTTAAAAATTCGTTTAGCAAATATTTAAATTGATTACAGGCCAATGCAACAACATATTAGTGCGACACTCTCTTGAGAAATTTTCACCTCTCTTCTAATGTGCACACCTATTGCACTAACCTTTTTAATGGTTTATCTCGTCATATATTGCACTAATCTTCCCAATGATTTGACTTATCTTAGGTGACTCGTAAGACTTTAGAACTGAACAACATAATGGTTTTTAAAGGATAAATTTCATTTAGTGACAAGTCTCTTCTTTTTAACTTTATTAATTAATAAAGTTTTCCAGTGTCATGTTATACTTTATCAAAACACGTATTTACAATTTGAGTCATCATCTATGTCCTACTTACCATATCACAGTAGGCAATTCCAAATTTCAGAACTTCAAATATATATTAATTACTCGTATAATATATATATTCTAATATCACCCCACATAAAAATTATGGTGCGGGCATACTCTACTATCCAATCCCCGTATCAATAGTACTAAATGGAATACAAGTTCGGAATCACTCTCGAACTGTATAAATACATACACAAACAATATTGAGGCGAAGCATAGTTTCCAAGTCCAAGAGGTCAGTACATACCCTCACGTCTCTTAGGACCGTGACTACCAATTCGATAGCCTGTACCTAGGATTTCTATCTTCTAGGGTACGAGTCAATATCCCCCATAAGGCACACGAGATAAGATCGTTCCAGCGCGGAAACCTCAGGGATAGCAAGTAGCGCGGGCATGATTTTCACAAGTATATAATATATGCATACACAATCATATAAATATACCACTTTTATTATATCAATTTAGGTTTATCCAATAACCCACATTCACAACATTTATCCTTATTTTCCCATTATTATTTATCAAGTATAATGGTTCATTTCTAACTTTAATTCGAAGGGTTTCTCCAACTTACTACATAACCCTCATGGACTCTATTCTTCCAAATATACAATTCAGTAGATATCCATTTATGTTCCAACGTAACTCTCTCTTAGGTGTCTCTCCTCTTTAATATATACTTGCATTATCCCTTATGCAAAATATCCCAAAAATATAAATTTCGCCTTACATTAAAGGTCTCTTATTCATTAATGAATCTTACTGGTCATCATTATCTCCCAAATTATCTTAACAAGGATGTCTAAGGAGTTTTCTTCATTTCGAATTAATTCAACAATTTTAAAAAGGGGAACTTAAGTCTTCCAGGAGGGGTCGATCGATCGAGGTTAGGGGCTCGATCGATCGAAGCTCTGGGCTCGATCGATCGATCAAACAGGTATTGCGATTTCTGCAGTTTTGCAGTTACGGGTTCTAACACATATCTTCATCCAAATTCAAGTTTTGCATTCCCAAATGTCCAAAGATTTATACTACTAACATCCTAACATAATATTATGCATTTCCTACGTAAAACATGTCAATTTTCGTCACTAAACATGGATTAACAAGCCAACATTCATTTAAAACTCAAGAACCCCACAAATCTCTTAATCATGGTTCTAATCTGTTTTCCCAGAATCTCCTTCTTATACAACATCAAAATTTTGTGGTTTAATTCTCTACATCACAAAAGGTTTTCAGAATATCATTTAAGTCATCACTACATGCAATTTCCTATCTCAAATTGGGTTTTTCTTCTATACAAATCATCCTAATCATTCCTAAACCAATATGAAATATGCATCAAAGAAATAAGCAAGATAAACACTTTCCTGGGATTTTCTATGTTCTGGTTTGGTGCCGAATTTGGTGTGGTTGCGTTCCCCGTCTCGCGATCTACGCATTGGTGGTGGAGGCGGTGCAAACGGATGGATTTCGGGCCTTGGATTGCTTTGGAAGCTCTCTCCTTCCGTCTCCTATGGCCATCACTTGTCTTTGGTTGTTCTAACCCTAGAAGACAACCTTAAACATCTGATATAACCCTTGAAATTTCGTGGGTTTAAATACCCAAAAATGTAAAATGACCAAAATGCCCTCCCGGGGTACTAATTAAGCCTAAAATTGCCCCGAGACTCAAACTAAACCCCCGGGTACACTTTTCTGACTATCTCGACCCTTCTGGACGCGTTGGCTCACTCAAAATGACCATACGAACAACATATAAAATATTCATTTTTATTAATCAACATTTATTCCCGACGCGACACAGGCGCGTCCCGACTTAAATTTCCATAATTGTCATTTTATTCACATGTGACAATACTATAAAAATAAATCTCATATATTTCTATACGCATCCAGTAACATTCAACAAATAACAAATTTTCAATAATTACTAACTCTCGTCACGCTAGTAAATATTTAAAACAACATTCCGGATTAAAATTAATTTAATTATCTCAATTAAATTTAATTAATCCCTAAATTTAAACGCCATGAAAATACGGGGTATTACATACTTCCTCCCTAATAACGGAATTTCGTCCCGAAATTCGAAAAATACGGTCTATCAGGTAGCACAGTTCTGGATACCCTTTTCCGTACACAAACTATTTACATCGTAAGGCTCTCAATCACTATAGTCCTTTTCTCATAGTAACATTGTTTTACATTCTCATTGGAGACACTTCACATTGTGCTCCCAACCGACGGCATTCGCATAGGTCACGCCTATACGTTATAAATTTCATTATCTCACTATCATTAGGAGGCCGCACCTCACTACATGACAAATAGTCGGATTTATTCATGTACAAAACTCCCATTCTGAGAAAATTATACGAACATTTGATCACTCTTGCTCGCCTAAAACAGTCGTGGAATTCTACCACAGTTATTGGATGTTCTCTCGACCGATCCAAAAACTCTTATTATCTACTCTCCTCTGAACATACGGAAGGAGAATAGTCGAGGTTCTTCCATAACAAAACCTTAATAAGCACCTTGCACACGACAAACGGGTACGAGTGCTTCTATCGAGAATTCCTGAAATCATCGTACCAATATTCCAAAATCTCCTTCACGTGACTCCACAAATCTTTAATCACCGTGCGCCCATTCCCTGGCTACGGGTGATACATCCTACTCGAAACGAAACCTTATCTTCGCTGGTTTCTGAAATCCCATATCAAAGGTGGGATTCACCAATCTCATCCTGATTTAGAAATTTATACTGCGCCGGATCATGCACTGGCGCGATCCTTCCTTTCAAAGGAAGTCTGGGGCATACTAGTTAATATTGTAAGTCAGCTTAAAGGAGTATCAATCACCTCCTTCTCGACGACTTTATTCACATGTTCGGGATGAACCTTTGATCTTGTTTTGAGGATGGCAACCCATCCAAGAACTGTACCAACTTTACCGACCTCTTCCAAATTCAGGAATTGTAGCTAAACACAAAATTCTTTGGTTGATTTTTCTCTTTCAACCCAACCTTACCAATGGGCGGTGCATGTAAAGACTATCACTACGTCCCGCTAAACATCGATTCTTCCTTGAAATGTCTCACATTAAGTGACACGTAATACTCCCCTTCCTTCCTTGTAGTATGCCGAAAGTTCCACCCGTGCTCTTCTCTCCACGAAACCCACTTCTGGATCTCTTATACCATACCAACATCATCACCCTTTGTATGTGCAAGTCGCTCTCATACTTGCCTACTAACAACTCCGCTCCGAGTTTTCTTCATAATCATTTAATTATGATCCATTCAAGGAATACTCTTCTTAAATGACTTCCCACAGTCTTCCAATTCAAATTTGGGTGTGCTATTCTAATTACACACCTATGTATGGATTATTGCCCCTCATGTGACGTTTAATCCACTTCGTTTAACTAGTCCCACAAACATATATGACACATGTCCATGACCACGTCCTTTCGACTCGGACGATTTTAACTGTAATTAACCGAGATGTCCACATTCTTGCAACACCCCGACCGCCCTAAAAGAGCGAACGGCGGGCTACTCATCCGTAGAACGAACTAAATTCAACGAAATAGAAGGAATAGGGCATTCAAATTCCATGACGATAAAAGAGGAATAATAATGCTCAACCTTCTTTAGATAAGTATAACAATTTTCCCAAATAGGTACAACAACCAAAATAAATCAGTAACGCTCTATTCATCAAAATAATTTCAAGTCATCTCTTTTGTATAATAAAGTTCTTTCCAGATAATCCATGCTAAAAATCATTCTAACTCTTTATTCGCCTCGTGTTTTGAACGCGGTTACGACATTTGGGTACTCTCAATCACCCTAGAAATCAAAATTCTGAAATTCTCCTTATCATCGTTCCACCCCTCAACTCGTGGGGTAACTTTCAATGCTTTCTTACCACAAGATCCGGCTTCCAATAACTTTAAGACAAAATTCAACTTCCAACTTACATACATAATTACTTGATCCCATTTCGACCAGGGTACCGAACTCATGGAATAGTGACCAAACGTCTCCCTATTTCCAACCTTACGCTAAGTTTCATGCGTGGGATGTCTCGCAAAGAGAAATCCAATAAAGGAACCCCCCCGATACACTACTACCTAGCATTTTCGGTTATCGAAATCCGTTAGGTCCTCCGTCCGTGGCATGTACCCCTTCATTCCGTCTCTTGACAGAAAAGCTATCATTTCTCCCGTAATTATGCTTAACAAAGAACGTTTCACTAATTGCACTATTATTTAGTATAGGTTGATGGTAATTACATTCTATAAACCTCGGATACATACGATCGGAACTTTCAAAATTCCCTTCCCTAATAATAGGGGTATAACTCTTAACTCCTACATCCATAAAGCATAAATATAATAATGCACTCTTCCTATCACTAAGTCCGGAGTGCTAAACATAATACTGAGTCAAATCTTTTCGCCCAATGGAAAATCCCGATACATACTGAATCATATTGGTAAAGTCTATACATACATTGGCATCGAATATCTCGAGCCCACTATCTCCTCCGAAGTCTTTAGGATAGATAATATAAGTGCGACTCCAACCTTCTTACAGGTAAAGCCTCGCCAAAACAAAACGTGTTGCACTAATGCAACTACTCCGATACCCTTGCAATAAATGCCCACCATTGTACTAACCATTTCTATAACGTTTTATCAAAGATAATACTATACTCGTATATCGCATCACTACGACGAGCAACCTCAATAAAATATGTAACACTGTTAATATACATATTCATCCTCCGCGGATAGTACCAAAGAAAAATCCCGCTATACTAGGGAAAAATATTCACATAATGGTAACATTTATAATGATATGCATTAAACTCGTCTCACATGCCAATCTAGCAATGAACAAAATATGGTGACTCGCTCGTGTCACATAAACACGCCGCATCCTCTAAGGATACAACTTATACTTCCATTCTGGCAATGGTCTTAACAGCACAAATGGTTTTCGGACGTAACACGTCTGCCCAAACCAAAACAAAATTATTTTAATCGTCGTCCTTTACTAGGCACCGTATTCTTGTCCCTTTTTCTCACTTTGGAACATATTATAGCGAGCAATTTCACTCCGCACCAAAATACCTCAACACATAATCCACTTACCACCTGTCCTACTAACCAGGTTAGGATTGTCCTTCTCTCAGACTTTTGTAAACCCGATTCCTGTTAGCCATCCCGGTTGTTCCCTTAGCTTTTTAGACCATACAGATTATGTTACTATCTATAATAGTACTTACTGAATTTACCATCACTTGGTAAAAATTTAACTATCTGTAGCATTTAAATGGTTTTCCTGATGTGTATCCACATCCTTTTGTGGTGTTATACCACCACCGTTGTATTCAGTCTTATTCTCGACTAAATTCTTCGATTCCTTTAAGCTTCCCACACAAGGAGCATTATCATCTTTATTGACAAAATACAACATTGTCAACCTCTGAATCAGCCGTCCATCAGAATTTCCTCCTCGAGTATTATCAATTATTATTACGAGTTGGTCTCCCACTCGGAGTTGTTTCCTCCACTCGTATCTACATCTTTCGATACAAAATTTGCTAACGATTTGGATTTATATTCACAATTGGACTTCTGTCATGCCCTCCTGCGATGAGTTCAGAATCACATTTGCTTCTCATCCTGAACAGTTGAGGAAGGAACATACGGTCAACACTGTACCTAAGGTTCTCCTATAGGCATAGCATTCTACTTCTAAAATTGGTGGTTGACTCCAACCATTATAATTTCGTCTGGGAAGCCAAGAAAATTTTCTCTAAATTTTCACTTTCAGTTTGCTACACTCCGTCCTCTATCTAAGCCTTTGGATACTTTACCTTCTTTGGGAAAGACATATAATTTCCGCATTTCTAGAATTTCCCACTGACAGTCTCTACACGTTTTTGTAATACGTTGGGTAAGTTTACCCTTGCACCTCATTTGACTATAACATCATTTGGAAATCACTGTTGCGCCTTAGTCGCATTTCTAGTCTTGGCTTCTCGTGCCATAATGGAGGTGACCTCAACTACGGTCATCATCCTCGGATATATTTTATAATCTCAACTGAGCCCTGCTTCCTGATGTACGCTTAACGGTCCTCTTCTGACATCCGTCATCGCTCGGCACACGCACACATCCGAACGAATTTAGAATTCACTAATGTATAGACATTATAGCAGGAGAACGAAATCTCGTCAAAGGAATCGAGAATCCTAGACATAGGGCTCTATAACAAACAAAGCAACGCTGAAAGCATAATAAGTCGTACAGATCCTAAGGACACTAGAACCTGATGCTCTGATACCACCTGTGACACCCCGCCTAATTAAATACCGGGCGGTTTATTATTAGCATCACTGTCGTTAAAATACTTTTCCAATTTAAACACCCTAAATAATTAAGCTAAGTGTCAAAACCATTTAAAACCTTATTCTCATTTTATTAAATCCGGTTATAAAACCTTAAACCATTAACATCTAAAGAGTCACACAATAAGTAGAAGAATAAAATGAACATTTAAGAGTTTACCCAACAATAATAAATCCCAACATTAAAATACTAAGGAAAACATCCTGACAGTAACAATTCCGAAATAAAGATACTGAAATTAAAAGAATTACAATCTCTGACAATATCAACTAAATAATGGAAAAAGGGTGACACATGCCCCCACTGGATAAAGCTGAACTAGAAGTAGAGTCAACAATGAGGTCGTCTAAACAATGGCCAGCAACTCCCTCAAAAGCTACAGCGCGTTCCATCAAAAGGATCCTATGCAAGACGCATCTGTGGCTGGGCACCTGTAATACATACATATATATACAAGAGAGAAAGAAAAAAAGAAACGGGTCAGAGCCCGATAGTGTATATGATTTAAAAATTCGTTTAGCAAGTATTTAAATTGATTACAGGCCAATGCAACAACATATTAGTGCGACACTCTCTTGAGAAATTTTCACCTCTCTTCTAATGTGCACACCTATCGCACTAACCTTTTTAATGGTTTATCTCGTCATATATCGCACTAATCTTCCCAATGATTTGACTTATCTTAGGTGACTCGTAAGACTTTAGAACTGAACAACATAATGGTTTTTAAAGGATAAATTTCATTTAGTGACAAGTCTCTTCTTTTTAACTTTATTAATTAATAAAGTTTTCCAGTGTCATGTTATACTTTATCAAAACAAGTATTTACAATTTGAGTCATCAACCATGTCCTACTTACCATATCACAGTAGGCAATTCAAAATTTCAGAACTTCATATATATATTAATTACTCGTATAATATATATATTCTAACAGCACCCCACATAAAAATTATGGTGTGGGCATACTCTGCTATCCAATCCCCGTATCGGAATCACTCTCGAACTGTATAAATACATACACAAACAATATTGAGGCGAAGCATAGTTTCCAAGTCCAAGAGGTCAGTACATACCCTCACGTCTCTTAGGACCGTTACTACCAATTCGATATCCTGTACCTAGGATTTCTATCTTCTAGGGTACGAGTCAATATCCCCCATAAGGCACACGGGATAAGATCGTCCCAGCGTGGAAACCTCAGGGATAACAAGTAGCGCGGGCATGATTTTCACAAGTATATAATATATGCATACACAATCATATAAATATACCACTTTTATTATATCAATTAAGGTTTATCCAATAACCCACATTCACAACATTTATCCTTATTTTCCCATTATTATTTATCAAGTATAATGGTTCATTTCTAACTTTAATTCGAAGGGTTTCTCCAACTTACTATATAACCCTCATGGACTCTATTCTTCCAAATATACAATTTAGTAGATATCCATTTATACTCCAACGTAACTCTCTCTTACGTGTCTCTACCCTTTAATATATACTTGCATTGTCCCTTATGCAAAATATCCCAAAAATATAGATTTCGCCTTACATTAAAGGTCTCTTATTCATTAATGAATCTTACTGGTCATCATTATCTCCCAAATTATCTTAACAAGGATGTCTAAGGAGTTTTCTTCATTTCGAATTAATTCAACAATTTTAAAAAGGGGAACATAAGTCTACCAGGAGGGGTCGATCGATCGAGGTAAAGGGCTCGATTGATCGAAGCTCTGGGCTCGATCGATCGATCAAACAGGTATTGCGATTTCTGCAGTTTTGCAGTTACGGGTTCTAACACATATCTTCATCCAAATTCAAGTTTTGCATTCCCAAACGTCCAAAGATTTATACTACTAACATCCTAACATAATATTATGCATTTCCTACGTAAAACATGTCAATTTTCGTCACTAAACATGGATTAACAAGCCAACATTCATTTAAAACTCAAGAACCCCACAAATCTCTTAATCATGGTTCTAATCTGTTTTCCCAGAATCTCCTTCTTATACAACATCAAAATTTTGTGGTTTAATTCTCTACATCACAAAAGGTTTTCAGAATATCATTTAAGTCATCACTACATGCAATTTCCTATCTCAAATTGGGTTTTTCTTCCATACAAATCATCCTAATCATTCCTAAACCAATATGAAATATGCATCAACGAAATAAGCAAGATAAACACTTGCCTGGGATTTTCGACGTTCTGGTTTGGTGCCGAATTTGGTGTGGTTTCATTCCCCGTCTCGCGATCTACGCGTTGGTGGTGGAGGCGGTGCAAACGGATGGATTTCGGGCCTTGGATTGCTTTGGAAGCTCTCTCCTTCCCTCTCCTATGGCCGTCACTTGTATTTGGTTGTTCTAACCCTAGAAGACAACCTTAGACATCTGATATAACCCTTGAAATTTCGTGGGTTTAATTACCCAAAAATGTAAAATGACCAAAATGCCCTCCCGGGGTACTAATTAAGCCTAAAATTTCCCCGAGACTCAAACTAAACCCCCGGGTACACTTTTCTGACTATCTCGACCCATCTGGACGCGTTGGCGCACTCAAAACGACCATACAAACAACCTATAAAATATTCATTTTTATTAATCAACATTTATTCCCGACGCGACACAGACGCGTCCCGAGTTAAATTTCCATAATTGTCATTTTATTCACACGTGACAATACTATAAAAATAAATCTCATATATTTCTATACTCATCCAGTAACATCCAACAAATAACAAATTTCCAATAATTACTAACTCTCGTCACGCTAGTAAATATTTAAAACAACATTCCGGATTAAAATTAATTTAATTATCTCAATTAAATTTAATTAATCCCTAAATTTAAAAGCCATGAAAATACGGGGTATTACAGTTGATTCAAAACTTTTATAACGTGGGGAGATGATTTGATTTTGATAGGTAGAGAAAAACTCGAGATGGTGGCTGAGTTTTTATTGCCTGCACTGATTAAGAAAGAAAACACTAATAAAGTGAATGACTATGGTGAAATTGTTCTTGGCTATTCGTGGTGGCATTGAGTGAGCAACCCTACTTTGGTATCTTGGTGGTTCCATATCTAGAATTGTTCAAACTCTAAAGGGTCACCATTGTGGTGGTGTTTGGTCTCGATTATCTTATACTCACGGAAGCGACCGTATTTGTGGCTATGATTGTATCCTTTAGTAGTCACCTCCGCCATTGTTGAAAGATCATATAGAAAGTGACATTTTGTGTCATAAATTGACGGTCCGAGGGAAAGTTCGATTAGATATAGGCAGATAGATAGAGAGTTTGTGGAACTTGGAAGCTTCGCATAATACCTTGGAGTACTTTTATGCTGCTCCCTTTTGTCTTTCTTATATTGTGATGTGAGGGTGAAGAAAGCATCTTAGTACCTCATAAATTGGTTTATATGAACTTGACGAAATAAAAAATAAAATTCAATGGAGATTGTTATTTACATACTTAGAAGTAGAAACTCGTTTACATGAATTTGGACATGCTCTTAATTCATTGCTTTAAAGAATGGTATTCTGTTCATTCAATAAATCAAATGGAATAATCCTTTTTTTCATTGTCGTAAAAAAACTGTAATTATTTTTGCAGGATTACCAACATTTTTTAGGTACGATCGTGGTTTTTGATCTAGCTAAAACACCATCCTCTTTGAGTGAGTAGAGTGTTGCAATATTAATTTTTACTTCTAGCTATGGGAATTATCTGCATTAATGTACAAAATATATTATCTAATTTTTAGATTTGATGCTTAAAAGTTTTCTGTGCTTGCCTTATGTTCTCATGCATCCACAACATAAATTTTGGTGCATATGTTATCAAGTAGCTTAATCAAAAGCAAAAATTTTAGGATCATTAAGGAAATAATACCAGTAAGATAATAAAAAAAGGACAAGCATATAACGTGTGTAGAACCCCATCAATTCCTCTTTGAGTGCGTGATACAAATTGAGAGGATACATACACGGGGTATATCTTTAACCCCCAATACTTGGTGGACCCGCTAAGCATGATTCCATTGTCATGGTCTTAGTGACCTAAGCCATGACATAGACCTAACTAGCCTACTCTAGAACATTCTAAAAGAATGTTCATTAATTCTACTAATAATAAATAAATTAAAGAAAACAATAATTACAATTAAAATATTTTTTCACCCTAGGCTTGATTTTACACGTGTGCCGTGTACCTGTACCCTACACACATGAGAGAGAGAGAGAGAGAAAGAGAGAGAGAGAGAGAGAAAGAGAGAGAGAGAGAGAGAGAGCGGGATTTCGTAATTATCAAGCAGAGGGGATATTTCTGATTGCTCAAGTCCAGGACTATTAGTATTTTTGTAGTGATTTAAGTTATTTACTATATTTAGGGTCTTCATAAGCTAGGCTTCCCTTCTTATCACACTTTCTGAAACAATGAATATAATGATTTAAGGATTTAGAGATTTTCTTTATTATGTTTTGCGTGTATACATCAAATGAACCTTAATGAACCAAATATTGTTTTTTTGGCTTTTTATTCCCAAAGTACTATTCATGTGATTATCGGGTCTTGAAGACGTTTGCTAGACACTATTCAACCGGTGATGTAATACCCGAAAAATTGGTAGAATCAATGCAAGGAACCAAAAGTATGTTCGCTGCAACTGAGTTGCAATGCTACGTTTCTTTTTGAGGCCTTGAATCAATTGACAATAATATTTATAAGCATTTTTATATAGATTTGATTATAAAGAGAGAAAAAATAGTGATTTTTGACAAATGATAGATGGCTTCTTGTCTTTCGTCAGATTTTTTATGCACTAATTGACCAAACGCTTTACTGGGAAAAACCATGCTCACTAAGAGATATGGCTTCAGTTGTGGCGGACTTGAAAATACAACACACTAGTTGGAAGCATGCAGAGGGTACACATTGGCACACTAGATTTAGTCACCTTTTAAATTACGGTGCAGGTATATTTATAATCAAAGAATTGCTATGTAAATTTTGCAAGAAATTTTGCCTAGTAATAATTAATGCAAAAAAAACCCGAGCTATACAATTTGTTCGAAAGACTCCTTCTGTGGACTTTTTGTCGATGCTTTTTTACCTAAACAAGGGGTCTTTTCAACAGTGCATTGTTCAGAAGGATTTTTTGTAACTTGAGACGTTACTTTGTCCTTTTTGTTTTTACCTTTCTTATAAAGACGTTCTGCATTTATTGGCACATTCACGGTGATGTATTTTCATGACCAGGATTCTACCAAATAGTGTGGGCTGGCCATGGGACCCTAGGCAAACCCTCAAAGAGCTCTCTTTACATATTTATAAATCATTTTTTTTACTAAATGAGAATATTTAGGAAAAATGAGACAATAGAGGAAGTTGGGTGGGATTTGTTCCCCTAATTCCCAAACCTTTTCCCCCTAATATATGTATTTCTCATGGAGATTCATTATGAATATTATTGATAAAATTACAGAGAACTCCGGAGAATGGGAATATTCAGAATGGGGAAACAACGCTTACACCAGTAAGAAGACAAACCATCATTCTTATAATTGAGAAACAGACTAAAATCAGAATTTCATAACATTATTCGGGTTTTTAAGAAATGTAAATTACTTATGGTCTGTTAAATATCATAGGACACGAATCTTGCTGTATCACATCCACAGGAGCCTGAATCTAAGGAAAAACCTCAAAAATCTCTCAACGAAAAGCAGCAAGTGGATGTAGCCATTGGTGAAGCAAAGTTATCCCACTAACATGTGCCTACAATTTATTTAATATTATATTTTCAATTGGAATTTAGTTTTTTTTAACAATTTGTCTTGAAGGATGTTTGATGCAATCTTCTTTTCCTTAAATAGGAGAACCGGGATCTACTCATCAAGTGTATTACACAAGATTTAGGGTTTTTCTAGAGGCAAACCAATTATCGCTTGTGTTATATACAAATGTCTTCTTCACTGGAGGTTATTTGAAGTTTAAATAAATTGTGTATATGATCGTATAATTCAGACCATAGCTTCATCCATTGAGGTAAATCATAGCTTTTAGCTTATCTTGATCTGTTTTTTAGCCAAACGCAATATGACCATTGTGAAGCACTTTTGGACATCCCTCCATTGAATTATATGTTATGTTTGATTGAATTTTTATGCATATTGAAGGTCCAAGATAATAATGATATATTAACCTACTGGTTATGTAATACATCCACGTTGTTGATGCTTCTTCAACACACACTCAAAGCAAGTGGAGTATCTAGTTTGACTCCACAACGTCGGAGATCGTCGTCGACTTCTCTTTTTGGAAGGATGTCCCAAGTATGAGCAATAAATGTTGTTAATGCTCTTTTTTTACCCAATATGTAAATTTTCAAATTTGTAATGTAGGGAATACGAGCATCTCCTCAGAGTGTTGGGCTCTCATTTTTTAACGATCGTGTGCTTAGTAGTAGACTGGACAATTTACGTCAAGTGGAGGCTAAGTACCAAGCTTTGTTATTTAAACAGCAACTCACAACCTTCCTTGAGAAAAGATATTTGGAATGATGAGGGATAATCTAAATAAAGAGATTTCTCCATTGCTTGGATTATGCATCCAGGTAAATACTGATCATTTTACCATTCATGATGTGATTGTTATAGTTTTATAAATAAATTGAAAAAATATTGTTATGATTATACTTTATTGAGTAGTTCTCAATATTATACTTCTTTTATATGACATACCAACATGGAACATCCATAAATTTTCAAATTTTGTTGGAAAATCCAAGCTTGAGTTGTGTAATTTTATTTAAGAAACTCAACCTGCAAATAAGAATATGAATGAAAAATGTAGCCAAAGCTAGAATGTTGTTTCTTTTAAGGCCCGAAAGAATTTTGGCTAAGAAAAATAGGGCTTGGCCCTCTCAAAATTCTTGCCCACTGGCCCACATAAAATTCCCAAATATACATTTTTTGCCACTTTCATCTTTTTATTTATTGAGATCTATATACTAAAAGAGGTATTTGGTCCATCGTATCCAGGCACCTAGGACATCTCGTGCAATTTTAATGAAAGGGCATTCCCAAGCTAATGTCGTTGCTCAACAAGCTTTGATTGCTCATTGGCAGAAGATTGCGAAAAGCCTAGACAGTTACTTAAAGACGATGAAAGGAAACTATGTGAGTTTGAAGTTCATATATAATAGCGACAGAGAGAAAATTTTTTTTAAAAATTCAATGAAATATATTTTCCCCCATTTCTGTGGCTCTACAGGTCCCTCCGTTCTTGGTTCGTAAAGTGTTCACTCAGATATTTTCATTTATCAACGTTCAGTTATTTGTAGGGGTTGTCCGTTCACTGAGCGGTAGTAAGAATTTTCCTCGCAGGGCATTTATCAAAGACTTAATTATTTCCTGGGGTGGGTTCATATATGACCAACTCATTGGCTTGGACGAGACATCCAAGAATAATGATTAGACCTTTAGGGAAATGCATGTTCTTGCTGCCCTTAGGGATGAGAGTATGAGATATGCAGACACATCAATGATTCCATCCGACAAGGCCGAACAAAAGTCTAAAAATTGGGGACAGAGAGAAAATAAACCAGTCAAGTGTATTGACTCATGTAACCGAGGAAGATGAAGATATGAAATTAGCTAGATTGTTGAAGGAAAATGAGAACTGACAATCATTGAAGAAGAATGAGAGGCAGTGACGATTTATTTTTTCTAACAAGTTCTATATCAAGATCAATGAAGATGAGATAGCAAATGACTATCCACCTCCCGTGTATTATAAAGAAACAATGCAGGAAACTGATGAATATATTATCTTTGACAGCGATTTTGATACCAATGATCCTCATCAGCTTCCCCGGAGAATGCTTCATAACTGTTCTTTATAAAATTCGGACTCAAGATTGATTTCCTTGGAGCTTCTCCCTATGAAACCATATCCTGATATTGATTTGGCAATTTATGGATCGGGGACTATGACGGCTAATGATGGAAGAGGATTTTGTCTTGATGCTGAATCTAGTTGCTTTTCAAATTCTTTAGGAGCCCCAAATGTAGATGGTATTCTAATATATTTGAGTGCAATAAAGGAGTGGGTGATTGAATTTGGTTCATCAATGGTTTTCATTTCAATCTGAACAGATATGGCTTGGTAAGTTTCTTATATTTCCCCTCTCCCCCACGAGGTGTGTTGGTGTATACCGTGGTGTGTATTAAGGGTTAAAAGAATTTGATTATTGCATAACAGCTGACAATAGAAACCAACATGTTACATTTATTTTAGAGGAAATGAATTGTGATATATGATGAAAGGTGGCATACTTTATATACACTTACACATTATACACATTTTTAGTATGTCTACTTGTGGGTAGGGATTATAATAATTATATATATACTTATATATTTTTTTTCAATTTATTTCTAGCATATCCGTATCATGATCTTTTGAAGAATGTCGTAGTGGCATGTCTTGTGTCATATTTGTATCTGTGTTTAGATTGTGATGCATGCTTATGTAGCTGTATTTATGTTTCTTTCAGGTATAGGTTGGGAAAACTCTCAAAACAGTACGCTCAATGGTACGATCTAGTTTTGTTCTCAAACCTATTATTTTGTTTCTAACAATATGTATTTCTATGTTATGCTCAGGTACAAGAAAATAGAGTGTCACCAGTACTTGCGGGGGTTGTGGACCTAAGGTACCCACCGATTACTAGCTACTATTCAATTCATTTTTATAAATGTAGTATTATTGTTTAGTGTTGTATTAAAATCAGGAATCATATTATTAACCGATTAAGGTACACACTGCGTTGGATGAAATAGTTCAATATCAAGAGCATAATTGAACCTGTCTATCTCCAAAAAAAAATCGATTTTTTTTATTCTTTCTATCTACCTTTTTTGTTTAAACTTTTTAACTTGGGGGTTCAAACTACCAATCTGAACCATAATATTAAGAACCTTATCTTTTGGACATTTTCTTATTTTTTTTATCTATTTGTGGAACTTCACTTCATTTGTGGCAAATTCGTTTAGAAGTGTTAGATATGAAAAAAGGTTAACGCTCACTATTACTTAGTGGAGGCTCTTCATTTTTTTAAGGTTAAATATTTGGTTTTGTGGAGGTGTGGTGGATTGTAGAATCTCTATATTGGTGTGGATTTTAGTTTGGTATATCGCTTCGCAGATTTTTGATATTTTGAGGGAAAAAATATTCATTTTCCCACTTCAATCTTTTTAATTGGCGGCAATAGTAGTATGCATAAATTCATATGATGAACAACCATGTGTTGTTTTGACACATGATCACTACTTTTATTATTTATAGTTTTGATTTGAAATGATGTACCATTTTAATTTCTTGTGTGTCTTTTAATTAAAACAAATTCCATATAATTTAGTTTTTTCTTAGTAACAGATTCTTATTGGGAAATATGAAGATTACTTCTGGGAGAATGAATTCTAGTTTTGCAAGAAATATCACAAAGACTACTTTAGGGAGAATATTATGTTTAGGACTTTAAAGTCATTAAGACTTCGTTTTGAGTACTATTATGGTTATAAGTTAGATGGTTTATCTTGTAATACATTTTGTTTATGGAATTTTAATGGTCATGAATAAAATATAGTTTTGGACCAGTTTAATGTCATCAAAATATAGTTTGATACATTTTGTCACGTGTTAATGTTTTGAGTGAAATTTGTGGGTATTAACTACGTGTAGTGCATTGCCATTTGTTGAGCATGAGTCTTAACTAGTGTATTTATATCTATTTATTTAATGAGAAATCAATATATTTTTAAAAATATATTAATATTGCGAACGGAATTTAACCGTTACAAATCAAAACATTGGTTGCAAATATATGACACTCTCAGTCCATTAAAATGTATTTTGTAACGGTTTGCATTCGTTACAAATTCTATATTTGTAACGGATAAACACCGTTATTATTTAGTAAATCCATTACTAATATATAGTATGCGTACCAATGCTAAATCCGTTACAAAATAAATTGTAACGTTTTTATTCGTTACAAATATTAATTTTGTAATGGATTTTATCTGTTACAAATTCTGTTAGTAAAATAAATAATGCCAAATTTCTAACGGATTTAATCCATTACAAATATTTTTTGTAACGGTTTTTGCCCATTACAATTGACCTGTTTTGGTGTAGTGCTAGGGAGATCTTTCAGCAAAGAAACTGGCCGAGAGAGCTCATCCTTTAGTTCTATTTTTTTACTTAGTCTTGCTGTATCTTTTATTTATATTGACTACGAGCTGTAATGATTATAATGTTATTTAGTGTGAGGTCAAATGGTACTCGTGAGAGACCACGCCTGGCAAGACCTGAGAGAGGTTTCATACTCTATCGAATGACCTTACCATGGGAACTTCAGAGGAACTTAGTTTGAAGGATTGAGAAGTGTGGTAGCGTTGGGGCTTGTCCTGACCATCTTAGATAGACCTGGTAAAACACCAAAAGACCTTGACCGTGGAACCTTGGGCAGAGTAGCCTTGAGTCCCAACGTGCGTTGAGTTGTAAACTACTTATGCTTTCTACTTAATGTCACATCTAATGTAGGTGATCTCACTCTCCAGCTAAGCAATGTCAAATCCACACTTGAGTAAACCACTGTGGTATCTAGAGGCTGTCAGACAGTTGGTGGGCCACCTCTGTGATGACATCCCCCTGACACATAGTGGTTAGGCAAAAGGCATGTCTTAGCATTTAATGCTTATGATGTGGAGTAGACTAGTCCATCAGGCATTTAATGTTTGTAACATAAAGTGTGAAGGATGTATTTCATAGTTGTAAAGGACTGGGGCATATCGAGAGTGGTATTTATTGGCCTCAACCACTTCTAAGAAGGGGAGTTCTTTTCTAGAGATTTTTGGCTAGAGAGAGTATCATCAGAGATAAAGAAGTTATTGCAAAACCAGAGCTATTACTCACCCACCATTTATCATTTACTAAGAAGCTTTTAATATCTGACTGGAGACCTTTGAGGGTTGGTGTGTTTGGCTGCCTGCCAAGGTGTATCTAAGGTTGTTACTTCTCTCTCCCTCTAAATGAGTCACTTCTGAGTTAAATATTATCTTCTGAGTTATACACGAGAGATTTGTGAGTTCAAACTGAGTTTATTTTCACTAGGTTGTGATTGTGTGTCTTGTAATTAATCAAGAGTGTTCCTGGTTAACTTATCATTGTTATACTCAAAAGGGGTTATGCCTCCATCTAATCTAAACTACCCTCTTATAAGCTCAGGTCCACTGCAACAAGATAATAGTTCCACACTCAAGTAGTAAAATTATTAATCATGATTATAAATAATAAAATCTTCAGTTATTACTTAGATAACTTTACCTCTCCCTTGATGGTGTCAAATTATGGAACTTAATTATTTTCAATAGCTATGTTTTAAACTCCAACATTTTCGTATAAGTAGAACTTACTGAGTAAAGGGGTACTTCTAAAATTATCACATGGCCTCTCAAAGTTTAATTAAATCACAAAACCCCACTGGGGCCATTCACATGGGTATAAAATGAAGTCGTTCGCACGTCGTCATTCCCAAGGTAAAAACCATATTCGTTCTCATGCCACTGTGGGCACGGTAAAAATTATACTTGTTTGATGGTACACGGAAACCAAAATAGTCTAGAAACAGATACAACCCTTGTCCTAAGCCCAGAATTAAGATCACCATTTCTTTCTTCAAATAAAGTTCTACGCCCCATGTCCCCAAATATGGTCTAGGAGATTTGATAAAAGTCAATACATGTATACAAATTTTACTTCCTCATATATACTTGTGAGATTTCACTATATAAGTCAACATTCAAACACTACATTAAAATTCAAAGGGAAAATATGCCATTATATGTAAAGAAATGGTCTACCATATGATGTTATTTAAATATGAATATAAAAAAGGGAATATATAATTCTCTACCCAATTTCATAAAACAAATTTAAACAAAACATGAAATTTTAAGAATTGGTACATTAATTTAAACTACTCGCGAAATTTCAAGAATTTGGTTTCTTCATTTACGTACAAAAATTACCATCTCTCCATACATAAAATAATTTTAATTATTTCTACAACATGTATAATTTATAAAAACTTTTTTTATGTAAAACTCATTTTGCCTTAAATGATGAATACAAAGTTCCAAAAGAAAGATAAGAGAAACTCTTTGAAAATTTCTTGCAATTGCTCCTCAAAATTCCTAATTTATGTAAAGATGCTCCCTATGGTGTAGAAAATATCCCTCTTGAGAAAATAGTTGAATTGTTCTTCAAGATGTCCCCCAAAAGTATTTTTCCAGAACTAAGTTTAGAATTATAGGATATTTGGCTAGAAATTTATGAAAAAATAGGTATTTTGTGTAAAGTTTGAAAGTTGGATTACTGGTTTAGGAGGTGGTAGGGTTTCACGTAGGTTCTTATATTAATTCTCCTAAACCCTATCTTTGTCTCCAAGTATATTCTTGTAACACTCCGTATTTCTAAGTATTTAGAATGTGATTAATTCGGGGGTTTTTGGAATTTCACGTGTACCGTAATTTAATGGAATTTATTTATTAAGTGTTAATTAAAATATTACTCGGGAGATATGATCATTAATGTTTATTAAATAAGATTATTAAATGAATAGTGATTTAATATTTTATGTCATAGCGAATAATAGTGACGTGACGGTGTCATGTGTAGGCTATGTGAGGTCGAGATAGGAAATTATTTTAGGGTGACTCAAATGGCAATTTCAAGGTCACATTTGGTTTTGAAAGGGTTGAAATAGTCAAAATAGTATACCTGGGGTAGTAACTGGGTCCCGAGGCTTTTTAGACATAACTGGACCTATATGGGGGCATTCGAGTCATTTGGGCTTGGCCCATTAGCCTAATTTTTGGGATTTGAGTTATTTAACCTAAATTAGAGAGCTCGGGGTAGCAGTTAAACACTTCCTAACCCTAATAAATTAAAAGAGAAGAGAATAGAAGAGAGGCCATCAGAGAAGGAGAATAGAGGTTTCTTGGAAGAATCAACACCTTTCTTGCATCATCTTTACCACTGGAGTGCAATCGGGAGGGAAGGAAGGCATCCTTATCACTCACAACATGAAATCTGACCTACTTGATAAGGCAAGTGTTATCTTGCATGATTTTATGAGTTATAATACCCATGTAGTGTAGGGTTCTTGATTTAGTGTAAATTGATAATGTTCTTGGCAGATTGATGAATGAAATCCATAATTTTATGTAGGATTGCATTAATCCACGTATGTAGAGGGAAAAAAATCAGAGTATAGGTGATAATATAAAATAAGAACCTATATGTGTATAGGGTTTTTGGTGAATATGGAGTTTTAATCTGATTTTGGATGAAATTTATATGGATTTGACACATGATTTACATTAGAAATCATCCCCAAACATATATATGATGTTTAGTTATGTTAGTTGGGAGTTTGGAAAGGATCCATGAGAATTTTAGGTGTTGAACAGTGAGACCAGGTTCGATCGATCGACCTATGAATGTCGAATGATCGATGGATCGATCGATCGACCAGATTCTTCGATCAATCAATGGCTGCTGAAATTGGGGACTTGTTGTAATTGTAAAGTTTTATTTACACGAATTTACCCAAAATCTAAGTAATGATCTCTTAACTATATAAGGACTAAGGTAAGGTCAGTAGACACGTAGTTGAGGCTGACTTAGTCTTAATGAGTGTAAGGTTTGAGACTTTGACCGATGAGAGTCCATCGACGGTGTCAAGTATCAAAAAATTATAAACCGAATTATGGGAAGGGTTAACGGTAATCTAAGACAAATACCAGTAGGATAGAGAAGTATTAATTACTGATATTAATTAAAGGGTAACTAGAACCCTTCGGGTAGCGAGTGATACTCAGAATTATATGAAAAGAGGTTAGAATTAGTACATCGAGTATTCGAGAGTTATATACTATGTATGAGTTATTATGATGGGTTATGTGTATACCTACTGAATAATATGCATATATATAGGTTGTGTGAATACCTATGGTTGTGTTTTGGTTATGTGTGTGAACATACCTATTTTGCCTGCTATCAGGATGTTTTCGCACAGAGGGAGATCCCGCCTTGACGATTCCAGTGAGGTCTCGATGTGTGCCCCAGAATATGGAACCTAGGGAGGCTCACTATGTGTTGTGTATTATTGGGACCGGCGTGTCGTTTGGGTACATTAAGTATGTGCGTATCCCAAAGTCTTAGAACCATGTTCACCTCCAGTGTGTTGATTGATTTTTGAGTTCGAGGAGACATGTCGAAGCAAGAGTCCTTGCTTTATTACAAGAGGTACATGGACTTGATAGCAGAGTATGTAAGCATCACGAGGGGTCATTCTATGGATGCTATAGTTCTATATATTATATGCATGATAAATATATACAAGCGCGATATATCTACTTATGTGTGATAGTAGAACTGATAGATTGTGTATATCTAAAAGTATTTAAGTAAATAAACTTAATTAATTGACTCAATAATAATGCATGAATAAAATTGATTATCAAGACTGTGGTAGCATGTTGTATGCATTATACGAGGGGATAGGCCTATTGCGGTTATTTAGATACGTTATCTAGTTGGGATAGGCAACATAGTTAGATAGGGTACGTTAAGCGTGCACATTAGCTGAGAGGAGAGGATCTCAATGGAGTGTATGTGGAAACTAACATGTTTATAAAATAACTGATTTAACTGTGATTTAAACACTTGCAAAGTAGTTTGAAAGTTGTATAAATTATATGGGTGGTGAATATATACAAGTGAGATATATCTACTTATGTGTGATATTAGAATTGATAGATTGTGTATATCTAAAAGTATTTAAGTAGAGAAACTTAATTGATTGACTCAATAATAATGCGTGAATAAAATTTATTACTGAGACTATGGTGGCATGTTGCATGAGTTATACGAGGGAGATAGACCTATTGAGGTTATTTTGCTACGTTATCTAGTTGGGATGGGCATCATAGCTAGATAGGGTATGTTAGGCGTGAACGTTAGTTGAGAGGTGCGGGTCTCAAGGGAGTGTACATGGAAACTAACATGTGTATCTAGTAATTGATTTAACTGTGATTTAAACACTTGCAAAATATTTTCAAACTAATTTTCTTTGGCTTTAACCTGTGTCAAAATATTTTCCAAACCTTTTGGGTGTCCATCCAGAGGGACGCTAAGCTTGATGATTCTATCCAGGGATGTGTAAGTGCAACACTTGTAGAGGCTTGTAGGAGTTGCTTTAGACGCTTCAGTTCATTCATTTCTATATAAGAGATTCTTCAGTATTTTATTTGGGCGTGTTTAACCTTCAGACTATTTAGTTCTTCAGTTTATTTATCAAACCTTATTCATATTCAGTTTTATTATTTCAGACTTGTATTTGGATTTGTTTTGGGAATCGATGGTTTATTCTATCTCACTTATTTATATATTTGTCATGTGATTGTCCAGGCTATTATTGTGTGGATGGTTTGGTCTATTTATTTTAATTCCCGCATGTGGTTAAATAAATGAAAGATGAAATTTGGCACCGGCTTAATTTAACATAGGTGGTTAATAATTAAAATGTTTTTCTATAGTGATGCTAAGAATGAACCAAATAAGATTCCTGGTTATTTTGATCAAGGATATATCAACCGTGATTAATATAGGCGGGGAGCCACAAATGGTATCAGAGCATCAGGTTCTAGTGACCATCGGATATGTACGTCTTACTTCAATTTTAGCGTAGCGTTCTTTGATATAGAGCCTTATGAGAGGATTGTTGTATTCCTTTATGTATATGCGTATTTACATTCTTCTGCTGATTACTCGGTATTGTATTATAAGCTTATACAAACTTCAATCTCATTTCAGATGCCGCCAAAGGGGACTCTTCAAACGAGAGCGAACACTGGGGAGGGAGCCCCGTAAGGAATTATTTCAGCAACAGAGGTGGTCGAGATAGTGGCATAGGCAGTTAACACGATGATGACCATAATGGCATAATACTTTTCACAGATTCATCTAGAGTCACCAGTGGCACCAGTTATTCAGGCCCACCCCCGAGCCATCCAATTGGTAGAGAGTAACACTACACCAAAAACAGGAATCTAACACGGTTTAAAATTGTGCCAGATCAAATCTGGCACGATTTTGAACTGTGCCAGAATCAGGTGTTCCAAAATGATCATTTTTTTCTGGCACGGCTCAAAAGTGTGCCAGATTTGGCCAAACAGGAACACTTCTTGCACACTTTTAAACTGTGCCAGAATTTGATATTTATGGCACACTTTTGGCACAGTTTTTAACTGTGCCAAATTCAGCACAGTTTGAAAAAAATTTGGCATAGTTCAAAACCGTGCCAAAATATGATACACTTTTTCCACGGTTTTGAACTGTGCCAAATTTTTTATAAAAAGGAAAAAAGAATAATTATTTGAAAGCACAAAAATTCACAAATTGAAAATATTGCACGTTGTTGATAACCTAATGTACATACAAACTTCAAAATATTACAAGTCTTTAATAGTTCACAGGCCAAAAAAAATTGGACAAAGTTTCCTCTATTTTCTGGATATTCCAAAATCTGCTAATACAAAACCTGCCTAACATAAAGTCCACACGGCCACAAAATATAAAAAAATAAACTTACAAAAGCCCGAACGGCTATAAAATTTAACAATAAAACTACAAAAGCCCGCACGGCCATAACACAAAAAATGGAATCATGAATAAACCCCCTGTTGTAAACCATTGAGTTCTCTGTGTGTTTCGTCGTGAATAAATGCCAACGATAAAATGTTATCCTGCAAAAAAAATAGGATACAAAAAAGATACAATATTAGTAACCCGGAACTACGCGATCAGTTCCTACAAGTTACATTGGTCCCGTGCGAGGTGCCCGTGCCTCCTACGGGGTCGTTTGGGGGCTGGTTTTGCTTTTCACCCTTTAACGGCTTGTTTTTAAGTTTAAGTGTTGATTTTGCAAATTATTGTCTTATTCACAAATCGGGAGACCCGGTCGGGACTACGCGGTCAGTTCCTATAAGTTACATTGGTCCCGTACTAGGTGTCCGTGCCTCCTACGGGGTCGTTTGGGGGTTGGTTTGGGTTTTCACCCTTTGACGGCTTGTTTTTATGTTTAAGTGTTGATTTTTGCAAATTATCATCATATTCACAAATCGAGAGACCCGGTACTACGCGGTCAGTTCCTACAAGTTACATTGGTCCCGTGCGAGGTGTTCGTGCCTCCTACAGGGTCGTTTGGGGGCTAGTTTGGGTCTTCACCCTTTGACGGCTTGTTTTTAAGTGTGAGTGTTAATTTTTGTAAATTATCGTCATATTCATAAACCGGGATACCCGGGACTACGCGGTCAGTTACTACAAGTTACATTGGTCCCGTGTGAGGTGTTCGTGCCTCCTACGGGGTCGTTTGGGGGATGGTTTGAGTTTTCACCCTTTTAAGGCTTATTTTTAAGTTTAAGTGTTGATTTTTACAAATTATCGTTATATTCTCAAATCGAAAGACCCGAGACTATGCGGTCAGTTCCTACAAGTTACATTGGTCCCGTGCAAGGTGTTCGTGCCTCTTATGGGTCAGTTTGGGGGCTGGTTTATGTTTTCACCCTTTAACGACCTGTTTTTAAGTCTAAGTGTTATTTTTTGCAAATTATCGTCATATTCTCAAACTGGGAGACCCGGGACTACGCGGTTAGTTCCTACAAGTTACATTGGTCCCGTATGAGGTGTTCGTGCCTCCTACGAGGTCGTTTGGGGGCTGGTTTGGGTTTTCACCCTTTGACGGCTTGTTTTTAAGTTTAATTGTTGATTTTTGCAAATTATCGTCATTTTCACAAACCGGGAGACCCGGGACTATGCGGTTAGTTCCTACAAGTTACATTGGTCCCGTGCGAGGTGTTCATGCCTCCTACGGGCTCGTTTGGGGGCTGGTTTGGGTTTTCACCCTCTGACGGCTTGTTTTTAAGTTTAAGTGTTAATTTTTGTAAATTATCATCATATTCACAAACCGGGAGACCCAGGACTACGCAGTCAGTTCCTACAACTTACATTGGTCCCGTGCGATGTGTTCGTGCCTCCTACGGGGTCGTTTGGGGGCTGGTTTAGGTTTTCACCATTTAACGGCCTATTTTTAAGTCTAAGTTTTATTATTCAAATTATCATCATATTCTCAAACCGGGAGACCTGTGACTACGCGGTCAGTTCCTACAAGTTACATTGGTCCCATGCGAGGTGTTCGTGCCTCCTACAGGGTCGTTTGGGGGCTAGTTTGGGTTTTCACCCTTTGACGGCTTGTTTTTAAGTGTGAGTGTTAATTTTTGCAAATTATCGTCATATTCATAAACCGGGAGACCCGGGACTACGCGGTCAGTTACTACAAGTTACATTGGTCCCGTGCGATGTGTTCATGCCTCCTACGGGGTCGTTTGGTGGCTGGTTTAGGTTTTCACCCTTTAACGACCTGTTTTTAAGTCTAAGTGTTATTTTTGCAAATTATCGTCATATTCTCAAACCGGGAGACTCGTGACTATGCGGTCAGTTCCTACAAGTTACATTGGTCCCGTGCGAGGTGTTCGTGCCTCTTATAGGACCATTTGGGGGTTGGTTTAGGTTTTCACTCTTTAACGGCCTATTTTTAAGTTTAAGTGTTGATTTTTGTAAATTATCATCTTATTTTCAAATCGGGAGACTCGTGACTACGCGGTCAGTTCGTACGAGTTACATTGGTCCCGTGCGAGGTGTTCGTGCCTCTTACGGGGTCGTTTGGGGGCTGGTTTGGGTTTTCACCCTCAAACGGCTTGTTTTCAAGCCTAATCTACGTATTTTGAAATTATCGTCGTATGCTCAAATCGGGAGATCCGTGACGACACGGTTAATTCCTACAAATCATATTGGTTTAGTGATTTAGAAATTATCGAGTTCCTACCAGTCACATTGGTTATTATCTAAGTCATTCAATTAGTTCTACATAAATACTAAAGATCTTTACAGATTCATCAAATAGTACCTTAAGTGCGGCCATTTCCAAAGGGATAACACATTTTGAAACACGAACATTAAACGTTTCAAAATTAACATTGTAGAACCGACATCCTATTTAACCTTGAAAATGAAATCGAACAAAAAACATGAACATAAACAAAACAATAATAGATCTAAGGGATAACACATTTTGATCTAAGGGCTAATGTACACGAGACTAAACGGGAACGTGTAAAAGAGAAATGAAATGATTACGCATAAACACATTTTGATCCTACTTTTGCACAGAACATCGATAAAATTCTTGTCCCAGTACCTACATCAAGAACAACCTTGTCCTTAAATAAAAATGAATTTGTATATATGGCATTTTTGGTAGGTCTTAGTTCTCACTACATCCTTCAACATTTAATGTAATGTACAAAAGTTATTGTATATGGCATTTTGGCTGTTCTTTGTGGATTAATGAAATCACCCTCAAATTCCAAGTGTAGCATAAATGAGGAAAATGTTGGCATTTAATATGATCGAATATCAAGCTATGTTAATATATTTTAAGATATCCCAAATAATTGGGGATTGAGTCAAATGATTATGAAAAGAAAGAGGCATCTCAAATTTTGCAAATAACATGTAAGTAAATGGGATGAGGTGAAGGAAATAATTACCTCATGAAGAAAGTTCTCGAGAATAGCGAGTTTGCCCATTGTGATGGCCATTTATCCCATGTAATTAGCCACATTTCCAGAACCAGCAAGGCCAAGAGAGTTGGAAGAAAGTGTCTCTACAAAGGATTGATGCAAAGCCTCCATCCCTTGAGACGAGGCATCCTCGGCCTGCTGATAATAGGTCCATCATTTTTCTGACTTTTATTTACCCCTTGAGACAAGGCATCCTCGGCCTACTGATAACAGCCTCCATCATATTATATCCTTTCTAGCCACTATTCTACGCCTAAGTTATGGCAATTCAGTTCTTTCACAACAAATAAGAATTAGGTGTGTTAGTTGTGGGAATTCAGTACTTTGCATTGAAGGCATCCAGCTTGTCATCCTTAGAGTAAATAATTGCAAATTAAGTACCGAACATTACTAATTAAATCATTTTAAAGATATAATTCTGTGTCCAAATAAATTAATGTCCAAATACACTTGAATGAAAACGTGAGATTTCTCAAATAATCACTCCACGCTTGAGCTTGTGTATAGGATAGAAAAAAGTTACTTTGTAACTTATGATGTTCACTACTTGGAAAATTCAAAGATTGAGCAAAGTAAGTTTGGCCTATTAAACAGAAACTCCTAGATGCCTTCAATGTTGCAGCTATAAGAAACTCCTAGATGCCTTCAAGATGCCTTCAAAGTTGTAATATGCACTATAATATGCATATTGCAATTGTAATATGCGTACTACAATTGTAATATCCATATTACAGTTGTAATAAGCAGAAAGAGGGCCCTCATACGCCATCGCATTATCATGTTCTATTATATATTTTAGAATTAAAAGAGCCTCTGAAATGACAGTAATAATTTTAGTTTAGAAAATAGACTTTCATAAATAATTAAATCATGTAAATGAATATATTATAACAATATTACCTCCAACATGAACTTTGAACACAGATCCACCCAACTCCGCACAAATACCAATTCACATGCAACTCTACCTGGAAATAATTTCAGTGAAATTAGATAAGTGCCTCTTGTAATAAACTTAGTGCAAACAAGTCTTAGAAACTGATTAGTGTAAATTAATAATAGAAACCGATGAAAACCTATTAGTGCAAACAATTCATGACCTTCCTTTTAACATAAGTGGGAATGTTAAAATTAGTCATATGTAACTGATTAAATCAACGGGTAATTTGATTAATTGATTGAGACTAATTTACACTAATCAGTTATGTAAACTCAATCATATGCAATTGATTATAGAAACTCAGTCATAGGAAACTGATTTACACTAATCAGTTATAGAAACTTAGTCATATGTAACTAATTATAGAAACTCTGTCATATGCAACTGATTATGTAAACTCATTCATAGCTTTAAGTTTGCGTCATCAGCTATTGTTTGAAAACTGAACAAGTACCTGTAATACCCCGCATTTTTATGCTTTCTAATTTTGGGAATTTATTAAATTTAATGTGAGTTATTAATTTAATATAAATTCGAAAATTAATTATTGTTAATTACTAACGTGACGAGAGTTAGTAATCATCAAAAACTTTTTTAATATTACTAATGAGTAAAGTAATATAATATTGGTACTATTAAATGTCACGAGTGAATAAAATGACAATTTTGGATATTTGAGTCGGAATGCGCCCGTGTCGCGTCGGGACTAAATATTGATTTATAAAAGTGAATAAATTATAAGTCACCCGTATAGTCATTTTGAGTGCGCCAAAGTGTCCGTAAGGGTCGAGATAGTCAAAAACATGTACTCGGGGGTTTAGTTTGGGTCTCGGGGCGTTTTTAGGCCTATTTAGCACCCCGGGAGGGCGTTTTGGACATTTCATAATTTTGGGTAATTAAACCCACGAAAATTACAAGGTTATATCAGATGCTTAGGGTTTCCTTCTAGGGTTAACACAACCAAAAGCAAGTGACGGCCATTGGATAAGGAAGGAGAGAGCTTGCCAAGGAATTCTAGGCCGAAAACCCCTCCGTTTGCGTCGCCGTCGCCGCCAAACGAGAGATCACGTCGCAAGGATCGTAACCACACTGATTTCAGCACAAATCAGAGACCAAAAATTCCCAGGCAAGTATTTATCTTGCTTAATTTCGTTAATCCATCATTCATGTTAGTCTAGGGTTGATTAGGATGAGTTTCATAGAAGAAAACCCATGTTGGAGATAGGAAAATTGCGTATAGTAATGATATAAATGATAATCTGGAAATCCCCTTCATATGTAGAGGTTGAACCACGGATTTATGATGGATTAGAATTAGAAATTCTGAAAAAAGGATGATTAGAACAAAGTTAAAGAAATTTCTAGGGTTCATGAGATTTATATAAGTTTTGGCCCTTTAATCCATGGATATTGATGAAAATTCACATGCTTTACGTAGAAGATTGTTAGTTTAGATTTATAATGTTTGTAGTACAAATTTCTGGGAGTCTGGGTGTTAAAAATCTGGATTTGGATGAGGTTGGATGATAGAACCCGTAACTGGTTTTTCTGCAGATTCGCCATACCTGTTTGATCGATCGATCGAACCAGGAGTGTCGATCGATCGACCCTTCCTGGAAGACTCATATTTCCCCTTTTAAATAGATGAATTCAATTTAAATGAGTAATAATCCTTGGACATCCTTATTAAAATATTTTAGGAGATAAAGAAGACCAGTAGGACTTATTGATAATATAAAATCTTCAATGTAAGACGAGATTTACATTTTTCAGGGATGTTTACATATAAGGGACAATGGAACAAGGTATAAAAGGGGGGAGACAAGTAAGGTAGTTACGTTGGTAAATAAATGAGTCCCTACTGGAATTACACTTGGGAGGATAGGAATCCACGAGTGTCACTTAATAAGTTGGGATAATTCCACAAATTAAAGTAAGAAATGAACCGTTATACGTGATAACTAAATAACGAGAAATAAGGATAAATATCATAATTATGGGTTATGATATGTACCTAAATTTGATGTGGTAATAGTAGTATATTTATATGACTGTGTTTATGCATATATTATATACGTGTGAAAACCATTCCCATGCTACTTGCTATCCCTGAGGTTACCGCGCTGGGACAGTCTTATCTCGATGGGACCTTTATGGGGGATATTGACTCGTACCCTAGAAGATAGAAATCCTTTGGTACAGGCTAATCGGATCGATAGTCAGACGACCTAAGAGACGTGGGGGCATGTGCTGACCTCTTAGAGACCTGGAATCTATGCTTCGCCTCAATATTGTTTGTGTTTGTGTTAATACAGTTCGAGAGTGATTCCGAACTTGTATTTCCCTTAGTACTAGTGATACGGGGACTGGATAGTAGAGTATGCTCGCACCATAATTTTTATGTGGGGTGCTGTTAGAATATATATATTATATGAGTATTTAATATATACATATTAAATTCTAAAATTTGGGAATTTCCTACTGTGTTTATGGTAAGTAAGAAATGAATAATGATTTCAATTGAGAAAATACGTGTTTTGAAAGTATAGTATATTACTGGGAAACTTTATTAACAAATAAAGTTAAAATGAGAGCCTTGTTATTGAATGAAATTTACTTCTTAAACAGTTGAATTGTTCAGTTTAAATCTTATGAGTAACCTAAGATAAGATAAGATAAGTTAAACCATTGGGAAGGTTAGTGCGATAGGTGTGCACATTAGAAGAGAGATGAGAATTTCCCAAGGGAGTTCTGCACTAGTATGTTGTTGCATTGGCCAGTCAACATTTTAAATACTTGCTAAACAAAGTTTAAATCGTTTTTGCAATCGGGCTCTAACCCGTTTCCATTTTCTTTTCTCTCTTGTATATATATGTATGTATTACAGGTGCCCAGCCATAGGGGCGTCGTGCATAGGATCCTTTGGAAGAAACGCGCTGCAGCTTAGGTGGGAGTTGTAGGCCTCTTGCTTAGACGACCTCATTTATTTGATTCTACTCATAGCAACATTTATTTTAGTTGGGCATGTGTCGCCCTTTTCCATTATTCAGTTATTTATCGGATATTGTGATTTGGTTATTTCAGTATTTACACTTTGGGATTTATTACTGTCAGGACGTTTTTCCTTTAAGTTTTAATGTTGGAATTACTTAGTTGGATGTTTAATTATTGGATTGTTTGTTCCAGTATAGTTTTTGTGTGATTCCTTAATTATGAATTTCGTAAAGTTTTAAATGTTGGTTTATATAAATAAAATTTGGAAAGTAATGTCTAAAATAGTTTTGACACTTATCTTAATTATTTAGGGTGTTAAATTGGAAAAGTTATTTTTACGACAGTGATGTTAAGAATGAACCAACCGTTCACCTTCATTATAATTTAATAAAGGACTGATCACCCGGTATTTAATTAGGCGGGGTGTCACAGTACCTCAACAGAAATCATACAATATGAGCAAAATTTCTTGTCAAATAGTGACACTGAATAAGTACTTAACCGACCATAGATGTACCAACTTAATTCCGGTCTCATTCCTCTTCTTCAGATGCTTCATTTAGCCGGTGGATGAATTTCTCTGATTGTTTGACAAAAACTTTATCCGATTTATCGGCCCCTTCTTTCTCAGAAGCCCAATTAAGAACAACCTCTTCTTATATGATATCTTTGTCATAAATAAGATGTAAAATCTGTACAAATAAGGGAGAGTACTCCTTAGCAGATTCCAGGCACATTTCTTCGAATTTCATTATCACTTTAATCTCCTCATCTATGCTTGGCAGGTAATACTTCAGAAGTTTTTGCCATTTGGCAAGTAGATTTCCAGAATGTTTAGCCAACTCACTAGTTGAACTATGTGGTGTATCTACCACCAAGTTCATCATTGAATAGAACAGCACACTAGCACAGTCTACAGATGTCATATTATACGACAACCGCAGTGAGTTCACTTCTAAGATAACATGTTCTTCTTTCACATTTTCATCAACAGCCCTTATAAAAGTTGCTTCTACCTCTTTCTCAAAGTAGACAAAGCCATCCCTTATATCTTCAATATCATCGTCATCAGAATCATTTACGACAGAATCAAGTTCCAACTCTCCCGAGTGTGGAAGAACATTACTATCCTGAGTTAACATATCCGGGCAAACATTTGAAGCTTGTGTGACCTCAACGAGTTTCTCTGCAGGAATGGGTGCAATTGAATGCCTCCATTCTTCTTCATGCCATCCTTCAGAAACTGACCAAATGAAACCAACTCCACCATTACCAACCTCAGATGCAGACCAGCAATGTGTCTCAGATAAATTGTTCATTAATTCCCCATTCATTTTATTCGAGGCTTTAGTGATCCCTTGAATTTCTATTATCGCAGTGCTATTCTCATCATATTCCAGTTCCTTATCACTATCTTACTTGATGGGTTGCTGAAGTAGAGACACTTTTGAGTAACCAGGAATAATAAATTATTCTCCCACTACAACCTTAAAAGATAAAACAACATCAGGTTCCAAAACTGATCTAAACTTCACTATCACCCCATCACATACTATTTCATGTCATAGTCTACATCCATCTTCAATGGTGACATCATGCCATATATAAAAACCCTCTATTGAAACATTTGATCCAATAATACAGCCTTCCCCAACCACTGAATTTGATATTATAGTGTTGTTACCGATAGTAGTGCCATTTCCAGTAATAGTAAAAGGACCAATTTGTGTAGAACGTGATTGCCCTATATCAGATGCCCGGTATATTCCCTATCTTTTCACAAATGAAATCAAATAAAAAATTAAGTCTTTTCACATCCATAAACTCATTCACATAGAGTCTAAATTGATACAATGAAAAAATTCCAACCAATAATCCCAATATTTACTTGCCCATTTTGTCAAGCAGTTGATGTTCAACAAAGTATGTATCATTTGTTTGAAACCAAAGTCATATAAATCACCTCCTCTCTTGAGGATAACTTTTGATCAAGGCACACACAAGTTGTACAGGAATTAAATGTGATAAAGGTAATATACATGCATAAAGTGTAAATTTGAAAAAGAAAATGCAACATGAGGATTAAGTACACTAGGATCTCTGAAGAACGATCGAAACTATTTTTAGTGAACTGAATAATATTTTGAAATTGTAAAACATAGTATAGGTGACAGAAACTTACGGCAACATTAAGCATGTATAAGTGGTCCTACAAATTATAAATGTATCATATTGGGAGATAAAGTTGTGTATGCTCGTGAGCATGTTGGTGGAATGGTTGCCGAATCTTAAAAAAAATATTATCATACACGAAGTATAGAAAATGGATGATTATATGCATACACGGAGTATTGAAAATGAAACACAAAAAGGTCTAAATAGTTCAGCTAACTTACATTTCGTCAAAGCTGAGTATATGCAAAAACTCCCAACATAAAAACCTGCACATGTTTGCCAACTGATGAACTCTTGTATCACACCACAACGAACTCTTGTATAATCATAATAGTTATGGTAGATTATAATCGTATCATACCGTAATGGTAGGATATTTCTAGTTAAAAGTTAAAATGTACACTTACAAATAAACATATTTCAAGGTACATTTTACCAAAAAAATCATTATTCATTATTTAAGGACTAAGGACAATAAAATTAACGGGTTGAGCAGACATTTTCTTGTAACTTACAATGAATCTTCTGCAATAGTTCGCAATAGATCTTGAACTATGAGGTAATTTCATCTCCAAATTAATGTAATAACTTCAACATCTTTCATCAACTTTAAATATCACCAATATAAAAGAGGTAATTGCAACTACAAATTAAAACTCCAACAATCTATATAATAACATAGATGATAAATAAAAATCTTAATATCTCACAGTCCATTAACCTGATTCCCCATGCCTACCTGAGGATTAACCAAATGATAGTTAAATACAATGAAAGTTAAATTATAGAATTAATGTAAAAGGAACATACTCATACTCGCACAACATATTAATTTCTTTCATTAAACTCCACTAATAAAAAAAATTTGGCAAACACGAAAAACACATTCGTTGAACAACTGACAAACATTATATACCTCATACATAGACCGAAAAAATGTTTATAATTAGAAAATGTTCACAAATGTATCATGTTCCATAATATTAGTTCCAATGTTCCTTCAAATAGCGTAGCTTCAAGGTCACTTACCAAATAGTCACATTGGGATATCAAACATCAACAATAACGAAAATATAAACTAAAGACCTCAATAAAAGCACATTAAGATATAAAAAAACATCAACAATAACGAAAACATAAACTAAATACGTCAATAAAACAACCTACAATGCCCTAAGAAAATAATAGAAAATGTAAAGTAATCTAATGATAAACCCTAGATTAGAAAGTCTATCCATCATATCTAAAGAAAGTTAAAGAAAGAGAAAGAGCAATATTATACCAAAATGGGTATGTATCTACCAAAAATTCAAACCCTTGAAATACCAAAACAAACACAATGATAAACCCTAGAGAGTACCTATAGTTAAAGAAATCATTATTCAAGAGAGTGATTCAACTTTCTCAGCATCCACGAAAGATTTGTAATATAGAATACCTAGATAAAACAACGCAAAACAACTAATATATGAATAGATTTACAATATAATCTAGATAATGAAAACATTCACTCAGTATAATCTAGATAATGAAATCAATATTTAAGAATCTACGCAACTTTCTATAAGAAAGCCAAATATAACTAGTCAAAACCCAATAAAACTGAGCTAAAGAATAAGCCCAGATTAAACTAGTCAAAACCGATCTCATAATACCCACTGCATATTCATAGCCTCATCACTCTAGAAATAACCAATATTCACAGGTACACCAATATTGTATCAACAAAAAAAACTACAATGACAACATAACAAAATAAAACTTCAAAGCTAGTATAATGATACAAAGATACGATTGATGGAGAAAGAGCTGAGGCGAGAGAAATCAAAGCACAGGGAGAATGAGCGGGTGAGCGGGAGTGAACGAGCGGGAACCTCAAAGCTAGTATAATGATTTTTTTAGGGATTTTATATTTTAGTAAGTGTACTCAATTCTGGCACACTTTAAAACAGTGCCAAATTTTGGCACTGTTTTAAAGTGTGTTAGAATTTGGCACAGTTTTAACCTATGCCAGATTTTTAATATCAGGGTGTGCCAAATAGCTATTTTTGGTGTAGTGTAAGGGAAGCATTTCAGAAGGGCCACCAACCAAAGCTTCAGGGTAGCTCAGATGTAGTCGTGGACAGTCAGTGGAAGAAAGACATGCAGCGTCACCTTCGTATAGTTGAGTGCAGTGACACTCAAAAACAGTTCCTAGTGATATTCAAGTCAATGGGTGCAGCTTTGCAGTAGTGGGAATTAATGACCACGATAGAGGAGAGATATGTGATAATCATTGGGGAGTTTTAGGCGCGATTTGATCGCAAGTATTTTCATCCACTATTCAGATATAGATGCGGTGAAAGTTTCTAGATGTCTCTCAGGGAGATCTAACCGTGGTAGAATACGAGGAGGAGTTCACTCATTTGGAAAATTTTGTGAAGTATGAGGTGAATACTGATGGGAAGAAAAATTAAAAATTCATGGATGGACTTAACTAGAAAATCTGATAGCACTTGTTGGGTAATCCATCGTTAGAGATGTACACAGAGGTTGTTAATGCCTCCCTACTCCATTGTCAGGATCAGCTCTTCGATATGAAGGGGAGCAAGCGAGTAAGTGTGACCAGCCAGACTAGGAATGTAGGTGGGAATAGTGATAGTGGGGCACTACATCAGCAGGGCCAGAATTCCCGACAGGTGGATCAGCCCAAGAGATTTAGATCCAGGGGTTATCGATCCGATAGTGGTAGATTCGAGCAGGGCCAGCAAGATCCTCAACAGCAATAGTAGCAGCAGCATTTCGTTCGCCAGGGGTAAGGGAAAAGCGGGGGAGGCCAGTAGGGCTAGGTCCAGAGAGAGGGTGGTTTTCTGGAAGTTTCTCTAGTTGTGGAGAGACGGTCCATTGGAAGAGATATCATCCGTAGCGATACAGGGGGCAACTACAGGATGAAGTATTGGATGTACAACCATTGCAGTAAATCTTAGGTCAGTTTCGACGTGAGAATTATGTTCAAGAACGTGTTGATCAGGCAAGGCAGATAGCAAATGAAGCTAAAATTTTTATTGTATCCTTATGATTATGGGGTAGGTTTCGAGTGACATGGATGCGTCATAATATAGATGGCGACACTAAAATTCGTCGGTGAGTCAGGTTTAATGGGTGCGTTGATAGTATCAACCTTATATTTATAAATTTATTTACCGTTGGGTAGCGAAACTTTTTTATGTTTATATTGTGTGGTAGTTTTTGCTCCTTTTGAGAGTTATGGTAGTCGAGAATATTATTGTCTTGTGCAGTAACTGAATACCGAGGATTTGAGTGGTAATAAACAGTATGGTAAAACTATCATAATCGCTATCCAAGGGTGGGATATATTGTTTTGCGAGGTATCACCTAAAATATTATCGAACTTGTATATATATTGTATTATATCTTTTGTCTTGTTACATTTTATCCCGGTGCGTGGGAACGTTTATTGGTGTGATTCAGGGTATATGAGGTTTACCGTTGAGCGGAGATATTTAGCTCATTATTATTTATGTGCTAAGAACTTAATGATAGTGATGGCACAGTGATGTATTACTCCTTAAGTGATAGGGAGTGGACAATTTAACTTATGTGTCGGAGATAGGATTTGAGGTGTCTTAGTTATGCGCTTTGGACCCACGGATCTTGATTATCGACAATAATAGGAAATAGTGTATCTAGGGGTTCCTTATTTGGATTTGGCTTGCGAGACATCCCATAAATGAAACTTAGCGAACGTCAAAAGTTGGGAGAGGTGTGGTCTTTAGGACATGGATCTAGTACACTAGTTGTTGCACGGATATGTGGTTAAAACCGTGAGTTAAGAATTATTTTATAATGTAAGGCTAGTAAGAGTCGAGTAGTATTTGTGCACTTATACACGGTATATAGGGTGTATGTGCACCCTAGTTGGTTGGATTTCTAGTATTGTCTGCAATCTGAATATGTGGAAACATATGTGTTGAACATAAGCGTATATGAATAAGGGAGTTGGCACATGGGGATGTTTGAGCTTTTCCCAGTATAGGAAATACTATAGCCGTTAGTAGATAGGCTCACCGTAGTGAAAAATGTTGGACGAAATTTTTATGTGTTAAGTAGTCGCTGAGAGGATATGATAAACAATAATGGGAAATTATGAAGTAATGGGACTAGAATGGGTTGGTCACTAGTATAAGACGGTAAGGTACATGCCGTCGGACTAAAGAGTACCATTAGTAGAAGTGTAACGGGGAACAACATAACAAGATTCGACTTTGGGGTGAGATGGATATTGTGCGAAGAGAAATCTGAAGCTATTAGTACCAAATTTATTCTAATTTCAAGGATGAAATTTCTTTGTAAGGGGGGAGTATGTAATACCCTATATTTCTGAGTATTTCGAATGTGATTAATTCGGTGATTAAAGGAATTTCACATGTGCCGTAATTTAATGGAATTTAATTATTAAGTGTTGATTAAAATATTAATCCGGGGAGATAATGATTAATATTTATGGAATAAGATTACTAAGTGAATAGTGATTTAGTTTTTTACGTCATAGTGAGTAATAGTGATGTGCTTGTGGTATATCGCAGCCGGTGTCGTGTGTAGACTATGTGAGGTCGAGATAGAAAATTATTTTAAGGTGACTCAGATGGCGATTCGAGGTCACGATTGGTTCCGTAAGCGTCAAAATAGTGTACCCAGGGGTAGTAATTATGTCCCGGGGCCTTTTTAGACATAATTGGATCCACAAGGGGGAATTTGGGTCATTTGGGCTTGCCCGCTAGCCTAATTTCGAGATTTGAGTTATTTAACCTAAATTACAGAGCTTGGGTCAGCATCTAAACACTTCATAACCCTAAGAAATTAAAAGAGAAGAGAGGCCATTAGGGAAGGAGAATAGAGGTTATTGGAAGATCCAACACCTTTTTTGCATCATTTTTACCACTGGAGTGAAATCGGGAGGGAAAGAAGGCATCCTCACCACTCACAACACGAAATCAGACCTACTTTATAAGGAAAGTGTTTATCATGCATGATTTTATGAGTTATAATACCCATGTAGTGTAGGGTTCTTGATTTAATTTAAATTAATAATGTTTTGGGAGATTGATGAATAAAATCCATAATTATGGGTAGGATTATATGAATCCACATATGTAGAAGACACGAAATCAGAGTATATGTGATAATTAAAATTGGAGAGATATGGGTAAATGGATGATTATACATCAAAGACATTAAAACTAGGGTTTTTTGGTGAATATGGAGCTTTAATCTGATCTTGGATGAAATTTGTATAGATTTGACACATGATTTACGTTAGAAATCATCCCGAAACATATATATGATGTTTAGTTATGTTAGATGGGAGTTTGGGAAATATCAATGAGAATTTGAGGTGTTGAACAGTAAGAAAAACACAATTGGGATGAAGCTGTCAATCCAAGCTTAATCGATCGACTAATGAATGACGATCGATCGATCGACCAGATTCTTCAATCGATCGATGGCTGCTATAACTGAAGACTTGTTTTAATTGTAAAGTTTTCTTTACCTCGATTTTTTTGGAATCTTAGTAATGATCTCATAACTATATAAGGACTTAGGGAATGTCAGTAGACACGTAGTTGAGACCGAGTTAGTCCTAATGAGAATAAGGTTTGATACTTAGACCTACGAGAGTCCACCGATCGTGTCATGTATTGAAAATGTATAAACCAGGTTACGAGAAGGGTAAACGATAATATAAGATAAATACCAGTAGGATAGAGAAGTATTAACTACTGATATTAATTAAAGGGTAACTAGGACCCTTCGGGTAGCGAGTGATACTTGAAATTATATGAAAAGAGTTTATAAGTAGTACATTGAGTATTTGAGAGTTATATACTACGTATGAGTTATTATGATGGGTTATGTGTATACCTACTGAATAATATGCATATATAGGTTGTATGAATACCTATGGTTATGATTTGATTATGTGTGTGAAGATACCTACGTTGCCTGAGGTTTTTCTCAGAGGGCAATTCCACCTTGATGATTCCAGTGAGGTCTGGATGTGTGACCCAGAACATGAAACTCAGGGCGGCTCACTATGTGTTGTGTATTAGAGGGACCGGCGTGTCGTTTGGGTACGTTAGGTATATGCATATCTCAAAGTCTTAGAACCATGTTCTCCTCGAGTGTATGTTAATTAATGTTTGTGTTTGAGGAGACATACAGAACCAATAGTCCTTGATTTAGTATGAGAGGTACATGGACTTGATATCAGAGTATGCTAGAATCACGAGGGGCCATTCTGGGGATGATATAGTTGTATATATTGTATGTGTGATGAATATATACAAGTGCGATATATCTACTTATGTGTGATAGTAGAACTGATAAATTGTGTATATCTAAAAATATTTATGTAGAGAAACTTGATTAATTGACTCGATAATAATGCGTGAATAAAATTGATTATTGAGACCGTGGTAGCATGTTGTATGTGTCATACGAGGGAACTATACCTATTAAGGTTATTTAGATACGTTATCTAGTTGATATGAGAAACATAGCTAGATAGGATATGTTAGGCATGCACATTAGTTGAGAGGAGAGGATCTCAAGGGAGTTTACACGAAACTAACATGTGTAGCTAATAAACTGATTTAACTGTGATTTAAATGAAAAATATTTTAAAAGTTGTATATATTGTATGTGTGATGAATATATATAAGTGCGATATTTCTACTTATATGTGATAGTAGAACTGATAGATTGTGTATATCTAAAAATATTTAAGTAGAGAAACTTAATTGATTAACTCCATAATAATGCGTGAATAAAATTGGTTATTGCGATTGTGGTAGCGTGTTGTATTTGTTATACGAGGGAGCTATACCTATTGAGGTTATTTAGATATGTTATCTAGTTGGGACGAACAACATAGCTATAGAGGGTATGTTAAGCGTGCAAATTAGTTGAGAGGAGAGAATCTCAAGGGAGTGTACATGAAAACTAACATGTGTATCTAGTAAATGATTTAACTGTGATTTAAACACGTACGAAATATTTTCAAACTGTTTTTCTTGGGCTCTGACCCGCGTCAAAATATTTTTAAAACCTTTTAGGTGTCCAGGCACAGGGAGGCCAAGCTTGATGATTCTATCTAGGGATGCATAGCTGAAACACTTGTGGAGGCTTGCAGGAGTTACTTTAGATGCTTCAGATCATTCATTTTTAGATAAGAGATTCTTCAGTATTTTATCTCGACGTGTTGCCCCTTCAGACTATTTAGTTCTTCAATTTATTCATTAGACCTTATTCAGATTCAATTTTATTATTTCAGACTTGTATTTAGATTTTCTTTGAGAACCAATGGTTTATTCAGTCTTAGTTATTTATATATCTGTAGTGTGATTGTTCAGACTATCATTGGGTCGATGGTTTGGTTTCTTTATTTTAATTCTCGCATGTGGTTAAATTGATGAAAGATAAAATTTGGCACCGACTTAATTTAACATAGGTGGTTAATAATCAATAAGTTTTTCGATAGTGATGCTAAGAATGAAGCAAATGAGATTCCTGGTTATTTTGATAATGGGCTGATCACCCATGATTAAAATAGGTGGGGTGCCACAATGCTTTATACTCTTTTGTTCTAAACCCTAGCTTTCTGTCAAAGAATGCTTTAATTCTCTTATTCACCCAACTAATTACATTATTTAGTTTCCAAATAATAATTTAAAAGTCCTTAACATTTTAATTACATGATTTTCTAAAATAAAATCTAAATTCCAATTAATTCAAAATTGCTTTCAAAGTTTCTTCTAAAACTTTATTTTTTTTCATTTAAATAATTATAAAAATTTAGTTTTCATTAAAAATAGTTTAATAAAATTCTCTAAAAAATTCTCAAAATTAAATTAAATCCCAAGAATTCGAATTTACTAATTATTTTAATTAATTGAATTCTTTTAAATTTACGGAGTACTACAAAGTAGCCCTCCAAGTTTAACATTCTCTGTTTAAGTTTTTTTTGTATTTTCACTTTAAAAATCCATAACTTTATTTATACTTATCAAATTTTTATCAAATTTTTATTTTTGAAATTCACTCTTTAAAATCTATGAAAAAAATCCATGTTGAATATTTTATTCGATAGAAAAAATTTTAAATCAATAAATTCACTGTTTAAGTGTTTCTAACACATAAAACGGATAAAATTCATTATTTAAGCTTACTTGTTTCAAATAACCCACCTAAAGCATTTTTCATAATTGTCTTATTTTTTGAAAAAAAAAATCATTCAATTTGTAAAAGTCCATAACTCCAAAATCTACAAATCCAAAATTCACAAAATTAATTTATTTTTAATCTACACATCAAGATCTATCAAATAAAAACCATATTCATTTTTTTTATGAAAAAAATAAAATAGATAAATTATTTGTTTTTATAAACACTTCATTTTTTCTGGCCTGCCCCCTTCTTATCTAGGTATTACGACGGTGAAGCCTGCACAAATCAATAATTATGAGAGAGAGAGAGAGAGAGAGAGAGAGAGAGAGAGAGAGAGAGACGACGTGATAGAGGCAGAGAAAAAGAGATGGAAGAGAGACTGCTCCAACGAGGCTCCGACAGGGGGAGGTACTTCTTTGGTGAGGTAGGGTACTAGAAAGAGAGTTATGTGTGTTTGTTTTTAGAGAGAGAGAGACAAAGTGGTTTTATGACTGGTATGAATAAAGGGTATAATTGTCTAAACATATGTGATTTTTTACTAAAAAAGTATTGGGTGCATTAAAGAAAAGTCAATATGATTTTATCCACCTTTAAACTAGTAAATGAGACTAACTCATAATAATGCCTTATTTTAATTATTATTATCCCTAAATGTTATTATTCTTAAAAAAAAGACATAATTCTACAAAACAATTCATAATCACAATAACAAAAAACTTGTTACTTGAATATCATTTTTTTGTATCTTTGACAATAAAAAAATAACTCCAAATATAATGAGAATTTCATTCAAGGCTTAATGTGTGAAGTTGTCATCACAACAATACGTCGATATTTATCGCGCCCATGCGACGATACATGTACACTTCATTAATGTGTTAGCCATTTATTAATTTTGTATTATCTAGATTAATGTAGACACATATGTATTTAGTTAATACATGCATTTAGTTGGTTCATGTATTGGGAGGTTCATATGTAGAAGTCTAAATCTAAATGAAGTATGTTCAAACCATCATTTCAATCTTTTTCTGGTATATATATATATAACTTTTTTACTCTCTACTTTTATTTGTTTGATATTTTCAATTTAACAATGTATGAAAGGCATCTATATGAATTTACTAGTGACAACAACGGGGGATTATGAGGAAAATAATATCACTTTACCAATCATAACCTTGGAACAATGGGGGATTATGAACAATAGAAAAAATAGCTTAGGCTGTCTAAGGAACAATTGAGGCTTTGATTTGTCCAAATAGCTGAATCTCAAGCCTAGGCAGGTAGAAGTATGGTTTCAAAATCAAAGGGGTAGGTGAGATTTTTTTCTATTGTTCCAAGGGTATGATTGGTAAATAAAAAAAAAATAATCTAACATGCGAACTACTAAGAATCGGTAATGGAATGTATCAGGTTATGTCATTTTTTTAGTGACATTATGCTAACAACTTAACAGTCTTAAGATGACTTCACCTAATTATATAAGGAAAGGAACGGAAAATCGAAATTATTCAAATATAAAATTTTGTAGAAAAATTTTCGATTGTATATTTGCTTCACAAATTATTAGTTCACTATATTTACACTTACAAATTTTCATCTATAGAGACCAATATGTCGTACTTATTAGGTTTATTAAAGTATATTTTATATAAATTTATAACGTGACATATATTGTATAAAATTTTTAATTTTACATATTAAGATTTTGTAATCTATTTGATGAGTACATCTTGAATGTTACTTTATGTTATTTTCTATGTACTTTTAAACATAACAGTCTCTTTCATAATAGTTTTTATATATTTGTTTAATATTAATATTTATTTATTTAAAATAATATTAAGATATTCAGGCACATTATCCACCATCAAAATATCGTTCTACTATGTTGAATATGTTTTCAACATGTCTTAACTATTCTCTTTCATAATGTGAGTTTTCAACAAATAATTTTTTACGATTACGCAATGCGTGACCTGCAAGCTAATTTATAAACAAAAATGCTATTGTGACTTAATTTTTGACATAATGTTTTGGAACAAACTAACGTGGCAGTTTGCTATTTATTGGTTTTTGGGATCCATATCAGTGGGACGTAAAAATCAACTAATAACAAACTATTACGTCAATTTGTTCCAAAAATTTATGTAAAAAATTAAGTCACAACAGAACTACTCATTTAAATATCATTAATAAATCCATGGGAACCACTTAATGCAATATCGTTAAGCAATGAAATGAAAACAAGTTTGTAAGAAATCAGCTGACTAAAACAACAAGGGAGGGGATTGGAGGTCGAACCATTTCACTATAATTTCTTTTGGAAATTAATACACTCACTGTCACATAACAAGGATCTCCCAACCATATCCCTTATATTGTAATAATCACGAATTGAGTAGCAAAAGTATCATTAATTCATTTTCTAGAGTTAAAAAGTAAAGAGGCATTCGCATATAGGTCCCCTGAAACATTTTTTTACACATTTTAGTTCCACCATGTTTTTCCCCTACATATAGGTCTCACTCCTAATTTTTTAGAACTTTTTCAACAATTTTACCCTTTTAAAACTAAACATCTGTAACTTCCTTAGGAAGTTACATAAGTGGTTGGAATTTTTTATTTAATCTTCAAATGATCATAACTTTTAATTGTTATATCCGTTTTTTGCAAAATTACTATTTTTGAAATCTGCTCGATGAGATCTATCAAACAAGATCCACGAAGCCTATATAATTTCAAAGAAAAAAAATTACACAAGTAATAAACTTTACTGTATGATCTAGAAAGAAAAATAGGTTCATATCTGGAACATTTTCACAAACATTAATATTTACTGTATTAATATTACACATTGTATATATATATATACACACACACACACACACACACAGTGGATCCAAACCTTTTTTTTTCAAAATTATCTTATTTTTAAAGGTCCACGTTATCCGCATTCAATCTCCACCATCACCCAGCCCCATTATCGGAGCTCCAACAACCTTAACCAGAGCTTCAATTTGGGGGGGGGGGGGGGGGGGGATCAGGGATGGCATACGTGTGACAACCCGCGATCCGAGATAAGAGGTGGCTAGCCCGATACTCAAATGTAACAAGAATTAGGGATGGATATCATTCTCAGCGTCACAACAATAAACTGAGTATACGGGAAAACCACCCAATAAATCAGACAACGGGTTGCCAAAAAGTTTAAAATTTAGTTTAGTTTTAAAACCAGTTAAGAAAATTAAATTAAACAACCCAATCTGGCAAGCAAGTGGAATTTCCAAAAGAGTATATATAATACAACCCTAACGAATATACAAGAAAATGACCGACTACACTGTCGGTCCACAGTTACATATAACCCATTACAACAGTTTAATATCTTATGTAATACATTCATTAATCAAGTACAAAAGTTTGGTCCACACGCCCGAGTTCAGACCCGATCATATCTAGAACAGAAAAATGAAGGCGTCTAATACAACGTCCTGTAGTATCCGCAAAATCTTACAGCCCGTCAAAAGTACAGGAATGGGAATGATCACAACGGGCGCCCTTGCGGCGGAGCACCTGAGCGGATACAATAACATACACAACATAAAAAATGAACGGGTCAGGGCCCGATTTTATATGTTCACCAGAAGAATAAAAAGCATCATAGAAATGAATAGTCATACATGGATGATAAGGATGGAAATCTAACATATTAAACTTACATTACAATTTAAGACATTTTAACTAATTATGAAATGTAAATCATTTACACAAGAGAATTACATGTAAACATCTTTAATTGAAAACCTTTTTCTCATTAATCACAGTACCATTTCCTCCTTACATTCCTTAACAGGAATACAATCTTTCATTCGGTTTAATCAAGAAAATATAATTTCACTTCATTAATTAAAACTTCCATCATTAATCATCATTTCCATTTTATCTTTCCATTCCTTAACAGGAATACAATTTCTTTCAAGTGCTCTTTATGGAACATATCTCAATCACATGCTCTTTGTGGCACGTATCCATCCTCTTTATGGCATTAATATCCATCAAGTCCCACTTGATGCAGAAAAGTTATATTCTCATACATATAACGATTTTAAGACCGCCCCTCCGAGTTTCCCCACTGGGCGCGCCCCTAAATAACTACCATCTTCCAGGTCCTATCATATAAGACAACCTGGGCTCATAACGCAAGGTCGGGAAGTGGCCATATGCCTGCGGGATAGTCAAGACCACACCCGGAATCTCCTACTCATCGCAGAAAAATATATATACATAACAATGCTCATATGACCTAGGACTATATCCACCCTGCGTTAATTTTTCACGGGGCATCACCTCGCGCGCGGACTTCCCTTATGATAGTATTTAGAGAGGTGTGCATAAGCAAATTAACATTTACCATTTTAAATCTCATTTTCATTTTCAATTTTCATTACCAATTTCCATTTCCATTATCCATGTTTTTGGTTCATTTTATTCGAACCTATCATCATTGAATAGTTTGGTTCATTTTATTCGAACCTATCATCATTGAATAATTTGGTTCATTTTATTCGAACCTATCATCATTGAATATCATCATTAATATTCCTCAAATTACAAGTCCCGACTTAATCTCCAACATAACCATTATGATTCTACAATTCCCAAAGTTCATATAACTCCGATAAGCCCTTAAAGTCTCCAAGCATGTGCATTTAACTTCCTAACTCCTAAAAGTTAAAATAAGAGAAGTAATGCCTTAACATCACTTTAAGCACCCCCGGGAAAGAAACCCCAGACGAACCCATTCAAATCTAGGGTGGCAACGAAACTCAACTAATACTCTAGGACTCTAAGTTTACTTCATTCAAGAAGGTTACTAGGTCCTAATCCTAAAGAAAAAGGTTAAAATTTAAAGAAGAAAATAACTCAAAACTGCAGGAACCGAATCGATTCGCCCTAGGGGCCGAATCGATTCGCCCTGGCGAATCGATTCGCTCTATAGGCGAATCGGTTCGGAAGACAAACTCAACTTTCTGCAAATACCGAATCAATTCGGCCTTAACCCGAATCGATTCGGGTACACAGACCTGAAAAACTGCTTCTATGCGAATCGATTCGCCCTAGGGGCCGAATCGATTCGCCCCTGCGAAAATGCCAAGTTTGGCTATGGAGTTTGGAACTCCAAATTTCTTCCCAAACCCAAAACCAACCAAACCAAAATCATTTAATGGAACTAAAACACCACAAATACACCTAACTACCATCATTTATAATATTTATAATCCAAATCAACTTCTAAGAGTTATGATACCCATAAATCTAACAAAACCCTAAAATGACAAACCATAACAATTCATAACTAACAATACTAATTATTCTCCTTAAATCACATAGTAAAAAGTAGATAACTTGCCTTGATATTGCAAATTTAGATTTGATTTGGTGGAGACAACAATCCAAGCTTGAATCACCAAATCTCTCTTTTTCTCCACAAGTTCTCTTCCTCTCTCTACTCTCTCTAGAGCTCAAATGTGAAATGGAAGCGCAGAAATAGGGTTGGGGGACTTAAAATGTGTCTTAAGTCTAAAAGCCCACTTAAATGATCAATACGCGATATAATTACTCGCAACTACACATTTAAGCTATAACCAGTCAAAAGTTCCCTAAATACCAAAATGCAATAAGCACTTATTTTGACTGTCTCGCACCTACCGGGACTAACTACACCCTCCAAATTATCATTTGGAAATTTTACAACTCATTTTAAGTTCCGGTTTCATATTAACCCAAAATGTCATTTTAAATCTTATGACACAATAAATCACAACATGTATATTTTTACCTACTCACTAGGTAATCATACAACGTTTTAGTAAATAGTAACCTTTTCCACAATAAACTAATATTTACTCCACATTCCATCTTTTTATATAATTACTACACATAGTAAATAAATATAAAATAGGCTCTCAAAAGTGAGGGTTGTTACATACTCCCCCCCTTATGAGGGAATTTTGTCCCCAAAATTCAGGCGTACCTTACAAGAAGAGATGCGAATACTTTTCCCTCATGTCATCCTCGCTCTCCCATATCGATTCCTTGACGTTATGATAACTACATTACACTTTAACCAAAGCTACTACCTGCGATCTCAATCGCCACTATCCACGCTCTAAAATAGCAACCGACTTCTCCTCATAAGAAACGTCGGGTTGCAACTCAATATCTTCGAAAAGGGATGTGCCAAAGGGCACCTTCACACCTCTTGTACTTCTTTAAAGAGGAGATATGGAACACGTCATGAACTTGCAGCAAGTGTTTCAATAAAGCAAATTAATAGGTTACCGGACCCACCTTAGCAATGACAGGAGAAGGTCCAACGTAACACGGTGCAAGTTTCCTTTTCTTCCCAAAACACTTAATTCCATTCATAGGCGACACTCGCACCAACACTTGGTCCCCGACCTCCATCACCACATGCCTTATCCCCGCATCGACATAGCCCTTCTGTCGATCTTGGGTTATCCGAACGCGATTCCGAATGAGCTCGATTTTTGAAAAAGCATCTTGGATCATTTCAGGTCCGAGGAACTTATTATTTCCCACCTCTAACCAACAAGCGAGAAATCCACAAGGCCTACCATACAAGGCTTTATAAAGCGACATTCCAACAGCGAATTGATACGAATCATAAAAATCGAATTCAACTAATGGGAGACACTGTTCCCGACTACCCTTAAAATCAAGCACGCACATAAGGAGCATATCCTCCAACATATGGTTTACTCTTTCGGTCTGGCCATTTGTTTGAGGATGATAGGAAGTGTTTAACCTCAATTCGGTCCCCATGGCCTCTTGGAAACTTGCCAAAAGCGGGAAACGAAAATCTTGTCTCGGTCGGAAACTATAATCAAAGGCACCCCATGCAGTCCAAAAACCTCTTCATGCCCGGCCCCCACTACTGGCGACGCATATCTTGACACATTTTGTCGTTACCCAGATGTACCGCAAACTTAGAACCGTGAGATTCCGCTATTACTGCCCTTCTTAAGTCCTTCTCATCCGAGATAACAAATCTTCTAGGGAAACGCACCCCACCCTTAGAGCCAATAGAGTAGGATTATGTTCCCTCGGTCAGCAGTTTGTATATGTTATCTTAACAACCCTTGTGCCTCCTACCACATCCTGCAACGAATTATTGCTTGTATGAAAGACTAAATTTTCTGCCCAGGAAGCAGTACCTCCTTCTCCATACGGCGATCACCCCCACGATGAATTTTAATTCAAATATGGGATAATACTTCCCACGATTCATAGCTTATGAGGCACATAAACATTAAGTCTATGCTCTAGTATTATTACTCCCCATCCCGGCGGAGGCTTGTCAATTTAATCCACCCTCGAGCTTAGCAACATGGGCTCAGGAGTGCGAGTCAATTCACCTTTTTAGCTCCTCGAAAGCTATGTTACCTATGTAACACCCTAACTACAAGAGGCCTCATCTCCTTCGGCCTAAACTACCAAACCTCTCCAAGTCTCCCACTTCTCTATACTAGGGAACCAATCCCTCTTAAAGTTAACACACAATCTATTCGTGGTCAACCCCCAACAGCCCTCCTAAACGAACGTCACACACCCTAAAGACCTGATGTCCAACAAATCCTAAGGCCTACTTACATTTATCCTATCTAAGTCATGTACATATAATACTAAATATATCCCTAGTGCCCAAGACCTTCCTCAACTTCCGACATTTGCTCGGTTTCATGCGTGGGACGTCTCGCCGAAGCGAAATCTAGACAAGGAACCCTCCCGTTACGCTACTACCTCGCGTTATCGGTCATCAAGATATAAAGGTCTAAGACACATGTTCGGGACCGAAAAGATTCTAACTCTCAACCCTATTAATAAGGTTCTACTTCTATATCTTACCACTTAAATAGTTGAAGATTTCAACAATTCAGATATTCACTTTCTGTAAAGTCTTACAATTATTTACCCCACAACATATATACATTTAAATAGCCTTCTTATCAAGGCATAACCTAGTATTTCCTGAAATACATCATAAAAATTGCTAACAACCGGAATGAAATCCAAGGGAACAACTACATCCCGAGAAAACTCCTCCGCAATACAATATAAGTATGTGTTAGTATCCCCTTTTTAAGCGAGGCATAACCACTAGCAACATCTCTTGCCCCGAAGCGGCAAACACTATTATCTTACCATAGCAATTAGCAATATCATAATACTTTACTAACCAATCCATGCTCAATATCACATTATACTCGACCATGTCAAGGACCAGTAAATCGGTCTCAAAGCACAAATTACCAAAAGTAATTTCCTATGTTTTTATAAATAAGGAAAATAAAAAAACCGTCACCCACAAAAACTCAACGCTAGTAAAAGTACTCTCAGTAGATTTTATCAAATTTGTAGTCTGAGCAAAGCTCCTAGAAACAAATGAGTGTGTAGTACCCGTACCAAATAACACACAACTCAAGTACCCCTGAATTAAAAACTTACCCTCAATAGTGGGCGGTGCCGGTGGAGCTGGAGGAAGTATAGCCTCCTGAATTTGATAAATTCGCCCATACTGTAGTTGTCCCTTCTGCAGAGGAACAGCCGGATTAGGTGCCTGAGGCGGAAACTGAACGTATGGCTGCTGCGGAGCTCGAGGAAACTGACCCCCAATAATGACCCGCCTCCCCACATTGGAAGCACCGTCCATTCATATCCTCTTGACCACGACCCCTGTTATTTCTAAATTGGGTAACGCGTTGGCCCGGATGGCCTCTACCACCCTGATGTTGAGCACCCTGACTGTGCCTGTTATTGTTATTGCCACTCGCAATAAACCCTCCGAAATGTTGCCTCTTAGGTGAATCCCCTTGCTGAGGGTCCCTCTCTTTCTGCTTACTACCCGAAGATTGGGATGAGGGAAACACTCCTCCTCCAATCTCATGCCCTCTAGGCGTTCCTGCTTGCCCCACAACAGTAGCTTTCTTGCTACCCTGCGTATATAATCGATGCTCCTGGTAATGGAGCAATGCTGCATTCGTAATCTCACCAAAAGTTTGTAAAGATGGATTACGCAGGAGGTGTTGCCTGATTCTCCAGTTTAGACCTCCCATGAACTTCAAGATCTTCCTATCTTCCGAAGTCACCTCATCCGGTACAAAACTCGTCAACCGGGTGAACTCTTCTTCATACTCCGCCACAGATCTCTCTCCTTGCACAACGTCCTGGAGCTTCCTTCTCATCTCCCTTTGAGTTGCGGAAGGAAAATACTTACGATCGAACAAAGCCCAGAACTCAGTGATCGTCATTGCGTCTCTCTGCTCTGGTGTGGTCGTCGTCTCCCACTAGTGTAACGCAGATCCGACAAGCTTAAAAGTGGCAAGGACTTGTTTCTTCTCCTCACTACATTCTATCATTCGAAGGTGGCGTTGCATGTCCTTTTTCCATTGATTGGCTTTAATAACATCAGCACCTCCCTCGAATTCTGGGGGACTTCCCTTTAGAAAGGACTCTCTAACCCTTTCCCACGGAGAAGGTCCCGTAGGAGCTTGAACGTCGTAAGTCCATTGTTGAACCTGTGGCAATTGTTGGACCACTTCAGTCACGGCGGCGTTAACTACTTGAGCCACTATATTTGCTACATCCGCAGCGTTAATGGTCCCTTATGGCGGCGGTGGAGGACCTACCTCCTCTTCTACAACCCTATTACGTCTCGCTGGGTGACCTCTCTTAGCCGGCATCTGAGATAAAGAAGAAATAAAGTCAAAATACTAATCAAAACAATCTATTTTGCAGAAGATCGCAAACATACGCAATAAAGAAGTCCTAACATAAGGCTCTATATCAAAGAACGCTACGGTAGAACGTGACGAGTCCACATAGATCCTAGTACTCTAGAATCTGATGCTCTGATACCATCCGTGACAACCCGCGATCCGAGATAAGGGGTGGCCAGCCCGATACTCAAATGTAACAAGAATCAGGGATGGATATCATTCTCAGCATCACAACAATAAACTGAGTATACGGGAAAACCACTCAATAAATCATAAAACGGGCTGCCAAAAAGTTTAAAATTTAGTTTAGTTTTAAAACCAGTTAAGAAAATTAAATTAAACAACCCAATCTGGCAAGCAAGTGGAATTTCCAAAAGAGTATATATAATACAACCATAACGAATATACAAGAAAATGACCGAATACACTGTCGATCCACAGTTACATATAACCCATTACAACAGCTTAATATCTTATGTAATACATTCATTAATCAAGTACAAAAGTTTGGTCCACACTTCCGAGTTCAGACCCGATCATATCTAGAACAGAAAAATAAAGGCGTCTAATACAACGTCCTGTAGTATCCGCAAAATCTTACAGCCCGTCAAAAGTACAGGAATGGGAACGATCACAACGAGCGCCCTTGCGGCGGAGCACCTGAGCCGATACAATAACATACACAACATAGAAAATGAACGGGTCAGGGCCCGATTTTATATGTTCATCAGAAGAATAAAAAGCATCATAGAAATGAACAGTCATGCATGGATGATAAGGATGGAAATCTAACATATTAAACTTACATTACAATTTAAGACATGTTAACTAATTATGAAATGTAAATCATTTACACAAGAGAATTACATGTAAACATATTTAATTGAAAACCTTTTTCTCATTAATCACAGTACCATTTCCTCCTTACATTCCTTAACAGGAATACAATCTTTCATTCGGTTTAATCAAGAAAATATAATTTCACTTCATTAATTAAAACTTCCATCATTAATCATCATTTCCATTTTATCTTTCCATTCCTTAAGAGGAATACAATTTCTATCAAGTGCTCTTTATGGCACATATCTCAATCACATGCTCTTTGTGGCACGTATTTGTGCTCTTTATGGCATTAATATCCATCAAGTTCCACTTGATGCAGAAAATTTATATTCTCATACATATAACGATTCTAAGACCGCCCCTCCGAGTTTTCCCACTAGGCGCGCCCCTAAATAACTATCCTCTTCCAGGGCCTATCATATAAGACAACCTGGGCTCATAACGCAACGTCGAGAAGCGGCCATATGCCTGCGGGATAGTCAAGACCACACTCGAAATCTCCTACCCATCGCAGAAAAATATATATACATAACAGCGCTCATATGGCCTAGGACTATATCCACCCTGCGTTAATTTGTCAGGGGGCATCACCTCGGGCGCGGACTTCCCTTATGATAGTATTTCAAGAGGTGTGCATAAGTAAATTAACATTTACCATTTTAAATCTCATTTTAATTTTCAATTTTCATTACCAATTTCCATTTCCATTATCCATATTTTTGGTTCATTTTATTCGAACCTATCATCATTGAATAGTTTGGTTCATTTTATTCGAACCTATCATCATTGAATAGTTTGGTTCATTTTATTCGAACCTATCATCATTGAATATCATCATTAATATTCCTCAAATTAAAAGTCCCGACTTAATCTCCAACATAATCATTATGATTCTACAATTCCCAAAGTTCATATAACTCCGATAAGCCTTTAAAGTCTCCAAGCATGTGCATTTAACTTCCTAACTCCTAAAAGTTAAAATAAGAGAAGTAATGCCTTAACATCACTTTCAACACCCCCGAGAAAGAAACCTCAGACGAACCCATTCAAATCTAGGGTGGCAACCAAACTCAACTAATACTCTAGGACTCTAAGTTTACTTCATTCAAGAAGGTTCCTAAGTCCTAAGCCTAAAGAAAAAGGTTAAAATTTAAAGAAGAAAATAACTCAAAACTCTAGGAACCGAATCGATTCGCCCTGGCGAATCGATTCGCTCTGTAAGCGAATCGGTTCGGAAGACAAACTCAACTTTCTGCAAATGTCGAATCGATTCGGCCTTAACCCGAATCAATTCGGGTACACACACCTGGAAAACTGCTTCTATGCGAATCGATTCTCCCTAGGGGCCGAATCGATTCGCCCCTGCGAAAATGCCAAGTTTGGCTATAGAGTTTGGAACTCCAAATTTCTTCCCAAACCCAAAATCGACCAAAACAAAATCATTTAACGGAACTAAAACACCACAAATACACTTAACTACCATCATTTACAATATTTATCATCCAAATCAACTTCTAAGAGTTATGATACCCATAAATCTAACAAAACCCTAAAATGACAAAACATAACAATTCATAACTAACAATACTAATTATTCTCCTTAAATCACATAGTAGCAAGTAGATAACTTGCCTTGATCTTGAAAATTCAGATTTGATTTGGTGGAGACAACAATCCAAGCTTG